>OU565295.1:15456620-16819954 GCA_913789915.3 Sphecodes monilicornis
TTTGACATTCGAATATCATTCAACTATCGATGTAGCATAGCTAGAAATTGCAAAAGGTAATTCAACTACAAAATGCTCGTGAGCCAGATCTTAGTACCATTTTTTTCGAATTTATTATTTTCGTAATCTAATTCGCGTGATGTTTTTATACGCCACATTTTATAGGATGATATAGGGATTATCGCAAGCCGAATTTGTATTTTCATACCAACCGTGTATTTATAAGAATCTATGTATAAGAAATATTCGTGGGACACGCGTTCAATGTGATCTATTTTAAGCGATCGTTATATAAGACCAAGACCAGTTTATTCGTAATGCATAGATTATTTATTCGTCAACAGTTATAAAATAAATACATCATTCGACTATTTACAAATTGACTATATAATGTATGAAAATTAAAATCCGTCAGAAAGTGTCACGCTGACATTTTCCAAAAGGTATTATTTTGCAGTTCTCGACGTGTTTTACGTGCGAATTTCAAATCTCTGAACTCGTGACTTGTAATAAACTTTTATGATCGAGTTTGCTAGCGGTGCTAACTTATAAGCTAGTTCAACAAATAATAAATTATGTCGTTTCAGAAACATTTTCTAGCCTTGTTTTCACGTCGCAGAGACGTGTCCGACGAATTGTTGCAGATATATATACTTCATTGTAATGTCGTGGTCGTAGATTATACATATATTTGCATAATGCGATGATCTTAAAATAACCAAAGCTTTAATCGCTTGATAATTCGTCTATAATTTATTCGAATGCGTTGTTTTTAGATCGGACAGTCCAGAGTCGCCTTGGAATTAGGTGGTGACAATGTAACAGGTGCTATAGAGGTGATCGAACGTTGGATCGATTGCAACGCTGGCGCCTGTTGTTTAATTAGCATGTGTCGCAGGGATTGCGCCTCCTCGCGAAGCGTAAGTATCTGTGCCTTTAAAATTGCGTTCTCGTGCTCCAGCATCGTCGCTCGCAACGCGATCTACAAAGTAGCAATGGCTTCAAGAATACACGTGCAAAATATTTACTTGCAACACACATGCGTTCCCTAGCCTTTGACTCACGTGGTCCTCTCGAATTTTACGAGCGTCTCGGGACTTTTTCGCGGCCTGGTTATTACGTTTGCGTCTCTCATAATATTTTTCGTCCTTCTGATCGTTCGGAATCGGTTTCTTTTCGCTCCTGGGTCGCCGTGAAGAATTCGTGATTCCGTTTGATGTGCCCAAAAAATGGCGAGTTATCATGCCACCTGCTTTACCAATAAGTATTTACCCTCGTTAACAATTTCTTAATTATTTTTATTCGTACTAATAAAATTGAAACAGGCCCGAGTAAAATATTTAGGGAAAATGTTTCAGAAAGAAGTTCAGCCAAATTATATAGTGGCGCTGAGTATTAATTTATTCGTTCCGAAATTAACTAAATTATAGTGCAACGTGCAAATTTCATTATCAAGTAACCAGTAATAATTATAAATAACTGTGATCGTTTATACGAGTGAAATAGACAAGACTCGTGTGAATCGCAGAAAATTCACGCGGCAGTCAACATTTTTTCAATTTTTTTCATCGATAAAATACTTTTTTTATACACTGTTTTAATATTATTTTACTGACGTTAACGAAATGGACATTCAACGTATGTATTTTTGTTTTAGGTAAATGTAAAAAAAAAATTGCTCCGGGTGAGGATCGAACTCACGACCTTAAGATTATGAGACTTACGCGCTGCCATCTGCGCTACCGAAGCGATTGAAATGGTTGAAAGCGACGTGATTTAAAAATAAACAACCCCGGTAAATTCCCCAGTTTGTACACCGATGGATTTATTGATTAACTTACCAGCGTTAACATTTGAAAACGGCTGTGGTACGCTTATAGATTGCATCAACGGCGGAACATTTGATAAAAACGGAGGTTGAAGCAAGGAACCCGGAAGAGAAAAGCTCGCAGACAACGTTGGAGATGTTAATGGCGATGGTGTTCGACCAATCGCCGTATCCCTTGCACCAGAGCTTGCTAAAATATCAGGCTCACCCAAATTATAGTCCCTGGAACTGTACGGCTCGTATCTGCACAACTCTGTCAATTAGACACGATTATTTACAATTTATAAAATACTATTATTCATTCTTCAGGAAAGAGAAACTAATGAAGGCAGCTATACTCTTGATTTCTATCTATGGTAATAAATAAACGAGCCATAAGCATTGTACATGTCAGAAATTTGAAAAAGGTTCTGTTCTTTCCAGAGGTTCTGGAGTAAGTGCTGAGCGGTCTAACACAGTCATCTTACCAGAAGGCACCTCCGCCTTCCCCACTCTGTGGCCAGATCCTACAGGGACGAGGACAGACTCTGTCCGACAGAGTCCCAATATTTTTAGGCAATTCAAACTCAGGTTTCTTACACTGGCAACTTTGACTCATCACTATCTCTCTCTCTCACTCTGTCATAAGCGTCCCTGCGTCAAGCGATAGCTGGATGACCCAATGCGCCAACCGCTACCGCCCGTTGACAGTCCTGTTTAGTCTCAAGTATCTCTATTCAAGACCTCACGTAGACCTAGACCTACGATAAATCCTTCGAAAACTAAGGGTTTCCTTCGGAAACAATCTTGGACTTCTGTCAAAGCCCGTTGGCGCTAACACACATATACACTTGTTATTAATGTGCTTAGCTGTGCAAAATTTATAGCAGGATGAGATCAGCGTGATTTCAAGTAGCATGCTCCACGAGTACATTACATATTTTCTTCACTTTCCCTTTTCAGAGCGTGTGTGTCGTGTTTGCTACGCAGTTCGGCAATGCCGGTGGCTATCTGAGGAAAACGACGAGGAGAAACTCGATCATGATTACAAAAATAAAAAAGTGTTACTCTCAAGTTAGCTTATGTTCGCGAGACTGCATTAACTAATTTCAATTTGAACAGCGTGCTGCAAAAGTCGGATTCTTATTATTTAATTATACTACACTCATTTCACGAGAAAATGCTGCAAGACTTTTCTACCTCTATTGAAGCAAAGAATATTTTGTGTTGTATTTTTTTGGTACATTGAATGCATCGGTTTCTTTATATTTAAACATGTGCGATAGTTGCAAAATAATATCGTTTTGTATTGCGTCAGAGCTGGATTGGATTCATTTTGAAAACGCTGAGTACCAACAGCCCCTGTGGCCTAATGGATAAGGCATCGGTCTCCTAAACCGGGGATTGTGGGTTCGAGTCCCACCAGGGGTAATAAATTGATTTTTTTTTTAATTCACAGGATAATTTTTATAACGTTATCGTTTCATTCGCCGTTAAACGCAAACGAAGAATTCAATTTATCTAATGAACAGAAAATTGTGCAAACTTAAGAATATTTACACACGCGCATTGTGAACTGTTTTATAGAAAATAGTCGTTATTTTTTAACTCTGTATATTTGTTGGCTTAGTACGATCTATGTTTTCAATAATAATAATCAGTTATAACAATGCGCGGTATATAAAATTAACGGAGATGTTGCCGAGTGGAAAACCTTGGTATGAAAGTATAAAAATATTAATTAAAATTATAAAATAATAAATTATTGTCATTGCATGTTGTACGTAGGTATAGGAGGAGTAGGAGGTTGATGAAAAAAGTTAAAAAAAATAAACCTCCACCGTGACAATGTGTCAATTGCACATTGCCGTGACCAGGATTCGAACCTGGGTTACTACGGCCACAACGTAGGGTCCTAACCACTAGACGATCACGGCTACTGGAGGATTCGGTAACCACTTGGAAATCAGCCAATATCACTGTTCGTATCGACCAACTTGTTCACTTGACCGTGACTTTAGGACTTTGCATCGCATATTTGCAACTTAAACGAAGTAGAGAACTTCGTAGTAGCAATTAAATGTGAAATAGAGGTTCTGTCGATAAGTAGGCGATCGATAAGCGGATTTGATGCATTTATAACACAAATGAGTAGATAAAACAGGTACGAAAAGATTGGACAAAATTTATTTATTCGCTATACGACCGGAATAATTTTGATTCTTTGCTTCATTTTCAACGCAATAGCAGACAAATAAATATAAACGTTAGATCATTCAAGTAAGTTGCCAATAAAACATAGTAAATTCTAGATAAGAATAATGTTAAACAGAAATTACGACAATAATGTAGGATAATAAAATCATAAAGTTTTAAATTGTTTCTAGTGATAATTTAATTATATTAGCAAAGCAATAATTTAAATACAGTCCAATATACAGTATTTCATCGATAATTGTCCACAACACGGGTCTGCGGAGGGACAATTATGCGCGAGGGATATCATTGTTTGAGGTTTGCCGAACGTAGAGAAGGACAGCCGAGTTCGAGAGGCCTCGGTCACCGAGAAATGTAAACACACCTAATCCGAATTTCTAACTTATTTATTAATTATTATTTTTTTATGGGACTTCGATGGCCATATTTGTGGCATTTTTCTAATAAAAATGATACCAAATATGATATAATTCCGATGATATTTACTTGTGTAATCGACGATTTTTAATTATCTATTATACAAGTACATATCATCGGAATTATATCATATTTGGTATAATTTTTATTAGAAAAATGCCACAAATATGGTCATCGAAGTCCCATAAAAAAATAATGAATAATAAAGAAGTTGGAAATTCGGATTAGTGTGGTCTCACCGATATACCCGAGCCGCATGGTGTCATATTTCTCGGCGCCTATATTACACGGCCCCTCAAGGGGGTACACCCCGCACTAGTGGGGATATCTCAGGGACAATTATGTCGGAGACATTTGGGACAATTACCGATGAAATACTGTAATTAAAATCCGAGCCCTTTTCAGGGCCATTAAGGTTGAAAATAAAGTAAACTAACTAAATCATAATAAATTTATATGTATTTATTGTAAGAAGCAATATAAGTGCAAAAATAATAATGAATATACAATGTCAAGTGAAATAATATAGAATACGGAATCGTTGAATGTTATGTCAATTACCTGAGGACGGCGCGAACAGACTGTAACTTCTTAAGAGATGTAACGCGGAGAACGCGCTGGAAACTGTGCTTCCAGTGCAGATCGTTCTTGCGGGTGCGTGGGAGGTCATTCCTTCTAGAGTCCTTTAATATTTCTGGTCACTGATGTATTCACGAAATTACGAACAACAACCATAAAATACAAAAATCAAACCAGTCCCGCAACGGTGTTCAAATTATGTGGTAAAAAATGTTCCTCAAACTGTCCATTTATCGGTAAAAACTCGAAACCATCCTTTCGATTCTAGAGTAACAGTATCTTGAGAGGTAGCTTGATGATCTTGAAGAATGTCTGACTCCATTTCATCCAGGTTCAGTTATTGAAACGAGTCCAACAAAATCTTCGGCAACATATGATTGCTAAGTTCGAGGCTTCTATCGTTGTATTTACTTCCTTTATCCTTTTTAATAATGTCAGAAATTGTAACTCAATTTGAACAGTATTTTATAATGCAGGTGTCAAAGAAGTTTCGTGGTACGTTGTCTTCGGCTGCGTTCTTCGAAGCAGAATAGAACTTGTCTTCATTGGTGTTCCTGGAGCCTGTTGACGTTTCGTGTCACGTGCTGCTTTGCCGCATACCTCGCCACCAGAAGAATTTCCAATTCGTCGTTGCAAGGGGTGATTCCCGCCCCTCGGTGCATGCGCAACGCCGTGCAGAACGATTGTTCCGCCCCTGGAGCATTAGGGGCGAGCAACCGAGCCGAGCTTCAAGTGGTCAACGAAGGCAAAACCAGCCGGACTGACCAATCCCGGGGAAAAGCAATTGTTCACCCCTAAGCGTATCACGACCCTAATCTGCCATCCGTTGCGATAATAGGTTGCCTGGCTTTTCGCGTCTTGCATGACTGAATGACCGAAGATTAAGATCGGGGAAAATCGTTCTAGAACCCTATGAAACTTTTTTCCGAATAGAGAGATGAGCAAAACTCTAGGAACTATGAGCAAATGTTTAAAGCTTCTTTGATTACATACTGTTCAATATTGTACGAATATTATCAAGTACAATTGTCGTAGAAGCCTAAAAGTAAGACAAAAGAATAGTATTATTATTTATTATAATCCTTCTCTTTCGTCTCAGGATAATGTACAGTCACATATATCTACATTACATTATCTTAAAGCTAATATAACTTATTATTCTTTGCTTCTATAACTATTACTTCTCAGTCTTAAATAACAAAGTTTATCTATACATTTATTTATCCTTATTTTATCTTTTTCTCCCTATTGCACTTCTTCGGTCTACGTTCCTTCCAATTCTTTCCTTTTTCTTCTAAACAAAAGAATATTTTAAACCTTGAGGGACTCGGGCTTATAGGTATGCCTACTTCCTAAAATTGTAATTTAATAATTTAGTGTCTGTCTCTTCGAGAAAAGTATTTTTGATATTTTAAAAATCCGCGTACGATGTTCGCTTATTTGTATTTATAATTCCATACACAAGGACGTTCCACCCAGCGAAACAGAAAGCTACGTGTGTCTAATGTCTCTGGGACAATCGGCAGCTGACATGTTGCTACCGCCCACAAATGTTTAATGGGTCGGTAATTATTATGAAGTAAATTAAACGACGACGGCCAACACTGAAGGGGGGGTTGCAACATTGATGAGGACGCGCACGGACTTGGAATTGTTTTTAGTCGACCTCATCAATGTTGCAGTCACGTTTGTCCCAGCCAAGCTTTTAATTAACGACCCGACGATCGATTGCTTTGCGATGTGGTCGAACCTCCCGCAACACGATGCAACAACAACAACGTGTGCGTATACCAAGAAAAGGTAATGAACCACTTCAAACCGACGGTACAATATTCAGGGAAATTTTCTGTAGGGGAGAACGGAGCAGGTTGATACAATGCGATTATCTAGACACTGTGTATGTATAGTATAGTTATAGCTAGATATTTGAGGTTTGTTAGTTAATTGTTTCTTGTGCTGGAATTTACGCCTGTATGTGCGAACGTGGTTAATTGTTATTCAATCTCTTTCGTTTTTATAGCAGGAAAGTAGTTATTCGTGTTAGCTTTTCAATCTTCTAAATTATACATATATTATAAACTACTGTGTTTTAGCGTTAAGTTTATTACTTATTTTGAACGTGTTTCTTTCAAAGATGTGCTTACAATATGTAAAAAGGAAGGTTCGAAGAATATTTTAATATACTTTTGTTACGTAATTGATTCAAATAATAATGCCAGAAATTAAAAACTGAAAAATGTATCAACTTGCCCCGGTCTCCTCTACTATACAATGACGGACTCGATCCAAGTTCCATGCGAAATGGAACGCAAGGAAGCGAAGCTAATATTTCTGATTAAAAATGGTAGAAATTAAAAACTGAAGAATGTATCAACTTGCTCCGGTCTCCTATACTATACAATGACGGACTCGATACAAGTTCCATGCAAAGTGGAGCGCAAGGAAGCGAAACTAATATTTGTGATTTATACGTAAAGTTTAAAGAAATTACATATCTGTAATTATACACGGAAAGTTTGCAGGTGCGACGGGGATTTACGGTGCCGCATGTCCCCTTTCGTGTCTCAAAAAGGGACGAGCAATTTGGAGTATATTGCCTGTTCAAATTTAAGCCGACGGGGGTGGGTGAGCATCGCGGGTTAAATAACGCCATTTGTTATCGTAATATCTAATTTGGTAGTGAAGGGTGATGCGCCTCTGCCATGTGGCCGAAATCTCACGAGGCCGCAGTACAGGTGTCTTAGGAACAACAGTTAGCTGCCAGCAAGTTCGGCAGGTGTGCCGCAACAAGAAACGATTCGAATGATTTCTCGACAAACATTTCACTCGCGATCTTCCCACATTGCGTAGAACGAACAATTTAAATAAACAAGGAAGCTCCTAAATCTTCGATTCACGACCTACGAACGAATATATTTATTTTTCATAACACTTATTAGTATTAGTACAGACTGTATTTTCTTACAGGTTTAGAGCTTCTACAAATATCTAAACAAAGAATTATTATTATGTTCTGCGTCTACTGATATACACCAAATTTTAACCCTTAGCACTCCGTTGTCGCCGCTGAGGCGACATCTAAAGAGAAGCTGGCGTCGTGTTAAAAATTGCTCGGAGTGCAAAGGGTTAATAATGGTATAACAATTTTTAGTGGCGCCTCAGAGTCGCCACTTGTGTGCTAAGAGTTAATAATCTGTCAAGAATTAACGACCATGGATTGATTCTTCCGCCATTGTTGCTTCGAAGAAAATGATTTAGTATTAAGAATAAACAGCATTTATTCAGCGTCTTATTCATAAAGACGTCAAGGCAAACGTTCTTATTTATAATTTCGGTACACCTTGATGTTCTCCGGTGGTTCTTACGCGGAGCGTTTATCATTTCGATTTTATGCCGGTGTAATGTAAATCAACGTTTCAGGGCTTATCAGAACCAGCTATTTTCTCGCGGAGTAATTACGCGCCGGCCGCGGTCGGTAGATCGTAGATCGTAAAAGGATTGAGTAAACCGGTGGCGGGATCGCTCGATCGAGCGTCCTTCCTTTAGGAAGGGGGGCGAGAGCAATCATCAAGATTGTCCTGACATTACGAGCGGCGTTCTCGTCGCTTCGTCGGACGCTCGTTATCATTATGTGGCTAGGATTCGTGATAGCGAACGCCCCCCGTGATCGGCCGTCCTCAGCGTTCTCTCGCTTGGTCTGCTCGTGCGAACCTGAACACCTGTCCGCGACCATCGGGTAACGTGACATCACGTCATGTGACCTGCTGAGCCCCGGAAACCCCTTGAGCTCCCGTGAGGAGCCGCGACCTCGCGTCTAATCCGCCTAATCGCTGTCCTGGAAACGACGGGTTGCACACCCGAACGATATTGTCGCGGCCCGCCATCGAGTTCCGCGTCCTTTTCTCTTTTTATGCGCTGTTGCTCGGAGCCGGATCAGCCGGGGTGAACGCATCGTCATTATTATCATTATTATACTGCGGATTTTTATGCAAAAAATAAAAATTATTTGCCTTAATTGCAAGATACAGGATTTACCTAAACATTTATTTTTTTTCTCAAGCATTTTAATCAGTTGGAGTTGCTACAACAGTATTTTTAAATTCTTTACATGTTTCTATCTTTTTGCATATGATGTATTAATTTTTCTGAATGAACTTTCTATAACGCTTTTCTTTCATCTTCCGCGAATGAGTTGAACTTTTAAGTGTCGATATCGGATTTTCATTGCAAAAGATTAAATTAAAGATTATCAGAAAGGAAACAGCCCTTGCTTGCACGCGAAACAAGTAATTACAATTTTAAGCCACTAAGAAGAAGTTACTTAATATCGAAGTCTTTTTGGTCAGTACACAAGTTAATTGCATATTTGTATGACTAAAATAACAATGTATTAGGTGATTCCATAAGTTCGTGATTTTTACCAGCGAATCCTCGCGACCTTTGCCTTCACGCTCGAGCTAAACACAAATTCGTTGATCCCGAAGCGGATTAACTGGAACAGCGATTCTTCAACACCTAACACTTAATCATTTAGGCTGTTTGGTCCCGTATACGGTATGGAAAGCATGCACAAACAACCCTCTGGTTCCCAGGCTGTCGGGCGAATTGTGGCTTACCGCGCCGGCACGGTTCTTATCCGCACTCGTCAAGGCAATTTTTGGCTCGTCGTTCTTATCGTACGCGAAACAACCTTCTCCGAAACGCGAGGAAAAAAACCCAGGAAAAGCTCGGAAATCGTCTGAACGCGTTCTACTTCGTGCACTTCGTTTTATTTTCCGACGAAGTCCGAAAAACCTGCGTAACAACGAAGCTCACATTATATATACATTTTTATACAATATACATCTGGAATGGACACAAGAGAACTCGATTTTCTTGTGAACTCCTGTAGCTTTCTAATCCTTCAACGCAAGGGTGTACAGAAGTTCAGCTTATGAGCACTGCGCGAATTATCTTTTGTATTTTTTTTGGTAAGTAAAATAGAAAAAGGGGAGAGTACGATTTCCGTGGCCCCTTGTTTTGAAGTTATATTTCTGTTCTTGGGGTTATTTCAAGAAAAAAATGTATATATAACATGGTGTCAAATTGGCCTGGTTTAGGCGGTAAAGTAGATTTCCTGTTTTTTATAAATTTGCAAATATCTCGGTAACTATGTGAAATATGGCAAAATATCAAGAGACCTTTTTTGTAGAAAATGAAATTTTATTCGCATAATCTTTGCATTGTAGCTGTCATCCAGAATTTGAACTAGTAATGGAAAAATCATGTGAATAGAATGAGTTTGGTCGTGGAGGGGGCGGATTCAAACGAGGGGCCACGGAAATCGTACTCGTGCCTAGAAAAATACGAATGGACACTTAAGCTGCAAGTTTGTTGAAATTAGTATTCGAAAATCATTATTTAATTTCCTGGGTGCTATTTCTATAAAACGCCTGTGTCATTGTGAAAATTTCACATTCCAGTACACAATTCTAATACGACATTTGATGGTTACAGCTTATGTACGGTCGCATGAATCACCGTACAACAGTTAGTTTTTTCCAACTTACAGCCCATGAAATCGTGTCTACGTGCCGAAATTCCAATCACCTAATTCGTCAAACACATCTGCAATTTCCTTGCCACTTTCTCTCACATTCCTCCGTACTTGACCAAAGCATCTGTTTTCCCTTAACACTAGATTTACGGGGCCCGTCAAAATGACGGATAAAAAATTTTTTAATTTACGATTATTAAGTGTGTAAGGAGGCATTCGTGAGGAATTATTAAATAGATTTATTTTTTTGTGTACATATTACATAAAAATCGCTGAAGATCTAATCAATTTTAGTGTTCCGTAAACCTAGTGTTAAAATCACTAACCCTCTCGTCATTCTTATCTACCAGTATTTTCTCTCTCTCTCTCTTCGTTCACATCCTTCCTTCACTCCCTTACCTTTTCCCCTTCCAAATAATTTTCCACCACTATTTTTTACCCCCAAAAGGTCCAACTACAACCAACACCGAAATCTCTCTCACCACCGACTTGGAAGCGGGAACGAGGTAACATAGCAAGAAAACCGCTAATCGGTACACCTGACACCGAACGTACCCCTAAGAGGGTGAGGAGGCGAGACCGTAAAAATAGCCGAGCGGCAAAACAAGAAAAAGTTTAATCGCGTCTTTTGCAACACAGTGCGCGAGCGGGGATGCAAAGGGGACTGATAGGGGGTTGGTAGGGTGCTGGCAGGGGGGGGGGTCGAGGCGCGTCCTCGTGACGACTTGATGAGATAACTTTGCTCGTGTTGTGAAACAACCGGGCGTCGCGATTCGTGACTCCGTTCGCAAGGGTGAAAGGAAGCTACGCGAAGGAGGTGAACCGGGACGTAGGATAAAATTAAGGGGCAGACACGCGACCCCCTCGCCACCCTGTCGTTCACCGGTGTAGGACACGGTGTTGTGCGTGACACTCGTTGTTCGTGTTGATTCAACTTGCAAACGGAGAACAGAAGTTCCGCCGTGCGCCGGGACGAGCGGAATACTTGTTGAGGCAGAACTACGAATCTTCGGACGACTTCCGCCCCTTTTCAGGATTTCTCAAAGTCCTGAGAAATTAGTTGGCCGATCGCACTGAGTGATAATTAGCTCTGCGGATCTTTATGTAAAATACAATTTTTCTGTCCCGATTGCAAGTGGTATAAATTCAATAGAAATTTGTTTGTACAGTAAATCCTCTATAAACGCATAAACCTCGGGGGGATAGCTATGCGTTTATCCGTTACGGGTAGCTATTTTTCGAGCTTCAAAGGCCGAGCCGAACGTAGAGAAGGACAGCGCGTGTAAAGCGAGACCGCGTGTGGGCCTTTAAACTGAGTTGACGACTGCGACTCTCCGCGCCTCTTTCTTTCCCATACGCCGTCCTTCTTTGAGCCCGAAACGTTCATAGCCATTTAAACCACTAAATACTACAACAGTATTTACACATTTGAAATCATGTCGTGTTTGGTCTTGTTTTAATCAGAAAAATGCCACGAATATATCGATGAAAGATTCATAAAAAAATAAGTAATAATAAAAAAGATTAAATATTGGTGTTACATTGTGATGACGCACGGGCCTTTGAATTGTGCCGACAACTGCGACTCTCCGCGTCGCATTAGTAGTAGCTCACACCGATATACCCGAGCCGAGATCAAATTACCAAGTGGAGGGGATATATTTTATGCGTTTATCCGTTACAGCTTTTATGCGTTTATAGAGGATTTACTGTATTCTTAATCGTTTTTTTTATACCACTCAGTGTTGGATGATTTGTATTAATACGTCTGCTGAGATGCAAAAATGAATCTCGTTATATTTGAGAATCACTGCGCTTAGCTAGAGTGATACAATAGACCAGATGTCATCAGGCCCATAGCCCTGTGACTGTTTATGGCTGGGCTCTCGGGGTAGAGTCAAGATGCAGCCCTGGTATTTTTCCTGTTAAGTGGGAACAGAGTTTTCTCTGTACCCCTGTATTTTCTCTTCACTTCTTATACGACTTTCAAAGCGTTAAGACGTCCTTCCGAGCTTATAATAAAGCAGAGTTTTCAAAGATACAAATCTATTAAAGTTATTTCATAACCCATTTCCAATACTCAGCTCTCCTTCATTATCATTCTCATTTGTCCAGTACTTACGCGCCTCAGCTTGTTTTCTACACCCATGCACCTTCAGCGTTCTCCGTGTTCTTCGATCCGTCAGATCTTGCAATGATGATAATCTTAATAATGCGTCACCTATTCATTTGACAACCACATCACCAGGGTGATTACAGATGTAACACCACTTTTTTTCACGTTATAGCATGGTGTAAAAGTATCTTCATGCGATCACACCGCAGATTCATGTCTTTATCAAGATCAAGACGATAAGAGGCAATTAAATTTTCTACACCCCTTAATGGGCCTACACGGTGCAGGAACAATTCATGAAAAACTTAATATTTTCAATAAAATCCACAGCCACAATTGTGCACGCAACATCACAATCTCGCAAACCTAGACACTGGGTTTCACTTGACCGAACGGAAATTCACTTTTCCCAATGAGCTACCGGATTACGAATCCGCACTTTCACCAAGTTCATCACCTCTAAAAGATGGGATCATTTCCACTAGAAACGACGCGGATGGATTGCCCATCAATAATTCGCTTGCGGCGCGCTCATCTTCCAGTTTTCTTATCCGTTCTAGTAAATACGCGACGCTAATGGCGCGACGTCTTGCTGTTAGTCGGTCATGGTAATTGGTTTGATAATGATCTTAAACGCACAACGAATCACTTCCTGGACGGTGATTAAAGTAAGAACTTCTCGCGTTATCCCACTTCTGATGTCAGAAATTTGAAAAAGGTTCTGTTCTCTCCAGAGATTCTGGGGTAACTACTGAGCGGTCTAACACAGTCCTCTACCAGAAGACAACCCCGCCTTCCCCACTCCGTGGCCAGATCCACCAAGACAGAGTCCCAATTCTTTTAGGCAAATTAATCTCGGGTTTCTTACCCTGGCAACTTTCACTCGTCACTATCTTTCTCTCTCTCACTCTGTCATAAACATCCCTGCGCCGAGCGATAGCTGGATGACCCAATGCGCTCAACCGCCATCGCCCGTCGACGGTTCTGTTTAGTCTCAAGCATCCCCATTCAAGACCTCACGTAGGCCTAGACCTACAATAAATCCTTCAAAAACTAAAACTAATCCTCGACTTCTCTTAAAACGCGTTGACGCTAACATATACTTACCAAAATGACTTTTCTATACCCCAAAGAAACTTTTTCTTAGTGGTTCAAAATTGTGATTATATATTTCCTGTTCAAGTAAGAGCTCTATTCTTTCTGGTAATCGTCAGATTGATTTTTTTTAAATTATAGCTGGATGCTACTACATGCATCATTCAACCGATTACTTTTACAAGCAAAAATCCGCTGAATCATGTCCGCCATCGCTCGAATTTCTCGAGAAGTCATTGGAAATAGCGCTGCAACGCGCTCGAGGAAGACGGAAGAGGAGAATGCTAAGAAGTTTCAAATTCCGACGTGTACCTTGCAAACAGAAAGAAAGTAATATTGCCGGTCGATGTCGGATACCGTGTAATTTCATTCTAATATTGTTGAAGCGGTATTGAAGCATGCCGTCGGATAATTCCCAGCAATTGGCCGAGCAGCGTTTGATGCGCACCGTCCCACAGTCCCACAGTGGTTCAGGAGCTCGCTTTTTGTGGCCAAAACTATTATAGCGTTATTTCAAGGCTTAATAAGTCTTGATATCATATATAATATGATGATGAGTACTTCATTTTTTTATAAACAAAAAATTTCTCTACAATTTTGTATATTGAAGTTTGTAGAAAAGTGAATACTGATCTTTCGTTGGAAAGACTTTTTTGTCACATCATCAGATATATTTGAAAATTCGCGTTAACAATGTTCACAGTGTATATGATCCAGAAACCGCGAAAAAGTAGTCAAGATTCAATTCTTCTTAAGAATTATATGAAATCTAGTAATCAGGGGTTTTCGGGGTCTCTGATTACGAATCTGACATTAAACATTCAAAACTTAAAATGGCGGATCCAATGTGGAATACTAATACCTAATAATTTAATAATACATCTGCTTGTTAGAACACACATAAAATTAAAAGTTGCAGTAAGTATCAAAAATCTACATATGTATATGAGGAAGGTCTAAGCTTTCATAAAAACCAAGTCTGAAAGCTAACATATTTCAACATTTTTTTAAAACTCTTCTTAAAGTTTACATTGTACTCTACTTTATTTGCCTCGTATAATGATTGAAAAATGCTTATATCACCATTAAATAACTAAAATATGTGTGCTCACACATATGAAAATATAAAAGAAATTTGCATTTCAGCATTGTGTAAGGAGTAATTAAACTATTTAATTGGATCTCCAATTTCATAGATCTGCACTTACATTAGAACGCTATATCTGCTCGGAAAATTAACTGAAAGATCTAATATTTTAAATTTCGAGGTTTCAAAGGGTCCTTATTTGATAGAAAAATTTTGTTCAAATATGAAAGTAGAAAAATTGAGTTTAGGCCATAAATTGCCATTCTCGGGACCACTGTGCGTCCATTGGTAGAGAGAGAGAATGCTTCCGTGTGCGGACACTGCGGACATCGTCCAACGGTTGGCTCTGATTAATATTTTACGCAAACAGGTTCCCCCGTCCCACGATCAGAAGCTCCTCCTATATTTTTTCCCTCGCCGCCTCAACACACCGCCCCCTGACCGCCTGGTGCCAGCGTTATTTCAATTGCAAATCGATAGAGCCACGCGGTAAACACAGTCGCAGACCGAAAACTTCCCGAGCTCATGTAATAACATGAAGGCGAGATGGTGCCGATAGGCTCTTAACAAATGGGCCGATCTAACGCGTCGATCCGACGCAGCCGCGACCGTGTTCGATAACGACGAACGTATGATAAATGTGGATCCATGAATCCCGAAGAAGAACGACGATTAATTTTCAGAACGTTTCTGACGATATGTAATCGATTACAGGAATGAAGAAGATAAACGCAGCAAAAATAATATTACTAAGCACGATAAAACGATCTTGCAAATTGTGAATTGGCTAGAATATATTAAATAGATTATTTTTTAATGGAATGATAAAGGAACGTATATTAATCCTCGGACGATGGAGCTCCTTGACAATTATACAGTTTATAGTTATAACTAGACTGCGGGTCCTTATGCATTTATGGCGTCTCCAAATTTGCAAAGTTCAAGAAGCATTGTATGTTAGGAAAATCAATAGTATTTATCATTTATTTTTAACAGACCAGTTAGGAAAATGGATTTTTACTTTCATCAGATTTTTATAATTTGACTTGCGAAAATGGCAATTTGAATTAAGATACGTAGTCTGGTTATAACCATTGGCAGCGTTATGTATGAATTTTTTAAAACGTATTTTTGATGCCACTACGTGTGGGTCCTCTAGTGTTTCTATTGTTTCTAATCCGAGAATGGGTCAAAATAGACTAGCGGCTAGACGATTAAAAAATGTCTAATAAGAAGGTTAACGTCGATCTAAAAAATGTTGAAAAATACTTGAATGAAAATTGATGCGTAAAGATTAGAATGGATCTATTCGTGTCTGACATAGAATCGTCAAGAGCGCCCCCTCTTGAGGATTAATAATATGCTTTCAATAATTTAACTCGCATAGTGGTCTACAAAAATGTTCATGTACGCGGTTTTATGTAGTATTGTTGGACCTACAGTTCAATGATGATGAATAGATTTCGTCGCTATATACGAACAATTTTGTGGTACAATTCTTGAACAATGCACGAGTTCACATCGAAATATCTTTACAGATGATAGTCTGCAGATTCACGCGACTCACAGCAAACGGAGAAATTGTTCAAAGTTCCGTCAATTTTAAATGATCATGGAGAACTCTAGACGCAGAGGATTGTCGGACGCAGAGGCGACGAAGATGCTCGACAAAATCTTTGAAGAGGATGAAGAGGCTACAAACGAAGAAACATCAAAGTCTTGTACACCTTGCGGGGAAGAAGATCATACTATCACGGTCTAAAATGCACTTTGCACATAATTCTTCTAACATATTAATCTTCTGAAAGAAAAATTTAACTATGTAGTCCTAGATTGTTATTCTTCGATATTTAAAATCCTATTAACTCTCCAATGGTATCATGTTTCCCCAAAAATACTTTAAGATACAGTCAGTCATATAATTCATGGCACACATTTTTATTAAATGATTAAAAACAATGATAATCGCTGAATAATAGAATAGAAAAGCAAAAATAGACTGAAAATCGTGAAAAACTGTGAAACTAAATTAATAAGTTAAAATATAATAAAAATTTTATAATAACCTAATTTTCACCAATTTTAATCCTTCATAACCCACGTACCAATTAACCGATCTCGATGAAATTTTCAACATGTGATGTAACAAAGATTCTACAAAACACACTTTATAAATGTTCGTTACTGCCCCCAATAAAAAAGTTGTAAAAAGCAACCATTACTATCTTTTTTTCGTAAGTCCGACTAAACGCGATGTTTCCAAAATCTTCATTAAATTCTAGTAAACTAATCTGTCCAGTTTGGCAGAAAAACTGAAGTCGTTTGTAAGAAATCTTCCATTTAGAAGAAAGTTATTCTGGTTTACAGTGTGCGTCATCAATTATGTAACAGACAGTACATATTGTTCGAAGCTATAAAATCGAAATATTTAAAAGAGACCTCACATTTGCAATTATCTTATAACAGAATAGTGAGAATAGATGTACACATAATTATGCTAGGGTCATGGAGTCAGGGTACCATTGCAGAGTGACGTGATAGGCAAGGTGTTGCACTCGCGTTTCTTTGAAGGACGGGGCGATAATGATTTTTATTGGATAATAATTCATGTTTGCAGAAAGTTTGCGATTGCATGCGATTCGCCGAGAACTCGTCGAGATTCTCGTTGAGGGTGATGGAGGCGATGCGATCGTTGCAGAATGAGGAGGATGCGTTTCTTCCCTCGTGCACCGTGGGGGATATAGTGGGTTATATCGTGGCGAATTATCACGACGACGGTGACCTTTGTGCTCAGGTGCGGACCGCACTGAAACAGGTCTGTTCCCAAGGGTTAGTTCTACGTCAGCCAAAGCGGCGAAACAACACGGCACGCGTTGCAGGCGAAAATGTGTCTCGCGTGAGACACGATCGCGTTTCAAGGCAACTGCAAACCGTTTATCTCATTCGAAGACCCCGTGCATCTATCGACCGATTTCCGCCTGCGGTTCACCCCGTTAATTGTAACGCCTTCCCCTGCTGATGCAACCGTATTACCTCAAACCTCATCGTTTCCTTATCTTGAACACAGTGGTCTACGGGAGACCGGGGTCGAAAGTAACAATTTTACTTTAGACTACGATTACGCAAAAACTGTCACATTTACGACAAACATTTGTATACCGAAATGTTACCTTGGTTATCCGACATCATCTAACCACGATTTGCAACAACTAATGAATGAGCTATTCATAGACTGTGGATCTTTGTGCAAAATAAAAATTGTTTGCATTAATCGCAAGACATAGGAATCACATAAGAATTTATTTCTCTTTAGTGGTTTTATGAAGTTGTAAGAAATGTGTTCATGTTCAGAAACTCTTAATCTTTATACTGCTATTGAAATTACATCCACTAATATTTGTCAAAAATGCATAAAGACCCGCAGTCTAGTAATAAATAATTTAAATATTGTAAAATTGCTTTCTAACAGATTCGTGATGGAACTGTTAGAGGACGAGTACCATCTGGTGGGACCAGACGCCATTTCGATGAACAAAGTCACATGTTCGAACAAACGAGCCGACTGTCTTTTATCCTCAACGCCGAAACCTGCCCCGAAGCGTCGGAAAAAGGATGATGATGATTGTGCTTGCGAAGAATCCAGCGATGACGAAATATCATTGGAACAGACATGTCCGAGGTTACCTCGCAGAAAAGCTTGTCCTAGGAGAACCAGGATTCTCGATGTAGAAACGGGAGGGAATGTCAACGAAGAGGAAGAGGAAGACGCTGCATTGGACACCGATGTCGAGGACGTAAGGAAAGCAGTTTCTTCTACGTGGCAATAATGAAATAAAGTATTTAGAATCTTCCCGAATATTCTTTCATTTCATTTCTGTGAAATGAATCCTCTGGAAGATCGCTTTCATTTGTATACGTGTCTGTTTAATTGTAGATGAAATTAAATAACAGAAAAGAAAGTTCAAGTAGAACCGAAAACGGAGAGGATACCAGCAGAACGTATTTGCTCGACAAAGAGAAACACACAGGACAGGCACAGCATCCTCCGACGAATTTTTTCAGGAGAAGAAGCGCGAGGATTCAAGAACGAAGCGTACAAAGAGAAAATGGCGGCGCGAGAGCGCACGAAACAACAATCAAGGGTGAAACGTCGACGAGAAGAGACGAAGACGATTCTGTAATTGAAGGAACGTTGTCGGATGACTTGAACGATGTTCATCAGGAACCTCGTAGTATTCAAGCAAACAAAGACAACGAGCGCGATGCAGAACTCAAACGATGGATAAAACGCTGCCAGGCGGAGTGCGTGCGACAAGGCAGCCGACGAAGAAATAATTAAACAATTAAACAATTGATTGATGACTCCAGCAACATTGTTATTACAACTACTTGGAATCGAACAATTTTTTTAATTCATTTTGTCCCCAAAATCCGATTGTTTGTAACCATTAATTTCCTCTCTGCGAATTGAACATTTTAATGTAACTGAAGAATAGAAAAAGGAAAACAGTCCATTTATTTTTCGTTCCATGTAATTTTTTCGATTTTTATGCTCGATTAAATTTAAGTTTAAAGATCGTCCAGCAACTTTTAAATTAATCGACGTTGTAGTTTCAAAGATGGTGAAAGTCGTAGGATCCTTCCGGTTCGGTCGGCTGGTATTAGATATCCGGAACTCACGGCGAATGAAAGTGCATCCCGTATGTAATTTCTTGCATCGTTATACTCTAAACATGAGAAAAGTCTTTAGGTACAATTTAGTTGTTAGATACGCGATTTCTACGCTAACGCGTAGAATAACGAGGTGGTCTTGAGGATGAACAGTAAAGAGGATGAATTTGTTTCTGTCTACTAATAATAGTATTCTTCTTAAATGCAATTTCTCCTGTACGAACATATGATATTTGCCAATTTTTGTTTAATACCTGCGGTAATATAATCACGCGCGTGAATGCTTCTTTTCCTTTCATTACTTTTGCGAAATTTACGGCAAGCATTATTCCGTTGCTTTTGTACGCTATTCGAATGCGAAACTTTTCTCAAGTATTTGTACACCAGCTCGATTACTGTTGATCTCAGGTCCTCTCGCTGAAGTTTGTACTCGGTGTGTTTGTGCCGTGGTCCTAATCTATTTATCATTATTGAACAATTAAAAATTCAGCGCAAATTAATCGATCCTTCTTCCTTCAAGAATTAAATTTTACGCGATTTCTTGATTCCTCGGATTTCTTCGTTCATCAACTTCCTGTCGACGACTTCTTCTCGGCGTCATTTAGATTTTTTAATTACGCGTCATTACGTCAAAATATAAGAACAGTGGACTTTTATCTACGATGGATTTATGATTAATATAATATCGTTTATAACAGATTTAGATACATTTTCTCAATGTTCTTTGAAGCACAGACGAAGTATAATAATAGACCAATCACCCAATGTATTTTTCCGTCACACGATCGTGCAGGTACAGAGCCCTATTATCATTTTCATGTTGCGCTTGATGTTACCGATAACTCGTGAATTTATGTTTGTTAGTGAGAATGGACAATTACAAAAAAATAGGTTACAGTGTCCTGTTTTAATGGACCACTGCTATGTAAAAGAACTGTAGTGGACCTGTTGTGGTATTGTCTTTGATTGTCACTTAACTATCACTTACCTATAAACGCTTCTTTGAAGATTCAAATTGATTTGTTATTATAAAAGAAATTCGTTAATTGAAAACAACGAATACATGATTTAATATTTACAATGTCTCCGAAATAATTTAATACAATTTATAATTAATCAATATTAACATTATCGGTAAAATAGACAACTAAAAATATCAAAATAGAAATTTACATTATCTACATACGCTACACAACAGATTCCTTTTTTTCCTTTTTTACCAATAGACGATACTAAAGCTGTTGACAGAACATAGTTAGATAGAAAGCTACGCGCAGCGCTCAGCGCTGCTAGAACGATGACAGCAGAGAGGAATAAGAGTGCTCACGGCCGAGATTTGGCCGTGCCACTTTTGTGTGTGCATCGTGTTTAGCCTTCAACAGCTCCTACAAATTTACAACTTTTAGTTGCAAACTAAAGTTTGTTCTAGGAAATGAAAAACCCGAGAAAGTTCGAAAAAATACATATTTCATATCGAAGCTCAAGAGCGACCATTCTGAGCATTAGTTTAATAATGAGGTATTGTCATCAACACTATCTCCAATTTTTTCATATTTTTGGCTACGGCTATTATTCATTAAAAAAATATAAACCAATCTTTTCGACGAAAACCGATAAACGAAGTATTATATTCAAATGTTGCGAATATATAATACTTCCGTCAGCGCGGATGGATGCAGATGTAGCACCACGTATTATTCACTCGTGTCGCCTACTTTTTTACAGGACGTCGAATCCCCTGGTAAAAATTTGGCGAACATGATAACGAAGTCGGTATCCGACAAGGACGAACTTATGCACATTTACGGAGAGAATGAAAGACAGACACAGAGCTACTAAATAATGTGCACACTC
Organism: Sphecodes monilicornis; assembly: GCA_913789915.3. Taxonomy (NCBI): domain Eukaryota; kingdom Metazoa; phylum Arthropoda; class Insecta; order Hymenoptera; family Halictidae; genus Sphecodes; species Sphecodes monilicornis. The sequence goes on from OU565295.1 coordinate 15,478,000, forward strand.
GACAGAAAATTTATCAGTAACGCACTTGTGAGGAATTGTTTATAAATATTTGCAGTTGGGAAATATAGTATAGACTTTCAGTTACTTTCACATATAGTTTTCCGTCACATTTTATTTCTGATTAAACAGTTATAAACAATTATTTTAAGTCTTGTTCATAATTTAACAGATCTCCGGTAAAAAATAATCTTCCAACCTTAGAGATTTAATTTATGCACTTTTGCGATCGGAGGATCTAGAATGATGTCTCAGCTACATTTCCGTTGCAGTTTTACGTAGATCCAACGCTTAGTTAATTAGTTGTTATTTACGATTTCCAGACCGGTGACACAACGATTTGTGTGTTTACTGTTTACCCTTGACAAATAGTCGGACTCTCCTTGTCTCACACATTACGGGCATAGAAGATGGAAGTGACCTCCTCAAAAATTGTTAATAAATAGTTAATCAGGGAATTTTTATCAATATTAGCTCTCGAAGAATATAAAATGGACCTCCGACAACATTCGTGTATAGTTTTCAGTTCGATTCAGAAAGAGGTTAATTAGGTATAAATAAACTTTGTAAGTCTTATCCTAATGAAACTGTGCATATTAGTGAGAATTGAATATCTTGTATACTCCAAACGTTCATACATAAAAGTTACTCTGTATCTCGTGTACTATTAGCCATTTTTACTAAAAAATTAGGTGGTGAGATAAACAATTATATAATTATCGTTTTAATCGTTAAACAAGCAGAGATAATAAATACATTAATTACATTTTCTCGATATAATTATGCTTAGTAATATTCATGTATTATAAATTATTCTGTATCCCGAGTTCTATTACCTGCTTTTACTAAAAAATTAGGTGGCAAGATGGTCAAGAATTGTTACAAATATTAACCAACTAGACATAATAAATTTATCAGTGAATTGTGTTCGATAAATAAATGCGCGCGAATATTCATGTGTTAAAAGTTATTCAATATGTCGAGTTCCATTATACATTTTTACTAAAAAATTAGATGGTCAGATAGTCGAGGGAGTGCTTATCGACATAATTAGCAAAAGGAATTGTTATAAACCTTAAACATCCAGAGATAGTAACTTTATTAATTACATTTGCTTGATATAATATTGTTTGGTAATATTCATGTGTTAAAAGTTACTCTGTATCTCGAGTACTATTAGCAATTTTTACTAAAAAATAAGATGGTAGATAGTCAAGAGGATGCTTGTCGACATCGTTGGCAAAAGGAATTGTTATAAACATTATACAGCCAGAAATAATACATTTATCAGTAATTATTATCACGGCAATCAAGATCTACCGAAATTAGTTGGGGTGGGGAGCGTTGCGCTTCGCTGCGCGCTGCGCGTCACTGCCTACCTAAGCTCGCGGAGCGCGCTCAGTCAATCAGTCGGGCCGGGCCCTCCGGCAGGAGCGGATAGGCGCCGGAACCAGGAGGGTCTTCGGCTACCTTGGGCCGACCAGGGGTTCTCCAGCGGTACCCTGGCCTCTCCTGCCTACCTCGGGGATGACCAGTGGTCCTCCAGAGCTACCCTTGGCTACCTCCAGCTGGCTCAGGGTGGACCAAGGATCATCCACCAGTGGTCATCCAGAGCTGCTCTGGTCTACCCTTGCTTACTCTGAGGATGACCAGTGGTCCTCCAGAGCTACCCTTGCCTACCTTCAGCTGGCTTGGGGTGGACCAAGGATCATCCACCAGTGGTCATCCAGAGCTGCTCTGGTCTACCCTTGCTTACTCTGAGGATGACCAGTGGTCCTCCAGAGCTACCCTTGCCTACCTTCAGCTGGCTTGGGGTGGACCAAGGATCCTCCACCAGTGGTCATCCAGAGCTGCTCTGGTCTACCCTTGCTTACTCTGAGGATGACCAGTGGTCCTCCAGAGCTACCCTTGCCTACCTTCAGCTGGCTTGGGGTGGACCAAGGATCCTCCACCAGTGGCCTACCATTGTTTACCATGGTCCACCTTTAGCTAGCTTAGGGTAGTCCAAGGGTTATTTAAAACTTCCTTGGCCTACTTTAAGCTAGCTCGGGGCGGGCCGTGGACTCTTCAATGCTTCCTTCGTTTACCATGGGTTCTGAGCCGGTCCAGTTTCGGTATCCGGCATGCAGTCATTACCATGCTGATCGGATCAGAGAGGGCAATCATTGCTATGACTTCGCATCTCCGAGTGAGTCATTTTGTCACTACCTTGTCATTATATTTGTATGTTGTAGTAGAGTAGTAGTAGAGTGTAAAAGTAGTTAGTTGCATGCATGGGCAGGCTTCGCCGCCCCAACGATTAGCCGAGATGGGAACGTCCGCGATTTGTACTAGCGTTGCGAGAAAATCACGCGTTGCATTTAGTCGATTTTGAACAGAGATTAAAGTTAACATTACGATATAGATTGTATAGAGCGTAGCGTTGCGAATCACAAATAGTCGCGATCAAAATTACTTTTCAATTTGATAACTGCGATTTTCAAGTTCATATTGTTGTCGTTTTAAAGACAATGTAAAGTAATCATTTTTTGGATCTCTGTTCGTTGAATTAGCGTTGCGCACCAAAAGTTCGCGTTTGCTTTAGAGTGTTTCGACTTTTCAGGCTCCCATGCTCGAGCTGCAACGATCAACTGTGAGATGGGCACATCCGCGATTTCGAGTAGTGTTGCGAAACAAATTGTCACACGCGTTGTACTAGTACCAATTTTTAAAGTTTATTAAATGTCTAGTTATTGTTGAGAATAAATAGTCGCGATTTAGAGTTTTAAATTCCTTATTTAAATAGCATTCTGAATTTCGATTTGTTGAATTAGCGTTGCGCAGCAAAAGGATCGCGTTTGCATTAGAATGTTTCGACATTTCAGGCGCCCATGCTCCAGTTGCAACAACCAACTGTGAGATAGGCACATTTTTAAAGTTGACTTAATGTCTAGTTAATGTTGCGAATAAATGGCCGCGATTTAAAGTAGTTTTAGAGGTATTGATCTAAAATATTAGACCTCAGAGTTTTAAATTTCTTATTTAATTTGTAAGAATCGTAAAACTTAATTTGTAAGAATCATCGTTGTAAGAAAGGGAGCCAGAACGAAGGGTGACTTCGTTCTGACAATCGGTATTATCCACACAATTCGCAAAATGCTGTAACTTATAAATTGTAGTATCTTGCATCTAGTGGATAAGACCGAAGTCATAGCAGCACATTTAGAATTTTCGTTAATAAGTATTTCAGCTTTTCTCCAGTTTCAGCATTTCTTTTCATTTAACAATCCAAATACAGAATTTCTATTTCAGAATACATGTACGTTCAACAAACAGCTTTAATATTAATTTTTGGATTTGCTTTTCCAACTTGATATTTTTGTGTCGAAATTGACATTTTTGTGTCGAAATTGATATTTTTGTGTTGAAATTGACATTTTTGTGTTGAATTTGACATTTTTGTGTTGAAATTGACATTTTTGTGTTGAATTTGATATTTTTGTCTTGAAATCGATATTCCTCCGATTGGAGTTCCCTCAGGGGCTCACTCACGGGATAGGGCCCGTGAGTGGGTACGGGGACTCGCGTCCCCGGGGCCACCCGAATCGCCTATAGGTCGTTGCGTTCTCAAATCATTAGATTTGGGTTCGATATAGTTTCGATTCTGTTTCGATTCTGTTTCGACTGGTTTTCAATTTGATGTCGATTTTGTTTCAACTGGTTTTCGATTCTGTTTCGATCCTGTTTCGATTTTGGTTGTACATCTTGCTCTTGTTGGTCAGGCCGTACTCGTGTACGGGGTTTAAAATCGTATTTCATTCCGCCTTCATCGTTTTCTCTTGAATGTTGATTCTCGCCTTGTACTGTGTATAACTATAATTGGTCTGTTTCAGTTAGAATATAACAGCTCGTCATCCTCATCGTCGGACGAAGAAAATTCACCGAACGAAGACTCCGAATTACTTATAAATTAGTTTTATTACGTGCATGTTATTAAGATTGTCACTCGTCGTTGTAATTATGTCGAGTAATTATTGTCGTAACATGACTTTGCTCGCCCCGTTTTCCGACTCCGACACAGCCTTCTGCTGTGTCGGCCTTGCTTGCAAGTCCTGAGCCGGTCCAGTTTCGGTATCCGGCGTGAAGTCATTGAGAGGGATGTCTAAGAGACTCGTTCACTCGTCTTCTGACGATCCTCTGTGTTAACGTAATCCTGGACACGCCATGTTCTCATGTCACCCAGTAGCGCCAGAAACCGTTTGAGCGCATCTCTTTGCCATCTTTCTTGGTGATGGAGTGACGGGTATCGGGCTGGTCGGCTCAGAACTTGTGAGCACTGAACGCGTCGCGTCGCCCTTGAACCAGAGCCTTCTGCTCTGGTTCGATCTTATTTGTCTTTTTGAAAGAATCAGAGCCTTCCGCCTGATTCGCCTTTGGTCCCTCGTGGATCGGAGACTTCTTCTCCGATTCACACTTTGCCCCGCAATAATTACTCGACATACGCTAAATGGAAAAGAAGTCTTTTCCATGAAAAAAACTACTTTTCCATTTAGCGACCTGCGAAACTTAGTTTCTAAGAATCTTCGTTGTAAGAAAGGGAGACAGAACGAAGGGAGACTTCGTTCTGACTCCTTTTCGGGTCTCTTGTGCAGCAACCTCCTCGTGGTGAGACCTGGGCAATCGGTATTATCCACAATTCGCAAAATGCTATAACATATAAATTATAACATTTTGCATGTAGTGGATAATATCGAGCTAATAGCTGCACATTTAGAATTTCAGTTAAGTATTTAATAGTTAAATGTAAGAATTATACTTCCTTCGTTTTCCTTTGCACCAATTTCAGCATTTCTTTTCAATTAATAATCCAAATACAGAATTTCTATTTCAGAATACATGTACCATCAACAAACATCTTCAATATTATTTAATAAGTATTTAATAGTTAAATGTAAGATTTAATACTTTCTTCCTTTTCATTTGTCCCAACTTTAGCATTTCTTTTCAATTAACAATCCAAATACAGAGTTTCTATTTCAGAATACATGTACCATCAACAAACATCTTCAATATTAATTTCTGGATTTGTAATTGAAATATGCTTTCGAACTTTCAAAGTTCAACTTTCCCAAATTAATATTTTTTTCTTGAAATTGATATTTCTCCGATCTGAGTTCCCTCAGGGGCTCACTCACGGGACGGGGCCCGCGAGTGGGTACGGGGTGTCGCGTCCCCGGGGCAACCCGAGTCGCTTATAGATCGTTGCGTCCACAATTTATTCATTGATTTGGTTTCGAATTGGTTTCGATTTTGTTTCGATTCTGTTTCGAATTTGGTTTTGATGTGGTTTCTACTCTGGTTTTGATGTGGTTTTTCTTCTGGTTTTGATGTGTTTTCTATTCTGGTTTTGATGTGGTTTCTATTCTGGTTTTGATGTGGTTTCTATTCTGGTTTTGATGTGGTCTCGATTTGAGTTCTTCATCATGTTCTGGTTCATTAGGCCGCACTCGTATGCGGGGTTTGGAGTCATTTCTCATTTTATCTTCATCGTCATCGTTTCAACGTCTTCTTTTACTTTGATTTTTACATTGTGTTGTGATTAATATTTATTAGTTTGCTTCAGCTGGAGTACAACAGCTAATCATCTTCATCGTTGGATAAAGACTACTCGTCCAACGAAGAGGATTCATCGAACGAAGAAAATTCATCGAACGAAGACTCCGGATTATTTATAAGTTAGTTTTATTGCCTGCGTTAGTTATTAAGATTGTAAATCGTCGTTGTAATTATGTCGAGTAATTATTGCCGTAACTTGACTTTGCTCGCCCCGTTTGCTGCCTCCGACACAGCCTTCTGCTGTGTCGGCCTTGCTTGCAGGTTCTGAGCCGGTCCAGTTTCGGTATCCGGCGTGAAGTCATTGAGAGGGATGTCTAAGAGACTCGTTCACTCGTCTTCTGACGATCCTCTGTGTTAACGTAATCCTGGGCACGCCATGTTCTCATGTCACCCAGTAGCGCCAGAAACCGTTTGAGCGCATCTCTTTGCCATCTTTCTTGGTGATGGAGTGGCGGGTATCGGGCTGGTCGGCTCAGGGCTTGTAAGCACTGAACGCGTCGCGTCACCCTTGAACCAGAGCCTTCTGCTCTGGTTCGATCTTGTTTGTCTCTTTGAAAGAATCAGAGCCTTCCGCCTGATTCGCCCTTGGTCCCTCGTGGATCGGAGACTTCTTCTCCGATTCACACATTGCCCCGCAATAATTACTCGACATACGCTGAATGGAAAAGAAGTCTTTTCCATGAAAAAGACTACTTTTCCATTTAGCGACCTGCGAAACTTAGTTTCTAAGAATCTTCGTTGTAAGAAAGGGAATCAGAACGAAGGGAAACTTCGTTCTGACACCCTTTCGGGTCTCTTGTGCAGCAACCTCCTCGTGGTGAGACCTGGGCAATCGGTATTATCCACAATTCGCAAAATGCTATAACTTATAAATTATAGTATCTTGCATGTAGTGGATAATATTGAGCTAATAGCTGCACATTTAGAATTTGCGATAGTATGTATTTTATAGTAAAATGTAAGACTTAATACTTTCTTCGTTTTCTTTGGGCCCAGCTTCAGCATTTGTTTTCAATTAATAATTGAAATACGGAGTTTCTATTTCAGAATACATGTGCCTTCAACAAACACAAGCAGTATTAATTTTTGGATTTTTAATTGGAATATGTTCTTGAACTTTCAAAGTTCAACTTTTCCAAATAGATATTTTTGTCTTGAAATTGACTGCGACCGCGATCGTGATTCTGCAATCACTGTGATAAATCACTGTGAGTGATTTTGAATGCCATCTCTAGTTGCAACTGTGGATGTAGAATATATCTCTAATGCTAATACAGAAAAGTCCATTAGATGCTATGTCTGCAGCTCTGTAGTAATTTTAAGTCTGTGATGCATGATTCTCGTCTGTAAGAAGGCGAATCATCGTCGAATCATATCGATTATCATCAAATGTTATATTCTCCGACGAACGCATAAGAGTTAAGGCACAATTTACGAACACATAGTATTTGAATCTATTGTTTCGTTTATTTCCTGTACAAAGGTGTTTTGTTAGAATAAATATAATAATCATTGACACAATGATTGTCTCTTTGGTAGCAAGGACTAGAGAAGATAAAAAAATAATCAACAATATTGTAATTGTTAATATCAAGGCACTATTTCCTACTGATTCTTCACTTTGTAAACTGTTCTTCTCGAAGAACATCTTACTGACGTTCACTCTAATTTTAAGATATCATTAATTTCAGCATCCAAATCTGAAATTTCTGATACTGATTCCACATACAATGCTTCTGCTGTTTTGTCCTTTAAATTACGCGGAGCCGGTCGTGGTACCGAATCATTTAATTTTGAGTTAGACGTTGATGCTTTAAGTGAACTTATAGCACTCATTTGTTGAGTATCATTGTTTTGACTTTGTTTATCTTGCATATATTTCGAAGAAAATATTGTTTCGACTGATCCGACAGGCTTTTGTCTCACCATACTCAACTGAAAGCAAATATATTTGTTTAATATTATACAAGATCAAATACATACGCATTATAAATTACCTTTTCTTCGAGTTTTCTTGATATTTCTGCGATTTTATCGCTTTGTGACGTTTTCAGCACTATGTTACTCGTATTTTTGAAGCCTTCGCTTTCTGATAAGTGTTTTTGTTCATCAAAAGCACTATACAAATAGAAAATTATACATTAATTTTAAGTATCATTTTAAAAAAATGTTGAAAGTAGATCGTTTGTACCTTAAGATGTCCCAACTTCTCTTATGCGAGTGATCGTTTTTATTATCGTAATCAAATGAACTTTCCGAGTCTACTTCATCTTCCAGATCGAAATTAACTTTCTTCTTTATTAAACTGTTCGACGATCCGTTTGCAGATTTCAAAACACTTTTATTGTGTTTTGAAGATATCGAAATGTTTTGAGGCTCTAGCAGTATATTCGAATTATCATTATCTTCATTCAAAATCGGTCTAATGTCTAACGTGTCAAGAATTTTGCTATCTCTTCTTTGATGCTGTGCAGACTCGAACAGAGATTTCATTTTGCTCAAAGAATCTTGTGATTGCGGTGTATTGTCTACTGATTTGGTTGAACTTGAAGACACTTTTACTGGACTCTCCATATTTTTGTAACTCGAGATCTTTGCAGGTCTCACAGACACTAATTCATTTTCATTTTCATTTCCAATCGAGTCATCACTTTCTGGAGACGAATATGATTTTCGATCCGGCGGTGGCAAAGTAGATACAGAAGCTCCTGGAAAAATAAATATATATTCTTCCGATTGAAAAAAATTTGATAAAAATATTAATTTACAAAACTTATTAATTACCGGAACCTTTCCTATCTCTAAACGTTTTCATTGGCGTTGAGTTTGCATTGCGTTCCAATTTGTCTAAAATCTCTTTTTTCGAATGTTTAGAATGTTCTGTTCCTTTCCTGTCTATAGAAATTTCCTTTAGAACTTTCTGAATTATTTTCGATTTAGTCTCGTAATACTTTGGTATCCTCTGAAACAGTTAATATAAAAGATTATAAGTTTTGTTCCTCTTAAAATTTATTATTTTAAAAACGTTTCTATTACTTTCATAGCAATCTTTTGATGATGCTTAACAATATCCATTTTTTGTTTAAACGTAGCTTTCGGTATGCCCTGCCATTCCGGGTCTATTCCTATATCTCTCAATTTCTGTTCAAACGCGTCTAATAAATTAGTCCGCAATTTTTTACGTGGCACATTATGTTGGATTGTCCTTTTAGTTTTTGATTGAGCTGGTGGACTTGATCTACGATTATTTACTGAAGAGCTATTGTTAACCACAGTAACACTTTCCGATTCAGATCGAGAGCTTGACTCAGATGTGACCGACTCTGAACCCGTTTCCGAACTTGCATCTTTCTTCGAAGTTTCTGAATGTATGCTATTTTTTGTGCTGGATAAAAATTTGTTATATACATTTCTATCAAACATATCCTCCAATTTTTTCGTCGTAGATTCATTCAACTCAGATTTTATAATAAACTGATCATTCTTCTCACGGTTTGTGTGCTTTACTTCATTAATAGTCCTCTTTTCTGATTCAGAATCTTCAGACTCCGACTCGTCACTTGTAGTAGAACCTTTTAAATCTTTTTCCACGATCTTCTTATCATCCAATGTTTTGTGTTTTACTATATTTTTATCTTTTTGTTTAACCCTTCCTTTGTCTTCATACAAAATATCTTTGCTCCCAGATTGTACTGTCTGAACAGTTCTCATAAATTTATTTTGCGGTTTCACTTGAAACACCTTCTTTTGCAATTGTGGACTCGATGTATAATCGAATTCCTCTATAATCATTTCTTCTGTTTCCGTGTCTACATGATCTTTCTGTTTTAAATCTCGTTTCTCTGGTTCTTTTACATTTATTTTGGACTGATTCGATACCGTAGATCGATCATGTCCGCTCGATAGGTTTTCAGAATATTTATTTTTCTCATTAAATTGCGAAACGCTAAGTTCATTCGACAAGGAATGTATCCGTTTACTTTGTTCGGTTAATATATTCGATTGATTCGCAGTTTGACGTTCCAAATCGTTGACTTTAGATTCGTATTCGATTCTCATGTCGTCAGCTGCCCTCTGTGTTTGCTTTACCTCCATCGTGAGTCTTTCAACATCTTTATGATGTTGATTTTCTAGCTGTTCAATCTTCGACTTCCAATAATTTTCCTGTGCCTGTAATTTCGTTTGCACATTTTCTATATCTGGAGTTAACTGTAAAAATGCAATACAAGCAATTAGCTTAAATAAACCTTGCAAAGCAGCATTTACTTACTCTTTCGAACAGCTGATTCCTTAATTTCTGAAATTCTTTCTCCTGCTGATTCATCAATGTATGCACATTTGTTTCTGATGTCTTCTCAGAAAATATCTTCTCTTTCTGTCTTAAGTTCTGTTGAAGAACATTTGTTCATTGTACGATACATAGTATTTTTTCCCATCTTATACTTACATATATTTCATCGAAGAGCATAGTTTTCAAACTTCTTATTTCCTCTTGGTATTCTTTATACCCCTGATTTTCCTCAGGCTTATTATTGTGTTTAATATTTTCTACTTCACTTTCAGACAGTCTTCTATCAGAATCTGTAACTTTGGTTTTCTCAGGAACCTTTTCAGATTCTTTCCTTATAACTCTCTCTGTCTCATTCAATCGTTCCTTTAAATTTTTTATCTCGTTATGCAATTTTTCTGTCTCGCTACGATAGTGATCATGTACAGGAGAGGAAGTCATGGATAATTCAGACATGTATGCGTGTCTTCTTAAAATGTGACCACTCAAAAATATCGGAGATATAAATGTTTTCGAGCAGTGTGGGCACTAGAAAAGAAAATGGAGTTTATTATATACATATATATTAGAAAATATAGCAAGATAGTGTATAAAATAACATTATTACCTTAAAAATTTCACCACTACTATCTCCAATTTTAGTTTCTATTAACTTACTCCTATCCTTTGCCTTCTCTTTCAGATGTTTTACCACTTCCTCTAGAGTTTCAATTTCTTTCTTTAATTTAACATTCTCTTCTATCTTTGACTTCAGTTCGTCTTTAAGTATTACTACGCTATGATCTAAATATTCTTTGCAGTACAATAAATATTCAACAGCTAATTGTGCAAGGCGGAAGAGTTTCACAAAACTGGGATCCAAAATCTTGACATCGTATTCGCTTTCTAAAGAATAATCTATTACACTGTTTATATTATCATCAATCACATAGAAATCTCTGTCTCTTATGATGCGATCTATGTCTATGTTACCTGGAATCATATTCGTATTAAAACACATAAATTAGATATATACCGTGCTCATGTAAACAATGTAAACATACTTATACGATTCCAGTCCACTCGTATCCTGGACTTGTGCATGTTAAAATAAAAACCTGATTCTCTGGCCAATTTTGGAAAATCATGACACCATTTGGTGCCAATGCGAAATGAAAATGCCATTCTATTTTATTTACAGATTTCGTTATACGTGTTTATGCATTGTTTAAAATCACTCTCGCAGAACTACCGATTACTTGAAAATACAAAACGACGAAAGGCAGTGAATGATCGTACTATGATCGGCATCATTGTTACTGCATTTAAAATAAAAAAAATTCTATTTCAAGAAGGAAGAAATAAATAATAGAACCTTCTACTGTATTTGTACATTTCGAGGTTAAAATAATTGATGTAAACAAGATTTAACAGGTGTGACAAGCTCCGAGGAGTGCCACCTATGTATGTATTATTAATTTACGCATTGTAATATGTTCTTTTATTTTATAAATTATACTTTTACATGCACAATCCAAAACGAGATAAATTCTTGAAATAAAATAACAGGTTCAATATAAATATATTCAATATACATGTAATTACATGACAATTATAATTTTTATAATAGGTCAGACTATTTTACATAAAACTCTAATTTCAGGTAATGCGGTTTTCAATTAAAATGGATGTAACGGTCAGAAATTTTTATGAAGATTACAGTAAAATGTTAGAAAACAGGTCGAATGATGTGCAGAATTAAATATGCACTTTTTTTATTACGCAACTGCGCAAGGATAAAGAGGGTATAATGTGTTTAGCGTATGGATTTGTATGTAATGTCTGATTCTTTATTCCTTCTTATAGTAGCCACACATAATTACACACATAATTATATAAATAATTATATAATTATATAAATAAAATAACTAAAAAGATTGAAATTAAAAATATTATTAAAAAAACAAAAAGCCCGACTGCGAAAAGAACTAAAAAGATAATTAAATGAATTATTAAAAAACAAAAAAACCTGGCAATAATGGCATAAAAACAAGTTCCTCTTTAAACGAAGCTTACTGAATCTCAAGATAAATAATAAATTAGAATTAGGTGAAAGTTATTCTGATTCGTTGGCATTTAAATGACTTCTCGCCTGCGTCACACGAAGTTGTAATTGTCTTTTTCTATTATTAAATCTATTATTAAATAACGAGAGCTTCAATTGATAGAAATATTGCTGAATAAGAAATCTTGAAATTCAGAAGACTTCACTTGTGTTTTATTTTTATAGTGTTTTCCGCGGTCAGGTATTTTTTTGTTTTTTAATCATTTATTTGAGTACGTACATGTTTTAATAAATGCGTCGTGTGGTTGGGGCAAATTAATTGCATAAATTTAATAATAAGGAAAAACGATGGCTTTTAAATGTAAATCGCTGATTGGCGAGGGAAAGAACAGCGATGCACGACACGAGACATAATTGGTCGTCGACCGCACAAAAATGTCTGATAGGTTCGTTCACATTCGCTTAGCGTTCTTGATTTTCTGTGCCCTTCGTGATCACGCTTCCCCTCGACCGGTACCTCCATCTTGTTTGTTTCATCAATAGAGGTAGTGTGAGAGATAATTCGGGGCGATTAAATATTGTTTTAAAGTGTTTTTATACGGGTCTCGTAAACGTTGAACGGTAATCAAGAGCTGTGAATATGTCTCACGGCGGTAGGAACGAATGTAGAATTTACGTGGGCAATTTGCCGCCCGATATAAGAACCAAAGACATTCAGGACCTTTTCTACAAGTTCGGTAAAGTTATCTTTGTTGATTTAAAGAATCGTAGAGGACCGCCGTTCGCGTTCGTCGAATTCGACGATCCAAGGTACGCACAACAAATTTACGACTCTACAAACTATATCTATTTTCCGTACAAATAATTTACCATTATCGAATATTCTAATTATCCGTTTATCTTATCTTTCTATTTTTTTCAGCGAAAATAGTCTTATTATTTATATTTGCATATCCTTCAGGAATTTAAATTGTATTTACTGATGCTCGTATTTAATCGCGATTTATTAAGATTGACCATAGAAGCATATTGATATTTTGGATAAATATTTATTGAACATATACAGGGTGTCTGGGGTTGTAACGGTCCACCTTGGTCGGTATATTCTACAGGTTGAAATACGAAAAAAATGTTATATAATCATAAGTGGTTTCATGCTTTATTAAAAAGTTATGATAAAAATATTGAATATGAAATGGCAACAGATTTGTAGTTACTGCAACAATATGGGAAGATAGATAAGCAATATTCGCATTCAGTTTGTCTATTCAAGCTGTATTTATACTTATTTTCTAATCCAGACCCACAAAATTTAGTAATTAGCTTGATCATTAAAATTTGGGTCATCATGTGCAAAATGGAACACGCATTACATACGATACTTTGTTTACAGAGATGCCGAAGATGCGGTCCATGCAAGAGATGGATACGATTACGACGGTTATAGATTAAGGGTTGAATTTCCAAGGGGAGGCGGTCCTAGTAATAATTTCCGAGGTGGTCGTGGGGCTGGTGACAGTGGAAGAGGTGGTCGTGGTGAAATGAGTAATTCTAGAGGTCGTGGACCTCCTGCTAGAAGATCTCAGTACAGAGTGCTTGTTACTGGACTACCACCATCAGGTAGCTGGCAAGATTTAAAGGATCACATGCGTGAAGCTGGCGATGTATGTTTTGCGGATGTTTATAAAGATGGTACCGGGGTTGTTGAGTTCTTACGGTACGAAGACATGAAATATGCTGTGAAGAAGTTGGACGATTCCAGATTTAGGTCTCACGAAGTAAGTTACCTGCTGAATGATTAATTAAATGGAAAACCGTTGGCACGTGTTTTATGAGATTCTTTTCTATTCACAGGGTGAAGTAGCCTATATTCGGGTGAAAGAAGATCACAGCAGTGGTGATAGGGGGCGCAGCGAAGACAGAGAGAGGGGACGAAGCCACTCGCGAAGCTACAGCCCACGGCGTCGTGGTTCACCCACGTATTCACCATTACGGCGTAATTACTCGCGATCAAGATCTCGCTCCAGATCTCGTTCATACGACTAGTGTGTACGTATATGTTTCACATGGTAATATAAGTAAAAGGCTTATCGATATTTGCTTTACCATGTTTCATTATTACTGATTTGAATTTCACTTAAAGACACCTTCCAATCCAAATCGATTTTGTACAAATTATGAAATTATTACTCTTCACGTTGCTTGGATTTAGTAATTGTATTGTATGTAATGTATAGTTAGAGCACGGTTCGTTTTATATATACAGATATATATGTATGTGTACATCTACCAAAACTATTTCTCAATGATTTCGTCATTTCTTTTTATTTCATTGTTTTATTTGTCAACTGATCATTTTACGAAGACGTATCTGAAAGTTATGATTTACTCAAATAAACCGGAAATAGAGATTGGACTTTTTTTAACAGTGGACACCATCATAACGTTACAATGTCATTATTCTCGTTGCTAAAATAAAGAGGAATCGTGCTCGTATTAATTGCATATTATTGTTGATGGTACATTGATTAGAGTTACTTTTACGTTAAAAAAAAAAAAGAAAATACATTCCTTTGTGTATTTTACATTTTATTTTGACACTACAAGTACATTTGAAATGTGTAACAATTTTGAAGTATTACGAATGAAAATCTAAAACGCAGTGACTAATATAACCAGTCGTTTAATCGGTATTCACGTAGATAAGTACCTTTTGTTGTATAGTTACCAATATGATATCTGTTTAGCAACATCACAATTGGTAAATGTACGAGAATACTTAACTCGATGTGAATACAGCGTTTGATTGTCGTTTTACATTTATTTATTCATAGTTGCAGTGTTGAGAGAACAGCACAGTTTTAAGCATATTTAACATCTAAAATTCATTCAGGCTTCTAATACTAAAAAAAATGCTTAACATGAAAATTTATGAAGCTAACATTGTTTTTTCTTTTATTGATTGCTCAAAATTATTTTCTATATGTAAATGAAAAAAAGGAAGCAGTGTTTCGATGAAATAAGTACATATTTTTAATATGCATATATGATCTGCAGACAAGAATATGATACAGTACAATGAAAATTAATTCGACTGCACGAAAAGATTTGGTGAATCTATTTGAAAAAAAGGTACATCTTCTTAAGAGAAGCATTAATTTTACCAGATAACTCGTGTGTACAGAGAAATACATCAAGGTTGTTTACACGGCTCATCGTCGTTCAAATTATCACGAAAGTTAATTTCCCTTTTGATTATATAATGATGACAATACAACATACTCCATGTGCTGAAAATATAATTACCTAGAGAATGTAATACATCGATATCCATCAAATGATGGTACAAATAAGGCATAATGTTTGATAAACGTAGGTGGAAAAGTTTATTTTTTGCTAAACAATCGATAGTCGTACAACCAGTTCGTTTTTTCTGAAAAAGAAAATTCTCACAGGTATCGCTTGTTATGTATTCTTCTTGTTTACTCGATTCGGTAACAGATTAAAAATACGTTTTTGTCCGTGTATTCAAGTGTTCTTTAACGACGATCATCGGGCCACTCTTCTGGTTTGAAGAAGAAACTATGTACTATGTACTACTTCTAAACTGAGGGAGAGAGAGAGACATGATATCTGAACTTATTATTGTTACGAATATACAAATAACATATCTGTTACAATCGAATGGATAGATCCTGTGAGACATCCATATTGTAGTAAATTTTAAGTTATACACGACTTATCTAGAGAAATGTGTTTTTACTGTCAAACGATTTCTTTCGTATCGACTTTGATACTTTTCCCATCACACACATTTCTCGATTAACGTTTTCCTTTTCGAGATCAGAATAATTTTTTATCCGATACGTCTGACACTAGAAAAATATGCATTCTGAAATTCCTTATGATACATTCGAAATGGTGAAGGAAAACAATGATTTCGTGTATTCTTGAGACTATTATTATTGCAAATAAATACCGTGACTTCCGCCCGTGTTCGCAATTCCAAAAAAGAAAAAAAAAAACAAAAAAACGTTCGCGTTGAAGGCCCGCAAAATGCGTCGCTTTGCATGAACAATTTGCTCAACAGTTATCGCAAAAATTCGTTATCGCGAACACTTGATTCGCCCGTGAGTCACCGGTGTTGCATTTGCAATGGTAAAATTTTATATATAACGTTAATGCATATTGTATAAGGGACTAATGTATTTTTTCTTCTTTTGTATATTGGATTGGATTATAACACAATGAATGAAAAACTGAAATCGACACGATCTTGCTTCTTGGATGGATATAATACACATTCGCTTGACGGTGGGATGAGATGGAATGCGTTTTGGATGGATTTTGTATGGAGCATATATTATAAAAAGGATTAAGACGTATAAAAAAAAATGGGAATGAAAATAATGAGACAGAGTAAGGATACTTTCAAGAGGAAGTTCAGGATCAGGAGAGGAATATCGGATATGAAAGAAGGGATCCATTTCATTCAAGGATTCTCAAATTAGCTGGATTTTCATCAGAAAACGTTGGCAAATCCATTTACAAGGATTCGAAAAGATATCGTTCCGTGTAGTTTCCTTTTTCGTATTGCCGGGCAAACAAAAGCAACCGTATATAATAATTCTCCAAATCGTGGTTTATATAGAGCAGTGTTTTTAACGTTGACGAACTAAAACACGGGAGAGAATGATCGAAACCGTGACACGAGACACCCGGTAAATGAACAACTCTTTGGGACAGTGATTTTCGTAACTTTTTTCTCTTACGTTTTTTCCGAGACCGTTCTGGAACTGGTAATGGGAGTATATGTCAACCTTGCGCAAATATTTTGTTTTTCGTCGCGCGGCTCCGGCCTCCGTTGCTTTCGTAAACGGGAGTATCACAATCGTTACGGTTTTGTCGTTCCGGAGACAATAACTCTGATTCTCTTCCGAAGGAATCCCGGTTAACCAGACCCATTCATTCATCTGTATAAACCGGCGAGAATGCGAGACATGAGAATAAAAAAAAGACTGGTTCCAACGCGCGAGAGGAGGAGGACGAACCACTCCTTCAGCAAGTCTTCTTCATTTCTCGTTGACTCGTACAACGAGGGTTCGCTGTGTAATAGGAAGTTCTGCGGTTTAGCATTCCTCAGGATCCAAAGGAGAAACTGCGGAGAGCATCCATGGGGTGTCCCCATATAAGGAATACTGTCGCGATTTCTGTAAACTAGCTCTGGCTCACAGCCTTTGTTCCACTTCGGGAGTCACAGCCTCGTCTCCGAACCGTTCTTCTCTCGGCTATATATCTCGATCTTGGATTGCATTATTGATCGATCGTGTATCCTGTCTCGATAACGAACTATCATCGTCCGGGAAACTATAACGCGCAAGAGGATAACGTTCGGATTATTCGTTCGGATAAACTATATAAAAAAAAACAGTATATAAAAAAATGTAAACGGAATATCCTTCATCTGTTAACAAGGAGCGGCTCTCCCACTAGTTGTAGAGGATCTCCCGGGACAAAAAAATCTCTGTAAACTGAAAGACAGGATTCGGCGAAAAAATAAAACGGCGGGATTAGGATGCTGACGGAATTAATTAGCGTTCATGATG
This sequence comes from Sphecodes monilicornis, assembly GCA_913789915.3. Lineage (NCBI taxonomy): Eukaryota > Metazoa > Arthropoda > Insecta > Hymenoptera > Halictidae > Sphecodes > Sphecodes monilicornis. Next base: position 15,495,530 of record OU565295.1, read on the forward strand.
GATTCTTTGGATATGCGGATGTATAAAAAAAAAATATATATGTATATATATATATATTGGCTCTGGATATAGTCGCCGGATCGTACGTTATAAAATGGATCGCTTGGATCTTTTGACCGGATACGCTCTCAGGATTCATGCTCAGGATCTGTAAACGGATTTGGATTAACGGTGTGTCGATCTCTGATCGAGCATGAGCCTCTCGCTCATGCTTCAAATAGGTTGTCACGGATTTCTCGCCTAGGTCGGATACGGGATTTGGACTTGCACTTAGCGGGAACAATACATACAGGATATAGTCGGATATCATTTTTCACGGATCGAAAAAAATGGATGTGATCACTCGCTGTAAGGTATTTGATCATGTTTAATATCTGACGTCCCTTCGATATATATACATACACAGACACACTCGTACACAACATGTAATATTTTTCTGCATGCATCTCTTCTCTAAACGAACAGTATTTATATACAGCCCACTAAAAGTCCCATTTTTATTTGATTTTGTCACCAGAACAATTCGTCTACCATCAGAAACTAACTTAAATAACAACAGATGTACAACGCTGTCTGTTCGAATGAATATTTAAGTGTGTTTGACCTAATCGTTCATATTCTTTACGTTCAGCTTTGAAACACAGTTTGAACACATCCCCCCCACCCCCAAGAAAGAAACATGCTCGAATTTTTTGGCAGATTAAGTGTCTGTCTCCCCTGCTTCACCATCGAAAACCACACTTTCTGGTAGTATTAACCTTTCCAAGATAGCATCCACCATTTTTTTTCCAACCACCGCCATATAGAGAATTAATTATTACTTCTTGGTATTTACATTCTTTTTTTCTTTGTTCCTCGGCGATAGAGATTTTACAGAGCTCCTGGTCGTTGATATATCTAATCGGGAAGAAAGAATAAACGATATGCTTTGTTGCCATTCACATGTTCTTGGATATCCTGAACTCCTTTCCTCAACTAATGTGTATTATTCTAAAGTACTTCTTTCTTTTTTTTTTAATTGTACCATTGGTATTTAGTTCACTTTCTTTTTGTGTGCTTGACGCAGGATTTTAGAAGGGGGATAGTCTTGTTTTCTTTCTATAGAATCTACTATAGAATCTACTATAGATCTCTCATTTCTTTTAGTTTTTATTTCCAAAATGTTCCAGTTTGATTTAATCGAAGAGAATGTATAGTTTATTGTGATCCATTCATTATAAACGAATAGTTCCATCGAAGATTTATGATTCATGTTTTTTAGTCGAAATATTATTCATATTTTTTTTTTGTTATTGAGAAATAATGTATTAGAGAAACAATTTGATTTTCGAAAAGTGCGGATTTGAACGTACAATAGGGATTCTGGAACATCCATATAATTAGGTGAGTAACATGATATCAAGACAAAGAAGTATAACGCTATTAATCTTTTGTTATCAGTAAGTCCGTTTGGATGATCCATTGAATCAAGAGAAGAATATGCTTCTACTGTGACTCTACATAACTAATTCATAAAAGTAAGAGTTTCGTAAGATTAGTTCTATGATACCTTGTATCGTTGATATTAATTCGAGTTTTCCTTTGGTGCTTTTTCCAAATACATTTTATAAATGCTTCGATTATTGTTTCAATATGTACATGTGAATAAAATGTCTTTGTTCTTCTGGAACCACGAGTAACAGTGTCTTTTGTGACAGGGTTCTGCAAATCATTAGATTGAAGATCCTCGATATTTTTGCAACTTGAATCTAATTATTTGCAAGCCTCCACTCTAGTTTTCTCATTCCTAGGTAGACAATAAAATATCACCGGCAATTTATGACAATAAAAATTATTACATATCCAGTGTATAATCTCATTATGCACATACGTTATCAGCCGGTATCACGAAAGCGTGATTTCGCTGTACAAGCATCATTAATAGGTTACAGATCTTTATTCAAATACCAATTCTCAATGAATATATTTAAGAAAATCCTAGCATTAATATAATATAAATGCTATTAATTTGGATGTTTTTCCATCGAAATTTTAGAATAAATGTGTGATGGTTTCGGCGCACAGTTATTAATTTTTTTTAACACTAGGTTTACGCATCAAAATGACACGTTCTAATATTTTTTATATTTTTTAGATTATTTAGATCAGGCATGGGCGATGCGGGCTCAAAAAACACATGTTGCTACTTTTCTCCTTTGCCCGCTCGGCAAGGCAGTCCCCCCCACGTCCACTCCGACTCTCCCTTCAGCACGAGCTCCACGATGCTAAATACACCGGCAGGTTACTCACCACTACCACGTAAACATGTACATGTACGTGCTGAAGGGTGAGTCGGAGTGGACGTGGTGGGGATTGTCCCGCCGAGCAAGCGAAGAGGAGAAGCAGCAACATGTGTTTTTTGAGCCAGCGTCGTCCGTGCCTGATTTAGATTGTAAGGATGCATCCATGAGGAATTATTCAATAAATTTATTTCTGTGGGTTTATATTATATAAAAGAAATGGCTAAAAATTTGCATAAACATATCCTCGTTATTTTTATAAAGTAATTTGACATAAGTGCTACATAAACCTAAAATGCACCTCTACACATTTTTGTGCACCATAATTGCATAAAGATCTGCACTCCGAACGTTATATTATTGTAACAAGAATCAAGGTTGAATTTTGCAATACCTCAAGCAAGTATCGTGCAAGTTGTTTATTTGCAAATGTACAGAGTGTCGACTGGCATAATGTTTTACGGTCACTGAGAGAGAAAAAGGAGTCTGCCGTTCAAATCTACATCATTTCACGAACTGGTGTGATGACCATGTCTTTGATGAGCACGTTTTCTGGGGTCTGCATCGCGAAGAGGATGCAGTCTGCGACTTCCTTTGGTTTCAATGCCATCTGTGGATTCTCCTTCAGGAATTGGGCTGTCATGCTGTTCTCCATTAAGCCGGCAGAGATGCACTGTGAAAACGGAGACATATTCTTTACTCATCAAGATTTACAGCCAGGAATATAGAGATTGGAATCGGCTGGGAAACTCACCATGACCTTGATGTTGGATTTGAGCTGTGCTAATTCCATGCGGAGGAGATCAGTCATCGTGGTCATCGCGATTTTGCTGGCAATGTAGGCTGGGGACCATGGCAGCTGGGAAGAGATTGGCATCCTCCATGAGTAGGCGTCGTTGATGTTCATGATCATACCATTATCAATACCTGGAAATACAATGTTCAGTAATGCCTCGCAGGAAAAGATCCTCTATCCAGAAACTTAGATAATTATAAAACTTTGAGGATAGCTATAAGTGTGTATTACACAATTTCTTTGGCTGTTCACATTTTGTAAGGGGGCATTCTGGCTTCTCTTTAAGTATAAATGTTGTAGAGTACGTGTGCAAAAGGCTTTGTTTGAATTCGTAAAATTAGCGAAGAAAATGACACCTTGTTATTTTATTTCGGTACACTACAACAAGCGACATCATGTTAGCAGACTACTTCTTTTTCAATTACACGTAACTGTTGCAATTTTAAGTATTTAGACATAAAACAAATATATAATGTAGTTCGAATAGTACTAAATAGATATGCAAAAACTCAATTCAAAGCAGTGGTCTAATTTACTTTAAAAAATTCCCAAAGAGGGCCTAAAATATGATACAGTAAAGCTAAATAACTACTTAACTAACTTTCTATCTTTTCCAATTTTAGAGATATATTTGATTCCTGAATACCCTGACATAGTTTCTAAGGGAATCTAGTCATCAGATACACTCACCCTTCTTCCTCATCATCTTCAGGACTTCCTTGGTCATGCACGTGAGTCCCAGGAGGTTCACATCCAGGATCTTCTTCCAGTCATCCATGTCGCTGTTCTGCATTGTCATCTTGATATTGATGGCCGCATTGTTTATCAGGATGTCGAGAGTTCCCAGGTTCTTCTCAATCCATTCCAAAACGCGCATGATGTCGTTTTGGTTGGTGAGGTCGCATTGAAGAGGGTAGAACTTGCCTGGCTTGCTCTTCAGCTCATCGGCGAGGAGCTTTGTAACAGAAAATGAATGTTTAACAAGAAGCTACGACGAAGAGAGCAAGGTATCGAGAATGCTGAATGGTACCTTCAACTTGTCGATGGAAGGAGCAATGCCCACAACCTTCATGCCCTTGGTGACCAGACTCTCTACTAAGGCTTTACCGATACCGGAGCTGGCGCCAGTGATCAGGGCTACCTTTTCACACCAGAATTTCTGTTCCATGGTTGTTGGAAGTATTTTGCTTACTGAGTACAATAGTGAACGATCAGTGCAAACAATGCGGAATTGATCTGAATTTTTCAGTGGACCGCCGGCACGTTTTATACCAAAGTGAATTTGTGGCCCAAGATTACCGAGGTCAGGTGCTAATCTTCAAGGCGGTGATAAGTTTCACCGGCCTACACGTATACATACGGCCCATCACGTTACGCCCAAAACGATATTATTTTATTTACGAGTATTTTGCTGTGCAATCTGCTCAGAGCCTCTGGAGATAAAGATGCAATCGTTCGGTGAATTTTTGTCTAATTTAAATTTGTTTAAGGCATCATCTTTAAACATCTATGATTTAATAGAGAATTTTTAGTCAAGATTTTCATGGCACTGGCAATTTTAATAGTCCATCAATAGAGGGTTTTAATTTCCCTCGTTTACACAGTAATTTTACTCTGTAAATTAATGGTACCAGTATCCTTGTATTTTACAATTTTAGGGATGCTAAATCATAAAACTACAAACAGTTTCTTTCAGTTTTTTCTTTGCTTGCGAAGTTTATTAACAAAGTACATTTTTAATGAACAACTGTATATCTATATATTTGTATTCAATTTTTTGTCATCTTTAATCCAAATGAAAAGGATGTTCAACGTCCACGTTTATCTCATTTCTATAAAAAAGCGTACGAATAATTTCAATTTAAGATACGCGGGTTTATTTACAGTTCATTGTAGTTAATGATAAAAAGTGATACAAGTATCTAAACGGCGTAACACTTTACACATATTGCATCAGACGTTTATATGTAAAATTGTTCACATACGGCGAGATATTGCAGCTACCACGCTGACATCTTTTACACTTTAACGTTAATTAATTTAAAAAAAGGCAAAAGATATTGCACATCAAAAATACAAGAACAATTAATTCGTCTTCAATTATATGAACTGATCTGAAATTTAAAAGCTCCCTACGAAAAACATCCTGCATCTAAATTGAATTTTCGCAAAATGTATATGGTAGAAACGATTAAGAATATTGCATGAGAATTTTCAAAGATCGCGGGAGTTTCCTTTTTGGTGTGAATCGATCTATCGTTTCTTCGATAGGTCTATCCTCATAAAAAGATCGATACAACCCCGTATCGTTGGGATCTCGAAGAAAAATAAGACCTTCGGCTGCAGTTTCGCAACATTTTCGATCTTTTACTTTTGAAGTCTGATTAAGCTGCACAGTGCCGCGAGTCTTGTTCAAAAGTGCTTGTCCTCGTTGCACCCCTAACTTATTCAACGTTAATTCGTCTTCGTTCAGCATTTGAATTACTCGGTCCGCTAGACTGATCGCGTCTTTTGAACGGCCTCCTTTTACCGCACATTCCGCGTAATCGTTCAGGATATCGATTATCCGTTGCATCACGTCGATATTGTTCTCAGAATCGGGCGGATGCGTTTCTCGCGCCATCTTCCGGTATTTTAGATACGACTCCAACGCCAAATCAAATTCCCCGCGTCTTAGGAAGCAGTCGCCGAGGAGCACGTGCGATTCTGGGGCGAATGTGGTTAATTTACTCTTGTAAATTATGTGTGCTGCGGTCTCCAGTTTGTCCTGCAACATGTACTGCATCGCCTTCTCGTATCTACGAACGATTCATCGATAGACAAGTTGCAGGTTTGTAGAAAATTCGAATGGAAAGTAAGCTACCCCTGTGTCTCCTTTTATACGTGTAACTTTTATACGGTTCTTTTAATACATTTCATTAATTTTGACATCAGTTTTAATATGTTCTATCTATCATTATATTGTTTTAAATATGTTTTTATATAGTTACATATTTTGATACGATTGTTTAAACATATTTCTTACCGTGTAAAAAGAGACCAAGGTGTTAGTTGTATTCTTGCTATGAACGAAATGTTTGTGTCATAAACAGACTGCGGATTTTGAGTATTTATGGCAAATATGAGCAGACAAAAACTCGGAACAGTAAAATTGTTATTATGTACTGTGTTATTGTCTACTTATGAAAATTATTAACGAAAGAAATAACTTTCTATTTTGGCGTCCATTTCTTGCAATTGATGTTGAGAAGGTTTATCATGAGGAAAGATCCGCAGTCTATTTGTAACTTATAATCATATTTGTATCTTAAGTATTATAATACAATTCATTTATCATAATAGCATTATTTTAATAATATTTTTCAATTTAATTCGATGTCAAGCTATTTGGAACTCGGATTAGGTTATTGTTTACACACTAACGGAGATAATCGGTATCGTGATCGGCATCGCTGTCGATAACGTAGTTAGTTCGAATTATAATCATAGATTGTGTATAGGAATAGATGTAATAGTCAATCTATGTTTTTGGGCTTAAGGACTACATTACCATTTCACAAGATTTAACTGTAGGGGTTGACTGTAAGGGCTAATTATGAGGGCTCGCTCTGAGGGCTAGCTCTGAGGGCTAGCTCTGAGGGCTAGCTCTGAGGGCTAGCTCTGAGGGCTAGCTCTGAGGGCTACTTCGGAGGGTTAGTGCTAGTTCTGATGGCTACTTGAGATCTAGATCTATCTCTGAAGGCTAGTACTCGTTTTGGGGACTAGGGCTACTTCTGAGGGATGATGTTGACTCTGAGGGCTATACATTTGAGGACTAGTACTACCTCAGATGGATAGTGCTAGCTCCGAGGGCTAATACTGAGGACTGGTTCCAATTGTAATGGCTACTTCTGAGGGTTAGTGTTAGTTCTGATGGCTACTTTTGAGATCTAGATCTATCTCTGAAGGCTAGTACTCGTTTTGTGGACTAGGGCTACTACTGAGGGATAATGTTGACTCTGAGGGCTATACATTTGAGGACTAGTACTACCTCAGATGGATAGTGCTAGCTCTGAGGGGTAGTACTGAGGACTGGTTCCAATTCTAATTGCTACTTCTGAGAGTTAGTGCTACTTCTGATGGCTACTATTGAGATCTAGATCTATCTCTGAAGGCTAGTGCTACATTTTAGAGATGATGTTGGTTCTGAGAGCTTCATTTAGGAACTAGTGCTACCTCTGAGGGCTAGTACTAGTTCCGAGGGTTACTTCTGAGGATTAGTAATAATTATGAAGGGCTAAGTTGAGAATTAGTTGTCAATATGTGTGGTACCACTGAAGGCTAATTTGAAAGCCAGTGCTACCTCGGAAGGCTACAACTATCTTTGAGGGGTAATACAAATGCTAAAAAGATTAATAAGATTATTCACATCATTTACATTAAGAAATCTTTAGTTAGAGTCCTTACTGTATCAAATACCACTGTTTGATCATCTCATTCCGAGTTTCGCGGACCGAAAGCTTTCCCAAAACCGACTCCTCAATATCGTCAGTTGGGTCTAACAGCTTTGAAAAATTTCGACTAACGCTCTGCAACCAGGCCGTTGCCTCGTCCAATCGTCCAGACAATCGTAGAACGATTACTTTTAACATGGTGAACCCTGGGTTGAACGGATTGGTATCAAGCGCCTTCTCTATGGTGATCAATCCTTTATCATAGCAACCGTGCATGCACCATAGCACCGTGAATCCTACCAGCGCGTGACCAGCGCTATACACGATCTATATATTAATAAATTTATGAAATATGCAATCTCTCCTTCGCTGCGAGTGATACAAACTTGCAACGACTCCTGAGCATGAGCATTGTCCTTATTCAACTCAAGGGCTTTTAAAAGCATGCGTCTAGCCACCCCCATGTCTTTGAAATAAATCTTGTAATCGGCATACACGGTTAAAAGGTTCGATAATCGATCGTCCTTAGCAGTTTTTGCAAACTGGTTCCAATAACGTTGAAACAATTCATACTTCTTAAGCGCTCGTAGAATCATTAGCAGTTTATCCTGTTGATTAATCACATCAATTTAAATTCTCGAAATTATACTCAAGATTCTATTTGCTCTGTTCAGCGTTTTTGTAAGGGCTGAAATGAGTTTCGCTTGACTCCCGATTGAATTTTTACTGTATTTTAGCAATTCGATAAAAGCAGATAATGTTTGCGACGCATTAGTTGCGAATTTTTGCGGAATAAAATTAAGAAGAATCCACCTGTACATCGATCGTATCGATTGATGATGATTTCAATTGGAAAACTTGCTCATAGTCACCCAAAGCCTCCGGCAGTCTCTTATTATCGTAATACCAGTTTCCTCGTTCGGTATAGCAATCGATCAGTTTGTCATTGTATAAATGCCTCGCTTTGTTGACTGGCATCCTCACATCGAATTTTGCCGCATATCTTCCGGTCTCGAGGCATTGTATAGCTTTCGATAATTTCCCTTAAACGGTACAACCACCTGTAGCTCCAAAGAACTATTATCAGGCTTCCTAACATAATCATTATTATACGTCTTTATCGTTTCACAATTTTTGAAGATTTACTCGTGGTGGAAGGAATTCATATTTTCTGATAGAGTCAAAATTCTATAAACGTGTTAATGATTTGTTTGAAAAAATTTAAAATGATTCTACTAGGCCAATTGTGAGTTTTAACACGCTGATCGCTCACTCAACAATCACAAAAATTACACAAAAATCAAAGCAATTTATTTAACAAAACAAAAACTGAGAAGTTTAATTGCGTTAAACCTCTTCCACAGCGCCCGCTCTAGTGATTACGTCACCCCGGACAAAAAGACAAATTGCCGCCCCTTAAGAATATATATTTTTTAAATAAAGCCAAAATAGCGCCACGGACAAATGTCCGAGTTGCTCACTTCTAGAGCGGGCCCTGCCTTCCATTTCGCAGATCGTAAGCAAGTGTGGTACACTCAACCTACCAACATAAAAATGAATTTTTAATTCTGTTTAAATTATTCTGTCACCCAGATATGGGCAATAAGACGATCAAAGTGTTAATCTAGTTCTGTAAGACAGGGATGGGCATGGTTGGGGCACCCCAAACACCTGCTTCTCCCACCAACCTCTCTTTCATGCGCGAGGCCTGCGCACTGTTCGCAACGGGCGAAGCACTTCCTTCCTCTATTGTAACGACAGATGCTGGTGGGGGACAGTGGGCGCTATGGTGGGAATGGTTTTGTCTCAATTGAGACAAAAGTGGCCATCCCTGCTGTAAGATGATGTGTAAAATTTGGAGTAAAGCGCAACATTCTTGAATACCTTGACGACGATATATCTCGCCGTCCAGACCGTAAAAACCGTGGAACCTTGGATGCAAAAACAGCCCTTTTTTAATTATTTTAATCAAGTGTGGATTATCGTCCATTGATTGGATAAGCTTCTTGGCTTGCTTGTACAATCCTCTTGCTTCTCGCAATTCTTCGCTTTTTGTGAGTGGCTTGTGAAACATCCACAGTTCTCTCAGCTGCATAATAGTTGATCTTATGAAGTACCAATACTATTTTTCATTCTAATATTTTTTAGCCTACCCGATAATCAATACTCTGATTTCTGATGCATCTTTTGTTACATTACTCGGACGCTGTACGATATTTGATAACTGGACTGCAGATATTTATGGATTTATGCATTTATGGCATTTAGAAATGTTATTTAAGCATTAATATATAAAGTTCTATAGAATTTCACATTAACTGTACCACGATCGGTCAAATGATCGCTTCTACATTTTTTATTTCATAATTATTGAATTTACATAAATGCTTCCATTAGAAATCATCAATTTCATGCTTTAAACACATATTATTCTAAAAATTGAGAGAAATCGATATAAATTCAGTCCTGTAATTTTTATAAAGTAACATATATACCAGTCATATTTTGTGTACGGTTAGTGATAAAAAGGTAGCTGTGATTGAAAATAATTTTTTATCCGATTCCACACGTAAAATAAAAATGAAGAATTGCACAAAATGCAGTCTATGAATAATCATAAATATTCCTTCCATTTTCCTTGCTGCATTATTGCTAACTATGTTCATGAATTTGTAGAACAATATTTGTTTAATTTTTTTGCCAGCACAATTTCGGATATCCACCGAGTATTTTAGATGTGCACTATTGAAGGTGCAATAATGCAGCTCACTTTCATAGCTTCCTCATGAGGATTCTGGTAACGTAGTTCCGGTGGCGCCAAAGCTTTCTTCTTCTCTGCCAAATCGAATATCTCCATTGCTTATCGGGAGTTTTACGACCTAGATACGGTTCATTTTCGTCATAACAAAATCAGGCTATAGGTTACATTACACGTACTATCTCCGGGAAGATACTGTTAATTACCCTATAGGTGAAACGAGGCAGAAACAACGATAAAGAGCGAACTTCGTTCTGCAAATTTACCATCACCTTTTCGCGACAATGTACGCGAATTGATCGAACTGTTTTCAAATGAGAAAACGTTATTTCCAAAGTCGTAAAGAATTGTACAATTTGTATATCGTCTCTGGATTTTCTCCAGTAATAAACTTTATCGTAGATTACAGAAATCTTTATTGAAACAATTCAGTTACATTGTAATATCGCTGTTGCAATTAATCACAATTTTACGAGGTGATTATCAATAATATTCAAATATTATAACAGCAATAAGACAAATAATCTATGCATCGTTATCCACTAGAAAACAAGATAGTGTTCAAAGGTAAATACATAAAAGCAAAAATGTCAACTAAAAAAAGCACAAAAAATTCACACTTTGGAAGGTCTTAAATAAATGAATTTTTCGGTTTTTATTCCTCGAGATATCTTAATCTCGGAGGAGGCAAATTAAAAAATATTGGTGCGTGCTTAGACCACATGGCTGAAGTGAAACTTCTTTCTTTAATTTCTTTCGAATTTTCATTAACACTTTGGCATTTAATTTTCTATGATTCTATTATTGAAACAATTGGCCCGTGATAGCTAAAATATAATATAAATATTCTTGATTCAATTTTGTGTAAATGTCTTGCAAATACTGCATCGAGAGTTGTTCCTGATCTTGTTGTCGTTTCATTAGGATTATTTACCATTTTCAATCTTAATTTACTTCTAAAAAATTCTATTAATAGTTTTGATTGTTCCGATGCAAAGTTCACGTTGAAAGCTCCACTTAGCATCATCGGAATTTTATCATAATCTCTATTAAGCAATGCAGAACCCTCAATCGTATATGCTAATAGAATAGAATTTCGTTTCATCGTTTCATCGCCAGATCGGTTTTACGCCTACCGCGTCGATGTCTTGCGCCTAAAGAAGTTTCACTTCAATTAGAGTAACAATCCCATATATGTATGAATTCCCCACTGATTTCCAAAAGAAACATTGAATACAACATTGAAATTCTAACGCGGTCTGTTACAAACGATTTCCAAACAAAATTACGGCAGCTAAAATATTAAATGATACAAGGAAACGCTATAATAATAATATAACCACTAGTTCACTACCAGGATTCACCGAGAGGCCGCAACACGATGTCCTGAACCTGAAAATAGCATTGTAAATTCGTTCAGAATTCGACAAAATCAATAATTACGAGAATGGTATCTATGTTAACAAGATGTAACAAGGATCGTCGATTGATAAAAAATTTTTCCAACTTACGACAACGTTAGGACCACATGACAGAATATAAACCGCTGCCGCAGCTACGTCATCCGGGTCTAACGTTGGAAACGATGCTAAAGCTTCTTCGGAGTACGTGCTGTAGGACATCATCAGCTCTGTGGCAACAAGTCCTGGACTTATACCCTGTAAAAGAAAAGTTCTCAATATATTAGTAACAAAATACACATACAGTGACTCCCATCAATATTCGGACACTCGGACGATAACTTCTTTTTGAGAAGTTAGGACAATTAGTTTATTAAATGACGTGAAAAGAAATGTTGAAAAACTCGCAATTGGTCGGAGTTGCAGAGAAGATAAAAAGTTGTATTTCAGAACTTTGTTACCCGGGCTTATATTGAGAATTTAAAAAATACATTTTGTAAATGTGTGCCGGTTACACGTATTCTGAAAATTTCGTCAAAATCGGCCAATGTTACAGTGAGCTACAGACGTCTAACACTAAACTTGCCAATATCGGTCAAAATGACCGGTTCCAGATGTTTTATTTTACAATTATTGAAATGATAATAATGCTTTCATATTAAATGATTGAATAAATATGTTTAGTAGAGCCAGTGGCGCACTCAGGATTTAAATCCTAAACCTTTCTGTTGCCTGGTGCAAGAATTGTATTGCATTTCATAAATACTGACATTGAAACATTTTGTATCAGGCCACAGAAAGATTTTTAATGCACATTAAGTAAAATCCATTAAGATGATTATAGAAATTTATTTACGTAATAAAATCTTTTTCGTTATAGTTATATTAATGCCTCTGTGTATGTGTAACAAAGCCAACTCGTTCAGTCGTGGTTGTGTCATTATGGATCTTAAATATGTTTTCAAAATTCTTAACGTAGAAAATGATCTTTCGCTGACGCACGTCTTCACCGGAAGCGTTGTTAATATTTTTAATAAATTAGGAAAGAGTTGTTCAAAATGTTGCGTTTTACATATAACATATCCCAGAATCATCGAAATCGGAGAGGATGAAGCTGTTCTACAGTTTGATCAATTTTCCAGTGTTCTATTTCCTTTTTCTTAGGGGGTGGGGGGTCAAGGCCCTCTGCCCCCACCCTTGAATGCGCCACTGAGTAGAGCACATATTACAATAAGAGCCGCACAAAGTCTAAATAAATTCAATCTTGTCATTTTTATTAGGCAATATGTATCAGTTACTTTTAAGGCGCGGCAGGTTTTCTGTTGAAGATGGTTTTTATACCTGTCTCGACCTGCATGCGATCTTATATTTTTAATAGATCTATAGTCTTTAATTTTTAAGGTGGTTCGGGACCCAACGTAATAAACGGTAGGTCCCGCTGAAAAGTAGGCTGAAATAGGCTGAAAAATTAGGCGATAGTGAGAGTAGACGAAGTGGAAGAAGGGGAGAGTGGAAGGAGGGGGAGAGTGGAAGAAGGGGGAGAGTGGAAGAAGTGGGAGAGTGGTAAAATGGATTTGAAACCCTGAGGGGACCAAATATCAGTACCTATCATCCTAGTCTTTAATTCTTTTAGTCTTTCTACTGTCGCAAATCGCAGCTACTCGTTTGTGCGATAAATGCATAACATCTACAATCTAACGGTGATTACATGTGAATTATTAAATGCTATACAGAAGGGAATAATAAAATATTAGTATGGAAAATCGAGACAGTACCGTGACTCGTATTCGGGTTCCAGTGAGCTCATGTCGCAGAGTGTGAGCCAGAGCAGCAATGGCCCTCTTCGAGGCCGGATAAACGGAAAATCCGGGAATAAAAGGGACTCGTTCGGCAGCGAGACTGTTCACATTTATCACGACACCCTCTTCGCCATCTTGTCGCATCATTCGAACAGCTTCTCGCGTGCAAACGCACAGACCGAGCACGTTTACTTCGAACACTTCGCGCCAGTCCTCCAGATTCCCATCTGCAACCAGAAAAGTGTTAAAATAAATTTTTGAAATTGTTCCAATGAACAAGGATATGGTAGATTTACCTATCAACGAGGACTCTTTGGTAATCCCTGCGTTGTTCACCAACACGTTCACGGGCCCCAAATTCTCCTGCACCCACGCAAAAGCGGAAACGACGCTCTCCTCTTTGGTAACGTCGCATTCGACGGGATGAAGCTTTCCAGGGCAGTCTTCGAGACTTTCTGCAAGTTCTTTCATCTTGTCGACCCTTCTTGCTAGCCCAGCTACCATCATTCCTTCAAGAAATAAGAATAAACGCTGTTTGATATACGTCTCAAAGGAATATCGTGTTATGTGAGACTTGGATCCAATAAAACAATGTTCACTTGTTCACGTTTCAAATCTTCTTTTTTTTTTTTAAATTGTTTTAAGGTTGTTTTTAAATTATATGCACAAATAATATTGACTAGACTAACTGGAATGTATTTTTATATAGGTCAAGTACTATCTAGTTTGTGTGAGTTAACCCTTTGCATTCGGAGTAATTTTAACCCCTTGCACTCGGAACTATTTCAGCTGCAAAACCAAAAATTTCTTCTGACCTACAATCAGACTTAACTGCACATGCTGCAAAAATATTCTGAACATTCCTATAAAATCATATGTATTTTAAAAAATATATACAGTGAAAAGATACAAATTTAACACTAGAACTACCTGGTCAAAATGACTGGTTTCTAATTTTTTCTTTTACAAATATTGAAATGATAAGTATGTTTTCAGGAGTAATATTTTAGTAAATTTCTTTATTGAACTGATACTTAAACAAAAATTGTACGAAATCTGAATAAATGCAGTCGTGTCGTTGTAATAAAGTCGCATTTAGTGCTCGGTAGCTCTAGTGGTAACACTAAACCTACCACGCTCAAATGACCGGTTTTATATTTTGCCATGATTGAAATTGTAAAAATTCGTTTATGTAAAATAATGGAATAAATTTGCTTGTTCAAGCATCTATTACAGGCATGTCCAGAAGTAGCTCACTTGGAGGCAAATTCGAGGGAGACGCCTACTTCTCCCGCCCGCGCGTCTCGCTCCCCACGGCGGCCGTAGTCTCCGAGCTCCCCAGACCCGTGCCTACCGCTTGCAATATGTACCGCGTGTGGCGCGTTGGGGCGACTCTCGGACCCACGGTAGGCACGGGTCTGAGAAACTTGGAGGACTACGGCCGCCACGGGGAGCGAGGAGCGCGGGCGGGAGAAGTAAGCTGCTCCCTCGAATTTGCCTCCAAGTGAACTACTTCTGGACATGCTTGATCTATTATATTGGAAATTACGTACAATCTGAATAAATCTAGGGTTGCTATTTTTACAAGTCAACAATCGCCGATAGTTTTAATGCTTGGCAGGTTTAGTGTTAAAGACGTGAAGACTCCTGTCGAAATCACGTGGTTCATATATGTTTTGTAATTAAATATGGCGAATCTCTTTTTTAGTAATTTCAGTTATGAAAATAATTCTAGGCTTGTGTCAAAGGAGCGATATGATGATTTATTATTGGAAAATAAAGTGCTCACCATTTCGCACAAGTTGTTTGACGATAGCAGCCCCGATTCCGGAGCTGGCGCCAGTAACCACCGCCACTTTAGCTGTCCAACGGTCCATCCCGACGATATCACGTCCAAATCGAAACTGTTCGACAAGATCGCGGTATTAAGGTCGCGCTTATAAGTCTAGAAACTGATAGGTAAAAACACAGGTTCGATGCAAAAATTCATTGGACTGGTCTGACCGGAAATCCGACACTGTCGCGGTAAACCCATACCTAGCCTTCAGTGTGATACGTCCTCGACAATTAATGCTGTTCGCGAGATCTCTGACATCCTGTCTGCGATCTATTCCGATCTAGACTCTGTTTTGTTGTTTGTTATTTCTATAATTACCTATTTGCACAGTCTTCGTTTTACCTCGGATTTGCATTTGGAAGAATCGAATGGAAAAAAAGGATTCCGACTTTCGAATTGGAGGATCTGATAGAAGAAACGGTTTTTGAAAAGAAGTTCTCCATTGGATTTTCATTTGTTACTTTATCTATATATTTGTGGATGTCTGAGGACTATTTATGAATTTTTGTGTTTAACAAAAATCGAATATTAAAAATGTTGTGGCTAAAATATGAGCACTGAACTGCCTTATGAATGACATCATGCGTTTATTAATTTTTATACAGGGTGTTCGGTAACTGGTTGTACAAGCGAAAGGGGGGTGATTCTACATGAAGAAATAAGTTGAAAATATAGAATAAAATTTTTTTCATGCGGGAAAATCGAGTTTGTAAATTCGGCGAATACGCGTAGCATTAGAAATCGGCTGTCGCGTTTGATCATGACCAACCAATTCTACTCTGCAGATATACTAATGCAGGCGATCCCGACGAATCTTTAAATTCGATTTTCTCGAAAACAAAGCCTCACATGAAAAAATTTTATTCTGCATTTTCGACTTATTTTTTCATGTAGAATCATCTCCTTTTCGCTTGTACCACCAGTTACCGAACACCCTGTACATTGAATTCTTTTACGAGTAATAGCGTGTGTCTATTGATTTTTTGGATATTCAATTCTATTATTAATGTTACTGTGTATCTATTAAGTTTTTGAATATTGAATAATCCTAAGGCTCATAATTCACGAGGCATTAACAAATGTGTATTAACGTGCATTAACAAACTTGTAGATTTAAATATTTCCTGCTTAAAAAATGAAATGAATCGGTTGTTGTATTAGATATTGCACCCTATTAATAAAATCGTGCATTTAATAGACAATTGAAAAGGGTTTGTCCAGTTTCGATCGAGAAAAATGATAATTGTATATAATTTTACGATTAATCCGTGGTTAATCAAATTTAATTAGAATGGTGAAAAGTAAATTTGTCTTACGTTCTCGTTGAAAGATGTTTAATAGTACGCTCTCGATGCACTTCGTCGAGGAACTGCAACTGCACCGCGGTACACGATGCACCATTCGGCGTAGGACGCTAATTGAGAAGCCCTTGATGCTTACGAATTACATTGTTTAAGTTTGCGGGTAGCGGAGATTTTTATTACCATATTGACAACTGTCCACGAAACGAAACAATTCACTTACAACATAATTCAACACAAAAACAATATTTTACCAACTACAGAACAAAGTTTTTCCAATAGTATTAATCATTCTTACTTCGAAATGTCACGAATAATTCCGAATAAGTCAGAATAAAATAAGAAACAAAAAACATGTGCAAGTATAGGACATTTATTCATAAAATATCGATAAAATGAACAAAATGTATACACGGATTCAATTGTGAGAAACAGTTAATACAAATGAAATATTGTTAATAATTAACGTATCACGTTGCTGTTAGTCTGCTACGTTTACAAACAACGTACGGATGCTGTACATTAATCAATACAGATTAATAAGGATCTCGCTCGGGATTGCGAAATCAATTGTCCCGTGCATCATGTGTCGTTAACCGACTCGTATGTAATTTCAGATCTCCTGTTGTATTGTAGATCAAATTAGAAATCTTAACGAGAAACAACACCTCATTTACAAAAACAAAATGTTTCTTATTGATCCAAAACATTCGAACAACTCAAAACATACTCTTTACATTTTATTGTAATTTTAAATTTCATGTAATCAATAAACTATGGACCTTTATGGAAAATAAGAATTGTTGTGCATAGATTGCAAGAAACAGGAGCTGCATAGACACTTTTTTCCTTCTTTGAATAATTCTGACGAGTCACAAATAATATATTTTGGAATTCGTACAATCTTTTTATATTGCCAATATTTTGTGTTTCATCTACTCATTTTTGTCATGCAGAAAAACCTACGTAATAATTTGTACATAAAATGTTACAAAAGAATAGTAGACAAACTTTGGTTAAATTATATATTGTACCCAATAATATATCCAATAATATATTGGAATTCGTACAATCTTTTTATATTGTCAATATTTTAATTTCATTTACTCTTTTTTGTCATGCATGAAATCTCTACATAATAATTTGTATATAAAATGCTACAAAAGAATAGTAGACAAACTTTGGTTAAAATATATATTGGATAAATATTTGAAAAAATTGAAAGAGGAGAAAGTAATACTGTTTTTTGCAAGCAACGTAATGGCGTGTGTAATTTTTTTATATTTGCACTATTTTCATGGAAATGTAGGTGACCTCCAATTTTTGTAAATGGAATGCTATATACTTTTTCATACCATATTAAATCGTGTGTCAAGACAAATTCATTCTTATACGACACAATGACCTTCAAGATCGTACAAGGTCAAAAATGGATGAACCATTTTGAACATTTCGTACTAATGCGATTACAAGTATACTTTATTGACGAGGCTATAGTAAATGTTCAATATACTTCCTCGTGCATGACAACATATTTCGAATCTATTAATTACATTCTTGTTAGCTTCTTCTAACGTTGTACGAAATATTAATGGACACGATTGTGTAAGTTTCCTCTGCAAGTCGTTTACATTTCTGGGCGTTGTGTATCGTGTATGATATCTTTACGAAATATGTATTTACGTACGAAATATTCAAAATTTTCCTGCCATTTCTGACCTTGCATGACCTTGAAGATCATTGTGTTGTATACGAATAAATTTGTCTTGACTCACGCTTTCATATGATATAAAAAAATATATAGCATTTCATTTAAAAAATTGAAGGTCACCTTCATTTCTAAAAAAATAGTGCAAACACAAGAAAATTACATACGCCATTATGTTACTTAACAAAAACAGTATTACCTTTCCCTCTATCATTATTTTCTAATATTTATTATTTGCAGGAAAAACGCTGGCTAGTAATATCGTGAACACCCTGTATATGAATTCGTAATCTTTTTATATTGCCAATATTTTGTGTTTCATCTACTCATTTTTGTCATGCATAAAATCCTACATAATAATTTGTACATAAAATGCTACAAAATAATAGTAGACAAACTTTGGTTAAAATAGTGTAAATCATTGGTTTGGGAAATGTAAGATGCGTAAGATTTGCAGGGTACGTATGAACAACAACAATTAAATCTACAAGTATTTATTGGATATAAGGCGTCTACATTGCTGAGTACTATACACTTGAATGTATCGAGCCTGATCCAGTGGAACTCTAACAGTAGTCCGAGACACGTTCGTCTCGACGAAACGACAATGATTCGCTAAAACATTGTCCAAGCGCTAAACAGGAACTGCTAATTGGTGGGCGGTAGGCATTGAGAGAGTCTCAGAAGTCAGAGGTATATCGGTGGAACTTCCAAATCGAAACAGAATCGACTTTTCCCTTGATTTTCTTTAAAACAGCTCTCGATTACTCACTTTTCTTTTCATACCTAGTTCGTTTAGAAACAATTCGATAATAACGTTTCCTACGTCGATGATTAATTAATCCTACGTCCCCTTAGAAGTCGTTCTTCTAACCATTAGTTCTTCTAACCTCGCGGATCGAATATTATTACAAACGATATCTCTGTCTTCGTGGAAACCAATTCGCAAAATAATCCATCAACCGAATGCTAACGAAAAACTCGTTCAATCTTTCGAACAAAAATCATTTAACATAATCGTTTGCTCGATCGCGGAAGCGGAGCTGATGCATCAGGAGATTTACGAAATTTAACAAATATTTCTTGTGATTTTAGAGGAAGATTCTTGTTAAATAGTTTTCTTTCCTTCTAAGAATCTGGGCAGCAATACACTTTTTATTTCAAAGAAATGTTTAAAATTCTTAGATTTAAGGAACATATAATAATGGAAGTTCTTCTGGAACAAAAAATTCGTAACAAATAATCTTAAAGATTATAAGGGATACTAAAATTTTTACGACATAGGGATGCTTCAAATCCTCATTTGTTTGCATTAAATCACATTTTTGAATATATTTAGAGAACCAGAAAAATTTCATTTTTTTGTCTTGCCACGCAGCAAAAAATCATTATTAGTGTCTTTAGAAATTTATAGAATTGTACGTTTTATACTGTAAAGTGTTCAGAATTTTTTTGAGATGTGTCAAATTGATCTTCATGGTTTCCGGCAGCGATCTTCCGCGTCCGCCATCTTGGTAACCGATTTGAACGAGCGGTAGAGGCTAAGAAAAAGAATATTGCCGTGATTTCTCTGACGGACGAGATATGTGATGATTTATTTTTCATTTTGTTATTGTTGTTGTTGCAGGATGGAGGGAGAAGATTTTGCTAATTTCTTTGGCTCGCTTGGGATCTACGTAAGTACATGCGATTCGATCGTGAAGTCTCGTCGTCTTCTATCGTACACGCGCGAGGGTCGAACTTAATCGTAATTAGGAGTCTAATTCTTTACATCTAGGAAATTCGTGATCACAGACGAAAACTATTATAGATGAAGTCCCGAGCTCTTCGAAGGGGAACTATGAATACGTGTAGAAAATGTTTGTCGAGTACGCTGCTGTTCGGAAAATCGGACAAACGCACTGTTGACCAAAAGATTAAATCACTTGTTCATTTTAATTACGATTTTGCGAAATATTTCCTTCGATCTGAATATTTAATAAATTACTAAACTGTTTTTCTGAATTTATATAAATGAACTGAATTTTTCTGAAGGTTTAGAAAGTTTGGAAGTGACATAAAAATTGAATGAATTTTTCTTAAACATTTCTAATCCGTTTAAGTCAAGGGGAGATTGTAAACTTTTGATCGACAGTGTACAATAATAAATACTACAGTTTAAATAATAGAAAAGGAACGAATTGATATAATTGTCTATGGTGTCGCTTAATTTCTGAACAGCAGCGTGCACAAAATAATTAGCGTCGACTATCACAAGTTTGAGTCCATCTTTACCATTATAGTCTACGATTACTACTTAAACGCAAAGTCTGTAAAAAAATTAAAAAGTCAAGGTAACCATTAAAATTAAGTAATCAATACATAGTAAACATTGGTCTCCAACTTTTGATAGATGAGATTATAGATTTGATATTCGAAAGTGTCAAGAGAACGATGGTAATAGAGGTTCCGAAGCCTTCTGTGTACTTTTCAAATTTCCCGCTTTGTCTCAGAAACTGCGATCTGCTGCTCGGCGGGAAAAACGAAAAATCGACGCTCTTATACCGCACAATTACAAATATACATCGACTTTTACAGTGTCCATACTAAAATATTGGCTCGCGATGGCCTCGTCACTCGGCACGACCGATTCTTTCCTCTTATCTCTCGACACGCACAAAAACGTGACGTCAGCTCTCAATTAATACAACGATTAAAATAACCAAGTCTCAAAAATGAAGAAATTCTCAATATAATCTAACAATCTCGGTGGAATGTATCGTTAGGGCCGTACTTCCAAAATTTTCTTTCTCTTCAAATTAGCCAAAAATTTAAAAGGCTATCGCTTCGACAATCGCAAAAATTACATAAAATCGTAGCAATTTATTTGTTAAATCAAAAACGGAGAAATTGAAATTTCTTATATTAATTACTCGTTTCATCCTCTTGTATTTTGTAGATCGTAATCATTTGAATATGCAAGCTTTATCATAACAAAAATTAATTTTCAAGCATGGATACATAATTTTGTTACTTAAATGTGGCTGATACGACGGTCAACGTGTTCATACTTTACCAGACCGGAAGTCTATCAATTTTTTAACTGTGGCATATCTTGAAGTCATAAGCACCTTGTTATGCAATATTCACATGATAATTATCGAGGCTGGTTAAAAAAAATCAGGATTACATTGTAGCTTCAGTGAAAGCAAGAATTGAATCAATAGAAAGATGGAAGCTTTCAAACATTGTTTAATATTGAAAATTCAATTATATTTTAATTTATTGAAAGGCATCTACTTTAGTTTAATGGCTGTGTTGAACTTAAAAAAACAATAATCTTGAAAGAAGTTGTCAAAGAAAATCACTTAAAGTGCAGCACGTTCATTTAAACAATAATCTTGAAAGAAGTTATCAAAGTAAGTCACTTAAAGTGCAGCACGTTGATTTACGAACGAAATCTTCAATTATTCTTCTTCCACTTATAAAATGTTATTAAATATTTTCCGATAGGTAAAGTGTCGAAGAACAATCTCAATCAACATTCAAACTCTTCGTTGACCAGAAAATAATATTGCAATTAATCAAACGATGGAATGTAACGAATTTAAAATTACGATTTGGATCATCGTAGATCAATTTCTCCGCACGTTCCCTTCAGATAGTCAATTTCCGGCGACAGCAACCACGAAAAATAAAAATGGCACACAAACAAAAAGAGAGAGAGAGAGAGGGAGAGAGAGCGCGATAGAGAGACAGAGTGTGTGAGAGAGAGAGGTATCTATTGCATCGATCCTATTCAATATACACCAGCTATTTCATGCGACCGCATACGAAATTAAATAGCATTTTCATCTCCATCAAATTAGACGATCACAGTTACAGTCTGCTTCGATGTATTTTATACAAAATTGTTCCTCCGATTATGGTAATTAACTTTATTATTGTATCTCAGAATTGCTTTACGTGCTATTCATAGAAAACACTTCCAGACGAAATAGACTCGATTCTACGGCCTCTCGCTTCTTCCCGAAATTCGATCGAATCGTTTTCCCATTCTTTCTCATTTTTGCGTTCCTCTCGTCGTTTTTCTCTTGTTTTCCCAATGAGACTTTTGGATTATGGGATGTGGGAACACACGGGGATCCTCTCGAAGAAAGCAAGTTCTCGGGGAAGCATACTCTTTTTGTAGAACTGGATAATGGTCACAACATCGTCTCTACACGTGCACACGACTGACATTATCAAAGAAGGAAACATCTCTAGAGAACGTACGCGGACGAATCCGACTTTTCAAAATATTTAAAACGCCTAGAACTCTCTGTACGCGGTTCGGTTATTTATTTACTCTTTTTTTTTCATCTCTATATGCACCACTCGAAATCCGTTGTTTTTTTCTCTAACTATACAATAGCCGCTGCTAGTATCTGCAACTATTCTTTCTTTTTTCAGTATATAGTCTTGAACCGTATATCGGCTTCTCGTCCAGTGTTGCCAGATCAACCAAAAACTGGGTTGATTTTCCTCTCCTCCTTTCCCCCTTCCACAGTCCCATTCCACTCTTGCGCACACTCCAACGTCCTCCACTGAGGCATGTAGACTGATCACGTGACGTGCCGCGCAACGTGTTACATATTACTCTGGTCATCAGAGAGGTGGTAAATTGTATTCCCCTCGATTTCAGCGATCTGGCGACACTGTTCTCGTCTGCTTTTCCATTGATTCTCGTTTTGTCTTCGATGTTCGATCGCGATCGTTTCGCGCATATCTTTTTCTCTCGTTTGCTTGTACACGTAACGACTCCCGCTTTGCAAATAATTACCGCGACTGTGTCGAATCGATTCCGCCAAATTTTCTGGTTTCGTTTTTTTCTTTTTGGTTCGCGTTTCGCCGTGCAGGTTTCTCCGCCAATCTTGCCGAATTTTATCGAATTTCTTCTAGGGCGGCGGGCCCTTCGTTAATTAAACCGATTTGAGACGATCCTCCGATGGAAAGTGGACATATACGGTGGTACAATGTTTTTTCATGGGAAGCTTTGGGCTCGAGATAATCGTGTTCGGAAGTCTTCGAGCAGCGGTGTCGATGAATTTAATTTTCCTGAACGTAAGACTCTGAGAAAACAAATTCTATCGCACACTTTTGGTTCATTTTTCATGGAGGTATCGTTTCTTATCGATTTTACGATTCTATGGGGTATTTCGAGATTATGGACCAAACTATAAGTCTACTGAAGAAATAAATAAAATTAAATTTAGTTAAATGTGCAGGAAGCAACTAAGTTCCAATCAAACTAAGTGTAATCCTCATTATTCAATATTTCTTCAGGTCTTATAATATTATTAGAATTTTTAATCTTTACAGTTTTGTTTATGGTTGTCTGTAGATTCTCATTTTGAAATCCATAGATTTTATGGTTGACTAGACTGTTTATTGTCTCACGGTTTGGTTGATAATTTCGTGACACCCTATAGATCACGAGCCACCCTCTATTTTGATCTCTATGCTCGCCACAGGTCCCGTTTTCACGAATCTCAGCCCGCTTTCATTCAATGCCTTCTCGCTTAGAGGACGAACAGTTTCTTTCCACACATAGAAGAGACTTAGAGCTGACTGTCTGGGATAGCGTGAGGATGATAGTGGGCATAGTTCTTTTTTCACGAGCGATTCTGAGTTCCGCGAGATAGAAGATCTCGCTTTCACTCTGGAGCTCCGGTTGCTATCCGCTTTTATGGTTCTCTACGAACGCTCAAACGTTGGTTGTCCATTAACTCAATAATTCCAACTATAACTGATTAATTTTCCTAGCGAATTGTAGGATTGCAGCAAAATATAAGTAACGCCTGTGGGAGGAGCCTAACAGCATTTGTAGGAGGAGCTAAACGTCATTAATGGGAGGAGTTAGTGGGAGGATCTTAAAAATATTGGTTGGAGTTATAAGATCTTGGTAGGAGGGACGAAAGAAAATTGGTAGGAGGGTCTAGCAAATGTGCATAGATGTCTACAATTTTTGTGGGAGGACCTAAAGTAAATGGGTGGAGTCACAGATTATTTATGGGAGGATCTGAACATTATGGGCGGGGATAAGAAGGTGGGATGTTAGTTTCAGGAGAATCAGTGAGATAGGTTTTAGTAGTATGATATAAATACCTTAAGTTGTCCTGTAGAATATTTATAGGAGGATCTAGACAATGTAGGTGGAAATGAGGAGTATTTGTAGGGGGATCTAAAGAACATGGGTGGGTCTAAGGAGTATTTGTGGGAGGATCTAAAGAACATGGGTGGGCGTAAGGAGTATTTGTGGGAGGATCTAAAGAACATGGGTGGGTCTAAGGAGTATTTGTGGGAGGATCTAAAGAACATGGGTGGGTCTAAGGAGTATTTGTGGGAGGATCTAAAGAACATGGGTGGGCCTAAGGAGTATTTGTGGGAGGAGCTGTAGAAGATCCAAAAAATAGAGGCGGTGTTAATCAACGGGAGTAGTCAACCACATTATTTCAGAAACAACCTCAAAACGTCCAAACGCGAGGATTAATAAAAAACAATGAACTAAACGCCTGAGCGTTCATCAAACCGGTTACGAATTTCTAAGCATCCATTTACGATGAACAGACTAATCGCACGTGTGCAACTAAACGGGCAATTCGGAGCTCCAGTTAGATCACGGGACATACAGTGTTAGGAATGATACTTACACCCAGGGTAGGCAAGCGTAGGGGGCACACTTATTGTAATTATGCACAAATGGGAGCGAGTGTCGGCCTCTGTGTCAGTGTTGTTTTGGGCATTGGTCGAAGTGCGGTGTTTTCTGTTTCGGATGATTCGAAGGGACGTTGCTACCTGAGTTCGGCTGCTGTTGATGCTGCTGAGCTTGGGGTTGCTGACGTTGCTGATGTTGTTGAGGTTGGGGTTGTTGACGTTGCTGATGCTGTTGAGGTTGGGGTTGTTGGCGTTGCTGTTGGTACTGGGGACGTTGTTGAGATTGTTGCGGATGTTGGTGCTGCGGTCTCTGTTGCGGATGCTGACGTTGCTGTGATTGCTGTTGATGTTGTTGTGGTTGTTGATGGTGCTGTTGTTGCGGTTGTTGATGGTGTTGTGGTTGCTGTTGTTGATGATGTTGTGGTTGCTGTTGTTGTTGATAATGTTGCGGTTGCGGTTGCTGTTGGTGTTGCTGTTGGTGTTGCTGTTGGTGTTGCTGTTTTTGTTGTTGTTGCGGTTGAAGCTGTTGAATTTGCTGCTGCAATTGCTGTTGCAATTGCTGTTGAATATTCTGCTTGGGTTGCGATTGCTGGTTAGAGTTCTTCCGTTGCTCCAACCCGGCGGCCAAGTAAGAGAACACACAGAGTACCGAGTAACAGATTTGATCTGCCTGTAATATAACATCTCGATTAATCGTGTGCGAAGTAATTTGTTAAAAAATTATATTTTAATTACACTTCATCAAATGAGTGGCTTAAGAAGGTGAAACTTATTTCTAAGAACAAATTGTCGAATAAACTGATACTACTATAAATCGAAGTAAAAAAGAGCGGAATGGTTATTAACGAGAAGAATTGTTTTTATAAAGTTCTATACTGGGTGTAAGAAAAATTCTATTTTTATGAAATTAATATTGGTCATTTATCAATTATCTTAATGAGCACGTCCGATTGTTTTCTCCGATTTTATTTTTATGTTCGCGTTTACGTGATGATATTCGGGGGAAAATATAGTTGTGTAGTAATAAATGAACGAAGAACAAAACTTACGGTCAAATGTTAAACAGAACAAAATCATAATTAAAGCTTCATGCATTGTCGGTCTCGGCTTGAGGGTCTTCGACTTGAACCTCAGGCGAGAGTTCAGATAGCGCGTAGTTAACGGAGAATACCCTGTGCATGCAGAGGCACAATTCGTTGGCCTGTTACACAGTATTCGATCATTATAATCATCAACTTAACCAAACAGAAATTTTAATAAACTATCCAGTCAGAACAACGAAAAGAAAAATTTACATCATGGATAGATCAACAAACTTTAGATTCTGATAGTTCGGAAGGTACTTACCATTTGAGACTTATATTTACGTTGAATTACTTGTCTAGTTTTAGGATCTGGAACGTAAGAAAATTAGATTAACAAACCGCAACCTTCTCATCAGAGAAATACAATCCTGATTGCAGTTAACTGTAATTAATAGTACACTGCCGCTCAAATATTGTTTTCTCATCCAAAATTTACACTTCGGATCACAGCAAAATATTTTTCACTGATTGGGTACCCAATTAACGATAACGGGAACAGATGTATCTACACTGTCATGCACAAATTATGTCATTCGCGACAGCCTGTATCAGTGAAAAATATTTATATTGCACAGAGTATAATTTTGTGCAATGTAGTACACATGATAATCATTTTAACAGATATTTGCATTACCACATCTCATCCTCCACAGCTCCTTTAAAACATATTTGTGTCATAGAACAATATTTTTAAGCAACCATATACCCAATTAACGATAATATAAACAGATGTCCACTATCGTACGAAAAATGATTTCATTGCCTACAGCAGATATGTCCAGAAGTAGCTCACTTGGAGGCAAATTCGAGGGAGACGCCTACTTCTCCCTCCCGCGCGTCTCGCTCCCCGCGGCGGCCGTAGTCCTCCGAGCTCTTCAGACCCGTGCCTACCGTGGGTCCGAGAGTCGCCCCAACGCGCCACACGCGGTATATATTGCAAGCGGTAGGCACGGGTCTGAGAAGCTCGGACGACTACGGCCGCCACGGGGAGCGAGACGCGCGGGCGGGAGAAGTAGGCGTTTCCCACGAATTTGCCTCCAAGTGAGCTACTTCTGGACATGCCTGGCCTACAGTCCAGTGATGGGAACTCCGTGGGCGCTGGGCGAAAATACTACCACCACTCTGACGTACCGTCTTCCCCTATTTTGCTTCTACCGCGAACGCGCCACACACAAGCGTATTTCTACTCTACACGGACGGAGCAGAGGTACGCTTGTATGTAGCGCGTGCACGGTAGAACCAAAGTAGGGGAAGACGGTACGTCAGAGTGGTGGTAGTATTTTCGCTCAGCTTCCACGGAGTTCCCATCACTGCTACAGTCTGCATAATTGAAAAATATTTAAATTGCAAAAAGAACATTGTGTCCACAGTTTGTAATATTTGGGTCGCAAAGATAATATATTTGAGCAACAGCGCGCATTTAAAAGAATGAGGAGAGATGTGTTATGTTACTCACTGAATTCTTCCAATACAAAGATCCCATCCTTCTGAGCAAAGCACTTGCGGATATGATCGAATCTTACAAAAAACTGCAAATAACACGATCGTTAGGCATTAGTGTGGCTCGGCAATGAAGCGGCCTCGGTGATCTACTCGTACATGCACACTTCGTGAGATTGTTCGCTAGATTGGCCGTTTATGTCCCGGAGAAAAGTGTGAGACATGTGTGTGCGAAGTCTCGTTAACAACATCATCGAAAAAAAAACAGGCGTGTACAGATTCGAAATTCTAAATTGCTATAATACCGATCGACGGTGGGATCAAGCTCTGAACCTCCGAGATATATCTCACTTACTATCGTATCGGTTAATACGCGTCACAGTGCGCCTGACTCAAAAGCAAAAATTTTTCGAAGAAATCCCTCTGTTCTCCCGTAAACATTATTGCAATTTTCACGTTCAATTTAATTAGAAGAAAGAGAAAGAAAGAGAGAGAGAGAGAGAAAGAGAAAGAGAGAGAGAGAGATTTAGAGAGATTTAGAGAGATTTCTTTCTTGGCTATACCGAAGTTCATTGTCACCTATCGTTCTAATTGTTCAATGAACATTGGTATTTTTCTAGTCGGCAGTTATTCAGTTTCAGTTCCTCCTGGCACGATCATTAACATTGAAAAAAGCTATACACACATAGCTATCGTTTGTGTTCTTTAGTGTGCTGCTCTTGTGGAAGCACGCTGTAGATTCTAATAGTAATGCTGCGTGTCCATAAGAGAGTTTTTTATTTAAAAACTTTTTATTTTTTTTTATTTATTTAGAAATATTCACAGTGAAACTTCCAAGTGGACACGTAGCATTAGTGTTCGATGATTCACCGATTTCGTATGCCCAGACGAAAATTGATTAATGGGTTTTCTGGTGCAATATTTATCGCAGTTTATTCGTTTGTTATTAACTGTTTAATCAGAGGATTTTGCTCCCTTTTTCCTTGTTTATGTATTTAGTCCTTCGGATAAGAAATCTCGGACTTAATTGCGCATTATCTCTGGCAGTATTAATGAAAGAAATTAGTCACGTAGGTTGCTCCGATTTTGCTATCATGTTCGTTTCCATTGGAAAGTTAAAAGACATTATTCCGAATTATTGTTAGTTACATCATGTTATATCTAATTAGATAAAATGCTCGAAAAAAGCACCAGGAGACCAGTTAAGCAATTTCCTGAAGACAAAATGTTAAAAACCATGCGAAGCTGGTGGCAATGTTCACGTACACGGAAATCAGAAATCGCTTTTACACAGAAATCCTATTCTTTAAGAAAGGATCTTCCGTCTTATCATTACGAAAGAATAATTTAAAATAATTTAAAATTGAACTGATAAAATACATATGTCAATGAAGGCAGTTCTTCAAGACTTCATATTCCAAATTTCAAGAATTCTTTGTTCGTAAAAATCAAAATTTTCATTTATTTCAAATCTTCCAAATTTTTAGAAATGAGTTAACACTCCCATAAAATATATTTATAAAATTATGAAATGAAATCATTAGACTGTGGATATTTGTGCAAAATCAAAGATTTTAAAAATGTCTTTCTAAAAACGAAGCTGTCAAAACACAGCTTTCGTACGATACTCCTTTCCCGAGAAAATTGATTTTGAATATTTGCCGCCTCTGCGTGCGCAGAAAATGGCGGCTGAACGTCAGCCATTGCTCTCGAGTTCCTCCACCTCGAGACTTCAAAGACGTTTTCCTCGAAAACGCAAGGCTCTACAAAAATATTCTATCTCACACTTACGACTAATCCTGAGTGAAAGAATCGTTTACTTTAATTCTTTTAATAATTCCACAGTCTAGAAATCACATTTTCGATTTAATTTGTTAGACTAAATCGCAATGGTGAGACTTTAGAAGGTACTACGCAAAGCAACGAAGTCATACTCGACATTCTCGGCTAAACTAGACTACGATACAGTTCAGGGAAGCGTTAACTAATTTTTGCTAATTATCTGCGATGCCTTTCCGGTCCGCGTGCACGTGAATGCACCGTCGACGAGTCATGCACGGCGGTGAACGAGCGCGCTAAGCGTTTGTGAAAAATGCATTATAGCTGTTGTCCGGCATGCAGTGCGTTATCACCGGCGATCAAAAACTCAAGTCATCCATCGAGTCGCAGCACTGATTAAAGCAGCAAGAAGCGGTCGCAAGACAGATGCGTCTGGGCTGGCTGGTTAATCGCGTCGCTCTACGTTTTTCTCTCCTCCTGTTGCAAATACTGGGCAAAGAGAGACTGTTTAACACGCATATGCATGTGTCATCGTCACAATAACTATATTATACATAATACATATATACACATATAACGATACGTATATGTATATATATGTTTTACCGGTCAGTAACGAAAAAGCGAATTACAAAGTTCTGGAGAATAAAACAACGGCTGTCATTTACGATTCGGAAGCGAGAGTATACACATCGCAGGCGGCGGCCAGTCAACAAATCGTAGCGAATTAATAAAGTTAATTAGCGGCAGGCAGGCAACTCTGGAGATGGCCTAAACTCATCGAAATATGAAATGTCATCGATTGCTCAGCGTCGGTCAACGAATCTGCTATAAAATAACATATGTGCAACTCTAGTTCGCCCCGTCAACGGACTAGGGACCAACGAATCGAATTCGACAAAAAAAAAAAACAATAATATATAGTATATTTATATATATTACAATTAAACAAACAACTTCAGCCGGAAACTTCGACTCCCCGTCCGCCATCTTAGATGCTCAAAAAGTGATCGAAAGGCTCTCAAATGATAGACGAGCCTTTTGAACTCCCGCGTGATCGCTCCGGAAGTAAACACAAACTCGAAACATCGTGTGCAGCGGTGTCATGCTATAGAACAGCGTTTTTCGAAACGCCATGCTCGGTACTCCGCGAAAAAATATTTGCCTCAATCTCAATTTGCCTCTGTATAGTTAAAGTTAATTAGCAAACTCTACGTTCTATTTCTGTACCTTGCTTTAACGCTTTTATTTCGGTTACTTTGTTTCTTGTTATTTTCTCTTGTGCATCAGATAAATTCAATTTTTTAAAATATTTTATGTTCATTGATTTTTATGCAATAGTCAATAGAATGTTAAGATTAACTTTTTGTTTTCTGCACTTTACAAGAAAATTCATTTTATACGTTCAATGTGTGTCATTCGCGATTCCTTTACTAGTAAGTAGAAACGGTCGGCAATAGTCAGACGCGCAAGCCATATGGTGTGCTTTACCAAACGAATATTTAATCGTTTATTTAGGAGTTTATTTCTATGATAAAAATCTGTATGGATTCATATGTGCAGAATTCATTTCGTTTTTAAAATTACAGAATTTTATCTTGGAGTTTCGACGAGCGTTTCGAAAAGCACTGCTATAGAAGGGTGTAGAAAAGGGTTTTGTCGGCCCTCTCTCGAGTCGGTGTCCACGTTCTGATAGTAGTTCCATTCATAAAGTCAGACATCACTATATAGCACGAAACCATTGCTCTACTACATAACTGGCACTGTGAAGGGCGGTCTTGTATATGGGTTTGCAAAAGCGGGCGACTTTCTTCTATTATACATATATATCGAGATCTACTCGTTCATGCAGTGCATTCAAATTCCCTTTGGATACGTACAGAGAGCCACTGAATCGATCTTATCTCCTATTTCATTGAGTCGATCTATAACAAATCATCTTCATTTCTCTTCTACCGAACACCTCCTTTTCACTTTTAAAGAAAATCTAATACCTCAATCTATTATATCCAATATAATTAATTTCTATTTGCTAAAAGGCATCGTCCGATGGCAACAATTAGGGGACCACGATCGACTCCGTGACTCATTGTACAGAAACATTCATCTCTATTGTCGTTCTCGGCGAGAAGAGTTTTAAGGACGTATACAAGCTCCGATGAAATTTTCTCTGCGCGGAATATCGATTGTCAATCGATAGTCTGCGTGAATACTCGTTGCTGGTTAACGTCACCCGGTTTTGCGCGTCGAACGAATGATTAGAGTCTTTCCGGCGATCAATTTCTCCTTGTCGTGGCCGCGAGTCTCTTCCGGGCTTGTTATGGTACCTGGAGGACGGATACGAAAGGCGTTTCCAAAATCTATCAAACGAAAAACACTCTTCGAACAAAACTGCTAAAAAGCAACTTTCTTACGATACTTCCATCTCGAGAAAATTGAATTTGAATATCAGCTACTTGTGTACGCGCAGAAAATGGCGGCCGGGCGGCAGCCATTGCTCCGATGTTCCTCCACCTCGAGACTTCAAAGACGCTTTTCTCGGAAACGTAAGATTTTATGAAAATACTTTATTCCACGTTTTCGACTAATCTCAAGTGAGAGAATCGTCTCCTTTCATTTTTTCAAATTCGTCAATTATTCAATGTTAATTTATTTAATTCAATTAATTCAAATGTTAAGATCGTTGCTTTAAACGCGATAACAAGGTTGTTTCATAGCACAGTATTTTCTACATTCACGAGGTGTTCTTAATGAAATGCTCGATGTATCGAATCAGCCGTTGTTACTTAACGCGTGATAACTTTCTTCTTAATCGTGCGAAGAGGTCGACAAGCGCGAACCGCGATAAATCGCGTCGTCGGGCGTCAACTCTGTACACAAGCGTATCATTCGATCTGACAATTAATTCCGCTTTAATTACACGATTAGCGATAAGCGCGATTCGAGAAGCGCCTTTCAGATACACCTCGAGACCTTTCAACGATAATTCGGTCGAACGATTCTGTTTCTCGCCACCTCCAGTACCATCGGGGAGAGACATTGGTGATTGATAAATAGATCATAGTGATCTAAAGACTTCGTCGAAAGAAGCCCGCGACGAAGGAACGAGTGCGGTGTGTACGGGTCGGATAGACAGTGTTCTCGATGACAGTGGCTATGGTAGAAGGATGTAGTATATATATGTATATATATATATATATATATATATATATATATATATATATATATATATATAGATGTGTATATAGAGTTGCATTGAGTGCACCGAAACATTGCTCTACAAGTTGCACTAAACACTACGTAACAAATATACTCTGATCTAAAGTGGACAGTATATATCTTTCGGGGCCGTTCGACGTGAGGAATGCAGCAAACACTGTTCCGCGTATTATATTGATCGCTGGTAATAATTAATACCTTAGTCAGGTTCGACGATGTGTTATATATGTCATATTGTAGGGAACATATAAGTGCGCGTGTATATATATATATATATATATATATATATATATATAAAATGTCTACGGTCGTCTCCTTTCCGTTCAGTCTTGTCTTCCCCGCTTTTTTAATTTTCTTATATATATACGTGTCACAACTAACACCGATCGATGGTAGGAAAACAGTGAGGTAGACAGAGCAGATCAGTTAATTTAAATGCACTGTTAAGAGTGTAGTATATAGTAGATATATATATGGTACGTGTACACTGGGTGGGCGATTTGAAACGCATCTCGGCCGGATTCGGTCGGGTTGAACGTGTGGCTTCTCGAGAAAAAAGATTATCTCGAAACGTGATGCATGATAAGGAGAATCGAAGCAATCGAATAATCGAAGGGAAATGAACAGTTTCGAGAGCAGTATGTTTTTGAACGGAGTCCGCGCTTCGCGTCTTTCTACGGTCTAATACGACACGGCCGATCCATTCAAAAAGAATACTATGGTTCGATTTTTATTTATTTATTTTTCAACTTCAGTCGTCGTCGAACCCGCACGAGTGTCCTCAATTGTTCGCGATTATGCGTTCCGAACGCGCCACCCGGTACGTGCGCACGCACGTGGTTTTAATATAAGTACGGCTAAAAGTAATGGTGAAATAAAGAAGCATTTCCGGAACACGGCCAACATTGATTATATTAATTAATATACTGAGTTCATAATATAACAAACAATGATTGAATTTGATTAGTACCTCGAAATCCTGTTTGCCCGGCCACAAGGGGGCAATGCCGACGGACAGGACAAGAAAACAGAAAACAGAAAAACAGAAAATTAAATCTCCGCCAACTGGATTGGAGATCCGGGGTGAGAATGAATGAATATAAAAATAGAGTTAGTCAGTGATTGATAGGCCGGGGGCGTCTCGAGTACGATGGATGATCATACAGCTAGATTACCTATCGGTCATGGCCAATTAAAAAGGTGTAGCAAAGATTTCATTGTTCAAGGACCATCTCAAAAGTTCCCCAAGCTGAGAAAAGTCTATCGAACAGATATATTATGTATGAATACTTATACACCGGTGGTCACCGTGTGCTCCTCATATTCTTTTTTTTTTTTATCGTTCAATCACGTTCTTTTGTCTCGTTTTTTCTTTTTTGTGTTGTTCCATCATTCGCGAGTACGAATAGACTTTCCTCGCGTGTATGACCACGACAAACAAGAAATCAACGAAGGGAACAAAAACAGAGGAGGAAGAAGAAGAAGAAGAAGATGTCGGTTTCAGACTCGTAGAGATAAAAGTAGAATGGCATCCAACATTCAATATACAAATTATAATAGATAGAGTGTATATATATATATAGTAGAGAGATAGAGATAGAAAGAGAGAGTGAAAGATAGAGATATATATATATATTTGTATATATAGATAGAAGAGATAATAATATCACTCAAGTCTGTTCTCCCTAAGTTCCTTTGTCACCTCAATGTATGATTAGTATTGTAGTAATGCTCGAGTATTTATGTGGAATGATTATAATATACAGATAATAAAAGAGACTGCAGCTGCACATCGAGCTCCATGCAAGAAAAACACTGATTAACGCTTCAACAAAATGTTACCCAACGAAATGACCGATGATATATATACATATACGTATGATATTACGTATGATATACATATATATATGTATATATGCGGATTAGAGAGGTACATATATACATAATCTGCTTCATGTATGTATGTATGCAACGGTGGTACCTCGTGTAGGCACGCGAGAATACAATTACCACACCGTTCAATTATGGTAAATGACCGGAGGCGACTATGTGCTTATACATATGTATGTATATATATATATATATATATATATATATATATATATATGTATAAAATCCAGTGAGGTAGATAGAAATATAAAACCAGCGTGTCGGGGGCCTCTCGTCCTATATGATTCATGTTTTCGGGTGTGATACGTGTTTTTGGGTTTGCAGAACGAATTGGGGCCTTGTGGGAGGGGCTGGGGCCAGATGAGCGGGGCCAGAGGCGGTGACTAATTCAATACCTCTCTTCAATTTTACGTCAGTATCAAGTCTAGAACTTCTAAAGCGTTAACTTTATCAAATTTACGACTTGGCTTAATTTTTCTACAATTATTTAATATCTTACTTTGATATATCGAACAGTAAATTAATTGTTGCAGCATTCAGGACTCGATAAACTTCTTTTTAAAACGTTCCGGAATCAATGAATTCGTGAAGTTCTGTTTGTTTTCAGTGCTAGGTGCTACGATAGAGCAGTGGGCGGAGCCAGGCACGCCCATGACCCCTCCCCTCGCCCTTCAATGGCCCTGATTCCGCCCAACGGAGCGGTACCAAGTAAATATAATGTGTCTGCTAGGTCTACGAAACAGTGCGTTTTACAAAGTAAATGTAAGTTTCTGGTTTGTTGTTTCTCAATGGCTGCCGATCGATCCTCCCTCGGTTCTCCGTGTGTGTGAACGTGTATTGTGGGACGGGCCTGAAAACATTCGGGCCCCGTCGATAATCTCGAGGTCCCGAGACACGGCGGGCTGGCTTAAATCACGCGTGATCTCGTCAATCATCCTGTCGTCATCGTAACACCTCGCAAAAACTCAATACACAAGAAGAGTAGACTGGTAATAAAAGATACGTATACAGAGAGATAGAGAGAGATAGAGAGAGACAAATTAAGCAGTTCGTGGTGGCTAGCGAATGGGAGATAATATTGAGTGGTCCTTGCATCAATGCAATAACGAGAAAGGAAAAGAGAACACAGAGAGAAAGATATAGATATAGAGAGATATAATAGTGAGAGAGTGAGAGAGAGAGAGAGAGAGAGATAGATAGATAGATAGATAGATAGAGAGAGTAGATATTCAATAGTCGAAAGTATATGAGCGGCTCAAGGGGGCTAGTTGGGCGGAGCGGCGGATGTACTCCATTAATTGTTCGTCACGGCTCGATCTTTCATACTTTCTTAATTAAAAATCATTCGATTGTTCGAGAATCAAACCTGAATATCACAATTATTTTCTAAATAAAAATACAATATGGTTCGATTTAAAAAATTTTTTTAAATTTTCCATACATCATCTGTCGAAATTCAGTACAACAGATTCCCAAGAGACAAATTAAGTCAATCTTTCAATTATCAATTAAAATTCAGATCTAGACATTCATTGTTTAATCACATTTGTACCTTGTAGTCTTTTTTACAAATTCATTCTATAAATGGACAACAAAAGTGATCAATGTCTAAAAAGAATTTCTGATTGAGTTTCAATATCCAGTATTCAAGTACACAAAACATACTTTTTCTAAGTCTAATTTTAAAATTTAAATTATGATCTTAAAAATTCATAGTTTGACCAGAATTGTACCGTAAAGATTGTTTCACAAATTCATTTCTTTAAACTATAATTAAAATCTCGTATACCAAACGAAGAATCCCTAACTGTATCGTACTTTCTATTTTAAATGTTCAAGTAGACAAACCACACTGTCCTTTGACTAATTTTGAAAGTACATCAAATTCATGATTCTAAAAATTCCTAGCTCGTATAGCAGCCATCCCTAACAAATATCTATAAATCATAGTTCCAATCAACGAAAAAAAAAAGTGTCTAACAAGAAAATCTGTTTGAATTTCAGTGTTTAAATAATTAAACCACGATCGAGCCGAGGCGAACGGTCCCCGGCAACAAGAACCCCCAAAAAAATCGTCAGCTGAGCGAACAACGTCCGCTACAGAATCGTGTTCGACCGCTGAAATAAATGCATCGGTTATACTGCACCCGGATTCGGTTAAAGACGGTCGCATCGCCATTGGAAAACAAAAATAAAAAGTAGATACACATCGTATGATTAAAAAAGAGGCGGGGTTGTCAGCGCAAGTTCGATCCAGAGGTAAACGTTGGGGTTGATACTCGAACACAGGGGGTGGTGGGTGGGCGTAAAAATGGGGTTGTTCAATGGATGCGTTTCCAACGTTATACACGAGCAGCTTGGAAAACGTTCGATAGAATCGAAAGAATAGAAGATGCAGTGGGAACAACTGCGGTATAATTAAGGTTCTGCAAGTTCTCATTCTGGTTGCATCGTTGATCAATATTTGGGGGGGGGGCGGAGAAAGGGGGGTTCTCCTGGGGGGGGGGGGGGTGGAACTTTTAGGTGCGAGTCATACCTTGCTATTCGCGAAGAGGAGACCCACGCCCTCCATGCAAACCTGAAGAAGCCCGCCCTCGCCGGTGCGCATGTCTTGAACCGGGAATTCGCCACCTAGTTCGACACCGGAATTCGCACCTCGTCCTCGGGCTGCTGCTTTCTCCATTGCATCCTTGATGCAGTAGTAGAGCTCCTTACACTAGAAATTCGGGATTGGTTTCGCCAACGAGTGTTAAATTATTGTCAGACTGAAATATTCTGTCTTATTTTTGTTATTGCAGTCGGTTGCTGAATGTTTGTGCATTTGGAGAGTCTATGACAATTTTCAACCCTTAATTGACCAAGCAATTTATAGTGCATCTGAATATTTTTCTTTAGATTGTATCATTCTGGCGTTTACTTTGAAACGTTCTAGTCAATGATCGAAACAGTTAACTAGGCTGTGGATTTTATCCATTTACAACATAAATGATTATATATATTAAAGAATTTAAAATAACTTTTATATCATTTTATATTAAAATGAGTACAAAACTTAATAATAATCAAGTTATTCTGTTGTTTTATAGGAAATGTATGTGTAAGTAGAATAAATCACTTTCATACTGTATGAAGAATTGAAGTATTAAATTTAAGGGTTGATGTTAGGGTGCATAATGAAATGGGATATTTCGTGAAATGTTTGAGTAGTATAAATAAATTAAAAACAGCAGTATCACTGTATTAAAAATTTAAGGGTTGAAGTCAAAGTGCAGAATGAGGTTCAATATTTTATGTAATGTGTAAGCAGTGTAAATGAATGAAAAGTAGCAGTTTCGCTATTATTAAAAATGGAAGTATTAAATGTAAGGGTTGAAGTTAGGGTGCATAATGAAATGGGATATTTCGTGAAATGTTTGAGTAGTATAAATAAATTAAAAACAGCAGTATCACTGTATTAAAAATTTAAGGGTTGAAGTCAAAGTGCAGAATGAGGTTCAATATTTTATGTAATGTGTAAGCAGTGTAAATGAATGAAAAGTAGCAGTTTCGCTGTTATTAAAAATGGAAGTATTAAATGTAAGGGTTGAAGTTAGGGTGCATAATGAAATGGGATATTTTGTGAAACGTGTGAGTAGTATAAATAAATGAAAATCAGCAGTACCACTGTATAAAAAATTCAAGAGTTGAAGCCAAAGTGCAGAATGAGATTGAATATTTTATGAAATTGTAAGCAGTGTAAATGAATGAAAAGTAGCAGTCTCGCTGTTATTAAATAATGGAAGTATTAAATTTAAGGGTTGAAGTTAGGGTGCATAATGAAATGGGATATTTTGTGAAACGTGTGAGTAGTATAAATCAATGAAAAGTATGCTTCTCACTGTACGAAGGATTGGATTGAAGGGTTGAAATTAGGTGGTAGGATGATATTGTTTGTATTTGCTGAATTGTTTGAAGTACCTTTTTAGTGTAATACTTATGCAACTGTGTTTGCCCGCCGTTTCGTCGCCAAAGGCACAATACTTTGTTCTTCGGACTGTACGTCATATTGACGAGACGCTCGTACCACCATCGTTCGACGATCACACCGTTGACGGACCTTAATACAAGACCGTCGTGACGGACCTCGAGGAAACGAAGATCACCTTCTGCATCGACGCCAGCGTGCACAGTAAACGACTGTCGGTGCATCTGTCGTGATGTTAGGGGCTTCAGATCTATGTCGTTTCCATACTGAAACGACCAGTGAATTCATCTTGAAAATGATCAATTTATTTAAGTCTGAATTTATTATAAATACAGTGAATCTGGAGACAATTGCAACGTGTTGATGACTTTACAATTTATTCAAGTATCTTATCTGTCACGTAATAATATTGAATAATTTAAACTGGCAGGGAAACTTCGAAAATTTTACCAGTTTATATTCATTACGGAGACGTAAGTACAGTATTTAATCGGTAAGTGTCGTCAAATTCTGAACGAGAAGTGTCGTAAAATAATCCCCACTTCCGCAGGGTAAACCCACTGAGAGACCGTGAACCTCGAGAGTGGGGTCGTGAATCTTATTTGGTATCATTTTCATTAGAAAAATGCCACGAATATATTGATAAAAGTTCCATAAAAAATAATAATAAATAAAGAAGTTTTATCACTGGGTTAGGTGTAAGTTTCACACCGACATACTCGACTCGTATTATGTTACACTTCTCGGCGTATGAGGCCTCTCGAGCTACGCTGTCTTCTTCTACGTTCGGCACAAGTTAAAGAATAGTATACTTGAACACGAAGTGTCGTTGGCCGGACCCGTGGTTGCGACTTTTATCGATTAAATACTGTATAGAGATACTGTATAGAAATAAAAAGAATTTGGCTTTAGAGTAGTATCGTAAAAATTTTTGGAAGACTGTAGAATTATTTGTATTATAATATTAAGTACAAAAATATTTAGAATTTCTATAAATTCTTCTATATCTATTATAAAATTAAAAATGGACTCTAAAGGATATTTTAACTTAGATGAACCAATGACTTGAGCCAGAAGAAATTGAACAGATATTTTACCAAG
Organism: Sphecodes monilicornis; assembly: GCA_913789915.3. NCBI lineage: Eukaryota > Metazoa > Arthropoda > Insecta > Hymenoptera > Halictidae > Sphecodes > Sphecodes monilicornis. Next base: position 15,534,994 of record OU565295.1, read on the forward strand.
TGGAATATATCGAGAGTGTCCATCAACAGTTTGAAATATTCTGTTCATTATGAATTAATAAACGAAAAACTCGATCGCTTACCAGATTATGTATCTGATCGAGGAGCTGATTGAGCTCCTGACTGTAGATCAGACCGATGTGGCTTTTCCCGAGCAATCTTCTAACTTTGCGTTTCAACTCGTTCTTTTCGACGTTCAACATCACCAGTATTGCAGTCAAATTGTGCAGCAGAGTGCATAGCAGTCTATCTTCGTCGTGCTCCAGTCGTTTCTTCTCACTTTCGCTCAAACTTTTATACCTGAAGCATCAAATTGAAGTTGGAACGTGTTAAGTTGAAATTATTTTTAACACAATTAGTCGGCGTGAATTATTAATCAATAATAATAACGACCTTTCCATCATTTCACCTGGACCTTGATCCATGCCAATCATGTCCCTCTCTTGGGACACTGCATCCAGGAATGCATCCTCCCAAAATTGCATCTGGTCCCAAAGCGTCGATCTCTCTTTTCCCAGCAGTCCTACAAAATATTTATTGTATTCACAATTAATTAATAACTAGACTGCGGATCTTTATGCAAAACTAAAATTGTATGCATTCATTGCAAAACATATGAACCACGAAGGAATTTATTTCTCTCTTTACCGGTTGCATTAAATTGTAAGAAATGTATTGGCACTCATAAATTCTTGCAATATTTGTATTATTTGAAATTACACCCACCGATTTTTATCATAAATGCATAATATCCACGGTCTAATTATAACTGATCATTCGCAGTTCATTCGGTTGAACAGTCAGGGGAACGAAGATTTATTTCGATCGCGATTAATCTTTAACTTTGACACGATTCTTGAGCTTGTAGAATTAGTTATTTATTGTTTGGACAAACATACCTTCGAACAGATACGTTCTAGCAGCTTCGGGACTCGGTGCATTGGTGGTTGGTACCAAACTTCCGCCATGATACCGGAAACCGGTGCTCAACGACGATTTGCTCGACCAAACGCTCGCGGTTCGTTGTTTCGACTGTCGCGGGAACTGAAACGATAGTGTCCCATAAAAAAGGAAAACAATCTCCCAGCTCTCTATCTCATCCCATAGCAAATACCCATAAATCCGATTCATCCCCATCTAGCGATTAATACTAAGTTTCTAACAAGCCCGATCGAGTTTCTCTATGTATATATGTATAATCAAAAAGCAATTTTCTTGCAAGCTTAATTAATTTAATCACGCTACGATCACGATGCTTATTCTGATTTGGTTTCAAGGGAACCTCGGGTTGGCTGGAAACTAAAAATCTAATCGAGTGACTGGAGATTAATGTGTTGTACCCTGTCTCGTAGCGAACGCCATACTAATTAACTTTCCGAGATCAATTTTATAGAGAGTCAATTCTACGGGGTTTGGGCACTATAAACAGGTCACCTGAATAACTCGCTTGCTTTTGAAGATAAAAGAAAATGCATCGGACCAAACTTACTTGATATCGAGGCGCTCGTAATCTGATGTCATTATTTTTTTTATAGGTGGAGACGTCAAGGAAATATGAAGGTCAACTCTGTTTTTTTTAAATGGAACGGTATGGATTTTTATTTACATTCTGATAGTGTGTTTCAAGACGAATACAATGACCTATTATGAAGGTTATTCAAGGTCACGCAAGGTCAACTGCAATAGAAAATAAAGTGTCTCAAAGCACTCTTCGAACACTACGACGATATACATGTAACATGTTATTTACGTATTCACTGCTACTTCAAGTGTTCAAAATGACGACCTTGAACACGGAGACATAATCTAAAAGATTATAATACTGATGATACTGCCTGACAAATTTCAGTTGTATCTATTACAGAGCAAGCTCTTTTTATACGTTCTTGTATATCAACTGTGGTTGTTCGTTTTTCGCGGTACACTTGTTCCTTCAATTTTCCCCGCAAATAAAAATCTAGTGGTGTCAGGTCTGGGGAACGTGCTGGCCATTTATTAGTTCCTGACCGACCAATCCAACGACCTTCAAATGTCCTGTTCAGTAATTCTGTAACATTTCATGCTGAACGAGCAGGACATCCGTCTTGTTGGAACCATATGGACTGTCGCATGTCCAATGAAATGTCCTCTAACAATTCTGGCAAAACGCCTTTTAAGATTCTCTCGTATTTATGACTATTTAACGTGCCATCAATGAAATATGGACCAATTATTTTATTATGGAGAAGGCAAATCTTCCACCATATACGTGTACCGCTTTCCTCATAATTCTATGACATTCACCATAAATGATAACCATTTCCACTTTCTCTGCCATTGTGCAACGCATTCTTGAAAATTGAAGACAGAGTGAATATTACGAAGCCGTACTCTAGTCGGTAGTCAGACTACTAATAATATTTCTGGACACAGGTAAGCATACAATGTGATTGTATGTTTATTTATGTTCTGTGACCCTTATCAATACTTACAAGAGCGGTATGCCAACAACCAGAGAAGACACAAAAGTATTTGAAGAGTGCTTTGAGACACTTTATTTTCTGTTGCAGTTAACCTTGCGTGACCTTGAATGACCTTCATAATAGGTCATTGTATTCGTCTTGAAACACACTATCAGAGTGTAAATAAAAAACCATACCCTTCCATTTAAAAAAACAAAGTTGACCTTCATATCTCCTTGACGTCTCCACCTATAAAACAATTAATGACATTAGATTACGAGCGCCTCGATATCAAGTAAGTTTGGTCCGATGCATTTTCTACTATCTTCAAAACCAAGCGAGGTATTCAGGTGACCTGTTTATAGTGCTCCACCCTGTATAGAACTTACGAGATTTTGTATTTTCTGACGATTCTCATGGCATCATTTTAATCAATGTCTCTCGATCATGTTTTAAACAATTTTTTAACCATTTGTAAAGAAATATTTTCCCGGACTGACAGGTGTGAAATCTGTGTACGTCGATCTCAAAGACGAACAATTAGTTTAACATTCGCTCCACTAAGGGAAGAGACATCAAGCGTGGTCGCTAGTGTTACACAAGCTTTGATCTCGCGTGCGCAAACATTATAGTTCGTTGATCGGTGGTAGAACATGCTTGGTCTAGCCAGGTGTTCGTTCTCTATCCTTCCTCTTCGTCTCCTATCGTTCTTCTTATAATATTCATACTTCTTGAACCTCGAACGGAAGCTCTTCAAGTATCCTCAAAATCGTCGCTAGTCTAAGGTGATCTAATAGCTACTGGAACTGACGAGGGAACATCGCGAACTGTAAAATTTCATTTTTCCTTGCAAACTTCGCAGACTTGGGACTCTCTAGTATTTTAATCACAATTTTGCAATTCACACGAATCCAATAAATTGAAATGCTAAGGGTTTAAAGAAGAAAATTTTGATTTCACACTCCAACTACCGAGCCCGTCAAAATGGCGGATCACAGGTTCTTTTACAAATTGGTAAAGTTATAGAAATATTTTCTTGATGTACATGGTACAAATCTGGATAAAATCAATCCTGTTGTTATTACAAAGGAATATACATCAGTTTTGTTTAAGGCTCGGTGGTTTAGCGTTAAGGGGGTCGTTTGCACCCCGACGAGTCAGAGAATAGAAAATTTTGATTTAGCACTCCAACTACCGAGCCCGTCAAAATGGCGGATCACAGATCTTTTTCTTTTACAAATTTGTAAAGTTATAGAAATATTTTCTTGGTGTACATAGTACAAATCTCGATAAAATCAATCCTGTTATCATTATAAAGGTATATATATATATATATATATATATATATATATATATAAATATTGTTTAAGGCTCGGTGGTTTAGCGTTAAGGGTGTTGTTTGCACCGCGACGAGTCAGAGAATAGAAAATTTTGATTTAACACTCCAACTACCGAGCTCGTCAAAGTGGCGGATCACAGATCTTTTTCTTTTACAAATTTGTAAAGTTATAGAAATATTTTCTTGGTGAACATAGTACAAATCTGGATAAAATCAATCCTGTTATCATTATAAAGGAATATATATAAATTTTGTTTAAGGCTCGGTGGTTTAGCGTTAAAGGGTTTGTTTGCACCCCGATGAGTCAGAGAATAGAAAATTTAGGTTCCTCCAAAAGACTGCTAGTTAACCAAAGAAAAATAAATTTTTCTAGTCAACGAGGCTCCCTGGCGTGGTCTCTTGGGGTTGATCAGGGCCGACTCTAGGTAGTTCTAACAGCTAGGCGTTACTCTAGTGTAAAAAGGAAAAAAAGTAGTAGAACGGAGTCAGTTGGTCATTTACATTGCCTTGCTCGACTTCGCTATCAGAGACAGTGCTTCGGAAAGAAGCTTGGTGCGCTTGCCGAAAAGCAGGATTAGTGATAATGCTACCTCCGTCTGTGGACAAAGCTTCGCTGCTTCCTGTTCCACCTCCCCGCCCACTCTAAAAACACACGACGCCGCTATGTAGCACACAGTTCCTTGGTTTCAACTTCTTTTGCGCGAGAAGTTTGTCCCGAGAAACTTTACACGCGCGAAACCGCGATCTTTCAAACGTGCGACATTCTTTCGTTTCCTTTCCCCGTGGTATATGGTACATATTTTTAAATAAATTTGTTGGAACCTCGCTAATTCCCATTTCGGTAATCGAAGCCTGACGCTGATCGAACCAACACCGTGATTAACAAACTGAGACACGTGTGACACTGTGTTGTGGTAGCAGCTTTATGCGAAGATAGTACGAGTTTACCTCGGATTCGAACGATGTTAACCTGCTCAGGAACTTCCCCTTCTTCGTGAACATGTCCAGGAACATGTCTGTAGTTGATTGGCTACCTTCTGACGCGGGGGAAGTGTGGCCGTGTGGCATTTCTAGGTGCACTTGCGGTGGATCTACGATAGTAAAATCGTAATAAATTAATAAAGACTGCGGATCTTTATGCGAAAATTGTCTGCCTGAAATGCAAGAGTTGGAATTCAAGTAGAAATGTCATTCTTTGTTGAATAAGACTGATAAGCTAAAGATAATACATTGACATTCTTCAATTCATTGAATTGCAAGAGTTGGAATTCAAGTAGAAATGTCATTCTTTGTTGAATAAGTCTGATAAGCTAAAGATAATACATTGACATTCTTCAATTCATTGAATTGCAAGAGTTGGAATTCAAGTAGAAATGTCATTCTTTGTTGAATAAGTCTGATAGGATAATGATAATACATTGACATTCTTCGATTCCTTTAATTTTTCTTGTATTTTGAATTCTACCGACTCACTTTTGTCATAAGTGCATAAAATTTGTAGTTCATTTATAATAGATGGTCTATTGTTGACTTTGTTCTTTATTTTTATTGAGATTATTCGCCTTTGCTGATTCTATTAATTATGAATGCAAACCTGATTTCTTTCGTTCTTCGATGGCTTCTGGCTGACTAGGTGATTGCGGTGATTTCAGATTCTCCCTGCTACCAAATGGACTAGATGCCTGAAAAGAATGATCGAGAATGTTGTTTACTATCTATACAATCAAATTACTAAGCTTCGTACATTTTTTGAACTTGCACGGAATCAGTTATAATTTAAAAAGTAGTTTTATCTTCTCGTATATTTTCTATGTAGTAATATAATGAATAGAAAGTAGAATGATTGTTTAGATTAACTTACTTGTGACATTAAGGTACTGTCGAAACCACCCTCCGAGAGATCCTTGCTCCAGTAATGTGTGTGTGCGATCTCCATTAGCTGGAAGACCGAAGCCATTCCACCAAGTCCGAAATTATTATAAGTGTGTCCAAGACCGTGAGCCACTGCTTGAAGGCACTTTAGCATTCCCTTATAAACTGGCTTCGAAACGCACTGTTGAAACAAACACGATTTTTTTTATCTATCATTCACTTGGTTTGTCCGAGGCAATCCCTGGAATGAAATTCAAGGATTGGAAGTCAAGGATTAGAAGTCTAAACATTGGGAATCCAGGGATTGGAAGTCCAAGTATTGGAAGCCCAAGGATTGGAAGTCCAAGTATTGGAAGCCCAAGGATTGGAAGTCCAAGTATTGGAAGTCCAAGGATTGGAAGCCCAAGGATTGGGAGTCCAGGGATTGGAAGACCTAATTTGAAGTGCAAGGATTAGAAGTTCAAGGACTGGGACTCCAAAGATTGGAAATCCAAGGTTTGAAAATCCAACAATTGGAAATCCAGGGTTTGAAAATCCAACAATTGGAAATCCAAGGTTTGAAAATCCAACAATTGGAAATACAAGGATTGGAAGCCCAAGGATTGGGAGTCCAGAGATTGGAAGACCTAGGCTTGGGAATGCAAGGATTGGAAGTACAAGGATTGAAAATCCAACAATTGAAAATACAAAGATTGGAAGTCCAAAGATTGGGAGTCCAGGGATTGGAAGACCTAGGATTTGAAGTGCAAGGATTAGAAGTTCAAGAACTGGGAGTCCAAAGATTGGAAATCCAAGGTTTGAAAATCCAACAATTCAGAGTCCAGGGATTAGAAGCCCGAGGATTGGGAGTCCAGGGATTGGAAGTCCTAGGATAGGGAGTGCAAGGATTGGAAGTACAAGGACTGGGAGTCCAAGGATAGGAAGTCCAAGGATTCCATGGGTTGGAATTTCAAGGATTGGAAGTTCAAGGATTGGAAGCTCAAGGATTGGAATCTCAAGGATTGGGAGTCCAGAGATTGGAAGTCAGAAGGATGAAGTCTTTTAAAATTTGTTGAATTGTTTAATGAATGATAGACTCACCACGTCGTCGATGTGATCGTCAGGGCTGATCTTTCTAGTGAGGCCCTTGTTCATCTTGCTGACCACCAGATCCCTGAGGCTCTCATCCTCCATCAGCTTCTTCAACCTGTTCAGCTTCAGCCAACCGACACCTTCGCCTGTTAACACTTGGTTCACCACCTGATAAAAGTCGCAGATATAGTTAAGAAGTAAAGTTTCAAGTATATTTGAATAGTCAACAACAAAATAGAACTTGCATCGGTGAGGAAGGCTTGATTGTCACTATTTGTACTAGAGCGCTCCGCGTTTTGCTGTCTCTGAATGTCCTCGGCGGTAGGTTTGTTCGTCGAATGCTTGATCAGCGATGAACGCTCGGCTAATCCCGTTTTACCTGTCCCACAAACATATAATAATGTATCTGACCTGGTACTTCCAAGAAGAAATTAATATTAAAAATAAGTTCATGATATATCGATTAGAAACTTGGTCTATCAATTTTCGGTGCCACAGAAAACATATTTTATAAAATCTTTCAACGACAGACTTGTAAAAGCGTGTGACAATTACCTCAGAGAATTGTGTAAATTTTTATAGATAGAAAAAATATTTTAGTTACAAGGAAAGAATCATAGAAATGAATGTTTTAATCAGTAGAAAAACATTAAATAATGAATAATTCCAAGATTCATATTCATTGCTAAAGTCCTTCAGTATAATCTGACTGGTGGAAGAATTATAGTCTCAAAAAATGTTGAAAGGGGGTCTTACTTTTGGGGAAAGGTCCTAACATAGGCGTCTTTTTGTCGCCCTTCTGTGACTGAGACTGGAGACCAGCGTTTCGATTAGAATTACTTTTACCGCCTGAAAATAAAAATTAGAACAATTATCGATGAATACAAATAAAGCAGTACATCCGAAAGCCTCAACAGTGAGAGGGAGTATAAGGAGCACGATTACTAAATATTGTATGATAAATTACCGAATAGATCACTAAACATGCTGCTCGTTTGCGCAGCGATGCCATTTAAATCGCTACTAATATTGCTGAAAAAATCACGTCCGATTTCTCTCCGTCCACCGCGATTATCTGCGACCAATTGCGTGTTGCTCGAATCTCTTCGTTGCATCATACCTGGGGATGGTGGCGGCGATTGCTGCGATTCCCCTAGACCCTGTCCAAATTAAAAACAATTGTACCCAATCTAAAAATCTTCCTAACAATTCCTAAAAATTTTCCGAACACCAACTGAAATTAACCCTTAGCTGATGAAATAAAGTTTCTCGAACCTCCTATCAATTTTGGAGCGTACTATACAAGGTGTTCACGCTATCACTAGCCAGCGCTTTTCTTGTAAATAGTAAATATTAGAAAAAAATGAAAGAGGAAAAAGTAGTACTGTTTTTTATGCGCAACACAATGGCGCACGTAATTTTTTTGCGTTTATACTATTTTGTTAGATATGAAGGTGACCCTTAATTTTTAAAATGGAATGCTGTATATTTTTTTATATCACGTGAAGGTCATGCAAGGTCAAAAATGGAAGAAACATTTTGAATATTTCATACCAATGTGTTTACAAGTATTCTTTATTGGTGAGGCTACAGTAAATGTTCAATATGACTTCCTTGTGCATGAATGCACATTTCAGTTCTATTAATTACATTTTTGGTGGCTCCGACTAATGTAGTCCGAGATACTAATGCACATGCTTGTGTTATTTTGCTTTTCAAGTCGTTTACATCTCTCTCTCAATTTATTTTGTCTTTTATTTCCATTGCACTGGTGATAAATGTATACCATATCTCCATTCTCGTCCATCGAATAATAATACATTACTCTGCGATATTACTAATTGGCGTCGGAAGCAATACTGAAATTGTATCATCATAGAAGAAACTAGAAGTAAACAATCTGATAGTGAATGACAACATCATCTGATTCATATGAATAAGGAATACCTGTATACATATTGGTAAGAAATATTCAAAATGTTTCTTCCATTTTTGACCTTGCATGACTTGGAAGGTCACTGTGCAGTGTACAGATGAATTCGTCTAGACACACGCTTTCATGTGATACGAAAAAATATACAGCATTCTATTTAAAAAATTAAAGATCACCTTCATATTTAACAAAATAATATAAACACAAACAAATTACATGTGCCATTGTGTTGTGCATAAAAAACAGTACTACCTTTTCCTCTTTCATTTTTTTCTAATATTTACTACTTACAAGAAAAACGCTGGCTAGTAATAGCGTGAACAACCTGTATATTCTAAATCAAGTGTAAAATCGTTGATTGACTCAAACAATTCGATCACCCATTAGAAAACGGTGAAAGTATCAGAAGAATGCAGGGCTATTCGCAGTATAGATATTACTTTCTCCAGCTTGTATATATTTATCTGCATGATAAATTAACAAAATGTTTAAGCTCTTCAAGTACTAAATCGCCACGTACCTTGAGCAAACCCTTCTTCGCGGCAACTTCCTTCGCGCTCTTCGTCAGGTCCCCGAAAGTACTTTTGCCGACATACGTCAAATCGTCCAAAGTATTTTTGCTAACGCCTGCTGCGGTCTTGCTTGCTTCCAAAGCTGACTTCGAAGCCTCCTGCACCGACTTTGTGGCCTCTCCCATAGCTTTCTTTGTCTGCTGCGTGAGCTGTTTCGAAAATCACGGATTAAAATCACTGAATTCTTACCTTCGGCACATACAAGTCTTAACTTTGTAACCTACTCGCAGTAACGTCATTAAATATTTACAGAAAACCTCTTGAGCATATTCTACATCAACGAGTACGTTTCAGGATGAAATTATAAAGTTATGAAGTATGAATCTTTGAAGTAACATTGTATACCTGCTCTAATGGGGCAAACAGACTGTCTTCCCCAGCCTCGGTGATCTTCTCCTTCGCCTGGTGTTTCAGCTACAATATAAACAAATTCCTTTTATCAATGCACTTAACAGAGAACCAAAAGGAACACACACAAATATCTAGAGGAGCGTTGCACAGTTTTTCTCGACGAGATTTGTTACTAATCAACCACACCCTACATTCTCGCGTAGTAATAGTCGAGACCCCGGAACTGCGAGCAGTATGATCATTACCAAATTCGTATGAACAAGACAATAGACCAGAACAAAACAGAACTCGAGTATAATGGATTTTTAGTACTCCCACATTCGTCGTCGGCACCCTCGACTTTCATATGGAAAAACAGAATGGAACGCAGAGTAACAAAATCAATGAGCGGAGACCAATGAGATTGACACGTCGAACCAAATTTGAAGATCGAAATTTGACCGGTACGAAGTCGAGCATTCGAATTTCTGGATTCGCAAGATCAAAAGCAATGGAGCGTCGAGTCCCTCGAACTGCGAGCAGTATGGGAGTCGCTGTTAAAAAACGTTTCTACAAGAGGGCAGAGGGTTAACGAAACACAGAACTAACTCTAGACGATCATTCAACGACATCACCACGGGCTAATGACGATCTACCTTATCCATCTGAGCGAGAAGACCGTCCTGACTACTTTGCCTAGTCGTCTCTCGGACCAGGTCCTTCGCCTGGGTCGCGATCTGCTCGAACAGCGATCCTTGGGATCCCTGTCGCAGAACACCGTTACCGGTCACGTTGGAACTGTTCGGTCTCTGCACGCTCTCCGTGGACTGCTTCCGACTACCGGATCCCACGGAAAGCTGTCGTGAGACCGTCGACGATTCGGAGTTGTCGTTGCTACTGCTGCTCATCTGCCGGGGCAAAAGAGGCCCCGTCGTGCTAAAGCTCCCGGCCCTCCCTAAAACGTTCCCAACGCTCGGGTGCCGCTGGAGAACCGCCCCCGAAGGTTGAATCTTCGAATACAGAAGAGTCAAGTTTCAGGGCAGTCGGAACGTGTTTCTGGAGCAGGCGCGTCCAATCTGTCCTTGGGAGCAACGGGCCACGCCCCAAAAGTCGCAAGCAACGCCTTTACGCAGCATAACATAGGCTATCAAGAGGGGGCGAGGTTCAGGCCACACTTTGAACCCCCGGAACACGCCCCGAAGGCTTGGACCACGCCTCTACAGGAGTGATGTCACACCCAGGAAGTTCAAACCACGCGTCCAGCTGGCCTAAGCCACGTTGTTAGGTTCGAACCAATCATCTAGAGAACCTATGTTACACCCCAAAGGCTCGGGTCATGCCTTTAGTGGACCTACGTCTCGCTAGAAGGTTTAGGCCACGCCTCTAGAGGACCTAGACACATCAGAATGATTAGACCACACCTCTAGAGAACCTGGATCACACTGGAAAGTTGAGGCCACGCCTTCAGAGAACGTGGGTCATACTAGAAGCCACAGGTCACGCCTCCAAAGGATTCAGATCACGCTAAGAAGGTGCAGGTCACGCCCAAACGCTCAGACCACGCCTCCAAGAGGGGTTCTGGAGCCTTGGACACGCCTATCAATAGTCTCAAATAGATATAATGGTGATTATAGAGGCGTGTCCTATTTATGACCCATCTTCTTTTGTCGCTTTGCCTCATATTCTTCGAAATCCGCTCTTAAAAGTGAAAACAATGCTTGGACGTGCCTGTACTCCGTTTTTACAGATTATACAGTGTAGACAATGGAAAATTGCAAAAGATTTTCAATTATATGTTCAATGGAGAATCTTAGGTCTAATAAATGTTAGCTAACTTTATCATTCGGCCAAATATTTTATTTCCGAGGCCATGAAAGTCTTAATAGAATTTGTTTTTGTAATTTAATCATATGAAATTTGAGTACGAATTGTGAGGTGTTTAAAGTGGTTTTATAGGGTTTTTGGTAAAATTTCCGATACTTTTCCTACGTCTACACCATATGAATCCTCCTCTTTCCTCTTAGGTGATCGTCTAATTCCGACTCAAGTGGAAACTTACAGTTCAAATTCAAAGAAGTTCGTTCATACACCTTACCTACGTAACTCTAGAAAATATTTACAAGTTTTGGACGCTAATGTTACAAGGGGTCGTACGCAAGTCTCTAAATTACTTTTACTTGTACCAACTTGTTACAGAACTCGAGTGTCCGTGTGTTCGGAAGAAAAAAACAATATTTCTGTGTTTCATATACAGTCGATACTACTGACCATTAATCTTTCGCACCTTCTTGTCACAGTTGGAGTAATAGTGATGAAGATTGTTGTATTAATTCATTAACCATGCATATATGAATACTAGGGGTGTGCAGGATTCCCGAAAATGTTCGGGATTCCCATAAAATATCCAGGATTTCCGAGAATATTCGGGATCCCAAAAATGTTCAGGATTCCCGACAATGTACGAGATAGAGAATAATATTTGGGATTCTCGAAAGTGTCGTTATTCTTGACAAGTTCAGCAAACCGAATTCCTTTGTGTTTTTCGTGCTTTACGATCGCTTAGCTAAGTTGACAGATCTTTATACATTGCATAGTAAACACTAAGTTATTGAAAGTATGGAGAAACTTCAAAATGTCGGGAATTACAGATATATTCGGGAATCCCGAATATTTCCGGGATCCCGAAAATTTCCAGGATCCTCAAATTCTCGAGAATCCCGAATGGATTCGGGATCCCCAAAATATTCGGAATTCCGAAATTCTCGGGATTCGGTACCGATCCTGAGAAAAATTCCCATAGTAAACACTAAATTATTGAAAGTACGGAGAAACTTCAAAATGTCGGGAATCACAGATATAGTCGGGAATTCCGAATATTTCCGGGATTCCGAACATTTCCGGGTTCCCGAAATTCTCGGGAATCCCGAATGGTTTCGGATCCCTAAAACATTCGGGATTTCCGAGAATTTCGGAATCCCGAAAATTCTCGGGATTCGGTCCCGATCCCGAGAAAAATTCCCATAGTAAACACTAAATTATTGAAAGTATGGAGAAACTTTAAAAAGTCGGGAATCACAGATATATTCGGGAATCCCAAATATTTCCGGGATCCCGAACATTTCCAGGATCCCCAAACTCTCGAGATTCCCGAACGGGGTTTCGGGATCCCCAAAATATTCGGAATTCCGAAATTCTCGGGATTCGGTACCGATCCTGAGAAAAATTTCCATAGTAAACACTAAATTATTGAAAGTATGGAAAAACTTCAAAATGTCGGGAATCGCAGACATATTCAAGAATTCCGAATAATTCCGGGATTCCGAACATTTCCGGGTTCCCGAAATTCTCGGGAATCCCGAATGGTTTCGGATCCCTAAAATATTCGGGATTCCGAAATTCTCGGGATTCGGTCCCGATCCCGAGAAAAATTTCCATAGTAAACACTAAATTATTGAAAGTATGGAAAAACTTCAAAATGTCGGGAATCACAGAATATTTCGGGGATCCCGAAATTCTCGGGAATCCTGAATGGTTTCGGGATTCCGAAACTCTCGGGATTCTGTCCCGATCCCGAAAAAAATTCCCGTCCTGACCGGGATCCCGCGCACCCCTAATGAATACAACCTATATAGATGATCAATCTGTCATTGTTAATGCATTAATACCCTCGAAGAAGCAAACTATTCTGTGCAACTCGCGTTTCCATAGACCAACGTGTCGACGTGAATTAATAATCAGTATTACGGGGTAACAGAAAATCAACCGTGGAACAATCACAGTACACAAATATAGGAAATATAGTGGAACTATAGCAGATCGTTCGAAATGAAAAAAGAAAGGGTCATGCAGAAATGCCGAGCCTCCGAAGTAACAACAGTGCACTTTAACAATTATGTGAAGGTGCCGTTGCGTTGGGCAGAAATCTCTTTCAAATTTCGCAGCGTGAGATGTGTCGCGAGGCTTCACGATGCGAGAGACACAGATCATGCATTAGGGATTCCCAAAAGAGATAATCGACCGAAGAAAACAACCCAAAGAAACAAGGGCAAACGAAGATCGAACCTGCGCAGAACGGAAAATAATCGATGAGAACCAAGGCGGAACCTCGTTGCAAATAATCGAACGCCGATGGCTGAGAATGAGATCAATGCACTTACACAGATGAAAATGAAGATGGAACTCGTGGTGAACAATGTGAAAAATTCGCTTAAGGGTCTCATGCTGGATTCAGGTTCCTTGCAGGACTAGGCACAATATTTTTTTTATATTCACTGTACGTCATTTTTATGTAGACAAATTAATGCGAATTCCATTATTTTGCAAACGATTGAGGGTAACCAAGGCAGAATTTTGTTTTAGCTACAATTGATATAGGAAAGGGGGTTGAATAATGAGAAATCGCAAGTACCTGATAATAATAAGTAGACTGTAGATTTTTATGCAAAATAAATGTTACAAGAGTTGGTTGGTTTGGGGTTAAATTATATGAGGACAAGATCTTTGGGGGATGAAATATAAAATTCGTTCATAATCTAGCTGGATGTCAGTTAATCAGGCACTGCTAAAAGTTAGTTCACATAAATGGAGTTTATATAAACAGAGTTCCACTGTGCATTACAATTACAACTCAACAAAACCGTGGACAATCTAATGACTACAATCTTATTGAATTTCATAAACCTCTTTTGGTATTGTCATAAGTGTTAGGGGGTTAAATTGTAAGATGACAAGACTTTTGGGGGATGAAATAAAATTCATTCGTAATCAAATCAATCTCGTTATACTTTCAACCTAACAAAACCGCGAGCAATATAGTGACAACAATCTTATTGAATGTCGTAGACCTATTTTGGTATTGTCATAAGAGTTAGGGGGTTAAATTGTAAGAGGAAAAGACTTTTGGGGGGATGAAATAATATTCATTTGTAATCACATCAATTCCATTGCAATTTCAACCCAACAAAACCGCGAACAATCTAGTGACAACAATCTTATTGAATGTCGTAGACCTATTTTGGCATTGTCATAAGAGTTAGGGGGTTGAATTGTAAGAGGAAAAGACTTTTTGGGGATGGAATAAAATTCATTCTTAATCAAATCAATCCCATTACAATTTCAACCCAATAAAACCGCGATCGATCTAATGACCACAATATTGTTGAACGTCACAGACATTTTTTTGCATTGACACAAAGATGAAAGGGTTAATGGGTGACAAAAGATGAGAGAATTTTCGGGGATGGGGGGGATGAACGAATCGCAAAATATTATGTGATTATGCCGAGTCCTGCGCGGCATGCACGTTTCAAATGACACAAAGTAGAGAAGGCAATACCGACAGAGTGGTACACCGAGATAGTGAGAGACTAGCATGGCGGATGACTCACAGGAACGACAAATCTACTGACACGCGAGGTCCTTTGGGGAGCGGCAGGACGTTCAGCGTCGCTGGCCGTCGGAGCGGCTAATGATGTGCCTACCCCGAACTGTCCTACCGAACTTTGTGCGCTCAGGATTGTGCGTGGTGTTATTGTTGATGCAGAGTCTGACTCAAAGCTACCACCCTCCTCTTTATCCTATGATCAAGTAGTCTAGTCAATGATCAGGTAGCCAAAGAGAGATGATTGAGAGCGTGTGTGTCTGTCTCTTTGTATGTTTGTCTATTATATGCGTGTCTTTTGTCGTGGTTGATCGGCTCGAAATCCTCTTATCGCCTTAATCGATACTGGGAAACATAACAGAATTAGGTAACGAGCTTTACGTGTTGGTCTCGTGACGATGCTGTGGTACTTTCAGACGAGATATTGGTATTTATGTTATCTACTGGGTGGAACGGAATTTATGGAACTAAGTGGTTGATCGAGTAGAAGTAGACGATGTAATTTTGGATTTGATGGTTGATATTATGGCAGTTTTTGGGACTGTATTTCGTCTGAAAGAGTCCTCGCTCTCTCGAGGATGCTGCACAGTCGGACTCAGAAAGATGGAGACTCATGGTTCCCCATAAATTGTAATTATTGTGTAATAAATAGCTACTTAGCTATTTAGCTATACAAATATTTAGCTATTTAGTTATATAACTATTTCACTATTGGGTTTGTAACTAAGTGATTGCGGATTTTAAATAAAAAGGAAGATTCAAAATGGTTACTTGAAAATATAACTTTATTAAATTAGGTATTGTCCGTTTTTGTCGAAGACCTTTTGCCATGTTTCAGGTTGTGTCATATTTCCATGTTCATAAAAGTAAAAAAAAATTTGGCAAACCCATTTTAACACTGTCTTTCTTTCAAGGCTTCGTCCCCATATACGGAAGATAACTTCTTGTATGCTTGCGATGCGTTCCTGCCTCTTCGGAAATAATAATAACATATGTCAGAAATGCGCGTTTTGTTCTTCCATTTTTAGATTTGGATAAAAACGAAACTAAATAACTAATCGATACAATTTTCTTATTAATTAAAGGTGGAAGTCCAAACAACAAGAGAACAATACAGGTTAGGTGCTTTGAACGCGTTGATAAAACAAAAGAATGTGCTAGAGAACATCTATCGACAAAATCCGCAATCATTTAGTTGTCAACTCTATCTTTTATTTAGTTACTTAGCTATTTAGCCATTTTTTTAAGCTAATTCCCTATTTAGCTATTATATTTAGCCATTTAGCTATTGCATTAGGTTGTTGCAGATGAAATGTCCAATTTTGAACAGTAACGTTAAACAAACACAACTTTTATCTAAATATAATTATTGATAAAAGTAAAAACCATTGTAATGAACGTATTCTGTCAATGAATTTTAAGGTTCTTGATGGTATTACGGTAGAAATTGAGTTTTGTGGTCATTTATGTTCTTCATTTTCAAGATTGTTATTTACATTTTTTAGTTTCTTTTGCCATCAACGAATAGTACATCGATTAATCGTCACATGTTCATAAAAATTCATGATGACATATAAAAAGAATGCATGACAATTGCATTGATTGACGTTGGAATAACATTTGTTTACTAGAAAAATTAGACATCTAAATTAAAATTGAAGATAGGATCTTAACGATCAACTTTATAATTCAAAGTTGTGTGTAACAAACCTGTAGAATCTAATAGTATTTCTTGATCAAAACGCTTTATAACATTTCGATGCTAAAATCGGACATTTCATATGCAACAACCTAATATAATAAAAAAATGGTGTATCTCGGTGAATTTATTTTTTTAATATATGAAGAGTTTAGATATTGCTTTGTATTTGAAATTTAGTGACGAGATCTTGTGGAATTTGATTAGTAAGTAAGCGACGTCTTCCATTCTTTTTGAATCAGCCTGATTTGAATGTCCGAATGTCCTTATCTATTATCGAGTGTCTACTGGTCTCCAGAAACGTGTGTGTATTAATTAAAAAATATTGATTTAGTAAAGACACGATGAAGGTAGCCATCAAGGGACGCATTCAAACTTACATTGGTCGACTGCGAACCTTCTTGAGTTTTCGGGTTCAACTCGAACTCCGAGTCTCTGTTGAAACTAGGACTGCTGAGGTCGCTATGGCTGGAAGAGGTGCTTGGTGGACTTTCTGGTCTGACTGTGGACTCCTCTTCTACACCCGGATACTGTAACGAGCTTGGAGGATTGTAGACGTTCTTTGGGTCCACTGACAAGGACATGGGCTGAGGCTGCGCTGCATGCGAGCAGTTGTAGCCTGGAAAAATGATCGAAAAAGTTAGAGCTGATCCAAAGTTGACGTGGACACAATGTCCTCATCTTAAATATTATTTGGACGCAATCAGAATACAAATCAGGTTCTATTGACACGTGGGTTTCTCTTAATATAGACCATAAGGTTATCAGATATTGATTTGATTTAATTCTAGGCCAGGTCTCGCTCTGATTAGACTTATAGTAATGTAACATCTGAGTCAATTTAACAAGTCTAACATGGACTCTGTTCTGCCATTGATTTTGTACCATATTGTTAGGCAGCGGATCTTCATGAAAAATAAATATTTTCTTCATGAATCCTGGACTGAAACAGGAGTTTAATAGGTTGAAAATAATGTAACAGTATTTTGAAATGAGTGTAATGTGTTCCCAATTTTAAATTTAACAAACTTACACTCTGCTGGGCCCTAATTCAGACTTCGCGGAGGTACAAATTCGGCTCAAATTAGAAAAGATCTTAATCCAATCTGAGGTATAGTAGATCTGACCTAGATTAACATGTTAAACGCGGAGCAAGTTTGTCTCGCTTTCCATTCCACTTTTTATTTGAATACACAAATACGACTGTGCATAAGCAAAAGAGTTGCTTAGACCTCATTACTATTTAATCTGTATCAATTAAACCTATTAAAACAGTGTGAACATTTTTTAATATCACATGAATTATACAGGGTGAGTCACCTAACGTTTGCACCTCAAATATCTTTGTTGTTTCTAAAGATACGTAAAATATGGTTAGAATAAAGTTGAATGATACAATGAGGTTGACACGATGCCAAAAGAAAAAATTTTGTTTTTATGTCATTTATTTAGATATCAAGGTCACCTTCATTTCTTTTTAAGTGGAACCACCCTTTTTTAAACACGTACAATGATAATCCCTTTCATTACGAATTCAGTGACTATAATTACTCAAGGTCATTCAAGGTTGCAGACAGAGATAACGTATAAGATTTAACATCAATACATGCCTGTAAACGGGCTTTGAAGGAATGTTGAACTCTGTCCGTGACCTTGAATGACCTTGAGTAATTATAGTCACCGAATTCGGAATGAAAGGGACTTTCATTGTACGTGATTAAAAAAGGGTGGTTCCACTTAAAAAAATGAAGGTGACCTTAAAAATCTCTAAGAAAATGACATAAAAACCAAAATTTTCTTGGTATCGTGTGAGCCCCACTGAATCATTCAATATTGTCCTTCAGACATTTGACGTATCTTTAAACACAACAAAGATATTTGAGGTGGCAATAGTTAGTGCCTCACCCTACAATGATAGTACCTTTCATTACGAATTCAGTGACTATAATTACTCAAGGTCATTCAAGGTCACTAACTCTTATACGTTATCTCTGTCCGCGACCTTGAATGACCTTGAGTAATTATAGTCACTGAATTCGTAATGAAAGGGACTATCATTGTAGGTGTTTAAAAAAGGGTGGTTCCATTTAAAAAAGTCAAGGTGACCTTGATATCTCTAAAAAAATGACATAAAAAGAAAATTTTTTTTGGCATCGTGTCAGCCCCATTGTACCATTCAACTTTGTCCTTACTATATTTTACATATCCTTAGAAACAACACAGATATTTGAGGAGCAAACCTTAGGTGACTCACCCTGTATATTGTATATTGTTTCGTAAGATACGTGTTCAACGTGTTAAAGAAGATCCGTTTGAGCTTAGCCTCCAAAATTCCTTCTCCAAAAATTACTTACTCGGTGACAAGTCCGACGACACCATCTCCGAGACGAAATCGCTCAAAGAAGAGTACGACGAGCTGGTGCTCTCAGCACCCTCAGAATCCGAGCCACTCTCATCAGTTGGCTGACTCTCGTGCTCCCTCATCGCCTTCAAAGCATTTGCCAAAGAACTTCCTGAATCCCAGACAGGGAAACTAATAGGCTCCAAGGTCGAGGCGTACCATTTAGGCTTGTCGCCTATCTGGATCGGGTCGAACACACCGGTTTGGACCCTGAGGAACGCCACGTTGTTAGGCGTCAGGGACCATTCTGCCAAAAACTCGACCGCCTGAGTCCTTGCAAATTTGCTCAAGAAATGGCTGACTCTGGGTCTTGATCTCAGGAACGAGTTGATTTGAAAGGCGACCACTGGTCTTGGGTACAGTCTGAGAGTTCTGGTGTGCTCGGTGAAGTTCGCCAATAAATTCTGAGAGTTGAAGAACCGCACCATGGCCACTCTCGTTGCCACGTCTACCGAATCCACGTCGTTGCCATAAATGAACGGGTTGAACGATGCCATGCTGCTTTGAGACATGGGTTTCTGGGGTGACGATGATCCTGCTGACTGCTGGGAGATCGACGATCGACGTCCACCGGAAGTCGCTGTGCCTGGGGAGCCCAGCGGGCTGCCTTGAGGGTAGCCGTGGTGATCGATGCTGGGTCTGTGCTTCGATGAAACGCTGAGAAACGATAGTGAGAATACAATATTTGTTAGTGCATTTCATTTATTTATTTGTCAGGGTTATCAGTCTGTTACTTATGAGAAGACATTAGAAGAATCTAAAAGTATTATTCATAGACTGCGGATTTTATACATTTATAACGAAAATATTATTAATAATAATTATATATATTATTGTAAAAATATTATTTCCGATCCGGGAAATGTCTTTAATGGCTTCTACAGGGAGGAAATTATAAAGCGTTACAGACGAATATCTCCAACAATATTGATTATACGCAAAAATGTTTTAGATGAAAGTTGTTCAGCACCGAGGGGGGGGATTATGTGGTGGAACTTTTATTTTTCCCGGTGGATACCCCAATGTGAGTTGAAGGTCAATTTTCTTTTTATAAATGGAATTACATGTTTATTTATCCACCATCAAATAGTGTGTTTTAAGATGAGTTCAATTATTTATGACTCAAGGTCACTCAAGGTCAAACTTGCAGGGGAATTTAGAAAATGTGTGATTGTTTCATTATCGTCGATAACGCTTTATAATTTCCACCCTGTATATATGATCTTATAGCAGAACGTTTTAATTTTGCATAAAGATCGGTAGTCTAATTATTACACTGTATCAACTAATTACAAAGGTTAAAAGATAGAGTTCACTTTGTGTCCAATTTCTGTGTTCTCAGAATGAGCTTAGAATATTTTTATTTACCACGAAGATCCGCAGTCTAATTATAAGAGTGAATCAATTTGGCACATTTTATCAGCTCAACGAAGAGTTGTCTGGCTCACCTCAAGGTGGACAGGTGAGAAGTCATGCTCTCCCTGCGGCTGGGAGCCTGCAGAGAGGTCCTCGGCGTGGTGTCCTGCGACATTGATTGCGGAGTCATGCTAGCCATCGCCTGAAATATGATTTCCTCATGATCCAACGATCCAGCACGCGACAGACCTTCTCTGAGATCATCGTCTGGGATATACTGAAGCAAACGTCTACGTCTACTAGATCTAAGCGGCTACGTTCCCAACTATCCTCGAATCCCAAGCTTGAATTTTGTTCCGCCTGAATCGCTTATGCTCGTGTGCAGTAACGATTTCCAGGATTCACTACCTCTACAGCGTGACACCACTACGCTCGATTCTCGATCTTTTAATGAAAATTAATACAAAAAGAATAGAATGTCCTACTACTGTAATAGACAGACTCTTCCATGCCGCTAACTACAACACAAGGATCTCAGCTATACGCTACATGCAGAAGATAACGTATAATTGAAATATTTACACCAGAGCCGGCTTGGTCCATCAGTTGCATCGCCTGCGGAACCGAACGGAGGAGGAACGAATTAATTAAAGACCTCGTCTCGCGACGATGTGATTAGCAAGTGACTGGTGGGGAATGTTTCGTGGCAGACCTGGGCTCATTTTCGTCGGAACGACTATAATTCCTCCTTGCAATGTGTATCTTTTGTAGTTACAAAATTCATTCAGCGTTTTGCATCCTACAGTCAAATAAGCTCTAGACACACTTATTGCGGGAATATTTTCAGTTCCTGAAGGTAAAAATGATATATAATTTTTAACACCTAAAATAGGCTATCAAATTGTCGTCTCTAGCTTTCTGAAACTTGAAATCTCGCACAAAGTATGTTTAATGTTAATTTGAAAATGTTAGAGTCTAAAGATCAAATCTTAGCGCTCGAGTGGCACTAAAGATTGCTATATCATTATTCAAAATATTTTCACATTACTAAATTTGTTTATATTTAATAAATTACTAGACATTTCAGTACGAGTAAAGTGCACCAGTTTCGTGTGCGTAAAATGAAACAAAATCGTATTAAAGGGAAATATTCTAGGTCGGTATAAATGTATGGTTTACGAGTTAAAATAGTTCCCCGAGTGCAAAGGGTTAAAATTTAGATGGGAACTGTTAAAATTATTACAATTACATTAAAATTACTTTGTGATACTGTAATAGAAGCACATATAATCAACTAATGAAGACTTTAACTGCAACACGGGATCTTTTGTCTAATTGAAGAGAGTTCTTATAAGAAATATGATCTTGAAGAAAATCTTGCAGAATGTCTTGCAGAAAATCTTGTGGAAAATCTTGAAGAGAGCTGACGTTCTTTGAATTTCTGATATCTTGCTGATTTCGAATGAGACAAGTGCCCAGGTCTGTGATGTCAGCGGTGATCGATGGTAATTATTTACCTGCTTCAGGTGGTTCTTTAGTATGCTGCCTTCTGGCTCGGGCAACGGTGGCAATTGATCGCCCAGACCAGTCGGCGCAGTAATCTTATTGCTGTCTAGGTCCACTAGCCAAATGTCATCGGGCATTTTAAAGTTCGTTTTGTACAATAGAAAAGTAGCGGGTATTCCGATAACAAATGGTGTAGGTGCAAGCAACAACTGTTCCGCGCAGCTCATGCACGTGGGTAACAACGGTATCGCGGGGAACATGTACTCCAGAGGATAGATCATTGTAACGAACGCCATTACGGACATCGAGAGGGCATTGTAATCGCGGGACTGCAGCACGATCTGAAACAAAACAGACATTGTTTAACAAACATCCATATAAACTATTCAACAATCTTCCTCGTGTTAAAGTTTAATTATTTCATGTTTATTTACTGAAGAAGTCAAAGAAGTTGACTAGCAAGGATCAGCTCCTTCAAAGAACACTTATCAAGCTTTCAGAGACGATTTAAAATTGGAATTGTTAGGTATTTTAGCTAGTTTTAATTATTAATATACTGACCAGGGCACACTGATCATTTATTCAGATCATTTTACTTCAAAAATAGTCAGGTTAATCAAAGAGAATACTTTTCTAATTCGGTTTATATTGAGGTAACGGTGGAACCAAAATGGCCGCCGGTTCCCAATGCTCCTAGCGCAAAAATTAATTCTCTAACGATTTCCAATGAACTCGATACTATTTGGACAACAGTAGAAATCTAACGAGTATTCTCCCAATTAAGAATGTATACTAGTCCAGACTACAGTACATCAATGTTCATCATTTTACAATGTATTCCTAAATGTTTGACAAAAGATAGCATATCAAACAAGTCAACACTGATTCATCATCCACAAACAACAGTTCAATAAAACAACATAATCTTCTTCCATTTCTAACCTCACCCAAAAAAAAATGAATCTTCATCCTCAATCTTCCCACTTTTCGTCAACATACGAAAAATCCAACATTTCCTTTAAAAAAATTGTTTAAAAACAACAAAGAACTTATGACTCTAAAAAAATTCAACTGCATGGTGACATGAAAACAATGGAATCATGACTCCAAAAAAACGCTTCTAACTGCACGGTTTCATAACAAACATTTCTTTTAAAAAAATTGTTTAAAAACAACAAAGGACTTGTGACTACAAAAAAAACTTTTTCAACTCCATGGTGACAACAACAACGGAATCATGACTCTAAAAAAACGTTTCTAACTGCACCGTTTTATAACAAACATTTCTTTTAAAAATATTGTTTAAAAACAACAAAGGACTTGTGACTACAAAAAAACTTTTTCAACTGCATGGTGACATAACAACAACGGAATCATGAGTCTAAAAAAACGTTTCTAACTGAACGGTTTCATAACAAACATTTCTTTTTAAAAAATTGTTTAAAAACAACAAAGGACTTATGACTCTAAAAAAAACTTTTCCAACTGCATGGTGACATAACAACAACGGAATCATGGCTCTAAAAAAAACGTTCCTAACTGCACGGTTCCATAACACACATTTAAAGAAAAAATGGTTTATAAACAACAAAGGATTTATGACTCTAAAAAAAGTTTTCCAACTGCATGGTGACATAACAACAACGGAATCATGGCTCTAAAAAAAACGTTCCTAACTGCACGGTTCCATAACACACATTTAAAGAAAAAATGGTTTATAAACAACAAAGGATTTATGACTCTAAAAAAAGTTTTCCAACTGCATGGTGACAAAACAACAACGGAATCATGACTCTAAAAAAACGTTTCCAACTGCACGGTTTCATAACAAATTAAAAATCGAAGGTCTGGGTTAGGTCCGCTTCATCCCTCAAGGGTAAATTGACCCGTTAGGGGTTGCGCAATTAATGGCGGCTGATATCTCTTTGTTCCCGTCTATATTGTTCAACGTTCTCGGGTTACGCAATGCTCACCTTGTGCTCGAGAAGAATCAGCGTGAGGACCTTCAGACAAATGTCAACGCCGAGAAGTTCCAGGGGTAGATGCAGAGGGAAATCAACGAGAGAGAATCTAGTATGGTCTGGGAGGGCAAAACAGAGTGGCGGCTGTATACTTTGCGACACGATCTCGACCTCGACCCGTGTCTTTGTTGGCACGGGTACCGGGCTGCTGAGAAGACGAAGGATCCAGGTCTCGATCTCTCGGACGTCGTGGAGGACGATCGAGGGCGTTCCTTCGAGCATTTGTCCTGTCAGCGCGCTCCATACTGTGTCTCTGTAGCAAGCACACACGTCATTAGTCCATTAACAATTTGATAATATCAAGAACGAGCCGCAGAGAAGATTTTAAACGTCTTCAAGAGACTAAGGTGTGAAGTGTACACACTTTATTCTTCCATAGAGGACGCCCTTAAAGACAATCTTGTAGATCAAATTTGTTTTACGAAAATTAATGTAGTCTTTCTTGAATTTTAATCGGAAAAATGATTCTTGGGCTAATAAAGCACTGTATGTAACTTAGAAGACGAATCTGTTAAGTGCTTATACTTTAAAAAGATCCTGTATGTACAAATAAAGACATTTTTTTAGGTCAAATTTGTTCTAGAGGGATTAACCCTTAGCGGACGGGAATTATTTTTGGCATAATTTTTGATGGGACGAATATATTTTCCTTGTTAGAAAATAATTGTGTACTGAACAGTTAAGTATATGGATTAAATGAAAGAAAACCTGTTGTGTTTAGTAAAAATTTGTTTGATACTTTTTGAGAGTAGTAATTTCTTTAAAAATTATTCGCAGTCGTATAACGGTCAAAAAGCTAGGGCGACTGTCAGCAGATACGTGTGCGCAAAGGGTTAATATATTATTTTCTTTAATTTGATTGGGGGAAAATGATTCGGGGATTAATGAAGCCCTCTAGGCAATTGTGTTAAACGTGCACACTTCAGAAACACCTTGTATGTATATATGAGGGTACTCTTCAAGATAAAATTAGCTTTATACAGATTAGTGCAGTCGCTCCTGCATTTCATTGGAGAAGGAATTCTTAAGTTAATGAAATTCCAACGAAGTAATTGGAGATCTAATTAGCTCAAGGTGGAGAATTTAAAGGCTACCTTTAAGTAAAAGTAAAACTACCCTTATGGATCATATAATTGACGTTTAATGTTATGAGTTATATTTAACACTAAACCTACCAAGCATAAAACATATAAAAGTGAGAAGATTGGATTTACTTAAACTTTATGCGGGTTTCATTACAATATGTTTTGAAATAAAGAAGACAATTTACTCATTTCCTATGAATGCGTTTCCATAATTTTAATAATAGTGAAATAAAAAACCGGTCATTTGACCGTGGTAGGTTTAGTGTTAAATATAATGTAAAATCTAGTGGCACTAGGGGTGCAGTATTTCGATACACCCAATAGGTAAAAATTGAAACACCCTTGTACGTTGTAAATTAAACCAATATGTGCCAAATATTGGTACGTAAGTAAAATCCCAAGTATATAATTAAGGATCTAGCGGTGCTAGGAGTGCAGAATATAAAAACAGCCCTCAAATAAAAATTGAAATACCCTTGTCGACTATAATTAATCCCCAAAGATTAAAATTCTCTCCCTGGAATTTTGTTAGAAAGAATAATTTATGAATTATTGGAATCCCAAGTATATAATTAAGGATCTAGTGGTGCTAGGAGTGCAGAATATAAAAACAGCCCTAAAGTAAAAATTGAAACACCCTTGTAGATTATAATTAATCCACAAAGATTAAAATTATCTCCCTGGAATTATGTTAAAAAGAATAATTTAGGAATTAGTGGAATCCCAAATATATAATTAAGGATCTAGTGGTGCTAGGAGTGCAGAATATAAAAACAGCCCTCAAGTAAAAATTGAAACACGCTTGTAGGCTATAATTAATCCCCGAAGATTAACATTATCTCCCTGGAATTATGTTAGAAAGAATAATTTACGAATTAGTGGAATCCCAAGTATATAACTAAGGATCTAGCGGTACTAGAGGTGCAGAATATAAAAACGGTTCTCAGGTAAAAATTGAAACACCCTTGTAGACTATAATTAATCCCCAGAGATTAACATCATCTCTCCCGAATTCAGCCGGAAAGAACAGTAATTAACGGATTAGTGAATTAATTAATGATCCATTGCTGTCAGAGATGAACACTTTAAATACACCTGGTACATTAATATAAAGAGCATTATAGGTGAAATTAGCTTCAAAAGGATTACCCACGGTCAGTCTCGAATTAAAGTGTATAATTAGTAAATGAATGCACAGTGCATGGCTGTTAAATAAAATAGATGGATGTTTTGTGGAGGACTCATCTCGACGTTTTAAAGAGACGCGTAATATAATTAAACATTAATTAAAATACCTGTTCGTCTGCCTCGAAGCTCCGACTTTTTGCGGAGAGGAGCTCTCGTTGCAGGCGTCGATGATCTTTTTCAGAACGAAAAGACATTCCCGGAACATCGAGAAGAAAGGGTGATGAGAGATGATGCAGAGTGACGTCAGGGAGTGGTTTCGTATCCTCTGAAAGGACATCGTATTGATTCACTCCATTTCTTTGGCTACATATAGTTCTAAACGAATGCAACCCTTCTTTGTGTCTCGCGTTGACACACTTGAATCCACTTTGGAAACTTTGGCCACCCCATTTATTAATAAAGTGGATGGTATTTCCACTTCTTATTAATTTTGCAATGAAATGCATGGCATTTTATGAGAGTCAGATAAAATGCAAAGAACTTTAAAAACATTCTTCAAGAGTAACCTGGCACGGAAACTTTATAATTTATAGTTCTAAACGAATGCAACCCTTCTTGTGTCTCGCGTTGACACAGTTTAATTCATTTTGGAAACTCTGGCCACCCCATTTATTAATAAAGTGGATGGTATTTTCATTTCTTACTAATCTTGCAATGAAACGTGCAACAAACTCTAAAAACATTCTTTAAGACTAACCCAGCACGGAAACTTTATAATTTATAGTTCTAAACGAATGCAACCCTTTTGTGTGTCGCTTTGACAAAGTTTAATTCATTTTGGAAACTTTGACCACCCCAGTTATTAATAAAGTGGAAGGTATTTTCACTTTTTACTAATTTTGCAATGAAATGGATACTCCACGGCATTTTATAAAAATCTAATAAAATGCAACAAATTCTAAAAACATTTTGCAAGGGTAACCCGGCACGGAAACTTTATAATTTCTAATTCTAAACGAATGCAACCCTCTTTTGTCTCGCGTTGACACAGTTGAATCCACTTTGGAAACTTTGGCCACCCCATTTATTAATAAAGTGGATGGTATTTTTACTTCTTACTAATTTTGCAAAGAAATGTGCAACAAACTCTAAAAGCATTCTTTAAGACTAACCCGGCACAGAAACTTCATAATTTATAGTTCTAAACGAATGCAACCCTTCTTGTGTTTCGCGTTGACACAGTTTAATTCATTTTGGAAACTCTGGCCGCCCCATTTACTAATAAAGTGGATGGTATTTTCATTTCTTACTAATTTTGCAATGATATCTGCAACAAACTCTAAAAACATTCTTTAAGACTAACCCGGCACAGAAACTTCATAATTTATAGTTCTAAACGAATGCAACCCTTCTTGTGTTTCGCGTTGACACAGTTTAATTCATTTTGGGAACTCTGGCCGCCCCATTTACTAATAAAGTGGATGGTATTTTCATTTCTTACTAATTTTGCAATGAAACGTGCAACAAACTCTAAAAACATTCTTTAAGACTAACCCAGCACGGAAACTTTGTAATTTATAGTTCTAAACGAATGCAACCCTTTTGTGTGTCGCTTTGACAAAGTTTAATTCATTTTGGAAACTTTGACCACCCCAGTTATTCATAAAGTGGAAGGCATTTTCATTTCTTACTGATTTTGCAATGAAACGTTATGTTTTCTTAATTCGTACCGTAAGTTGGTGCTTTGTGATACTTCATGAGAATC
The DNA here is from genome assembly GCA_913789915.3 of Sphecodes monilicornis. Taxonomy (NCBI): domain Eukaryota; kingdom Metazoa; phylum Arthropoda; class Insecta; order Hymenoptera; family Halictidae; genus Sphecodes; species Sphecodes monilicornis. The sequence goes on from OU565295.1 coordinate 15,562,892, forward strand.
AAATGGAATCCAACAAACTCAAGAAGCATTCTTTAAGAAGAATGCAAAAGAAGAACTCAGCGAGAAACTTTATACTCTATAGTTTCGAACTAGTATGCAAACACTTCGTGCCTCACGTTGACACAGTTAAATCTACTTTGGAAATTCTTACCACTACATTTATTAATAACACGAATACTATTTATTGCATACTTTTGCAATGAAACTGGTAACTTAAAGAGTGAAACAACGTTAAGATAAAATGTAAAGAAATGTAAAAACATTGTCCGAGGGGGTTGCAAAGGAAAAAGTTTGCAAGAAACTTAAAACTTTGTTAGTTCAGTTCCAGTTAGTCCAGTTTGGAAATTCTTTCTACAGTATTTATTAATAAAATGGACAATAAATTTGCTTTATACTAATTCCAGAATAAAATTTGTGCCTAAACTAATGAAATAAAAATGCAACGAACTGTAATAGAGTCTACAAATATTTTTCAAGGAGAATGAACGAAATGACTGATTTAAAAAATGATACAAAAATGTAATAAAGTCTATAAACATTTTTCAAAGGGAGATGAACAAAAAGATTGGCTTGAAGAATGAAGTAAGAGTGAAATAAAATTGTAACAATGTCTGAAAGTATTTTTTAAGGGGTTGAGGGGAAAAGCTTTGATAAAAGAATGATTTTCTCAGACATTAGGGGATAATTTAGAATTGAGGAAGTGGATACCTGTCGTCTGCGCGATGCACATGGCGACGGAGAATGACTACCACCACTCTCGCTGTCCCCACTCGGCGCAGTGATGCCTAATCTCGGTGCACTTGGTATATGGGAAGTGTCCGAGTCCCTTCTGCTGCTTGGACATTCTTTCTCTGAGTCGCTAGGGCCTACCGCACTGCTCCTATAGTCGCTATAAACAATAGCTAGAGATAACAGTCTTATAATAGCAGCCTATCGGACATATATCTCGTCACGACCCTGTTTTTAATCTGAATTGATAAAGTTGCCTTAATTGAAGTTGTTTAATCGAATTATGATGTTAATAGTAATAAATGATGTGTCATAGTTCACCTAGAAAAGGCAGAATCCGTGCTCTTTTCCATGCTCTTCCTCCAGCTCTCTCTCCTGAACGTAGTATTGTATTTATCTCTTCTCACGGACATTCCACCCCCGCCTGCCCCACTTGTCCTTTCTATCGGCCGATAGAAATTCACGCAGATCCCGTACCGTGTTTTTCCTACAATTTTTTTCAATAATTTCGATCTCTGTTTAATTAAAAAAAGCATCGAAAAAAAGCATTAAACGATGCATGTACAGCCGTAGTAATTCTCAAGCATCTCAACCCTTCCACTGTGTACACTTATTTCATTTATTATCGTTTCCATACTAATGTATTTCAATTAAAACATTGACAAAAAAAGTTTATCAATCTACTGTCACTGTAGTTCATTATATACAAAATTTATTCGAAAACTAGCATTATCTAAACCAGGCAGTTCCAACCAGTAGCTCCGGAGCTATTCGAGGCTCCTTCCCCACTTAGGTTCTTCCCCCACTCTTAGACTTCATCGTTATAATGTATAGTAGTGGGATGCTCCCACCACGAGAACCACGCGGCGCGCGCGGCATTCACTAACTCTACGGACGTACGTAGTAGTGGGGAGAGGTTCGATGGTGGGGACTAGTGATGGGAACTCTGTGGGCGCTGGGCGAAAATACTACCACCACTTTGACGTACCGTCTTTCCCTACTTTGCTTCTACCGCGCACGTGCTAACACAAGCGTACCTCTACTCTACACGGACAGAGTAGAGGTACGCTTGATGTAGCGCGTGCAAGGTAGAAGCAAAGTAGGAGAAGACGGTACGTCAGAGTGGTGGTAGCATTTTCGCCCAGCGCCCACGGAGTTCCCATCACTGGTGGGGACCCTGCAGTTTTCGTAGGGGAATACGTTGGAACTCCCTGATCTAAACAATGAAGCATTTACTTAGAAGCTTATACAGTCTAAAGAACAGATACGTGGTCACCCCTTCCATAGCCATGTTAATAAGATTATAAAAGTGAATTTGAACCAAAAGAGCAATTGGAATATTTATCAATTTATTTCTGCATCTTCATGTATAAATGAAATTACATAATTTGGAAGGTTAGAACGTCTAAAGAACGAAAGTTTGATTATCCCTCATGGAGTGACATTAATTTGAACACAGTAGAAGAATCGAATTGTGTGAAAGTCTACGTGGTATTGGATGGAAAAATTGGCGAAAGAATTACATTGTTCTTAGACTAGTGTTTTTTAACGGTGAAAAAGAGTTCTGTACCGGAATCTTTGTCCGTCAGGGTGAAGGTGAAAGTAGTGGCCTCTCGTAAGGCTGTGCGTTTAGGGCCCACGCTGGTGCAACCCTCCGGTTGACAGAAGTAGACCATGTCCAGAGGCAGTGGAAAATCTTTGTGATCTTCCACTGGATATCTTTTCAACAATTCTGGAGCCTTTAATTCATAATCGACCACTAAACATTTATCCAACTCTTCCCTTTATTATTCGTTTACTAAGCAAGATAACCGAAGAAAAACTTTTTTTAATCTCCTTCATTGATTTTTTAACTGTACCATATTAAATACTAATTTTTTTATTAACTGCTCATTTACAAATACTTCTTTCAGTCTTTCTACTATAATTTCAAAATGTTTTGTCGACACTTATTCTGTGTTATACTATACGACAGGGATGGGCACGGTAGGGGCCCCTCAAACGCCTGCTTCTCCCACCAACCTCTCTTTCATGCTCGAGGCCTGCGCATTGTTCGCGACGGGCGAAGCACTTCCTTCTTCTATGCCAGATTAGAGCATAAATCAACTAATAATTAAAAATTACTAATTGTCTCATTGATTGTTAGTCATAGCAAAGTAGTCATTAGTCAAAATTAAGTATGCAGTACTTTACATTTATGCAAAATTTCAAAACTCGTATTACGGTAACGGATACAGTGAACCACTATTGGACGAATTAGACTTCCTATCACGTGGTCCGTTTCCGTAATCTTCCGTAAAATAATAAATTTCATACTTAGTTTTGACTAATGACTACTTTGCTAAGACTAACAATCAATGAGACAATTAGTAATTTTTAATTATTAGTTGATTTGTGCCCTACTCTGCTCTATGGTAACGCCGGATGCTGGTGGGGGACAGTGGGCGCTATGGTGGGGACAGTTTGTCTTAATTGAGACAAAAATGCCCATCCCTGCTATACGAGAAAAATTGAAGACCTTCATGTGAGAACTAGATCAGTCTACTTTCTAGTAAAATGGTACTTTTAGAAGTCTTACATATTTTCATACATCATTAATTCTTTGTTACAAGAACTAAGTAACAATTTATGCACAAAGATCTTCAATTACGTATCACAATGTTGGTCACAAAGTCTTTGCATTTTTCTTCTTAATCTAATGATGATATTACTATTAAGAATAAATGCTAAAGCAAAACAAAGACGCTGCAACAACATAGCACGTTTTCGTTCAGCGACTTTTTATCCAATTTAATAGTTTCTTCGTCCACTTGCATAGATTTTTATTAATCCTTAGCACTCGAATGGCGACTCTGAGGCGCCGTTACAAATTATTACACCATTATTCAGAATATTGTTTACATGATTAAATTTGTTTATATATAATAAATTACTAAACATTTAAATATTGTGTGAGGTACTATATCAGTTTCGTACGCATATAATGAAAAAAATGATGTACAATGGAAATATTCTAGGTTAGAAGAAATGTTTGATTTTTTAGTTAAAATAGCTCCGAGTGCATAGGGTTAAAACAACAAGCTCCTCTAGGTTTGACAAGCTTTTAAAATTAGCTGTTTAAGCTACAACGTTTAAGTGTCCAAAAGAAGTTCAGGATAAATCATGTTTGATTTTTTACTTAAAATAGCTCCGAGTGCATAGGGTTAAAACAACAAGCTCCTCTAGGTTTGACAAGCTTTTAAAATTAGCTGTTTAGGCTACAACGTTTAAGTGTCCAAAAGAAGTTCAGGATAAATCATATTTTCAATTATTACTCCATGTAGCATCAAAAATTGGTGCATAGAAAATTTCTGCGAGGTCGCAGAGTCTTCGGTGTATAATTGCAGGGTGAAATCAATATTTGAATTGTTTCTTGTTGCATGGTTTTTATGAAATTAATGGAAAATGGTACCTGCACAGGCTGGCGAGAGACTGACGGCAATCTGGCCCCCACAATGGCGAGATAATCGACCAAGCGGGGGCACAGATACTTCTTCTGCGTATCCATGGCTGTAATTTACAGCTCTGTCACCGTTTTGTACAGTGTGTTGGGGTCATCCGCGCCGACGACGGCCTTCTGTCAGGATCGCCACCTGATCGAATCATGGTTGTAGCATTCTCCGTTTGGTCGCCCACATCTGGAATCATGGAAATCGATAAAGTGAAACAGGAACCTCGTTATAATTAGATCGGTTCAATTAATTCTTTATAATTCCCCGCGTCACGTGGTCCTGGTCGTGCGACAAGCTAAATACACCGCGTATCGTTGATTTATTTATCGATTCGTTTCGGCGATGAGAGAGCACACTGTTACCATTATCCAACACTTTGTTTGCGTGTTATTGTAATGTGATTCTGCTCGCGTGGGCGCACGAATCGTTTTCGGCATCGATTTGTTTGCGAAAAAAAAGGTTAAGTCCTTAACGAAGGACTAGGAATACATATTTATTTTCTGGAGGGCGTAAATGTCAATTGGGACACGGAGTTTTGAATTAATTAGAAATTCCCGAGGGGGGGGGGGGGGGGAGGAGGCTTCAACTTGTGAATGATCAGTTTACATTTTTTGATTGTTCATTTTTTAAGTTGGTATTACTCTGGGGGATTTTAATCGAAAATAAAAATTGTTTTGCGTCAATTGAGAGTAACAGAAGTTTATTTTCTTACTAATTCTTTTCTCAATAATAATAATGAGCAGTGATGCCAGATCGGTTAAATGACCATAGTAATATGTGATACGTTGCGCGGCACGTCACGTGACCAGTCTACGGTGTTAGTGGGGGACGTAGGAGTGTGCTCAGGTAGTGGAAGGGGAAAAGTAGGAGAGGAAAAACAATCAGTTCTGGTTGTTTCTTGCATCACTGGTAATGAGTAGACAGCGGATCTTTATGCAAAATAAAAATTGTCTACCTCTGAATTGCAATAAACTGCAGCGAAATTGGAATTTATTCTCTTATTTAATATGTTTAGTAGACCAAAAATAATACAATAGCACTTTTAAATTCTTCTAATCTATTTACCATTTTAAATTACATCTACTCAATTTTGTTATAAATGCATAAAATCCGCTGTCTAGTAATGAGTCAAACCGATAGCTTTATTAATAAATTCTTTTCTTCACGGTTTCATATTTTATTATAAATTATATTTATAAATCATCTATGTATATATCATTCCTCTCTTGTAAGGAAATTGTTTATCATACACGGTTGTCTGTTTTAAATTCGTACAGAAATTCTTTATCAAGCTCACACAAGTAACAAATTCAAAAATAAATAATGTCTTCGGTCACTAGTCGAATTTCATTTAATTTGTAAATGAAGGGGTTAACAAATTGAAAAAAATTCAGGTCAGTGTTCAGGAAATGTTTATGTCAACATTGAGTTCAGGATTGCATCGTTACTTCCTTCCGGAAAACAATTTGCGAAGTTTGATTAGTTAGCAGGAATGTTAATGAACTAGTCGATCTAATGGCGTGTAAAACGATTTGAAGCGCGGATCTCATTGATTTCTCGAGTCTCGTGACCTATATCGAGTTATCTAGAATCGCGAAAAGGGTTAAGCATAGCGCAGAATTTAAGCTGATTCAACTTCATCGTGCAACCTTTCATTGCAAATCATACTCTGATCTGACTCGGCATATTCCTAAAAGAACGTATACACGATGATGTCGTTTCTATTTCAGCTTCGTATACACGCCATTTTTAAAAACGCATTCTGCGGAAATAATAAGGTACAGTTGTTCTGCAATTGATTTCCACTTTATTTATATTTTCTCACGTTGATTCGAATAAATATTCTCCATTTAAGATTTGCAGGGAAAGACAGTGGCGCGTTATGACAACTTAGAGCCCATGGGCAAAGTATAATTTCGGGGCCCCTAACTCCAACTAAATAACTTTCATGTTGGAAAAAATAAAAAAATTGTAAAAACATCTACATATTTATTATTGCAAAAAAAGTGAAATAAATTCTCCTTCATCTATGAAAACCTTTTACATAAAAATACAAAATATTTGGTTCGTGTTCGGGGCCCCCTTTTGCTTGGGGCCCCGGTCATTAGCCCATTGCCCATAGGGTAATACGCCACTAGGGAAAGATATTTACTGTCAGGGATACCAGGCAAGTAGATTCAGACTGTTGCAGTCAGACACGGGAATCTGCATTCGCCAATTTCTGCAAGTTATTCCTACGTTAAGCAATTTACAATATAATTTAAAACTTTTCTCATTATAGTGTGCTAATGTCAGTTTAATATATAATTACGCAATCCTTTTTTGTTACTGAAATTTTAATACACAAATAATTCAATATTCTGAAATCGTCGCCAAAATTTATTTTCCTCCAATTTTCTAAAAGTTATTCACGGGCTATGAAAAGTTAATCCTGCAATTTCACCCCATAATTATAAACTTTAAAAAGTTGAGCTAACCGTTTAACCCGATAACAGACTTTAAATTACAAAATAAGTCACTAAGCCCACGATACTTTAATTACCAAGACTAAATGACACCTCCATAGAAATTAACTTTTTAATTACACTCTCTTAAGTATTAACTTCGATCTAAACAATAAGAAATATATTTTAATTCGTCCATTTCACGCGGTGTCTATGCAATGTTAGTTACTAACTTTAAATAATCCCTATCTAACAAGTTTACTAATAACTTGTTTAATCCAGTTAAGCGGCTTCAGATTGCAGAATGGAACAGTAAATCCTTAACTTCATCCACCAACACCCCCCACCCCCTCCCCCAAGTATTTATTTTAGTTCAAGCTACAATATTATAAGCTACAAATTTTATTAATAGATTCAACTAAAAACTCGGTTATAATTTATGAAGTTGGCTGTTTCTATATTTTCAGAAATAGAACCATTAATTCTACTATCAGGTATAAATTTTAATCCGAATTATAAGAAACATATTTTATTCAGAGATTGCACTCACAACTTATAAAATATTAATTCTGTAATTTCTCCGACCAATACTAACTAAAAATGTTATCAAATAACGTTTTTAATCGAATTATAACCAACTTCAGCAAAGTTGAATATTTTATCTTAACTCTTCACTTTTCAGAATTCATTAACAGCGCTTCAGATATCAGCTCCTTAATACTACGGCCCTACTACAGTGTAATAGATATGAGTATTTTAATCATAAGTTTTACAAAAGAAATCATTCTAAAATTGCAAGCTCAAAATCTATGAAACATTAATTCTATTATACAATATCGTCCCAAAAAGCACCAACAGTAGTCTAGGAAAATTAGCTTCAACCCTCTACCTCTTCAAACACCAGACCTCCAATTTCACCATTCAAAAATTAATTCCAATCTGATTCACAAGAAATACATTTAAGTAATAAATTTGCCTGAAAAAGTACAAAATATCAATTCTAAAATATCGCAACAAAAAATGTGAATTGCAATCTAGAAAAATTAATTTCATCCCTCCACCTCTTCAAACACTAAACCCCGAATTCCACCCTTCAATATTTAATTCCAATCCAACTCACAATGAATATATTTAATTTAAAAATAACCTCCCAACAATGGCCAATTACCAGCTGAAAAAATTAGTTTCATCCCTCTACCTCATGAAACACCAAACCTCGAATTCCACCCTTCAAGATCTAATTCCAATCTAACCCACAATGAATACATTTAATTAAAAAATATCGTCCCAAAAATGACCTCTTACAATCTAGAAAAATTAGCTTCATCCCTCCAGACAACAAACCTCGAATTCCAACCCGCAATAATTCATTCCAATATGATCCACAAGAAATACATTTCACTAATAAATTTGTCTGAAAAAGTACAAAATATTGGTTCTAAAATATCGTCACAAGAAATGTGAATTGCAATAAAAAAAATTAGTTTCATCCCTCCAGACACCAATCCTCGAATTCCACCCCTTAATAATTAATTCCAATCTAACCCACAATAAATGCATTTGATTCAAAAATATCCCAAAAATGGCCACTTACCAGCTGATAAAATTAGTTTCATCCCTCCACCTCTTCAAACATCAAGTCTCTAATTTCATCCTTTATTTCGATCTGTTCCAAAATAAATTCATTTAACTTATAGATTTCACTCAAACATTACAAAACATTGATTCTAAGATGTCGCCACAAGAATTGTTAGTTACAATCCTTCGACAAACGTTCGACACCAAATTTGCAATTCCACCCCTAAAGTATTAATTCGAACCTCACATAAAATATACACATTCTATATATAAAATCGAGTGGGAAACCGGACCGTGTCCATAATCTTGGTATCGAACCAATTCGCGTACTTAGCAGCCGTAGACCGAGAAAGGGGGTCCCCGAAACGAAAATTCGTAATCGATGAGGCCGCGGGAGGTACGCGCGCCCCGGAATGGCCTGTGTGCGTTTGCGCGGAGGTCGTTCTCTCTCTCTATCTCTCTCTCTCTCTGTCTTTCTCTTTCTCTTTCTGCTCGTCGAACACCTTTCCCCTTTTTCCCTCGATTTTCCCCTAACCGAATAAAAGCCCCTCGTACAATCCCGTTTTTCCCTGTTATCGAAAAACGTCAGCTTGCTTTCCCGAGAACGAGACGGCACGAGGAAACACACGCAATTGTACGCACACAGGCCTTCGCGCGCACCGTTTCCGGCCCGACAAACCGATAAAACGCACAAACGCGATACCGAAGGACGCTGATTTCAAGTTTAACGCTGTGCTCTACAACGGCTTTGCCCTAAATTGCTCCCGGAGACCTTAATCGGCAGCCTTGACACAATAGTGTTGGCACAATAACGAAAAAGTGTATCATTTTGCAAATTTCTCTTGGTAGATTGCACTTGCGATGCATGCGTACTGTTTCACAACAGGAAAAACGGTCAAAAAAATTGTCTTTCTTTTCTAATTAGGTAAATTGTTGTTGCCATTAATTTTATTAGCTGTGTAGTTAATATTTAACAATATTTCATTGATCACATTGATCGCACTTTCTTCATTTTCTTTATTTAGTTATTGATTGAAAATATTGATTCTGAAATATCTGAGCACTACGATGTTTTAATTTTCATCAAAATTTCAATGCAAATAGCGAGTAATTAATTTTATTCCGCAACAAGCATACTCGTCATACAATACTGAGAGATTATAGAATCAATTGTATAACTATAAATTAGTATAACTATAAATTAGTATATATATATATATATATATATATATATATATATCAGGGCCCGCTCTAGGGGCAACTCGGACATTTGTCCAGGGCGCCAAAATTTAGGGGCGCCATTTTGGCTTTATTTAAAAAATATATATTCTTAAGGGACGGCAATTTGTCTTTTTGTCCGGGGCGACGTAACCGCTAGAGCGTGCGCTGTATATATTAATGTTTCAATGCATTTTTAGTGCTCCGGAATATAAAAACACATAAAAGAAGGTCGTGGTATGAATTCTATTATTTCAATGTATAATGTCGTTGATGTGTGTTGTGTATCTGCGAAGATCCCGATGTTCCTTGATTCTCCTATTGTCTCGGCGCTTTTGTCATCGTTTAGTGCTGTTCTTTATGCAATTATGCTAACCGAATTCTATCCAGGTTACGTTTCCCGGAGCTAACTAGCTGAACCTCGCCCTTGCACGCGACGCTTGTTACAGTATTTAATTTGCGTCATTATTTTCTAATCAATTTTGTGCGCCTTCCTTTTATCGGATTTTCTATCTGTCCTGCCCTTCGTTCATCTTATATTATTCCTGGAGTTCTATATTCATTCAGTGACGAACATTTTGAACGCTTTATTTTTAATCAGTTTTCTTATCCGTCTTGCCATTTATTCGCCTTTTATTATTTCTTGAGTTCTATAATCATTAAGGCACGAAGATTTTGTTGTTATGTGGGCGACGAAGGTTTACATTCTTATTATTACGTGGATCAATAAAAATGTCGTAAAGGGAGAACATTAATTTTCCCATTTTGTGCTTTTTTTTAGCACGATCGTGATATTAATACGGGGAAAAAGTATTAATAAGTTGCGTTAGGTTAACGGAATGGCCGGCATTAAGGTGTTCATTTCTTCGAGGAACTGTGAAAGGTTTTTCCAATGCTCCTATTTTGTCGGAACTGTCTTTTTGCAATGTTCATCCGGTGCAATGAATGATGAAACGAGACCAACACTCAACGCCGTCCTATAATTCGTCGTCTACCAGCGAAGGAGATTTCATTGATCGCCGATAATTGCGTTACTATACTCAACAGTTAGCTGATTCCCCTTCTACGCATCTTCACCCCATTGAAAAAAGTACCGCGCGTCTGAGAAACCTGTTATAGTAACTATTCGTTCAAAAGTCACTACGAAAATAAAATTATTCCTCCTGATATTCCATTTTCTGAGAAACACAACTCCTAAGATCCCAGTGTTTCTACGTCTTGCGTAGAAAGAAAATCAATAAATAAAATTGAGGAACTAATTTTCATTGTAAGGGTGACTCGGAAATACAATATTCCAAAAATTGCACTAGCAGTTTGCATCCCTTTTTTGCTTATAATTCATAGAAAATATTCTTTCACACAATTTTATTCTTCTTTCTTAGCAAGTTCCATTTCTGAGGTTCAATTTCTTCAGGACATACCACTTTCAATGTTTTAGCATTAAATCTTAACTAAATTCGATTTTTAATCTTAATTTGATATTTCTTCTTTCACATGACCTTTTAGTTTCAGTAGGCTCCATTTTCTTTCTGACATTCCATTTTTAATATTCTAATGTTAAATCTTAACCAAGTTCAATCTTTAATTTTAATTTGAATTTTTATCTCTACACATGATTTGATCTTTTAGTTTCAGCATGTTCCATTTTCTTTCTTGCATTCTATTTTTAATATTCTAATGTTAAATCTAAATTCAATCTTTGATTTTAATTTTTATTCTTATCCCTACACATGATTTGATCTTTTAGTTTCAGCAGGTTCCATTTTCTTTCTTGCATTCTATTTTTAATATTCTAATGTTAAATCTTAACTAAATTTAATCTTTAATTTTAAGTTTTATCCCTACACATGATTTGATCTTTTAGTTTCAGCAGGTTCCATTTTCTTTCTTGCATTCTATTTTTAATATTCTAATGTTAAATCTTAACGAAATGCAATCTATAATTTTAATTTATATTTTCATCCCTACACATGAATTGATCTTTTAGTTTCAGCATGTTCCATTTTCTTTCTTGCATTCTATTTTTAATATTCCAATGTTAAATCTTAACTAAATTCAATCTATAATTTTAATTTATATTTTTATCCCTACACATGAATTGTTCTTTTAGTTTCAGCATGTTCCATTTTCTTTCTTGTATTCTATTTTTAATATTCTAATATTAAGTCTTAACTAAATTCGATTTTTAATAATTCATCTCCAGAAAATTCCGTACAACTCGAATAAAAGTCAAGTGATCTAATCAGCACCAAGAGCAATGATAAGAAAATCCCAACATATACAAAAACCACAAACCTAATAAAAAGAAACAGTTTCCAAGAAGGGCGCAACTTCAATCAATCGCAAACTACACCAAAATTACAAGAAGTAAAAAGAACCCTAATAAAGCCTCCCAATAAATCCACGAGCAAACATGGTTCACCCCATCAGATCCAATGTCAAATGCAATACCCCACTCCAAAGGAGTGTCCAGGCCTAGAACCGCCAGTATTCCGAATCCCACCGACCAAACCACATCCTAAAAGTCGCCAAAGAATCCATACTCCGTTAATCGGTCAAAGAATTGCGAATTCAAATGCAAGCTCCGCTCGCGACCGAATATATACCCCATCATTCATCCCTTCAAACGCCCTCAAACCACCTACAACTTCGACTCTCATCAGAAAACCTCCTTAAAGGAATACTATCCTCTAAGAATCCTCGAAAAGGAAATGTCGAGTCCCTAAAGAATTGAAAAATTGGCATTCTCTGCCCACGGTGTTCTCGTTCAGTCTCTTAAACGGCTTCACACCACCCACGACATCAATTTTAATTAACAAAAGCCCGAGAACGTTACTTTCAACGATCCTATTGTTTTTATGTCACACAAGGTACGTAATGTGCATTATTATACACTTACTTATTATCTTTTAAATAATTGTTTAGAGTTTGCAAGTAAAACTTGCTTGTTGGTGGCTGTTTAATAGAGTTTTAATGATATCATGATTCACTGTTGAGGATTTCTGAAAAAATTGATATGGACAACAATGACAATTTTAAACGATTGCGATTCACAGCTGACAATTTCTAAATAAATGATTCGACAACAATGACAATTTCGGCTCATGACCCAAACAAGCTTAAAAGACACAATCCTAATCATTTCTTTTGGGATTATTTTGCACACTTCGAGTATTACACGAATAGAGTGCATACATCGAGTATTACACGAATAGAGTGCATATATCGAGTATTGCACGAATAGACGTCAATCAAGCGTGAAAAGAAAAATGTCAGGACCTTCAAAATTGCAAAATTACACGCGACCTCTGCCCACACTTTCTCGATCCAATACTTTCCATCCACTCACGTCTTCGATTCCTCTAAAAGAAACTTCAACTCCAATCACCCAAGAAATTTCTCTTCAAGAACTTCGCGATATGAAAAATGGTAAAATTTAGTGTAGAATCGGCTCGTCACCCAACTATTTAACAAACAACCACATTTAACCAACAAACAACTTACTCAAACCATCCAACAACAGTACCTCCGTCAATTTAACTCCGAAAACATGAATCCTAAGCGCAGGATCCGTTTATTACCCAATATGCTAGAAGCCAATCGCGCACAGACTACGTCTCTGGCATTCTTGAACCTCTAACAACAAATTTTACTAACGAAATTAATTTTTTTCTGTTCCCAGGAAGGTATATACACTATGCGGAGCCAGGGATTTCACACATTGTACGTAAACGAGCGGGGAAAACGCGCACGTAGGCAATCGAAGCTGTACAACGTCATCGGTGTCATCGAGCGATGAGGTTTTCACTGTCAGAGGAGAAGATTGGGGGATAGGGTATTTTTTTTGGAGATAGATTAGATGTTTTGGTGATTAGGTGTAAGACTTACGTGCGGTTAAAGGTGGTTGGAGGCCGTGTCGGTGGAGAATCGCCACTTCGCCGTCATGGAAAAGCCACGAGTCCGGGTCCGTATCGGCCAACTGGCGATACCACACTGGCGATCGTTCGCTGAACAGCTACTAGGCAGGCGTGCGACAGCAGGGGCGGCACTTGCGTTGTAAAAGGATGCCCTCGACTGATAGCGAGCCCGGATCTAGGCCCGGTGCTTCTTTCGAACAGGTCAGTAGCTGAGAATTTTGTAATTTTTCTTATTTGCAATCTGGAGAAATTTTAGTAACAGTAGTGGTCCTTTGAGGATTTTGGATATGTCTAGATAGGGTACCATTATTTTTGTTTTGTTGCCCTCGAGATCTGCTAGTTTAAGAATTTCTCCAAATGTTGTATATATTTTGCATTTTTAAATTTCTAATTATTTGCTCGATTGGGATCTTCAATTTGGAGAAATTTTAGTAACAGTAGTGGTCCTTTGAGGATTTTGGATATGTCTAGATAGGGTACCATTATTTTTGTTTTGTTGCCCTCGAGATCTGCTAGTTTAAGAATTTCTCTAAATGTTGTATATATTTTGCATTTTTAAATTTCTAATTATTTGCTCGATTGGGATCTTCAATTTGGAGAAATTTTAGTAACAGTAGTGGTTCTTTGAGGATTTTTTATCTGTCTAGATAGGGTACCATTACTTTTGTTTTGTCGTCCTCGAGATCTGCTAATTTAAGAATTTCTCCAAATGTTGTATATACATATTTTGAATTTTTTAATTTGTAATTATTTGCTCGATTAGAATATTTATTTTGGAGAAATTTTAGTAACAGTAGTGGTCCTTCGAGGATTCTGGAATTGTCTAGATAGGGTACCATTATTTTTGTTTTGTTATCCTCGAGATCTGTTGGTTTAAGAATTTCTCCAAATTGTCGTATATATTTTGCATTCTTAAATTTGTAATTATTTACTCGATTAGAATTTGCAATTTTCAGTAATTTTGATAAGAATAGTTCTTTAAGGTTTTGCATTTGTCCAGATTGAGTGACATTGTTTTGTTTTATCCTCAAAGTCTATTATCAAAATCCTACATTTCATAATTTCTAACAATTTGCTCCATTGAAAATTGCAATTCGCAAGGATTTTAATGGCGATGGTTTTATAAGGACTTCAATTTACCTGATTGTACACTATTACCTTTATTTAAATTTCCTCGAGGCCGGTTAATCTAAAAATTACTTTGAATGCTCTACTTAGATTCTGTACTTCTTATTTTCAAAATTTAACTTGCTTCTTTAGAATTTTCAATTTCGTGTAATTTTGATAACAATGGTTCTATTAGGACATTAATTTAATTTCTGACAATTTTGTTCCATTAGAAGTTGCAATACGCCAAGGATTTTAATGACGATGGTTTTATAAAGACTTCAATTTACCTGATTATGCACTACTACTTTTATTTAGATTTCCTCGAGGCCTGTTATTCTAAAAATTATTTTGAATGCTCTACATAGATTCTGTACTACTTATTTCCAAAATTTAATTTGCTTCTCTAGAATTTTCAATTTCGTGTAATATTGATAAAAATTTTTATCTAATACTACTTTTCTTTAGATTTCCTCGAGGTTTGTTATTCTAAAAATTATTTTGAATGCTCTACGTAGATTCTGTACTACTTATTTCCAAAATTTAATTAGCTTCTGTAGAATTTTCAATTTCGTGTAATTTTGATAAAAATTTTTATCTAATACTATTCTTATTTAGATTTCCTCGAGGCCTGTTATTCTAAAAAATATTTTGAATGCTCTACGAAGATCCTGTACTTCTTATTTCCAAAATTTAATTTGCTTCGTTAGAATTTCTAATTTCGTGTAATTTTGATAACGATGGTTCTATGAGGACATTAATTTACACGGAATTTGTGCACCAATATTTGCATTCGATTATCTGCAAGGTACATTAACAAGATGTACTTATTCTAATACTTCTATTAAATGTTTTATAAATCATGCAACTGATAATTGCATGCAATATATACCATTTTGATAATAATGATTTTATGACTGCGTAGTATTATTTTAACTTGATCGTACTCAAGGTCTTTTATTCTATAATTTCTTTTCAATTTTCTATTCAGTACCATTTCATTTCTCTATTGAATTTGCTCGATTGAAATTAGCAATTTGAAATAATCTTGATAACGAGCTTGGGATCTAGGCCTGCTGATTTTATCGAACAGGTCAATCGTTTCTCGTTTTATACATTTTCTTTCTTTCGTTTATTATTTTACGACGCAAATCGCTTCCCACGGGAATAGTGAAATGGAAAATTTAATATAGAGGTTATATTGTGGCTCACGGTACTAGGGGTTTAAAGAATTTCTAGAGAAAAGCTGGAAATGAAAAAAGGAATGCAGAATTTATGCATAGGAATTATTGTTTATAATTTAATTAAATTTTGCGTTGAATTAATAGCGAGTTCAGTTGCCGAGAATTTTGTTTTCTTGTTGGGACATTTTGTAGGAATTTTAGTGAAGCTGAAAATGGAAAAAGAGTGGAGGTTTTGTGTGTAAGAATTATTATTCGTGCCTTTGATTGCACTTTGTGTTCTTTGAATATGAAGATAAACTAATAGAGAGTTTAGCTACTGATAGTTTCATTTCTTTTATTGAACAAAATAGTCTTCACATAAATGATAAACTGTGAAATATGATATGAGGATGGAAAGATGATATGGATTATTGGAAACCTATAGGAATTACAATTGAGGGTAAAAAGAAGGAGTAGGAATTTACGATAACGAACCTAGTGGCTGATGGTTTGATTTTATTGGACAAATCGCTTTAAATTACTGAGAAATTGTAGAAATTGTAGAGAAGTTTAACCACATTAAATTGGAAAAAAAGAATAGTGTAGGAATTTTCCTTTTCAAATCCAGATTGAATATTATATATTTTATAGTCATATGTGTAGAATTTTTAATACGTGTGACACACTAATTTATGTGCAACAAATTATAAAACACACAAGTTACCTTTCTTTTTTGCACAATGAAACAATTTGTGCATTTTTACGGCAGAATTGTGAAATATTCCTGCGCACAAAATGCAACATCGTTTTCGCAAAAGTGACGAAGCTTTTTATTCTCGATGTCGTCGTTTTTGAGCTCGCTAGTCGCAAAAAGGGCACTTAAATCTTGAGCGTTTAGAACGCATTGGAAAGTGCATCTTCCGAACACGTCCTCATATGTTCTGAAAATGTTCGGTTACTGTTCAAGGATGGCGCCTTTGGAGAACGCGCATTTCCTTGAACTGCAGCGCACCACGGAAAATTAAAGAACTTATTGTAAATTAGTTTACCTTAAACGGCGATTAATGTGCTTGAAGCATCACACTGAGCACCGTTTAGATCAGGGATGGGCATTTTTGTCTCAATTGAGACAAAACCGTCCCCACCATAGCGCCCACTGTCCCCCACCAGCATCCGCCGTTACGCCGTGCGCAGGCCTCGCGCATGAAAGAGAGATTGGTGGGAGAAGCAGGCGTTTGAGAGGCTGCACCCGTGCCCATGTCTGGTTTAGATGAACGTTTAGAATCGATGTTAAATAAAATCAGCAGACACCAATCAAATTAAGGAATCCAACACTCTCCCACACATTCGAACAATCAATAATTATTCACACTATCATTACCCTTTTTGCTATCGTAATTTCAGCCCTTTATATTGACGTTCTGTTTCAAACCGAGACTACAGAATAAAATGGAACAACTGGATGGACCATTTTTTGATAGAATTGTTTTTTTAATCAAAAATTAAAATCCTCATCAACCACTTCTGTCAGCATATGGTGGTGGTCAGTGTTTTATAATGATCTTTTCTTATTTAAAAGTAATATCGGAATGAAATGGAATACGTGGGCTGACACTTTTTTTAAATAAAATTAATTTTAATACATAATTAAAATAACTATTGACTATAGTTACGAATATCAATATTTGATGCCAGCAAATTTTACCAACAAAAATAACTTTCAACATTTCATAATGATGTCCATCCTCAAATCGAACATTTGCACAGAACCTTTTCCTATGCAATTATTTTTAATGCAATATACAGATCCTCATTAATTCTTTTTAACAATACTTAGATTTCACCAACATAAATGACGTTCATTTATAATACTTTTGTAATGAGCTACCCTACCAAATTGTAACATCGGGATAAAAACGAGCAGTTCGACCGACTCCTTTTTAATGAGATCAGGATTGAATAAAACAAAACATGCTAAATCAAATTATAACGTTCATTAAGCTTGCAAAATGAGTTTCTACACTAATTGTTCTTACCAATATTAATCTTGTACCAACATAAACGAAGTTCAACCGCTTCGAATGATCTTCTCTCTTGAAAGAGCCCTCGGGATAAAATTGAGAAATCGAACTGTCTCTCTTTTTAAACTGCTAAAAGACTGCTAAATGAGATGATCTTCTAAAAATTGAAATTGTCACTATTATAATCAATCTTCTAACAACATAAACGAAACTCAACATCTTCCGACGACTTTTGATTAAAGCAGAGATTGGAAAAAAATCCAGCAACCCTGCAGACTCTTTTTTAATACAAAATCAGTGCCAAATAGAATTTTAAAAATTCACAGTGCTCAAAAATAAACGTTTTCACTAACTACTCGTATCAATAACAATCTCGTACCAACATGAACGAACCCCACCCTCGTCCAACGATCTTCTTCTTCAAACAAGACATTGAAATAAAATCCAGCAACTCTACAGACTCTTTTTTAAAACAACATCAGTGCCAAATAGAATTTTAAGAATTCACAATCCCCAAAAATGGAATTTTTCACTAATTACTCTTATCAATAACAATCTCGTACCAACATGAACGAACCCCACCCTCGTACAACGATCTTCTTCTTCAAACAATATATTGGAAGAAAGTCCAGCAACCTTGCAACCTCTTTTTTAATACAAAATCAGTGCCAAATTGAATTTTACAAATTCACAGTACCCAAAAATAGAAGTTTTCATTAATTACTCTTATCAATAACAATCTCGTACCAACATGAAGGAACCCCACCCTCGTCCAACGATCTTCTTGAAACAAGACATTGGAATAAAATCCAGCAACTCTACGAACTCTTTCTTAAAACAACATCAGTGCCAAAGAGAATTTTAAATATTCACAATCCCCAAAAATGGAATTTTTCACTAATTACTCTTATCAATAACAATCTCGTACCAACATGAACGAACCCCACCCTCGTACAACGATCTTGTTCGCCTTCGTAAATAGATCCAGCAGTAAAATCGCGAGATGGAAATTCTTTTGTTGATGGTAGAAAAAAAAAAGAAAGAGGAAAATACATTCAATTAAAGGTGCACCGTGAACGAGCTCCGGAAAACACATAGGTATACTGAATCGAGCGTGATTTCTATCCCCCCGGCGATTCATTGTATCCCGGAGCAAGGCTGTCGCAAGAATAGAACACACACAGTATTTCGTGATTATCGGTTACATTGCGGGAGGCGGATGAAATTACGCTTTTTTTAGCCTGCCAGCAGCTGGCAAGTTAATTGCGCTACTGTTTCATCGCGGCTTTAGCTATGCATGCACAGAAACCCTGGAAAACACGCACACAACTGTACGCAGTCGGTCGCCGGGGCTTATCAGCCACGTATAATGCAGTTATTCGGTACATAGACACGTGTGCACGCGCAAGTCAATTCGCCGAGAGGCCTTTGTCACCGCAACTGTGCACACGCGTGTGTCCGTGTATCGGTAATAGTTCGGGAATCTAATTGTTGACCGTACTTAATGGGGCTCTGTAATTATTCGATCGTCTTCGGATGACGTACCACCCGGGGAACAGATTGCTGCTGTTTTCATTACGGAGGAATAATAAACATTGTCGTAAGTAGAATTTTATGCTAATCGCCGTGTTTATACTTACTTTTATGGAAATCAACCCAGCGCCCACTGGAAACGTATTTATAGAGTTACGAATGATTCTCGGCATTCTTCAAAAAGAATTTCTGAATTCTTTTTTAACCAGTTAGCTGTTTTTGACGAGTATACTCGTCATGAAGAAATTGCACAGTTTTTTGATATGACGAATATATTCGTCACGACACAGTTTATTGTTATGACGAACATATTCGTCATGAAGAAATGACACAGTTTGTTGTTATGACGAATATACTCGCCATGAAGAAATGGCACAATTTTTTGTTTTGACGAGTATACTCGTCATGAAGAAATGGCACAGGTTTTTGTTTTGACGAGTATACTCGTCATGAAGAAATGGCACAGGTTTTTTGTTTTGACGAGTATACTCGTCATGAAGAAATTGCACAGTTTTTTGATATGACGAATATATTCGTCACGACACAGTTTATTGTTATGACGAACATATTCGTCATGAAGAAATGACACAGTTTGTTGTTATGACGAATATACTCGCCATGAAGAAATGGCACAGTTTTTTGTTTTGACGAGTATACTCGTCATGAAGAAATGGCACAGGTTTTTGTTTTGACGAGTATACTCGTCATGAAGAAATGGCACAGGTTTTTTGTTTTGACGAGTATACTCGTCATGAAGAAATTGCACAGTTTTTTGATATGACGAATATATTCGTCACGACACAGTTTATTGTTATGACGAACATATTCGTCATGAAGAAATGACACAGTTTGTTGTTATGACGAATATACTCGCCATGAAGAAATGGCACAATTTTTTGTTATGACGAATATACTCATCATGCGTAAAAAGTAGCTACAATTCTGTGTTTACATTGCAATTTTAGTGAAAACTAAAATATATTCTTAAATTTCAAGATGATTTGAATATTCGGAGGCCAAGACGAAATAAAACGCACAAATACGAAAATATAAATAATTATAAAAAAACTGCATACAGTGTGCACAAAGTAGTTCGCTTACTTTTTGCGACACATTTTAAGTACACACTTATCAAAGAGGTCGCAACAGCTAACTGGTTAAATACGAGCCCAAGAAACAGAATTTAATTAGGTTTATTAATCGAGCTGATTCCGGTTGCTGTTGCTACTGCAAACATTTTCTAAAATAAATGTTGAACTGGATCGGAGACTTTTCGAACATTTTTCTGGTTAGCTAACAAATTCGTTCTGATGAACATGTCATAAAAATATCATCGATTTTTGGTTAACCTACAGGTTTCTTTAAACGTTTCTTTTAAACCATTACACAGTCTAGTCGCAATGCTAGGAAATTCTAAACGCAATAATTAAACTAAAATTTTCAATAGAATTTTATATAGAATTTATACAATCTGGTATAATATTGTACATAATACAATACAGTATGTTAATTTTACTACTACGAGGACCATTATCATCATTGAACACAAGAGTTAAATTCCACTTCCTTAAAATTGGTGTACAGAAATCGAAAATCTTAGGGTTAGAATACTAGACTCGAAAATTTTAAAACAATATTCTAGAACCGAAAATTTTAGAACAATATTCTAGACTTGAAAATTTTAGAAGCAATATTCTAGACTCGAAGATTCGACTTGCAATGTTAAACTTGAAAGTTGGATATTTTAATTTGTGAATTCTTGTTGTAGGAATTTTTGTCGCAAATATACTTAAATACAGTTCACAGTAAACCATCGAAATAATAGTTTAGAGTAAAACAATATCCATCGTATATCCAGTGGTCAGTAATTGAACAAAGGAATAAAACGATAATAGAAATTATTGCACAGACCCAAAGGGATCATACAGAGAATTGAAACCCACCAATAAAAATGATTGCAATAAACCTCGCAGAATCATAAACATAAACATCTAGCTTTCAATAATTTTTGCAAAATTTTGAAAAATGATCTACGACAGGAAGCAATTTAAAAAGAAGCCACTCTGGACAATGGTAGGCTAGGTGCTACTCTTCTATTGTTATGATAACCCTTGTCGATCGCCGGCTCCACCCTCTCTTTACACATCCGCACCCAAAGTTTGCTTTGTTGCGTACTTTAATCGCAGACTTGCAGCCAAAGGACGAAGACCGCAGTGGAATCTTTAGTTTTGCAGTATGCTATTTTTTTGTTTAAAAGATTCCACAGGTGTAGTGACAATTTATAATTTTATGTCTCGATAACTTGTTTTTTATGTTAAATGACCATTTTGTTCTTGAAACCAATATGTTATCAGTAGACTGCAGATTTTATGCAGTTGTATATGTAAATGAAAATTGATAATATTTTTATTTTACTTCTCACTATTAGGCATTTTTTAGCCAATTCAAGAAATTATTCTCTTAATTTGAATTTTATAAAATGATAGACCGATAGGCTGCAGATTTTATGCATTTATTGCATTTGCAAATTTCTGCAGTATAAGAAAACGTGTACACGAATCAAAAAATTAATAGATAATATTTTCATTTTATTTTTGTCACAAAAATTTTTTTAAAGTAATTATTCTCTTACTTTGAATTTTATAAAACGATAGACCGATAGGCTGTAGAGTTTATTGCATTTGCAAATTTCTGCAGTACAAAAGAACGTGTACACGAATTAAAAAATTAATAGATAATATTTTTATTTTATTTTTCCCCTAAGGAATTTTTTCAAGAAATTATTCTCTTACTTTGAATTTTATAAAACGATAGACCGATAGGCTGTAGAGTTTATTGCATTTATTGCATTTGCAAATTTCTGCAGTACAAGAAAACGTGTACACTAATCAAAAAATTAATAGATAATATTTTCATTTTATTTTTGTCAAAAAGATTTTTTTAAAGTAATTATTCTCTTACTTTGAATTTTATAAAATGATAGACCGATAGACTGAAGATTTTATCCATTTATTGCATTTGCAAATTTCTGCAGTACAAGAAAACGTGTACACGGATCAAAAAATTAATACATAATATTTTTATTTTCTTTTTGCCCTAAGGAATTTTTTATAGAAATTATTCTCTTACTTTGGAGGTTTCTATCTATAATTAATTTTCATTGAATCCTTGCATCATATAGAATTGCTGCTGACCAGTTTTATTTTGCATAAAAAGCCACAGTCTACAACAGCTGCAGTAGGATGGACAGCTACTAAGAACATCAGTGTATCTTGATCCTCTTCTTAAAAAACCTAATTACAGCTTGTCATGTGCAGGTTTCTACTCAAAAATATAATAGATCCTCAAGGTACACGGAGAATTATTTTATATCAAGATCATTTATTTTCCACAATAGCTGTCCACTATCACAATAGATATAATATTACGACTACCAAATGATGCATGTCTCGTTCTATGAATAACTGTAAACAATTTCGGATACAATTAATTTTTAGATAAATTATTACCTCTAACATTGCGCAATTTTATTGTTTTTCTTTTAGTAGATCAAAAAAATTTCCATTTTCGTAAATTATTCTATAAACCCGAGAAAAAAATGAAAAATCTGCAAAAGCTAACTTCAGTCAATATAAAATAATGCAGTAAATGCAGACATGTTCTACTTTGACAAATAACATGAACACATCAAAATACATAAAAATATGGATTATTTTGAATCAAATCACATAGAACAATTTCTTTCTAAAAAACCTGATAACAATGATTGTCCGCAACTTGGAAAGCTAGAATGAGTAAAAAGTAAATCCTCGAGGAAGCTCTATGTAGTGCAGCATGAGGCTGATGTTATCGTGCCAGTGCCCGCATGTGTTCGAGCCTAATTGATAGTGGAATCGCATAATAGTTTAAAGATAGTTAGACGCGAAGAAACGCACGTGAGCAATTGTTTTTATCGTGGTCGATCGAAATTCTCTGGTCACGTGAGTGCGAGCTGCGTTGGCACGGTGGCTTTGGTATGGTGGTTCTATATGGTGTGAACGACGGGATGGATGGAAGGTTTTACTGGCTCCGAATCAGATGTTAGCACCTTCTCCACCTTCCCTGGCACACTCGGCAAGGAAGCTCATAGACCATCCATGGGAATGGATGGCCTCCTTGCATAGACGTGCCGCCGCTACCAGCTGGATCAATAACGTTGTCAGGCTTTAGCTGGATGTTCGGGAACGTTGGTGGTGGAAAGCAGGGACGTAGGTACTGCAACAATGGATTCGGGAGCCCTTCATTCAGGGCTTCCTAGAACGATGTTCGATTTTATCGATTCGATTTCGCTGACGCTGCTCGGCCGGGGACGACGGAGTGACAATAACCCAGACCTAACCCAGACCCTAGGCTTCCGGGTGTTATTATTTTATCATCAATTATTTTCATTTTGTCACCAGGTCTCCAGTTTTAACAAGCCTCCCACGAATATTCTAATAATTTAGTATTTATTCATGTCTGTCCATTTACTTGATAAAGAGTTGCAGGTTGGAGCAGTTTCTAGGGACTTGAATTGACAAGATTGTTTATTACATTATTCTCGAAATCTGTTGATCTTGACAGTCCTCTAAAATGTTATATGAATTTTGTATTTTTCAAGTGGTGAATGTTTTTGCTACATTAAAGATCACAACTTCGAGTGAGTTTTACGACAATGGTTTTCTAAGAACTTCAGTTCACCCGATTGTGTACCGCCATCTTTATTTTCTTATCCTCCGTTATGCTACCATTTATCATAAGTATCGCATAAGTCCTTATATCTTTTTCGACTTTTAAATAATTGCTCGATTGGAATTTACAATTTGGAGTGATTTTATTAACAGTAGTTTTGTATAGACTTGAATTTACCATATTGTGTAATATTAATAATCGATAGTCCTTGATTGGTTCTCCAAACTACCTTGAGAATACTAAAATGGCTGCCTTGAAATTCTATCTGTATCCACAAAAATCCGACGAGGTCCATAGATGATTCTTGAGATCCTTGATATCCCTTGGTGGCTCTCGAAGGTCTTTCAAGAGCCTAGGCAATTCTAGGCTCTTAAGAGCGCATCCTTGAGAGTCTTCGAAGTCCCCAGGGAGCTTTAATATCTCTGGAATCCGTGGATCGTCCTAACGATCTGGGACGTTAAAATTATCTGACGATCCTCAAGCAATTTTAAAAATCTTTTAAATTTTGAGAATGTTCTAAAATTTTCTAAAGATCTTCTTGGTCCTATGAAAATTTTAAAAGATTCATCAAAAATTCTTAGAACCTCTTAAGTCCTTCGAAGAATCTTCTTGGTCCTGTAAAGATTTCAGAGGATCCTTCAAAGATTCTTAAGACCTTTTAAGTCCTTTGAACAGGGATCTAAGAATCTTAAATTCTTATACATCCATTCATAAATTATCGTGGTTCTTTTAAAAATTATCCTGAATGATGATCAGAGTCCTTTGAGAATTTTCCAGGACCTTCTTGTAGAGTCATGTAGACCTATGAAGATCTCTTTTTCAGAATAATTATGTACTCTAGGATATTTCAAAATGTCCTTATTTTCCCCAAGGATCTTCTATGGCCTGAAGAGTCCTTTATAAATTTTTTAGAATTTTAAAATTTTTCCATAATCTGTAGGTTTATAAAGTCCTCTTTTTCCAAAATGTTCATATACTCTAGGATATTTCATATATCCTTATTTTCCTCGAGGATTCTCTACACCCCGAAGATTCCTTCGAACATTTCCTAGTCTTTAAATTCTTCCAGGACCTCAAGCACGCCGCCGGGGTCTTACAACGTCCTCTCCCATATATTTTCCAGAATATTTATCTATTCTAGGACGTCTCGTAACATTCCTAGTTTCCTCCGGATCTTCTACGTCCAGAACAATCCTTTAAGAATTTCCAACGCTCTTTAAATTCTTCCACGACCGCAAACACACTCCCGAGACGTCTGATATTGTCTCCCGCATCTTCCCCCGTATATTTATATATCGCAGGACATTTTAAGATATCCTTCCGTTCCCCAAGGATTCTCTACATCCTGAGGAACATCGACAGAATCACACAAAAGCCCTCGACAATCCTATTTTTACGCTTCTATGACCTGAAGGATTACTGGATGCCGCTGCAAGGACATCTATCCTTAAATAGAACAATTGCAATAATCTGACAATTACTATAGAGGTTCATACATTGGTAAAAGTACTTTGCCACTGTCGTGACCGGACTATTCGCAATTGTTAGTGTTATGTACTCTTGTTGACATAGTGTGTCTGCGCATGTGTTCATAGGACAATGCGCTACATCGATGGCATGATGCCAATTTCCAGTACAAACACAAACAAACTTTAATAAACCTTCCTCCAGATCTTAGTAGATCCAGCCATTTTATTTGAATTGCTGATCCAAGAACGATTCTTCTTAAAAAATTAATCTTACAATCAAAAATTATTCGAA
The DNA here is from genome assembly GCA_913789915.3 of Sphecodes monilicornis. Classification (NCBI taxonomy): domain Eukaryota; kingdom Metazoa; phylum Arthropoda; class Insecta; order Hymenoptera; family Halictidae; genus Sphecodes; species Sphecodes monilicornis. The sequence goes on from OU565295.1 coordinate 15,588,564, forward strand.
AAAATAATGTCCTACTTCGTCGCATGACTTTTTGCAAAATGTGTCAATGTAGGTTTGCATAACAGAGTGTGCAGTCTATTATTGACAGGATTTTGAGATCGAGAAGATAATGGAAGTGTACTGTGAGCAAATAATTTAGAGACACAGAAGTTGGAGGCATGAATCGAATGAAAATTTCATTGAATTCGGTAGCAAGGGTATCAAGGGCAAGGTGGAGGGGCGGCTACGGCCCTGGGGGTGCGATATCGAGGACATCCAAGTATATCAAAGGGTGGCGCAGGTCGAACAAGGGTAAGAGGTGAAAACGTGGCTCGGTCACGAATCTTCGAGGTCCTCAGACTCGGCAAAAATGAGCCAACCGAGCTATGTAGGGTGTGGGATGAACATGTTTGCACAAATCTCCTGGCTCTGATCACGTAGTACATTGCCATTACAACACCAAACTACCCCTATTTTTCTTCATTTATTGTCCACACTTGTCAGCCCGTAAACTGGTAAAGACAAACACGTACGAACACCCAACAAACTTAAAAATAAAATATATATTTTAATCATCAATATATTTATATTTAATACTCACACTTGCTTGCAATCTGTACAAATTCATATACAAAAGTTTGTACACACACATAAAGCAGTTCATAAAAATATATTTTACAATTATACTACCACAATTTTGTAAATTATGTTTCTAATATATGTATATATAGGCATTAACAAACGTCGCAAAACTTATGTACATAATACAATTACATTTTGTTTAGTACGATAGTGCATTAACTAATTTGTATAATTGCTGTTGCATGAGAAAGCGTTTTAGACTGCGGACATTTATATAAAATAAAAATCGTCTGCAACTATTCCTAGAAACAGGAATCACATGAAAGTTTATTTAATCATTTTCATAGGTTCAAGTTCCCTATTCATCTATTCCCAGAAACAGGAGCCAAAAAGACCATTATTTCTTCTTTTAACACTAGAACTATACCGGACCAGTCAAAATGACTGCTTTCTAATTTTATCGTTTATTAATATTGAAATTATAAATTTCTTTCAAGAGTAATTTTTTAGTGAACTTCTCTATTGAAATGCATAATTGAACAAGAATTGTACGAAATCTGAATGAATGCATTTTTCTCATTGTTATACGGCAATGAACGCCAGTCGCGTATAGTGTTCGGTAGTTCTAGTGTTAATAATTCGAATATATTAGAAATGATATACAGGGTGTTCATTTGAAAACATTTCAGCCGAATATCTCGAAAAGTATGAAAGATATTAAAAAAGTATAAAACACGTGTCCAAGGATTTCGAGGGGAAAAAAGGGGGCAGTATCCGTTTTTTATTTGAGTGGCGTTTTCAAGGTCATTTGAAGGTCAACTTTGTTTTTTGAAATGGAAACCTATATTTTTTATTATGGGATCTTATTGTACGTAAAAAGACCAGTAATTTTCGTAGGATACTTTTTTTCATCTGCGCACTAGTTTGGGAGATATTTAAAGACGTGTTTTACACTTTTTTAATATTTTCCATACTTTTCGAGATATTGGGCTGAAAAGTTTTCAAATGAACACCCTGTATTCTCAACTTTTTTAATCTTTTAAATTTTTACCGATTTTTGTCATGAATGTATAAAATCCGCAATCTAATGGAATCCCTTAATTGCTACAATGATGAACAGTTCCTAAGAATATTCCATACTAATTGCAAATGAAATGCAAGCATCGAGTCTAGTCGAATAAAATATATAAGAGCCATAAACAAGGATTTTCATCGAGGCGTAGTGAAATATTATGTGTGACCGAATTCCCGGGAAATAGTGATTACTGGTGACCTAGTTCACCCCCGCAAAGGGGTGCGAAACTTTTTAATCGTTATTCGAATTCGTTCCACTTTCGAACGTGTGAATGATTGTTTCCGATCGCTCGAACAGAAACGCATATATATATATGTAATCGACACGGCGAAAATTAAAAGAACATAAACAGCGATTCAAATTTCATTCGAAATTTTATTTTACATAATTTACATCGTGAGCTATATATTATAACTATTAGAATCTATAATATTCTTTATCTGAACTTTTTACATATTCTTTCTTTTATTATCCTTTTCTCTCCCCTAAATCACGATATTAGTCGTAGAAGAACGATCGATGAAAAGAATTGTGAATTAAAAATAATGCGATCTCCTCTCGAGCAACGACTCGGATTAAAATTCGTTCATCTTACTAATTAGACGAATACAAATTGTTCGTAGACAAATATATGCATTCGGATTAAATATTATCACCACACCGTTACAAGTCTTACGCAATAAGTATCAATACAAAATTATCACCTTCCTTTTTACTTTCGTTATTTTAAGTATACACTTCTCTGAGAGTGGATATTCGTTTCAATTCAGTACCGTAACACCCGTCAATTCAAAATCGGAGCAATTCCTTAATAATAACTGACAGAATCGATGCTAGTTTTTATTATGCTAAAATTTTTGTTCGACTATAGGGAACATATTTCCGATTTAAAAAAAAAAAGATAAAGAAAAAAAGAAAAGAATACTATATCGTTTCGTCTTGCACACGTACAGAGGCACTTCTGTGCAAGATTTTGAACAATGATTTACGCTACTATTCCTTCTACTTGTTTTGTAAAATTGTATTAACAGTAACAAAGTCTTATATCGCGAGTACTTATGGCTGTACAAGAACTACTAGTCAGTCATAATAAAATTGTACTTCACAGTTAATATTACATTACTCTCCGAGCATCATCAGCTTGCTCATGTTAAAAACCTTTGAACTGTTAAGACAGTCTTTTCTGTCTATCTGTGTTATAAATACATCTAAAACTCCCAACCGTCTACAACGTAAGCCAAATTGCTCTGTTCATTTATTCTCTTCGTGTCTTTTACTTCCTTCGTATATATAAAAAATCTTGATCATCTGTCAAGGGTACACGCCACTTGTTATTCCTCTAAGCGTTACTCTATGTACGATAGTGTTAATGTTAAGTTAGAGATGTTTTGTGCCACCCTACACGTTTTTAATAAATCATCTCTACTCCGACGAGTACTTTTGCGACTGTCATAGGTCGAGGGTAGTGTCAGATCCGTGATGATATTCACCGTCTAACAGAGGCTCTTGTTCCACCATCATGCGAACTGTGAACAAAACTATTCATGCATACCAACGAATAAGAACAGAAGTGTTGGGGCATGTGCGAATACCTTGTTAACAAATGTTTCGTTAAAGTTTCGTTAAAACGATGTAACAATTGTACAAAAAGGAAAGGCAAAAAGTTTTGTCGAGTGGCTTTCGTACTGAGTGTGTAAAAGAAAAATGATCGAACGACCTGCTTAGTATTGTTTGTGATCGAACACGAAATCAGTTACACAAAGGCACATAAAACTACCATTTCTCAGAAGTTTCATTTAAGTGTTATTCGCACATACTTGAGGTAATATGTTACACTATATTAGACAGCTATACCCATGTTTGTAACAGACCACTCATTAAAACAGTAATTTTGACCAGGGATCGGCCGCCACTCAAGCCATCGGAAAGAAAATATGAAACTCTCTATTCTTTTTGTTTTTCTACTTTCACACTCTTACTGCTAAATTGTTTGCTACGTTAGAACTGAAATGAAAAACTTCTCGGAACGATCCTACTTGTTGGAAAAAAATGTCATGGACGCCGAACCCTTTGTTTTCTACAGTCAATTGTTGGCTCGTATCAATCAACGACCGAGTTCAGAAGTTTTCTGAATGATCACATCGAACATCTGAACAATGTTGTTAGAGGATTCTTTGGCGCAACGTCCTGGACGCGCTCGATTAGGTATTAGGGCCAAAGCTACAGGCAGAGATACGTGCGAACTGAATCTTTACATGCCATTATCATCTCCCTTGCTTTGCAGAGTTACAAATCTCGTGGTGCCTGTGTACAAGAGCAAAGGTAGGCACTTGTCGACTCGTTACCTTACACTCGCATAAGAGTTAGTAGCACGAGATCAAGCAAGAAAATCACAAAGTTTCACGTCTTATCAGTAAAACATCTTAAACATAAAAAAAGATTTGTAAGTGAAACATTAAAGAGGATATAATTACAATTATGGTACATAATATCAAAATTATGAAAATAGTTTGAACTTCGTTCGTCTGCTTACCATACAAATTGCACATAAGATACGTTGGTTTCTATTTGTCTCAAACCTTAGTTCCATTCATCTCTCGAATTACAATTGTTAAAAAGTAACAATTCATTTTGCAAAGCTTGGTTCGTCATTAAAACCAGTACATTGAGAAAAGAAAAATTATATATACAGGGTGTCCCACGTAACAGTTTTCAGGATTTTTTAAGTACTTGCGATAATCTGTCAAAAATATTGGCTATATATTGCAATAAAAAAAAAGTTTGAAAAATATTTTTTTTATAGCATTGTCACGGGTCACCTTTATTTTTTTAAATGGCACTTCGTATTTTCGACTTAACAGCATTATAGCCCGTGTCAAGACGAATTCAACTAGTATACCATGACCTTGGGATGACCATCCCGGTGAAGAAATTAATATAATTTCGTCTTAATAATAAACACAAGTTATTATCACCCATTCAAACAGATTGTTATGTTTTGTTGAAATTTTCATTTCTTCGCCTTCAAGGTCATCCCAAGGTCATGATATACTAGATCTTTGAATTCGTCTTGACACGGGCTCTAATACTGTTAAGTCAAAAATACAAAGTGCCATTTAAAAAAATGAAGGTGACCTTGACAATACTATAAAAAAAATGTTTTTCGAACTTTTTTATTGCAATATATAGCCAATCGAAAACTGATCAACTTCTGTTAAAAATATTTTTTGTCAGATTATCGCAAGTACTTAAAAAATCGTGAAAACTGTTACGTGGGACACCCTGTATATACTGAAGATATTAATTTTAATAAAAATACATTCCTTCCACGATAGCAAGAACACAGTTAAGTACATGTAAAGTTTCTGCGAACATGCTACGTTTAGTATGATTTAATTGTATCATGCAAGAAAATAGAAAATAATAGTATTGCTGTTATTATAAATAGAAATTCAAGTATCACGCTAGATTTTGTAATTGATTATTGTTAGGAAATTTATAATATGGGGATACGTGAATTCCATTAGAATTCGACTACGTGAAATAGGACAGAGAATAATGCAACATGCGGATTACTGTTCGAGATGCCTACACGATCACATTATAATGCAAGATTCAGTTCATTTTAAAGAGTCACCTTTGCAAATGATCTTGTAAGGATTATAGTGGATTAGATCTAAAGAAGGGAGACTGGGGAAGTAGTTTCGAAGTTTTGTTTTGTCGTCATAATTAAGCTTTCCTAATGAAAACGTGTAAATGAAAGATAGCACGTGATAGAAAAACCGTTTATCGAAACAGTATATTACAGTTTGCGAACAGAAACCAAAGTACGGTACATTAGCATATTAGATACACATTTATTTTCCGGCCAGGCTGCAAGAAAGCCTCTTAGGTGTATTGTCGTCTTGATAATCTTAACAGCTTTATAAAAATTTCTCTAGCACGAAAGAATATAAGTCTATTCGGCTATCATATAGACTAAATGTTATTCCTTTTTCCATTTCGTTATCGATCAATTTTAAGAATATGCTACGCGACTTTTATCATAGTATTCTCGATTTGAAATTGCCATACCTCGCAACAAAAATGTATGCACGAATTAAATAAATGTATATTTCTTACAATGCAATATATTGAAAGAATGATGATTGCAAATTGTAAAACAATACAAAATAATATATCTTCTATCATTCTATCATGGTTGGTATTCGTTTCTCAAAATCTTCGGACTACTCACTTTTTTTTTTTTAGTTATATACTACATTTTCTCAGTAATATATTCCTTTATATATAACGTATACTATCACCGTACTTATTAATATTTAAATGAAATCTCGTGTTTTATAGAAACAATAAATATCCACCACAAAAAATTGATTTCTCACTTGAAACCCATAAATAAGTGTCAATCAACTTGAGTTGCCTTAAGATTATAAAAAATTCTAAACGATTCCCACGATCAATACATATGTATGAAATATACATAGTTCGTTTACAATATTTCAAAGAATCGAGTAAAAAGAATTGTTGATTAGAAAACATGATCTGTGTTAACATGTAACATTCCTTCAGTTCCATACAGTTCTGACATTATAGAAAATTTGTTAAAACAAAAAAAAAGAAAGAAAAACAGAAAACAGACTTTTTTACATCCGGATCCCTTTAGTTCGAAGCGACTATCTTTGGTAGCTTTTTTTTTGTTCTTATACTATAAATGGATTCTGCTATAATTGACTATGTAAATATTGGAATACCTGCAATATAAATCTATATACATGTCAGTTGTTATTAAGAATTGTAGGTTTAAACAAAAAGATTACGTTCTTCGTGAATGCGAATGAACTCTTTTATGAGATCATAATCGTAATATAGTAACAGAAAGATAGTTACAGAAACGTCAGGCTCCTGATATTTGGCAATAAAACGAGTAATCTTTTAACTTCAAAAAAATTTGTTCTTTAAGTTACTTAAAGGTAACGAAGGAAATCTCAATCAAGTTTTCATTATAATTTCTATGTACCGCAAATTACCCTTTTTGTTCATATTCATTATTAACACATAAAGATTAAGTAAACAATTTACATCCAATTCAATTGAATTACCATAGAATTGTTATAACACCTATTAACAAGATATAAAGCTACTTAAAATTTATGTCATGTCTTTTCGTTTCATTATTCTCGATGAACAATCAATGTATTATATCTTTTTTTTCTTCTCGAAATGTATCGTTCCATTTACTCTAAACTTCTATTTTATCTAATTATAGTCCTGATCATTAGATTCATGATATTTGAACCGTTGACGGCAGATCAACGGCAAATAGCGAATAACTTCTTAACCAACATGTTGATGAGACTTTGTTTATTTATATTCATTCAAATACGGCGCGATTATAAATTAATGTGATAATAAATGAACTGTACTATTCAAAAGCTTCCCTTTGTTCTTTTCTTTTTATATACAGTCGTAATAACAAAAAACTTATCAAACCCCTAAGGCTTTCATATATCTCGACTCTCTCTCTCTCTCTCCCTCTCTTCTTTTTATACATAAAATGAATTATACAGCACATTCATTATCACAAATAAATCCTAGTGATGTTTCTTTAGCAATCTGTTACGTTGGGACCTGTTAGTACCATTTTTTTCAGCTGTGCTAGAAACCTGGCTCGTTCGATGATCTCCTAATGGTATCCTAAACAGTTTGATCTTCATATGATCGCAGATCTCAAGGCAAATTTGAGAACTATACCGGAGAAAATCCAGAGTAACCCAAATCTAGAAACGTGCATAAATAGGAAATATGTGAGTGTACATAGTATCAATTCAAAAGAGCTCGTTAAGAAACATCGAAATATATATATGTATAAATAGAGATATAATGAAAAAGACTTACAAAGCACAACCAAAGAACATAATATTCTTTGATAAAGAAATTGAAATACTGATTCAGAAACAACATGGCTGGTCCAATCAGCGAACTGTCTAAATATTGCATTTCATTTTTAGTCATATGTGCAACCTGCAATAATTGATAACAGAGAGGTCAGAAAAATATCGAAATGTGCAATTTTCAGTTAAAAAAAAGGTAATAAATAAATAAGAAAAATAGAAAGAGAGGTCACAATTATACCTACCACTAATCGATTGGTAACTTTAGCTGCAACCATTCCAAATGCAAGTATGTACAATGCAGGATGACTTTCATATACGTGCTCAGCACTTTTTCTATAAATTATAAAAGCTGGTACTACCACAAAACTAAATGGAATAATTGGAGATAAAACTGATGTTCCCTGAAACCGAGTAAACATTATGAAGAATAAATCGGTCGGACGTTTCGTACAGAGAAAACGGTTGGGTGAAGTGTACTTGAAAACTAATTATTATGGCTATACACTTTCACAAATAGACGATGATATTATTCAACATTCAATGCTTATGTAACTTTGTAACACTTAATCAAAAATATTTAGCTTATTTCTCTATCTAATGACTGTTCAAAATTGAAACTAATTGTTTGTAACATTATATGCAGTCAAACGAATTATCGCAACGTTAAATATTGTATTTATTAAAGTATATATGGTATATAAAATTCGGAAATTTTAAGAAACAATTGGAAAAAGCCAAACTATAAACAAGGCATACTACAAATCAGATTACTACACTATCTACTTCCAAGTAAAAGAAGTTGCTAATAGCAAGAGCATTTTGTTTAATATTAAAAAGCACTATAAGAAAAGTAGTATACTCAATAATATCAATACAGACGTTCAAAGCATAGCAAAAAGAGTATATTAGAATTAGTAGCTGTATATAGCAACTAAGATTATTTCAGATCTACAGGAAATTATGTACATGCGATTATAGAAACTCATGAAATTTCTTAAAGCTATTAACAATATTAAAGTACATGAAAATGTGCAGACTGTGGACAGGAATTCAAGATGAAGGACAACATGTTTGATGTTCCAATGGAAGTTCACAGATACACAGGAGAAGGTGTTAACCAAAGTGGACACAAAGATACAATAAACAGTTCTGTGTGATGCTCTTGCAAAATTTAGACCCACGCAATATATAATTTGTCTCATACAGTATAAACTGGTGGTTGATATTGAAGTTAGGTTTGCAATTTAATACTTTATACTTAGGGCAGTGTAACTACATTGCAATAAGAATCATAGAATACGTTAATGTGCATCTTAGTATATACTGGGGTCTTCACAGAAATATGGTCAGATTCATAATTGATGGCGCACACACTTCAATTGAGAATAACTTTGTTACAAACTGACCAAACGACTTCAGTTTTTCTACCAAGCTAGATGGATTAGTTTACTAAATGATAAAAATCTTGGAAAAAATTGTGTTTAGTCTAAATTGCGAAAAAGAAATAATAAAAGTTGCTTTCTACAAATTTTTATTTGGGCTTGAAACGAAACTTTTAAAAATGTGTTTTGTAGATTTGCATTAGTTTCAAATATATAACGTATACGAGTCTACAAAACACGTCTTTTTTTATAAATTTTCGTTACAAGCTCTGATAAAAAAGTTGTAAAAAAAGCAACTACTATTATTTTGTTCGTAATTCAGACTAAGTGCGATTTTTCCAAAACTTCCATTACACATCATCCAGTAAACTAATGCATCTAGATCGGCAGAAAAACCGAAGTCTTTCAGACGGTTTATAAAAAAGTTATTCTGATTCAAACTGTGCGCCATCAATTATGAGACAAACTGTAGTGATTCGTTCTTATATTTAATGGTTTACAGTGGGCCTAAATCGACATAAGACGCAAAGTGCACTACACAATGATCCTATGGACTTCTAGACCGACTTACTGCTACGGTGGAGCCATTTTTTCCGACACCACCGGCTAGAATGACGGATATGCTGCTCTGTGCAAGTAATATAGCGATGCCCACAGCAGCCCATAATGGAAACACCTTGACCTCTGTGCCAGTGTATGGCAACTGTGCAAGGACATGAAAGACCTTTTTATTAGTCAATGTATTAACTAAATGTCTAACACTGATGCAACAATATCACAACTTCGGCGAAAAAAACTTCTCGCTCTTGAAACAATTTCAAACATTTCATATACATACGTTTCTCGACTTTGTCTGCATCAACGTGTACCAAATTGGATAAGCTCTCGATTAGGACTAACGTGATGTTAACAGTTTATTTTTTATATTACAGTAACGTTTATATACATCCTATTAATATGAAAGTAAGCCCCTATATCATTTTGCTATGGATTAATAGAGGAGAGAGTTTGGCAACAGTTCCACCTTAGGATTCGCACTGTACAACAAAATGAAAAGTAGCTTCCCGTAATCCGATATCGATGATATAAACAATTGTATTTACTTAAGCCATAGATATGTACTGGACGTCAAATACTCAGAAAGAACAGTACCAAGCGCACGAGTAGAGTAGAGTAGAGATAAATGTGCACAGAAGAGACAGCACTTTCGTTGGACGATATTCGACCATCAACGACGACACTTCTTCATAGCCTGGCACACCATACAGTAGTATATTTATTATAATAATAATTTAATGTACATACAAATATACAGGGTATCCCATTAACTCTGTTACTAGGTGATATCTCTGATATTTTTTATAACTACGCAAAATGTCAAAAGGTTAAATTATTTAGGAGTAATTTTTCCTCAAGGTCATCGACGTTTTTTTGTATGTAACTACATAGTTTTATTACAGTGACTAGACGATAATAGAAATATGTACTTACTTATACAAAGAAAAAAACATCGACGACCTAGAAATATTGAAAAAATGACCTTGAGGAAGAAGTATTCCCATCTCAATATATGTCCCCTCAAATCAAATAATTTATCTTTTTGACATTTCGCGTGGCATCAAAAATAGCAGAGATATCGCCTTGTAACAGAGTTATTGGGACACCCTGTATACATGCACATGTATATGTACATATATATATATTTTTAAGAATGAGACAGAAATTTAGTAATGCATAAAACTATTCTGAACATGAACAGTAATATAACCCAACAGACTAGATAGGCAAGCAGAATGAAAGAAGAAAGACGTCATTGCTATACTAGTGGCAAAATATATAAAAAATCTGTGTGTATGCAATCGGTCACGTTTTAGTTGTGGAACTTACTGCAATTGTGGAACCGTTTTTTCCAATCCCACCAGACTCAAACACTTTACAGAATTCAAGGAATACATGAATGTAGCCAGCATAAAATATCACTGCTACGTAGTTACTCACTGTGCCTACACCGAGCCCTGGTATCTAAACAAATGCACAAAATCTCGCTAGTTATGAAAATTAAAGAAAAATTAATGAATTACTTAGGTCAATAAATTTTATCCTATATATTATCCTATATTATGGTACATTACATTCTGTTTTGATTGTTTTTTCTTCGACGGTTATTCGACATATCTTCAATGGGCTAGTTCCACTCGTGGTTCATTTATTCGCACAAAAATGATATAAAAATAAATTACGAGGCATGAGGAAACTGCAAAGTTATTTAAAGTGACTATAAAGCATGGGGTTTATTTGTTATTTCTCTGTCCTCATCTCCTATGAAAATAGTTGAGCTTACAATCCAAGTTAATAGCTATGCATTAAATAAATGGATCATGATTATGAAGAGTAGTGTAGGTCTTCCAAAAAAATTCAGTTTTTAACCTAACTCATTATCCCAAAGGTTCTTGAATTGTTTTTTTTCTGTGGAAATTGTTTCAAAAGCATACCATGTGGAAACAACATAAATATTGTTATGATGAATTTATGTATAACTGTGTATATTAAGAACATATTCCAGTATCACCTTTAACATATATCTCCTACTATTGTCATGATTGTCAACAATTTGATAGTTGTAAATGTGGATGCAAGTATATGTATTTGTTTTTCTAGAAACGATGAAATGTAGGAAAGGTCAGAAAGAAATGGATGAAGGGGGGTAAATAAGTATTAAATTTGGAAATAAAATGCATGTTAAGGTAATAAGTCTCATAGCAAAAAAAGTAAGTAATTTCAGCGTCGCTCCTCATGCCATGCTGCTCCCATTTCCATATTTCCAAAACAAAAAAAAACAAAAGACTAATTTGACTAACTTACAGCCACAGTTGAACCATTCTTGCCCACTCCTCCGGTGAAAATCACCGAAAAGATGGAATATAAATTGTACAGTGCACAAATCACTGTCATAACTCCTATTAAATACTTAAACATAAAACCATCTATGTATGGTATCTGTAAGAAATAATCTCATTAGACTCATGCAGAAGAAAGTATTGAAATATTTTTGGTAAGCCTCATGAGTCTTGAGATAGAAAATGTCAAATAAAAATGATCCGCGCGTATCTCGACTGATCTGCACAGTGTTGGTTCTTTTCTCCGATTGTATTGCAAAATTACTAATTTACTGGATGCGGCTATTATAGTGCTCGTTGTTATAACAAACTCTTTCGTTCGCTAATCGAATTAAATAATACGAATGAGCGAATGTCTACTATAACAAAGGAAACATATGAAAAATTCTGTGGAGGTACAAATAAAACGAATGTAATGAGCTTGATGTTATGGTAGCCAGTCATTGATGATCAAATAATGAGTTTGTAATATTTTGTGCTATAGAATTTGTGTTTGCAGTCTTCAAAAAATTTACTGTAATTGTCACTATTGTGCCTTAAAAAGAGTTGTATGCTCCATTGTTACATGAATGTCATACAAAGCTTAAACTTGCTTTAAAAACTGAAAAGAAAACTAATCTTTCATGGCAACTGACCAGTACAAAGCTTAATCAATTTTCCACCACAAATTAGTACAGCTAATTTGCATAAAGATCTCAGTACTTATTAGTTGCCATGAAACATTTTATAGTTATACATAATATATTTGAAAATAACAAGCCACTTTTAAAAAGAAAAGATACAACCTCCATCATCCACACTTTAGGTCCAAAGAATGCGGAAATGAGGTGAATAGTTATAATTGTAAACTGCGCTTCTGTGACATCTATCTTGCCAAACTTTAGTGACCCTGTTTAAAGACATTCGTGATTAAAAGTGATACAAATGTTGTTAAACATTCTGTTGTATGCAAAAAAATTATTACCTGAAACGTAAGTCTGCCAATGAGCACAATAAAAAAGTGTCATAGCACAAAAGCACTGGAAAAACATCCATGTTGGATAATATCCTAATTGCACTGCTATACATGCTGACAGAGCAACAAACACTAAAAGTATAAAAATCCCATGTTTCTATTAGGTAACACTAACTATAGTTATGACTAAAATACATATAAATATTTTGAATTCAGATGAAACGAATGGCTTAAACAATGCCTACAAATGTAAAATGTTATCAGACATTCAGTATATTTCGATTACCCTGAATTGTAATATTATCTTTGTTAAAACAAAGTTCTTTCATGGGAAATCAGATAAACTTATAATGTACATAATCAGGCTACATACCAGTCGATATGGAATCACATCCATGATCAAACAATTCGCCCAAGGGTGACGAAGTTCCTGTTCTCCTGGCTTGTTTGCCATCTATGGCGTCTAAACTTTGGTAAATGAACAGACCAAGCGCACACAGGAAGCATGCCCACCTGGGTGCCTGAAATGTCAACGTAACGTCACTTCTGCCTGCATGGATTCGCGTTTGCTAAAACAACTCGTGCCTACACAATGTTATAAATACGCGAGTCAAATTAAAACAATGTCTATGCCTATACAAGCGTGCCTCTGTACAAGCGATATATATTCGCTTGTTAATTGTGTTTATCACGCGCGGAATTACAACAGAGATATTCGCGGAATGATTCCATTATGAATGTGCAATAGATCCCTAAATAACTCGGCGGTTTGGAGCACCGTCGAAAGTGGTAAGCGAAGTGTAACGCAAAAAATAGGTTATGTAAATGGTACCTCGGTCCTTGCATCGGGGCTGTAATAAACAAGAATCAAAGTGGTTACGATGTTGACGATAAGTCCCAGGATTGTGATTAAATTGGGCGCAAGCCAAAGTGGAATTCTGCTGACAAGCCAGTTCCACCAGGGTTGAAGGAGCCCATCCAAAAGGCTGCTGGTGGTGCAACTGTATTTGTGTTCGCTCAGGCGTTTCAGTTGTCCGGGCGAGAGGAGCTTCTCTTTATAAAACTGCATAATTCAAAGCAGCCGGAATACTGGGAACACCAGGAACGATTCACGACAATTCAACGGTCATCGATTCTTTCACAACACAACGACTAAACATAACAAGTAACTGTTCGTGAACACGTACGACTCGTACGACATCTCTTCGTCACACACGTTCGTACAGAGATGAAACTCTGGTCAGTTTCGAAAACTAATGTAACTATCAATGCGCATGCGTCTGTAAGTAGAATCAGCATGAATTTAGCAACAGTTGCTAGAAAGAAAACGAATAGAGGAAAGAGGAGCCTGATCGGACACTACTCTTTGGTCGAAAGGTCAAAGTGAAAATGTTAGTGAATCAAATTATGAAAAGATAGGATCTTCTCCACTGATATATCAGTGATCTTCTCCCGCCCCTGTGCCCTCCCGCTGCTCATCGTTCTAGCCACTGTCAGTAGTTTAAACTTGTGTACCTTCACTACGCAGGCGCGCGCAAGTGTGTACACCCAATACAGAAGTGTCGTCTCTGTAACATACTGATTTGAACTGGAAGTATCATCAAAGTATGTATACAGCTTGGTACAGCGATAACGTGAGTCATGAGTCTTCCGTGTTCGTTATCAATACCGGTTCTACATCATATTTTACATATTACAATGGTAACACATCATTTTTAATATTAAATATCATCTAAAAAGAAACCTGTACACTGTTAATAAAGATTTAGCTTACCCCAATGACAATTTAATCATTTTATTCCACTTACTTTTAAGTAGAATCACGTCGGAAGTTACCATTTAAAAATTTCCCGCTAATTTATTTGTACTGTAATTTTTGCAATGAAAACCGCTTCCTTTGCGTTTAGTAATAATTTTCTCCTATCTCATAAGATTTATCTATCACCCTATTCATGGCATTAAGAATTTTTATTATCATTCGTAATCGTTGTGTTGTTTTTGAAATAATCTAAATATGTGTGTATAAATCATGGCGACTCTGGCCGGTTTCACGAGACTACTTAATTTTGCCACGAATACTTGTCTCAGGAGGATTAAACCAATTTCAGTCTATAAACAGTATTATCCAGGTTAGCCGATCTCTCTTTTAAAAAAAAGAAACAATTATCTTTTTTTGTTTACAGGAGTATCGAGGTTATATAACCTCGCTTTTGAATTCGTCATACTAATACTACGTTACAAATAATAATAATACGTAACTAATTTGTATTCCTTTTGACATTGCACGATAGTATAATAACAGAGGAATGTTTAATCGCACAGTTCTGCCACTGTTTTTGGGTGACGGTGTAAAATGTAAACTTTATTATTCTGTTTACTACAGCGCTGAAATTATGGGATATCGAAGTTGCTGGATACAAAACACATTTCAAGTTGCCCTGGTTTCCCAAGCCACCAAGTTACCAAGAAGAAGTCATCGAAAATGACAAGGAAAAGGAACAAGCAGCATCTGGTTGTTATTTACAATGCACATGTTAATTACAGCATACATTTGCTTCATTAGCACAATTTGTAATATCATCTTTATTTACAGACGTGATAAATGAAATTAACAAACAGATAGCTACGAACACAACCGGCCGTTTATTCGCAGTCGTGCATTTAGCTGGAACACAGTTCAAAGTAACAGAAAGCGATGTTATAATCGTTAATGGTCACTGGCCTCCTCAGCCAGGTGAAAAAATAAAGTTAGAGAAAGTGTTACTTGTTGGCAGCACAGATTTCACCCTTATTGGAAGGCCAATTGTAAACAGGGAGCTGGTGTCAGTCGATGCAACCGTTGTACAGAAAACTTTGTCCCACACAGTCACTCGTTTTAGAATGAGAAAAAGGAAACAATTTCGCAGGATAAACTGTAAGACACAGTTTACAAATAAACGTAGTAACAGTGTCATTTGACAAATAGTTTACATAACATTTGCTCGTTTTACAGTTATGAGGGAACACCGAACAATGCTGAGAATAAATTCTATTACTATAAATGGAGACATAGATAAGAAGAAAGAAGTGGAAGGTTTGGATAGAGTATATTAAACATTGCAGAAGTTACTTATTACCAGGACAGAATTATAAGAACACTCGAAATAATTAATTCGTTATCCTTAATCTATGTCTATTCAATCCTTATTCTGAAAAAATATACTTAATATTGATATTTGGTCTGTATATATTAATGCATTCCATATCTATTAATTTAATGAACATTTGACTGGTATGAGCGATAATAAATTATTTTCACAATATCTAAATATAGGCGCAAATCTATTTAACACTCGCTCACGAGAGCAAGAGTTACATGTATTCTGAAACGAAAACTTTGTATTTGGATTATTAATTGAAAATAATTGTTGAAGCTGGGGCATAGGAAAAGGAAGAAAGTATTAAAAGTCTTACATTCTACTATGAAATACATATTTACGCAAATTCTAAATGTGCAGCTATTAGCTCGATATTATCCACTACATGCAAGATACTATAATTTATAAGTTATAGCATTTTGCGAATTGTGGATAATATCGATTGCCCAGGTCTCACCACGAGGAGGTTGCTGCACAAGAGACCCGAAAGGGAGTCAGAACGAAGTCTCCCTTCGTTCTGTCTCCCTTTCTTACAACGAAGATTCTTAGAAACTAAGTTTCGCAGGTCGCTAAATGGAGAAGTAATCTTTTTCATGGAAAAGACTTCTTTCCATTTAGCGTATGTCGAGTAATTATTGCGGGGCAAAGTGTGAATCGGAGAAGAAGTCACCGATCCACGAGGGATCAAGGTCGAATCAGGCGGAAGGCTCTGATTCTTTCAAAGAAACAAACAAGATCGAACCAGAGCAGAAGGCTCTGGTTCAAGGGTGACGCGACGCGTTCAGTGCTCACAAGTCCTGAGCCGACCAGCCCGATACCCGTCACTCCATCACCAAGAAAGATGGCAAAAAGATGCGCTCAAACGGTTTCTGGCGCTACTGGGTGACATGAGAACATGGCGTGCCCAGGATTACGTTAACACAGAGGATCGTCAGAAGACGAGTGAACGAGTCTGTTAGACATCCCTCTCAATGACTTCACGCCGGATACCGAAACTGGACCGACTCAGAACCTGCAAGCAAGGCCGACACAGCAGAAGGCTGTGTCGGAGTCAGAAAACGAGGCGAGCAAAGTCAAGTTACGGCAATAATTACTCGACATAATTACAACGACGATATACAATCTTAAAAACTAACGCACGCACTAAAACTAACTTAAGAATAATCTGATGTCTTCGTTCGACGAATCCTCTTCTTTCGATGAATGTTCTTCTTCCGATGAATTTTCTTCGTACGATGAATTTTCTTCGCACGATGAATCTTTTCCTTTCGATGAATTATCTTCCTTTGATGAATTTTCTTCGTTCGTTGTGACTAACAAGAGCAAGATGAACGACCCAAATCGAAACAGAATCGAATACCAATTGAAAGAAAATCGGCACCAAATCGAAAACCAGTCGAAACAAAGTGGAAACAAAATCGAAACCACATCGAGCCCAAATCTAATGATTTGTGGACGTAACGACCTATAGGCGACTCGGGTGCCCCCGGGGACGCGAGTCCCCGTACCCACTCACGGGCCCAATCCCGTGAGTGAATCCCTGAGGGAACTCCGATCCGAGCAATATTGATTTCAAGATAAAAATATCAATTTCCAGAAATAAATATCCATTTCCAGAAATAAATATCAATTTCCTCAAATAAGTATCAATTTCCTGAAATAAATAACAATTTCCTGAAATAAATATCAATTTCCTGAAATAAATAACAATTTCCTGAAATAAATAACAATTTCCTGAAATAAATAACAATTTCCTGAAATAAATAACAATTTCCTGAAATAAATAACAATTTCCTGAAATAAATAACAATTTCCTGAAATAAATAACAATTTCCTGAAATAAATAACAATTTCCTGAAATAAATAACAATTTCCTGAAATAAATAACAATTTCCTGAAATAAATATCAATTTCCTGAAATAAATAACAATTTCCTGAAATAAATAACAATTTCCTGAAATAAATAACAATTTCATGAAATAAATAACAATTTCCTGAAATAAATAACAATTTCCTGAAATAAATAACAATTTCATGAAATAAATATTAATTTCAAGACAAATATGTATATCAATTTCCTGAAAAAATATCAATTTCCTGAAAAATATCAATTTCTAGACAAAAATATTGTATCTATTTAGTAAAGTTGAACTTTGAAAGTCTTACAAAATTAAGTATTACTATTCTTACAAAGTACATAAGAAATTTAAAACTCTAAGGTCTAAAATTCTAGATCGGTACGTCTAAAACTACTTTAAATCGCGGCTATTTATTCGCAACATTAACTAGACATTAAGTCAACTTTGAAAATTTGTACTATTACAACGCGTGTACAAATTTGTTTCGCAACGCTACTTAAAATCGCGAATGTTCTTATCTCACAGTTGATCGTTGCAACTGGAGCATGGGCGCCTGAAATATCGAATCATTCCAATACAAACGCGATCCTTTTGATGCGCAACGCTAATTCAACAAAACGAAATTCAAAATACTATTTAAATAAGAAAAGAATTCTGATGTCTAAAATTCTATATCAGTGTCTCTAGAATTACTTTACATCGCGACTATTTATTCGTAACATTAACTAGGCGTTTGATCAACTTTAAAAATTGATACTAGTACAACGCGTGTGACAATTTGTTTCGCAACGCTACTCGAAATCGCGGATGAGCCCATCTCACGGTTGATCGTTGCAGCTCGAGCATGGGCGCCTGAAATGTCGAAAGACTCGAAAGCAAACGCGAACTTTTGGTGCGCAACGCTAATTCAACGAACAGAGATCCAAAAAAGATTACTCTAATTCAACAAATCGAAATTCAAATTGCTATTTAAATAAGAAATTTAAAATTCCAACGTTCAAAATTGTACATCTGTATGTCTAGATTTACTTTAAATCGCAACTATTTATTCGCAACATTTACTACACATTTAATCAAGTTTTAAAATTGATAGTAGTACAACGCGAGTGACAATTTGTTTCGCAACACTACTCGAAATCGCGGATGTGCCCATCTCACAGCTGATCGTTGCAGCTCGAGCATGGGAGACTGAAAAGTCGAAAGACTCGAAAGCAAACGCGAACTTTTGGTACGCAACGCTAATTCAATGAACAGAGATCCAAAAAAGATTACTCTACAGTTTCTGCAAAACGAATCGCGACTATTTGTTTCGCAACGCTATAGTTTAAGCAAGCCATATCGCTGATAGAGACTAGTATTATATTTAGAAGAAAGGCTAACTTTGATCTCTGTTCAAAATCGACTAACGCAACGCGTACTTTTTTCGCAACGCTAGTGCAAATCGCGGACGTTCCCATCTCGGCTGATCGTTGGGGCGGCGAGGCCTGCCCATGCATGCAACTAACTACTTTTACATTCTACTACAACTCTATTTCTACAGACGAGTATAACGACAAGGTAGTGATAAAATGACTCACTCGAAGATGCGAAGACGTTGCAATGATTATCCTTTTGAATGACAGTTTGTCCGGCATCTTTGGCATAAAACCTCGTCTGCTCCTTCGGCCCCATCCCGACAATTTGTTTCGCACCGCTACTCGATATCGCGGAAGTACCCATCTCACAGTTGATCGTTGCAACTGGAGCATGGGCGCCTGAAATATCGAAAGATTCTATTGCAAACGCGATTCTTTTGATGCGCAACGCTAATTCAACAAATCGAATTTAAAATGCTGTTTAAATAAGAAATTTAAAACTCTAACGTCTAAAATTCTAAACGGGTATCTTTAGAACTACTTTAAATTACGACTATTTATTTGCAAAATTTACTAGACATTTCATCAACTTTAAAAATTGATACTAGTACAACGCGTGTAACAATTTGATTCGCAACACTACTTGAAATCGCGGATGTGCCCATCTCACAGTTGATCGTTGCAGCTCGAGCATGGGAGCCTGAAAAGTCGAAAGACTCGAAAGCAAACGCGAACTTTTGGTGCGCAACGCTAATTCAACGAACAGAGATCCAAAAAACGATTACTTTAGATTATATGTAAAACAACAACAATATGAACTTTAAAAGCGCTGCTATCAAATTGAAATGTAATTTTGATCGCGACTATTTGTGATTCGCAACGCTACGCTCTAAACAATCTATACCGTAATGTTAGCTTTAATCTCTGTTCAAAATTGACTAAATTCAACGCGTGGTTTTCTCGCAACGCTAGTGCAAATCGCGGACGTTCCCATCTCGGCTGATCGTTGGGGCGGCGAGGCCTGCCCATGCATGCAACTAACTACTTTTACACTATATAACTACTCTATTTCTACAAACAACTACAGTGACAAGGTAGTGACGAAATGACTCACCGAAGATGCGAAGCCACTGCGACGATCGCCCTCTCTAAGCCGATCAGCACGATACCCGTCACTCCAACACGAAGAGTAATGATTGCCCGTCGCCAGCATCGGAAGCGTTGACATGCCCTCCACGCAGTATGAAGTTGCATAGGCCGAAGAAGATCCGGAATGAACAAGTCTCTCAGGCATCCTCAGCATTGAAGGTGATTGAGGAGACCATGGCCCACCCCGAGCCAGCTTAAAGTAGGCCAAGGAAGTTTTAAATAACCCTTGGACTACCCTAAGCTAGCTAAAGGTAGACCATGGTAGACAATGGTAGGCCATTGGTGGAGGACCAATAGTCAAGCTCGAGCCAGTTGAAGGTAGGCAAGGGCAGCTCTGGAGAAGCAAGAGTAGCTCTGGATGACCACTGGTCAACCCAGGATAGGCCACTAGTGGAGGACCCTTGGTCAACTCTAAGCCAGCTGAAGGTAGGCAAGGGTAGATCTGGAGAACCACTGTTCAGCCTCAGGGTAAGCAAGGGTAGGCGAGAGTAGCTCTGGATGACCACTGGTCGTCCCCAGGGTAGGCCAATGGTGGTGAACCCTTGGTCAACCCTAAGCCAGCTGAAGGTAGGCAAGGGCAGCTCTGAAGAACCACTGGTCAGCCTCAAGGTAAGCAAGGGTAGGCCACAGTAGCTCTGGATGACCACTGGTCAACCCCACGGTAGGCCACTGGTGGAGGACCCTTGGTCAACCCTATGCCAGCTGAAGGTAGACGAGGGTAGCACTGGAAGACCACTGGTCATCCCCAAGGTAGGTAGGAGCGGCCATGGTACCGCTGGAGGACCCCTGGTCATCCCCAAGGTAGGCAGGAGAGGCCAAGGTACCGCTGGAGGATCCTTGGTCAGCCCAAGGTAGCCGAAGACCCTCCTGGTCCCGGAGCACATCCGCTCCTGCCGGAGGGCCCGGCCCGACTGATTGACGGAGCGCGCTCCGTAGGCTTAGGTAGGTACGATGCGCAGCGCGCAGCGAAGCGCAACGTTCCCCACCCCAACTAATTTCGGTAGACCTCGATTGCCGTGATAATAATTATTGATAAATGTATTATTTCTGGCTGATTAATGTTTATAACAATTCCTTTTGCCAACGATGTCGACAAGCATCCCCTTGACTATCTACCATCTTATATTTTTAATAAAAATTGCTAACAGTACTCGAGATTCAGAGTAACTTTTAATACATAAATATTACCAAACAATATTATATCCAGCAAATGTAATGAATAAATTTATTATCTCTGGCTGTATAATGTTTATAAAAATTGCTTTTGCCAATTATGTCGACATGCACTCCCGCGACTATCTGACCATCTAATTTTTTAGTAAAAATATTTAATGGAACTCGAGATATTGAATATCTTTTAACACATCTCACTAACAAACTCGAGATCCAGCATAATTTATGATACATGAATATTACTAAGCATAATTATATTGAAAAAATGTAATTAATGAATTTGTTATCTCTGTTTGTTTAACGATTACAACGATTATATGTTTGGTTACCTCACCACCCAATTTTTTAGTAAAAATAGCTAATAGTACTCGAGATACAGATTAACTTTTATGCATGAACATTTGCAGTATACAAGATATTCAATTCTCACTAGTATGCACAGTTTCATTAGAACAATTGTAACAAAAATTATTTATAACTAATTAACCTCTTCTAGAATCGAATTGGAAACTATACATGAATGTTGCCGAAGGTCCATTCTATATTCTTCGAGAGCTAATATTTATAAAAATCACCTGAAGTAATTTATCAACAATTTTTGTGGAGGTAACTTCTATCTTCTATACCCGCAATGAGTAAGACAAGGCGAGTCCGAGTATTTGTCAAAGGTAAACACACAAATCGTTGTGTCACCTCTCTGGAAATCGTAAATAACTAATTAACTAGGCGTCGAATCTACATAAAACTGCAACAGAAATGTAGCTGAGACATCATTCTAGATCCTCCGATCACAGGGAAGATTATTTTTTACCAGAGATCTGTTAAATTATTTGAGTTTATTTTAGAACGAGACTTAGAATAATTGTTTATAACTATTTAGTCTGAAATAAAATGTGACGATAAACTATATGTGAAAGTAGCTGAAGGTCTATTCTATATTTCCTAACTGCAAATATTTGTAAACAATTCCTCACAAGTGTGTTACTAATAAATTTTCTGTCGAGTGTGCACAGTATTCAGCAGCTCTGTGTCTGTCTTTCTTTCTCTTCTTAAATGTGCATAAGTTCGTCCTTGTCGGATACAAATTTCTTTATCATGTTCCCCAAATTTTTACCAGATGGTTCGAAGTCCTGTAAAAAAATAGGCGGCACAAGTGAATAATACGTGGAGTATTTTTGTACAAATACAATTGCGTTTTAAAGCTGACAACGCTGTAAAATCGAGCCTCCTCGGACACACACTTTATGTGTTGCAACCTCATGTAGTTGACCACCTGACCGTTCCATTTCGATAGAGTCCGCTATCGTACTAGGACATTTTCTACAGAGTCGGTAATTCAGAACCGTAGGCAGAAAAACGCATTGCATGCAATGTCTGTAGGTATCTTAAGTCTGTGGCGACAACTAGTTATCGATCTGCAACCAACTGTCGATAACATTTGGCTAACAGTTTGGGCTTTTTGCCGCTGCAGGAAATGGCGCTATACGGACGTTTGAAAAGAGCAAATAATGCGTGCCGGAATTTGCATTATGTCTTATAGCGAAAGCGGCAAAGATCATATGCACTTGATTAAAAAATAATAATTAAATGCTATGCGTTGAGATTTTTTCATTCTTGAGGGCTTAAATTAAAGCTGGAAGAATGCACTTTACGGTAGACTCGTTACAATATAAAAATTGTTAAGGTGGTATAATCGAAATCCACAAATGACGACCGTTTGCATCAGAACTTAAGTAAGATATTATTTCAAGTAATAGTCAAGTACTACATCTTTTATTTGTTTGTTGTTTTCAAATTTCTTTTTGATGTAGCTATGTGAGGAAATTATAGCGATTAAATGTTTTTAATAAATTGGCAAATTATACACGATGACTACGAAGTAGTGGTCAAGCAGCTGCATAATGATTTTACATGTAAGAACAAGTCAATAAAACAGAATAACATTTTTCTGTTCGACGCTTCGTTTTTGAGAAAATTGAGGTTGAAAATCTAGCGATTGCGCGTACTATGCCGCTATGCAATTTTATTCGGCTGGCGCGTCTGATCATGACCTACCGATTCTACTTCGCGTAACTACGAGGGCTCGCGAACTCGACTAATTTTCAAACTTATTTTTCTCGAAAACGAAGCCCTAAACAAGAAAATGTTATTCTTCCTTTTCGTCCCATTTAAGTATACAGAATCACGATCCAGCCGCTCGTTACATGATTTTAGTTACATCCTGTACAGTTAGCTGAAATGTCTCTCAACATGTAAATAATTGTACTTGCTACAGACAATGTACAAAATAACCGTTTTAAATAGGTATATAGTAATGCATAAAATATTATAGTCATTAACAATTTACTAAATCCAAGAAATGTAAAATTTGCATAAAGATCCACCGTCTAGTCATAGTGATGGATAATTTATTTATTTAATTCAATACAGTTTGCCAGGGGTGTTATAAACAAACTTGTTTCCCACTTTGAAGGTTCAACCACAGATGGCCTCACATGCCGTTTTTACAATTTTTCCAGAACGTACGAAAAATTTAAAATTTATTAAAAAATGCTGCGACCGCGTAAAACACGATGCACGCCATCCATTTAAAAAATTCAAAAGCATTCACCACCACCGATGAAAACAGTCAAGATGTACTTGATATATTCGCAATACTTTTGAGAAATTTCGCGAAGTTTCGAGAACCACGGAAGAAATGGTGAAAGGCCGTTCGATCCGGGTTCGCCTACGAGGCGACCGTTTCGGCTATCGGTAAAGCATAAAATTGCGACTGAACACATCAAGTAGCTGGGTCGCGTGCGCATGCGCGTCGCGCTACTGCATTTTATGAATGGATGAGCGAAGTGAATGAACGGACGTCAGCTGGGTTGGTTCGGTGCACACACACACACGATACGCCCATACACGCGTACACATACGCACTCGTGTGCACACGAACGTGGAGAAGTAAGCCGAACACGTAGCGAATGTCCGCAAAATGGAAAGGGTGTGTACTCACGGATTCGAGGATCGTACTTTTTCATCGTGGCCTTTAACCCTCCCGGGAAAATGGACGTACAAAAGATCCTCTCCCTACGTTTACCCTTTTCCGCTTTTATTCTTTGACTGGACCTGCTATTGTTTACTTATAATCACAGATTTGAAACGAGTACATGAAATCATAATATTATAAAGATTTTACAGTATCTAAAATAGTAACTGGATGTATTTTTAGCTGAGGAACGTATGAGGGTTGAAAATAGTCCTTTTTTCAACCCCTTTAATCCTCATATGTTCTTCAGGGCGGAAGTTCATTCGTTTAAGGTTTTTGCGGATGTATAAAGTTCGATTTTCTTTGATTTGCGACGTGGAATATATTTCCTGAAAGTTTAAGACTGCGGATTTTATGCATTTATGAGAAGAAAGGCTAGGCGCAATTTAATACGATAGAAGGATTCAAAGAATTTAAGACTGCTCATGTACTATTTTTAACTTGTTACTATTATTAAAAAAGAAAAACAGCCTCTAAATGGTTAATGTGTCTTGCAATCGATGCAGACGAGTTTTATTTTGCAAGGAAAACTCGCAGTCTAGTTATAAATGAAATATAATTTTGTTCGTTTCACCTGTTACTCTAGAGGTGCCGGGTGCTCAACATTAATACTTTTTATCGGTTCATCATTATCTAAGGAATGCAATAGCATTTTACAATATTTTATATCAATGCCAAAGCCAGATAACATATTATTTTCCATTATTATATTTTTATTGCATATATATTTATTGCATTATTAGATCTCCAAATTATTGTAATTAGTACGTTTCGGTTCGAAATCTTGAAAATGAATTGTAACACAAGGGGTTGGAAAGCGGAACAAAGATTACATCTATTTCTGAAGAACGTATACGCATACAATATGTTACAAAACATAGATGTATGTGAAAGTAAGAACACATGAAATTATACCAACCAAAGAAAAATATATTTTTTTCACAAAAAGAAAAATGGAATCTTGTACCATTCTAACCCAGATAGCCCGAGCGAAATGACCCATGGGGTAATTTTATTGCCTTCGCAGTTAGAGATAGTTCCAACTCGATCTTTCCTTCGTGAATACTTCTCCCAGTGTCCTCGAGGGTTTGGTAAAACTATAACAAATTTTCTACATTTCTTAAAATATTGAACAAAAATTTCCTTTACCAGAACTTACTTGATTCCTCGTTTAAGATAAAAAGACGTCGAAGTAATGTTCAACAGGCTACCACAAAAATCTAAAAATCCTTGTCTCACCCGGAGTTACTATACAAGGATCGACCAACGTTCAAAACACGTTACTTCGCATAAACGAGTCAGCAACCGGAAGCAGGACAGAGTCGCGTTTCTCCGAACGAAAAACAACACGCGTAAGGAAACGTTTGCAGTTCGGTTGCAAGTGGAGGCAGAGAAACGTTCCATTTTCGTGGTCGAGATGCGCGGACCGATGACGCAAACAGTAGAAAGTAGCGGGTAGCAATTATTTCTTTTTCATCGGCTCGGATTAAGCGAGTAACCGGGGCTGGTACACGCGGGACGCAGGACCGGTAACGTAGTGCGTACGCGATTTCTCTCTCTCTCTCTCTCTCTCTCTCTCTCTCTCTCTCTCTCTCTCTCTAGAGCGCGCGCTCGCGCCCACGAACCGCGCGCGGTCCCGTTCGAACGGGAGCGTTACGGCGGCATAAAATGTTTTAATGAAATGTAAAGCGCTCGGTATTAACCCGCCGCCGATTTTTCCGAAACCATTTATCGCCCCGGAGGCCGGTGAAACGGGCCATAACGGCACCGGGCCCCGGTATCCTTGCTCTCAGTCAACTTTGATTGTT
The DNA here is from genome assembly GCA_913789915.3 of Sphecodes monilicornis. Lineage (NCBI taxonomy): Eukaryota > Metazoa > Arthropoda > Insecta > Hymenoptera > Halictidae > Sphecodes > Sphecodes monilicornis. The sequence goes on from OU565295.1 coordinate 15,614,846, forward strand.
CCCTGGACTCGCGCGTTTAAATACTTCGCGTGTACCGCGCATAAATAACCGGGCCCCGGGAGCCGAGCACGATAAATTGCCGATTTTTCACGACAACCTGTATTCCTGGGTCGGTATAGGCTCGCGTGGCAGGTGTTGCTTCATCGAGTCTAGCTCTCGACGGACTCGATAAACCATACTAATACCGCGCCGACGCGCGACCAACAGAAAAAAGATACCTGAAACGGAACGGATCTCTACGCTGTGCTTAAAAGAATGGAACATACATACATTCTCATTTAATTTCAGTTTGTAACTGTGAACTGGACACTTTTATTATTTTGCATAAGGATCCGCTGTCTTATCATAAACCGGTAAATAACACACACTGTATACATCTGCGACGGTGGGTTCGGACACAAGAATCGAGACGCCGCAGAATCGCGGCGGTGATAGCGAACGTGTTAAGTGAAGAAACTACATTTTTACTTGGCTCCAATTTTTCACAATTTCTCAAAAACCAGAAAATTTTTATTTCGCTTAAAGGTCCCGTAGGCATCGACAGAGGAACTCATCCGCTCCTCATTACTTTGCGCTGTACATGTACCCGTTATCAGCAGGTCCTCGTTGCCCGCGTCAGCCAGGGCTCGCTAGTCCAGTTAAAAATACACCGCGGGACCGATCAGCGTTTAATTCCAGAAATAATTCGCAACGAGCCGGCTCTATTCTGGTATCCGCGTTTAGCATCCCCTTGGCGACGGGGGTGTGGGCAGGAGGGGCGGCGGCGCGAGGAGGTTGCCAATGGCACCTCGACGAACGCCACCGGTATGGTGGTGGTGGTGCCTGGAACGACGTTGTCGGTCTCATAGTGCGTATCGTGTGCACGGGTTGTGCAGGTGTTTGCACGGTTCCACGGACAACCCGAGCGCCCCTCCGCGCCGGAGATTACGCCGGCGTCAGTGGTTGGAGGGGAGACGGGGAGCGAGGGGGTTGCAGTCGATGCCGGCGCGGTAAAGAGGGTCGTCGGGACGCTCTCCCCGGACTCGAGCGGTCAAGGGCAGTGGCGTCGCGTGACGTCATACGGCGCTGCAGTGACGCAACAGTCGCCAGGGGCAACCCGTCGGCTGACGGTCGCCTGGCAACCCTGTTCCCTCCCTCTCTCTCTTCCTAGAGAGCTGTTTTCCCTCTTCTTCTCTCCCTCTACTCCCCGCGTTCTCTCACCAGCTGTCTTCGTCTCTCCACCCCCCTGCGGTGACCGTACCCTCTCCTCTCAGCCCCCCAACCCCTCTGATCCCCGGACGCACGTGCCGTTTCTCAATGAACCCCTCTTATCCCTCCAACGTTCCGGTCCATCCAACCCCCTCCATCGGTCACCGCATACACACCAGCTACCACCTTGCTTTTACGTGGGCTCGACGTGACCCTAACCCCCAGCGAGGACTTCGCCGGTCGGGTACCGATGGCCGTGCACCCGGCCCGACCCGACCCGAGCCAAGGATTCCTCTCGAACGACGCTCGTCCGTGGTTGTTTTCCACACCGGAGTTGCGTCGTTCCAACGACGACAGAGAGGATCGTTCGAAGACCCCTACGTAGCAGATTTTCTCTTGGTAGCCCTCGGCAAAATAAGGTTGATTTAGGGGATGAATAAAGTTGGAGGATTTGGAGGTGGGGAGAAGGTGCAAGAATGTGTGAAGTGCTGTAACGTAGACACAGGTCTTTATATGCGAATGTATGTGAAAGGGTGTGACGTCGCATTCAGGTAAGACTCTGGTCATGGAGGGTCAATGTATAACAACTATGAATCCTTAACACTTTATCTACCGGAAGCCTATTAATCGGCTTTTCAAGAATTGTACTATACTAAAAAGGACCATAAAAATCTTCTTTTTCATAATAATCCCCAATGAAATAATTAGATTACGTTACCGAGGGTGACTTATTAGATCACGAATAAAATTGCTACTGCTCTTAAAGGATCCATTAAGAAATCCTTAGCCATGGACCATAGACGTACGAAAATTATGAAATAATCGCCGGTAAATGATGTGTTAACGGAGGGGAATGATTTTTAGCATACTTCTCGATGGGTCGAATATAGCTTACTTGTAAAACAAAATGGAGCAATGAATAGTTAAGTATACGAATGGAACGAAGGGAAAAGTGTTGGGTTTAGTAAAAATTTGTTTGATATTATGTGAGAGTGATCATTTATTTAAAAATTTAAAGCGTTGGTTTTGGATGGACTGGATTCTAATCCAGTCCACGGTTAATTAGTACACCTGTTGAAGATTAGATTTCACTCTACAATAAATCAGGAAGCAAATTAGGAACTTGTAACTCGATACCATCCGAGAGTTACCGACGCGTCGCCACCACGCATTTTTGTGGCACATCGTGGGCGGATGCGGAGACGACATACCTCTTCAGCTTCCGCTAAAAGGTGCACACGGGCTTCGTCAGGTTCGTGCCAACTACCACCGTTCGCGACAGATTTCCCAGGGGGTTGTCACGTGCCGGAGATCAAAGTTCCCGCGCTTTCCTGTTTAGAACTTTCGAAAATTGAAGTTAGGTCGCCGCTACTTCGTGGGAAAGATACGGGACGTGGAAGAGCATAATTGTTTCACTTAAATTGTCCTCTTGCTGGAGCTTAGAAGAACTGACAGGTTCTAATCAATGATCGCGGTTGTTCAACTGTATCCAGTTCGGCAATTAAGCGACTGTGGTGAATCAGCGAAGTTCGCGTCCTTGAAATAATAAATTAAATAATTCTAAACAATAATGATTTTTATTGGACATATCGAGCAATATGTTAACTTTATTTCTGCATTCTTCCTGTCGCTCAAAATTCCGAATTGGTATAACTATTCAATATTGTTTAACTGTGGGACCTTATCAGCTTCCATCCAGCGTCGAAACAAACTGAAACAAACAAGTCCAAAACGTTAGCGTTAATTTAAGCGGAAATAGATTTCTTTCTATGTAGCATACGATTTTTTGAATCATTCTAGACCGGAAAAGTCAAAAACGTTAGTGTTAACCCTTTGCACTCGAAGCTATTTCAACTAAAAAACCAAACATATCTTCTAACCTAGAATATTTTCATCGTACATAAGCTTTTTTCATTATATGCGTACGAAACTGATATAGTACGTCATACAATATTTAAATGTTTAGTAATTTATTACATATAAACAAATTTAATCATGTAAACAATATTCTGAATAAAGGTGTAACAATTTGTAGCGGCGCCTCAGAGTCGCCATTCGAGTGCTAAGGGTTAATTTAAGCGGAAATAGATTTTTTTCTATGTAGCATACGATTTTTGAATCATTCTAGACCGGGAAAGTCAAAAACGTTAGCGTTAATTTAAGCGGAAATAGATTTCTTTCTATGTAGCATACAATTTTTTAATCATTTTAGACCGGAAACGTCCATTTTAATTGAAAGTAGATACCCGGGTATTGATACGATGGTTAACCTTCTCGGGGTTGCAACTTTTTTAGTAATTCAAAATTTAAAAAATCCTCCAACCACGGTATTCTACCTATCTAAAACTAGACTGAGCAATTTTTAATTATTTTTTAAGGTAACGGGTTGGCTACCGGTTCGAGGTGACAGGGTAGCAGGTGTGTTAGGGGTAGCATCGGTTCAGTTTCGAGGACCGTAGGCCACAAGGTCTGTGGAGTTCTGGATCATTCTTCGGTGATGACACCGGTTCTATTAGCAAGCTACCCGTCCCTCCCAATTCCTGTCATTCAAGCGGTGGCTGGTTGGGAACGCTTCACCCTCTCCGCCCCACGTGGCTTACCGAATTGCGTCATAGCGCTACCGGAGACGCGAAATTCGAGAGCTCGCCAGCTCGTTATATGCCGCTCTCTGTATCGATCCTCCGTGGATAACGTAAGACTAGCAAAAAGCGTAAGTCAAAGGTAAGAGGAGCGCGAGCGATCGCGAGCAGGGGGTAGCGAAAGGGGATGACGCCCCGGCGAGGGCGAACGTTGCAGCGCAAATAGGGGGTTGCCACTCGTGCTTTTTATATCGTCGTCCGGTGGACGACGGGCTCGCGTTTCAACCGTTTCGAGCACGCGTCATCCGAAGATAGCCTTTCCACGACCAAAGGGAAACTTGTTCGTACCTTATATCATCCCCTAACCTTTCGGACTCTTTTATACGCAATCGATGCCCGAATTAGATACCGAAACAAACGTGGAAATGAGAGGATTATTGTCGATCTGATACCTCGACGTGATTGTTTAATATTTTTAAGATTGTTAGAGTCACCCCCTGTAGGGGTTAGTCTTTGAAATCACACCGTACAGACGTTTCTTTTTTAAATCACGCCAAAACCGGTAATGTAATTGTATTTTTAGGGAATTTATCTTTTAAAAGAAGATTTTGAAGTTTCTTTTTGAAAGGTAGTGGGACAATTTAGAAAATTGATATCAGGTTTCGGGAAGATAAAATATTCTTTAGGAACGTTAGGCGCAAAACCTCATCGCGGTAGGCGTAAAACCTCGACGCGGTAGGAGTAAAAGTCTCGACGCGGTAGGAGAAAAACCGATCTGGCGATGAAACGATTTAGTAGAAACCTCGACGCGGTAGACGTAAATTCTCGACGCGGTGGGAGTAAAACCGATCTGGCGATGAAACGATGAAACAATGATACGATGAAACGATTTAGTAAAAAGAATGGTAATTATATAGAAAAGGTCTGCGTGCTCCGATTTTGATGAAATTTTAATATATTATAGATTTCGATATTTTGAACAACTTTTTCCTTTTCCAATATAGGGGGGTCGCTTTTAGTTTTCGAGATATTTGCAAAAAGCTATCGGTAATGTTAATTTCATAACGGAAGCCTTCTTTTTAGAAACACTGGGCGCGTGTGAAACACTGGGTGGGTGTGTGTGGTATTGTCGCTTCTCATCTCCACAACGTGTTTACAAACAAAAAATAAACAGATGCGGCCCGAAAATCCAGGAAATGTCTTTGAAAATTGAAAGCTCAGCTTATGTATGTATGATCAGAGTTATCTACAGGAGTTCATTCTGCTTGTTTCTTCTGTTATTTTTTGTTTGTAAACACGTTGTGGAGATGAGAAGCGACAATACCACACCCACCCACCCAGTGTTTCACACGCACCCAGTGTTTCTAAAAAGAAGGTTTTCGTTATGAAATTAACATTGCCGATAGTTTTTTGCAAATATCTCGAAAACTAAAAGCGACCCCCTATATTGGAAAAGAAAAAAGTTGTTCAAAATGTGTTGCTCCATAACATATTAAAATTTCATCAAAATCGGAGTACGCAGACCTTTTCTATATAATTACCAAAAGAAGTTTCACCTCAGCCATGTGGTCTAAGCACACACCAATTTAATATTCTCATACTATGTAAATCTTAATAAAATTTGGTTTATTCGGACGGATCGATGTGGCACTCAAAGATCATTAAGCACAATTTAACATTAATATTTCATTCGACGTTAATAATAAAGAGAATGATAATAATAGTAGAGGACAAGCTAGAGAAGATACTCACTAGTATTCTTGCAGGAACTTCTTCCTGGGTTTACGAAGCAGCTCGGAAATGATTTTCGAGGAGCAGCAACCACTTTGCTGCAGAAAATGCAATCCACACAGCGGGACATCGAGGCAGCTATTCAGTTAACGCGTTCGAACAAATAGGGCGCATCCGTCAATGTTCAATTGATCTGGAAGAAAACACAAATATTGATAGATCGATACTGTTTGTCTAGTCATCTAGAATTTCCACTTTGCGGGAGTTGATGGTTAAGGGTTGTTAACCCCTGACCGAGACTTGCGTTCAGAATAGCGAACGTAATGCTGGGAAATAAGCGTAGCGCCTTAACTAAGGGTATATGAATTATAATAAGGCTGCTCAACTTTCATCTTTAGACTGCGGATTTTTATGTAAATAAAAATAGGAACTTGTAGTTGTAGTACAAGTTCCTACAAAATAAAAATTGTCCGCATTATATAGATAGAATTTTATTATATAGAATCTACTATTCATATCATTTTTCAATAACTTTAGTGAACTGAAAATTATACAAAAGCATTTTTTTTCTTCATTAAATGTTCCTGTTTTGCAATTTGATCTACTCGTCTTATCATAAGTGCATCAAATCCGCAGTCTATTTGTAAAAAGAAATCTAATACTAAAGAAGGGTAGTTTCTCAGGTCATAGAGCTACCACCTCAGCACCCATGTCCTCAAATTCAAGAACAGTACCAATCCAAGAAAGCATCGCAATCGACGACTTCGCCAAAGAAGAAAAGTAAAAAGACTTGACACAACGTACAATCGAGGGGTTAAAACGTGCTGCGTAAACCCGTAAGGCTGGATAGAAGGCAATCGGAGAATGGCTCGGCGGAAAATCTCAGTTTCCCGACAATAAAATGCGATCAACGAGAAAGCTACCGCTCGTCCTATCATCGTACTCCTTTTTCTCTGTTCCCAACCTTTTTCTTCGTCGGTCTGATTTTTTCCCCGTCTAATTTCCAGACCCGGGTGTTCAGGTTCTCTCGTTTCTCCCCTCTGGCTCTACACCGGACGAGTGGCGCATCAACGACGACGACAACGACGACGACGAAGAGCCTGCAAAACGAGCATTCCGCTTTCATTCGCGCCGCGCAACGATACCCGGTGTGTCGCATCGATCTTATGAAACCAGCATCAACCGGAGAGCAGCCGCCGAATGAGCCGAGCAGTGAGCTGGCTGGCTGAACGAACAGAGCGAGCAGAGCGAGCCAAGCTGAGGGAGCCAAGCTGAGCGAGAGCCAAGCAACCAAGAAACCAAGCCAGCCAGCCAGCCAGCCACACCCCGACGCGATTAAACCTGTTGCTGCTTCGCTCGTGGCTCGAGACTCCATAGACACTGCACACGTAGGTGTCCGTGGGACACACACGCGTGCACGCCATGCGGGGATCATTCTGAAAGTTTTCAGACGCGAGAGACGCAAGAGAGAGAGAGAGAGAGAGAGAGAGAGAGAGAGAGAGAGAGAGAGAGAGAGAGAGAGAGAGAGAGAGAACCGCGTCGTCGTCGCCGAGTCCCGTACCCGCTCCGGGCCAGAGTCGGCTCTGGGAGGAGCCGATGCGGGGTGGCGCCCTGATCGATGCCGATACCGCGAACAACATGTTGATAAACAATTAGAAACCCTCTTGGGAACCGGGCGCCTGGACAAACGGGACTTGGGTGGCTAATTTTGAATCCTATGGGATTGGGAGTTTCATGAGTTTCCTCCGATGGGGTGGTGAATTCTTCAGGAGTGGGAGCTGAAGCTTCGAGAATCGTGATGGTAATAATGTTTGAGATTGAAGTCGAAATGAATTTTGAGCGCATGAATTTCGACTAATTCTTCAGGAGTGTGAGTAGAGGTTTCCAAATTGTGATGGCACACCGTTTGAGGTTGAAGTTGAAATGCATTTCGACCTAACTCAGACCAAACTCATTAGAATTGAATTGATTTGATCCAAATGATCTGCTACGATTAGAATCGATCCAAATGACTTCCAACCCTTAGTACTTATAATTCCAGCTGTATTTTATTTACACAACTACAGTATAGTAGGGCTTCGATTATCCGAACCTCTGGTATCTGAATCCTCTGGTAATAAAATCTGTTTCAAATTTGAAATGTCCCATATCAAATGGTCCACACCAGCAGCAGAATTTATTGCATAAATCAGTAAGAGCTTCGTCTAAAACTGCGCCGAAATAACAGTTTTATTGTAACGTATTCTACCGTGACATTGTATAATTGTGGGGCACATCGTTGGGAACAGATCAGACTCTACAGGGTTCGGCGAGTGATCCATCGATCCCGGAAGCCGGAAGACGCAGTCGCCTAGCGTCGGTTGCGCGCGCACCGACGGAAGTCGCGTCGTTCTTGGCGGGGAATCAAATTTCAGCGACACCCACGTCGCAGCATCGGGCTAACTGACTTATCGAATGTTTCCATGGGGGAGGCGAGCAGTGGGTCGCGCGACCCGACACGGATTTTTCATCGGGCCTTGGTCGGGCCTCGGTCAGGCCCGTCTGCTCTCCGAGAGAGGAGAGCGATATTTCACGGGGCTCTTTTTGCTCGGCCGAAGGCGCGCGCCAACGTTATACGCGCGCGATCCTTATGTGTCGTGTCGAGGAGCGCGTCGTCGTCGATCGTTAGAGTGGGAGGTTTTGTTCCGAAAGCTGGAATGGAGCGGGATCCGCGTGGAGAGGAGAGAAAGAGAGAGAGAGAGGAGAGAACGCGGAGGGAGGGAGCACGACGTCGCGGCGCGCAACGCAGTCGCTCGATACGAACGAGAGGCAGGGAATCATCAAGAGAGAACGAGAAAGAATCAAGCTGAGACACGGAGACGATGGAAAAAGATAGAGAAAGAGTCAAGCTGAGAGACGGAGAGGAAGGAAAAAGATAGAGAAAGATTCAAGCTGAGAGAAGGAGAGGATGGAAAAAGATAGAGAAAGATTCAAGCTGAGAGACGGAGAGGATGTAAAAAGATAGAGAAAGATTCAAGCTGAGAGACGGAGAGAATAAGGAAAGTTGGAGGAGGATGGAATGATTTGTGGCTCTTGGAGGAACGGAGATGGGCAGGGAAAAACAGAGAAATGAAAGAGCGAGGAGTGAGAGGGGGAGGGGGGGGGGGAGAGCGCTTCAAGAGCAACGAGGATGCAAAGAGGGAAGGAGAGAGAAGACGACGATCAAGAGAGAAAGACGCAGAAAGAGTAAGAGAGCTATGCGTCTTGGAGAAACCGAGATAGATAGAGAAAATGAAGTGCGGAGGGAGAGATCTTGGCCAAGAGCAACGGAGACGCAAAGTGAAGAGAATAGAGGAGGATATGATAGGGACGATGGGGTTAAGCGTGGCAAGATGGGGATCAAGAGAGCAAGAAGAAACAAGAGTGAGAGAGCTGTGTCTCTTGGAGAAACAAAGATAAAGAGCGGGGAGAGAGAACGTGTACATGAGTAACAGAGATGTAAAGAGAACAGAGAGAAGGATGCAAAAGGGACGATGGGGTGAAGTGTGGCAGGAGGAGGATCAAAAGAGAAAGAGTACAGTCACATCAATGTACAGTCTCGACGTCGAGTGACAGAGGGAGGGAGAGAGAGAGAAAATAAAGAGCATGAAGAGAGAACGCGCCTAAGAGTAACAAAGACACAAAGAATGGATGAGAAAGAAGGATGCGAAAGGGACGATGGGGTGAAGCGTGGCGAGCGGAGGATCGAGAAAGAGAAGGATCACTGTTCAATCCCGAGAGAGACGGATCCAACCAAGCGCGAGAGAGAAGTGGATATCTGTCTGTTGAGGTTGAGAGAGACAGAGTCGAGGGAAAGAGAGAAAATAAAAAGCGAGGAGAGAGAACGCGTCCATGAGTAACAGAGACGCGAAGGTAAAAAGGGAGAGAGACGAAAGGGACGATGGGGTGAAGCGTGGCAAGGGGAGGACGAGCGAAGGGCAAGAAAAAAAGACCGCGACGAAGAAGAGTAACGTTGCAAAGAGAAAGAGAGAGAGACAGAGAGAGACAGAGAGAGAGAGACAGAGAGAGAGACAGAGAGAGAGAGACAGAGAGAGAGACAGAGAGAGAGAGACAGAGAGAGAGAGAGAGAGAGACTGCGTGAAGAGGCAGGAGAAGGAGAGAAGGTATCACGAAGTGCAGAGGAGGCCTCATCTCGATCTTGGTCCTATTTATAGACGTGCTCTCACAGCCTCACTCCTGCCCACTTCTTGCACTGTCTCTCCTATATAGGTGTGCATACACCTATGCGCAGCGGCTGGCCATTGCACGTTCTCCGCACGCGAGAGAGCCGACAGCCGAGAGCCGGCCAGCCCAGTCAGCCGGCCAAAACTGTTCGTTCGACCGCGATGGAATCGATGACGTGGACCGGCTCCGAGAGCGTCGGGACGCCGCCACCGATTGCCTCCCTTTTGGTCACCTCCCCCTATTTCTTTCTTCCCGCATTACGCGGGGAATAGATATATCGTTTTTCGTTGATTGGCCGATTACGGAAGCCGATCTTTATTACACATATTTGGTACTAGATTAGTGTGCATCAGAGCGTTGGGACACCGCCATCGATGACCCCCTTTTACCAACTCTTGAACCCCTATAACCTCTTTCTTTTTCCCGCCATTTCGCAGGGAACCGATTTAGGTATCGTTTTCCGTTAATAATTTAATTTATTAGTACACATCTAGAACTGGAATCGATGACGTGTACCAGCTCAGAAAACATCGGGGCGCCAACACCAATTGCCCCCCCCCCCTTTACCTCCTCTTTCTCTCTTCCACCATTTCGTGGGGAAAATATATATACAGGGTGTCCCAAAAATGTCTGAGTTCCTTTAAAGGGGAGGTTCCTGAGGCCATTTGAAGCGACATTTTCCTTTGCAAAAATTGCCGTTTCGGCTTTGTTAAGGAGTTATTAACGAAAAACACGGACCAATCAGAGCGCGACCTAGAGGCGTGTTGGCAGAGACGGCCGCGCGCGACAGAAGTCGAGCGATGGTGATACACCGCGGTCGAAAGCAAGGAACAAACAAGAGAAGAAAATTTTTCGAGTCCCATGTCGGATAGTTCAAATTTGAATATGTTGTAGTCTTTAGTAACCTATGAACGAATCTCGAAGGATTTTTCGAAATCTTGAAAAATGTTGGATTTGCAGACGTGTAAAGAAAAGTGGCAACTTTTCTTCAATAAATTATAACACTAGAACTAACGTACCGAGGAAAATGAGATTTTAGGAGTTTATAGTGAACACAGAAGAATATCTATTGAAAATATTTCGATTTGGAAAAAATGATTTTTTCACCATTTACTTTGAAAAAGTTTTAAACAAATGCAATTTTCCTATAGCCGGGACTGTTTGAAAAATTCGAAAGAAAACGAGGTAACAGCTCCAAGTCTCCTCTTTACGGACCTATTTTTTAAAAGGCAGTCGCTTTAAAATTGACGGAATTAGAATTATTTTAAAACCTTGCTTACCTTGGTACTCCTGTAGAGCCCCAGCGAGGTGAAAATGATTCCTGTATTCACAAATTATTCTGCGTGAAACACTGAACCTGCCCACTCGTTAAATTCACAAGAGCATTTTAATTATTCGCTCTATGAAATTATCGAGCAGAAGGGGTCAATGTCCTTTCACTGCACGATCCGGCCCACATTGTTGATTTATTCACGATCACAATAAAACTATTCACATATATCCATTGGGTTCACAAACGTTGAAAGAAATCCACACAAATGATTCACAGAAATCCACATATCACGCACAACTAGTTCACATTTGACGCACGTAAATCGATCATTTCGACTAGCCGGTCCGCGAAAAACTGTCCATGAAATCTGTCTGTCTATGCTGACGATCGTAGGAAGACTAGTTCAGAACAGCTGACGAGGTTAACGGCCTTTCAACAGCACACTGCCGATTATCATTTCAGCAACTGTTCGATGGAACCGTGTTTTCAAATGGAATGGGAAGAGTAAATGCCCGCCCCTCTTCAAATCGGGGGTCATTCAGGTATGCTTCTACCACCGAGCGTGGCCATAAACCAGCGCCTTGTGTCGAAGCTCAACCTTGACGATGGCTCGACTTCTGGTTACCAAATGTGTACAATAGGTCAATAAAATGCTAAAAGTTTTAACGAAGAGTAACGGCTTTTGGGAATATTGCTACTAGCCTTTCTTACACCGGTATACGGAATACCGGTATTTTGTGCTAATTTGCAATTTCGTGAAACCGGTATTTGCTAAGGGAAAATACTGGTATTTTCGGTATTAGCTATAAATAATAAATATTTTTTAGGGCATCTACTATTATTTGAAATTTACAAATTAATTTTTCTGTATATAACGACTTTAATAAAGAAAACGAAAAGGAAGAAAAGAAAATAACAAGGTCAAATTTAATTAAGTTCGTCGTCAATTTCCGCAAAAACATTTATAAAAAGCAAACACAAACCTATCCAGAAGAATTCGTTGAAGATGATGTTGATGTTAATATCGAAAAAGAATTGTCTCTCGAGAAGAAATTACAATTAGCTGCATATAAAAAAATTTCCGGGCGGTTAGACAGTATTTGCGAACCGTAAGCAAGGCGATTGGGCTCATTCGATGCCCCACGTGCTCTGCACGTTTTCCAAAATATGCCATCGTTTATGGCCATCGATGGAATTTTCATGGAACCGTCCCAGGTACGGTGGCAGGTACGCTTGTATCCCCTTGACTTGAACGAAGGATGCGGAAATAAAGAACTCGGCGATGGCTCGACTTATGTTTACCAAATGTGTGCAGTAGGTCAATAAAATGCTAAACGTTTTCACGAAGAAGTCAAGGCGCTTTCTTCGTTTATTACATTACGACAACACCTCTCTGGGACACGCGGATCCCCCGCGTGCGTCACTCGGGGAGGCTAGTAGCAATATTCCCAAAAGCCGTTACTCTTCGTTAAAACTTTTAGCATTTTATTGACCTATTGTACACATTTGGTAACCAGAAGTCGAGCCATCGTCAAGGTTGAGCTTCGACACAAGGCGCTGGTTTATGGCCACGCTCGGTGGTAGAAGCATACCTGAATGACCCCCGATTTGAAGAGGGGCGGTCATTTACTCTTCCCATTCCATTTGAAAACACGGTTCCATCGAACAGTTGCTGAAATGAAAATCGGCAGTGTGCTGTTGAAAGGCCGTTAACCTCGTCAGCTGTTCTGAACTAGTCTTCCTACGATCGTCAGCATAGACAGACAGATTTCATGGACAGTTTTTCGCGGACCGGCTAGTCGAAATGATCGATTTACGTGCGTCAAATGTGAACTAGTTGTGCGTGATATGTGGATTTCTGTGAATCATTTGTGTGGATTTCTTTCAACGTTTGTGAACCCAATGGATATATGTGAATAGTTTTATTGTGATCGTGAATAAATCAACAATGTGGGCCGGATCGTGCAGTGAAAGGACATTGACCCCTTCTGCTCGATAATTTCATAGAGCGAATAATTAAAATGCTCTTGTGAATTTAACGAGTGGGCAGGTTCAGTGTTTCACGCAGAATAATTTGTGAATACAGGAATCATTTTCACCTCGCTGGGGCTCTACAGGAGTACCAAGGTAAGCAAGGTTTTAAAATAATTCTAATTCCGTCAATTTTAAAGCGACTGCCTTTTAAAAAATAGGTCCGTAAAGAGGAGACTTGGGGCTGTTACCTCGTTTTCTTTCGAATTTTTCAAACAGTCCCGGCTATAGGAAAATTGCATTTGTTTAAAACTTTTTCAAAGTAAAAGGTGAAAAAATCATTTTTTCCAAATCGAAATATTTTCAATAGATATTCTTCTGTGTTCACTATAAGCTCCTAAAATCTCATTTTCCTCGGTACGTTAGTTCTAGTGTTATAATTTATTGAAGAAAAGTTGCCACTTTTCTTTACACGTCTGCAAATCCAACATTTTTCAAGATTTCGAAAAATCCTTCGAGATTCGTTCATAGGGTACTAAAGACTACAACATATTCAAATTTGAACTATCCGACATGGGACTCGAAAAATTTTCTTCTCTTGTTTGTTCCTTGCTTTCGACCGCGGTGTATCACCATCGCTCGACTTCTGTCGCGCGCGGCCGTCTCTGCCAACACGCCTCTAGCTCGCGCTCTGATTGGTCCGTGTTTTTCGTTAATAACTCCTTAACAAAGCCGAAACGGCCATTTTTGCAAAGGAAAATGTCGCTTCAAATGGCCTCAGGAACCTCCCCTTTAAAGGAACTCAGACATTTTTGGGACACCCTGTATATATTACGGAAGTTGATCTCTCGTGGCACTGGTAGATCCTCGGTCGACGTTTCTTCACGGGTCTGAATCATACTCGGATCTCACCTTTTTTGGAGAACCCTCTATCTCCTCTATGCGTCTTGCTTTCTCTCTCTCTCTCTCTCTCTCTCTCTCTCTCTCTCTCTCTCTCTCTTGCGGTCTCTCTTCGATCGATCGATCGGAACAACGATCCTCGCAACCTTTTGCCGCCTCCTCAGTTTCGTGAAACGCTTGCCCGTTCGGTCCGCTCGCCTCTCGGCAGCCCCAACACCGTTACCGAGGAGTTCCGTTTTACTTTCTCGTTACGTGGCGCGATTAATTTCACTTTCGACGACGTCGTCTCGGGAAAACGACGAATTCCACCTCCTCCGACCCGGAACAGTGTTTTTGAACCGGCGGATCGAGATCAGTGGATCGATCGATGGTTTCGAGCGACGAAGATGGAAACGATCGGTGCGGGTGAACGTTTGTTAACACGTTCGCTACCGCTGTTACGGATATGTGACGTTCAAAATCTCTCAGTTTAATCAATGATAGTTGAACTAATATTATACACTTTGTTGTTCAACACTTCAACACTCGAACAGCAGCCAATTCTTACAACTATATAATTCGTTGTTTTATTTATTAATTTTTGGAAACATATTTTTGAACATATTTCATGGAGGCGCGATAGCCTTCCTTTTCTTTTTTTAATGTAACAGATACTGAGTAATTCAATGTCTATTTTAATATTCTGGGTCAAACAGACCCAGGCTCCAATTTATAGAACAAGAAATTATTTATCTTAATTTGTAAATGAATATTCTTAGTATCACACGTCGGAACTTTTCAATCTTGATTTCATTCAATAAATTGTTTCCAATTTATGGAATTTATGAGGCTTCTGGATGGGCACTCGAAGTAATAATTAGACTGCAGAAGTTTATGCAAAATAAATATTGTTTGAAATTTGTTTAATCTGTCCACGCTTTTAAATTGCACTTACTCATTTTGTTAATCGTTGGTTGCCGGATTACTGATGATGGCTTCGAGTAATTGTATGTTTAGGAAAAGTTTTAGGTTATGTACAGAGAACACTTCGGGAACAGCTGAGCTTCGCGGGACCATAATTGCTTGAGGGCGACCGAAACGAAGACTTCTTGCTTTGATCAGGGTTTCGTGCTTCGTTTTTATTCATCGAAGGGTACAGTATGCTCTATGGGTCGCTATCTGGTAATAGAGGATCCTAAATGCTAATCAACTTGGCTTTTATCCTTGGAAGTCTGGTTTTATGGGACTTGATGGCTGCTAGGGTGATTCAAGGGTGACAATGGTGTGTGGCATGAAGGGTGACTGAACATTCTCGTGATAGATGCCGCAGACTATGGGACCACTTGTAAGGAGTACTTCAGCCTCAACTTTCATGTCAATGTCCGGTTACCTATTTCCAATTTGCCGTTCGTTGTCCTATGTTCCACTGTCGACAAACAGCAAAATTGTTATTTAAATTGGTACTGTTTGAACGGTTACAAATAGACTGCGGATTTTATGAATTTATGACAACGCTGAACTGTACTTTAGAGGACCAAAAATTTTCAAGTTTTCTGTATGTGATGCCACACATTTTGACGAGAAAATGATAGACGTGTAAGTTTTGTACACGAAAATCAAGTTTTGGTTACCGGAGTTCACTGGTTGGAAAGCTATGCACGTGGAAACATGAGCAATTTTAAGCATTTTTGACAGGTTAGAGCGTCGCCATTTGAGCGCATGCGCTGGATAGATAGTTTAGGGTTAGTTAAAAGTGCTCAACTTTACACGCTTACAACTTCTGAACCAGTGAGCTCCTAGCAATAAGACTTTCATTTTCGGTGTTTTCTCGTCGAAATCTATAGTACTTCATAAAAAGAAGTTTAAAAAAATTGGTCCTCCAAAGTACAGTTTAACCTATGACAAAAACGAGCATGTACGATTTAAAGCAGTGGACGTATCAAAAAGATTTAAGGACATCAGTGACTTAGTTTCAGCTTAACCATTTGCACTCGAATGGCGACTCTGAGGCACCAGTAAAGATAGCCATATCATTATTCAAAACTGTTGGTTAGGTATGTATTGCGAGAATAAATGTGACAACCGTTTTAATAAATGTTACTTTATTTAATAAACACAACACATGGAATACACGTTATTCAAATGTGAATAATATTTGCACGTAACACAATGTGACTCTACTTTATGAAAAAGAACTGTAGACGGACTGTGACCTGCTCGGTAGGTTAGCTCTGACCGACTGACGACGACTTGCCATATTCCTCCTTAGGCCTCTCAGTGTTAAAACAAAAATTGCGGCACTCGACGTGCAATAAAACGCCGGTCAAAAAAGACATGTCCTATTTCCGCAGCACTCGTGCATTTCGGTAGACACTCCAACCAAAACAGTTAACAGTTCAATTCCATTATTCGCGAATAAATTAGGTCTCGCGAGTTGCACCGATTATTTCGAAAAATCGACCACTGTGAGCCGGCCGGAAAAGAATCGATAAGTGATAAGCATGCGCGCACGAGCGGAGGCTCGCGTTTAGGCGCCAAGTGAGCCGCGTGTTTACGGTGAAAGGTTGCAATATAGAAAAGGTGGGCTCGTATACGAGAGCGCGAATGCCCCGGCACCGTCGCATTCAGACCGTCGCGTCGCGACGCGACTCTCTTGCAACGGGGACCGGTCCTCATTAATCTTCCCGGTTGGCTTTTAAACGAACACCACCGGACGAACAATAGTTCGGTCGCGTAGGACGCGGCTCTCGATCTATCGACGTCCTCGATCGCCGGGCCCCTGTTCGGTAATTGTCGATGATCGATAAAGATGTCCGCGGCCGATGAATGCGCCTGACGGTAGATCGGCACCGGGAGAAAAAAAATCACGATCGATGACGGTCGTAAAAACCGACGGTTTCGTTCGTGCTGTGATCCAACTCGATCTCCCTTGATCTTTCTTGATCTTCTGCGGTCTTCTTCGATCCATCGCGAGAATGTAATTGCAAGTATCTTACCCGGCAGATCGGGGACCACGTTAAGTGATTAACAGCATGATCGCTTTATTTAATAATATGGAATTTTAGCGTTATTTTCGTACCTCGTGGCGGATCATTGGGATTTAATGATAGTGATAATTTGATAGAAACTCAGACTTGATTCTGTCCAACGTTTTTCAGTCATTCGTTGAACCTTGTA
Source organism: Sphecodes monilicornis (assembly GCA_913789915.3). Taxonomy (NCBI): domain Eukaryota; kingdom Metazoa; phylum Arthropoda; class Insecta; order Hymenoptera; family Halictidae; genus Sphecodes; species Sphecodes monilicornis. The sequence goes on from OU565295.1 coordinate 15,631,847, forward strand.
ATTATTTTATTGCGTTTGTTCGATGATATTGGATAACTGTATCAGTAGATCGTTATGGCTGAGGGAAATATTTGATCGGAATCATTGATACGATTGCTGATGGAATGACTTGAAACATGATATTGTATTTATGTTGGATTGATAGAAGAATTAACAATGTTTCAGAGAAACATGCATTTAAATGATAATAAATCTTGTTCATTTACAAAATATAAAGCACAATATGCATTCAATGATAATAGATCTTGTTCATTTATAAAATATAAAGAACAATATGCATTCAATGATAATTGATCTTGTTCATTTATAAAATATAGAGTACAATATGCATGAAATGATTAAAGATCTTGTTCATTTACAAAATATAAAGCACAATATGCATTCAATGATAATAGATCTTGTTCATTTATAAAATATAAAGAACAATATGCATTCAATGATAATTGATCTCGTTCATTTATAAAATATAGAGTACAATATGCATGAAATGATTAAAGATCTTGTTATTTTACAAAATCTGAAATAAAATACATTATCCTGTTACAAAATATAAAAGAATGTACTCTATCGTTCATCGTTAGGTTAGAATGAAAATAACATAGACGAAGATGGCGATAAAGATTGCCACAAAATTTTCTTTTCATTCTGTATTGCATACAAAAATAATTAGTGTACTAAATTCTTCATTAATGATTTCATTGTATTTTCTGCATTATAAGGAATATTTGTTGTACTTACTAGCTTTCGTAACTTAAAGATGCCGGCAGCGTAAATAGTCTTTTTATGACTATTCTTTTTCCAGAGAGATCCTTGTTCTCCATTGGTCTGTAGATATACTAAACGATTAAATTATTATATCCACAGTATGAAAAATACATTTGACGTTTAACACATAAATTTGCCTGCAGCGTTGTTAAATATATATTTGAAATTTTGCAAGCGTCAACTCGTCAAGAAACAGAAGTATTCAATGCTACTAACTTTACACACAAAATTCGATTGTTTCAAAATAAAATTGCTAAATCTGTCTACGCAGCTGTATTGGTTCGACCAGCATGTATAATACATGAGCACTTCTATCACGTTCAATTTTTAAAAATAAAACAAAGAAACAAACCTATTGTTATCATTTCCAAAGAAAATATTTTCTACTTGATATCGAAGTTTGGGACCACTAATATAATTCTCCAATCTTTTTCGTTGAGGATGCTGCAAAGAGGGGTGTGAATCGGGACAGAATTAACAACTCGAGTCGGTTCAATGTTAACTTTGTATTTTTGTTAATAATCGTCGTGGGGAACCGGGCCAGATTAAACGGCAACGATGATTACAACACAAAATATACAGGTAGTCGAGAGATTGTTTTTTCCCGGTGTGCCGCAGCACTCGGAGCACCATGTATGGCATAATAGTTACACATAATTTATCCAACTATAGCGTAATATCGTTCGTAAAAAAAAGTGTCGTCTCTGTAGCGTTCTCTCAATCATTTTCTCACTAGAATTTCTCTCTAACTGTCTCTCTCTCTCTCTCCTCAGCGCATTCACACGGATACGTTTTATGTCTCCCTCTCTCTCTCTCTTTTTCTTAAATTTTCTCTCTCTCTCTCTCTCTCCCCGTGTTTCTTCTAACTAAACCTCGAAGAGACGTGTGTCAGTATCTGTATGTATGTATGTTTGTATTTGTGTGTGTATGTGTGCGTGCTTGTTACACGCTCCTTTGCTCTACAAGTATTTTTCCGACCTATCTAGAACAATAGCGGACAATATGGCGCGGAACGCGCGTTCAGAGCTGTCTGAGCGCGCCGGATAACCATGATCGTTATTAATAGAATTATAATAGAATAATTATAATAAAAATAATCCTTTAACTTTAACAATATATATATCTATATAGATCTGCCATCAATACATATATATATACATATATATTTATATATATAATATATATATAGAGATTTTTTTCTTGTTAATAAATAGAGCAACATATACATAATATTAATCGTCGCTAAACTCATATCTTTATATTACACGTAAAACGATGGCGAAAAAAGGGGGTTGTTGTTGTTGTTGTTGTTGTTCAGTTCAAAGATTGGGGAGGTTTGTTGTTGGTTTATGGGTTGTTGGCTGAGGGGAAAGAAGTATGGGCGGGCAAGATCAAACGGAGGGAAGGTGAACTGAATTTCTCAAGAGGTTCTCTATCCCTCGTTTTCTTTCTTTGTCTCTGCCCCGTTCGATTAAAACATGTAACCTATGTGTACATATGTATAACACGTGTGAATATATATATATATATATACATATTTACAGAGGAAAACTCCGGTACAACAACGATGATCGTCTAATTAAGATTCACTCGTGGGGTTTTGCTTGGCGGTGAAAAAGGGCACCTCCCTCTTCTTCATCTTCTTCGTCATGTTCAACTTCTACTTCTTTTTCTCTTTCTCTCTCTCTCTTTCTCTCTCTCTCTCACGAAGAATTCTCGACAGCCGAGAAGTTCGATGGGTGTTGAGGTTGATTCGACCGTTGTCGAAGGATCGTAAAAGGACGAAGAGCAAGAATGGACCCGTGGGTTACGAAAGACAATGCGCGGGGAGGGGGGATGGGGGTGGGAGTAGGTTGATTACGGGATCCGAGATTTTAGCGTGTCTGGAGCACGAAAAGGGTGTTCGAACTAGGAACGAGACACGTGGACGTGGCGTTCGAAGAGGTAGAGCGCGATACGAAGCGATTGTTCGATTGTATGATTGAAAGACACGAGGTTCAAGGACGCAAAAATGTAGAGTGCGGACGCGTGTGCATGTGTGTATGCATATGGATCGATTCTCGCGACGAGATCAGGCCGTGCGTCTCGCCATTCTCTCTCTCTCTCTCTCTCTCTCTCTCTCTCTCTCTCTCCCTCTCTCATTCTCCCTTACTTCTATCTCTTAAATTCTCTTCTTTCATACGATCCTCAGTGTGGAAAATCACCGATTTCTTTTTATAAGCACTGTAAAACGATTTATTCACGTCTGTTTCTCTTTCTTGTTATAAAATGAAACAGAATTTGAATGGAAACCTCGAGTAAGAGTTCACATTACATCTATAATACATATTAGAGGTTTCCGTTCATTTGTTTGTCTAGAGCAGTGATGGGCAATTTTGCCTCAATTGAGGCAAAACCGTCCACACCGTAGCGCCCTCTGTCCCCTTCCATCAAGCGCGGTACAATGGGGCAACGAAGACACGAGACATCAGCGTACGCAATGAATGTGCGCGCTGCATGAAAGAGAGGTTGGTGGGAGAAGCAGGCGTTTAAGGGGCTCCAACCGTGCCCACCACTGGTCTAGAGCGTAAGGCAAAAATGGGCGAGATACCCTATGGCTCTTTTATGGAACCATTTCTGAGGAACGTATGAGGATTAAATTCTCATTTCCATTCTGTCCATTAAATTCTCTTTTCCATTGTATCTATTAAATTCTCTTTTATTCTATCTATTAAATTTTCTCTGTTCTTCTATCTATTAAATTCTCCTATTCCTTCTATCTCTTAAATTCTCTCTCTCTCCTATTCTCAATTATCGTCTAACACTTTCTTTCTCATTTTCTCACTCTTCGATTATCGAACTAAATTCTTCTCACTACACACGATCGATTCGAGGATCGTCCGTCAGCGAATCAATTCTCTCGGGGGCGCTTATAAAAATACATAGAAAATATTTTTGGATATACATACATGTACATATACATACATTCCCTGATCGGCAAGAAAGCGCGGAAATTGTCGAATCGTTCGCGGCTCGACGAGAGGACGGACGAACGCTCGGTATACTCGAGATTACTATGATGCACCTGGTAACTGTCGTTTATCAACTACTAAAAAACTGTCCATTTAACCCTATACATTTGCAAGCAAAACCAGATAATTATCTTCTTCTTAAAACTTAACAATTACTTCTCTTTTCGTTCGTAACACAGTTAAAATATGAAAACAAAATATCAACAAGACAGTTCTTTTCGAGATGACGTAGCTAAAACAAGTCGTAACAAAGTTTTCTGAACAATAAAGGATATACAACATCAATCTAAACTATCAATTTATTGTACGCTTGTTGCGAACATAATTTTTATTATCGTGTATAGTAAATTCTTTTCTCATCTGTTTCACACTTTGTTTCAAACATATTCCCTTATCTATCAAGTTATTGAACTCTTAAGATACACAGATTTTTGATCATCCTGTATATGAAATTTCTACTATCTGATTGGTTTGAAATTTTGTCTCCTATCTACAAAATGCAGTACCTTTGTCATGCACAGATTGCAAATCATACTGTATATTTAACTGTTCTCTGACCAGTTTCCGATTGTTATGCGTTTACCGTGCACACAATCTAAATCATCCTGTATGTTATATTCCTGCGCTCTTATGGTGCGCAATATGAACGAACCTGTATATTAAACTTCCAGCCTGATCTGTTTCAGATTCAGTTCCCACCACGTTTCCCTATTTATCGACTTGCTGTACTTTTATAGTGCAGACAATATGAATGAACCTGTATATTAAACTTCCAGTCTGATCTGTTTCAGACTTAGTTTCCAACATGTTTCCCTATCTACCAATTTTTGCACGTTAACTCTGCACACAATTTGAATGACCCTGTATATTAAACTTCCAGTCCGAAATGTTTCAGACTTAGTTTCCGCCATTTTTCCCTATCTACCAATTTGTTGCACGTTAACTCTGCACACAATATGAATGAACCCGTACATTAAAATTGCTGTCCGATCTGTTTCAGACTTCGTTTCCAACATGTTTCCCTATCTACCAATTTTTTGCACGTTAACTCTGCACACAATCTGAATGATTCCGCATATTAAACAACTCTCTGATCTGTTTCGGACATTGTTTCCAATACGTTTCCCTATTTATTGACTTGCTGTACTTTTATAATGCAGACAATATGAATGAACCTGTATACTAAACTTCCAGTCCCATCTGTTTCAGATTTAGTTTCCAACATGTTTCCCTATCTATCAATTTTTTTGTACGTTAACTCTGCACACAATTTGAATGATCCTGTATATTAAACAGCTGACTGATCTGTTTCGGACATTGTTTCCAACACGTTTCCCTATTTATTGACTTGCTGTACTTTTATAATGCAGACAATATGAATGAACCTGAATACTAAACTTCCAGTCCGATCTGTTTCAGACTTAGTTTCCAACATGTTTCCCTATCTATCAATTTTTTTGTACGTTAACTCTGCACACAATTTGAATGATCCTGTATATTAAACAACTCCCTGATCTGTTTCGGACATTGTTTCCAACACGTTTCCCTATTTATTGACTTGCTGTACTTTTATAATGCAGACAATATGAATGAACCTGTATACTAAACTTCCAGTCCAATCTGTTTCAGACTTAGTTTCCAACATGTTTCCCTATCTATCAATTTTTTTGTACGTTAACTCTGCACACAATTTGAATGATCCTGTATATTAAACAGCTGACTGATCTGTTTCGGACATTGTTTCCAACACAATTCCCTATTTACCAACTTCTTGTACATTCGCAGTGCACAAAATTTTGATCGTCCTGTATAAGAAACTTGTACTCTTTGATCCCATGTTTCAGACATTGTTTCCAGGCGATTTGCAGATGAAAAAGACCCAAAGGCGACAGTTACCCGAGCAGCACAGTAGACCGTGGACCAGGTTTCGATCGCGAACCGAGGGATCTCGTCGAGGTGTCCCTGGATCGCTCGGTGTCTCGCGTGTGTTTCTTTCCTGTTTCTTTTACGCGGTCGTTTGCATGGCGATCGAGACCCAGCCCTGTTCTCTCTCTCTCTCTCTCTCTCTCTCTCTCTCTCTCTCTATCTAATTCGACGAATTCCTTCCCTGATTCCCGGAAGCTGCGGGCGGTATCGATTCGACGTCGTTCGGCCGAGTGGCTGGTCGCCAGTATCTCGTGACACCGGAATATTTCGTGCGCGTATCTACGCGCGATTCTCGCATCTGCATCTCGATCGTTCCTCGATCGCAAACAAGGGCATAAAACGCGACCGCCCCGTAAATAACGATCCCCAACGGCTTGCCCGTAACCGAGCATACTCTCTCTCTCTCTCTCTCTCTCTCTCTCTCATTCTCTCGTTCTTCCACCGTCTCTCCCGTCTTTCTTTTACACGCGTCGTCTCTCGCGCGCGCTCCTTCTCCGTCTCTCGCGGCGGAAAACACTCGGACAGCTCGAGAATCGACACCGATCCCGTCGTCGTCGTCGAGGAAACGACTCGGACATAGTGTTTACTCGACAAGACCTAAGAATTTCCGTCCCGAAGTCGATTTCTTCAGAAAACACTGCAACAACGATCCCCGGCGAGTTTACAGTAGCGCACGACTAAATCCACACCAGTCGCGTCTAGATATGTACGCAATGCCACGACTGGATATCGTAAACATCTCGCAAACAAAATATGATTTCCAATAATTGTCGTCTTACCTTTAAAATCTTAACACCAATGGATAGTCGAGATTCTTCCGATTAGAATGAGTCCAAACACGAGGTGAATCGGACGAGTTGAACCGATTTAATATTCAGCAATGTTCATCATAATTTGATAATTGATTAACATAAAAATAGTCCGATTTGTGTCGTGTTTGTACTCGTTTTAATCGGAAGAATCTCGGCTATCCAGTGGTGGTACTAGAATTGCAAATGGGAGAGAACAATTACTGAAATTTTGTTTATCGCATATTTATTTTGTTCAGTCGACCTTCGAATGCTCGGTGATTGGAAGGAAAAGATATTATGCTAGAATTGAACTACCGGCACCTGAACTGATGTAAATTTATCCGTTCATTACTGTAGATATACGAACCAGGAGATGAAGGAGGAAATTTGCAAGATCCGAAATAATTTGCGACCGATGTTGCCCCATCCCGGAAGAATAATCGATCGGTTCGGAAATAGAACGAAGACTATTGTTCCGCGATTTTTCATCGGTTCCACCTGTTTAGCCTTTCGTGGCGGTGGTTGCGGATCATAAATCGGTTTATGGTTCGATAACCTGCACGTTGGTCCCGCGATCGTTAAGGAATTCGCGGGACTAAACTTTAAAGTGGGATAAGATGAAACATAATTAAAGTCATATATCGCGATAGTAATGGAACATACTGCCTTTTAAGCATAGTCTCGTAAAATCTTTAACGATCAAAGACCGTCATGCAGATTATTGACCTATAAAACGTATTTATTGCATCTAGTCTGATTTTTCTGTACCCGATGATGAAAGTATCAAATTTTATTATTTGCGTCGGCGTTTGTTTCGTACGCTGTGCTCCGACACTCGAATGTCAAAGGACAGATTATGCTACTGAATTGACGAGCTTGGACGATGACGAAACTGCTGGAACGGTTCGCGTGAATTTCTTTCAGTGTACTCTTATCTGTGAATGATGGAAGACTCTTTCCTGTTTCAGATAAAGATACGATTCGAAAAGACAGTTCACTATGTTCTAGACAGCTTTTTTACGTATAAACACAACAGATATTTACCGTGGATCTATTTGAGCAGTTCACAGGCCAAATCGATTAACAACCATTCAAGTTTTCTTACATTTTATTGTAAAAACACTCGACTGAATCTTTTCATTCTAAATAAATTTCATAATTAAGCTTATAGTTTCACTGAATGACAAAAATGGAAAGAACTTTTAAAAAATTTACTATTTCATAGATTTTCTTTACTTTCAATTCTGCGGAGATAATCGATATGGCAAATAAGCGACTCATTTATGTAATCCATTCTATAAATGTATCAGTAAAACTAATCAACAGTAACTCATTAATGGACTGCGGATATTTATGGAAAATAAAAATAGTCTGCGTTAATAGCAATGAGCTACACAGACATTTAGTTCTATTTTTACCAACTTTATAGAAAATAAAAATTGTCTGCGTTAATAGCAATGAGCTACACAGACATTTAGTTCTGTTTTTAACAACTTTATAGAAAATAAAAATTGTCTGCGTTAATAGAAATGAGAATATTAATAAAAATTGAAAAGAATATTAATAAAAATTGTCTGCGTTAATAGCAATGAGCTACACAGACATTTAGTTCTGTTTTTACCAACGTTATAGAAAATAAAAATTGCCTGCGTTAATAGAAATGAGCTACACAGACATTTAGTTCTGCTCTTACCAACTTTATAGAAAATAATAGCATTGTTAACCCTTTCAGAAGTTAAACCTTTTTGAAGTTGCAAACAGACAATTGTTCACATAACTAAAACTCAGTGCACAATTTTCTTCTTTCTTGGTAATTCAATGTTTCAAATTTAATTAATTGAAATCCGCAGTCTACTCATGACACTATAATTAACACATTATCTATCAAGGATTGTCTCATAATTTTTGGGAGTCTATGGCACATGAAGATGTTTTTAATACATCCTTCAACAGCAGCAGAAACCTCAATCATGAACCACCAACTCACCCTCAACAACATAATCTAATATTTTTTCGTTAGGTATTATTATGTAAAAGAAGATTTTTGAGCTTCCATTTGCTACAGCAGGACTATTAAAAATCCTATTGATAGACTTCCGGTAGACAAAGTGTTAAGTTCTCTCATACTTCACTATAAATTCAGAACAATTTCCCCAATTGTGCTCCCGATATCTTCCACATAGAAACACAAATTCCATCGGTGGAGGACCAACATTTTACAAAAACGAATTCAATTGCAGAAATATCTAAACATTCAAACATTTTTCCGAACCGTCTTCTGTACGCAACACGCGAGTACCCTGAACAGAAAGAGTCAATCAATCCTGACAAAAGCATCACCAGCACCCGAGCTCGTTCCCAACAAAAACGCGAAACGTTTATCGAGTGATCGAATACCAGCGACACATTCCGTCGCTCTCATGTTCCCTGGATACCCGAGGCTGCGCGAGAGACGATCGAGCGGATCGCGCGACGAAAACGCTTGCGGAATGAAGCCTCTCTTTATGTACAACGATGCTCCAGGACGCGCTATCTTACGTGCTAGTACAACAGGACGACTTTATCTCGGGCCTGTACCGGCGTGTGATCGTTCTTCCAGAGACACGCGCGAGGATGAGGGATGAAAAGCCGGTCCTCGCTGGCGAGCCGACGACGATCGGCGACGGATCAGTCGTTGACGGTAGTCTGTGTGTTCCGTCTAAAGGTCTCCGTCGTTTGCTCGTCGCCCGGCGAGGAGAGAAGCTGCGCCTTGGGTGAGCACGAATCGCAAGGTCGAGGGGGGGGGGGGGGTAATGCTTGTCGATCGAAGACAGACAGGCAAGACAGACAAACAGACAGACACGGGTCGGACAGACAGGTGGACAGAGGCAAGCTGAAGACGACAGGTCGCGACGACCGATCCGAGGAAAGGTCGAGTTATACAGACGACTTTGTCGGATCAGACAGTAATATTTACCCAGGTTTAAATGAGAGTGTTCGCAAGCCGATATCGGAGACCGACTTCTCAACGATACTTTTTCTTCGAGTCTGAGAGGTCATAAATTTCGAGCGGGTGACTTCTCCCTGCCGCGCGTGGCACAAAAAAATTTTTCTGTCTGATCCGACAAAGTCGTCTGTAACTCGACCTTAAGGTAGGGTCTCGCTCGTTGCACTCCCGATCGAATGACCGCTCTTCGCCTGTTGCGTTTCGTTCGGAATGGGGTTCGAAAGGGTGGGGAATGTAGCCTAGCTTTTATTAACATGTTAAACGCTGTGTCAGACCCTGAGGGCCGACGGCGTCGAATTTACAAAACAATATACAGGGTGGTCCAAGTGATTTGCCTATCTTGAATTCTTTCGTTACTTGTAATAATATAAAAAAAATGATGTATACAAAAGTCGCATGGTATAGTGGGGGAAATATTGTGATGGAAACAATTTTTACGTGCGTGAGGTAGTTTTGGAGAATTCAAGGTCACCTTGATTTCTTTTAACGGAAAGGCCTACTTTTCGTAACACAAATCGATATCAAATTCTGCGTAAAAGTGTATGCACCTTTATATATCTTAAAGTTAACAGATAACGAAATAATTTGCAATAAGTACCTACTACCTCTAGGTAAACTAGTAACTAAGTACCTCCAGGTACTTATTGTCCTTCAACTTGAGTATAGTCAGTACGTATAGAAAGTTATTTCGACAATGTATCGTTAATTATTAGATCTAGGAGATATGAAAGGTCAATGCATTTTTACGCGGAATTTGATACCATATCGAGTCAAGGTACAAAAAGTAGGTTTTTCCATTTAGATAAAAAATGTTGAGACCATAATATTTTCCCCTCTATACCATGCAGCTTTTGCAGCGGATTTTATGCATTTATGACAGAAATTTGTAACGTTAAAGACATTAGAAGAATTAAAAAATATTATTGTATTATTCTCTTTTGCATCAGAATCCACAGTCTAGTTATGATATGATCAATTGAAAAATATCCCCATTTGGGGATGGCGGCACTCATGGAATGTATTTAGTTCTTTTTGTGCCACTCTGTAGTGCAATCCTTGTACACGACCTCAAATGGGGATTATGGTACTGGTAATGGGTTAATGTAAATGGTAATTTAGCATCGCGACTGTTTCTCTATATAGTTCTATGTAGACAGCGGATTTTATGCGTTTATGACAAAATGATGTTAGAACAGTAAAATCATTAGATGAATTCAAAAATACTGTTGCATGATTTTCAACCTTTCCTACATATCAAGAAAATAAATTTCTACTTCAGTTTGTTGCAATTCAGGTGGAAAATGTTTATTTTGCAACAGGATCCGCTGTCTAATTAATATGTACACATTGATCCCGACCTCGATTGGGGAATTATAGTTGGGAAATGTGACGCGATCGATACCCCGTTCAAGAATTGAAAGAACCTCGGATCACGCCTGAAATTCCCTCTTTTGGTGCAACGAGCGAGTACCTACTGTACACTCGAAGAGTAGCTATGACACCCAACGTCGTCGACCTGTCGCAGTCCAGGCACCTAACGCAAACCCGGACGAGTCAAGAACAACTTTAGCGCAACGTCGTCGACCTGCCTTGGTCCGAGGTATTAACGCAGACTCGACCCAGACCTAGACGAGTCGAGAGAAGCTTTTGTGTCAACAAGATCGACCCATAAGTCCAAGGTGTTTAGCACCCGATCGAAACCCGGACGATTCGAGAGAGTCTCTTCCGCGGTCCGCCTTAGTCCCAGGTGTTTAGCACCGTGTATTTTCCTATCGAAGCCACTGGTCTCGGTCAGTTGCTCCATGGCACTGCTGCACAGCCCAACAGAAAAACGATAACGGAGAAGAACCCGTTGTTCTCGCGTAGCCCCACTACTGGTTGCACGGTGGCGAGGCATGGCTCTGAGGGTGGTTCCTCGCGGGCGCGTGGGTGGCCTCTCTCTTCAGCCTCTGCTTCAGGTGCACCTTCGCATGGCGTTTCTTCTCGTCGCTCCTCGCGAACTTTCGGCCGCATTGATCACAGCAGAACGGCTTCTCGCCGGTGTGGGTCCTGACGTGGGTGGTCAGATGGTCGCTCCTGGAGAACGAGCGCATGCAGATGCGGCACTGGAACGGTTTCTGGCCGGTGTGGATGCGTATGTGTCTGGTGAGCTCGTCGCTGCGGGAGAACCTGCGATCGCATCGGTCGACGGGACAGGCGTACGGCCGTTCGTGCACAGGCGTCTTGCTCGGACGATTAGGGTACTTCCTGGGCTTGACGGGGACCAGCCTGAGCGGCAGAGCGCTCTGCTGGTACACCTGCGTGAGAATCTCGTGGCCCTTCGAAGTACTGGGATTGATCTCCGCTAGTTGAACGCTGGTGTTCCCGGCGGATAAGGGTGGTTGTTGCTGTTGCTGCTGCTGCTGCTGTTGGCTGGGTTGTGGTTGCTGGAGCTGCTGTTGCTGCTGCACGGCGGGACCATAGCCGCTCGTGCCGATCGGCTCTTGCTTTAGCTGGGTCTCCTGGTGGTGGTGATGGGGATGATGGTGGGACAGGAGGTTGGGGTCGTAGGCTTCCTCGTGAGCCGTCAACCAGCCGGCCGGGGTGGTTGCCGGTGTGTCGTGGTAACCTGGCGGCGGGGGTGGTTTCGACTCTACCTGGAGGAGTTCGACGGTCTCGCCGCCGTACGGAGCCGAGTGTAGTGTCGGGTGGAGGAACGGTTGACCCGTCAAGGTAAGCGTCGGCGAGGGTAACGGACCCCAGAGCTCCTGGTTCGTCTGCTGTGGCTGTTGCTGCTGTTGGGGTTGTTGTTGCTGGCTCTGCAGCGTGTTCAGAGTGGACGATTGCGTGCAGGTGGTAGTGAAGACGCCTCTGTAGGTCAGCGTGGGCACGTTGCAGATGTTGACGCTGGTCGCAGGCGCCGAGGACACCGAGGAGGTCGAATGCGGGGAAGAGTACAGGATCACGCCGCCTTGGAGAACATTGCACCGGTCCGCGTCCTCTTGCGTTTGATGATGCCGTGGAGGGCTGGTGGATGGAGGTGCTCCGGGCGTCCCGGTGTCCTGGGAGTCCTGGTGATGGTGATGATGCCGGTGGTCCCTGCCAGCCGAGGTCGCCGTCTCATCGTCCTCCGCGGTCGCCTCCTCTAGCGACAGGTCCTCGCCCGCCAGGCTGCCTGAAAACCATCCATCGAATCCACGATCAGTCTCGCGATCGACTCGCTCGGTTAGAGAGTGCTAGAGGGTGTGCAAGACAACAGGTGACAAACACGGTGTTACACACGAGCACATACACAGGCACACGGTCCCGAAAGAGAAGGTTCGGGGCGTGTGCGCGAGCAGCGGTTCGAAGAGAAAGAGCTAAGCGAGAATCGACAGGAAGGACCGTGCGATACGGGGGTGGCTTTATCTGTGAGCCGGGAGCGTAGCGGCCGGCTACTATCTGTCGTCTGCATCCTGTCGTCCCGTTACTTCCTTCCTACCAAAGTACGCAATCGTCTCTAGCTGCTTACCGAGAACAAAGTCGGGCTGCTCCCAGACGCGGGAGAAACTGAGAAACGGAGTCGTCGGTTGTGCTACAGAACTGTGGGATCGGGACCCCTCGGATCAAACGCGTATGTAGATTACGAAACGTCGGATCTGATCAGTTACGAATCGGGAGTTGACGGGTTCGAGTCCAGCTGCGGCCGGTTCCCTATCTTCTAAAATCCTATAGAACCCAGCCCCGCCTCGTGTAAAAATGAATCAATGACGAAGCACCATCTGTTTTCATTCATCATGACGTCTCTCCGCGGAGAGGCTAAGCGTATCGGAAGAGTTGGACACCTTCGAAAGGGACGTTGGACAGATTCAGCCGGAAGGAAACGTGGCGTAGAGAGGAAGAGACAAAGTCGATGACGCGTCAATGATAAAGTAGAACACTTTTGAAACTCGCGGATGATACGGTGGCTACCGGCTCGGCGGAGAGGGTGGTTGTGTTGCTTCGGATGCAGAGAGGGTGGGGGCACACCGGGAGCATGAATGAACCGGCAAGGGCGGTGGGAGGCGGGGGCGAGGGCAGCGGCGGAGGCGATGCTGGGTAGGAAGAGGTGGAGGAGGAGGAGGAAGCGGTGGAGGAGGAGGGTTTCTGAATGTCGGGGTCGCCGAGTATTGATCCACGACACAGTCGGGCGGGTTGGATATTAGCCGTTTTCGCGGAGTGGACCCGATATACGTCACACCGGCAAACACGGGTGCCCGAGACTGTGTATCATATGTACACTGGCGCCTCGTGTTCTCTATCTCTCTGGCAGGCCAGGCTCGTTCTCTACCGATTTCCCCGAGGCACCGGTGAAATCGACAGCGGGAAAGCTGGGTTTTCGGAGGGGTGCGACGCGCAGACACGAGGGTAGCAGCAGTGGCAAGAGTTGGCGGATATGCGGAAAGCGAAAGTCGGGGCGGGACCGCACGGCCGCGTTCGTGAAACGCAGGGTGCAAGTGCAAGGTCGGGGCTCGGTTCGAGGCGTCAGCAGCAGTGGCGGTCGCGGGTTACGCGATCGTTTATTTGCTGCGCGCGCGCGACGGGATATCGTCGTCGTCGTTGGAAACCCGAGACGCGTAAACACTGGTTTCGTTAGAGCACAGAGATTTCTAGAAAGACACACGGTTTTTCGTTAAGAAGGATACCACGCGTGGCGCACAGAGAACGATCGCTCATAGAGAACGCGTGGTCGGGGGGGCGGGGGTCACCGTGAAAAGAAGTTAATCGCCGATGAGTTTTGTCTTTTTGTTTGTTTGTTGTTGTTGTTGTTGTTGATTGTAAAGGACTGCAGAGATTTTAGGTACCTGAAATAGGAGGTGGCTCGACGAGCGCGGAGGGGCCGAAGAAGGACGGTAAATCGCTGCTGGTGGTAACCGGCGTGTTTAGGTCACCTGGCTTATCCTTCTCGACAGGCTCCTGCAGATCGTCCCGGCAGTCTCTCGAGCAGTCCTTGTCCTCGTTGCCGGCTTGCAGACGACGTTTCGCGTCGCTGGTATCGCTGCACGGCGACGAGGCGTCGATGTGCCGGTGCTGCTGATGGTCGTCGAGCCTCTGATGGTGGTGTTGTTGATGATGATGGCGGACATGGTGATCGACGGTGTCCGCGTTGTTTTGGTGCTGCGCGTGCAATGGCACGCACGTCGCCAACGACAAGGTCGGCACCGTTTTGTTGCACCCGGTGGAGGTCGGGCAGGTGGTCGGTGCCGGCGTCGAAGTGCCACCGCCGCCTCCACCCCCGACGCCGCATACGATAGAGTTTGTCGATGAGGTCGCCGTGTTGTACGGTAGACACGCGTCGAAACTGAGCTGCACCGTTTGCAGGTTGAACGTGGGATGATGATGATGATGGTGATGATGCCCGAGGGGTGGCGAGGAGAGCAAAAACGGGCTGGTGGCCGCATGGGGCTGCGAGCCCACCACTTCCATCCCGTCCATCGTCATCCTCTGTAGCTGATCGCCTCCTTGTCCGCCGGCGGAAACCTCCTCGGCACCGCACTGCGTGTCCTCGCCTGCGGTCGTATCGTTCAACGCTATTATTATGGTTAAAATGTTGTCTTCCTTCCGGCGTCGCCCTCAGGTACTGTTAATACACGGTATCGTTCTCACTCTCTTTCTCTCGCTCTCTCTCTCTTTCTCTCGTTGTCTATCTCTCTCTCTCTCTCCCTAGCTCTCGTTCAAACCTTTCTCACACTCTCTTTCTCTCGCCGGAGGTATACAAGCGGTGTTAGTCCCGATCGTGCCACGCCGATCGCACAAAACTCGCGGGAAACACGTGAACAAGAGAACACACGGTCTCGTAATCAATTATTCGGTCCCTTCTTTCCTCGCAAGTCCGTCCCTTCTTCCCTTCTAGCTCGAGTCACTGGGTTAGTAGTCAAGCGAACGTAGCACGCGCTCTCCCCCTTTTTTATCCGTCGCGCGGCACGCGCCGCGAGTCTCTCCTTCGGCGAGGCAGACACGAGGGAGCGGACGCCGGGCGGCAAAAACTGTGTACCTCGATCGCTCTCCTCTCTGCCCTTCTTCTTTCCCTCTCTCCCTCTGTACCTCTCTCTCTCTATCTGTATATCTCGCTCTGACGTGAGACGGCGCGCGCGAGCGCACTCCGGCGATCTCCGCCGGGTAAATACACCACCGTACAACCACCACCAGCCACAAACCACCACTACTACCACCACCACCACAACCACCACCACCGGTCGAGCGTATGCGCACGAGAGAAAAAAAATCCAATCTCACCGAGGGTCGTGACCGATCGTTTCGATCTGGTTCGTTCCGACAATAATGACGATGACGATCGTACGAGGGAGGAACGTGGTTCACGCGAGAGGATCTAGCCGGCGCGAGAGGGTTAAACGGTACCCGCGCGGCGAGACCTCTTCGAAGCAATGTTCACTTCGTTCTCCGAGCAAGAACCTCGGAAAAGAGGTTCGACCGGCGAGTGTCCGAGGGCTCACGGGCTCCCGAGGTCTCGCTGCGATCGCTTCTTCGAGCGAGTCCTGTGCGCGTCGACGATCTCGCGCGCCTGTGTTGTCACGTAGGTGAAGGCGCGCGCGCGACCGCGCGCCTATTTGTCGTTCCGTTGTCCTCCGTCCTTTTCTCTTCTTTCCTCTCTTTTCTCGTCTCCTTCGTCTTCTCCCCCTCTCACTGTCGCTATTTCTCTCCGTCTCTGTCTCTCTTTCTCTGTTTCTCCCTGCTCCGTTCAGGTTTACCCGCGGAGAGGCCGACGTGTGTGCACGTAGGCAGAGGTATGTATACACCTCTTCGCGCGTGCGGCTGGGTGTGCGTGGCCGAGAGGAAGCGGATCGCGCGAGTCCGGAATCTCGTCGGAGGACGCGCGATGCGTGGGGGTCGCGCACGAACTGAGCCGAGCGGCGGCGCGCCCCGTAGTTTTATGAATGGACCGCGGAGACTGTCCCATATTTGGAAGCGGCAAGCCGAGCGCCAGCCAATCCCCGCTCTGCGGTCCCCTATCAACGCGCCGCTGTGTTCGTGACGCGTATATAGCCGGCCGCGTCCGTGTCGAACGTACACGCGCGCCGTGTCTGCCCCCACCCCGCAACCCACCGCCCTCCAAAGCGGCTGCGAGCCGCTGCGAGCTGGCATCTCACCGTTCTCCCCACCACAGACTCGTGCCCAAGAGCGTGCTCCTGCCTTCCCCTGACTCCCTTCCCTCGCTACCACCATCAACCGCCCCGCGACCCCCTACTTCCACGCCGCTCGGTTCTCCAGTGACGTAGACGCGCGTGACGTAAGAACTGTCGCGCGCGCGCGCACACGAACGGGTGTCTCCCTCGCCGGAGAGGCGAGTTTTGAATCGCGATCTCTCCTATTTTCATCGTTTTCAATATACTCGCGATGACTTGGAAACTTTCCTCCCAACTTCTATCAAACCTTATCGCGCGCGCGTTAATGCTGTTTTACCCGTGGTTTATTCAGTAGAAATCCTCGCGGAACAACCGGATTCAGAATGACGAGAAAGTGACGCAATAGGACGATCGATGGCGCTCTCGTTTAAATTAGACCTCATTGTCTATAGTCTCCCTCTATTCTCGTAGTCCGTCAGGTGGCATTCCTTTGTTCCCTCCCGCGGCAAGGAAACTTTCCCTCCGCATCGTCTTCCGCCGCGTTCTCCGGCCTGTAATCCACTGAATGCGGCGGTTTCTCCGCACCCTCCCCCCGATACGTAAGCACGCGGCTTGCTGACGTATGGACGCCTAGCGTCGCTCTCGACGTGACAGGCGTCGGGTAACGCTCGGGAACTCGCCGCTACCGGCTCTCCCTTTCTCTTCCTCTCTCCCTCTCCTCTTCTTTCTCTTACTCTCTCTCTCTCTCTCTCTCTCGCTCTCGCTGTATTTCGCTTTCTGACTCTCTGTGTGTATCTTCGCGCGCAACGCTTATCGATCGAAGCCAGCTCACTCGCCGGGGGATAGAAGCTGTTAGTCGCTCGCGAGGATCTCCAGGAATGCTACTCCATACACTACACCGCTAATGTTAGTCTCTGTTAGTATCCAAGCCCGGGTTACAATGCTTATTGCGCAATCTGTTACGGGACTGGGAGGTTCGATTTTTGGTCGGGCCAGTGGCGCGCCGATACTACTGACTTTCAATTTCTCCTTCTAGAACGATTCCATACAAGATAATCATCCACAAGAACACTATATAGTGTAGTTTCATAGTTCTCGGATTTTGTCTACGTTGTTACCAAAACAATGTACTTTGCTGGATTTTGTTATGCAAAAGTTTGTAACCTCACTTTGAAGAATAGTGTTCAACGATCGTACACACAATTAATCTTTCACAAGCTACCTGCTGTGTAGTGTACCTAATATACCATTTGTTCATCTACCTAGGTCATAAATCAATCAATACTTTGTTCAAGATATTTTTGTGAATCAACTCACTAATAGACTGAGCTTACAGCAAGCGTCCTGTCAGATCAACAATTCCGTCGACGGGTAATACTACCGAATTCAAGATGATATTTAACGATCAAACAAACAGCTAATCTCCTACAAGCTAGCATCGATCGTCAGGCCAATGTGTTTCATTTAACTCTCGACCATACCAAAGTCTGATTAATTCTAGTGTATCTACTGACAATTTCTGAGATCATCAGACGATCTAGCAGCATCCAATCTTGCCTGATTAAGGGTAAACAAGATATATGAAACATCAATATCCAGACCAAATTCATGGCAGCCAAAGCACCAAGTATCAGAGAAACCACTCAAAACCCGGCAACAGGACCAACAATCCTGCAATTCTTAACCCTACATTTTACCACTCGTCTAACCATTTCTAAAAATTCCTAAAATCACCCTTAACAATCTTAACCCTTAGACTAATAAACTCCTTTCATGTCTTATGCACTTTTTCGTAAGTAATTGTTCTTAAAAAAATTTGAAAAAATCCATATGGTACTTTCGAATATCGTAAATTGAGATTATCACAATGATTTCGCGAAATAATTTGTTATAATATATTTACATTGTAAATATACTAATATGAAGCAAAATATGTGAATTTTACGAACTGATCGAAATCGTCCGGACACGAATCACATCCTTGTACAGTTTAAGGACTGTGTCCAGAGACTCGAAGATAATCGATAATGACTTCCTGGATGGTCGCCTATCCTAAACGAAGGTCACACCGACTCTTAAAGCGGAAGCAACAGGTGAGATCTTGTTCCAGGGGCGCGTCGACAGTTTCCGATCTCTCTGCGCGAGCGTTTCGATCATGCGGAGCGGCAATGACTATTGATACGAATCCCGCTTTTGCGGGCTTCGCTCGGTTCCCATTCCGTTCCGGGCCGTGTTTGCTCGGCAAAGGATCGATTTCCTGTAGAGACCGTCGCTTTGCCACGCTTTGCCACGCTTTGCCTCGCCTCGCCTCGCGTCGAGCACCACCTGTATGAACGCGCGCGTGCCGCTCTAGCGTATGCCGCGCTTGTGCATGCGTGCGTGCGCGCCCGGTTACGAGCGGCACACGCGCCTTTGCGCACGCGCAAACGATCTTTTTCTCTCGCGGACGTCGCGCAACCACCTGATGCCCTATTTGGGGCCACGCACGGCCACGCGACCGTTCTCCGTCTCCTTTACTATTTCTCTCCACCGCTCTCCCCCTCTCTTTCTCTCTCTTTCAATCTCTTTCTTTGTCGTCCTACGTATCCTGCTACGGTGACACTCGCCTCTCGCCTCCTGTTTTCCCTCTTTCCACCGAGTATCCTTCGGTGCAGCTTTCCTCCCGTACACTCGATTCAAACTGCACGATCGGCGACGTTCCTCATCTGTTCGTCGTCCCTTATCGGCGCCCTTTGTCGTTCATCCTGTGTTCATACTCTGTTCATACTCCGTTTAACGTCTTTCATCCTCTATTCATAGTTTATCCTCTGTTCATCGTCGTTCATCTTCCATTTCCCTCGTTACATATGTAATTTTAATCAACCCCTTGTCGTATCACCTTCTTACTTTCTGTCTTTCTTTACACAAGAATATCACAGAAGAGAATAGAAAATTTATATTTTTGATATGACTATACTTGCTTCAATGATTAAGTATTGATTACAAACGAATAAGATTTTATTTCGTCTAAAAAGAAAGGCATAACAACCGTGTTTGTTAACCTTCATTTAACCCTTTGCACACGGAGCTATTTCAACTCAAAAATCAAACATTTCTTTTGACCTAGAATGTTTCCATTGTACACCATTTTTTTAATTTTACTCGTAGGAAATTGATATAGTACCTCATACCATATTTAAATGTTTAGTAATTTATCAAATATAAACAAATTTAATAATGTAAATAATATTTTGAATAATGGCATAGCAATTTGTAGTGGCACCTCAGAGGCGCCATTCGAGTGCTAAGGGTTAAAATCCTCATCACGAGTCTGACTCGTTAAAATACGTTAAGGGATTAATAATTTGAATAAAATACATATGTGTCATAACAAACAATCCGAATTATTTTTCGTATCTATTGCACGAACATTAGGAAAGTCGCTTTTGACATACCAACGAATGCTTTCTCGGTGGTGGGGGAAGGGTACGGAACACGACGAAGAAGAAGAAGAACGCAAACTATTGGGCGAGAGTGTGCTGTACGTATCCTCTCTTTTGTTTCTTCGTCGATTTTTTCCGCTCGCTCGGAATGGCGATCCTGAACGTATCGAAGCCGCGGTCAAAACGCGGTGACTAAAAAAGGCCGTCGGATTTACCGCTGTCAATTCGCGGCACTAAAGACACACCGTAGGAGGCAGGCGATCGGTGTAAAACGAGCTGCGCCCGTGTTTCTCGATTTGGCTATCACTTCGCGCCGTTTCAACTTCATTCCCTGCCACGGGCTCTCTTGTCGCTTGCCCCCTTTCGCGTTCCTTTTCCTCGCCCCTTTACCGCCATGCCCCCCCACCCTGCTCAATATATGTATATCACGTGTGGGTTCACATGATTTTCTTTTTTCGTTTTTCTGCACCGTGTCCCCCACTTTTGACTAATATGGGAGACACACACACACCGGGGCCCCGCTCCGTAATTTCTCTCTTTAATCCCGAGCCTTTTACGAGCACGTCCGCGGGGACGCGTAAACGGAAGCGATTTGATAAGACGGAAGAGCGTTTATCGGGCGACGTGCGTTCACTCGCGATGGACTATGCCGAGGCTTCTCTCCTCACCGACTAACAGAGATAAACGCGACGATTCATGATGCGCGGGAAAAAAAACAACGCTGAAAACACGGTGCCGCGAATCTGGAGGAGCCATCGTGGTCGCGGTTCCTTCCGTCTTTGCTTCCTTACTTCCTTGTGATCCTTCTTGCATTGGAAAAATTGCGGAACTACGTTCCTTCTGATATTTCGCGGTTTTTCATTACGATACGCGGTAATTTGCGATATTAATCTTTTCCCGGTCAGAAAATTCCCTGTGTTTTATTTCAGCAATTGTTATAATATCACAGACATTTTTTTATCACTAGAAGCACGGAGCAATTAAAGTGACTAGATTCCGTTTTACCGAGTAAATTTTGTTGAGACGTTTGTTGTAGTATTTGCGTAAATGGATCAATATACTGAATGAATTCCTACAGTAGTACTTTTATTGTGCTTCAGAATTGTGAAAACCAGAATGCTGAAACAGAATGCTTATATCGAATAAATTCCCATCATGCGTTTGTCGAGTCTTTTGTTGTAGTATTTGTGTAAACGAATCAATATACTAAACGGATTCCGATAGTAGTGCTTATATTGTGGTTTGTAATTCGAATTCGACATAATTCGACATTGTGCCCCTTCGACATTAAACATTTTTTTACACATGTTTAAATGTTTATAATTGTTCAGGATATGATAGGAATGGTGTTTCTCTTATCATAAAGCACAGCGTTAGTGAATAAGGAAGTTTCTTTAATATAAAAACTTGGAACTTGGAACTTGGAACTATATATATATATATACCAGGTAAGGCACAAACCGACTCTTCTATCGAACTAAACATTTGGCGGACGTGCAACTAACGTCTTCCCCACTCTCGTCTCGTGCCGATCGTCATTTCGACTTATGACACACACTCCATTAGCCTTTTTTCCGACATTCCCGGATGTGAGTTTTACTTACAATGTGTCTACTTTATTTCAACAATAATGTTACAAGAAAAAATACCGTCATATTTGGGAGAGTCTACAGGATTGTTCTACGTCGGAATCATTCGTCTAGCTTTATTGACTGAAGCAGAAAAAATTCTGAAAGTTGAATTTTAACATTTTTTTCTCAAAATCAAATTTCTCAAAAACTGAGGCTGACGGCGACATACGGCCGTCGGATTCGTGTTCTGCACACGAAAGCCTATAAGAACTTTTACTCGTCGCTTCTATATTTTTAAAAAGAGCATTTGCTAATTGAATTGTTTATTTTCGGTCCATCGTATGGATCTGTGTCAATTTTTCCAGTGAACAAATTGTATTGGAAAAATAGGGACGGATGAGGATTAAGAATTATAGAATACATCGTAGTATAAATTGTGGTAAATAATCCGAGTTCCGACATTTCGACCGATCTGGCGATCGTAGTATTAATTATGGACTGACTCAGGAAAACTGTAGCTTAATCGACTCGATTATGCGATGGGTGAGTCACGTACATTGTCGGTCATGAGAAAAATATGATAGTTCAAGAATGATTTGTGTGTCATGTATGTTTCATTGTTTTCTGTCATTGCGGTACAATTTAAAAGAATTATAAGAAGGATCAAATGCAACTCTTGTGTCTGCGGCACTTTTGATGTCTGTTTTGTTCGATTTCCGTTTTATAAGTAGAGAAAGTAGTCTTTTCACCGGCACCTAGATCGAATCTATAAATCCACAGTCAATTAATAATATAACTCTACAGAGGTATCTTTTTCATTTTCAAGATGACTGGCTAACCTGTAGCTAATTTGTAATTCCTAGTTAATTAATACCAGTAATAACAGATACACGTTCGATCTGGGTTCCGCGCCGGTCCAAATTCGGAAACTCGATTTATGTGTTACTCTCGTTCTTTTTCACCGTATCGCGTGAATAACGAGTCAATCAATTCCTTTCACTGCGTTTACGTGATCGCTCCGGTACACTAATTGTTCTCAAGTTCTGTGCAAATAATATTCAATTCATTCAGTACTCTTAACTAAATGCTGATAATTCAGTGCTGGACAAATTTCGAAAGTCTTTGTTTTGTTATCAACCCTTTGCACTCGTCTGGATGACTCTTTTTTAAGTCACGCCAAGAAATATAATATAATTGTATTTTTGGAAAATTTATCTTTTGAATGAAGATTTTGAAGTTTCTTTTAAAGGTATCAGAACTTAAGAAAATTGATATCAGGTTTCAGGAAGATGAAATATCAAATAAATACTATTTTTAGAATGTCGAGTTAACCTATTGCCTTCGAATGATGACTTTGAGTCACCGGTAAAAATTACCATACCATTAATCAAAACAATTTTCGTATTATTAAATTCGTCTCTATTCTGTAAACTGCTACAAAATTCAAGTGTTGTATGAGAATATGTGTTTAATTTCAGATAAACAATGTAAAAAAGTTACATAGTTACAAAAAGTTACATAAAATTTTGAAATTAAAATTGCTTCGATGTGTTATCTGTACTGTATTTTTTTGTGAACGTTTGATAAATCGTTCCGTGAATTCCCGAGTATTTCGATGCAATTCTTTCGAACGAAACGTTCAATTTTACACGGATCCCAGTCCTAAAATAGAGCCTCGTATGAGACAGTTTACGATAACGCGGAACCAATTAATCGTGTTACACGAGTCACTATAACCTGTTTCCTGAAAAAACACTCTCGAGATACATGATGGTCACAATAGTTGTTCACCCCACTCTCGTTATCCATATCTCGTGCTTGTTAGAGTGATGGTGTTAGCCTGGACAGGTACCCTGACCGCCAGGATACCTTGAGTTTCTTTTGACAAACAATCTATAATTACATTAATCTCCAATTGTTCTATTCTTAAAATCTTCAAACATCACAAAAATTATAAATCATTGACAAGTACAAAATTTCGGATTTGGAGGTTATATTACATTTACATTGAACTTAGAACATAATCCAATTTTATTAAAATGAGAGTTGTATTATATTTTTCAAATCTCCAATTGTTCTATTCTTAAAATCTTCAACCTTCACAAAAATTATAAATCATTGGCAAGTACAAAATTTCAGATTTGGAGGTTATATTACATTTACATTGAACTTAGAACATAATCCAATTTGATTAAAATTGGGAATTGTATTATATTTTTCAAATCTCCAATTGTTCTATTCTTAAAATCTTCAACCTTCACAAAAATTATAAATCATTGGCAAGTACAAAATTTCACATTTGGAAGCTCTATTACATTTACATTGAACTTCGAACAGAATTCAATTTTATTAAAATTGAGAATTGTATTATATTTTTCAAATCAGTGGTTCACATAAATGCACAAAACTCTATTGCATAGTCATCGGCAGACTGTGGATCTTTGTACAAAACAGAAAATTCCTGAGCCGATTTAAATAAAAATGTACGTTTTTTTTTAATTATTTCGACAAGTCAAAAATAATGTACCAGTCACCACAGATTCGTCCAATATTATCACAGGATTGCAATTCAAAAATTCATTTTCGCCATAGATGCATAAAATCCGAGCCTAGTCATCAATTAACAGAGATTGTAATAAGATTGTCATCTGTTGCAACTATCACTGCATGTCACGCTCAATTCTTCTAAAAGCCGGCTCTGACATAATACTCTCTGCTAATCATGTTTACAAAAACGATGAAGAAGCTTAATGGGTCACAAGGTCATTCAGGTCGTTTACTTAATCGGTAACAGTGTTGTCAGCCCCGAAGACGAAGAACAGTATAATACCGGGTGAACTTCCAACTATTCACGAAGCTAAGTCTCGTCGACCAAGAACTTCATTTCCAATACCAGGAAATTATAACCCTTTAGACAGTATCACACGTGTTTTACCATTAAAAGCAGACTCTAACAAAGTATCTCCAAACAAGTTTACAAACAGACGCGTGTGGTGTCACGAGGTTAATCAGAACATCCACTTCAACGGTAGCAATGGTGTATATGTATACTTCGTAGCTAAGTAACTAAGATGAAGTTCGACGAAATAAAAAATAATCGGCTCGATTCAAACGGCTAAAATCAATAATTTCAAAGAGGAACATAGAGGATCACAAGATTAATCAGAACATCTACTCGAATGGTAGAAAAGACGAACTTCGACAAAAGCATGAGCAATCGGTAGAACACTGAGCGAATATCCAAGTACTCGACCCGCAAGACAACTAAAGACTTCATTGACAATAACGACAAACTATTATCCCCGAAACTGAATGTCGCCTCTCCTGACACTAAAAGCAAACTCTATCAAACTAGTGATCCCATCGCAGTTCCAAAGAGAAGCATAGGAGATCACAAGATTAATCAGAACAACTACTCAAATGGTAGCAAAGATTGAAGTATGAGTATTTAGTGCAACCCAGGCCGAATTTCTGGTCATCTGACATGCCAATCGACTGAAAAGTTCGCTGGCAATAACAAGAAATTATGATCCTCCAAACTGAATCTCTTGTCTCGTATCTCTAAAATCAGGCTCTAACAAAACAGCCATCCCATCATAATTTCAAATAGGAACATAGAGGATCACAAGATTAATCAGGACATCTACTCCAAAGGTAGCAAAGACGAACTTCGACAAAAGCATGAGCAATTGGTAGAACACTGAGCAAATATCCCAGTACCCGACCCGCAAGTTAACTAAAGATTTCATTACCAAATAACAACAAACTATGATCCTCAAAACTGAATCTTGCCTCTTCTGTCTCTAAAAGCAAACTCTAACAAACTAGTGATCCTATCGTAGTTCCAAAGAGAAGCATAGGGGATCACTAGATTGATCAGGACAACTACTCAAATGGTAGCAAAGATTGAAGTTTGACGAAAGCATGAGTATTTAGTGCAACCCAGGCCGAATTTCTGGTCATCTGACATGCCAATCGACTGAAAAGTTCGCTGGCAATAACAATAAATTATGATCCTCCAAACTGAATCTCTCGTCTCGTATCTCTAAAATCAGGCTCTAACAAAACAGCCATCCCATCATAATTTCAAATAGGAACATAGAGGATCACAAGATTAATCAGGACATCTACTCCAAAGGTAGCAAAGACGAACTTCGACAAAAGCATGAGGAGTTGGTACAACACTGGGCGAATCTCCAAGTAACCGACCCGCAAGATAACTAAAGACTTCATTACCAAATAACAACAAACTATGATCCTCAAAACTGAATCTTGCCTCTTCTGTCTCTAAAAGCAAACTCTAACAAACTAGTGATCCTATCGTAGTTCCAAAGAGAAGCATAGGGGATCACAAGATTAATCAGGACAACTACTCAAATGGTAGCAAAGATTGAAGTTTGACGAAAGCATGAGTATTTAGTGCAACCCAGCGTGAATTTCTAGTCATCCGACGTGGCAATCGACTAACAAAACAGCCATCCCATCATAATTTCATAGATGAGCATAGAGGATCACAAAATTAATCAGGACATCTACTCGAATGGTAGCAAAGACGAACTTCGACAACACTAACAAACTAGTGATCCCATCGCAGTTCCAAAGAGAAGCATAGGGGATCACAAGATCACAACCAGGACGTCTATTAAAAAGGTAGCTAAGGGTGTTAGTCCCGAAGACAAAGATTCTCAAAAGCACGAGCGATCAGTACGGTACCGAGTGAGTCTCCGGCGCGCGGCGAGGCCAGGTCTCGTCGACCAAGAACTTCACTGGCAACGGCAACAAACTATAGAGTCGTTGGGGATCGGCCGGAGGTGCATCCGAATCTCCTCTGTTGTAACAGACCGAAGCTGTCTGTGCCGTGGGAGCGTGGGTGTCGCGCGTGCATCGATCTCGAGGAACGCGCGCGACGTAATCCCGCGAGGAAGAGTTAGGCACGCGGCTCGTGTGCGTGCAGGGCTCGCGACTCACGCAACTACGCCTTCTGTGTTCGCTTGCTCGTCTTTGCTCTTGCTCTTTCTCTCTCTCTCTCTCTTTCTTACTCTCTGTCTTTGTCGCGCTTCTGGCACGAAAACAAAACGTTTTCTAAAATTACCGACGACTCTCGAGAAGCCGGTGGGCGCGGACTATTCGCGGTGCGACTCCGAGCGATTTTGCGCGGGCGACAGCCTCTATTTTGAGCCGCCACGCAACCACCTGAGCCACCCAGCATCCCCAAATACCCGGGATGACTAGCGGTACGCGTGCGTCCGCCTCGATCTTTTCCCGCGAGAGTGCGAAAGAGAGGAGAAAAAGAGAGAGAGAGAGCGAGAAAGAGAGCACACGGTCACCACCGTGCGCGATGAGTCAGTCAACCGATGTAGAACATTTTTTGGCACCTGGTCAGAGGTCTCGCTGATCGAACCCGCAAGAACACGTCGAGAATGGTTCGAACGAAACGTGTCCGACGTGGGAAAATGGACGTTGAGGATGTTGGCAGACTGCACGGCTTTGGGTGGACGCTAAAGACTTTGAGAGACGTTTGGTTGGAGCAGTAGGCGATGATTGGGAACATGGAAATGATCTTTTCAGTGTCAGATGTGTGTGTAGATTGTTATGATTTTGTGGGAGAATATTGAATTCGATTAGATAGGGAGTTTGTTTCAAACGAGGAATTATGTGTGGATCTCATGATTGAGGGGTTTAGGAAACGTTCTATTAAAGTTCCACGTGATGATTCGAAGTTACAAATGTTGTTAGAAGATTTTTAACTCTTCTTGTGTTTTCTTATGCAGAATCGTTAATTGTTTATTGTGATTACGGGACGCCCTGTATAAGCGTTTCGGGCTGAAGAAGACCGACTAAGAAAACTTCGCTGTTGCGCAACGCGCTCTCGGACTTAGAGAAGTAGAAACGTGAGCAGCGATGAAGAGACACGTTGGCCGAGTGTGGAACACGAAACCTTATGCAAACAAATTCTAGTCCTCCACTTTTTATTCCGTTATTTATCTTTTTGCGTAACGAGTCTTCAGATTTTCTGTCCTGTGGACATCTTCTCTATTAAACGTTAAACCTTGTGTCACTATTACTTCTAACGATTCGTTTCTTTAACGCATGTTGCCATAAATATTAAGAGACATATGTACTTATGCCTTGTAACAATTCGTTGACCTTAGCAGTGATAGAAAATTACTGAGTAAGCAACCACAATATCTAATAAACTGTATATAAAATAATCGACACCTGAAGTATCCTGCAATGTAAACCACAGATCAGAGTTGTGGTTAATGAGAATTGTCACACAGAAATCATCACATACAAAATTTGTCACACTGAAGAATTGTTACGTTACACAGAGAAATCGTCACACAGAAGAATTGTCACATAAAAGAATTGTCACATACAAGAATTGTAACACAGAAGAATTGTCACACAGAAGCATCGTCACAGAAAAGAATTGTCACAAAGAAATCATCACATGAAGAATTGTCACTCAAAACAATTGTCACATACAAGAATTGTCACACAGAAGCATCGTCACAGAAAAGAATTGTCACAGAGAAATCATCACATGAAGAATTGTCACTCAAAACAATTGTCACATACAAGAATTGTCACACAGAAGCATCGTCACAGAAAAGAATTGTCACAGAGAAATCATCACATAAAAGAATTGTCACATACAAGAAATGTCACACAGAAGAATCGTCACATAAAAGAATTGTCACATAAAAGAATTGTCACATAAAAGAATTGTCACAAAGAAGAATCGTCTCACAGAAGAATTGTCACACAGAAGAATTGTCACACAGTAGAATCGTCACATAAAAGAATTGTCACAAAGATGAATCGTCACACAGAAGAATTGTCACTCAAAACAATTGTCACATAAAAGAATTGTCACACAGAAAAATTGTCACACAGAAGAATAGTCACAGAGAAATCATCACATGGAAGAATTGTCACTGAAAACAATAGTCACATAAAAGAATTGTCAAACAGAAGAATTTCCACATACAAGAATCTCGGCACAGAAGAATTGTCACACTGAATCGTCGATAATCCTCACCAAAGTTCGTCACGTATCACAAATGGCACACGTTGCGAAAGTTACAATATTCACTTGATGCCCGATGTGCTAACTATATAAACATTTTCCCGTTATGTCAACGCAGCGCGGTAGTAAAAATAGTCTCATAAAAACGCTTGAATCGAGAAGCAAAAAGACGGTTAGCAAATAGCGGATACCGATTCCTCGAGCAACAGGTTAACGATGTCCGGTTCTCGCGGGAAACGTGGAAAGCCGCAAGCTCTTCGAACGATCTCAACAACTGCGTGCGTTATGGATCGATCGTGAGATGAAATTCCCAGGAGATCGATCATTCGGCGTCGTTAATGGAGTAAAGAAACTCGTAGATCGTGGAAAATACGGCTCGTCAAGGGCAACGCCTCGGGAAAATCGATTATCCCCGATGAAGTCGTTCCCCGTTTCGAGCCGAGGGTCACGACCGCTCGAAGGATGCTCGGTGAATTAGAGAAAGGACGTTTGATCCTGGCGTTAACGAGGTTTCCACTCGTTCCTCCCCCTCTCCTCTATCTTCCTTTCTCTTTCTTTCTCTCTCCCTTTTTCTCTTTTTCCCTCCTTCGTTCTCGCTTCTTCGGCCTATCGCGATTCGAGACGCTTGTATTGATTACTCAATGCTCCATCGGGCGTAATCGCGAGAACGGTGAACAAGAAGTCGTAGCATGCCTGTAACCCACATCCGAACGCAATTAGGGACGAGCATGTTTTCGTGGCAGACTCGACTGCGTGATTCACGCACACCAGGACAACCGTTCACCGTTGCTCGCGGTTTCAGGGGCGCAATAATCGGTTCCGCGATCGATCCTTCGATCCTTGAGGCTTGTTTCGTGTATCCTGCACTTTAGACACTGCGACTGCAATTAAACATTCTGGAGTCTAACAGAGCAAGGTTAATCGTCAGCTATCTCTACTGTAAATGTGACACATTTTTCTATGCTCCAAGAAGGATACACTTCATTACAGACAATCAGTGTTGCGCACTTTGAGTACAATGTTTGGGGTCTTCAGAATCATTTTTAGGGCTTCGCACCATCAGGAAAAGCGTATTCTTGTGATGTCAGGCACGCAATTTCCGCTCCAGAAATTTTGCATAATTTACTGTTTTCTAATTTTTTTGTTCCCAATCTTATTGGATCAAAAAACGTAATGTATAAAAAATATGTATAGCTCACGTAATTTTGATTATTTGCACTTGAACAAAATCACACGTGTGTTTCAGATACCAATAACTGTGTGTGCCAAATCTCAACGCGAAACGTTCAATAGTTTTCTGTGAAAAAATTCCTAAATGTTCGGGCAAAAACAACCTCGAAAACCAGTGTAACCCCTGAGTCCGCTCCTGTCGTCGAGTCTTGCGAATGACTCATGAACGAGCGCTCTATTCTTTCGCACGTTTTTGCGCGACAGGTCTCCTCGATTAACGATCGTTTCCGGTCGGCTCCGGAGGATTCCCCGGCGGTCGGTTCCCGACAATCACGCGTTCCTCTCTCCTTATAGCGACGTTATCGCGTATTGATTGCCCGTTTCCTCTTCGCGAGACTCGGCGTCTCGCACATAATGCTCGCATACTATTTAAACTCAGGAGAACCGACCGCCTGATCGACCAATCGATCGAGAACGAAGAAATCGACGAACAATCCATCGAATCGAAGATTAATCGTGTAACTGGTGAAGAATAATGAATAGCGCTCCTACTTTTGTCGAGAAACGAGACCTAATCGCACAGTAGTCGATAAGTACGAAAACTGGGACAGATATAAAAAGAAAATTATTTTAGAAATTGATAA
This sequence comes from Sphecodes monilicornis, assembly GCA_913789915.3. NCBI lineage: Eukaryota > Metazoa > Arthropoda > Insecta > Hymenoptera > Halictidae > Sphecodes > Sphecodes monilicornis. The sequence continues at coordinate 15,662,248 of OU565295.1, forward strand.
TTGTTGTATAATTTAATTTAATATACTCTACCGCGCGTGACTGATCATTTTTTTTCCAATTGAATTTCATTTATAACGCGGCAAATTCAAATGATTGGAGGAACGATTTCAATCTTAATATTGAATATTTCCCTTCTGCTGAACTGAATATCTTCTGAATTGCTTAAGAAACTGAAAATATAGCTTCAGAGTAGTAGAATTAGCGAACAGATTATTTAGATGACCGATGTAATTCGTAATATGTAAATCCCATAATTTGAATATTTGGAACCTACTAGAACCTCTTCTTTCTTATTGGACATACTCAGTAGTTCACGAAATGTATTCGAACGCCATTTAAATTAGAATAACTTTTTTCAAATTGGACCAAACAACTTGACTCTTTTCGAGCAATTAGAAGCATTGATTTACTAAATGATATTCAAAAAGAATTTTGAAGAAATTGCAATTGGTTGGAGTTACATGAACAAATAAAAATGGCATTTTTTAAAACTTTTTTATTTCAGTTTATAATCATCAGCCATGGGCCGTGGTCTTCCCAAAATTATGGAATAATCGCCGGTAGACAATGTGTTAACAGGAGTGTTTAATTCTATTGCACGCGTATGAATTAGATTTCGAATGGTCAAGATAGAATTGTAATATTTAGAAAAATTGTAAACCAAATCCGTTTCATACCCCGAGGCTTAAATATAAAAATCATAATAATATTTCAAGTTTCAAGTCGTGCTGATTTGTGTCCCAGTTTTTCAAAAAATCGATGACCACTGTGCATAGCGGCATATGCCGATCATCGTCCACCGGTTTCCTCGATGATCGCTATGACGTAACGCCGGTTGCAAGGTCGTAATCGCCTAGCAGAAGAAGAGGACGAAGAAGAATAGGAACGGAGAGAGAGAGAGGCCTCTTTAGACGATCAAACAAAACGCAGGCGATTCAAGGGCCCTCGTAAAATCGTTGCCCGCGGCCCGGCTGCCTCCGTTATCCATCAGCGTCTCGTTCACAACGTTCTACGCAATAAAAGAGGAGAGCGGTCCAAGAAGAAGAGAGATTTTCGTCTTAATCGGGCCGGCCCATTAAGGGAATTACGTGGGCAGAGCTCGCGAATGCTACCCAGAGGCCCGAACACGGCAAAAACCAACCGGAACGCACCGAACAGAGGCGAGAACACCGGGGCGCCTCTTCTTCTTATTCTTCTTCTTTTTCTTTCCTCGTTTTTCGATCCGGCGCGCGGATCCCGCGACGAGACGCGCGAACGAGCGCGTCTATTTACAGGAAATGGGTCAACGTGGCCGCGAGTCGGCAACGAGCAACGACTGCGAGGGATTCCACCGTGGATCTTGGAATCGAGAGAGCGAGAAAACGTCAATCGGACGGAATTTCGAAGCAACGGATTCTTGAGGGAAAAGGTTCTTCCTGGACACACGCGGATCTTACGTGGTTCAGGCTCTACGGCTGGGCGCCATTTTGGTTTCGGATTGGACGTCGGAGATTGTGAATATTGTTTCGTTTAGTCTATTAGATTTGCTGCTTCGATTGTACGATGGGGAACGTCTTCGAAGTGATCTTTTAGAGAACGAAGTTTGTGCCTCTTCTTTGAACCATCAGAATTTCATGCGATTTTAGCAGGATTTTAGACTATGCGCCATTTTGTGTAGACATTGGGCGTCGAAGATTGCATCAAATATTTAATTCAGTGTAATATACTTGCTGTGGGGAATTCTCGGGGGAACAGGTTCTTCCTGGACACACGCGGATCTTACGTCAATACAATGTCGAACGGATCCGGCTCTACGGCTAGGCGCCATTTTGGTTTCGGATTGGACATCGGAGATTATGAATATTCTTCGTTCAGTCTATTAGTTTGCTGTTTTGATTGTATGATAGGGAACGTTGTCGAAATGATCTTTTAGAGAACGAAGTTTGTGGCTCTTCTTCGAACCATCGGAATTTCAGGCGATTTTAGCAGGATTTCTGACTATGCGCCATTTTGTGTAGACATTGGACGTCGAAGATTGCATCAAATATTTAATTCAGTGTAATATGTTTGCTGTGGGGAATTCTCGGGGGAAAAGGTTCTTCTTGGACACAATACGCGGATCTTACGTGGTTCAGGCTCTACGGCTGGGCGCCATTTTGGTTTCGGATTGGACGTCGGAGATTGTGAATATTGTTTCGTTTAGTCTATTAGATTTGCTGCTTCGATTGTACGATGGGGAACGTCTTCGAAGTGATCTTTTAGAGAACGAAGTTTGTGCCTCTTCTTCGAACCATCAGAATTTCAGGTGATTTTAACAGGATTTTAGACTATGCGCCATTTTGTGTAGACATTGGACGTCGAAGATTGCGTCAAATATTTAATTCAGTGTAATATATTTGCTGTCGTAATTGTATGATCGAGAACGTGGACTAGAACAAATTTGTAAAAGAACAAATCTGTGATCCTATGTTGATTTTAGTTTATTCAGGAATATTTTGAGTTTGGCCTCCATGTTGTTTAGAGACCCAGCCTCGGGCATCGCGCCTGATAACTTATTAACCTTTTGCAATCGAAGCAATTTTAATTCCAAATCAAGACCATTCTTTTAACCTAGAGCATTTTCATTTTATATAATCTTTTTTTAAATTATATCCATTAAATCGAACCTATTTTCTCCTGCAACAGTTGAATGTTTGGCAATTCACAGAATACAGACGAATTTTATACTGTAAAAATTGTTTTGAATAATGATGTTGGCAATTTTGTCTGGCGCCTCAGAGTCATCATTCGAGTGCAAAGGGTTAAGTCTAACCTCTCTGCTATTTCAACTACACCATACCGAATAACTATACCATGCGATAAAAAGTAATAGTTTGAACTTCAAAGGGTTGCCGAATTAACTTGTAGAAACCTCGACGCTCTTAAATTGCAGAACATTTCAACTACACCATACCGAATAACTATACCATGGGATAAAAAGTAATAGTTTGAACTTCAAAGGGTTGCCGAATTAACTTGTAGAAACCTCGACGCTCTTAAATTGCAGAAAAGCGAGTGGACGAGGAAAAATGTAGAGCGAATATAAAGAGAGGGCGAATACGGAGGAAAGGAAACAGAAAAGGGACGAATGACCTACGAGAAGAAAAACCAACGGACCCGACATAACTGTCAAAGTGCAAAGGCGCGATCCTGTCGAGGACTTCAGCGGATCCGTTCGACATTGTATTTACGAGCGATATTAGCGTTACCGGACGGCCGGGTCGCGTTCTTAAAACGACGATACTCGAGGAGCCTGTAAATCCAGCGTCGCGGAGGCGTATAGGTGAATTTACTATCGAGCGGAGGGCCGTAATTTACCTGGCACTTCCTCGTTTCTCGGCCGTTTAATGCGTAATCTCGTTACAATGAGCGAGCCCCGTCGAGGGTACGAGACGAGAGACAAACCGCGACGCGCTCGTTACCGTCTTTTCTCCTCGTTTCATTTTTCTTGCGCTTCCAACAGTCGAGCAACCGTGAAGCAAACTGTTTCGCTAGACTTACGAGAAACTTCACCGACTGGGTCCTACAACCCATTTAATCCAAGAATCTCCAACTATTTGGTTGTGTAATAAATTCTCGCGATTTTTGTATTTTATTTTTTCCCGCAATTTTGTGACTTGTTAGGTAAAGTATACATATATGAATTCGCAAGTCCTTTGCTTGCTCTACAAACCTATCTGCTTCAATTTTTCGAATTAATTAATTTTAATCAATTTTCAGGCTTTTGAAATGGAAGTTCGAGGAGGCAAAAATATTAATTTTCTACATCTGCTCTACAATATTTTGGCTTTTGTCGTGGTCAAAAAGCTATGGAAGCAACTCGCCACATTTGTGACGTGTATGGAGTATAATAGCATCAACTATGTAGAAATATTAATTTTCGACATCTGCTCTACAATATTTTGCCTTTCGTCGTGGTCAAAAAGGTATGGAAGCAGCTCGCCACATTTGTGACGTGTATGGCATTTGTGACGTAATACAATCTACTATGTATATGCACATATACACTCCATACACGTCACAAATGTGGCGAGCTGCTTCTGTAGCTTTTTGACCACGACGAAAGGCAAAATATTGTAGAGCAGATGTCGAAAATGAATTTCCTTGCCTCCTGGAACTTCCATTTCAAAAGCCTGTAAATTGATTAAAAGTAATTAAAACGAAAAATTGAAGCATATAAGTTTTTAGAGCAAGAGAAGCACTATATACTTTACATAACAAATCACAAAATTGCGGAAAAAAATAAATACAAAAAATGCGAGAATTTATTACACAACCTAATAATTTTGCAATAAAATAGTAAATACCTATTTCCTTAATTTGTATGGTCAAATGAGGGGCAATGTTAAATCTGTTTGCGCAGTTGGATTCTTTACTGAAAAATACACAAGTTTGATATGTATATTGTTTGTCTAGCTTTAGTGGCTTTGGAGATATTCAATTAAATTGGATTTTCATCCACCAACTTGTGTTTTCATTCCTTTGATAGGAACGGCTGTGGATGTAGGAAATATGTGTCAAATATTCTTGCAGGAATTACAATCTACCAGGAATGCATGAAAGTCAGCAGATGTTTAAGCATATTTTTATATGGAGGAGACGATTTTTTCTGTTTATTCACCCCTGGTAGCTGTTTCATTCTACTTCTTTCTTACTACAGCTATACATGAACTTTTCAGGTGTTTTATATGTTAATATCTAATCCGAAGTGACACTAAATGTTCCACAAAAGCTATTTTAAATAATTCCATCGGATCGTTCACCCCTAAAACGAGGTCACCCTGTTTATTTCTTACTGAAGGTATAAATGAAGCTTTGACGTATTTCAGAAATTAATATTGAACCTAAAACGAATCTAAACGTTCAGCAAAGACTATTTCAATTAATTCGACAAGATTAGATAATTCATTTAAGTGAACAAAATGATTGTTCAATGTTTACTTACAATTACTATAAACATTATATTATACTTCTAATTTTACTAAAACTTTGCAGACTGATAAAATAGACAAAAATAAGAGACGTATATATTGTTCGCCGTTTTAGAAGCTCAATTTTAGGGGATGAATTCACACAATTCATGTAGCAAGAAGAAATAATTGTCGAACGTTGGCTTCCAACTATATCGAACATTAACACTGTATTTCCAACTTCAACAAAACATTACAGACCCATAAAACATCCAAAAATAAGAAACACGCATTTTCCACGGCTCCAAGAGACCAACTTTAGGGGTTGAAGCACTCTCCTAAAAATTGCCGGTCGAAACAAGCATTCCAGATAAAAATACTTGCGCAGCTATAAAGGTAGCACATAACCTTTTGCGCAAAAATAATAACAGCGTATCCTCTTTCTACGAAACGTGCAATTAAACGAAGCCAACGCATCCACCCTTAAACATTGGCTTCGCAGAACCAGTGGGCTCCAGAAAGCCGCCCTTATGTCTCGATTCCTCGCGGCCCTAGCATCAGGAGGTTATGGCTACACGTCTTTGTGCTCCGTGAAGCGGCTATAAACTATACAAACCCTGGATCAACTAAAAGTAAAACGTTACAAAGCGTTTCATCTGGACCAATGAAGATCCAGCGTTAAGGCAGGATTCTCGTGTGATTCAGAAAAATCGACAATTTTAACATTTTTTTTCTAGAAAACTATTAGCTATAGAAGTTTATTGTTTTATCGATACAAAGATACATCCAAAAACTAGAAAAAGAAATTTTATATTCTTCTTTTTATCATTATTACCTCACGTGGGATACAATTGTTGTTATTCTCCTCGGCAGTGTTCATCTACACATGTAACCAGCTATATATTCTACACTTTTAAAAATTGCAATGAAAAAATCAATTTTTCGGACCAATTACTCGGCAGTGTTCATCTGTACATGTAACCAGGTATATTCCATACTTTTAAAAATTGCAATAAATAAAATCGATTTTTTGAACCCCTCAAGGGTGGTTTCCCATGCAACAACAGTGAAAACAAGTGATTTAAAAAAATTTTTTTCAGAATAACTATTGGACATATGGGACTGCTGGGCCTTTTGGGGATGTAAACAGATAGTCTTGAAGTAAAAGAATTTTTAATTTCAGATCAATTCTTCTTATTATCTTGTCTATAATATGTATGTTTCTCGAAACTATGTTTTTTAAACTGACGTGCACGATAACTGAAAAACTAGTAAAGTAATCGACTTCGGACGAAGCTGATTCATTTCTTTATATATTTCTCTAACGATTGGGCCTAAAATTTATATTTGATTTTTTATTTATAATATGTTTTTGAACAATATATATTTAACCCCTTGTCCTACCCGATAACTCCCGATTGCTCGGGCCATAACAAACAAGAAGATCGGTCACGCATTAAGCCATTTAGCTGTCTAGCCGTGTGCTCGAACTTGTACAAAATGTATGCGTCTTATGACATGTATATTTCGGCGCAACGAAAGGAATTGTGAAATAATAAACACGTTTGAGCACAACTAATACTTTAAAGATGTCTGGGAAGTAATTATGATCAATTCATAAGTGAACAAAAATGATTTATAATTTGAAAGTGAATAATGTATCAGTAACAATTTGTAAATGAATACTGAATTTAAATTAATAATGTTTTGAGAAAACTCGTAGAAAATTAGAAATCTTCGTGTTAGTGTTGTTTGTCACGAATGAAGTACCACGAGCCAGGCTCGTGTTGTTCACGTTTGGTCCGAACGAAGTACCACAAGCTAGGCTCGTGTTGTTTACGTTTAGTCCGAACGAAGTACCACGTGTCAGGTACGTCCTTATTGTTTTTGGCCCAAATTTCTTACCACGCGTCTCATTCGTTGTTGGAGGCGAAGGGGTTAACTGGTCGGCCAAAAAAGCAAACTTTTCTTCCGAATTCTAGAACGTTTCCAAATTTTTATATTCTTCTTTTAACACTAAACCTACCAAGCACAAAACATATAAAAGTAAAACGCTTTACAGAAGTTAGAAGATTGAATTTATTTAAACTTTGTACCGCTTCCATTACAATATGTGCTTAAATAAAGAAGTCAATCTAGTCATTTCCTATAAATGCGTTTCTATAACTTCAATAAATGCGAAATAGAAAACCGGTCATTTGACCGCGGTAGGTTTAGTGTTAAATTAGGTGCAACCACATCATAAAATATCTAATTTTGAGAAAATGTCTCTCACTTTTTGTGTTTTAATCACTGTGACAGAGGCTACATTGCACGCCAACAATGGTTACATTACCGAAGCTGTTAAGAAGTCTTGTCTATTATACAATAAATAATAATAAGAATTTAACTGAAAGAAAAAAATCTCAGGTACTTCAAGATTATCTGCTTACATCCTACAAAAGTCTAGTTCCATATATCCAATAGTTATTCCACAAATAATTGTTAAAACTCCTTCTTTTTCAATGGAGATCCCTTTAATTGCGTCCACTCGGCGTCTCTGGATCTTTGTACGGGATCTCTCGTTCTGTGGATCCTAGATTGGTGATTTTTGGGTTCTGGGAGGCGAGGATGCAATGTTGATGTTCGAGTTTCGAGAGTCGTGCCGGTATTTACGTTCCATTTCTAAAATTATGACGGTCTGTGCACTCTCGCGTCAAGAGTTTCCCGGGTTCGGGAAAATCGAGCACGTGCAAGTAGCGCCTACGTGTGTTTCAGGCTTTTCTCTCCCTCTCCCCGGTTTTTATTTTACTCTCACGCTCTCCGATAGCCGATGTCTGTTTATTAATAAACGATCGGACTCTGCGAAAAGATCGTGGGCCGACAGCGACGCGGATATACAACGCGTATATATAAATCGCCGACGATAACGTCAACGACGCGGCACGGGAAAAAAAGAGACGCGATCGTGCACCGGCGTGTGAACCCACTAAAAATACGATCGACCGGCATACACGCAGCTTGGAAATACTTTATGTAAAATACGGAGTTAAAAATAAAGCCGGCGAAAATAGTTGGGTCGCGTGGAGAACGGTGGGTGACGTTCCCGGTGATCACGGACTGGGGTGCACGGGCGAAATACCTGTCGCGAAGTGATTCGGAGCTGATTTCTTAGGTTTATCAAGTGAAGCAAACGTTCTTACCTTCTTTTACCATCTAACATTTCATCTGACATACAAAGATTCGTATACAGTCACGAAAATTACAGGTTTTCATGATTTTCAGCATATTTTTGCCGTTTTAGCCCATCATCTGTGATTTCCATCATTTTTTATCGTTTATAACTAATGGTGAACTAATTAACCAATTTCAAATTAACCAATTAACAAATTTTCAGCATGTATCATATAACTTATATGGATTTATAGAACAACTTTTTATCAATTTGCGTTACAAGCCTAAATAAGAAAGATGTGGGAAGCAACTTTTACCATTTTAGTTTTACGAGTTTAGATCAGTTTATTATATTAGCAGGCCGATCGAACATTTTTGTATCAAGTACGGTTTAGAGAGAGCTTTAACACTTTGATCGCCATGTCACCCATATCTGGGTGACGGAATTATTTATACAGAATTGAAAATTAATTTTTACCTTGGTAGATTGAGTGTACGAAATTTCCTTACGACCTGAGGAATAGAAGAGGTATGAAACAGTAATTAATATCACAAAACTAAACTTCTTAGGTTTGTTTTGTTAAATACATGGCTTTGATTTTGTGTAATTTTTATGATCGTCGAGTGGGCGATCAACGTGTTAAGACGTTTATGGTACATTTTTTGTCAACTCGTTTTTCGCGGAGTTTTCAAAGTCACCTTGATCCTTTTTATAAATAAACCTACAATTTTTGTGTTTAAGACGTTTATGGTACATTTTGTTTGTCAACTCGTTTTTCCAGAACATTTCAAGGTCACCTTGATCCTTTTTATAAATAAACCTACAATTTTTGTATTTAAGACGTTTATGGTACATTTTGTTTGTCAACTCGTTTTTCCAGGAGTTTTCAAGGTCACCTTGATTCTTCTTATAAATAAACCTATAATTTTTGTGTTTAAGACGTTTATGGTACATTTTTTTGTCAACTCGCTTTTCCAGGACATTTCAAGGTCACCTTGATCTTTTTTATAAATAAACCTATAATTTTTGTATTTAAGACGTTTATGGTACATTTTTTTGTCAACTCGCTTTTCCAGGACATTTCAAGGTCACCTTGATCTTTTTTATAAATAAACCTATAATTTTTGTATTTAAGACGTTTATGGTACATTTTTTTTTTCAACTCGTTTCCCAGGAGTTTTCAAGGTCACCTTGATCCTTTTTATAAATAAACCTACAATTTTTGTATTTAAGACGTTCATGATACATTTTGTTTGTCAACTCGTTTTTCTAGGAGTTTTCAATGTCACCATGATCATTTTTATAAATAAACCTATAATTTTTGTATTTAAGACGTTTATGGTACATTTTGTTTGTCAACTCGTTTTTCTAGGAGTTTTCAAGGTCACCTTGATCCTTTTTATAAATAAACCTACAATTTTTGTATTTAAGACGTTTATGGTACATTTTTTTTTCAACTCGTTTCCCAGGAGTTTTCAAGGTCACCTTGAACCTTTTTATAAGTAAACCTATAATTTTTGTATACCTATCTTTCAGTGGATATCAAGGTGATTTCGGTAAGCATCATAACAAATTTTTTTTTCACCTAAACCGATTATGTTTCGTGGTGCACCCTGTATAGCATCTAGTAAACTAAATTGACCTTGATAGACAAATTTCAACATTAATTTTGTTATCGTTGTGGGACAGTTGCTTTCACTGAACTTCATTCAATATAGTTTTACTCGATGCTGACATATTATTGCACAGTCAGTCAGTATATGTTGATGGAACGAGCCCATGTTCAGTGTGAACTCTCGTACGATCACCTAAAATAGTTGCATGAAAGATCCGAGTATAACGCTGCATCTATTTATACTGTATAAATTACGTACATACTTTAAATCGATCTATCGTGCCTCATTTATAGTCTTAGAGTTCACGGAAATACATTTTCCAACGTAAACAGAAGGGAAGAGCAAAAACATTTTACACTGTGTTTAAAAACAGAAAACAAGCGAACTTTTAGTTTGAGATACTCATTAACCCCTTGCGCTAAGAGAAACCCCTATTTTACAGTTACAGTGATTAAAACTTCTTTTTCGTTCATAATTTCATAGAAGAACAAAGAAGTTGATATTTATTGTATGCCCATGTGATTCTCCAATGGCTATATATCGACAACAACAAAATAGAAATTTGTTTCGGTTTAAAGAAAAATTGATAACATACGTATTTAGTAGATTCTGTTCGAAATGTTTATCGCGAGTCTGACTCGATGTTATAATACAAGGGGTTTTAAATAAGAAGTTCTTTATAAAGTTACTACTGCGTGATCTAAAAAAAAAAAAAGGCAATGTGAATTTTCAAAGTAGGGATATTTAAAACCTAAGTATTTGTAAAATTATTTTTAGGAAGTAATGAAATATATCTGCGGTGGTCTGAAAAAAAGCAATGTGGAAAAATTTACCGAAGATGCTGAGTGAAGTATTTCTTTTTGAAGGACTCACATTCCAAGAAAACTCATCTGTTTATCTGCTAGCATGTGTTTGGTTTATCAGTTCAGCTCACATGTCTGTCGAACGCTGATTATTTTCAAGTTTGTTGATACTTAAACGCAACAGAGTAGCGTATTTACCAGCATTTGATAAATACGTGTAAAATAGAGCATACCAGTCGCAAGTAGAAACGGCAAGTCGTGATCAGACACGTTCAAGCATATGTTTGTAGGAAAGAAGAAACTCCGGTTTATGTTTACGATTTTATTCGAAAATACTGTATCTTGTACTAACCACTTCAGATTATTGGATATTTATATTAGATTCAGTACGAAGTGCATTAATTATTAAAGACACAGGTTTAAAAATATATATGCAAAAATAGATGCATCAGAATTTGAATGGACCAAGCTGCTACCATGAAAATTATCGAAAATATCCAACCAAGGAGGAACTTCAATCTCTTTTCTAATATTAGAAAATAATATTTCTAATGTTTCATTAACCACTTCAGATTATTGACTATTTACCGACGTACATTAGAATCAAAAAGGGAAGCGTTATTTATTAATGTTTCAAAAATATATGAAAGAATAGATGCCTTAGAATTTGAATAAGTCATCGAAGCCATCCACCCAGGGAGGAACTTCAATCACTTTTCTAATATTAGAAAATAATATTTCTAATGTTTCATTAACCACTTCAGATTATTGGCTATTTACCGGCGTACATTAGAATAAAAAAGGGAAGCGTTATTTATTAATAATTTAGTTTCAAAAATATATGAAAAAATAGATGCCTTAGAATTTGAATAAATCAAGCTGGTACCATGAAAGTCGTCGAAGCCATCCACCCAGGGAGGAACTTCAATCACTTTTCTAATATTAGAAAATAATATTTCTAATCTTTTACTAACCACTTCAGATTATTGGATATTTATATTAGATTCAGTACGAGGTGCATTATTTATTAAAAACACAGGTTTAAAAATATATATGAAAAAATAGATGCATCAGAATTTGAATAAATCAAGCTGCTACCATGAAAGTCATCGAAACCATCCACCCAAGAAGGAACTTCAATCTCTTTTATAGTATTAGAAAATAATATTTCTAATCTTTGACTAACCACTTCAAATTATTGGCTAGTTATCTACATACATTAGATTCAGTAAGGGAAGCGTTATTTATTAACAACGTGGTATCAAAAATATATAAAAAAAAAGATGCCTTAGAATTTGAATAAATCAAGCTGCTACCATGAAAGTCATCGAAACCATCCACCCAGGGTGGAACTTCAATCACTTTTCTAATATTAGAAAATAATATATATAATCTTTTACTAACCACTTCAGATTATTAGATATTTATCTACATACATTAGGTTCAGTAAGGAAAGCGTTATTTATTAACGTCGTGGTATCAAAAATGTATAAAAAAATAGACGCCTTAGAATTTGAATAAATCAAGCTGCTACCATGAAAATCATCGAAACCGTCCACCCAGTGAGAAATTTTAACCACTCAAAAACATGAGTCGAGCATCGCTGGAGCCCATGTGATCACCGTTACCTGCGGATCAATCCTGCTCGATCGCTCGTAGATCCGATCCCCGCGGTTCACCCCATGTGTCAGCGAACGGTGGACGTCCGTGTTTCTCGGACGGTATCACCGCGAAACGAAAATCGGCGTATCCACGTTTAAATAGCCGCTCGGGCTCGCGTTCCCGAAGGCACAGCATCAATCGACGAGGAGGCTTGTACCGTCGGTGGAATTCGACTGACGATCCAACGGCACACACAATCGTCCCGGAGACTATTTCTGACCCGTGTCCTATCGATATCTCTCTCTCACACTCCATCGCACAAGTTCTCGTCTCTCTCATTCTCTCTCTCTCTTTCTCTTTCTATCTCTTCTCTGCTTCTTCGTGTTCTCTCGTCCCCTGTCCCGCAGACAGGTTCACGCGGAGAGCGTGGCCCGCGTCTCACCCCAGCGAATGGCAATGAAATAAAACAGGGAAACGTGTCGTTTACGAGCTCACCTCGACATTGCGGCCTCTTTCCGCCACGAATAGATCCGCGCCCGAGAAAAATCGAATCGGAACTCGGGGGAAAACGCTAGACACGCATTTCCATTCCTGAGAATCCCATTCCGAGAGGCTCTGACGGTTTTCCTGCAGATTTTTTTGGGGATCCCGATCGTCCTATTCGGTTAATCTTCTGCAAAATTATTTATAGTAGTCATCTCTAGTAGTACGTTCAATTTTTTGGCCCTAAGAATCGTTTTGTGATGTTGATACTTTGTTGAGTTGTTTATAATGGATATTTCTAGTAATTTTCTCGTCGGTACAGATAACAGAGATATAGTAACTCTAGAACCTTTCACCGAAAGTCTAGCGTTTCTCTTCTTTATTCTTCCTCGATTACAACCAATCATCTTTGCACAAATGCATAAAATCCACAGTCTAATAATGATTATAATTTATATTCCTTTCTAGCTAATTATTCGATTTTCCAAACGATTTTTGAGGGTTTAAGATCGTTTTCTAATCTCTTGGAAAATTATTTATAGTTGTCCTCTCTACTAGCAGCGCATTCGATTTTTCAGTCGATTTTTCGATCCTCAGGATCGTCCTGCGACTATAATACTTTGGAAAGTTGTTTCTAGTGGATATATCCTTCTAGTAAATAATTCGATTTCTCATCCGTTTTCTGGGGGTTCAGGATCGTCCTCTTATGTTAATCTCCTGCGAAATTAGTTATGGTATTCCTCTCTAGTAGTACGTTCGATTCTCTAGTCGATATTTTGGCCCTATGGATCGTCCTGCGACTTTAATCCTTCGCAGAGCTGTTTCTAGTGGATATACTCTTCTAGTAAATCATTCGATTTCTGAGCTGATTTTTAGGGATTCAGGATCGTCCTCTTATGTTAATCTTCTGCAGAATTATTTATAGTATTCCTCTCTAGTACTACGTTCGATTCTCCAGTCGATATTTTGCCACTAAAGATCGTCCTGCGTCTTTAATCCTTTGCAGAGTTGTTTCTAGTGGATATACTCTTCTAGTAAATCATACGATTTCTCAGCCGATTTTTCGAAGTTCAGGATCGTCCTATTCTGTTACACTCCTGCAGAATCATTTATAATATTTCTGTCTAATAGTACATTTGATTTTTCAGCCGATCTTTGGGCCCTCAGAATCGCCCTGCGACTTTAATCCTGTGCTGAGATGTTTCCAGTGGATAATCACTCTACTGAATTATTTAATTTTCCAGCCGATTGTTGGGCCTTCCGAGTCAATTCATAATGTTAATCTCCTGCAGAATTATTTATAGTATTCCTCTCTAGCAGTACGTTCGATTCTCCAGTCGATATTTTGACTCTAAAGATCGACCTGCGACTTTAATCCATCGCAGAGTTGTTTATAGTGGATATACTCTTCTAGTAAATCATTTGATTTTACAGCCGGTTTTTGCTGAATGAAACAAAGAAATATATACTAATGTTCCCGAGTAAACTGATCACAAACTTCGAAACGAGCACAGCCAACTGTAGTTTCCTGGATTAAATAGCAAAATTTTCCATTTCGTAGCAGAACAATGTTTCTTTTCCAGTACATTGCTACAGGAAAAGGTTGCTACTGCTTGCTGTGTATCGAAGCAACAGGTCTGGGTTAGGTCTGTCCAAGCGACAGGTCAATTGGATTAATTGTCTAAACGATAGGACGGAAATCTTGGATTCCCTTCTTTTCTTTCTCCCACCATAATCGAATCAAACAGTATTCATCGTTAAACCTCATCTCAACAACATACTACAAACTTCACAAGATTACAAGCAAAAAAGTACAAAATACTGGTTCTAGCAGTGTTGATACAATATTAAATATTTTGATGATGAATATAAAATTGACATCCAAGAAAACATTGTATACTAGTTGCTAAACAAAGGATTTTTAACACATCACGAACAATAAACTTCGTTTGATTAATCTGATAGAAATATGTTGTAATTCTAGGTTTTATCGTAAGGATTCATTATAAACGTCTCTAATGAGCCATTCCGTTCCTTATTCCATTCTGCAAGAAATTTTAATTAAAAAAACCACCGCACCTAAGTCACAGAGGCTCTAATAAGCTCCATCTTTACGTCACAAGACAACACCAGCGTTTTTGAGTTGCGTTTCGCTGATGGTTCGTAGGCACCGAGTAACATTCAGCTGCATACGTCAATCAATGAACTATTTTCAAACGATTCTTATTGATTCTTCGCCACGCGAGAGCGTTACACGCGTCGAGTTAAGCCTCGTTGCTTGGTTACACGATCCCTAACGACATCTACCGTGTTACACGTTCTTAAACCGTCTTCTCTTTTTCGCCCGAAATCCACCGACGTTGTTGGAACAGTTTTATCTTCTTTTTAATTATTCGGAGCAAAAGTCAAGGCTGGAAATCGATTCGTCTTCGCGAAAATATTTCTGTAGTCTCGTGCAAATTTTCTTGATGAAAATGCAGCCGAAGAACAAATTATTCAAACAATTTCAAACCATTTTAAACCATTGAAATTTGAGATAGTATCGGGGTTTGAATAATCTAGGTTCTACTGTATCGTGGATGATCGTGTATTAAAATTGTCATCTAATTACACAATTTCTGAAGAAATACCTTGGATAATATAATTAAAAAATTGTTATATAAAGACAATTTTTATTTTGCATAAAGATCCGCAGTTCATCAATAATCCCACAATTTCGTGATATTATAACTATAGTTAGACTATCAGTCTATAGATTGCAGATGTTTATGTAAAATAAAATTTGTCTGCATTCATTACAAAATACTGAAACTACGTGTATATTTATTTCTTTTCTAAATCATTTTCACAAGTCGAAAATACTAAAACAGTGTTTTTAAATTCATGGAATGTTTTCACCGTCCTAACAAACGATTGTAGTGTTTCTCAGTTATGTTTCGCAGACTATTAAATCTACACATGAAAATAGAATTAAATTAAGATAAGATCGCCTATAAAAAAGGACTCGGTTTACAATAATAATTTTTTTCTACACACATTCTCTCGTACAATTGAATCATATCATGTTAAAGCAAGTTCTGGAATGAAAGAAAGAACAAAACAATTCGCGAAGGGTAGGGATCAATTTCTCGGAAATATCGTGTACATCTCTGTCGCATACATCGAGGCATTACCGTCATTTAGCGTAATTCTAAGGGTTAGGGATCAACTTCTTGCAAGTATCGTTGACATCTCTGTTGCATACATCGAGGCATTACCGTCATTTAGCGTAATTCTAAGGGTTAGAGATCAATTTATCGCAAATATCGTTCACATCTCTGTCGCATACATCGATGCATTACCGTCATTTAGCGTAGTTTTAAGGGTTAGGGATCAATTTCTCGCAAATATCGTTCACATCTCTGTTGCATACATCGAGGCATTACCGTCGTTTAGCGTAATTTTAAGGGTTAGGGATCAATTTCTCGCAAATATCGTTCACATCTCTGTCGCATACATCGAGGCATTATCGTAGTTCCCCGAGATCGGAAAGTTCCGACAGGAATTCGATCGTGGGCAAAAGCCTAAAGAGAGAGAGGGTTGTTCCGTGGAACCTACGTGTATACCGAGCGAAAATAATCGCGCAACCGATATACATAGGCCCGAAGTTATCGTCTATGCATGGTTTATAGAGGCGCGAGCTACGGTTCTACGTCAGCATTGACCGATAAGAAGAGCAACGCGTTGCACACATCGTCGTTGACGTCCAAGTGCACGGGCGAGACGTGCCCACGCCGGGGAAAAGGGAAAAAGGGACGAATCGATAGCGTCGCAGAAATAGACTGTGTCCGACTGCGTTTGGTTGCAGCTCATCGATCACTTTTGGCGTAATCTGCACGCGAGAGATCCGTGGGGGGTGAAGCGTTTCCGCGTGGATCTCCGGAGACGATCAATACACTCAGCAATTAACGCGTTTCGCCCCACGAACAATCTGAATCCACATGTCGCTTGAGGATTGCATTGGTTTTTATATTAATAAAATGAACGCATTCGAACTTGTTCGCATTTTTTAACTTTCAATGCCATTGGAAACTGGTCGTACGATTAATCCATTCATTTTTCATTTATTACTCTGACCTTGTATTATTTATTATATTTTATTTTGACCATTAAATAGTCAGGATGGGTTTTATTCGATTTTTCTTGGTTATTACTAAAAATGAGTACAATTTAAAGTAGTGGACTGGTCAAAAGAATTTATGATTGTCAATAGAGGAAAGAAATTTTTAATTTTAATTTTTTTTATTACTTCGCATAAAGATTCGCAGTCTATAGTCATTACACAGTGGACTTTTACGCAAAATAAAAATTTTCTGCTTTAATTGCAAGATACAGGAGCTACATAAACGTTTATCTCTTCCCTCAATAATGTTAATGAGTTACAAATGATACAAAAAGGTATTTTTAAATTCTCTTTATGGTTTCACTGTTTTTTATAATAATAAAATATACGTGTGCAGTGTAATAAAAATTGCCTGTGTTAATTGCAATATACAAGAGCTACCTACACTTTTATTTCATTCCTTAATTATTTTAATGAGTTGAAAATTTTACAACAGTGCATTTTTAAATTCTTTATACGGTTTCATTGTTTTGTATATAATATAAAATACATGTGCAGTATAATAAAAATTGTCTACATTGATTGCAAGATACAGGAGCTGAACAAACATTTATTTCTTTCCTCAACAATCGTAATGAATTGAGAATGATACAACAGTACTTTGAAATTCTTCATATGGTTTTACTGTTTCGTACAGAATAAAATCTACAAACATTGATTTTAAGGCACAGGTGCTACGTAGTTTTTGATGGGTAGAATAAATTTTCTTTGTGAAACAAAATTGTTTGCTGAGTATATATTCAGAAGTGTTATATTCAGTGTTATACCGAAGTGTTATATTCAGAAAAATTAGTTTCATATTTTTCGGGAGTATTAATAATTGCTTTAAAAATTATTCACAGTCGCAGAACGGTAAAATTGTTTGGGCGACTGTCAGCAGACACGCGTCCGCAAAGGGTTAAATCATTTTATTGACTCGAATAAAATACAACAGTATTTTTAATTTCTTTTCTCATTAAATGCTTTCACTGTTTTGCATTTGATCATTCCTATGACAAACATATACATAAAATCCGCAGTATCATTTATTTTTCTACTATTCACACTTGGATCAATAAAACTCGTGACGTCCAAAGGATAATAAAATATAACCCAGGACCAAGATCCTTGTCCGACACATTTTTCATCTTGAACATCGCAAAAATTTAACTTTTCGCTGATCTGGAACGAACGACGAAGGAAAAATAGGTACAGGAATGGTTCAGAAGGAAGAATGATTTCTCCGTTGTTCGTTTAGGCGAGAATGCATTCAGAATTGCGAGTACGGTCGCAGGATCATTGGTCATCCCCTTCTGTTTTACATAAAAATGTCGGTAGCTCTCGATACCGTGAGCGTCCACCCGCGAGTAAAACCAGTGCTACCACGGGCTTCGAAAATGATCGAACAGCCTCGATCGACGATTTACATGGGTTCGGGGGATCCATTCGGCGCGAAAGGTTCACGGATTCGCGAGCGTCGGGGCCGCGTCCGTGTCATTGACCGACGACACGTTGCTGGACCGGCGAGGATTTTCGCGCGCCGACTCGAGAAATGCGAGGGGACGATCATGCGAGCGAGGATCTTGGTCCCATTCGCTTGCTCGGTGGTCCTACAATTTTTCTGGAGCCCCATTTTTTATACCTCGGATGGCCTAAACTTCTCATCTAGAGCCTATGAAATATAGTCGGCCTCAAAAGTAAATGGCTACCCCTTTAAAAACTAATAATATTTTCAAAACTGGACCAAAAGACTTGAGTTTTTTTTTAGAAGATCTTACAAGGATTAGTTTATTACGTAATATTTATAGAAATGTTCTCTTTTAATAATTTTCATCAAATCAGAATAATATGTGAGAACATCGTCCGATTCTTCTATCGTCTTTATAGTATTGTATTCAACTACTTTATTTTTGTCATAAATGCATACAACTTGGAGTCTAATTGGAATCCTTGTGGTGAATTTAAATTTTTAGCGCGAATACCAAAAAGCGGATTTTTTTTATTAAAAATGATTGAAACACAAGACTAGTACAAGTTTGTACAGAATTTTTGATGTTGGAATAAAATGCTATGTATCATATCACGTTTTGTCCATAAAATGCACAATGAAATGATAGAGTGTCGTTTTTAAAATCAGACACACTCAAAAGAAGGTTAGGAAGTTGCAAAGCCGGGGTGTTTCGTATTAAATGAACAATTAAATGATATAGTGACTTTTTCAGCATCAGACTTGTTCAAAAGATGTTTAAGAAGTTTCGAAATCGGGTTGTTTCGTACAAAATGAACAATTAAATGATATAATGACTTCTTCAGAATCAGACTTGTTCAAAAGAAGTTTAAGAAGTTTCAAAATCGGGTTGTTTTGTATAAAATGAACGATTAAATGATATAGTGACTTCTGCAGAACCAGATTTGTTCAAAAGCAGTTCAAGAATTTTCAAAGCCGGACTGTTTCGTACAAAATGAACAATTAAATGATATAATGACTTCTTCAGAATCAGACTTGTTCAAAAGAAGTTTAAGAAGTTTCAAAATCGGGTTGTTTTGTATAAAATGAACGATTAAATGGTATAGTGACTTTTTCAGCATTAGAAACGTTTAAAAAATGTTTAAGGAGTTTCGATGTCAAGTTGTTTCGTACAAAATGAACAATCAAATGATACAGTGACTTCTTCCGAACCAGACTTGTTCAAATGAAGTTCAAGAAGATTCATAGCCAGACTGTTTCGTACAAAATGAACAATCAAATGATACAGTGACTTCTTCCGAACCAGACTTGTTCAAATGAAGTTCAAGAAGATTCATAGCCAGACTGTTTCGTACAAAATGAACAATTAAATAATATGGTGACTTCGTCCAAACCAGACTTGTTCAAAAGAAGTTCAAGAAGTTTTGAAGTCGGGTTGTTTTCTATAAAATGAACGCTTAAAGTTGTTTCGTATAAAATGAACAATTTAATGATACAGTGACTTCTTTAGAATCAGACTTCCAAAGAAGTTTCACAGCCAGACTGTTTCGTACAAAATGAACGATTAAATGATATAGTAACTTTTTCAGCATCAAAATCGTTTAAAAGGAGTTCAAGAAGTTTCACTCAGACTGTTACGTACAAAATGAACAATTAAATGATACAATTTCTTCTTCAGACCCAGACTTGTTCCAAAGAAGTTCAAGAAGTTTAAAAGCCAGACTGTTTCGTATAAAATGAAAAATTAAATGATAGAGTGACTTTTTCAGCATCAGAGACGTTTAAAAAAATGTTTAGGGAGTTTGTAAGTCAGATTGTTTTGTTTAAAATGAACATTTGGTGAGATACGAAGGTGAGTTTCTAACGAACGTTAATCCGAGTATTGAACAGTCGGTTTTCTTGGGTTGTAAGGCTTTTATCTGATCGAGCAGAGATCTCGAATGGCTCGATCAAACGTTTCGTCTTAATTAACGCTCCTCCGTCGACGTTCCGTGCGACGGAACTAAAGAGAAGCGACGACAACGACGCGACAACGGTTGAAACGGGAGTTGGCGTTCGTGGAAATTGGTTTTACCTGCGATGAAACTGGGAATAACGCGACTCTGCTCGAATACCCACGGGTCGTTAGCTCACACGCATAAGCGGCTCCGTTTTCACTGTGGAAATAAGGTACGACGGCCGTCGCGACGCTTCGAATGTGTATCAAAACTTAGACGTTTTATTTTCTTCTTTAGCTGACCGATCGATCGATTAACATATCAAAGAATACTATTCAAGTGCCATTTTTCATATTTTGCGTACGATGAGTACAAATAAGTTTCTTTTTTAATATTTGCAAGTGTTTGGACAAATTTCCATTTTTGTGATTGTTCTCAATCCTCGTCATTTTTTCGAATTATTTCTTTTGCTGTTTGCTCTACTGATCAATTAGTGTAATATTAATGAAAACCAAATAAATTGCCATTTTTCATCGAACACAAAATTTGCGGTCAATATACTGCAGATTTTGTGCATTTTTGTCTAAAAGTGTGTAGTATGTATATTGTATGTTAAATACAATATAGTAAACACTTTTGAGGAATTTAGAAATATTGTCCTACTGTTTTCAAATCAATAAAATTATTATAAAGAAAAATAAATGTCTACATGTAGCTCCTATATCTTGCAATTAATGCAGGCAATTTTTATCTTGCATTGAAATCAGTAGTTTAAATCACCTTCATTTCGTTAGAAAATTTATTTTTCGCTCCAACTGATCGTCCAACTGATCAACCGGAGAAATATTTTTCATAAATCATGGAACCGTAACGTTTCGTGATTCGCGTACGATTATTATGATTTTCGTTCTTATTTGATCGTGTTATGGTAGTCCACGAAGATAATTTTTGTGAGTGGCTTGAATCATCTTCATTCCGCCAAACAATTTATTTTGCACTTTTCCAACCGAACAAACCGGAGAAATATTCTTAATAAATCATTGATACGTAACTTTTCACGATTCGCGTACGGTTATTATGATTTTCGGGCTTATTTGATCGTGTTATGCCAGTACACGAAGATAATAATCTTTTTGAGTGTCTTGAATCATCTTCATTCCATCAAAGAATTTATTTTGCACTTTTCCCACCGAACAAGCCGGAGAAATATTCCTAATAAATCATTGAAATGTAACTTTTCTCAATTCGCGTAAGTTTATTTTGATTTTCGGGCTTATTTCATCGTGTTATGCCAGTCCACGAAGATAATAATTTTTGTGGGTGTATCGAGGGCGTCAGGCGATTATTGAACGATCCAGTGGAAAGAAAACTGCGTTCGGACGTCGAACTCGAGTTTAACCGATAGCGGGGGAGGGACTGGAGAATCCTCGCGATGTCCTGGCCTGGCGAAAGGATAACGAATCGCGTTTACGATCGCGACCACCTTCCGGTCTTTGTTTCGTCGACGGGCCATTCGACGAAGCGACAGAACAAAAAAACGTCACTCTGTACCGTTGCGGTAATTGAATGATTTTTTTCTCCAAGGTCCGAGGATCACGGTCCACCCGCGATCCATCATTAACCCAATAACATTTTCGACGATCGCAATCAGGATATTCTACAGCTCTGCCCGCAAGTACCATTTCTTCATGCAACCATACAGTGCACTTTATTTATTTTTAACCCTCTGCACTCGGAGCTATTTCAACTAAAAAAGCAAACATTTCTTCTAACCTAAAATATTTCCATCGTGCATAAGTTTTTTTCATTATATGCGTACGAAACTGATATAGTGCCTCATACAATATTTAAATGTTTAGTAATTTATTACATATGAACAAATTTAATCATGTAAACAATATTCTGAATAATGGTGTAGCAATTTGTAGTGGCGCCTCAGAGTCGCCATTCGAGTGCTAAGGGTTAATTACAGTCGATCCAAAAAGTATTTGAAAGAATTTGAACCCTGATTCGTGAGAAAATCGCAATATTTAAAATATGATAGTTTCGTTAATAAAAATAGTAGAATAATAAATTTGGACTCGTTTTAAAGATTGAAGCCTCTATTTTTACAGACCATCATTCATTTTTCTGTACAATATTTGTGAACAATATGACAGGTAAAAACTGAGGACAGGTTTTTGGTCGTAAGTGCTACAAATTGAATCGTTTGTAAAAATATCAATTTTTGCGGAATGAATTTATCACAAGATTGAAGATTGAATCTTTCCCTTTAAAATGACTGCTTGAAACTTGATCTACGATTTTTTCTGGCTGTTTTATAGAAGAAAATTGAGGAACAAATTTTGTCGTGTAAGTACCTCATATCATTGCAAAGATGACAGTACACCTTTCATTCAAAGCTCGATAAATCGACTAGAAAAAATCGTAGACAAAGTTCCAAGCATTCGTTGTACACGGGAAACTTCAATCTACAAATCCACGGTGGTTTCAGTCACGAGAAAAATTTTCCAATGTTTCCACAGACGTTTCAATGTGCAACATTTTGTACCGGAAAGGTGTCTTCAGTTTCCCAGTGGCTGTATCGTGCAAACATATCTGAGACAAAAGTGAACAATTGCTGACAAAAGTAGACGCTTCAAGCTGCAAAATGAGTCCAGGAATATCGTTGCACGATTTTTTTTAACAAAATGATCACGGTTCAAATGTCGAAAATTTCTCGAGAATGGGAAAAGTGTTCAAACAATTTTTGGACCATTGAATGTGCGACGTATGGTGGTTCAATATGCTTAGTTATTGTTGGAATGTAGATCATCATGCAAATCTTAATTTTGAATGTCTAATATGTAGGGACTAGAACCAAATAGAAATTTGTTCTTTCTATTAAGTGAACTATTGAGCTCGAAATAAAATAAAGATCGTCATAAACGTTGTTTAAAATACTATTCTATAGCAAAATGTAGAGAATCGTGCGTACTATAATAAACACTAAATACTATAATAAATACCTTAATAAAACCTGCAGTCTAGTCTAATTTATATAATTTTCAAAAGATTTCCCAACCTCGAAAATCGCAAAGAAACATTATGAAAATCGTAGTACAAAAATTAACGTCAGCCATGCAGAAATTAGCAAAACCGCAGACTTTACGGGCATGAACACGAGACCATCATAAAATACAAGAAACAATCAGCAGAACCTCCCGTATCCGAACCAAAGGAGACTAAAAGTTACAATACCGTAGAAACTTAAAATTGAAAATATAAATCCAGTGCTACTCAAAACAATCATATGGAGTCGAAGCAGTACAGGAGAACAATAAACAAGCTTTTTGAGTACTGACGATAGTTAACCCGTCAGCTGTTGCGACCTCTTTGATAAATGTGTTCTTAAAATGTGTCGCAAAAAGTAAGCGAACTACTTTGTGCACATTGCATACAGTTTTTTCATGATAATTATTTATATTTTCGTATTTGTGCGTTTTATTTCGTCTCGGCCTCCAAATATTCAAAACATCTTGAAATTTAAGAATATATTTTAGTTTTCATTCAAAATTGCAATGTAAACAGTAAATTGTAGCTACTTTTTTTACGCATGACGAGTATATTCGTCACAACAAAAAACTGTGCCATTTCTTCATGACGAGTATACTCGTCAAAAACAGCTAACTGGTTAATTGCAGTTCGACCAATAGTATTTCCGTCGGGTTATTATGATTATTACCGTTTGTAGGACCAAAAATGGCTACCGAGCGAGAACGTTGCATCGCTGTAAAAGATCACGGTTCCGAAACCGTTGGAATTTCCAAGGATGCGACTCGGTTGCGTCATAGCAACGGAATCCGACGTTGATCGTCAGGGTATTATTTCTAGTCGCGGAGAGCTCCAAAATCCGCGGTATTCATCGGAATCCAATCCGATCGTTATTCCTGAGGGCTGATTCACCGGTCCAGTGACGTTCGTCGTCAACGATACGGCGTATCGGGCATCATCGATGACGACGCCGAGTCATTTTGGCAGACGGGGTCGGCCGACGGTCAGCGCCAAGTATGATGAGAGCTTGACCGTGTTTACAACTTCCCTCTTTCTCTTTCTCTCTCTCTCTCTCTCTCTCTCTCTCTGTCTCTGTCTTTGTCTTTCTCTTTCTTTCTTTCACTCTCTTTCTTTCACACTCATTCTCTCTCTCTCTCTCTCTCTCTCTCTCTCTCTCTCTCTGTCTCTGTCTTTCTCTTTCTTTCTTTCACTCTCTTTCTTTCACACTCATTCTCTCTCTCTCTCTCTCTCTCTCTCTCTCTCTCTCTCTCTCTCTCTCTCTCTCTCTCTTTCTCTTACTTTCTCGGTTTGACTCCATCGGGGAGCATTGACGTTGCTATTATAGAGTTAATACCAGAAACTGATTCATCGTGTGCCACGGAAAATCGAGCATTTTCCACAGAATGATCCAATCAGCTTTTGGACTTGCGCCCCGTTTGCGTTTGGTGATTCAATGTCCCGAATATACAATGGCTCACGAAAGTATTCGAATGCTCTTTAACCCTATGCAGTCGATGCTATTTTGACTACAATACCAAACATTTTTACCGACCGAGAATATTTTCATATAATTTTTTTTTCACGATGTAGATATGAAACTGAGGTAATTATTTACATTAAGGGCTTCCTCACCGATTTTGATGACATTGAAATATGTTGTCAAGGTCATCATTCTGAAGATCTTTTTTTCTATACATGTTACCGCCGCTCAGCTTTAGTTTCTGAGATATTCCCAAAAAAGTTTTAACATCTCGAAAAGTGATCGGAGTAGGTCTGGGTTAGGTCTGGGTTATTTATATATTATTTATATATTTATATACTGGGGTATTATATATTTTCTTGATTGTTGCAGATATCCAAGAATTCGTATAGTTTCATGCTTAACCCCTTGCCTTACGATTTATTTTACGATTTTAGTGATTAAATTTCTTTGTAGTTCATAATTTCTTAGAAAAAGGAGAAAATGTATATCTATTGCATGTCTATATGTTCTCCAATGGCTGTACATTAACAACAACAAAATAGAATTATATTTCGGTTTAAAGGAAATTAATAACATTCATCTTTATTATACTCTGTTCTTCATTACGTCTCTCACACGATATTGTAAGCGAAGGGGTTAATACTCTGTATGCTAACACAGTTGACAATGAAATGAGTTCGCGTTCGACACGATTCATTTCACGTTTCAGTTCGTAAACATAAACAGACAAGACAGCGGGTCTGAACTGATTGAAGTCGTTTTAAGTTGTGATCGTGGCCGCATTATCAGCGACCACAATTTCAAATCTAACCCAGACCTACTCCGATCACTTTTTGAGATGTTGAAACTTTTTTGTGAATATTTCGGAAACTAAAGCTGAGCGGCGGTAACATGTATAGGAAAAAGTTGTTCAGAATAATGACCTTGACAACATATTTCAAAGCCATCAAAATCGGTGAGGAAACCCCTAATGTAAATATTTACCGAAACTGATATAATACTTCGTACAATACTTAAATGTTTAGTACCTAATTTATTAGATACAAATTTAGTAATGCAAACAATATTTTCAATAACGGTACAGCAATTTTTAGTAGTGCCTCAAGGTTGCCATTCGGGTGCTAAGGGTAAAATCAGTTTAATTTGTTTAAATTTTCACCAAATTACTTGACTTCTTTTGAGTAATTTTAGAAGCATTGATTTACTAAATGACGTGCAAAAAAGTTCATTTCTATCGAATTCCTGTATCCTATAATTGATTCAGGACATATTTCTGTGGTTGCCAGGAAAAACGACGCATGTCACAATTTCAAAAAATTCGAGTTTATACATTAATTGAGCTTCATAGTATAGGATTTACGTATTTACCAGAAAAAAGGTCATGAAAACAAATTCTAAAGCCTCAAAAAAATAATGCAATTTAACCGATGTCCCATGTCAAAGCATTAGTGATCAAATCTTTAAACAGCAATATCTCGAAAGTGAAAGTATGTGACATGCGGCGTTCTTCCTGACAACCACAGATTTATTCTGCATAAAAATCCTCTGTCTGGTGATAAGCTTTATCTTTCCAGTTTTCATTCCAATGATTAAATTTCTTCGATTTTGTGGGACGTTTTGAAGGTAGTTATTTGACACGAAATTAACCCTTTGTGGACGCGTGTCTGCTGACCGTCGCCCAAGCTTTTTGACCATTCTACGACCGCGAATAATTTTTAAAGAAATTACTACTCTCAAAAAGTATCAACCAAATTTGTACTGAACACAACAGGTTTTCTTTCATTTAATCCATATGCTTAACTCTTTAGTACACAATTTTTTTACAAGGAAAATATATTCAACCCGTCAAAAAGTATGCCAAAAATAATTCCCGTCCGCTAAGGGTTAAAAAGGAATGTCTTAATTGATACATCTGTCAGATCGTCCGATATGAGAAGATTGAAATGTTTTGATCTATAATTTTTATAAAAGGCTAGTTATCCGTGGTTAAACGGTGGACAATGAATTGTTTATAAAGACCACTAAATAATACTCTCCTAAACACTGCTAGCTATAATTACGCTAATTTATGTTTCTCTAACCACAGGTTTGTAGTCCCGGCAGTTCGAAGTAGCAAATACAAAAGAACAAAATCCGTTCGATCTCTTCGGCTTTCCATATTTTTCTTTCGAGGCTTTCATACGCTATAAAATCCATCAACATCGCCGGCCGAGTTAATACTTAATAATAATAATAATAAATCGTTTTTACTGCTCACTCGTTACTGAAACCATAATTGAACGAGACAAAGAAATAAAAGAATAATGAGACGTTTAATGAGAATAATGAGGACATACACTCCAGTAGAGGACATACACGCAAATACAGAATAATTATGGCGTGAGTAACAGCGTCGTAAATCTGACACGACGAAAATTATAACCGATAATATGTTAATGATCAAATATGACGCAACGAATATTTCCTGTAATACAACTTCACGGTTGTCTTTTTAGAGTAGTTTCACCAACCAGAACAAACCCAGACGAAATAACGAACTTTTTCTTCTACGAAAAAAATCGAGATCGATCGAGTCGGACTACGAGATGCCGATTCGCAATCGGACCGGGAAGTGACCCGTGCTAAAAATATTTTTAATCCGCGCAGTTAATGGCCCGTGATTCGCGAATCTTTCGCGCGGAAGAGAATATCGTCTGGAATCGAATCCGCCGGCTCTCGTGACTCACTGCTTGGTTTTTCGCGGCGTCGAGGAGCACGTAGGTGTCGCGAATGGAAATCGCACAGACTGCTTATGTAACCATTCGCCTAAGATCCCACGGTCCCGGGAAATTTGGCAAGGATCTGCCCGAACGATCGCCCGCCAAAACATCGCGAACAAATCCGGTTTGCGGGAATCAGCGATCCGAGAAAATTGCGAATTCGTTCAAAGCTCTTTATCGAATGATGCAAAACACTATTGTGAAAGCGAGATGGTTCGGAAACTACCTTTATAAACAGTAGGTCTCGCTGAAAAAGTAAGCTGAAATAGGAAAAATTAGGCGATAGTCAGAGTGACAGTGAAAGAAGGGGAGAATAGTGAAAACGGATTTGAAACCCGGAGGAGACCAAATATCATTATCTACTGGGGGTGTGCGAGAACACGAAAATGTCGAGTCGAGTCGGGACGAGACGAGAATTTTTTTCGAGATCGAGACGAGTCGAGAGGAGACGAGAATTTTTTTCGAGATCGAGACGAGTCTGGACGAGACGAGAAAATTTTTCGAGATCGAGACGAGTCGGGACGAGACGAGAATTTTTTTCGAGATCGAGACGAGTTCTCGAAGGTTTCGGGATTCTTGAAAGTCTCGGGATTCTCGAAAGTCTCGGGATTTTCGAACATTTTAGGATAGGCCGGAATAGGAAAGACGGAAGAGGTATCAACTTGTCGGCCATCTTGGATGGCAAACACTGTGGTGCCCTCTATAGGCAACTTTAAATACTAGTTGCGCGAGTTTACAATGTAATCATGCGGGAAATAGATACATATAATTTATTTATAAATTTACTCAACCATTGCAATGATCAAAATGCACTTTACGACCATAGGGATACACCTTATAAAGTGTATAATTAATAACTATGTTAAGGTTAGATATAATTATATATGTAAGCAAAAAAATAATGTAGTTTGCAGATTGCAGATTTTATTATAGTATTTCTTACAGTATTTAGTATTTATTATAGTACGCACGATTTTCTACATTTTGCTATAGAATAGTATTTTTAACAACGTTTATGACGATCTTTATTTTATTTCGAGCTCAATAGTTCACTTAATAGAAAGAATAAATTTGGTTCTAGTCCCTACATATTAGAAATTCAAAAGTAAGATTTGCATGATGATCTACAATCCAACAATAACTAAGCATATTGAACCACCATACGTCGCACATTCAATGGTCCAAAAATTGTTTGAACACTTTTCCCATTCTCGAGAAATTTTCGACATTTGAACCGTGATCATTTTGTTAAAAAAAATCGTGCAACGATATTCCTGGACTCATTTTGCAGCTTGAAGCGTCTACTTTTGTCAGCAATTGTTCACTTTTGTCTCAGATATGTTTGCACGATACAGCCACTGGGAAACTGAAGACACCTTTCCGGTACAAAATGTTGCAAATTGAAAAGTCTGTGGAAACATTGGAAAATTTTTCTCGTGACTGAAACCACCGTGGATTTGTAGATTGAAGTTTCCCATTTACAACGAATGCTTGGAACTTTGTCTACGATTTTTTCTAGTCGATTTATCGAGCTTTGAATGAAAGGTGTACTGTCATCTTTGCAATGATATGAGGTACTTACACGACAAAATTTGTTCCTCAATTTTCTTCTATAAAACAGCCAGAAAAAATCGTAGATCAAGTTTCAAGCAGTCATTTTAAAGGGAAAGATTCAATCTTCAATCTTGTGATAAATTCATTCCGCAAAAATTGATATTTTTACAAACGATTCAATTTGTAGCACTTACGACCAAAAACCTGTCCTCAGTTTTTACCTGTCATATTGTTCACAAATATTGTACAGAAAAATGAATGATGGTCTGTAAAAATAGAGGCTTCAATCTTTAAAACGAGTCCAAATTTATTATTCTACTATTTTTATTAACGAAACTATCATATTTTAAATATTGCGAATTTCCCACGAATCAGGGTACAAATTCTTTCAAATACTTTTTGGATCGACTGAAAATATCTTTTAAATGCGGGTCGAGATAGACCCAGCCACAAGTGGAAAACGCTCGGTAGATACAGTACAAGACACACAAGTCTCCCGTCGGTATCCTCAGACGAAATGCGAACGTCCCTCCGTCATATTTGCTCGCAGCGGCAATCTCACAGCGATTCGTCAGAACAATCGCACGAGCCAATCTCTATGGAAATTTGGAAATGGCGAGACGCCATCACGGTTTACGATTCCGTGCGAAAACATGACGTTGCAGCTACAGGATGTGCTACCGTTGCCCGGCGTAATTGAAAGACTCTATTTCCCAGGATTAACGCGTTTGCGAAGGGACGTTGCACTATTTTGCAAAAGGATCAAAGGACTGAAAAGTTCTGGAAGACTTTTGGGAAAAGAATCAGATTCGAGGGTGAGAGGGTAGAAAACTAATTAATTAGAATCGGAAGACTACTGGTGGAAGACTATGCTTCAAGCGAAAGGAACGAGGCGAGACACGCGGTTAGGCGACACAATTCGCGAAACGGAATGCAGAGTGCTAGACAGTTGTCATTTGGTCAAGAGCCGCCTTGCGATTTGCTAGACGAGGGAAATCAACCGTGGGAGGCAACATGGCAGCGTCTGGTTGGATCATTTTCGTCGAACGATCCAGCTAGATCTCGCGAATGATCTGTCTGTAGCTGACGATTTTGTTTAACACGTTAACCGCAGCCTCAGTTATTTTTAACCCTTTGCACTCGAAGCTATTTTTTTTTGTAAATCAAACATTTTTCTAATCTAGAATATTTTCATTTTGTAAAATTATCTCCTTTTCATACATATAAAATTGATACAGTATTTTGTACAATATTTAAAAGTTGTCATTTATTACATACGAACAAATTGAATAATGTAAACAATATTTTGAATAATTATGTAACAATTTTGTGTGGTGCATCAGAGTCATCACTCGAGTGCTAAGGATTAAATCTGAATAAATAATTCTGTCACTCATACATTACTGGCATTGCAGCCGCCAATGTGTGAAAAGTGGATTTAGAAACATCGATGTATTAATTTCAACTTACCAAAATGATTAAAGAAATCAAGAATTTTTTACTTGGCTCCTGTCTTTTGTAATTATTGCGGACTATGTCTATCTTGACTCTATTGAATCTTTTTAACTCATTTTTTCGACAGGGAATTTTAGGAGACCAAAAATGCTGTATAAATGTATCAAGCTCTAAGTAAATGTACCTATCGCTTTGTTTCTTTTGCAATTATTGCACACAATGTCTATCTTTACTCTATTAAATCTTTTCAACTACTTTTTTTTGACAGGGAATTTTAAGAGACCAAAAATGCTGTATAAATGTATAAAGTTTCTATGTAAATTTAGCTATCGCTCTTGTTTCTTTTGCAATTATTGCACACAATACCTATCTTGACCTATTGAACCTTTTCAACTCATTTTTTCGACCCGGAATTTTAAGAGACCAAAAATGTTGCATAAATTTATAAAGTTCTAAGTAAATTTCACTATCGCTTTTGGATCCTTTCGAACTATCGTAGGCTTCAAGTAAAATTGATTGTGTCACCATAAATAAACATTGATTTCTGTCCAGCCACGAATCATGTTAGAAATAGGCATGAACTCTCAATTGAATTGAAGAAATCGCTAAACGACGAAAGACATCAGTTTCCTGTTGTTTCACATATAAATGACATACATGTCAAAAATCATATTTAAATTTTGTAAGTAAATGTGAATATGACCTGTAGTTAATGTATTCGCTAATAACCTGCGAAGTTGATGCGACTACAAACTAATAAATAAAAAGAAAAAAACATTGATTTGCTCGTTTGATCGATCGGATTATTCATTTTTTGAGATTTTCGCAGAAACCAGGTGGTCATCGAAGGTGTCGACGAAGAGCAACGAAGCTTTTTCAACGAGGACAGCGATCCAGGTGGAATGAGGGTCGATTCTACAGTTTCGAGACAGCAGAAAGAGGAAAGACGTAGGGCGTATAAACACTTAGCATCGCGGGGAACGCCAATGAGCCGAACGCCCGAGAGAAGAAGGTGACTCGTTCCCTTTTACCCGCCCACCGTAGGTTCGTGCATGATGTACGATTTCCTGTCTTACGGCTCGTACAATAATAACGAAATGTCAGGAGTGTACATACGATTTACTCCGCGTTACCATACAAAGCCACGACACTTTAAACAATGATCTATGAAAGCTCTCCCTTCTCCCCAACCCCTCCCTCTCTCGTTCTATCTCTCTTTCTCTCTGCAACCCCGTTCTACCTCCGGTGAAACAGCCGGGGAGAAAAATTCCTCTAGCCTATCGGCTACCTGCGAACTCGCCGAGATACTCGACGACGGAATTCCAACAGCCATTCACAGTGCCCCGTGAGATCATGGTTTAACGATCCGGCGACGATCGGACTTTTTCGATCGGCGCGGCGTCGATCAACGCCCCACCACGAGCTTTTACCGATTTTATGCTCGCCTGAAGAGAAGATTGGCGATTTTTCTGATTTGGGACTGGCTGAGAACTTGAAGAGATGCAATAATGATTATTCCTGTGCTGAGATTGTGATTTTATTAATTTTTATTGCGACGGAAATACTGAGAAGGTGTCGATCAACGTCCCACCGCGAGCTTATACCGATTTTATACCCTTCTTGCACAGGTCTGTTAGGGACTTTTCTGATCTGGGATTATCTGGGAATTTGAAGAGATGTAGTAGTGGTAATTTGATTGCTGAGATTATGAGTTAATCGTTTTTATTAATTTTTGTTGCCAGAGAAATACTGAGAAGGTGACGATCAACGTCCCACCGCGAGCCTATACCGAGTTTATACTCTTCTTGCACAGATCTGTTAGGGACTTTTCTGACCTGGGATTATTTGGGAATTTGAAGAGATGTAGTAGTGGTAATTTGATTGCTGAGATTATGGGTTAAATGATTTTAGTAATTTTTGTTGCAGAGGAAATACTGAGTTGTCGATCAACGTACCACCGCGAGCTTATACCGATATCATACTCTTCCGGCAGATTTGTTCGGGCGTTTTGTGATTTGGAACTGTCTGGGAGCTTGAAGAGATGCGACAGTGATAACTTTAATTCTTGAGATGGTGAGTTAATCGTTTTTATTAATTTTTGTTGCCAGGGAAATACTGAGAAGGTGTCGATCGACGTCCCACCGCGAGCCTATACCGATTTTATACTCTTCTTGCACAGATCTGTTAGGGACTTTTCTGATCTGGGATTATCTGGGAATTTGAAGAGATGTAGTAGTGGTAATGTGATTGCTGAGATTATGAGTTAAATGATTTTAGTAATTTTTGTTGCGGAGGAAATACTGAGTTGTCGATCAACGTACCACCGCGAGTTTATACCGATTTCATACTCTTCCGGCAGATTTGTTCTCCAAAATTTAGGGCTGTCATTTTAGCTCTTTAAAAAAAATATATATATATGTTTTTAAAAGTCGAACATTTGTCCGGGACGCCAAAATTTAGGGGCGCCATTTTGGCTTTATTTCAAAATACATATATATATATATATATATATATATATATATATATATATATATATATATTCTTAAGGGTCGGACATTTCTCTGGGGCACCAAAATTTAGGGGCGCCATTTTGGCTCTTTTAAGAAAAATATATATATTCTTAAGCGTCGGATATTTGTCCGGGGCGCCAAAATTTAGGGGCTCCAGTTTGGCTTTTTTAAAAAATATATATTCTAAAGGGTCGGACATTTGTCTGGGGCGCCAAAATTTAGGGGCGCCATTTTGGCTTCATTTAAAAGATATTCTTGGGGGGCGGTAATTTGTCTTTTTGTCCGGGGTGACGTAACCGTTAGGGCGGACGCTGCTGTTAGGTATCATTCGTACCCTTCCTTGCACACTATCTCATCTCAGAAAAATCGTGATATTTTTTTGAGATTTTATGATATTAAAAATAGTGCCACCACGATTCAGTGGTCGATTATGGTAACTTTTCGAATCAGTTCGTGTTCGTGGTGTTTACGACAGAATCCGAGTGAGCCGGGCCCCAGGTCGGGGACAAGATTAATTCCGTATAAAGATTCCCCCAGCCCTGTTCTCGTCGTATTCTTGATGTAGAGGCGAATAATTCCATTTATATAGGATGGATAGGTTAGGCGTGGTCCGACAACAACGATCCTCCGCTCTTCTAATGGTTTCCACTCGGAGGGGGATCTCGGTCCGTCTTCCAATCTTTCTTCCCGTACGAATTCGGGCCAACGGCGTCGAGCGTTCGTGTTTACGGGGGGGTCCGCAGTCAAGAATACATAATTTACACCTGAACGTCAGGAACCGTCCCCCGAAAAACTGTCGGAATCCCTAATATCCTCTACTTCGAGCTCATTGTACCCCGAGACGCTTTTATCCGATAGGCTATTTCCAGAAACAGTAGGTGTTACTCCTCTGTCTCGTAATTCGTGCAATGTTTACCGTTAAACTATTCTCCAACTAGTCTTATCACAGTAATGCTTTGACATACGGTGGCTCACAAAAGTGTTCGAACGCACTTTAAATTCGAATAAATTTATTAAAATTGGACAAAATAATCTGAATTTTACTTTAGCAACTACAAGCATTGAGTTACTAAGTGCGATGCAAAAAGAAAATTTGAAAAAATTACAGTTGGTAGGAATTACATGGAAAAATAAAAATGGCACTTTTTAAAACGTTTTTATTTCAGTTCGCAATGAAAATTTAAAATATGCGTTTTGTAGATATATGTTAGTTATGCACATAGTTCTGAAAATTTTATCGAAATCAGTTGACGCAGAAAAAAAATGACACGCATCGAAAGATGTAACAATTTGTGGATTTTTAGCAGCATTTGACCAAAAGTCGTGAAAAACGGCGATTTTGATCAGTTTGAACCGCTTGTAGCTTGTGTATACATTAATTGATTTCGATGAAATTTTCAGCATGTGTATTACCAACATAGGTGTACAAGACGAATATTTTAAATTTTCATTAAGGGGTGGAATAAAAAAGTTTTAAAAAGTGCCATAGTTATTTTTTTATGTAATCCCTACCTAACGCAATTTTTTCAAAATCTTTTTTGCACGTCATTTAGTAAATCAATGCTTCTAATTGCGAAAGAAAATGTCAAGTTGAGTGGTGCAATTTTAAACAAATTATTCTAATTTAAAGTGCGTTCGAATACTTTCGTGAGCCACTGTATGTGAAAACTGCAGCAACAAAAGTCATTCACATTGTTCACAGAAACACTGTTCATTCGTCGATCCCTTTGGCGTTGAACGAAGAGTGAACAAAATTTTTGCACTGGCGTATCAATGAGACATTACTTAATTGAGACAGTATTTAATCATTTAACTTTCTAGTTTTTAACCATAGTTTTTTAACACTATTTAGAATCGTTCCCTCTTTTCCGCTGTACTACAAGTTACCCATCATCCTGTATATTCAAAGAGATAGATTTATCGAATAATTTCCCTTTAATGCATCTTTGTAGTCTCGAACAATTTTTATTCAAAATTTTGTAAGCCTTTGGTAGAAATAATGTTAATGAAATTTTTACTGATATATTCGTGAAATTTTTCCGATTAAAACGATACCAAACGTGACACGATTCGGATCGTGTTTACTCGTTTAATCCACGATACTGTGGAACCTCGATTATCCGAATTCGACTCCGCTCGATATAATTAATCGATCATGAGTATTTTAATAATAGAACAGTTTACCTCAGCCACTTAGATTAAAACTTTAGATTTAACTATATAATTTTTACGTACTTCGATAATGGAGAATTGTCAACGGTTCGGATAGTAGAGGTTCCACTAAATCGTTAATTGCACACGCACACGTACTCCGAATTATGTCATGTTTGGGTTCGATTCATTCAGAAAAATGTGACGAATGTTTTAGTAATAATTTCGTAAAAGATAATAAAAAGCAACGAAGTTTAGTCGTTAAATTATGTAGAGAGCTTTTGGGCCTCTCAAAGGACATACAGTTGCTCACAAAATTATTCACTCGTCCTTTACATCAGAATAACTTTCTTAAAATTTGTCCAAACCACTTGACTTTTTTTGAGCAATTAGAAACATTGATTTAGTAAATCACGTGCAAAAAAGATTTTGAAGAAATTACAATTAGTAGGAATTACATGAAGAGATAAAAATGGCACTTTTTAAAATTTCTTTATTCTAGCCCGTAATGAAAATTTAAAATATGACTTTTGTAGATCTATGTTAGTTATATATATGCTGAAAATTTCATCGAAATCGGTTGACGCAGAAAAAAACAACGCGCATCGAAAGATGTAAGAAACTATGGATTTTAAGCAGAAACTGACCAAAAGTCGTGAAAAACTGCAATTATCACCACTTTCAACCGCTTGTAGCTCATATGTTCGTTAACTGATTTCGATGAAATTTTCAGCGTATGTGTAAATAACATAAATCTACAAAACGCATATTTTGAATTTTCATTACGGCCTGAAATAATAAAGTTTTAAAATGTGACACTTTAATTTTTTCATGTAAATCCTACTAATTGAAATTTCTTCAAAATCTTTTTTGCACATGATTTACTAAATCAATGTTTCTAATTTCTCAAAAAACGTCAAATGTTTTGGTCATATTTTAAGAAAGTTATTCTGATTTAAAGGGCGAGCGAATAATTTTGTAAGTCACTGTAGCTCGTATTAGCGAGGATAAATCTTTTTCACGTACCACGCACATGTATTTTACATGTTCAGCCATTACTACGTATCAGTGACTTCGTGAGAAGGATTTCAAAGTTTTCCAGATGAATAGTTAAGGGTATGTGGTCGCTTCTTCGCGGTTCATCGCATTGTCTCGCACAGTTTCTGGCTCAGCAACGCGTCGGTTCGTTTCGCCGGGTTTTTACGCCACTGACGATCGAGCCTCTTTCATTAATCGTCACGGTCGGGATCCTTAATGACATTACGGCGCGTCGGAAGATCGAAGACCGCGTTGCCTGACCTCTTTTCTCTTATCTTTCGCATCGACCCCCGGCGCGTGCACGCGTACTCGCGCCGCACCAGACCATGAGACGCGAGGAACCCATAGTCTGCGATCCTAACTGCCTACAGGTTTCTCCTAATTTCTTTCTGAAACCTCTCCATTTTTCAAAATCTATTAAGGACCCTCAACAAATTTCAATTTTTTTCACTCTTTAACCAATCAGATGTTGCGACCACTTTGTTAAGTGTATACCTAAAACGTGTCGCAAAAAGTAAGCGAATTACTTTGTGCACACTGTATATAGGTCTTTTCTAATAATTATTTATATTTTCGTATTTGTGCGTTTTATTTCCTCTTGGCCTCCAAATATTCAAAACATCTTGAAATTTAAAAATATTTTTCAGTTTTCACTAAAATTGCAATGTAAACCGCAAGTTGTAGCTACTTTTTACGCATGACGAGTATATTCGTCATAACAAAAAACTGTGCCATTTCTTCATGACGAGTATACTCGTCAAAAACAGCTAGCTGGTTAATGCGTGAAGATTTTAAAAAGAATAATTTCACTGTTCTCAAGATGGCAGATTGAGCACCAAAATGGCGCACAGTTTGATTGACTTTACAATTGCCAAGGTAGAAACTGAAGTCTTCAATTATTGCTCCAAGTACAATATTTAAAATTACTTTCTTGATGCTCCAATATTTATAGTTCTGTTATCAAAATCTTAACAGTGACTGTATTCATTCAGATTCCCATTTGTTAGCAAACTACAGACATTTTTGCATTTATAATATATTATTCTACTATTTTACTATTGCCAGGGTAGAAACTGAATTCTTCAATTATTGATCCAAGTACAATGTTTAAAATTACTTTCTTGATGCCCCAATATTTATATTTCTGTTATCAAAATCCTAACAGTGACTGTATTCATTCAGATCCCCATTTGTTAGCAAACTACAGAAATTCTTGCATTTATAATATATTATTCTACTATTTTACTATTGTCCATGTTGAAAATCAATCCTTCAATTATTGCTCCAAGTACAATATTTAAAATTACTTTCTTGATGCTCCAATATCTATATTTCTGTTATCGAAATCCTAACAGTGACTGTATTCATTCAGATTCCCATTTGTTAGCAACCTAGAGACATATCTTATTTACAATATATTATTCTATGTAGGCAACGATAAAATTTCTCCTGGATTTATTTCATCGTCAAAATTTTAGGGAAATTGGTTGCAATATACTATTTGTTGCAACGAATTAAATTAGCCTCTAGAAAACAAGAGAATTCAAACATAACCTATTCCAAATTTTGTTGCGTATCTCATAGAAGAGAAAACAAAATTCATTGGCGATTTGTTCACCATGGTGAAGACATGGACGAAGCAGACCCGTTGTACACGGTTCGGTGCGACTGGTTGTTAACGATCGATCATTGAAGGTATCGATCGTTGGATCGCGAGTTGGCCGACCGTTTTTCCAGAACAACAACGACGAAACCCACGGTCCGCGACCGCTATCGAATTAGAACACGTACATTCACACCTGGCGGACAATGGCGCCTCGTGGCGGAAGGTTTAATCACGCGATTAATCACTAGTTAACGTTATCGTTGATGCTATCGCTGCGGGTTTGCTGGTCTGTCAACGGTGATCTAGGAGGCCACTTCAATAGCGATCGAAATAAGTTCTTTCGCAACCCATGGTGTTTCTCACAGTGCATAATATCTTTTAAAGTGTACAAAACTATATTAAATTGTTAGTAATTCTAAAGTGTCAATTTCAAATTCCTGATATACTATATTTATACATTAACCCCTTGCCATACCATTTTCTTTACGACTACAATAATTAGAACGTCCCCAAAACTGTCACAGAAGGAGGAAGAAAATTTATATTTTTGTATTAAATATTGATTACACAAAAGCAAAATTTTATTTCGCGTGAAAGTAAAGGTATAACTTTCAACTTTGTTAGACTTTATTTAATATCTTCATCGCCAGTCTGACTCGTTAAAATACGGCAAGGGGTTAACGCTAGAACTACCGAGCACTAAACGCAACTAGCGTATATTGACTATGGACCGATTATCAATTATCAATAAACTATTACCCACAATTTATTTGTTGGTAACCATGAACATTTATACATAGGTATGTCCACACCTCCATGATGAGACCTCTGGCGGAAGACCTGCTCGAGTTTGAAACGGTAAGAAATATATATAATTTAACTAGAGAAACGCAACCAATATAATCAATTACACTTTTTACGTCTCAATGATGCCCGCATGGTGACAGACGACGAACGCAGTGAGCCAGCGTTGTGAAGACGGTCGCACATGAGCGAAAGGACGACGAAGTGAAGTAAGTGGCACATCCAGGGAAAACTGCTAGAGAAGGCAGTAGGATGGTGTTCCGGAAAAGTGACGAATTGATGACGAGTTGTGTTGATGGCACTGAGGCCAAAAAAACGATGGCGCTGCGACGGACATTCGAGGGCGAATGCCGGAGCAGGATGGCCGAGTGTGGGATCAGGACCCCCCAGACCAAATACTGTATGGAGGTTAGGAAAAGTCGGAGGGTTCCGTGGGTACGTGCAGGCGCTGATCAGTTACAACCGCGAGGTCCTGAGTTCGATTCCCGGCACGGAATTCCTCCTTTTTTCTAAGATCCTACACTATTATATATTATTTCCGTTTGAAACGGAAGAGTTCTAACCGCGCAATGTATCGCACACGTTATCTTCTACTATAGTATTTTTAAATATATTCTTTCATTTATATTATTATGTGCTTGTGGTATCGCACACGTTATCTTCTACTATAGTATTTTTAAATACATTCTTTCATTTATATTATTAAGTGCTTGTGGTTCATTCCCCTCTATTAACCCACACTATTATCTATTTAATACTATTATATATTATTTCCGTTTGAAACGGAAAAGTTCTAGCCGTACAATGTATCGCACACGCAATCTTTTACTGTAGTATTATTAAATATATTATTTCATTTATATTATTATGTGCTTGTGGTTCATTCCCCCCTATTAACTCTTTGCGGCACAGGATTTCAGATAATAAAATGGACCCATGTTGCATAGAAATTTTATTGCATTTTAAATGAAACAAAATTGGTATATTTTTATTAATAAAGGTATCAAATAATGTAAAAACATAAAAAAAATGCTAATAGTTTAATTAAATTTGTTGTTATAGGGTGGAACTCAAATAGTCCACCACCACAAATTTAAGCTTTAGTTTTTATTATAAAGCTCTTCAGTTGCTTATATGGAACAAATTTTTATAAAAATTAACTTACTTCTACGATTATTCATATAAAACCAGGAAAAAAAGATTGTCGCAATAAATCTTCCGCTTGCAACAATTGATGAACCTGTATTGGCATGTTGAATGTTGCCAACACAAGTGAATACATTTGCAACATTTGTTGAAGATATTACCAACTGCTTTACGTAAACAAAACGAAATATAAACCTGTGCGCATGCAGCTATTGCAATATTTCGAGGTGGGACTAAAAATGTCCCACCATGCATTACGGTGCATCAAAAAGGTGGGACACTTTTAATCCCAGCGTGCCCCAAAGAGTTAACTCACACTATTATCTATTTAATACTATTATATATTATTTCCGTTTGAAACGGAAAAGTTCTAGCCGCGGAATGTATCGCACACGTAATCTTTTACTGTAGTATTATTAAATATATTCTTTCATTTATATTATTATGTGCTTGTGGTTCATTCCCCCCTATTAACCCACACTATTATCTATTTAATACTATTATATATTATTTCCGTTTGAAATGAAAATGTTCTAGCTGCGCAATGTATCGCACACGTAATCTTTTCCTGTAGTATTGTTAAACATATTCTTTCATTTATATTATTATGTGCTTATGGTTCAGTCCCCTCTATTAACCAACACTATTATCTATTTAATACTATTATATATTATTTCCGTTTGAAATGGAAATGTTCTAGCCGCGCAATGTATCCCACACGTAATCTTTTACTGTAGTATTGTTAAACATATTCTTTCATTTATATTATTATGTGCTTATGGTTCAGTCCCCTCTATTAACCAACACTATTATTGTATATTATTTTCGTTTGAAACGGAAGAGTTCTAGCCGCGGAATGTATCGCACACGCAATCTTTTACTGTAGTATTATTAAATATATTCTTTCATTCATATTATTATGTGCTTGTGGTTCATTCCCCCTTATTAACCCACACTATTATCTATTTAATACTATTATATATTATTTTCGTTTGAAACGGAAAAGTTCTAGCCGCGCAATGTATCCCACACGTAATCTTTTACTGTAGTATTGTTAAACATATTCTTTCATTTATATTATTATGTGCTTGCGGTTCAGTCCCCTCAATTAACCAACACTA
The DNA here is from genome assembly GCA_913789915.3 of Sphecodes monilicornis. Taxonomy (NCBI): domain Eukaryota; kingdom Metazoa; phylum Arthropoda; class Insecta; order Hymenoptera; family Halictidae; genus Sphecodes; species Sphecodes monilicornis. The sequence goes on from OU565295.1 coordinate 15,703,041, forward strand.
TTATCTATCTGTCGCCTGTCGTTCGCCAGCGACCGCCTCGATCCGACGGTAAGATCGCGCGTCGATCTTCCGCCGGATGTTCAATATTCCTCGCGTCAGCCGTGGTTCTTTACGCGATCGATCGCGCGTCCTTCCGATCGAGTGCACCGTATAAAACCGGCGAGAATCGCGCGAGAAGCGGAGCATTTCGTGTTGATAAGCGAAGCGAACGGAAGAGGAGCATGCAAGCGATTATTCGGCTCCGGACACCGGGCACAGCAGGAAAAGTCTTTGATAGTGACAATGAACCGAGTTCTCGTCGGACGCGGCGATCACGTGAAAACGAGGATCGATAGGCTGCTAATCAATTAACCTCCCACTGATTGTGAACCTGCGAATAATTTTTTCACGAGATCGCTGTGTCTATTCTTGTGCAATCAAACCGTGGATATGTTAACTTTGGCGACTTTGTTGCTGTTTTAATTGATGACTGAATAGGATTTGATTAATTTATGAATTTAATTAACTGAATAGGAACAGACTTGTAGAGACAATGATGGAAAGGTACGTAATGTATCGAATAACCTGTTTGATCGTTATTTTAAAATTTTTATATGTTTAATAATATTGTAGATGTTAGGTGTCGTGTTTAACTTGATCCTAATGTGTCATAAAATGTGAATCAATTTATATTAGAAACTTGTACGATGGTTAATAACGTTGTAGCTGTTAGACGTCGTCTGTAACGTGATCCGAATGTGTCGTAAAATGTAAATCAATTTATATTACAATTTTCTATAATGTTTAAGCAGTTAGCTGTTGCGACCTCCTCTTTGATAAGTGGGTACCTAAAATGTGCCGCAAAAAGTAAGCGAACTACTTTGTGCACACTGTATACAGTTTTTTCATAATAATTATTTATATTTTCGTATTTGTTCGTTTTATTTCGTCTTGGCTTCCAAATATTCCAAACATCTTGAAATTTAAGAATATATTTTAGTTTTCACTAAAATTGCAATGTAAACAGCAAATTGTAGCTACTTTTTACGCATGACGAGTATATTCGTCATAATAGAAAACTGTGCCATTTCTTCATAACGAGTATACTCGTTAAAAACAGCTAACTGGTTAATAACGTTGCAGCTGTTAGATGTCGTGTCTAACATGATCCGAATGTGTTCTCAAATGTGAATCAATTTATATTACAAATATGTACGATGGATAATAATACTGTAGCTGTTAGACGTCGTCTCCAACGTGATCCTAATGTGTCGTCAAATGTAAGTCAATTTATATTACAATTTTCTATAATGTTTAACACTAGATTTACGGGGCTCGTCAAAATGGCGGATTAAAAAATTTTTAATTTACGATTATTAAGAGTGTAAGGAGGCATTCGTGAGGAATTATTAAATAGATTTATTTTTTTGTGTACATATTACAATAAAAATCGCTGAAGATCTAAGTAAATACAATTTTATTATTTTTATAAAGCAATGTAAAATAATCAATTTTGGTGCTCCGTAAACCTAGTGTTAATAACGTTGCAGCTGTTAGATGTCGTGTCTAACATGATCTCAACGTATCATTAAATTTTTAATAAATTTATAAATGTCTAAGGAAATAGAAATCTGCCGACATCGAACAGCATTTTGCTGTTTGTCGACAAAAGGGCACATGTCGACGTAATATTGCGACATTCCTTTTGTTAGTCCTTCTTTAACAGGATACATGTGTCCGATGGTTGTCGAAAAATCAAACAAAATCATAAAGACGAACATTTCTCTCCAAAAGTCGTAGAAAAATGTTATAGCAACATCCACAGTTTGATTACGAGGCACTGTGTGTGTGAGAAACTTAATTTTACAGGAATGATGGGAATCCAACGTCAATTTGCAATTATAACAGATTGCTAATTCTCATACAAATTCACACAAAAGTTATACAAAATCTTGTCAGCTATCAATTTCTCAAACAAAGAAGTCCACGTCACTTTGTTAATGTATATTTAAACTAAAACATTGACGAACGTTATCCAACAAAGAAGTTCACGTCACTTTGTTAATGTATATTCAAACTGAAACATTGACGAACATTATCCAACAACTTTCCCAGCAAATATATACAGATCTACTCCTCGTAACAACAAGATAAATCAATTCCAATTAATCATACAAAATCAACAGAGTCAAATGAATCTCAGCGAACGTCAGTTTCCCATCAACCCACAACCTCATCATGTCCTCGTGCATCTCACTGACAGTTCCCAGAGTGTCAAATCCCTCGACACCCTCGATCATCTTAACTCTCCATCGAATTTCGAGCAGAGCACGACTAGGTACAACTAGGTACGACTAGGTACAACTAGGAACAACTAGGTACAACTAGGTACGACTAGGTAGAACTAGGTGCGACTAGATACAACTAGGTACAACCAGTTCCGGATCAAGACCTTTAGAGGCCCCGGGCACTTATCAGTAGAACTACCGAAACAGTAAAAATGACTGGTTTTTAATATCTTCTTTTGCAATTATTGAGATCACATGCAGACATGTTTTCATCAGAAATTTTCGAACTAACTTCTTTATCAAAGCATATTGTGGGATCAGGATCTCGCAGACCAAATACTGTATGGAGATTAGGAAAAGTAGGAGGGTTCCGTGGGTATGTATAAGAGTTGATCAGCTACAACCGCGAGGGTCCCGGCTTCGATTTCCGGCTCGAAATTCCTCATTTTTCCTAAGATCCTACAATATATTGCAATAAAAATTATACGACTTCTGAATAGATGCAGTGTTGTCACTAATATCTCTAACGTTTACGTCGCCCCGGACAAAAAGATAAATTGCCGCCCCTTAAGAATATATATTTTTTAAATAAAACCAAAATGGCGCCCCTAAATTTTGGCGCCCCGGACAAATGTCCGAGTTGCCCGACACCTTAGAGCCGGCCATGTTATTAGTCATTATTATTCGGTAGTTCTAGTGTCAATACCGATTTGACTAAAAAGTGTTTTTTAACAAAAGTTTGAGTATTGCTCGTTCGCTACTGATTTTTATCTTTCCGCTATTCTTTCGTTCTTTTCACACTCCGAAATATTATTGTTAAAAGATGTAAAATTCCGAAAACTTCTATGATGCCACCTCCTCTTGAAGCCCCAATCACGCGCTTAGTTTTCTTATTGGTTAATCCAGCACTGGGTACAATGTTTTACAAAGATCAACGAAGATCAACGGCACGAGGATCGACAGGTAGTATAGTCGACGGTCTACATTCTCCACGGAGCAAAGTCGAATCGTATCGTTTCCGCGAGCTATCTGGCCCGGCAAGATTCGAGATTCGAGGTTTCGCGGTTGACACGGCTGGCGATACGGCGTCGGTGCACGGCGGTTTGCCCGGTGACAAGAAACTTAATAGCCAGTCTTGAAATACAGGTTTCGACGTGCCGACGCTCGTAAAGATCGATTATCGGCGAGTGTTTAGATCGGCGCCAATACCGGTAGCCGCGGCGCGAGCGCGCGTAGCCGATCGACGGTGAAAAATCACGTTGGGACACCGGCATACATCCTCTGCGGCCAAAGAAACCTCGCGATAAGCGTGTGGGACTATCGGTTCCGAGAGAAACGTCGACAAATCACTGGGATCGGTTGTTCACTGGCGACTTGATCTGGTGGTGGCAATTGGTTTGGACTACCCTCAACTCTTCTCTAGGAGCTGAGAAGGTTTTTAGAAGATTTCTCCCACGTGGAAGAAAAAGAAAAATGGTACAGAGGTAAGGCAAATAGTATGGCTATGATAATAGCAATCTGATCTGGTAGCATGGCCAGCATGGATCTGGCTTGAACAGGTCTAGCAACTATCCGAGGCCAAAGAACAGAGTTAGAATTTAGGGTATCACGAGGACATTTGAAAAGTGAGTTAGGTGTGTATAAAGCTACAATGGTAGCGACGTAAACCGGTGGTAGCAAACAGTTTGGACAGTACCGGGAACCTTTCAGGGACGGAGAATGCGGTTAGAACCGAGGGTATCTCGAAGGTGCTTAAAAGAAGGTTAGATTCGGGTTAGATGGTTCACCATTTCCACAACGTTATCAATCGGTTTTGGCATCTCTGGGAACTGTCCGTCGCCGAAGAGCACAGTTAAACCAATGCTATTTTGAAAAGCGTGTTACCTGAAGGTTGTGGCGGTGGATGATGGTGATGATGGTGATGATGATGATGGTATCCCAGGGTGGGTGGCGGCGGCGGGTAGACCGCGCCCCAGATGCAGGACGCGGCAGCCGCGGCCGCCACCTGTTGCGGGTGTTGATGGTGGTGGTGGTGCTGCTGTTGTTGTTGCTGTTGTTGTTGCTGCTGCTGTTGCTGCTGTTGCTGCAGAAGCTGTTGCACCTGGGCGATGTCTACGAACTCCTGTAGCTCGCCGTCGGGCTCCGGGCCGGCTTCTCTGAGCCGGCCCTCCGACGAGCCGGTCGGCAGTACCGCGAACGGGTTGCCGGTGTTGTGCTGCAGGTGATCGAAACCCGCGAGCGGGTTCGCGGGCTCGTAATTGCTGCGGCCGGTCGTGTGTTCGCGGCGCATCGCCAGTGCCAGCATCTTTTCAACCTGTCGCGGCGCCGGCCCTCGTCGCGGTGCCACGGGTCCACGTGCTTCTCCTTCCGATGGCGCGTTGCTCTTGAAGGCCGGCGACCAACACCGGCGACCGGGCCTGGCCTCTTCGGCTCGTCGACGAGGACAACGCCGAGCACGAGGACCAACGCAGAGAGGACAGAGTCAACGGGCTATCGCACATGTCACGACGTCGCCGAGGACCGCGAGTTCCTCACCGTCGCGCGTCCTCTTTCGCGATATCGTCGTCCGGGGGCCAAAAGATGAACCAACCAACGAGAACGTTTCCAACTGGAGAACGGAGAACGGTCCTGATAGCAAAAACACTCGCGGAGCACGTTTCCACTCGAGAGAGGAGGATGTTTATATGTTTAATTCGATGTTCGAGAGTTCGACAAAGGACACCAGTCGTAGAAAGCCGCGGCACCACCGGATCTCTTCTCTCTCTCTCTCTCTCTCTCTCTCTCTCTCTCTCTCTCACTCGCTTTCTGTCGTCCCAGGAGCAGAAGAAAGTCCCGGTGAAATCTGTCACCGAAATGTGTATCCTCGCGATGATATGCTTGCTCTCGCGTAGTTGTACACGATGATTAATGATAACGATATCGAAATATCGCGGCACTGTAAGAAGGCACGTTGAAAGAACGACGACGACGACGACGACGTCGCGTGGCTCGCGAGCAGAGCCGACGGTGCCGGTCAGCCGGGTTCGAAATCGCGCGGTTCGGTCGGAGGCGTACGAAGAAGTTGGTTTCGAGTTGGCGCGCGATAAAGCCGACGTGCCGGCGCGCGTGCTGCCCGGTATCGTATCACTGGAAGATCCTGCTCTTTCTCGCTCTTCGTCCTCCTCCTCCTCCTCCTCCTACTCCGCAACCGCCTCCTCCTACTCCTCTTCCTCTCCTCCGCCGCCGCGCCGGCCGCTTAGAGCGAGTCGGTTTTCTCCCTCCCTGTCCAACGGTCGGGCCCCGTCCTCTCGCCGTCTCGCTCCCTCCCCGGGCGTTTTCCGGTCTGGATCGAGGCAAAACGGCCTCCGCTCCGGTTCCTCTCCCCCTTTTTCCACGCGGAGGATCTTCCGGCCGTTGTTGCCGCCGCTCCAAGCCGCTTTGCACCGCTCCGGGCTCCTAAGAGCGATCTCCGGGGCCACGAGACGATTCTGGGACCACTAACCCACTCGGGGGGCTCTCTTCAGGATCACGAGTCAATTTCGGGTCGCTCCCTGGGACTGCACGATTGCTCTAAAACCACTAGCCGAGGTCGAAGCGTTCTTTGAGACCACGATACGTCGTCGGGACACTCTTCGGAGACACGATCCAATTCTAGGCCGTTCTCCGGGCCCACGAATCGAGTTTAGAGTTCTCTCCAAGGCCGCAACATGATTCTACACCGCCCTCTAGGGCCTCGCACCAAGTTTAGGACGTTTTCCAGGGCCACGAGCCAACTCTAGGGCATTCTTGATTGCGACGAGCCGAGTTTACAGTTCCCTGCAGGGCCAAAATACGACTATGAGGAAACAAGCCGACTTTGAAGCGTTCTCCAGGGCCACGGGCCAGCTCCAAGACGCACCGACAACCGGTGGCGCGAGCGTTTCCCGCGCTTTGAAAGCGACTCCTGGTGTCGCGAGTGGTAGCAAAGACGACTACGGTAGCGATGGAGTCTCGCGAGTTCTCGTCACGTGTCGTCGACATCGCCCGTTCAAGGTACGATCTCTGCTGGCCCTTCTGGCCCCTCGGTAATCCTCTCGCTGAGGTGATCCCTGCAGAATCCCCGCAGAACCCCGCCGAGCCCGTTGTCTCAACGTGTGCCCCCCGAGCCCCGGGGTCGATCCGTCTCTCCCGCGTGTCTCTCGCGATTTCCATTCATTCCTTTCCCCCGCCTTTGCCACGCAGCCCCTCCCCTGCCGCGACACCACGCCGCTCGCGTTCCTCTTCGGGCTCCTTCTCCGGCACTCGCGATCCACCGCTCGCGCGTCTCCTCGCGTGTGCTGCTCTCCTCTCTTACACTCTCTTTCTCTATCCCATGTCTGTCTCTCTCTCCCTCTCTCTCTTTCTCGTTCGAGAACACCGTTTCGACCCTCTTCCTTCTTCGACCAGATGTCTCCCCTCTCGTTCCTTCCACGATGATTCCCTTCCTCCACGCGCCGGGTATCCCGCCAGGCCTCTCTTCCTCAGGTGCTCGTTGTCCTACTCGCTCCAACACGCTCGACACACCAACGCGCGTTCATCGCCGGTAACACTGCCAACGTTCGCCGGGTGACGTCATCGGCGTGGGCGCAACCCCACGCCAGAGAGAGCGCGCGTCTCTCTTTCGTTTCGTGGATCCCCTCTCTTTCAAGACTCAATTCTTCTTCTTCTTCTTCTTCTTCGTCGTCGTCGTCATCGTCGTTGTCTGCTTCGTCAGCCGCTTCGGCTACGTCTGTTCCTCTCTCTTCGTGTTTCGAGACGCGGATTCACGGCTCCGTCCCCGATAACTTCGAGTTTGCCCCGCGTTCTTCTTGAGGACACTCGGCTCGTCGCTTGGTGCCCTTCGAAGAGGATCTCCTCGGAGCACCGGAAGTCCAGGGAATTTTCTGACCGTCTCGACTTTTGTCGTTGGTTTGTATGGCCGCGACCTTGAATTTCGAGCGCCCACCGGGACCGGCCCAACGCCGGAAGGTTGAGGTCGATACTCTCTTGGGTTGGATGACTTTTACCGTAAACACGCTGCCCCCGCGTCTGGAGCGTCTCGCTACTGGCTTCCGTTGATCTTAATCCACCTTTGCAACTACGAAGGATCTTTGAGCGGACTCCTTTCAGATCGGTCCGGAACGTTGAAGTTCGAAATGCTGTATTGGGACCTGAGTGTGAAGAGGCGGCCAAAGATTGTGGGCCCACGAATTGCCTCTAAGATCCAATCAGTAGCTTTCCTTAGCTTGATGTTTTATCGATCTTTGAAAATCTTTACGTTTTCTATAGCTTGTTCTTCGAAAAATAGTCTTATTCGTTTTATTGGATCTAAGAGAAGTTATTTTGGTCGATTCTGAAGCTCACCACTTGTCAGATATCTGAGTTTGAAAGGGGGACCTAACTTGGTAGCCCAATTAGGTGCCTATATGATTCAGTCCTTTGTATATCGTGGTGTAATCTTAGATCTATAGCTGGTTTTTTGGTAGAAAGAGGTCCGAGGTGAATCAACAGTCACAATAGTTGTTCGTTCCATTTCTGATGATCACATTTTGTGAGCCTGAAGTGTTTCAAGTTGGGTGGACAGCCACTATGGTCATCATCAGATCTCTGTTCTGTTGTGTACCGACAGTTACAATAATTAATGAAGTGACGAAGGGATTCAAGTACTGTAGAACCTTGTTTAACTAAATCGCCATTTAGCATAGGAATGCCAAGTTTAGAAACAATTAATCACACATTTGATAAACTTAATCTTCAATAAACATAAACTTCCGATCGAATTAAAAGATTCACTTAACGACGAAAAACACCTAGCTGCAAATGTTTTATGGCGGATGAAAAATGTGTGAGAGGAGGAAAAAAGAGGAGGAAGGACAGTTTAGGACGGTATATATACAAACAGAGGAACATTCAGGTAGTAGCGGGAAAGGTGTTGTCGTAATGTCCCTCTGTTGACGAGCATAGGAAGTAGCCGCCACAGTTTTATTTATCAATGACATACATTTCGGACATCTTATATAAATTGTGTAACCCATTGATGGGGTAGTCCCTAATAGTCTATGATGTTGATGCGACTATAAACTAACTAGAAAGAGAAAACTGGATCATCAAAAAACTAAACAACTTTGTCTCCTTTTGAAACCAGTGATCTGCATAAAACATCGTCGGATTAATTATAGCGAACGGTATCGACTTTACGGTGGAACAAAGTATAGGAGCAGGATGGCGATCGAAGGGCTACTGTCTCGGTCACGAGTGACCCAATATTTACGAGCAGGGATAAAGATCGAGTTCCCGGGGATATAATATCAGGGGCACGAGAGCGGTTCGTTAAGTGGAGGGTTTCGACGCGTGCCAGAAGCACGTCACGCGTGTTACGGTTCGAAGAGAGGCGAGCCGATAGTCCCGACGAAGGGAGGAGAAACCGCAAAAAGCGGGCCGCTCGGGCAAGAACAAGCGCGGCACTCGCACGAAACGCGACAGTCGCTGCAGTTGGTAGTCAAGTTCTTATACGCGGCCTCAATAAACCGCTCCGGGGGTGGGGGCGGGGGGCTTCCGACTTCTCGTTCCACCATTCGGGCCCCGAAGAAAGGACGCTCGGACCATGAGGAACAACAAGAATGGGCTCCAAAGAACTGCAAATTCCGACACTGATGAAGACGAAACTGGGATCCTGCTGAAAGAAGAAGTGTGTACCCTGAAGAAGATATTTGGACCAGTGTCGCCAGATCAACCCAAAACTGGGTTGTTTTTCCTCTCCTCCTTTTCCCCTTCCACTATCCCATTCCACTCCTGCGCACACTCCAACGTCCCCCACTAAGACCGTAGTCTGGTCACGTGACGTGCCGCGCAACGTGTTACATATTACTCTGGTTCTCAGAGAGCTGGTAAATTGTATTCCCCTCGATTTCAGCGATCTGGCGACACTGGTTTGGACCTCGAAGAAAAAGATGGAATCTTGATCTTGTAGAGCAACGGTGTCCAGCGTAGGTGCCCCTCACGCGCCTGCTTCTCCTTTCTACTGTCAGTTTGCGCAGGCGCAATGTGTTTTTACCCCGTCGACCAAGAAACCGAGTAATCGACCCAGGTGTCATAAAACAATCGGCGGTCATCTTTTTAACGCGGGAAGCGAGCATATTGGTAATAGGTTCGCCGCGTCACGGCGCTATGGAAACGGCGAACAGTGGTGGGGATGGCAGCTCCTGGAGCCGTGGTGGGGATAGCAGCTCCTGGAGCCAAGTTTGGACATCACTATTGTAGAGGAACGAGGATTTTAGAGTCTCCGAGAAGAAGACATTTTCGATCATGCAGGGAAAAAAGACATTTCAACCATGAAAAAGTGTAGATCCTAAAGGAAGAAGAGAAAGACTCTTGAACTTTGGAGCACAATAAGAAGTTTTGATTTTGAGAAGAAAAGTGGAAGCAGCTTACATTCTGTAGAAGAAGGAGACCTTTACACCTTGAAGAAGACGAAGAAGAAGAAAAAGCGTACACTCTGAACGGAGTGTACTTCTTCACATCCTGAAGAAGAAGAGAAGCAAGAAGAAGACGAAGAAGCTTACATCCAGAAAAAGAAGCAGAAGAAGAAGTTCTAAAGAGGAGTAAAGAACCACAGCCCCCAAAGAAAAAGTAGTACAGACCGCAACCACCAGACATCGGTGGCTCGCAAGTAAAGTTGTCATCCCCGATCCAGGATTCCTGAACAGTCGAAGAGAACGAAACCAGCTGAAACATCGTCTTCATCTCGATGAGGCTCGTAAACCTGACAACAGATTCCTTAATTGTCTCCTCTAAATTCGCGACGCCTGGTATCCAGTTGGACGGTTACGAGGCAATTTCGCCTGGCTCAGAAGCGCAGGATCTTTTCACCGATGTACAATGACTCCTCGGCCCGGATCTTAATCCGTCCGCTCGGCTAGGTCCGCGACGCGACAATTTTATCATTACACGTCGCGGAATCGCGTACGATGCTCGAAAGATAAGCGCGAGCAGGCACGGGGACGTCTTCCAGCGGGCATAGAGGTATCGCGGAACAGGTCAGTCCAGTTTCGCGCAATTACGTCAAAACGAGCATGACGACGCGGATACCCTCTAGCTAGAAAGGGTTGCGAACTCACCCTGGACGTCGTGGACGCTTCGGAGACATCAGTGACCGAAGCTGATAAAAGCTATTAATCAAAAACATTTTAACGATGGGGATAAGCATTGAAAGAAACGGTGATAGCAGACGTGTTCAAGTTAAAGAAACCGGTACTAATCATGTGGAAAATCTATCCCGGTAAAAACAATTGGATTTTTCATATGTTGTAGCTCATGATCTACTGAACGAAAGATGTAATGTGCACAAAGCTCAATAATGGACAGTTATCGAGTTATAATCAGTCAAACACGACAAATTCGAGCTGCCGAATACTCGAATCTCGGGAAGTATATTTACATTACACGCTTGCCGCACCCCCACTCCCGCCACCCCACTCCTTTGATTTTCAAGTTGCGCGACCTGAATGAAGTTGGCAACATACTAGCGTTATTGCTGCCGAATCCTATTACTTTCTGGCATTTATAATATAGATATCAGTGTATTCCACACATTTTGGTCTCCATACTGTTTGGTAATACATAATTTTTGTTTTAATCCACGCACACACAGCAGAGAGGGTTTGGAGTCAAAAATTACTACGGGAGTGACGAACCGTGGGGTTCTTGTCTCTGCTGTGACACGCAAAGATTGTTGTGAAAGATTTCTGTTCACAGACGTTTTCAAGGTCATTCAAAATTCAAAAATAATGACACCACCTAACAGATTTTTTTGAAACCCTACTATTTCTGTTTCAAACATTTTTCCAAAAAATATATAATTCCCAAGATTTGAGTATTCGGCAGCTCGAATTTGTCATGTTTGACTGATTATAACTCGATAACTATTCATTATTGAGATTTGTGCCCATTACATCTTTTGTTCCGTAGATCATAAGCTACAACATATGAAAAATCCAACTGATTTTACCGGGATAGATTTTCCATATGATTAGTGCGGGGTTCTTTATTTGTTAGAATTTAGAATTTGTTATCTCGTCATTGTACTTTTAGACAAAAGCGTGAAGAGTCTTTTTTCGTTTTTTCAGCCACCGATTTTATTCTGAAGATAGTTTGTGGCCGACCGTGACCGAAAGAAAGAGGCCCAGGGGCCTGATGGGAGCAAAATGGGGGGCAAAACGTGCAGAAATCGCGGGAACCGACGCCGGGCGCCGCCGCCGCGCAGTCGCGATCGGGGAAACCGACACCAGGTCGTCGCGACGGGCATTCTCACCTGATCGACCGTTTAAAGAATCATAAATTTAACGATAATGATTTCCACGAGTGGCGAGCAACGAGCGATACCCGACACTATAATTTCTCGGTCTTCGATTACTCGCGGAGGAGAACCTTTCGCCTTTCCGGGCCGGTACGTGTTCCCCATTAACCGGTGTACCCCGGGGCATTTGCACAATTTTCAGCGGAACAAAAGACTGGCGGCGGTGTTCGCGGTACGAACCATAGTAGTGCTCCGTTGTTTCGCAAAATGGTGCCCGAAACTCATAGTTTCATACGATTTTTGCAAACTGTGGTGTTCTTGCGACTTTTCCGGGTTGTTCGAGGCGACTAGCTTGGCACACATGCGGAGCTTGATATGAAGGATCTAATATCATTGGTATGATCTGTGGTATTAAGGTAATTTTTTTGAACCTTGATTATTTTATAATTTTTGACAACATTAGTGTCAGAACGTTTTTCAAATTAGTCTGACTATTTTGTTTGATTTTATATATCTCGACTGAACTTTGCTTTTCTAGTCACTAGCTTATCTCGCCTTAGATGATGTCTGTGAGATATCATATAGATTTCGTACGCCACATTTGATTATTTTTAACATTCATTTATGAGGTAACATATGTACTACATATGTATAGTAGCCATCTAATCACTTCACATTGGTTTTAGAGCAATACAAACAATTTTATATTCCATTGATGTGTATTTAGCACGTCAGACGAAGTGAGAAAGTATATACTTAAATCTGAAACATTGGAATTAAATTGTAAGAGGTTAAATCTTATTTTTATCATTTATATTAGGTTCAAATATAAAGAGCAATTTTAATGAGAGAGAAATAGGTTAAAAAATATGTAACAAATAATTGATACACAAGAATTCAAGTTGGTCTAGCTACGGTTGCTATAAAATCAAGCCTCAGTCTTGAAAGAATTTAATTAAACCTTGAACGTTAAACTGTGAAGGTTTATCTTCATACTATTTACCATGTAGAATATATTCCAACAAATAATTTATCAAAATAATTGCGATAATGTCAATTTAGAATGTTCGAAGCTGCTATACGAATTTTCTCAGATTTTTTAAAGAACTATTTAAAGAATTAGCTGAAACCTGCATCAGACATGAAAGACTTCTGCCCCCACCTCTGCAGTTCGAAGGAGCCGTTAAAAACATTTGCAGGCTATTGATTAATAATTGTCACAAAGTCATTGCAAAATGGAAGTAAGTGTACAGAATGTATCCTATATTACCAAATTTCGCGTACTTTCTAATTTGCACGTTTAGCCGATTTAGCGAACGAGAGTAGCTCGTAAGTCTCGAGAATCGTAGACATTCGTTTCGTAGCCGGTCGATTTTCGGCGCACGGCCTGTCTTCGAAAAAAACGGGTTTAACCAGGGGGAACGGGACGGGGCTCGAAAATGGTTTTTTCTGTTGGTCGGGCCTCGGACCGGTCCGGATCGGTTCTCCTTAAATCGGCAGGAGAGGAAGCCGGTCGGAAACAGGACGATGACGATGACGACGACGGCGCGATGGTGGCCTGCGCGGCGTGGCGCAGGCACACGCCATATCTGGCGAGACTATCCTACGTGGGCTCGATCTTCGGCTCGGTACGGCTTCGCCTCTCCCTCCTCCTAACCGAGCAAACACACCTTTTTAGCGGCATTACATTAATATCGTAATGGCACGGGATCAAGCGAGCGAGTCCGCCTGCCCGAAGGCGTTCGCTTGCTCGCTCGCTTTGCTCGTTTCTAGCGAGCCCCATGGACAACGGACGGAGGCCAGCATCCTTTTCGTCTTCCTCTTCATCCTCTTCAGTCTCCTCTTCTTCTTCTTCTTCGTCTTCCTCCTCGAGCCGTGGACGAGCTCGAGCCTCCCCGCGGATACGCTAACTGTCTCGCGTCCGAGTGGATCATTTGTCTTCCTCAGGAAAGAACAACTGCGCATATCGCCGGACTCCAGGGATTCTCCGTCGAGGAGAATCTACGTTGGCACGAGCCAACCTCCACTAAGGATACGATGCTCCTGCTGGTAGAGGCGTCAGTCGCTCGCATGATCCCCGATTGATCAGGGAGCTGAAGATCGTTTCGATCTCAGCACTGTTGAAACGGGTTTAACGTCTGTATACAACTCTGGCCTGGGTTGGAGTCTAGGTTTGGTCCTTGCAGAGCAATGAATGTAGAGGGTGTTGTGAAGAATCCTATACTCCTGATGGCTCAGGCGTCATTCCTTCGGATGATCCTCAGTGGTTCGAAGTGCCGGCTGAAAATCGTTTAGAACTCCTTTCAATCGTTGAAACAGTTTTAATATACTAGTCTGTGTTGGACCTAGGTTTGACCTTTGAAGAATAGAGATAGGGGACGTCATTCAGACTCTTAATGGCGTCATTTGCTAGGTCGTCCTCAATGGTTCAGGAAGTTGATAGAAAATTGTTTGAACTTCTTTTGTGCTGTTGGAACAGTTTTAATGTCCTCACGAAGTATGAAGCTCAGGGCACGTTGTAGATGATCCTCTATTCCTGGTGGCTCAGGAGTAATTCGTTCTGACGATCCTCCCTAGCTCAGGAAGCCTAAGAAAATCAGCTGAATATTCTGTGGGCTGTTGGAACAGTTTTAACGTGTGTATACTGGACTGTGCAAGGTTTAAGTCTGGTCCTCGTGAAGTATCAAAATTAGGGCACGTTGTAGATGATCCTCTATTCCTGGTGGCTCAGGCATAATTCGTTCTGATGATCCTCCCTAGCTCAGGAAGCCTCAGACAACCATCTGAATATAGTTGTAATATACTAGTCTGGGTTGGACCTAGGTTTGAACTTTGAAGAATAGAGAACATAGGGGACATCATTGAGGATCTTCTACTATTGATGGCATCATTTGCTTAGATCGTCCTTAATGGTTCAGGAAGTCGACAGAAAATCGTTTGAACTTCTTCTGTGCTGTTGGAACAGTTTTAACGCCTGTATACTGTGCTAGGTTTAAGTTTGGTCCTCGTAAAGTATCAAAATTAGGGCACGTTGTAGATGATCCTCTATTCCTGGTGGCTCAGGCATAATTCGTTCTGATGATCCTCCCTAACTCAGGAAGTCTCAGAAAATCGTCTGAATATACTGTGGGCTATTGGAACAGTTTTAACGTCTGTATACTGGATTGTGTTAGGTTCAAGTTTGATCCTCGCGAAATATGAAGCTTAGGGCACGTTTCAGATGATTCTCTATTCCTGGTGGCTCAGGCATAATTCGTTTTGATGATCCTCCCTAACTCAGGAAGTCTCAGACAACCATCTGAATATTCTGTGGGCTGTTCGAACAGTTTTAACGTCTGTATACTGGGCAGTGCAAGGTTTAAGTTTCGTCCTCGTGAAGTATCAAACTTAGGGCACGTTGTAGATGATCCCCTATTCCTGGTGGCTCAGGCATAATTCGTTCTGATGATCCTCCCTAGCTCAGGAAGCCTCAGACAACCATCTGAATATAGTTGTAATATACTAGTCTGGGTTGGACCTAGGTTTGACCTTTGAAGAATAGAGAACATAGGGGACGTCATTGAGGATCCTCTACTATTGATGGCATCATTTGCTTAGATCGTCCTCAATGGTTTAGGAAGTCGACAGAAAATCGTTTGAACTTCTTCTGTGCTGTTGGAACAGTTTTAACGTCTGTATACTGTGCTAGGTTTACGTTTCGTCCTCGCGAAGTATGAAGCTTAGGGCACGTTGTATATGATCCTCTATTCCTGGTGGCTCAGGCGTAATTCGTTCTGATGATTCTCCCTAGCTCAGGCAGCCTCAGACAACCATCTGAATATTCTGTGGGCTGTTGGAACAGTTTTAACGTCAGCATGCATACTGCTATCGTCTGGGCTTAGGTTTGGTTCCTGTAGAGTGCTGAGCATAGGGATCGTTGCAAAGGATCCGGGTCCTAGGATCTGGCCAGGTCTGTGTTCCGTACTTCAATTTTACATCATGTTCCTGAAAAATGCACAACGTCTTCACACAACGGTCTTCACCAAGACTGTCTACTATCGATGCACCAAACCTCCAATGTAAGTACCAACGCACCAAAAGCACTATTACAAAAAAAAAAATCTCCAAGAAGTTCAACCATGCTACCAATTCCTCCCATAACAATTCCATACACAATAAGGGTTGCTCCAGCTGGACGACCAACCGCCTCGCAGTCTCAGCTTCCGAAAAACAGACTACAGCAAGGTTTAGTGTCCCAGTGGGGTTAATAAATTGCCCCATAGCCGAGGCGAATCTCGGTGCATGGAATTTGGCTGCCAGTCATCCGACGATATCCATTCCCTCTTTCTCTATCCCTCTCTTTCTCTCTCTCTGTATGCCCCCGTGGCTTTCATTCACGTTTCGAGAATTTATGTCTCGCGGAGTCACCGTCTGTTCTTGCGAGCGCGAGAAGAATCATGGTCCGGAGTCGTCCCTGACGGGAGTATATCCGTTCTCTCGGAGAGACATAATTCGAAATTGTCGGTTGGGTTAAAGGGCAGGGCCCGGCTACTTGAGCGAGTTGACTCTGCCGGTCTCGGGGATCACGTGCCACGGCTTCTTTACTTCTTCTGTCGTTACCTCTCCTCTCTTCGTCCTCTCCTCCTTCGGCGCGGCTTCTTCCACCTCCATCGGGTACAGCCTCCCGCAGGCCTCGCGGCGCTTGTTATCGTTCGGCCGGTCGTTATCACCGTCATTAGGGATCTCTTCATCGCGGGGACCGGCAGCTCGAGACGATCCTCTCGGCCACCTTTTTACTTTTGCCCACGAACTTACACAACCTACAGCTACGATTTCCCGATACTATCGCCTCTGGCCATTTACGAAAGCAATAGCTTGAGGGAAGGTTGCCAATTCTGTATTGATCATCGACAGATGATCGTGTCTGTTCCTTGATTCTAATAGCTTAATCCTTATGTTAATACACATGGGTCTTTGGGTAGTTATTATTAATCTGTCTTTTTTTGGGGAGGGGGGGGGATATTTTATAACCGATGTTTTTGATAAGTAGCAAGACTGCTATAGAATTCTGCTTCTTGGATAATTATGAATTGATTGTCAGTGAGAGACTTTCTTTTGGTATTTCGGCTTGAAAAGAATTATACAGTACAGACTAAGTAACAGTAAGCAGATGTGCGAAGAGTCAATGCAAACCAAGCTTTTTATTTGTTTATAGAAAATGTCAAAGATGAGCTCAGAAATCGTTCTCTAGGAAAGAACCTTGTAGCTCATTTTAAGTACTGTAGCTTGCACAAGATACAGGGTGTTCACGCTATTACTAGCCAGCGTTTTTCTTGAAAATAATAAATATTTGAAAAAAATGAAAGAGGAAAAAGTAATACTGTTTTTTGCAAACAACGTAATGGCGTATGTAATTTTTTTGTATTTGCACTATTTTCATGGAATTGTCGGTGACCTCCAATTTTTGTAAATGGAATGCTATATATTTGTTTATACCATATGAAAGCGTGTGTCAAGACAAATTCATTCGTATACGACACAATGACCTTTAAGATCGTACAAGGTCAGAAATGGAAGAAACATTTTGAACATTTCGTACTAATGCGTTTACAAGTATACTTTATTGACGAGGCTATAGTAAATGTTTAATATAACTTCCTCGTGCATGATTACATATTTCGGCTCTATTAATTACATTCTTGTTAGCTTCTTCTAACGTTGTCCGAAATACTAATGCACATGATTGCGTTAGTTTCCTTTGCAAGTCGTTTACATTTCTGGGCGTTGTGTATCGTGAATCATATCTTTACGAAATATTCAAAATTTTCCTGCCATTTCTGACCTTGTGTGACCTTGAAGGTCATTGTGTTGTATACGAATAAATTAGTCTTGACACACGCTTTCATACGATATAAAAATATATATATATCATTTCATTTAAAAGATTGAAGGTCACCTTCATTTCTAAGAAAATAGTGCAAACAAAAGAAAATTACATACGCCATTATATTACTTACCAAAAACAGTATTACTTTTTCCTCTATCATTTTTTTCTAATATTTATTATTTGCAAGAAAAACGCTGGCTGGTAATAGCATGAACACCCCGTATACTGTATACTCCAAGTAACAGTAATACGTGTGCAAAGAATCAATACAAAACAATTATTTGATTTCTCGAAAAGAAATCATGAAGATGGTGTAACAATGGTACTCTATACAGCCTTGCTGTTCATACGATTTTAAGTATTTTAGCTTGAAATGCACATATCTACAAGAAACACCTCCGAAAATTTGTATTAAAAAATTGATAAACAAAGCAGTATCATAAAAATGATCAATTAAAATAGTTATAAAAATGGTCCACCGTTCGAGGGCTAATGGGAACATACTAAGAAAATGTACAATCCCTGGTGTAAGATAAGTAAGTAATCATAATTTTGTGTATTTGATGTATTTATAATAAAAATGAGTAACATGAGTGGAAATAGAGAACGGTAAAAATGTCATATCTGTCATATTATTTAATGCAGACAATTGTCTCTGTAATACCATAATATCCAAGCATTCTAATCATCATGTTCCGGGAAAGATGGGCAATCCAAAGGGTTAAGTGGTACATTGGCGACTTTCCCCTAACTCTCCGAACTTATACTCGGTGGGCCATCTTGATGGGGCGTCCGTGGAGAGGAAGAAGAAAAAAAAATGAAAAGCAGAAGGAAGCCCTCGGAAGACTGGTCTAACGGAGCGTCGAGCAAAGACAGAGCGAGACGAAAGAGACGGAAGAGGAAAGAAAAAGAGAAACAGGACAAGACACACGAGAGTTCTTCAGAACGCGGTCCTGCAGCCGAGCCGAAGTGACCTCATCGGATGTGGCTCTGATTCGCTCAATTCGTCCACGACGTTCCAAAGCGAGCGAGGGCACGAGCACGAGCTGAACGAGCGAGCGAGCGAGCTTACTCGCTCTCGAGAGCAGGCCAGGCGCATCGTCGCGCCAAGACACGGACGTGTCGCGCGGAAAAGGAGCCTCTGCCCCGCGATTGCTATCGTCTTTGCCTCATTATTCCATTATGATGGCGTGTGGCGTGTGCCGTACCCCATTCGCCCTGATTGCCAGAGCGCCTGTCCCCCCCCCCCCCACCCCCTCTACGTCCATTCGCTTCCTGACTCTCCTCTCCTCTCCTCGTCGCATCCAACATCTCTTTCTTTTTCTGGGCAACGATTGTTCCCTTTAGTACCTTCTTTCCCTTTTTCTTCGTGTCTTCCACTTTTCTTCATTCTTTTCTTCATTTTTCCTATTTACTCACTTCTTTTCTTGTTTCTTCATGAATGTTTCAGTATTGGCGAATTTAATTGTCCGTGATATCATTGACTGTGTTTTTATGTACATTTTTCTCATGTTTTTATCGTGTTTTATGGACTCATTTGTCGTATATATACTCTGTAGAATACTGATCCCAATAAGCGACTAAATGGCAAGTAGATTCGCTGTGTAACCTAGTAATCGTAGAGAAACATGATGAAATAGCAGAGGATCACTTCAATGTTCAAATACTTAGTTTCATCAGTATACGTTTTGTATAATTATTTTCCCCCCTCTTTTTCATTCTTTCCCATTTGGTCATTTGTTTTCTTTTTCTTCATTCATGATTTTTCTTTTATTCGGCAGGGCATTCGACTATGTGTGCTAAATACATCATTTGACATTTTATCTAAGGAGCATTGAAAATTGCCATTTTATGTTATTAGGTTCAATGAAAAGTACTGTTCATGTTATATATCCCTTAGCGGACGGGAATTATTTTTAGCAACTTCTGGATTAAATTTTCCTTGTGAAACAAAATTGCATACTGAAGAGTTAAGTGTATGAATTAAATGAAGCGAAATAGGTTATGTTCAGTAAAAATGTGGTTGACATTTTTTGAGAGTAAGAATTTCTTTAAAAATTATAAGCAGTCGCAGAACGGCAAAATTGCTTGGGCAACTATCAACAGACACGCGCCCGCAAAGGGCTAGAGCCATTTCCATCTAGTCAAAGCTGCAAAATGTTTTTCGTCTAATCTCGTCGGAAAATATTCCCAAAAATCCCAATATTCTCCAAGCTCGTAACCTAACCTCACTTCAAATATTTGACACAGTATTTCCTCCTGTACATCCCTCACAAAAAATTCTACAATTTATACAGTACATGTACTTTTGAACGAGCCATTCATTTAAAACAAAAAGCCCCCCAATCTCTTCAGAAAGAAACTCCGAAAGTCTCCAAGATCGTAACCTAACCTCACTTCAAATATCTGACACAGTCTTTCCCCTGTACATCCGTCACAAAAAATTCTACAATTTATTTATACAATACATGTATTTTCGAACGAGCGATTCATTTAAAACAAAAAGCCCCCCAATCTCTTCAGAAAAAAACTGCGAAAGTCTTCAAGATCGTAACCTAACCTCACTTCAAATATTTGACACAGCATTTCCTCCTGTACTTCCCACACAAAAAATTCTACAATTTATACAATACATGTACTTTTGAACGAGCGATTCATTTAAAACAAAAAGCCCCCCAATCTCTCCAGAAAAAAACTCCGAAAGTCTCCAAGATCGTAACCTAGCCCCCCTTGAAATATTTAACACAATATTTCCTTTTGCACATCGCTCACCCCCACAATCCCCATCCTCCCTTAGACCTCTCATCCTCTTCAGCAAGAACGTGTCGTCCTCCTGCACGCGTGCAGCGTCCTCTTTCTCTCTCCATCCTCGCGTGACGATGATGTGCGTGGATATTACGCTGCCCGTAGAACCTGGATCCACGAAAGAGCACAAGCCTAAGACAGAGACGAAAAGAAAGAAAGAAAGAAGAAGAAGGAGAATACGAGACGAAGAAAGAAGAAGAAAGAGTATCGTGGAAGGAAAGGACGAAGAAGAGGGACAAGGGGGGAAACCGAGTTGAAAAGGGGGCGGGGGCGGTGGCAGAGGGAAAGGGAGTCGTCGAGAGGACGAGAGGGGACGAAGGTGGATGGACGACGGGACAAGGCAGGGCAGAGACTCTCAAACGGTCCGGAACAGGTTCCTGTCGGGACCGTTGCCTACCTCTTGCCCCGGAGAGGAGGACCCCGGGTGGGTGGAGAACGAGTTACAGGCCACGGAAGACACCTGGTTTTTCGGTGAAGCGCGACTCTACGACGCGGCAACGTCGGACACACAACAACAGTATTCTTTCTCTCTCTCCCTCGACGAGGATCGCCTACTATGCAGACACCGGAGGAGATCGCCTGAGGAATGCCGGGCTGATTGGTTATTGGGACCTTGTTGCGGTAATGGAATCGTTCTTGGAGTCCACGGCGATTCTGGTGGTTGTAATAACTATTCCGTCCCGGAACGAAAGTTCTCTTTCTTTTCTTTCTATGTACACCCCGCGGCAATTTAATAGGACCCCCAGCAATTTTTGTGTTTCTCGAAGCCTAGAAGATTTAGTAATCTTCTACATACCGATATGTAAACACTGCCCCTTCCTTAATACCACGCACAAGAACAGCCACTGTTTCGCTCTGCTTTCTAAGAATTATTTCTGTCTACGTGTGAAACGACTGCGACCGAATCTATGATAGTATAGCAACATTGAAGTCAGTGAGGCAGAGTCTATTGAAAGTTGCAAGATCAAGAAGTTTACAAAACCGTTTGTTTTTTAATAATTCATTGTGTAAACTCAAAAATAGTGAAATTAAACACCTTACAGTATTGATTAGGGGGTCGTGACCTTGAACTAAACGATATCAGAAAAGAAAATAATCTTAAACTTAAAAAATGACGGACAAGGATTAATATCAAAAATGATAGAAAGAAGCCGAAATGCATTTCGAAATTTTTTAAAAGACAAATTACGGCGAATAGGAAAAGAAAGGTCCTCCTCCTGCTGTCAGTGATCGTGATATGCGGGAAATATTAACCCTTTGCACTCGACACAATTTTAATCCCGGAATCAAGGTATTTCTTTCAATCTAGAACATTTTTATTCTTTGTATCTTTTTTATATTGTGTACCTGAGATTAAACCTGTTCTCTCATACAACAATTGAATTTCCAGCAATTTATAGAATGGGAACGAATTTTATAATATGAAAACTGTTTTGAACAATGGTATGGCAATTTTTACTGGTGACTCACCATTCGAGTGCAAAGGGTTAAGAATTAAATTCTAGCAAATTTACATCTAACCATTCTCTCATCTCTGCACACAGTACAGAAAGTTTTGAATACCGAGAAAAAAGAGAGCTGAACGTTTTTGGAAACGCTCGTCCAGTTGGTCTCGCCCGGTTTGCTTTTCGATGGGAATCGTTCGAGGTTATTCAATGATGTTCTCTTGGTAGCTGGTGATACGCCACGCGTGAATCGATGATGGGATACTTAACGCGGACGATCAAGATACTCGAATTGACGGCGCCTCGGTTTTCCCCTCTTGAATGCCTCCCTGATTAAGTGGAACGAAACCAAGCGAAACATTACACCGGGAGCTTGCTCGTTAATGCGCCAATTACACGGGGAATAGACACCGATCCCCCTCTAGTCGACACTCTCCCCCTTGTGTCTTCTCTTTCGACATTCTTTTGTCAGTTTAATTGTGGACGAAAGTAAAAGTGGTAGATTCAGAATGGAGCTTTCGATTTCTCATGATTTTCTCATCTGGGGAAAATAAAAATGTAGATGGTAGAGATCACAAGTTATTGAAAGTGTATTGAACATTCACGTGTACACGTGTATACGTGTAACGAATACAGGGTGTACCAAAAATAGTGAAAATCCTTGAAATGGGCGGTTCCTGAGATAATTTAAAGTAACTTTTTCCTTTACAAAAATGGCCGCCTCGGCTTTGTTAAGGAGTTATTAATGAAAAACACGGACCAATCAGAGCACCGTTACAGCGGACGCCTTCCGGCTCGGCCAATGATAACGTCGCGCGGCCAGCGGAACCTGTCGCCGAGCCCGCATCGGTTCGCTATAGTCTCGTTTTGATTGGTCCGTGTTTTTCGTTCATAATTCCTTAACAAAGCGGAGATAAAAATTTTCGCTAAGGAAAATGTGACTTTAAATAACCTCAGGAACCGCCCATTTCAAGGATTTTCACTATTTTTGGAACAGCCTGTAGCATTAACGGAGAGATCTTTACGAGGCTTATTAGCGGTTCAGAAACGTGTTCGAAGGCCTAAGCCTGATCTCTGGCGATGACCGATAGAGCAATCCCAGGATTCGCGTGCGCGCACCCCAGACTTTTTCGGTGGTAAACCCGGAACGCATAACGTTATTACAATCGGCTATCGGCGTGTACGAGCGCTCGTAACGTACTCTATTCCGCATTATCCGCGGCCATTGTTCTGGCGCGGGCAATCGGGCATCGTGGGATCAGCGAATCATCCGTTCGCCGATGATTTCTATCCACGGAAGTACACGATCTCGACGGTTGTACGGGGATTTTTGCCACGCGGCACCCTCGACCGATTACGTAGTCGATCGGAAACCATAGGGAACCATAGGGAACCATGAAGAACCGAAAGATCCATCTACCGTCGGCTAGTTTTATTTTACCCTAACGTGAAAACCATAGGAAGCCGAAACCTTAGTTGCACTCATCGTGTACAGGGTGGACCAGTACATATTAGCACATCATTATCTCCGCTGTTTTCGAAAATATAAAAAAATTGGTGTGTGCTTAGACCACATGGCTGAAGTGAAACTTCTTTCTTTAATTTTTTTTTCGAATTTTTATTAACATTATATGACATTTAATTTTCTATGATTCTATTATTGAAACAATTGGCTTGTGATAGCTAAAATATGATATAAATATTCTTGATTCAATTTTGTCTAAATGTCTTGCAAATACTGCATCGAGAGTTGTTCCTGATCTTGTTGTCGCTTCATTAGGATTATTTACCATTTCCAATCTTAATTTTCTTCTAAAAAGTTCTATTAATAATTTTGATTGTTCCGATGCAAAGTTCACGTTGAAATCTCCACTTAGCATCATCGGAATTTTATCATAATCTTTATTAACACTAGGTTTACGTAGTATTAAAAGTGAATATTTTACATAACAGTCTAAAAATGACAAGAATAAGTCTATCCAAATTTTTAGCCATTTTTTAAAGAATATATACCCAAAGAAATAAATTTGTTGACTAATTTCTCATGGATGCATCTTTAAAATCTAAACAATCGTAAATTCAAAATATTAGATTCCGTCATTTTGACGTGTCCCGTAATCCTAGTGTTAAGCAATGCCGAGCCCTCAACCGTATATGCTAATATAATAGAATTTCGTTTCATCGTTTCATCGTTTCATCGGCAGATCGGTTTTACTCCTACCGCGTCGATGTTTTGCGCCTAACACGCCTAAAGAAGTTTCACTTCAAAACTTTATGAATCAAAGTTTTGTCAGTATAAAGAGGACTGCAATATGGTAGTGTCAGTTTCTTTTGTAAATACAAGAATTTTGAAGATTTCAAGGTCACCTTTATGTTTTTAAATAGAAATGTATATGTTTCTATCCAATATTCGATGCAGCTCGCCATTTTCTATAGAAAATTATTTAATCGATGTGTATCGAAGAATTAATTATTTAGGAGATATTTCAACTTTAATTTTGTTAAATTCTGCAGATCTTTTATTTACCATATTTTCGTGTTTGTCAATTGATTTTAATACGAATACAAATGTCGTTACATGGTTAGTTAAAACTTTATTTATTCACGAGCAGGTAAATTGCGTACAAGTTTCAATCTTCTTGTACTTAGTTTTGTAGACAATGACGGATTCCATCGACTAGTGCATAGGAAAATGTGTGTTTCTATTGAACTAAAATGAAAATGACTCTTCGTCGCGTGTTAATATTGTTGTGACTTATCAACGTGTAAAACAGATTATTTGCAGCACAAACAATTCACTAATAAGTGCAGTATAGTTCGAGGCGTATCCCACTGGGAATTTCATCGTGAAATCGTGATCATTGGCGGGGCGATCTATTATTTCGCAGTTGCGCCCCGGATCCGCTTAATGACCGGACGTATCGCAATCGATAATAATTAACGACAAAACGGCCGAGAGTGTGGCGAATCGCGCACGTGGGGGTATAATTTTCGTGGTGGGATGACAATAAGGGTAACCGTCGCTTTCGTACCGGGTCATTTAGTCGATGATAGACTAATACCACCCACGACGGTATCATTTACGCAACCTCTTCCCTGAAAACCAAACGTTTCCGAATACCTGGCCGGTGTCGGCGGTGCATTACACTTTGCGGAAACTGTTGCACCTAATTATGCACCTACCACCTCAATTTGAAATAAAAACATTGTCTGAAAAAATTATATACTTTCAATTCCCTTCATAGCGATTAAATTCAGCAAGAAATGATCAAGTGTTCGGTGCTGTAATCGTTGGATACAGGAGTGCGGAAGCTTTTACTTGTTTATTTAATCCTTGGATGGTGGTCTCTGGGTCTGGTTTGACCCAGTGCTGTAATCGTTGGATACAGGAGTGTGAAAGCTTTTACTTGTTTATTTAATTCTTGGGTGGTGGTCTCTGGGTCCGGTTTGACCCAGTTTTATATTAAAAGTATCGTCTTTCAATTTATGTAACTTTTGACAATTATTGAGTTCATTATTTGAGGATATCTTTAATTGAGTGCAATAAAAATAGGAAGAAGTCTTAATATAGTTCTTTTAATCTTTTGTATGTTCCTTGGGTTCATAATTACTCATTTTTTCTTATTAATAAATGTGAAATGGCTGTTGACTTTTCGATTGTGTTGTACTTAATACATTCATATTGTATGCAAGGAATTATTATATTAAAATGTGAAATCAAAGTGGTTGGAATATTGCTAAAAATGATGGCCGTGATGGGCTCGGTAGGGGCCCCTCAAACGCTTGCTTCTCCCACCAACCTCTCTTCCATGCGCGAGGCCTGCGCACTGTTCGCGACGGGTGGATGCTGGTGGGGGTCAGTGAGTTCTATAGTGGGGACGGATTTGTCTCGATTGTGACAAAAATGCCCATCCCTGATGTACAGTTTTTTTAGAGGATCGTATACAGGGTAAAAATATATTTATAAAGATTGATAAACCACGATCTAAATGGTTCTAATCTAACCTCTCTAAAATCGTGGAAAATGTCGTCATTTTCTGATGATTAAAAACCAAATACCTCTCGAGTCTTTCTTTTCAAAATATTGTACAAAAACTGATCCAAATACAAGAAGCGTTTAAGGCAGGGTAAAAATCCATGATTGATTAATATACACAATATCGTAAGTATTCGCCTAATTTCCCCAATCTGTCGATCCTTTTTACAGAAACAAATCACCCACAATATTTTATTGTACACATTTTCCAAGAGTCTCCAAAATTTCTCAAATTTCTAAAATCGACGGAAGCTGTACTAAATTATAGCCACTCAGTTAGTTTATTAAGGTATCAGTGTATTAGGGACACGTAGACGATAATGACTGCTCAAACATCATTGTGACACATGAAAGAAGCAATTCCAAGGGCTCGGGACGTGTCAATCGCATACCAGACATGAGACCCGAGGGGAAAAAAGGAAGTGGAAACGTTTTTCCTCTCGCAGTATGATCTAGAGAGGGACAGGTACGGTGCTCCACCTCGTCGTTTATAGTTACGCAGCTGCATCCTATTTACCTGCGCCTATGTCCGACCACATCTGGCCACGAATTATAAGGCACGTCCACCGACGATTGATTTAAAACGATCTACCCGATTAATTCAGGCTCCGTGGCAAGAAATTATGGCGTTGGCTCTCGCGGGGATTTTGCGGCCGATAGGTGACCACTTTACGACGTGGTCTCCTGCAACGTTGTTATTCAACGGACACCGCCTTTCCTGTAATTGGCAGCCATTGACGATCCTGGTGATCCTCGTATGACGTTTGTTTCTCGAATTAAATTAGCGTGACCTGCCCAATGAATAAATTAGGATGACCTGCCCAATAAACTTAACACGTTCGCTGCCAGCATTTATTTTGCCAACAGTTCACATAGTTATAACATTTTCTTCAATGCAACGCATCATTTTACAAAATATTAAAAAGAATATTATCACATAAAAAGTAGGATGGTCTCAGGACATCGTACTATGCTTCATAATTTTAAACAACATCGTACAGCAAAGGAATTTTACATTCTTTAAGTAAAATACAATATGGTGGTCGTCCCATATGTGGGGCAGCTAACGTGTTCAGCTGCGTGTATGTTGAAATTGGTATTCGGAAATTTTTATTTCATTTCCTGAGTGCTATTTCTACAAGATGGTTGTGTCATTGTTAAGTTCATACATTCCAGAACACAATTTTTACAATATTTGATGGTTGTAGCTTGTACTCAAAAAATTTGGCATGAAATTAAATGAAACATGGGCCAAATGACCAACGAATGAATTTTTAACAATGGTACACCAGCGAATGATAATAATTTAAACAAACTTATCACCTCAAAATTCAACGTTAATGGCTTAATGTCAAAAGTGTCGACAATTTTCCTAGTAAAATTAAAGATTCGGTTGTAAAAATTCATAGAGTTCATTGATAGTCGAAAGGAGGATGTATGAGCATAATTTTGCATAAATCTTTGTGCAAAATGATTCAGAGGCCGCGTCACGCGTCCCCAAATGAGAGGGATCGGATGATTTCTCGGTCAAGCGGTTGCATCCGCAAAAACGGCGGAAAAACGGTCGGTTTTATCACCGATAAAAGTCATCGATGACCAATCCCGGTTTCTCGATCGCTCGGAAGAAACAGTTAATGGTACGCGAGGCGGATCGATTCGTCTCGGCCCGATCGATTCAGCGTTTCCTCTTAAATCACGCGCGGCAGGATGAACGGCGCGAGTAAGCGAGCCGGTTCGAGCCGTGAGTGCGTGCGTGCCAGCGTGCGTGCAGGTAGATCCTCGGAGATTAGACGAGATTAGAAACTGGGAGTGTCGAACGGTAGTGCCATGGATGCTGCGACGTTTACGACGATACCTTTCGAAATCGTTTCGAGCCCGAATGAAATTCCGTACTGGATTCCACGATCGCTAGAGTGTCGTCCGATTTGGAGATCTTTAACGCGGAGGAGAGACCGTGTTGCTTCTAATTGTCTCCGCTTTTTGGGGAACGCGATTTTGGATTGTTATAGGTGTCATAGGACATTTTATAGCATCTTATGGCAAATAGGGAATCTGTTGTATTGGGATCTGACATTTTGAGTGGCGCCGTCTGCTGCCGAAAAGTAGAAATACTCTAAGCTTGGCTTGGCTTGACTTACAGGAGCTTACAGTGTTAACAAGTGTTAATTACAGTCTAAACTTACAGTGTTAAAACAGGAGTTAATTAAAAATAACAGTATGGAAACTACAATTTTTCCACTGCGTAGCAGAAAGAAATGTTGATTACTGTGCAGTGAAAGATTGTGATGGTAGAGAGATCAAAAATTTGGTGCTCCGTTTCTGCACTTTCAAATGAAGTTGGAGTGGGGCAAGTGCATAAACGGGATTAGTGCATAAACGGGCTGATATAATATGAGAGAAATTGCAATATCTAATATGTAGTAATCTACTCAAAGTTAATACCATCCTATCCACGTAGATGTCGCCCAATTAATGAGGGAAATCCCCGATTTATGCCAACCAGTTCGAAAGCACCACATGTAAAGAGCAAACGTATCAATAGTTATACTCTTGCCTCGTAGGATATGATATAAGGCTTCAAATCGGTTTTAATGGTCGGTTGTGCGCATGCCCCATTTTCGGGGAAAGTGCACAATTGTTGGATTTTTTACAATTTTCTTGAAAAAATAAAATATACAAGTGCAATTGGCAAGTTTTTGTCAATATTAATTAAAGCGTATTAACTCAAGTATTCGTTAATTTCAATAAATGTTAAAGTGTTATAAAACAAATTAAAGATACATGGATTGAAAGTCAAACTTACTAAAAACTGGGGTGCACTTACCCCACTCCACCATATGTGAAGAGAACTACTTGAAATTTATAAGACCTCCATTTATAAAATAGAAGAAACAATTTAGCAAAGAACAGTCTATTTTAACAGCTAAAATAGCTAAAGCTAGTGTGTGTATTGAAAGATCTAACCAGCGTATAAAGACTTTCAAAATTCTTGGTTCAGTGATGCCTGTGGCATTGGTGCCTCTAATAGCAGATATTTGTACAATTATTTGTGGAGTAATTAATATGTCCTCGCCAATTCTGAGCGATTAGAAATTTATGAAATTATAATTGTAAATTTAGAAGGTATATTAAAAAACAAATTTATTTTTGTAAAATGAATTATTTGATAAAACATACTTTAAAAAGCCGCTCCGCTTCAACAAACTTTCTTTCTGCAGTATTTGTACCTGCCCTCTTATAAGTTTCACCCATACTTACAAACCTTTTTATCGAAATCGATTAACGTTGTTATGAGTTGCAAACATTTAAAGGTGATTACGTAAGGAAAAAATTTTCTGAAAAGATCGAAAATCTGCGACTTTCATCCTTAAACTTGAATTTTGTAATTTATCTTCTTTTGAATGTGACGGAACTCAAAAAGAATTTCATTCTTATATCAATTTTTATAGAATGGAATATAATGATCTATAATACGTATAGAGTTGCAATCTACACATTAGTTTCATGTTATTACGGTAGCGTGGTCAGTCATTATGAGTAAATTAGACTAGAATAAGTTCTCCTAGGATTTGCAGTATGTGGAGAATGTATAGTCTCTGTTGTGTTAGCTAGAGACCTAAAATTAGATTAGAATAGTGTCTACCAGAACCTACACTGTGTAGAAACCGCGGACATGCTATCTAGAAGCCTAGAATTAAATTAGAGTACAATCTAGCAATTTCTGGATTATTTAAAGTTTGTCACATTGCCTAGGGGTTTAAAACTGAAGTCGAATATTATGTACCAACAGCTTGCATATTATTCTTCGCACTATTTAACGACCTGGAATTAGTCTCGAATAAAGAATACTAGAATCTAGGGTACATATAGTCTGTATCATATTATCTACGAACCTAGAATTAAATTAGAGCAGATCTATCAGGTCTCAGACTCGGTGACCTCTCCAACACATTATCTAAGAATCTAGAATCATAGTAGAATAAAGTTCATCAAAATCTAGAGCTTCTCTAAGAGCCTAAAATTAAACTAGAGTAGAATATGTCAGATTTTAGACTCTACAGTGTCTCTGTCACATTATTTAACCCTCTGTCTACCAAGCGGGTCCATTGGACCCGACTGTATGTAGATACTGCGGTTATTTAAACTTTTAAAATTCTTGGGATCTTGTCGTTGCATGACTTTGTTACTTTTCTTATTTTTTATTATTTAAAGCTAAAAGTTTTTTTTTATATTTACTACGTTTTGTGGTATAAATTTTCTATCGCATAATGAAAGTTTTTTTACGGTAGACAGAGGGTTAACAATGCTGGATTATGATGCAATAGAGTCTTTCAAGGTCTATAATATAGAGCATATAAAGTTCCTGTTATAATATCTAGGAACGCAGAAATTAAATTAAAATGGGATGTAGCAGGTTCTAAAATATATTAAGCCATTTTCACATTATCTACGAATTTAGTATCTTGATAAAATCTAGCAAATCGTAAAAGGCTATGAACCTAAAAACCACAATAGGATCTGCCAGATCCTAAACCACGTTAAGCCTCCGTCACATTATCTGGGCACCTAGGATTTGTGTAGAACAGAATCTATCAGTTTCTAGAGTGTATATAGCCTGAATTATGATATCTATGCACCTAAAAATTAAACTAGAGTACGGTATACCAGGTTCTAAAATATATTAAGCCTTTTTCACATTATCTGAGAATATTGTATCTTGATAAATTCTAGCAGATCCTAAAAGAACAGAGTCTATCCTAATCTAGAGTATTTAGAGCCCCATGCTCTAATATCTATAAACCTAAAAACCACAATAGGATCTGCCACATCCTAAACCATGTTAAGCTTCCGTCACATTATCTAGGCATCTAGGATTTGTATAGAATAGAATCTATCAGTTTCTAGAGTGTGTATAGCCTGAGTTATGATATTTATGCAACTAAAAATTAAACTAGGGTACAGTGTACCAGGCACTAAAATATATTAATCCTTTTTCACATTATCTACGAATTTAGAATCTTGATAAATTCTAGCAGATACTAAAAGAACAGAGTCTATCTGGACCCAGAGTATACTGTAGAATCCGATGTTACAATATTTATGGACCTAAAAATCAAACTAGTGTAAGATCTACCACCTGCTAAATAATATTAAGCCTCCGTCGCATTATCTCCAGAATCTACTATGTAATTCCGGTAGAACAAAATTGACCAGAGCCCAGAGTCCGTATAGAAAACGTTCTCCGCTCGTTTGCTAGGATCCAGTCATTTTCCACGATGATTTATGAAATCCCAGCCCAAAGATACAAAGTACTCGACGACTGAAGAAGGCGTACCACTTAGCGCACGCTTCTAACGACGTTTTAACGTTCCATGAATCTTGCGAACGGCGAAGCAATTGCTCGTTTAATAAATACATCGTAATTATGATTCCGTTCGAAGGGAAGTGCAAGTATCTGTGTGATCTCTCTACCGTTCGAAACAAACTGAAAGAGAGAAAGAGAGAAAGAGAGAGAGAGAGAGAGAGAGAGAGAGAGAGAGAGAGAGAGAGAGAGAGAGAGAGAGAGAAGGAGGGAAAGCTTTTCTACGGTGGGCAGGATTCGGACGCGGAGCCATATTACGCGTGCAACGCTCGATTTTCCTTTCAGCCGGGCGTTTTTACTGGAACTGCTTTCGTAACAGTGCGAATATTTACAAGCCGAGAACGTGCGGTGTCGTTAATCGCTTCCTGATAAGTAAACTGAAACGTTCCGGGGGCCGGTCAGTACGTTAAACGTAATTTACGACGTTACGTCGCGACGGGGACGATCGTTCGCCGCTAATTACGCGTCGTCGGCCATTATTAATTCACGATCTAGCGGTCCACGACCCGATTAATGAACGGCTACCATTCTTGTCGACTGATTGTTGCCTTCGCAAAAACCACCATCGAAAATTATTTTATCGACTGCACGATCGTTGACGAGTATGGTTTTTTCGCGATATAATACGTCAATTTGTATTCGCGATTTTATGCCGATCAGAATGATATTTTTTATTAGAAACGTTCGTAAATATTACAACTGGAATTCTACACACACTAAAGCCTGAATGATCATACTCTACCCTAATCCTAGATTCATAGATCGTGACACTCGGGATCAACATTTGAGACTAGTCTGAAGCCTGGAAGATCCTACTGTAGTGTGATTCCTAGTTCCTAGGTGCCATAACTGAGCTGTACATACTCTAGAGCAGGAATGGGCATTTTTGTCTGAATTGAGACAAACCGTCCCAACCACAGCGCCCACTGCCCCCCACCAGCATCCGCTGTTACCTTAAAGGAAGCAAGTGCTTCGCCAGTCGCGAACAGTGCGCAGGCTTTGCGCATGAAAGAGAGGTTGGTGGGAGAAGCAGGCGTTTGAGGGGCCCCTACCCTGCCCATCCCTGCTCTAGAACCTGATAGACTCTATGTTAACACTAAACCTACCACGGTCATATGACCGATTCTCCATTTCACAATTATTGAAATTATAAAAACGCTTCCATAGGAAATGATTCAACTGACTTCTTCATTTAAACACAGATTATAATGAAAACCGTAAAAAGTTAAAGTAAATTAAATCTTTTTACTTCTATAAGACATTTCACTTTTATATGTTTTGTGCGAGGTAGGTTTAGTATTAATCCTACGTCCCTAAGTATCGTATGGACTAATCAGCTGTCCTAAACTGTAGAAAGCTACATGTATAAGATGCAACGACGCCATCTTCGAAAACATTTGTTCACGTGTGCACGTGTTACCTTCTTCACCGTACTTTCATGAGTTACAAAAGAATAATCTTAAAACAGTTGGCTTAAAACTATACTTAATATTGCCCTGAATATTGTACTAGACGTTATCTTTAATATTGTACTGCGCGTTATCCTTAATATTGTACTGGGCCCATAACCTGTAGAAAAAGAACCTTAGATTCTTTTGTCCACCACCTTTATTATACACGTGTTTACAAAACTATGGTTCAGGAACGACTGAACCGTTTACAGATTACATTTTCGTCTATACGCAACAAAATGGCGTCGTTGCATCGTATACATGTATCTTTCTACATAAACGATTCAGGACGAGTGCGAGATCGTCCGGAAATGAAATCGTCAGACGCGCGGTCAATTTGTCCGCAGCCGATCGAGAGATACTCGCGGTGATTAGGCTCTTATAAACTTTGAATCTTCCTAAGGTAAAATGTTTAGAAAAATCGCCTGATTCGACAGAATGCTAGCTGCTCTTGAATTCAACACAGTTCTTATATTCATTTGTCGCGAACCATGCTTGAACGAAGCGGAAGAAAACGCTTCTTAATTCCTGTGTCACATTCTTCGGATGTCAAATGTTCAGAAAAATTGCCTGATGCGACAGAGTACTAGCTACTCTTGAATTCAACCCAGTCCTTATATTCATTTGTCCGTATTTGAACGGAGACAAAGTGACAATTGTAAATTCGCGTTTCAGATTGATCAGGTTTCCTAAACGGATCAGGACGCGTGCGGAATCGTCCGGGAATGAAATCGTCAGGCGCGCGCGGTCAATTTGTCCTCGGCCGATCGAGAGATACTCGCCGGGCACGTTATACTATACTCACGGTGCGTAAACGCGGTAATTAGGCTGTTCCCAAGCCCCGGCTCTGCGGCTATAAACGGCATAGACAATTTATCCGCGTACCTTTCTCCTTGTTCTACCCGGGGGACTGCATGCATCGCGAGTATGGTTACCTACGCGCTATCTCTCGGTGTTCCTACGCTATTAGTTCTGTACACGGTCGCCTCGCCGTGGTTACTTTATAACCTGGATCAAGGCAGACAATCGGCCTCTGCCGCGTCGAACCGATTTTTCCCATCGGTCCTTGCGCGCGCGCGCGCGCGTACACGCCGCTCGATCAGGAAGCGTTATTTTGTCGTTGCGCGCGACATTCGTACCGAACGACGACGCTCGCAGCCGGATACCCTGTTCGTAATAATTACTAATCGCGTATGCAAATTCACCGCTTTATTGGTTTTCTTTCTCACCGCGGCCAATGAGCAATCGAGTATATGTACTCGCTCGATGTAGTCGCTTCCTCCGTGTAGGTATAGCGAACCTGACTGTATTCAGAAGTGGTTACGATTCTTCTACGACGCAAATCTTATTTGCGAATCCACTCGGGATCTTTAGATCTTTTGCACTCGCGCGGTTTTTGCAGAATTTAATATGCTGCGCGACACTGGAAGATTTTTCGACGGTGTTATTAACCCCTTGTCGTATTTTAACGAGTCAGACTCGCGATGAAGATTTGAAACTAACAAATATGAATGTTATGCATTTCTTTTTGGACGAAATAAAATTTTATTATTCTGTAATAAATATTTAAATATTGAAGTCAATTTAGCCATACAAAAAATATACATTTTCTTTTCTCTTTTGTGATATTTTTGGGATAAAAATGTTCTAATCACTGTAGCAGTAAAGAAAATGGTACGACAAGGGGTTAATGTGTTCTTACTCCGAGCATGATGTTTTAATATTTGGAGTGTACAGCCGGGCGTCCCAAAAATAGGGAAAATCCTTGAAATGGGCGGTTCCTGAGGTTACTTAAAGTAACTGTTTCCTTTGCAAAAGTTTCCGTCTTGGCTTTTTTAAGGAGTTGTTAACGAAAAACAGGGATTTTATTTTAAAAAATCTACAATAAGCGCCATTAAATACAGCATGCGAGAAACATTTGTCAATGATATGGAAAGCTTTCCGAATATATAGCATAAACTTTTTTAACCTCACATCATTTATTCTTCCTGTAATCAATTCCTAAAGCTGTCCTGATTTTGTGTACTTTAACACTGAACCTACCAAGCATTAAAAGTATCTGGTAAATATTGTCTTATAAAAATGGCAACACTACAATTATTAAGATTGTCCGCAATTTTCAATATAATAGATGCTTAGACAAGGAAATTTATACTATTATTTTCCACAAATGAATTTTTATAACTTGAATAATTGGAACATATAAAACCGGTCATTTGACCGTGGTAGGTTTAGTGTTAATGAATGAATTAATAAATGAATATACTTCAACAAGGAAAATAAGGTTTAAAAGGGGCATATTCAAAGCTCCTATGTCAAAAGGTAAAAGTTTTGTAAATTGCAACATGAAAATTAACGAAATCCCCAGTCTAAAAATTGCAGAAGATGTCTCTTATTTGAATAAATGGCAACCATGAAATAATTCTTTGATTTTGGATGGATTCAATGGTTTCTCCGGAGGGTAAAGGGAATATTAAATGGTACCTCGTGTACTGGATGATTTTATACCACGACAGACATACTTTTTTCAT
This sequence comes from Sphecodes monilicornis, assembly GCA_913789915.3. NCBI lineage: Eukaryota > Metazoa > Arthropoda > Insecta > Hymenoptera > Halictidae > Sphecodes > Sphecodes monilicornis. The sequence continues at coordinate 15,738,075 of OU565295.1, forward strand.
CACTTTCGATCGTCTCAGCACATCGGATGATTTGCAATTCGCGATGTACCGTTCGTGGCCACTTACCGCGTCGCGTACGAACGAGCGACGCTGCTTCTGTGGACGATGATATCATTCGAGTGTCGAAATGGTAAGAGGACTCTCGCATTACGTCCCAGACACGTCGTAGAATATTTCCTCCGGGTTTCTGTTCCGTTACAAGCCGCCATTCAACCTATCTGAAAAATCTTCGACTTCCTTCTCCCGGATACAAAAATTCTTGCAAACCATAAAACGTGAATCCAGCATCAGCTAATTCCAGTTATAGCGCCTCACGAGGTAGAACCATCTTGTTTAAGGATCTTGTTTGAGCATCTTGTTCAAATTAAAATCAACCTACATGATCGTTGCACCTTAATTGCTGTTTAAAGATCTGTCTTAATAGAAGAGATGTAATTCTTGCATTAGATCTTTTGCGATTGGATCTTTGCGACAACATTTTGATTAAATCATTCGAATCTTTATATATTTTTTATGAAGTCGAAGTTATATCGTTTCTACTATGTACTGATTAAATTGTAGTAATTTTGTGGGATCTCTTGCAAAAATTATAATTATGGTTTGTTCATAATGCTATGGTCACATCATACTTAGACGAATTCTAGATGAGTGTTTCTCTAGCGTTTTAAATAAAATCTGAACAACTAAATCATTATAAATTGTCTCTAAGTACTATAGAATTTTTTACAATGTTTCTGGATATTACAAAATGTTTTAAAATGCATCTAAATATTGTGAAATGTCTCGGATAATATTATAGAATATTAGAAAATGTTTCGGAATATTGTGAAATTTTTCTCAATATTATAGAAGATTATAAAATATAGTAAAATATAGTAAATATAGTAAATATAGTAAACATAGTAACATATAATAAAATATAGTAAAACATTTCCAAATAATACAAAATGCTATAAAACATTTAATTTTTTTGGAATATTGTAAAATGTTTCTCAATATTATAGAAAATTATAAAATATAGTAAAATATAGTAAAATATAGTAAATATAGTAAATATAGTAAAATATAATAGAATATAGTAAAACATTTCCAAATAAAATAAAAAGCTATAAAACATTTCCATCTATTATAAAACGTTGGATGTCTCTCTGAACATATCGTGCAGTGAAATAATCTCATAAATAAATAAAAATTGGGCAATTTGCTAGTATAGAAAGTAGTAATGTACGAAAAATGGCAAGAAGATCGTTCGCATAACAATTTGAAGGGATGCTCGGTGATGTAAAGTGCGACTGAGAGGAAATTGGAGAAGAATAGAAATTTTGCAATGGGAACAAAGGGCGTCGTCCGGCGTCGATTATCGAAAAATCTTGAGCGCGAGATCGAGGCGGGAAAAAGGTGCGCCCACGCCCGGGTGTGATCGTCCGAGGATCGTCGGTGATCTCGCGAAACCGCCCGGTCTCTCCTCGAGTGCTCTCCGATGGGAGGAGCTCCTCCGTCGCGGATTTTAATGGCGGATTTTTGCGGCTCGCCAATCGCACTCGACACGAGACACACCGTCCGCCGTTCCCGCTCCGTGATTCAACGATTCGACGATTTCACCGCGAGAGAGGAGAGATATACATCGTGGCGAGTTACGTGATTTGATTTGAGGAGAGCTCCTCGAAGCGAGCGCGCGTGGGACACGCGCTCTGCCTTGTCGCGTGCCTCGCCACGCTCGATGCGGTTCTCAACCTGATCCTACCTCCATCAACCACATTCACAAGCCATAATCATCATGGTATAATTCTGTAATGGTACCTGAACCGAGCAAGCTTGTGCGAACTTGAACTTTTGCAGACAAGTTTGAAATGTAACTAATTTTCATTGGCTTGCAAAAGTGGCAGGTAGACTCATCGTTTCACGATCGGCCATAGTAATATGCCATAAGCATCATGTTATAACTCTGTAATGGTACCTGAACCGAGCAAGCTTGAATTTTTGCAAACAAGTTTGAAATGTAACTAATTTTCATTGCCTTGCAAAAGTAGACTCATCGTTCCTCCATCGACTATATTCATAAGCCATAATCATCATGGTATAATTCTGTAATGGTACCTGAACCGAGCAAGCTTGTGCAAACTTGAATTTTTGCAGAAAAGTTTGAAACGTCACTAATTTTAATTGTTTTTCAAAAGTGACAAGTAGACTCACCGTTCCTCTATCGACCATATTCACAAGCCATAATCAGGATGGTAATGTAATGGTACCTGACCCGAGCACGCATGAGCAAAATTGAATTTTTTGAACGAAAATGAAAATTGCCAACTTGTAAATCAAATCCACAGTACAATTATGACTTACATATTACTTATTACATGTAACCATGGTAGAATATCTTATTACCAAATCAGACGCAAAAGTCTAAGTAAAATCTCGACGAAGGAAAACAAGACTTACTTCACTTTCGTAGTTACTAGCATAAATATTGCTACGGAAAAAAAATGATTTTTCAAAAGGGTTAAAACGAGAAACAACGGAGAATCGTTCGCAGAGCACGGGTCAAGATCGACGTCTCCGTGGCTGGTCTCCCTATTCCGGTTAACAGGTTAACGATCCCCATTGTAATATCGACGCGATTAATTACGTCCAATTCCAGGCCCTAATTTCCTTCTATCGGGAGGATCAATTTCTGCCGAGGCGCCCCATGACCGCGGCTGAGGCCGGCGCCTCTAGCTCTCGGCAGAACGTGGCGGAGGGGGGCCTTAATTCGCCGTACATTTCCCCTTATTTGGGCTTCCGTGCTCGACGCGGTGCCGGGAGGGGGCTGTCGAGCTCTCGGGGGGTGGGGGGGGGGGAGCGAGAGGATCGGGGGGCCGCCGGTGCCGGAGCCCGCCACCAGAGAGAGAGTACTATAGAGAGAGCACTATACAGCCCCGGACGCTTGCTGAGTGACGAATGTGTGTGCCTGTCTTATTCACCTCCTACCGTATTCGGCGACAGGCCTCTCGCAGATCGCTTGGGGATTAAGCCTGTAATTCTAATCGCCTCGCCGATTTCGTCGATCATCCCCCTTGCCCCTCGTCATTTCTGGGAATCGTCGCTCTGTTGCTATACCACTTTGCTGTCCTAACACGGTTTCCAGTTTGGAGCTATAGAGATGTTCACTTTGGTGCAACGAGTCTTCATGGATTTGTGCTGGAGATGTTGTCTTTAGATTTTCTGTAATTTTAAGCACCTCGTTGAATTTATGGATCATCCTCTTTACGCGTCGTGTGCCATTGCTGTACCACTTGTTATTCTAATACAATTTCCGGTTTGAAGTTATAGCGCCGTTTGCTTCGGTGCTTGGAGCTGTGCTCTTCATTGGTTGAAGTTGTTGATTTCCGTTGTCGTGTAATTCTAATCGCCTCGTTGAATTTGCGTATCAATCCCCTTATCGCTCGTATACTCCGGGAAACATCGCTCTGTTCCCTCGATTGCTATACCACTTTCTATCCTATCACAATTTTCAGTTCGAAGTCATGGTGGAAGCTTTTTTCGGTTCAATATGTTCTTCCAAACACTCTGTACCATCAAACAACCACCGGAAAGAGTCAAACAATACACTGAAAACATCAGACTAAATTCCATAAATCATCTCATACCTCCCAGCAAGTTTTTCCCCAGTTCCAGACAAAACACTGCAGCACTTCCCCCCCCCCCCCCTCCCCATTGAAGTCGAACCTAGGCCCCAAAAAGAACAAGACGAAAACCGCACGAGGCCTGTCGTACAGATCCGAAAAACCTCTAATCCGGCTCCGAAGGGCTTTGTTAGGGTTCGGCTCTCCTAAAACGCTTCCCCCCCCCCCCTGTGTGTAACAACCTGTCTCCAAGGGTTGAGGTCCCCCCTTCTTTCTCAAGGATGGACGAAGGTGTCGGTAAATCAGTGTACCCGGCGCGCAGGGTGGGCCCGACCAAGAAATCATGGTCCCGCCTAATTTTCCGGGCCGTGAACGAAACGTCGCCTCGAGCGGTGTGTTGGTACGGGCGACGGACAGAAAACGAGGTGTATCCGGCTCGATAAAAACCCGAGTGGAACGTTCCCTCCGTGCCCTAATACGATTTCGTTCTGGCCATTATATCCTCTTGGTCCCCCCTCGACTCCTTATCGCGTCAGTCGAACGACAAGCTCTCCTTTTCCCCGGTACAACAGGACGAAACGACGACGACGACGACGACAACGACGACGAAGACGACGACGGGATATCTGCGTCCTCGCCGTCGCACCGTGCCGATCACTATACCCTCTTCTTCTTCTTCTTCCTCTTCTCCGTCCTCCTCGGTCGATCGGAATCGTAATCCTCCTCGTGTTTCGAGCATACGGGAAAGCGATCTTGCTGGAGAGGGGGGCGATCGACCCCGTGATTTACGCTCCGGATCTTGTTTCAACGAAACCACGAGCCACGGCTTGTGTGGGAAAGTGAGATGTATACTGTGCGTCGTCCGTGTACCACGGTTCCTTATTTTAATAAGGACCCGCTACCGGGTTCCCCGGGATTCAACTATGGCTCTAGGACCTGGTACTCTATACCATATGATTAAAACCCGAGCAATATCCTCGAGGAACTTTGTTTCAACGCATGATAGGTACCGATGTTTGATCCCCTCAGGGTTTTAAATCCATTTTACCATTCTGCCCCTTCTTCCATTCTCCCCCCTCTTCCACTTTGTCCACTCTCACCTAACGCCAATGTTCGGCCTATTTCAGCCTACTTTTCAGCGGGACCTACTGTTTATTACGGTGGGTTCCGAACCACCGTGGTCAACGACGCAGTATAATATCACATAGAAGAATATTTCCTGTCGTGACGGCGGTGGGATTTGAGCCTCCTAGAAGTTAGCCGCCCCCCCCCCACTTGTTGAAATAAATAATTTCAACAGTTGTGCTGAGTTGTGCTAAGTTTGTGCTACATTGAAGTCACGACCACATTGTTTGTAGTCACGCGCTCTATCTACTGAACCACTACGCGCCTTGTTTCAACGCATGAAACAAGGCGGTTTATAAGAAGCTAATCCTCCCCTTAATCAAAATACTGGTAAAAGATTAATCACGTTGTTTAAGACGTCCCTAGGGGGCGTGGTTCCGTAGCTCTCGCCTTCCATATACAAAAGCAAGAGCATTTCCACGTAGCCCCATTAAAACCCCACAGGGCAAACTCTGTGGCTATTTCAGACAACTATCACCACTTAGAGACACACATATATGTATACCTCCAAAAAACTAAATCTACCACAATCCCTTTGATTCGAACTTATTGACGGGGCGTGGCCTCGCAGCTCCCGACTTCCGCGTAGCCATATTAACACCCTACAGGGCAATCTCTGTGGCTCTTGCAGACAACTTTCACCACTTAGAGACACATATATGTGTACCTCCAACAAGCTAAATCTATCTCAATCCCTTTGTTTCGAACTTATTGACGGGGCGTGGCCTCGCAGCTTCCGACTTCTGCGTAGCCATATTAACACTCCACAGGGCAATCTCTGTGGCTATTGCAGACAACTATCACCACTTAGAGACACATATATACCTCCAAAAAACTAAATCTGCCACAATCCCTTTGTTTGGATCTTATTGATGGGGCGTGGCCTCGCAGCTCCCGACTTCTGCGTAGCCATATTAACACTCCACAGGGCAATCTCTGTGGCTATTGCAGACAACTACCACCACTTAAAGACACATATATACCTCCAAAAAACTAAATCTACCACAATCCCTTTGTTTGGATCTTATTGATGGGGCGTGGCCTCGCAGCTTCCGACTTCCGCGTAGCCATATTAACACTCCACAGGGCAATCTCTGTGGCTATTTCAGACAACTATCACCACTTAGAGACACATATATGTATACCTCCAAAAAGCTAAATTTACCACAATCCCTTTGTTTGGATCTTATTGATGGGGCGTGGCCTCGCAGCTCCCGACTTCCGCGTATTAACACCCTACAGGGCAATCTCTAGCTATTTTATACAACCATTACAGAAGATGGAAGAGTAGAAAATGACAATTTCTCACGCGCATGATCCTACTTTCCCGTAACGAGGGTTTTTCGTATAGTAGCTACAGCCCTGTCGCTCGCTCGCGGGCAGCGCAAGGAGCATCGCGGCCAGTAGTAGCTTGCCGCTCTGAATTGAGCAATTTTCTCCGAGCGATATCCGTCACAATATGCTTGATACTTGAATAGGATCCCGGGCCCGGGCCGCTCACAAATCAATCTTAACGCGAGAATGTTGCGCGGCTTTGTTGTCGATCGCGAAACGCTCATGGAACACCGCCGGTGTTCATTGTGCCCAGGGACATAGACACCGGTGTGCGTCTATGCACGCCGACCAGTTCGTTTCGTGATCATTTGAACTGTTCTTACTCTTGCTCGCATGTGTCTCTGTTCGTTTGACGTTCCTGTGCGCACAGAAGGCGTGTTGTTGGACGCGTAAGGGGGAAAGAGAGAACCGCATACTCTTCAAGCTCGAACAATAAACGATCTCTCGCCTTTCTAAGGTCGCACGGTGCACCACGGGATCTGCATAAAACATAATAGGGGTGTAACGCGCGCTCGCGTTAGATCGAGTTATTATTGGCCCCGAAGTCAACCCGGCGCGTTTCAACCGAGACGGACAGTTCGTGAACACCAGAACGACGTTTCTAAAGCTCTCCTATGGTGATCATTAGGCCGGAGAACCGAGACCGTCGCCGCAACTACCGAACCAGGCTTCCACCAGCACATTTTTCTCGTGTCGATGTCCCTTTCTCCGTCCCTCCTGATACACGGCCACTAACGGACCGGACACTGTGACAGAGAATAATCGATCCCGTTCGATACGAGGCGCACGAAAATCCTTCGCCCCGAGAGATACTTATTGCACCGATAATTGTACGCTAATGGGACTATCAATATCGACGCGACCCCTCCGACCCCCGTTTCGTCAGAATTACGAAATTCAATAATTAGAGTCGCTTGTGTTTCGTAATCCGTGTAGTGGAACAGACAGATTTATTTTAGTAACACAATGGCGATCCGCGTGCGTTTTCCTGATCACCAAGCTAGCTGGCATACTTGTAAAACATTCCGGAATTAATTTCGAAAGTACATGGTAAAGTTAAATTTATCAAATGGGAAACATGTGATTAATATAATTGAAAAGTACACGGTAAAATTTCAGTTCTCCTAAAAACATCAACCCTCAAGCAAGAGGTGAAAAAACGCAGCCTCATTCATCGGAACAAGTCCTAAATAAATAAATAAAAATTCGTCAACCAAGGAAACATAGCCTAACAATTTTTTGGACAATTTTTACGGGCAGCTCATAAAACATACTCTTAAGCAGCCCGAGCTCCCATTCCCACTAGCAAAAACGTTCTCTGCTACGATCGTCAAGCTCGTTCGCATGGAATATCGATTAGGCTCTCGGGAATGTTTCACTTCTTCTAGATCACTCTATATTATGCATGAGAACAAACTGTTTTATTACACTCTGCTCTGTCTTTATAAAAGATGTGTGTAGAAGTCGACTGCAGAAGTCGAGGGCCACAAAGCCACGCCCCCTCGGGATGTTTTAAAGGAAAGGATGGAGGTAGATATTCTTTTATCAGCATTATGATAGTATTTAGAGAGGATAAGCTGAAATACTTCACATAATGCATTAGGTCAGATGCTCTCATGATAATAACATGTAATTTTCATTTTTCCTGTAATCAATTCCTAAAGTTGTCCTGTTTTCGTGCACTTTAATGAATGAATTAATAAATGGATATACTTCAACAAGGAAAATAAGGGGCATTTTCATAGCTCCTATGTGAAAAGGTAAAAGATTTGTAAATTGCAACATAAAAATGAACAAAATCCCCAGTCTAAAAATTGCAGAAGATGCCCCTTATTTGAACAAATGGCAACAATTAAGAATTCTTTGATTTTGGATAGATTCAATTGTTTCTCTGGAGGACAAACTGTTTTATTAAACTCTGCTCTGACTTTGTAAAAGTTGTGCGTAGAAGTGGACTGCAGAAGTCGAGAGCCACATAGCCACGCCCCCTAGGAGCGTTTTTTTAATTTTGATAGGATTCAAAGAAGAGTAGCTTCTTCTGGATTGCTCCACATCATTGGAACAGCATTGGAACAAATGGTCTTACGAGGTAATGCTCTTGCTGTATATGTAGAAAAAACAAGAGCCACAAAGCCACGCCCCCTCGGAACGTTTTAAAGGAAGGGATACAGGTAGATATTCTTTTATCAGCATTTTGATAGTATTTAGAAAGGATAAGCTGGAACACTTCACATAATGCATTAGATCAGATGCTCTCATGATAATAACTTGTAATGTCGGTCGCTAGGCTTTTCTATGTCTTGTTCCCAGCCTATCGGTCCGAAAGAAACTCGAAGCCGCAACCACGTCGTCGCCAAGGTCGGTTTAATCGGTCCGGATCGAGCCGAGCCGATTATCGGTCGGGTTCATCTCTCGGCTCCGGAGCAGGTCGGCTCTGTTAATCGGCCGGATTACTGCCGATTAATGAGGCAAGAGCTCTGATCTCGCGGTCGCGTTGTCGATCTCTCGCGGAGAGGTCGACGGTCGAAAAACGAGAAAAACCGGGCCGGGGAAATCGCGCGATCTAAGCGAAAAGAAGAGAATCGAGAAAATCGAGAATCCGCGGCTCGACGGGCCAGACGGGGGGACGACAGAGCCGATAAAGGAAGTCCGGGGGCCATTAGCCGGGGTCTTGATTAAACGGCACATGTAATGGTGTAATACGCACCGCATTAACTCGTGGTGGTATTCCGCAAGAGGTGGTTCAGTCGGATTCCGTTCTGCGGTCGGTCAACGTGGTCTCTCTCGGTCCGCCTCAATGAACCGGCAGTGAATTAAAACGTTCGCTCCCGGCCCCGTGTACTTGCGTCTCTCCTCTTCTATACATATACATACACGCGCGTATGCACCCGTCTGCCTCCGTGTATCTGCATGCGGTGTAGGTGTGCGCGTGACGTTACGATTGGCCATGGAATTCGTCACCTCGGACGATGATCGTCGTCGCGCCGTGACGACGACGTTCAGGGACGATCGTGCTGGCGTCTTTGTGCTCGTTTCCTTGGATCGGTCCGACGAAACGGACGGGGTCTCCGACTTTCTAGTGGACCAACATAATTTTCCTTGTAAGAGGTGGTTGCGATTCTGAGGGACCACCAAGCTGGTGACGTTTGATTTTTACACATTAACATCTGTTTCTTAAAATAAGGACGGAGAACAATTGAAATGTCGTTAGCTTGAATGGTTTCCCGATAGAAAGTCTCGATGGAAGACTGTGTAGCGTGCTCCTTGTATTTAAAACGCGTCGATGGGCATGGCGTTGTGGCTCTTGGCTTGTATAGAGCAAAAGCAATGTCTCATAAGAGTATTTGTTGCGCTGCATGATGTGGATCGATGTAGAAGCAGCTGATACTCTCTAAATTCTAACAAAATGCCGATACAAGTACGTCGTCTTTGATTCTTCGTATAAAACGTAGTGAAGGGGCGTGGCTTCGTGGCACTTGTGTCCCACAGAGGCAGGACAATGCCTCATAAGACTATTTGTTGCGATGCATGATGTGAATCGATGTAGATGTAGCTGATCCTCTTTAAATTCTAATCAAATGCCGATACAAGTATGTCTACCTTGTTCTTTCGTATAAAACGTTGTGAAGGGGCGTGGCTTCGTGGCTCTTGTCTTCTACAGAGGCAGGGCAATGCCTCATAAGACTATTTGTTGCGATGCATGATGTGGATCGATGTAGAAGAAGCTGATCTTCTCAAATGCCGATACAAGTATGTCTACCTTGTTCCTTCGTATAAAACGTTGTGAAGGGGCGTGGCTTCGTGGCTCTTGTCTTCTACATAGGCAGGGCAATGCCTCATAAGAGTATTTGTTGCGATGCATGATGTGAATCGATGTAGATGTAGCTGATCCTCTTTAAATTCTAATCAAATGCCGATACAAGTATGTCTACCTTGTTCTTTCGTATAAAACGTTGTGAAGGGGCGTGGCTTCGTGGCTCTTGTCTTCTACATAGGAAGGTAATGCCTCATAAGAGTATTTGTTGCGATGCATGATGTGAATCGATGTAGAAGAAGTTGATCCTCTCTAAGTTTTAACAAAATGCCGATACAAGTATGCCTACTTTATTCCTTCGTATAAAACGTTGTGAAGGGGCGTGGCTTAGTGGCTCCTGTCTCCTATTAAGACAGGGCAATGCCTCATGAGCCCATTGCTTCTCATACATAATCTAGAGTAATGAAGGAAGGGTGAAATGTTTCTCAATGCTACTAAATTGTACAAGATTGTCTATCATAGTCTGTTTCGATGTGAAATTGAAAATGCCTCGGGTGGGCGTGGCATCGTTGCTCTAAACTCCGTAAGACAATCTGTTTCCATATAATCATCTAGAGCGACCTAGAGATAAATGATTAAACTATGTAACCATCGGCGTAAAAATCATCAAATTCAGGTTTATACATCAAGGAGTTAGCAAACAATCATAAAACCATATGAGCGATAACAGATAATTTGAAATCGTACATTTCATATTACACGACCTAATAATCACTTGCCAAACGGCCTCAATTCGAAAGTTTCAGAGAGCCACGTTTCTCTCGAGATAATCAACAAAGGTTCCCGTGTGAAACCGAACGGAGCATCGTGGTCGCGGCGAGGCGATCGTTATTTTCATATGTTTAGCTCGAATTAACTGTAAACGACGGATCGAGTATCAGCCCGTCCCCGGTTTATTGCTCGATGTAATCGCTGTGCCAGGCCTTCGCGTTTCGCTATGACAGCGACGCGTTTGTTTCTTGCTATCTTCGTCGCGAGACCTCTCTCCTCCGGTTCCCCGTCTATCTTCGTCCTCGCCGTCGTCGTCGTCGTGGTCGTCGTGGTCGTCGTAGTTGTCGTCGTCCGCCGCAAATTTCCTCGCTCGCCGGTCTGAACTTACATTACATCACGCGACACATTGTGTTTCATTACGCGGCATTTCCTCCGCGCGAATTCCTCGCTCGCGCCACTTTACCCTTTCGTTCTGCAAGACCGAGCGGGAACGATCGGCCCTCCAGAACCCCCGGAAGCTTAATCCAATCACTCGCATAATTTAAATTGCAAAAATCGGTTCGCAATTGGCATAGAGCAGTTTCTCTCGTTTCCATTCAACGAGCCGCACATTTGCCAAATCTATACGATCAATATTCTATAAAAAAGATATATAACTCATGTAATTTTAATTATATTTGCTAGAAAAAAATCACAGATGTACTTCAAATACCGATAAATAGGAGTGCAAAATTCTAATGCAGAAGATTGAATTATTTTTCGGGTAGAAAATTCCAAAAACATACTCCCAAACGGACAGAATTCCAAAAAGTAAGTAAAATTTTTTGTATAGTTACATCAGATAGTAAACTAATCCTTCCAATATTTTCAAAAAAGGTCAGGGCATATTGGAAATCATTTTAAAATAGTTATTTCGTTTCAAAGTGCACATGGAGACATTTGTGATTGACTGTAAACCATGGTAACATCAGAAAACGAGATGAATGGCAAATATTACGTCAGTCCGATAAATTAAAAAAATTGTAAAAGACATCACAATGAAAGTTGTAGTACAGAACACATTATCACAATATTCCACTTAGATTAATGTGACTTTTCTTCGATATTTCTCGAAAATGTTCACATTCCTCACATGGTAAACTAATCCTTCCAGCATCTTAGAAAAAGCTCAGATCACATTGGAACTCATTTAAAAAAAAGTTATTTCGTTTCAAAGTGCGTACGGAGACATTTGTGATTGACTGTAAACTATGGTAACGTCAGAAAACGAGATGAACGACAAACATTACGTCATCTGCTAAATTAAAAAAATTGTAAAAGACATTACAATGAAAGTTGTAATACAGAACACATTATCACAATATTCCAGTTAGATTAATGTGACTGTTTTCTTCGCTGTTTCTCGAAAATGTTCACATTCGTCAGCTGGTAAACTAATCTTCTAGCATCTTAAAAAAAGCGGGCCCGAGTCATTAGATCTCATTTGAAGATTGTAATTCCGTTCCAAAAGTGTACGGAGATTGTTCGACCTAAACGAAAGAACCCATAACAGCGTCAGAAAACGCGAAGAATGACGAGCATTACGCCAGCGTCGTATCCCGAGGACACTCTCCATCAGTGGTCCAGGTGTCAACGGATTACGTTGCGATGGCATTCGCTCGAAATCCCGCGAGCGTGCGTCTGTTTCACGGTGAAATCATGGTTGCGGCTCTCTCACCATCTCTCTCTCTCTTTCTCTCCCTCGGCTATCCGTTGAGGCTGGCTACGGCCGCGCGAGGATGTCCGGCGCATAACGTCGAGAAAATTAATGGTCGTCGTTATTCGACTCGTTCTCTCGGGGCCCCGGCAAGGATGCCGTGGATCAATGGCGGGACAACGAAGTTGTAACGTATAGGGCTTGGTTGAACGAAGCGTGCCGAATTTTATTTCTCCCGGGATGATGTATTGCGCGTGGCCGTGACTCGTCGTTGACAAGATGTTTCGTGGTGCCGTTCCGCGTCGATCCGCTCGCGCTCGCGCTCGCCGAACGGAAAAAAAAGGCGGCATACCGTGAGCGGTTACAAGATCGCGGACCTGAAATCGATCGATCATCCCGCGAGGTAACCGTGACGTCTCGAACGGAAGATGAGCGGAGAAGTCGCACATAGAATCGTAAGTCCGGTTGATCTAATTGCCGGCTAGAGTCCCGTTTACCATCGAGGAACAGCAATTATTTATAACCGATGGGAAAACGACCGGATCGCATCGTTACCGGCGACAAATTCTACTACTGCGGACGTCAATCGAACTTAAAGACGTCGTTCGATGATCATTTCTTTGGATTGAATAGTTTAATGATGTACCGATCGAGGACGTCGTATGTACTCTGATTTTTATCGATGAATTAATGGCGATTGGATCAAGCAGAATGAACCCCGCAATAATCATATGGAAAATCTATCCCGGTAAAATCATTTGGGTTTTTCATATGTTGTAGCTTATGATCTACGGAGATAACAAAAGATATAATGGACACAAAGCTCAATAATGGACAATTATCGAGTTATAATCAGTCAAACATGACATATTCGAGCTGCCGAATACTCAAATCTTGGGAAGTATTTATTTTTTGGAAAAATGTTTGAAACAAAAATAGTATGTAATCGACGATTTTTAATTGTCTATTATACAAGTAAATATCATCGGAATTATATCATATTTGGTATGATTTTTATTAGAAAAATGCCACAAATATGGTCATCGAAGTCCCATAAAAAAATAATGAATAATAAAGATATATTCGGCGATTCATATTTCTCGGCGACCGAGGCCTCTCGAGCTTCACAGCCCCTCAAGGGGGTACACCCCGCACTAGTGGGGATATCTCAGGGACAATTATGTCGAAGACATTTGGGACAATTACCGATGAAATACTGTACTTGATTAGATCCTGGAGGTTAGTGCTTAGATTTTATAATCGTCAGAGATTTTCTTACTTATTGATAAACTGCGGATATTTTCATGTTAAAAAAAAATGTCTGCATATAGATTGCAATGTAGACGTTTATTTCCTGTTTTAATCATTCAGACCAGTTGGAGATAGTAAAACAGTATTTTTAAATTCTTTAAATGTTTTCACCGTTTTGAATGTGGTGTGTGTTCAATTTTTCTAGACTTAAAAATAAATGATCATTGTGGGACGGCTTGGAAATATTGTTGGGCATTGTCGACTTGGAACGAACGCTTGATCTGCATGTCCGTTGTATATTTAAGTGAATATTCACCGCAGTCCTAATTCTCTGAAGTATATTCAATAACCTGGATTTTCTCTGATCTTGATGATCGACTATGAGATCTAAGGTTTAGCTCCATTTAAAATAGGATTGGTCACATCTCCATGCTTCTAGATTGATATCCATGAAATGTCCTCAGGGTTCAACGACAGCATAAGCCCACGTCTGTCAGTCCTAATCTTCTAACATTGATTCGTATTGTAGCAGTCAGTTTTAAGTTCATTTGGAACGGGATGGGTCGAGTTACAGTGAATCGATTAACACCTGGGTCAGATCGATCAAAAATATCCTTAGGATTAGTCGAAAGTGATAGAAATAGTCTGTCTTCTCTAATTTGTGTTTCCACTTGTATATAGTACACTGGAATTTTGATTGATTTAATCATTGACCATAAGCATCAGCTCCACTCGAAACTAATCGAATTAATTTATTGGTCCCGCTAGATTGATGTCTATAAAATATCCTCCGGGGTCTATCGAAAGTATAAACCAAGGCTTTTATAGTACTAATTTTCTCGCGTTATTGGCTCTGTACGAGTTCCACATGAATTTCCTTCGACTCGATTGACTGTAAGTATCACGTGTCAGTTTGAAATAGAATCGATCGAATTGCTGTTAATTTATTAGCACCTGGATTGCTAGATCGATATCCATAAAATGTCCTCGGGCTGAATCGAAAGTGGTGTAGGCCTACGTTTGTCATAATTTTAATAATGAACTATATACTTATTGTATATTTATATTGTATACACACAGAAATTCCGTATTCGCTTCCTGATCGAATACAACATCGAGATCTGGTCCCCAATTGGTGATTGCTTGATCAATATCCATAAAGCGTCCGCGAACACTGAATAAGGCAGTATCTGTCACGGACCTTGTCCCTCCAACCTTTTTGGGTCGTAAAGATTCGAAATAAACTCTCTTTTACCCAGTAATTGACAGCGGCCACTAATCTTTAACATCAACGCTTTCGGAACTAGATCCATATCCATAAAACAGGCGTAGGGGTCAAGGCACGTTGTGCAAGATAATATCAGAAACTGTGTTTCTCAAACTTTCTTCGATTTTAGAGACAGTGGACTAATGCTGCTTCACTTTGTAATTAACTGTTCGCATCAATTTTTAGCTGTGGGCTAACTCCATGTAATTCTTTACGAGTTCTACTGAAGGAACATTACGCAGAAAAATGATTCGGAATTATCGAATTGAAATTGGTTTAACATTGAGATGAATACGAAATGAAATGGATTAATTCTACACTATTTTTGTATTGGGGTGTTTCATGACGTTATTCAATTTTTCCTAGCCAAACTCTTGTATTTGGTTACAATATCTTATTTTATAACATCGATAAACACGGAAAATAATCTTGGTCTCTGTTAGAGCGCGTCGAGTGGGCGTGGCTTTGTTGCTCCCAACCTTTACAGAGACAGGACAGTGTCCTAAAGGCTACTCGCTCTCGTTCATGATCTAGAGCGATTAGGAGAAGTAAAACATTTTTGAACTCTATCAAAATCTAATCTAATATTTTCTGTAGTGCCTCAAATGGGCGTGGCTTCGTCGCTTTCGGCGTCTACCGTGCCAATCAACAATTTTACATGCACAAGAAGAAGCTAACCTTTTCTGAATCGTATCAGAGTCAACATAGAAAACCATCCAGCTAAGTATCTTCTTTCTTAGTGTCTCAAGTAGGCGTGGCTTGAAGTAGGCGTGGCTTCAAGTAGGCGTTGCTTCAAGTAGACGTTGCTTTTGACTTCTACAGTGTCAATACACTGCCAATCAATTATAATGAATGATCTAAATCGAACTAGAAAAGACTGATCTTCTCAGAATCCTATCAGAGCCTTAATAGATTCTCTATCTTTCTTTAGAGAGCCCTAAGTGGGCGTGGTTTCATTGTTCACAATATTTATGAAGCCAATAAATTACTCCATAAAGCAAGCTGTTCCTATTCGTGATTAGGAGAAGGTAACCCTGTCTAAATTCAATCAAAATCCTGACAGGAGCCTATTATCTTGCTATCTCCGTTTAGTGAGTCCCATGGGGGCGTGGCTTCGTTGCTCTCGACATCAACGAAGCCTAAACTGCATTTACAACAAACCATCGCAAAGATCCTGCATTTAAATAAATCCTACAGAGAACAAACTGCTCATTACCCCAAAAAAGGAGCGATACAAATCATCTAAAGTCGCAAGTACAGGGAACCGCCGCGCCAAAAGCAACGGCGCAGGAAAATCCCCATCAGGAAATGTGGTTCGGGAAAGCCTAATTACAGAGAGGGTCCCGTGATCGCGCGGAATCGTCGGATAAAGCGATCTCGCGTCGGCAGACATCGATCCGGCTTAGTTAATAGGCGTACACGGTATCTAATTTCCTATCGGCTCGGTGCGGCGCGGCGGCGGCGGGGTCCGGCGTGTAAGCGCGTGCTGCTGCCATGGTTGCGCGGTGCGGTGTGTGTCCCCACGTCCCAACGTGTGCAACGGGTCGCTTAACGGTCCGAAACACGTAATCCCGACACGAATTTTCGACTTTCTTAGCGGGCGTCCGGCGCGCGGCGTCTCCTCCGCTTCTCTTTACGACCGGTGGAGGATTCATTCTCCTCTCTCGAGCCGTGGCGCGGTGTTCCAACCGTGAAACGGACGGAGACGTCCGAGCAAAAAGACGCTCGCTGCGAGACGGAGACGGGAACAGGGTCAAGACACGCGTCGTCGTCATCGGATAGTCGAGCGGATCGAATGAGAGAAAGTGAGAGGTACACGAAGAGTCGAAGAAAGAGAAAGAGAGACGACGACTTTTAAGCAGCGTACTCGCGTCTAATGGTCGGCCGTGTACGTAGGTATGTCTCGTCATGTACGCGCCCGTACAAAGGACACGGGTCGACGTCGGGCGTGCGAGCAGGACGACGTTACGGGGGTACGCGACCCAACAGAGAGAGACGGAGAGGCCAGCGAGGCTACTAAATGTTGGTCCGAAGCGCGTGGGACGCTGGTTGCAGTTAGGCTCGTGCCTACCCCCTCCACTAGCAACGGTTCAGGCCCCTCCCCCGCCGCGCTGCCCGCAGTAACAGCCGCCCCTCTCCCCTCCCCGCCACCCGCAAGTTCTGACTTTGAATACCGGTCGGGGCTGTCGTGCGGCTGTGTTGCGGTCGTCGAGTTAACCGCGGTACTCACACGCGTGTCCCCCTCCTCTTCTCTCTCTCTCTCTCACTCCCTCTCCTACATTCTCTTCCTCTCCCTCTTTCTAATAGGGGACGGGTAGCACACACGCACAGAGCACCGAAGAGGGACACGCAGGCAGCACGCGCGTACCCGACACACCGGCTCAGAGATACGACACGCGGAGAGAAAGAGAGAATTAGAGAACGGAGGAGAGGGAGAGAGGGAGAGAGAGAGAGGGCTCCTTTTTCCACGTATGCGTGAGCGCGTATGGTATGCCGTATGTAGATAGATTCGGATGGTGCGTGGACCAGTCCCGGCGTGCGCGAGCTCCACGGCCGGACAATGCCGGAGAGAGGTCCGTGCCACACCTCTTTTCTTCCTTCTTTTCCATCGCGGACCCTTGCCGCGCCCTTGCAGTAGATCTCTCCCTCGCCCGGGATCCTCTACCTCTCCTTCCTAAGACTTCTTCTTCTTCTTCTTCGTCTTCCTCTTCTTCCTCCTCTCGGACCTCTACGACGACCGAGGAGACGGCACGAGATAGGGTGGAAATATGAGACACCGAGGGTCTGACCTATGGGGCCTGATACATTTTTGTGCCTTTGATTCCTGGGGCTCTACTCGTCTGGATCCGTGTACTGTACCGAGGCTGATGAACGTGGCTGAGACGGCGGATGTTTGTGCTATTTTCAATTTTTGCAGAAAAGTTCGCGGAAAGTGGAACCAAATGAAATCTTACGGTCAGTGGTAATAGTCTTGGTAGATCCTAAATAAATAAAAATTGTACTGAATTCTAATGAATTTAATATTCTATAGTGTTTTTCGAAAATTTTTACAAGCTAAGCTTCTTCGAGGAGCAGAATCCTGTAAATCAAAAAGTTTCATAAATAGAGAAGTCCCCTATAACGCAGTTAATTCATTTTGTGTTAACCCTTCTGTCAGTAAACAAAATTTTCTATGATATTCAATCATGCAGATCTTTAAAGTTTCAACGTGTATATTTTTACGTTTCAAATGTAAATTAATCTGTGATCACCTAAGAACATAAAAGACTATCTTGCTGCTGGTCAACAATAACGCCACAGAAGATTTAAAAAGACATTGTTAGAAGGTTATTGATGTAAGGGTTAAAGGAAACGTAGAGGTAACTTAAATTGTGGGACGTGTTATATCGAAACGTTATTATCATAAATAATGCACAATTCAATCAATATGTAATCGTACCTTCTGCTTCTTCTAACTTTCTCTTCCTCTTCTTCGGCTACTTCTTCGTCGTCTTACTCTTCTTCCTCTTCTTCTTCTGCTACTTCTTCGCCGTCTTACTCTCCATCTTCCTCTTCTTCTGCTTCTTCTTCTTCATCCGAGTCTTCTTGTTCCTCTTCTTCCTCTTCGTACTCCTCCGCAGCATTTTCGACGAGGTATCGGCATGGTGGCTTCCCGCTCGTATTTCGCTGCGTCTTTATGCGCCTCCGACGCATTTACTCGTCGACCCCATCCCCAACCCTGACGCAGGATTCGCGGGCTTTCTCAGCCCGCGTGATAAGCCCCTGGATCGCGGACCGATCGAAGCGCATAAATATGGAGGAGGTGGAGGATAAGTCGATCGAAATTGGAGAACGGTGACTGTCTCCGGAGGTCTCGGCTCCCTCGGAACGATAAGCAAGGATTCGGTGATTGGAATCGCAACGGTCCGACCACAGATCCCGGCATGCTCGTTGTGGGAGGCTGTTGTGTAGAAAATTGACTGAATTTTTTCGAATGATCGAGGATCCTTGGATCGTGTACTGAGAGTAATTCGCTGTGTACAAGGTTGCTGCATTGGATGCTGTATTGAATTTATTAACTGTCGATGTTCGTGGTCTTGCAATACAATCTTATTTAACCCTTGTCTTGATCTAGCAAACTCCTATAATTATAAGAATTTTTAGTAGCTTCTCAACAAATTAAACTAACCCTTAGCACTCGAGTAGTGACTCTGAGGCACCTATAGAAATTGTTATACCACTATTCAAAATATTATTTACATTTACTAAATTTATATTTAACCTTCCGTCGGGCGCAATACCTCGACCGCCGAGTTCGGGCGCAATGTGCTTGACGGGCACACATTCAAAAAACGCAATAAACACCTAATTAAGTTCATTCATACAACTGCTGTTAGGGAAATACTGCACTTGGTACCGTCTATACTTGAAGGGACGCTGTTTTGGTTTTGGGCCTTCCCCAAGGGTGGGGGTGACTGGGTCGCTTATGTTTGCCGGATACTTACTCGCTACCTGAACCTTCGGCACTGGTACTTTACAATACGGTCAATGTATTTTCACAAAATTAATGAAAACCCTGACATTATTTAAATTAAAGCGAAGATAATAAATAATTTTTATGCTAATATTTCGAAAATACGTACCTTCAAAAATGTGACGAGTTCGGGCGCACTGAGTTGATATTAACAAAACTTGAATCAAAAACTACCCGTAATGATGGTCAAAGGCAAACTAAGTGGGAAGGATCCTTACAGCACGTCAAAACAGGCAGTTTTGGGAACGTCAAGTGACAATGTTGCCTGGTGGGGGGGGGAGGTACCCAAATAACCGCGCTGTGCCTCTCAGATCAGTTGCGCTCGACGGAAAGTTAATAAATTAGGTATCAAACATTTAAGTATTGTACGACGTATCATATCAGTTGTATTGCTTCAAAATGAAAAAAGTCGTACAGAATGGAAATATTCTTGATCGAAAAAATGTTTAATTTTGTAGTTAGAAAACCTCCGAGTGAAAAGGGTTAAAGCATTTATTCAACCCTGAATTAATCCTTGTGCGTAACTAACTATCCAGTATGTTTTCATCGATTTAATTTTCATCGAACTAACACGTTTGTTCAACTATTATTCAACCCTTGTATGAAGCTAATTACCCAGCACATTTTTACGGATTTTTAGTATCTTACAATAAATTAAATTAACATATTCGTCGAACCCTTATATCACCTTTTTATGTAACTAATAATCCAATATACCTTCAAGGATTTGAATAGCCTTCAAATGAAATTAAAAGATTTGTTTTATCGTCACGTGATAATCAGTGTAGGCAAGTCCACGATCCCGCATCTTGTTTAACCATATATTTTTTTGTGTTCTCTTTATCATTCTCTTGAAACCACTGCGCGTCTCCTCTAATTGTTTGCACAACAAATTTCGAGTAGCAGCGTCTGAAACTTAAGGGTTGATACAGCATACATCGTAACCACGTGGAACAGTAACGTTCAAAGCTACACTATAATTCTGCACATGAAGTTCGAAGCTGCGACTGGTTTGTAATGCCATAAACTTCGCGAGGGTGCTTTTATGGCGATCTTGCCTGAGTTTTATTGTAATATGTGTGCACAAATAAAGAAATGTATTTAATAATGTCCCATATATATCTTTTTACGGTTTCAATAATCGTAAAACAAGAAATCGTAATGGGTGTTTCAACTACTATTTCCGAAGCTAAAACAATCTAAGAAAAATCAAGTTGTTGTCTTTGAATTATAATCACGGCAACTTATGATTCAATCAATCATAGATCCTTTAAGCTTTGCGGCACTACACCATAGAGAAACAACACGATTCATTATACATTAAGTTTGCCATGAAATACTATAAATTGAAAATAGAATCACGGACCCTAAATTAAAAGATATTCACATCTTTTTTTTTTATTCAGAAAATCTCATAAGAGATTTATTACAACATTAGGTACAAACAAAACCAAAGTGTACAGAGAAAGTAACCCCTACAAACTAAAAGCTAAGGTACATCACTATTTTTTGTTTTTTTTTGTCTTTACGATGCGTATAGCTTTTTCATAACCAATTTCGATAAATTCTTGTGCATGTATATATCTTACTTAGATCCACAAAATGCATCTTTTAAATCGTAGGTTCAGATAAAAAAGTTAAAAATCGAGATTCTCACTTTTTTCTTCGCAATAGCGAACCAGAAATGTAAAAAGAATAGAATTATCTACACATTATCTAGCAGACTCTAATTTTTTAAACAAATTCAACCCGTCTGAAAATTTAAAAATTTATTCATTTTTAAAGTGTGTACGAATACTTTTTACACTAACTGCATCGTATTGTTTCAATCTGTAACTGATTATACATATTATTGTCGTAATAAATCTATCATTAGATTAAAAAGAAAAAGACAAAATTCTGTAGTTTCTCGTCGGGTGTCGCACAGTAGACTAGGGACGCACGATCAACAATGTCACGACGCGTCAGTAATCAATAATGACGGGCAGAAAAAGAGAGTGGAAACAAGGAAGAGGACGAGGAAGGACGGTGCCCGTCGTAAACGAGCGGGGCACGCAAAAATAAAAACAGTGCCGTAGGATGCCAGGGCAGGGACGAAGGAGGAGCCATGATTAACACCGTGGCCGATCCTGGAACGGCCGGACGAAGATCGATGAGGATCGGAAAGGTGGTCGAGCAGTGTATCACGGTAGCCGGCTCGTTATTCGAATTCCTGGGATTCCCGGCGTCGGTCGTCTGGCCGCGGCACGCAAAGTCGCTCGGTTAAGGCCCCGGCCCCCTTCTGCGCAGCCCCCTCCACGAGGACTTACCGAACCGGCCGGATGGCACGATCTCTCGGGGTCCAGGGCCGCGTAATTAATTGATATAATAATCGTAACAGCCAGTCTTAATTTCATCGGGACGCGTACGTCCGTTCTCCACCAACTTTACTCGATGACCTGGTATGCAACCGTTTTTTGGGCCCCAACTCGAAATTTCATTGAATTTTGTAATTTGCCAATCGCCTGTGAACTATTTTGTTAAACCTCCACAAACTAAGTAGGATTCAATAAATAGGATAAAACTAAGTAGGATAACATTAAACTTACCGAACATTATATTACCGGACAATTGTGGGAAAAGTGCTATAGTCTGTTGAGGAGCCGCAGTACCGTAAAGCTAAAGCGCTAGAGGTAATAAACTGTAATATACAATATTTTATTTTACTACGTACTCATTTTTACTTTACTCTATATGAAATCTGTATTTATTTCCTCATACTTTACTAATAAAAGAATAAAACAACAAATATCCAATAAAATACAGAACACGATTTACAACAGGTGAGATTCCACTCGATCGAAAATGACATATATAATAAATTTTGTGGTTTCGGCGCAAGGTTCGGTCAAACCTTGAAACCACAAAATTTACGATTTACAACGTCCTCTGCATATACCTACATATGCCGGATCTAGATACAGTCTAAGAGGGAGAGTACGATTTCCGTGGCCCCTCGTTTTGAGGTTATATTTGTGATCTTGAGGTTATTTCAAGAAAAAAATGTAATATAACACGGTGTCAAATTGGCCTGGTTTAGCCGGTAAAGTAGATTTCCTGTTTTTTTATAAATTTGCAAATATCTCGGTAACTACGCGAAATATGGCAAAATATCAAGAGACCTTTTTTGTAGAAAATGAAATTTTATTCGTATAATCTTTGCATTGTAGCTGTCATCCAGAATTTGGACTACTAATGGAAAAATCATGTGAATAGAATGAGTTGTGGTTAGGTCGTGGAGGGGGCGGAAATCGTACTATAGGTGCCACGGAAATCGTACTCGTGCCGTCTAAGATTATACTACTCCAAAAATTATTCGATCAAACTAGTCAAGTGTCTGCCATTGCAATTGTAAACATTTCTAATGTGGGAAATACTTTGATTAACGATAAAAACGGTAAAGAAAATATTAACCCTTAGCGGACGGGGATTATTTTTAGCATACTTTTTGATGGATCGAACAAATTTTCTTTGTGAAATAAAATTGTTTGCTGAGGAGTTTGGTGTATGAATTAAATGAAGGGAAACGTGTTGTGTTCAGTAAAAAATTCTTCCATATTTTTCGGGAGTATTAATTGTTTTAAAAATTATTCACAGTCCCAGTAAAATTGTTTGGGCGACTGTCAGCAGACACGCGTCCGCAAAGGGTTAAGTTCGACCGGAAGGAATTCGTTCAACAATTGTCAACGGACGCATCTTTGCAATATCAATAATTGTAAAACAAGAAGTATGAAATCTCGACCAATGGCGGTAAGTTCATTGTTAATCATTCCTCGAATCTCAATCACACCATTAAAGTATACGCTTACTCAAGACCTAACCGCTTCCACAAAATCACTTTCCCCGTGTCCGTCCCATAGACACAGTGCACCATGCTCGGCAGCATAACTCGCGAGAGTTACGAGGCCTCGTATACATTTTACAGAAATTTATAGCAAACCTCTTGGCGCAAAAGCAATTAAATATCTCGAACATCTTCAGAGTACACGCGAGATCTCGGTAAAGAGTGATCGGATCGTTTCTTCATCGGGATCGTTCGGCGATCGAAAATTCCGGTAGCTCGTCGTGTTGTCGATCGTGCGTGGATCGTCTTCGGATCGCGCGCGAGCGCGCACGCGTGACGGGTCCGCGCGGAATTGCGTGCGACGATCGTCTCTCGGGATCGAGAGAAGCTATGGCCGTGTCCCTAACAGTATGCTAATCGGGTCAATTAAGATAAGGAATTATACGGTCTCCCGGCAAACGCGAATCAAACGCGGATACGGGCCGCGTTACCAATAAGCTAGACGCTTCTTAATGATCCCCGCGGAAACATTATTATTCCTCGCGGCGAACCGGGGACCAACGGGAGGAGAAAAAGCCGCAGAAAAGTGGCGGAACACGGCGCCGGATCGAGACAGAAAAGAAAACGAGCGCGAACGGTGTGTTTCAGTAAAGTGTTTGTATGTGTTTGAAGCGTGGCTGTGCATAGCTGCGTGTGATCATGTGTGTGCTTGAGTTTCGTTGTATATGGTTGCGTGTGATCGTGTGTAGTTGTGTGTATGTTTGAGTGCGATTGTGTATAGTTCTATGTGTGTGGTTGTGTGTCTGTGTGTGAGTGTTGCAAGTTCCTTCTCTTGCCGATAGTAATCTACGAGGCGGATTATGGTAGTCCAACGATGGTAACCTTGAGGAGACTTATTGGTGGGACCGGTGCCGGCGGACGTCGATGATTCGTCGTCGTCGGCGGCGTCGTTGTCGTCGTCGTCGTCGTTGGATACGTCGGCTTCGAGTGACCAATGAGAGAAAACGAAACACAAAGAGATGAAGACAAAAACAAGGAGACGGTAGGCACATTTGTAAAACGCTATATTGGAAGAATGTATCTTGTTGTGTGAATTTGTTCATTCAAGTATTAGGTTGTATGAGGGTTTCTTTCGTAATGTGCGCGTTTAGTACTGTCGTTATTGGATTGCCGATTTTTCTGCGAAATTAAAATTGTCTTCTATTGCAGAAAACAGGAGAACCAGATATTTGATTTTTACTCCAATCGTTTTTAACAGGTTGAAGACAATATCATTGGTGTTCTTAAATCATTTAAACACTAAAACTACCATTGTCGAATGATCGGTTTTATATTTTACAGTTATCGAAATTATAAAAATTCATTTACGGAAAATAATGGAATCAATTTCCTTATCATATCAACAAATATAGTGTCTCTATTTTAGAATGGCAATATTTACCGATACTTTTAATGCTTGGTAGGTGTAGTGTTAATCCGTAATAAAATGAAGCAAACCTATAAGAAGAATCGAAGACAAGAGATTCACAAAACATTATCAACGTTTCCTTTATCAGAATGAAATTGTCGGATCTCAGGATTTTCGCTTTGAAATTCAGAGTTGATGATGGCGATAAGAAGTGTTTGCGATGCCAAGGGCTAATTTATTTATTCTTCAAAGGGTTGTAGCTATTAACCCCTTACACTATGATTTATTTTACGGTTACAGTGATTAGAACTTGATTGTCGTCCATCATTTCTTTCAACAAAAAGAAAATCTAAATTTATCATATGTTTGTATATTCGTCAATGGCTATATATCGACAGCAACAAAATAAAATTTTATTTCGCCTCAAAGAAAATTAATAATTTACATGTTTAGTAGATGTTGTTCGAAATTCTTATCACGAGTCTGACTCGTTATTATAGTGCAAAGGGTTAAGCATCATCGTCTGAAGATCCGATGATCCGATTGCAAGAAACCCGTGCGAGATTAAGCAGATTATACAATCGCAATAGTGATTTTAAAATGTAAATAAAGCGATGTGAAGATTAATAATATAATTTTTATAATAGAATAATGTAAACGTAAGAGATTGAGCTGTACATAAAATCGCGTAGCTGAGTAGAACGAAACGGAATGGAGCTAAGCGGATTGGAGCGAAATGGAGCTGAACGGAGCGGAATATAGTAATTTCAATAAAATATGAATATGATAATGAGATGTTTAATAACATAGTATATACAGGTGATAGAATAATATAAGGATGGCAGATTAAGCTGATTATACAATCGCGTAGTTGAAAAGAACGAAGTGAAGTAGAGCAAAGCAGAGCAAAGCGGAACGGAATATAGTAATTTCAATAAAATATGAATATGATAATGAGATGTTTAATAACATAGTATATACAGGTAATAGAATAATATAAGAATGATAGATTAAGCTGATTATACAATCGCGCAGTTGAACAGAACGAAGTGGAGTAGAGCAAAGCGCAGTAAAGCGGAGCGGAGCAAAGCAGAGCAAAGCGCAGTAAAGCGGAGCGTAGCATAGTGATTTCAAAATATTAATAAAACGGGTACATACCATTCGATTCGTTCACGGGTCCGCGGGTGTCCGGTCCTCTTTCTCCGAAGGAGGCAGAGAGACCCGTCTCTTAGCTCTCAGTCGAGTCGCAAGCGGTCCCGGAGAGACTTTCACCGCGGCGCTCGGTTGTTCATTCATAAATTGATTATTAAAGGCTCGTCGGGCCCGTTCCACAGCGGAACATACGTAGCCAGCGCGTTACACGGTGGCACGAGCTGCACGCGCGAGCAAACGAGTGAAACGAGCGAGCAAGAGAATGATCCTTTTTCCCACTCGCTCGCTTAGCACCGACGTGAAATGATCGAAGCGACCGTGCGCCAGTCTTAGGCAATAGTTGCTCGAAACGACGGACAAATTCGATTCGTATTCTACTCGCAAATAACACCAATTAGTTCATTTGTCATGAGTGAATAACGAATAAATCGACTGAAAAAGCGGTTACAACTACCTCGACTCAAGAATCTAGAAATTGTAACAAACACAGACATCTTGTTCAATTCGGAACATTTTATTAAGAATTAATAAATGTCTGTACCGTAAATCATACCATATTTAATTCCTTAACAATTTGTTAAATATAAGTGAATTTAATGATGTTAAAATTCTTTCGAATTGATGTATGGTCATGTTTAGTGGCGCCTCAGTGTTGCCATTGAAGAACGACGGATTAAAATCATTTAATGAAAGAATGATTTATATAGTAATTGATTAAATCATTCGAGCCACTTGCACAAATTATTATTGACGTTTTCGCATTAAAACAATTCATTTTTACACGAAATCCTAGCTACATCGAATATTTTCTATTCTTTAATGAAATTATCTGTCACGTTAACAATAAACCAAAGAACAATAGTATTTCGTTCAAAATATTAACACTAAACCTACCACGGTCAAATGACCATTTTTTTTATTTCACAATTGCTGAAATTGTGAAATGGCTTTCATAGAAAATTACTAAACTGATTTCTTTATTTAAGCATGAATTATAATGAAAATCCCACAACGTTTAAGCAAATTCAAAATTCTCACTTCTATAAGACGTTTCACATTTATATGTTTTGTGTTTGGTAGGTTTAGTGTAAAAGAAGTTTCCAGTTTCAGAATACTAATGTATAAATAGTACTACAACTATAATAAACAATTATGTAAGACATTCAAATTGATAATATTTGATCCTACTATTTTATTCAAAGATTATTTTGTATAATACTGTCGAGAAATCATTTGTGGTGAACGTTCTGGAGTAAGTTGTAACCATGCAGCTTTTATTGTTCATTTCTGCGATTCCTGTTGCACGAGAAGTGTTTATAAAGAAGTTCGTAAGGCAATGCTGTTATTCAAGTATAATTTTATTCGAATGACGCTCAGCACTGCTGTGGAGTCGTCTGTTTCTACGTCGGTTTATTAAACGGCTTCTACGCTATTAATTTGTCACTGGTAAAGCGTGCTTATCCGTGCTTTTTCATCGGATTTGCAACAAGATCGCGTTCCGCTCGCGTGTAGACCACTTTTTCCGCGTAATCCGCTCGTCGCGTCGCCGCCGCGCCGTTCTTATTAACGCTAAAGCCGTCCCGATGGTAAATCGTGACAAGCCGCCGCGGCATTTATCCGCGATTTAAACCGTCTTTCACGTAGTTTCGGTTTTAATTAGGGAAAAATGTTGTTCACCGAGGTCTTCCCAAGGTTTTGCTTGCATTATGCACTATTTAACGGGCGATAATTAGACTCTAGACTTTATGAATTTATGGTGTACGCGGCTCTCGACGATTACACGTATCTGCTTAATAGTTATGTTCATTTTAGAGGGCTTTCTATTTTGATTAGACTTTAATGAAACCCTTAAGAAATCTTGCGCGGGCGCGAGGCCAAGATAAAGCGATAGTTGGGAATCATTTTCTCGAAAATGGTAAGACTGTATTCCGAAAATATTCTTGGGTTTGAAGAAGCTTAGTTTGGAGGGTACTCCATAATTTCTTTATTGGAAAATATTTAACCCTTAGCGGACGGGAATTATTTTTAGCATACTTCTTGATGAGTCTGGTTTAAATATTCCTTGTGAAACAAAATTGTATACTAAAGAGTTAAGTGTACGAATTAAATGAAGGGAAACGGGGGGATTGTGTTCAATAAAAAGTTTGAAATTTTTAGAGAACAATAATTTCTTTAAAAATTATTTGCAGTCGCAGAACGGTAAAATTGCTTCGGCGACTATCAACAGACGCGCGTCCGCAAAGGGTTAATATTTGCAATGTTGTGGCTGATTTTTTGGAGGTCCTGCGAATAGTGTGATTTTGATAAGAAATATTTAAGGTAAAATTACGAGTTTTAGCAAACAAAATCGTTTGTTTTTGGTTAATAAAACAAATACACAACGAAGATGATTTTTTGTTTCAGATGAATCAGCGCCCAATTGCAAATGTGGTGGCTGATTTTTCGGGGGTCCTGCCAAAAGTGTGATTTTGATAAGAAATATTTGAGGTAAAATTACGAGTTTTAGCGAACAAAATCGTTTATTTATGGTTAATGAAAGAAATATACAACGAAGATGATTTTTTGTTTCAGATGAATCAGCGCCCAATTGCAATGGTGACCACCTATTTAACTAATTATTCCACAGAATCACTGAAAACATTGTCATTAATATGAAAAATTTTAATTGAAAAAATGTTGAGATTCTCTCTAAAATGTATTGTTTTTAGTACGAACACATTTTATGAACATAATGTTTAACAAGTTCTTCGCAAAATTATATTTTTTCTTCTTCCTGCTCAGACTTTCCTCCTAAGATACAAATGTTTGGATCCCAGATTCCGCTATCGCCAAATTACCGAACAAAAATTATATGCTTGCGCGAAAATTTGCAATCCAGTGATAATTCAGTGCAAACATTACAATATAATAGTTACATCGTTTGTACTAGATTGCGTAAGGACTAGGTGCGATGAGAGGCTGTCTCTTAAATCTGAAATGGAAGTCGTCACTGGAGGTGAGACTGAAACTATAGATGAAGTATACGAGGAATGTGTACAGAGTAAACAACTGTTGAATGCTAAATGATAGGTTGCAATATGCGTTAACAAGACAGCAGCCTTCGCGAAAGTTAGCACTGACGATCGTGCAGAGTTTGGAGGCTGGGCAAAATGTAGAAAACTACTTTCTTAGGAGACAGCTTGGACTGAGCACTAGAAATGGTATCTTTGAATACAAATTTTCTACTTAACTGCAGTCACTTTCGTTAAGAGGTTAAATTGCACTGGTAGCAAGCCTAGAAAGCTAATCAAATAAAAAATAATAAGATTATTAGTGTACGAAAGAGGGTTAAACGCCGCGTGTTGTTAGAAAAATGGTGGTTTGGAATCCACCTTAATAAACAGTAGGTCCCACTGAAAAATAGGCAAAAATAGGCTGAAGATTAGGCGATAGTGAAAGTAGAAGGGGAGAGTGGTAAAATGGATTTGAAACTCTGAGGGGGCCAAATATCATTACCTACCTACCTAGTGTACGAAAGAGAAATGTGCCAAAAATTGTGAATAATCTCTTTCAATAAAAGTTGTGAAATTGCAGTTCAATTCCAGCTGGTTTTATTAATACATCGAATTGCACTGATTTTTTTAGCGAGACTAGCAAGCTATTAGAAACCAAAAATAAATCACTATCAAACTTCAAGTATATTATAGTATCTAGTATATCACTATCATATAGTGATATACTAAATAATAGTGCTATACTAGATAATGCTAGAATAAACTGGAATATACTATAATATACTCGAATATACTGGAATATTCTCGAATATACTTGAGTAAGCTAGAACATACTAGAATACACTGGAATATACTCGAATATAATAGAATTTTCTGGAATATACTCGAATATACTAGACGATCCTATAATGAATTAAAATATACTAGAATACACTGGAATATACTAGAACAGGGAGTTCCAACGTATTCCACTTTGAGAACTGCAAGGTCCGTCCCCACCATCGAATCTCATCCCACTACTAAGTACAGCCGTAGAGTTAGTGAGTGCTGCGCGCGCCGCAGATGATGTCTAAGAGTGGGGGAAGAATCTAAGCAGGGAAGGAGCCTCGAATAGCTCCGGAGCTACTGGTTGGAACTGCATATACTAGAATATACTGGAATATACTAAAATATAGTAGAATAAACTCGAATATACTAGAATATACTATAATATACTAAATTTACGAGAATATACTCGAATATACTAGAATAAACTAAAATATACTCGAATATACTGGAATATACTTTAATATAGTCGAATGTAGAAGAATATGCTAGAATATACTAGAATATACTAGAATGTACTAGAATATACTAGAATATAGTAAAATAAACTCGAATATACTAGAATATAGTAAAATAAACTCGAATATACTAGAATATAGTAAAATAAACTCGAATATACTAGAATATAGTAAAATAAACTCGAATATACTAGAATATAGTAAAATAAACTCGAATATACTAGAATATACTATAATATGCTAAATTTACGAGAATATACTCGAATATACTAGAATAAACTAAAATATACTCGAATATACTGGAATATACTTGAATATACTCGAATGTAGAAGAATATGCTAGAATATGCTACAATATACTAGAATATACTAGAACATACTAGATACTGATATACTTCGCTGAATCACTATCAAAAATAAATCGCCACTCAAAGTTCTAGATCAAATTGCACTGAAACTATATCATTACAATCAAAGCTATCATTGCATCTATTTTAATCAGCGCATCGAATTGCACTGGAATGAAGTTGTTCTAATAAAAGTTTAGAGTCTTACAGCAGCTAGTTGTGTTAGACGGTGAATCTAATTGCACCGACAGCAAGCTAAAACCTTAATCAAGATCAAACCAACGTCTTCAGCTCCTGTAACCCGCAGTATAAAATATCCAACAAAAATACCCAAGTCCCCTAATTGGTCAAGTGCCAAGCAACTTATGGTACACAGAACCTTGCTCTACAAAACACGGAAGGCGTTAACGATAGAACCTGGGACTAGGTTAATTTATTCCTGAATCCCAAACCGAGCTCCCCAAAATCTGTAGAACAGTCTCTAGGAATTCTCGCTCGTATTTATTAACGTATTAAGTGTTATGGTTGCCACGATTCCGTGAAGAGAATATCTTAAAACGTTGCCAGTGTCTTAATTAAAAGGGGTACCGGCTATTAGACCGGTCCTTTGAGGAACGGAGGCGAGTATCTCCGAATAATCAGTCCCGATTTGTGGGTTATAGTCTGTTTTTCGAGAAAAGATGCCTGCAGTGGAACGATGATCGTTATAGCGGTCTTCTAATCAGTGCTTCTGTTCAACGAAGTGCTATAGAGACTAGCATATTCACAGCTGAGTTTCAAACGACAGAGAAACAACATGTAGTTTTACGGGCGATCAAAATGCAGGCTCTTTAAAGCCTGCATAATTTCATACCTTGACTACAAAATGGCTTCGAGGTGAATTACGCAGAGCATGACTGCTGCACTTGTCTAAACAAGGCTTGGTATGATCTATAAGCTTGTATGATCTTCTCAGATAACTATTTTCAATTTTTAAAACTTGCGATCTTCGTGGTTACCTATTTCCAATTTCTGAAACCAGTAAAATAATTTTTAAAATAGTTTGTACGTAAACTTTTCTTTTATAAATGGACAGCGTTCAAAACAACAAATATTTCTCGGATCTTCGTGATTAGCTATTTTCAATTTTTAAAACCACGTGAACATAGCCGTTTGTTTCATAAGCGGAGAGTTTTCAAATTAACAAAATTTATAATTCGTGGTCTCAGTTACTCACACTGATAGCACAATATTTAGTCCTTAATTTTTGTAAAGAGATCGAGCCCGTTTTATTCTCTTCATTTTATGTTTTCTAATTTTTTTCTTTTATAAATGGACAGCGTTCAAAGCAACAAAATTTCTCGGATCTTCGTGATTAGCTATTTTCAATTTTTAAAACCACGTGAATATAGCCGTTTGTTTCATAAGCGGAGAGTTTTCAAATTAACAAAATTTATAATTCGTAGTCTCAGTTACTCACACTGATAGCACAATATTTAGTCCTTAATTTTTGTAAAGAGATCGAGCCCGTTTTATTCTCTTCATTTTATGTTTTCTAATTTGTACTTTTGAGGGTGTTTACGGAAGCGCTGTACACCGCGCCAATTCTGTAACGCGTTTGGCTGTATTTAATGTGGAACTTTTGTTAGCAGGTCTCTAATCAATGTTTATAAACAACGTGTGTTCTTCTTAATCTAATTTACAGCCTGTAAATGGCGGTCTGCATAAGTATTCGGATTATGCGGTGATTCGTTTAACTGGCCCGAGCTCGGTCACCCGAGGACCGGTTAATCGAGAGTCTACAGTGTTGCACTCTATATTTTACTCTTCTTTGGCGAAGTTAATAACAGTATCGAGTTATACTTCGTGTTTTTATACTGAACGCAGGCTCGCTTTCTACTTCCATGTCCCATCGCAAAACATTGCGAAGCGGACAACTTGTGATTAGTTATTCAATATGAGAGGATAGGACAATGCTCGAGTCGGTTTCTCTCGGCTTCGGTCCTTCTTTGGTCCTTTCATCTTCCCTCTAGACCACAAAAAGACAAAATGAAATCGATTAACCGTATAGTCTTTCTTCAATGTTATTCTGGAGGAACTAGAGGAACCTCAAGACGGTACAACTTGATAGAAATTGTCCTCTACAAATTGACTAATAACAATTGTGATTTACTAATTAACAAGTCGTCTGCTGTAGAGGACAATTTCTTTCAAGTTGTTGCGTCTTTAGGTTCCACTAGTTCTCTTCTAAACTAAGGGGAATCAATTCAATGCCTCTCAACTACACCTTTTTTAAGGTCTCTGTAGCTTCCTCTCAAACTGCAACAAACCAGAACCAAACATTCTAAACACAGCCCTCCATGATTCTTCCACAAACCACCCAAAGTCAACCAACCCACAAACAACAAATCGAATGTAGGTCACAAGAAAAATGCCCCACTAATTCCCGTCAACTTCCACACTGTCCAACACCCTCCAACTCCCTCAAAAAGACAACCTCTCAAAGCCAAACCCACTGCACTAAAAAGCATCATCCGTCCCATTCCACAGCTCAACAACTCATCCAAATATGACTTCCTCCCGCATTCATAACGATCCGCTCAAATACCCTCTTAACCTCCAACAAACCAGAACCAAGCATCCCAAACCCAGGACTTCTTCTTCTTCTTCCTAATACGTCCACAAACCATACGAAATCAGCCAATGTACAAATAAAAAATCGAATGTAGGTCACGAGAAAAATCACCCACTAATTCCCATCAACTCCCACACTGTCCAACATCCTCCAACTCCTTCAAAAAGACAACATCTCAAAACCAAACCCACTACACTAAAAAGGATCATCCGTCCCATTCCATAGCTCAACAACTCATCCAAATCCGACTTTCTCTTAAACTCCAACAAACCAGAACCAACCATCCCAAACCCAGGACTTGTTCTTCTTAATACGTACACAAACCATGCGAAATCAGCCAATGCACAAACAACAAATCGAATGGAGGTCGCAAGAAAAATCCCCCACTAATTCCCGTCAACTTCCACACTGTCCAAGATCCTCCAACTCCCTCAAAAAGACAACCTCTCAAAAGCAAACCCACTACACTAAAAAGAACCATTCCACAGCTCAACAACTCGTCCAAATCCGACTTTCTCCCACATTCATAACGATCCGCTCAAATACCCTCTTAAACTCCAACAAACCAGAACCAAGAATCCCAAGGCCTTCGTCTTCTTCTTCCTAATACGTCCACAAACCATGCGAAATCAGCCAATGCACAAACAACAAATCGAATGTAGGTCACAAGAAAAATCTCCCACTAATTCCCACCAACTTCTGTCAAACATGCTCCAACTCCATCAAAACCACGAAAAGACAAAAAACCCCTCAAATCACAAACCCACCATACCAAAAAACCTCTCGCTATCAATCCCATCCCACAGTCCAACAACTCATCCAAATCCGACTTCCTCCCAGATTTATAACGATCCGCACAAACACATACTCCGACTCGTCTCTCCTCTCTCGACTGCGTTCTCCTCTCGCACGCATCCCCGCAGAAGATCCACGGGCACGCGAGAGAACGGAACGAGCCGTTGAGGCAGCAGAAAAAGAAGGAGCGCCATTCAGTTAAAAAGAGAGACGAAAACCGATACAAGACGGAATAAAAATAAAAAAAAAAAGCACGAGCGAGACCGATGCGGGGGAGGAGGGACAGGACCAACACGACGCGACTCAAAAGAGCGAATAAGAAAGAAAAAGCAAGAATCAGAGGGAAAGAGAGAGAAGAATCGCGACAGGATACACCGGTGGAAGGAAGCTAGCTCTCTCGTGCGAGAGGAAAGGCGGGGGGAAAAAAGGACGCACACGCGCTCCCGCGGATACACGCGTGTCCTGGATCACGGATGCAAATATGGCATAGTATCCTGCGTGGCTCGCGCCTGGATATATACCCACCTAGACTGTTAATACGGGTAGGTAAGTGAAGCGAGGTGGGTTGGAGAGCCGCACCCTGTTCCTCGAGCATCCACCGCACTGCCTCCATCCTTGTGTGCGTGCATAATCTAAATATATATAAATCCACGCGCACGAACCCCTGGCAAAGTATCGGTGCATCGCACACCGGCGCATCGAGCGCATAAAAGCGTCCCAGCATGGAGCACACAGCCGCCACCGTAGGGACAGTGCAATGGGTTACGGCACATTTACCTGCGCATTTACTTACACAACACTCCCACATGTGCGTATGTATGTACCAGCACACACCGACACAAGTAACAGCACCACGAGGACCGAGACGCGAGGTGAACGCCCCCCACAATATCTCAAATCTGCGCTCGAGTGTGCCGCTTGTCTCGTAAGTGAGCCCCGCGCGCACGCACACGCATACACGCGCGCGAACCCAGGTGCGTCCACACGCGAGCAACGCCAGCAGCAAGGTAGAATCTGTCCTCTGTGAATGTGCGTGCGTGTCTCGGCTTGTCTTGTCTTGTCTTGGAGGCGGGCAACGCGCACACGTCCGTCCGCGAGACTGTGTTACCCGAAGTCTCTCGCTGCTGCTGCAGTTCGGCCCGAGGTGTGTGAGTGCGTAAGAGACCGCTTGCGTGCGTGCGTGCGTGCGCGCGTGTTGCATACTCTCCGGCTCGACGGTGTCTTATAGGTGGTAGAACGGGCCTGTCCAGTTTTCCCATGGGAACAATACCCCACGGGATATATAATAACAATGGTCACGGGCGTGGGAGACGCCTCGATCTTTATTTACACGGACGGTTTTCCTTTTTCTTTTTAGTTAAGACTCTTTTTTTTTCTCTGTGCTTTTCCCCTCGCCAAGTCTTTTCTGCGTCGTTGGAGGCGACGTTTGACAATTTATGGCGATTTCTAGATATTCTTGATGAGTTGGTGTGGTTTTTGATTTGGAACTGACTCGTAGTGGTCGGTAGAAGTATTGTTATAAATAAACTACCGATATATTGTTGCATATAAAATGATGCAGCTGTATTTTCAAATTCTTCGAATGTTTTTACTATTTTAAATTACACCTTACTCAGTTTTGTTATAAATCCATGAAATCCGCAGTTTAATGATAATTGTTGGTTGCAGACAGACATCACAGATGATATTCTAGTGATTCATTTTATTATTATTTGTGTGCAGATAAATTCGTAGCTCTCCAAAGAAATTTTCCTGTCTAAACTACTGCAAATTCAAACGCCTCTAACAACATTGGATGATTAAAATTTCTGTCAAAACATTCACAAATTTTTGTTCGCCAAAATTTTAACGATTTCACAGAAGTTCGAATTTTTACGATTTTCGTAGGGTAACCGTAAAAACGTGTCTTTGGTTTGACATCGACTACAAGATGAAAAAATTTTTTTTAAGAAAATGGATGAGAGGTTATAGAATTAGAGGTTTCAAGCTTTATGATGAATCCAGATTTATGATTGTACGATTAATTCTTAAGAAATTATAACAGTTTGAACATCACCAAATATATACATAGTTTCTGGAGCCTTTGTAGATAACTAAAATCATTAACATGAAGCTAGTAAATCTACAACTTTCAATCGTGCACACGTACACAGCTGACAAAAATCTACAAAACATGTTTCTTGAATTTCCAATACAGTCCCAGACGAAAAAGTTGTAAAAGACGATCTTTAACAACCTCAGACGATCTCGCAACAACCTAAGTCGTTAACATCAGTTAACATGAAG
Organism: Sphecodes monilicornis; assembly: GCA_913789915.3. NCBI lineage: Eukaryota > Metazoa > Arthropoda > Insecta > Hymenoptera > Halictidae > Sphecodes > Sphecodes monilicornis. The sequence goes on from OU565295.1 coordinate 15,774,090, forward strand.
CATAAACAACTTTGAATCGTTGGAATGTACATGATTGGCATAAATTTACAAAACAAATTTTTAACATTTTGATGAAGCTTATACAGATCTAAATGAGTTGTCCAAAAGAGTCGTCAAAAACGCGGTTCAACGAGCGACTTCTCGAGCCAACTCGATACATCCGGTCCAATTTCCTGCAAGTTATTCCATTTTAAAGGGTGGCCGAATATTAATAAGAGTCACTATATCTCGTGTCATTTTATTTCCCTCTCTTTTTCTCTTTTTATCTTGCTCTCGCACGCACTTAAAAAAATATTCCAAATACTATTTCAATTAGTGATTGTTCTTCAATTCAAATCAAATACCATTTTAAATAAACAGTAAAATGTCTGCAAATCAAAATATTTTTATTTTGGTAATCTAAAACGGAATAAAATATTGGAAGTTCGTGTTGATCAGTATTTTAAATATTTCTTGACCATTAAAATAAATTAAGGAACAGATAACATTAAAAAACAACAAATCATAACATTTTCGAAGTCGATTTTCTGAGAAACGAGGCGTCAAATTTAAAAAATTTTATATTTTTGATTTATTTTCTCATGATGAATCACCCCTTCAAATAAAATTCACATTATTTTGGGAGTTTTTTAAATAAAATACTATTTTAACCCTTTGCGGACGGGAATTATGTTTAGCGTACTTATCGACGATTCAAATGTACAATTTTCCTTGGGAAATGAAACGGTGTACTGAAAGCTACGCATAATAATTAAATGAAGGAGCAAGTGTTGTCTTCGGTAAAAATTTGTTTGGTGTTTTATGAGAGCAATAATTTTTTAAAAAGTGATTTTTAGTCATAGATTAGCAGTTTTACTTAGACGACTGTCTGCAGACACGCGTCCGCAAAGAGTTAAATATTACTCGGAAGACTTTTTCTAACAGGTAAAATATTTTATTTTTAAAAGTGCACGTATGATATTCAATAAACTAGACTATTTACTGTTCGAAGTAGTATTTTACCCAGATCTGGCACGAACTCGCTCGAAGAGATTCTCAACCCTCGCGGATCGCGCCGAAATTACGACTCCTCGGGGCCCGTCGCTTCCCCGGATTCCTTCGTTTGCTTTCCCCCCTCTGTCCCCCGTTCACGCCGCCCCTCCCCCGTTTCTTTTTTTCCGACGATTCAGTCGTAAACGGTGATATTCCGATGGCCGGAACGGAGTCGGGCCCGGGGGCCGGGCCCCTGGGCCCAGGTCCCGGGCACGGACCAACGTACACTTATTTACGATTCCCTCGATTCGATGGATAAACCAGTCGATGTAAATTGCCCGGAGAAATTTAATCGGCTGCCAATGTAAATCCATCGGGGTACGATCCGGGGCCCCGCTAAAGGTTTTATCCGTTCATCGTCGCAAAACCACGCGAAACGCTCGCGAATTTCGAGAACGTGATCATTTCCACGCACAGGACCCTTGCCTTTCTACTGCTGGAAATTCTTCCGGAGAATTAGTGTGATCGTTGGACAGCGAATCTTTATGTATTTATGATAAAAATGAATACATCAAATGGAAACCAGAAATACTATAGAAAGAATTTAAAAATGCTGTTGTATTATATTCATTTAATTACAATTGTTCAGAAAAGAAATAAATGTCTATGGCAGCTTTTGTGTCTCGCGGGTAATGCAGACAATTTAAAAATATGAAGTTTAGTAATGATTAGACAGCGAATCTTTATGCAAATTAAAGATTTTTTACCCGAATTGCCAAAAACTGGAGTGAAATACAAAATTTATATTCTTTCTTAATACGTTCAACTGCTAGAAAATAATACAACAGTATTTTCAAATTAGTCTAATATTTACCGTTTTAAATTACAGCTACATATTTTTGTCGTAAATGCATAAAATAAATAACTACAATTATTTATCACAAAAATGAGTAACTGCAGTTTAAAGCAGTGGGCAGACTAGTTTGAGCTGGTTAAAATCGTTAAAGAAATGCAGTTTCAATTTTTTTTCTATTTTGTACAATTTGTACAGAAATTTTATTTTGCATGAAGATCTGCAGTCTGGTTATTTGAAAGCAAGTTGTTGGTAAACGCAGTCTAGTAAGACTGCGGATTTTTATGCAAAATGAAAATGTTCGCATCGATTACAATGAGCATATACAGGGTGTTCACGCTATTACTAGCCAGTGTTTTTCTTGAAAATAATAAATATTAAAAAAAAATGAAAGAGAAACAAGTAATACTGTTTTTTGCAAGCAACGTAATGGCGTGTGTAATTTTTTTTGTATTTGCACTATTTTCATGGAAATGTCGGTGACCTCCAATTTTTGTAAATGGAATGCTATATATTTTTTCATACCATATGAAAGCGTGTGTCAAGACAAATTCATTCGTATACAACACAATGACCTTCAAGATCATACAAGGTCAAAAATAGAAGGAACGTTTTGAACATTTCGTAGTAATGCGTTTACAAGTATAATTTATTGACGAAGCTATAGTAAATTTTCAATATAACTTTCTTATGAATGACTACATATTTCGGCTCTATTAATTACATTCTTGTTAGCTTCTTCTAACGTTGTCCGAAATACTAATGCACATGATTGCGTTAGTTTCCTTTGCAAGTCGTTTACATTTCTGGGCGTTGTGTAGCGTAAATGTCTTTACGAAGTATTAAAAATATTCCTGCCATTTCTGACCTTGTATGACCTCGAATGTCATTGTGTTGTATACGAATAAATTTGTCTTGACACACGCTTTCATACGATATAAAAAAGTATATAGCATTTCATTTAAAAAATCGAAGGTCACCTTCATCTCTAAGAAAATAGTGCAAAAACAAGAAAACTACATACGCCATTATGTTACTTACCAAAAACACTATTACTGTTTCCTCTATCATTTTTTTCTAATATTTATTATTTGCAGGAAAAACGCTGGCTAGTAATAGCGTGAACACCCTGTATATATGTATATATGATTGGTTCAATGAATTGGTTTATCGAACAACATTAATACAATGCACTCGCAATTCGATGCTGGTCATTGTAATCGGTGCAAACAATTTTTATTTTGCATAAAAGTCCCCAGTCTTATTAGAGTTATTTGTTATTAGAGTTAGATTTATATTGTTCCCCTTAGGGTTAAAAACCTCAAAAAATTTTATCTTCGTCCTCTTCACCCATTCGCCCCGCTCTGAACCTAACCTTATTACTACCTTGTATCCTAACTTAAATCCAAACTTATATTAAATAGGGAGAGAGAGAAAAACATAATTACAAAACATTGAACCAATCATAAAATGAAGAAAATAAAAAAATAAAAAACGTAAGCATAAAGACAAGAAGATCCTCTTAAAACCGACATGCTTATCTCATTCTGAAGATGACTGGGTTACTTCCCGGGACACTTGACATTCTTAAAGCTATAAAATCCTGAAAACAATGTTCTTAATGTCTTCATAAGATACAAATACACTTTGTACATACGTACATACATTGAATATAATCTGGACAGTTTGAAACAATGTGAAACAGCAACTAAACTGGTAACAACGCCGAGACAACACAGCGTATTTCCAACCGTCAAGAGTGAACAGTTAGCTTAACGACAGGGAACTCGCCATATAAAGCCGGAGAGACAAAGAAAAAGATCGGCTCACCTAATCCTGCATATTCGCGGCACGGTAACGCACAGCGTAAACGCTGCGTATTATCCGCGGCCGTGACGTAACACTGATTGCAGCCCCGGAGACGAGTATCGTTTAAAGCAATTAAACCCGCACCACTTTGCACAAATGATTTTCTTAGAACTCGGTCGCCAGCCTCCAGGCTTCTTCTACGTGACGAAAATTTTTCTTTTTCATCTGTTTTTTTTTCTTCCCCTGTTGTTATTCTTATTTATTCGCGGCTTCGGATCTTCGAACGATTTCGAAAACGTGTTCCTCCGAGGGAAAGGAACAAAGGGTGTCTCGCGATGGAGGGGAGAGTTTCGATCGTACTTTCTTGAGAGAGGCTATATCTGGAAAGGGTATAGGGCATACGTTCCGGAGACACGTCGACTATAAAGTTGGGACATCGTACGAGCCAGTATGATCGCGATTATGAGCCAGTCTTGCGGTTACCTGATATAACCGCTGCCGCCGCCGCCACCGCCGCCGTGTCGTGTATTCATAGAACAGCCTCCGATCTATCGTGAATGGGCCGCCGGTCTGGAAAGTTTCGATCAAATCGAACGTAACCGGCCGATCAAGGTCACGGCCAGACGTACCCACGGTTTTTAGACCGATATGTCCATTGACATGCGAACGGCAAAAGACGGAACGAGACACGGTGTTCATTCATATGGTTCCAGGACCGTAGAAGAATGAATAGACAAAATGCAGACTGGAAATTATTATGGGACAGGCCCAGATTATCTATCCCAGTCGGTGGAATTATGATCGAGTTAGTGATTCGTTTAGGAAAAATTCTGAAAGACGATTTTTTGGTTTTTGGTCTACGTTGAAGATCGTGAAATGGTTAAAGAATTTACTATGCTAAAAAATTCAATGTAACTAAACGACGCGATGAAACTTGATGAAATTAATGTAGGATATAGCAGAAAGTGTACACTACATAGCCCTCTAGGTGGAATTATGATCGAATTAGTGGTTCGTTTAGGAAAAATTTTGAGAGACGTTTTTTTGGTTTTTAGCCTACGTTGAAGATCGTGAAATGGTTGAAGAAATTACTATGCTAAAAAATTCGGTATAACTAAACGACGCGATGAAACTTGATAAAATTAATGTATGATATAGTAGAAAGTGTACATTACATAGCCCTCTAGGTGGAATTATGATTGAGTTAGTGGTTCGTTTGGGAAAAATTCTGAAAGACGATTTTTCGCTTCTTGGCCCACGTTGAAGATCGTGACATGGTTAAAGAATTTACTACGTTGATAAATTCGATGTAACTAAACGACGCGATGAAACTTGATGAAATTAATGTAGGATATAGCAGAAAGTGTACGATACATAGCCCTCTAGGTGGAATTATGATCGAGTTAGTGGTTCGTTTGGGAAAAATTCTGAAAGACGATTTTTCGGTTCTTGGCCCACGTTAAAGATTGTGAAATGGTTAAAGAATTGACTATGTTGATAAATTCGTTGTAACTAAACAACGCGATGAAACTTGATGAAATTAATGTAGGATATAGCAGAAAGTGTACGATACATAGCCCTCTAGTTGGAATTATGATCGAATTAGTGGTTCGTTTAGGAAAAATTTTGAGAGACGATTTTTTGGTTTTTGGCCTACGTTGAAGACCGTGAAATGGTTAAAGAAATTACTATGCTAAAAAATTCGGTATAACTAAACGACGCGATGAAACTTGATAAAATTAATGTATGATATAGTAGAAAGTGTACATTACATAGCCCTCTAGGTGGAATTATGATCGAATTAGTGGTTCGTTTAGGAAAAATTTTGAGAGACGATTTTTTGGTTTTTAGCCTACGTTGAAGATCGTGAAATGATTAAAGAATTGACTATGTTGATAAATTCGTCGTAACTAAACGACGCGATGAAACTTGATAAAATTAATGTATGATATAGTAGAAAGTGTACATTACATAGCCCTCTAGGTGGAATTATGATCGAATTAGTGGTTCGTTTGGGAAAAATTCTGAAAGACGATTTTTTGGTTTTTAGCCTACGTTGAAGATCGTGACATGGTTAAAGAATTTACTACGTTGATAAATTCGATGTAACTAAACGACGCGATGAAACTTGATGAAATTAATGTAGCATATAGCAGAAAGTGTACGATACATAGCCCTCTATGTGGAATTAAAATCGCGTTATTATATTAATACCTCCGATGTAAATTCATAAAGAAGATTTGATCGCCTTTTTCCCCCACGTCAAAAATAGTGTGAAAGAGGTTATTAAAAGAGATCTGCGCGAACAAACGACTGGACGAAACTCGATAAAATTGATATGACTGGTAGTCCAAGGTCCGTCCTAAGTAATCCAATCAGTGAAATTAAGATTGCACTTGCAGTACGCTCGTAAAAAATTCAATCCGGATGAGTGTAAACACACAAAAGTCGTTTAACCTGGAAAAACGTGCAAAAAGATCAGCGTCGGACGGACCCGGATCTTAGGTGGCCGTCCTACTCGGGTATTATCGTCATTAAGCGTCATCGGGCGGCACGGTTATTAAATTATATCATATCATTATTCAATATTACGGTGATCACGTCGACCGGCGAGACCGATTTCGCACGGTCTCCATCGCCGCCCCCTAAAAATCCTGTGGATTCTTTTTCTCTAGACACTCTGTGTCCGAAGGGGGAGAATAAAATCTAGAGAAAAAGGTAGAAAAGAAAAACGAATCAACGCGAGCAGGAGGAAGAGGAAGAAGAAAAAGGACCGGTGGAAAAAAAGGAGAGGAGAAAGAGAATGAGAAGAGAAGAAGGGAGGAGAGAAGAAACGGTCGTGAGGGCCCCGAAAAGGAAGAGGTGGCTTTAACGCCGAATTCTCCTCTCTCGAAGGACGAACGCGAACGAATCCACGTTCCTCGAGTACTTTCGTGGTGGGTGGTGCCTTGTACCATGGGCCAGAGTTGTTCCTCGAGTGGACCCGATGTACCGTTGGAATCGGCCGCTGAAGAATTTCCCGGCTCGGCACCCGTGAAAAATAAATATGGCGTCTCTCCAGCGAGAGACAGCTCGGCCCCAGGCGTGCTCTTATCGGCGACGAAATCTACGAAGGATCCCTGCACTCCGATTTCCCTAATAGTTTCCGTTGCGGACCCAGGAAAACACTGATGAAAATAAAACCCGTCCCCTCGATGATCCCCGACTTAATTCGCCTGTTATCTGCCGACGGATCGTCCCCGAGAGCAGCCGCGGGCTAGCAACCGATAAGACGGCCTGCCGCTGATCTCTCAATCCGACCAAAGACACCTGCACACCTTGGAACATGTCCTGATATCCGCGTCACCTTCGACAGGGTGGTTCACCCAAGTATACCAACGTGTATTGCGAAAAATTATCAAATATCTGTATTGGAGAAGATGCTCAAACGCTTCTCCATTACATTCAGCACACTTCAGACAACGCTTCTTCGATACAGATATATTTTAGAAATATCTTGATAATAATTGTTTTGCCATTTTAGCCCAATACTTTTCTAACGACCCTCTGGTCTGAATCTATGTCTATGTCAAAAAAGTATGCAGTTCCATTAAAAAGAATAATACAACATTGTTGATTACACTATCGCACTAAATTCATATATATCTGTATTGGAGAAGATGCTCAAACGTTTCTCCATTACATTCAGCACACTTCAGACAACGCTTCTTCGATACAGATATATTTTAGAAATATCTTGATAACTAATAATTGTTTTGCCATTTTAGCCCATTACTTTTCTAACGACCCTCTGGTCTGAATCTATATGTATGTCAAAAAAGTATGCAGTTCCATTAAAAAGAATAATGCAATATTGTTGATTACACTATTGCACTAAATTCGTATATATATATATATATATATATATATATATATATATATATATATCAGATATCTGTATTGGAGAAGATGCTCAAACTCTTCTCCATTACATTCAGCACACTTCAGACAACGCTTCCTTAATACTGATATATTTTAAATATATCATGATAACTAGTAATTGTTTTTCCATTTTAGCCCAATACTTTTTTAACGACCCTCTGGTCTGAATCTATATCTATGTCAAAAAAGTATGCAGTTCCATTAAAAAGAATAATGCAATATTGTTGATTACACTATTGCACTATACAAAGAAGGTCCTACAGATGTTATGCTCTTCAAACTATTCATCCCTTTCCTTTCATGTTTTTCTGTAATTGTACTTATAATAAAGTTGTAGCTTGATACAATTGCATGAAACACTAAGTAAATATATTGACTAAACAGAACCCATTTGTAGAGTAGTCGCTAATAAACTGTGATGTTGATGCGACTATAAACTAAGTAGGAAAAAAGAAGGTTTTCTGTCGTGATCAAGCAGGGATCCAGTGGGTTTGATCCAGCCAGCACTCGCGAGGGGTGGATCCAGTATCGTGTCACAGCCAACACACCTTGACCTGCCTCTAGCCCACGAGTCCAAATAGAACCGATCAGCGAGCACGCGTGGACGGATCAGTCGTCATTGCTATTTTTAAGCGCTACCTTTCTATTCTGCCACAACCAACCGGCGAGCGTACCCTTCGTAGGACTCTCGCGGCCTTCGGTTTGGGCCGTAGGCTTTACGAGGCTTGTTCCTGTACTCTACATTACAATTTCCCTTCGTTTTCTCACCCGCAACTATAGCGGTCCAAGTTCAGAGGTTCATTTTCTTCGATGAAAATTCGATGTAACTAAACGACGCGATGAAACTTGATGACATTAATGTAGGACATAGCAGAAAGTGTACACTACATAGCCCTCTAGGTGGAATTATGATCGAGTTAGTGGTTCGTTTGGGAAAAATTTTGAAAGACGATTTTTTGGTTTTTAGCTTACGTTGAAGATTGTGACATGGTTAAAGAATTGACTATGTTGATAAATTCGTTGTAACTAAACAACGCGATGGAACTTGATGAAATTAATGGAGGATATAGCAGAGAGTGTACAGTTCATAGCCCTCTAGGTGGAATTTTGATCGAGTTAGTGGTTCGTTTGGGAAAAATTCTGAAAGACGATTCTTCAGTTTTTGGCCTACGTTGAAGATCGTGAAATGATTAAAGAATTTACTATGTTGATAAATTCGTCGTAACTAAACAACGTGATGAAACTTGATGAAATTAATGTAAGACATAGCAGAGAGTGTACACTACATAGCCCTCTATGTAGAATTATGATCGAGTTAGTGGTTCGTTTGGGAAAAATTCTGAAAGACTATTTTTTGGTTTTTAGCCTACGTTGAAGACTGTGAAATGATTAAAGAATTGACTATGTTGATAAATTCGTCGTAACTAAACAACGCGATGAAACTTGATGAAATTAATGTAGGACATAGCAGAGAGTGTACACTACATAGCCCTCTAGGTGGAATTATATTCGAGTTAGTGGTTCGTTTGGGAAAAATTCTGAAAGACTATTTTTTGGTTTTTAGCCTACGTTGAAGACTGTGAAATGATTAAAGAATTGACTATGTTGATAAATTCGTCGTAACTAAACAACGCGATGAAACTTGATGAAATTAATGTAGGACATAGCAGAGAGTGTACACTACATAGCCCTCTAGGTGGAATTATATTCGAGTTAGTGGTTCGTTTGGGAAAAATTCTGAAAGACTATTTTTTGGTTTTTAGCCTACGTTGAAGACTGTGAAATGATTAAAGAATTGACTATGTTGATAAATTCGTCGTAACTAAACAACGCGATGAAACTTGATGAAATTAATGTAGGACATAGCAGAGAGTGTACACTACATAGCCCTCTAGGTGGAATTATATTCGAGTTAGTGGTTCGTTTGGGAAAAATTTTGAAAGACGATTTTTTGATTTTTAGCTTACGTTGAAGATTGTGACATGGTTAAAGAATTGACTATGTTGATAAATTCGTCGTAACTAAACAACGTGATGAAACTTGATGAAATTAATGTAGGACATAGCAGAGAGTGTACACTACATACCCCTCTATGTAGAATTATGATCGAGTTAGTGGTTCGTTTGGGAAAAATTCTGAAAGACTACTTTTTGGTTTTTAGCCTACGTTGAAGACTGTGACATGGTTAGAGAATTTACTATGCTGAGAAATTCGATGTAACTAAACGACGCGATGAAACTTGATGAAATTAATGTAGGATATAGCAGAATGTATACACTACATAGCCCTCTAGGTGGAATTAAAATCGCGTTATTATATTAATACGTCCGATGAAAATTCATAAAGAAAATTTGGAGGCCAAATTTTCTGGCCAATGTTGAGTTCTGTGTACTCTAAATTTCGATTTACCCTTAGTTTTCTCACCCGCAACTCTAGAGCTCCAAATCAGCATTTTATTTCTTGATCCAAAGAAATCGACAATACACGAAACACCTCCTTCGAACGATTCCTCACGGAGGAACGTTTATTTCTTGGAGCATCAACAAGTGCCCAAGAAATGACAGCGCATCAAGTGAACAGTACAACAAAGAGAAATTCAATCTAACGAAGCCGTTTCTTCAGCCGCTACTTCGCCAGGTCTCGACGAAACATCTACACCGTTGCCCATCGGAAATCGCTAATATCCCGGACCATCAACAGGTATCCATGAATCGCGAGCGTACCAAGGGAACAGGAGTTGGTCGTTGGAATCGCGGAAGCGGGATGTCGTGGAAACGGTTGCGGTGCGGCGGCGAGGGAGCTCTTTCGTTATATTTGCCGAACGCGAGGCGACTTCTTCATTTGCGCAGAAGAGAAGAGACATCCGCCGGCCCATGTTTAATGTCCCTGATACTTCTCGGCGAAGTGGTTGTTGCGGAGGCGCGTGGGCGACCGGAAACTCTCCCTCCCACATTCGCGTGCCCTACCTCTCCGAAGGGACTTTCAGAGAGGAACAGCATCCAGCGACTAAGAGAAACGGCGGCGGGGGGAGGCGGGTCGGTTAGGAGGGTGAGGGGGGAGGGGGAGGAGGAACGCACACACCGAGGTAGACACACGGAGAGGAGAAAACGAGGGGAGGGGGATAGAGTATACCGGGAGAAAGAGAGGAAAATAGAAAGCGAGAGAAACAACAAAAAAAGAAAAGGAACGAGCAAAAGATGTATGTTGCGGCGTCACGCTAAGCGAAACCGAGAGAAATCCTCAAAACAACCAGGGGGAACCGTCCGGCAAAAGATCTTTTTTGTCGCCTCCTCGAAAACGACTAATTAACAACCGCGATCCGACGTTTCCGGCGATCCATCGATCGTTTTCACGTATTTCCACGCGAGGAACAGATCCTCGCTTTTGTCCGGTAATTCTGCACACTTTGAGATCGAGTCTTGGAAGCTCTTCGAAGCTTCTCAAATTGATGATGGCTAGGCTGCAAATTGGTATGATAAATAAAATATGTCTGTGTCGACTCCAAGAAACAGGAACCAGGTGGAAATGTTTTTCTTTCTGTAACACTTTATCCACCGGAAGCTTATTAATAGGTGTTTGGATAATTATGCCGTGCCAAATGGAAGCTTAAAAATCTTCTTTTGCACAATAATCTCGACAGAAATTATTACATTACGTTGTTGAGGGTGAGTTGTTGCTTTTTGGTTGAAGTTTCTGTTGCTGCTGAAACATCTATTAAAAAATCCGCAGGGTCATAGACTTCCAAAAAATTATGGACGATGGTGTGTTAATACTTTTAGAAGATTGGAAATAATTTACCGACAGACTTCAATTGTTTTAATCGTTTTACTGTCCCTAATTTCAGCTGGTCATTTTATCAGAAGTGCATAAAATTCGAAGTCTAATGATCACTGAGCCAACTCGAATGTTTTATTAATGCTTCGACTGCCAAAACAGCAACCTCGAAAATTCCATAAAATCGAAGTCATTTATTTAATAAAATAACTATTAAAAAATTAAACTGTAAGACACTGAGCAAATCCTTTAACCTTCTTGCATTTTCCCGATATTGACCAAATTTTTTTCAAAGCTAATATGTAGCGTAGCAATTAATTTTTAAAAATTGACAAATAATTCCATCACAGCAGTCAACGCGTTAAAAACATTTTGTGAAAGAAAATAGATGATCGAGGGAGGAATTGGAAGCACAGTTTGATGAACTTTTGACAGAAACAAAGAAAGTCGTTAAATATGCTGCATAATATAATTTTGATGATGTTGAGACTTTGAAATTAAATATTACAGAACTTATCAGCAATACAGAAAAGTCCTTCGGTCTTTCGAAAGTCCAGCAATAGGTAAGAGTGCGTAATTACCCGCTAAATGGATCATTATCGTACGGAGGGATTATTATGCAGCTAGAACCGAGCACGATTTCCAGTGATGCAACGGAAGAACGATGCCGTCGATCGATTTGTTTACAAACGAAGCGGGGTCCGAGGGATTTTAATTACCGGACGTGGCACGTCACCGTCCACTCCATTTTCTCAACCAGCCGAAAGCTGAAATGAGCTTAATTGACAGGTGAATTTATCACCGACAGGATCGATGATCGAGGGAGACCAACGAAGAGGTCTCGCGGGGCCCCTAGACGCGCCGCGCACACTTTCACCCGAAATTTATTCCGATCTTAACTAATGACGGCCGGGAACTCGTCCATGGGGCACCGTGGTAATCGATTTCGTATCGACAATCAACGAAAATGAGTATGAAACGTATCATTAATCGTGGAGCGAACGTCTCGTCGCCGTTGAACATTGAGAGGCGCAGAAAAACCGTTCGATCAACAATGATTCCGGACAGAGATCGTGCTGGACGTCTTTTTTCAAACTCGTTTAACACTCGAACGTAATAATTAGTAGGTTAACGTCGCATCGGGCACCGTGCAGAGAAACGAAATGCTAATTATCGGCCGGGGAGCCGAGCGTTTACGACTCTCTTCGGAGAGAGGATGCTGTCAGATGGCTTACACCCTCGCAGCTGGTGACCCGAATCGGAGGACACACGGAAAAATACTTTATCAAACTTTATTCGAGCACCGCGATCCTTAATTTGTTAATTTATCTCTCGAACTTATTCTTAAGAACACTCATTTCCAGAGAAATTAATCTTAAATAATAATTTAGATAAAATTAATCTGAAATATCATTTCGTGATCCGATTGACTGTAATTCGTCGTTCCATTATAATAGAATTTATTATTGCTGCAGTGTTCATTGTGGTGTTCGTTTAGAATTTGTTACTATTATGCTGTTCCACTGTTACATTATCCAATATCGATTCAGCAACTTCAAAACTTAGATAAAATTAAAACTATTTGATTTAGATAATAAAGTACACGTTAATAAGTACACTGTAGATTTTATGCATTTATGATGAACACCAAACCTACCACCACCGTTCAAAATGAACGGTTTAAGTTTTTTTATTTTAAGATTGTTGAGATTATAAATGTGCTCTAATGAGAAATGATTGAATAAATATAGTAAAGCATATATTACAATGAGAACCGCACAAAGACTAAATGAATTCGATCTTGTAATTTCTATAAGACAATCTATGTTACTTTTAAGACTCGGTAGGTTTATTGTTAAAACGAGTAGATAAAATTTAAAACAGCAGAAGAATAATCAGAATATCTATACAGGGTGTTCACGCTATTACTAGCCAGCGTTTTTCTTGCAAATAATAAATATTAGATAAAAATGAAAGAGGAAAAAGTAATACTGTTTTCTGCAAGCGACGTAATGGCGTATGTAATTTTTTTGTATTTGCACTATTTTCATAGAAATGTCGGTGACCTCTAATTTTTGTAAATGGAATGCTGTATATGTATTTTTCATACCATATGAAAGCGTATGTCAAGACAAATTCATTCGTGTACGACACAATGACCTTCAAGGTCATGCAAGGTCAGAAATGGAAGAAACATTTTGAACATTTCGTACTAATGCGTGTACAAGTATACTTTATTGACGAGACTATAGTAAATGTTCAATATAACTTCCTTGTGCATGGCTGCATATTTTGGCTCTATTAATTACATTCTTGTTAGCTTTTTCTAACGTTGTCCGAATTATTATCGCACATGATTGCGTTAGATTCCTTTGCAAGTCGTTTACATTTCCTTGCCGTTGTACATATATCGTGAACGATATCTTTACGGAATATTACGTACGAAATATTCAAAATTTTCCTGCCATTTCTGACCTTGTATGACCTTGAAGGTTATTGTGTTGTATACGAATGAATTTGTCTTGACCCACGCTTTTACATGATATAAAAAAATATATAGCATTTAAAAAATTGAAGATCACCTCTATTTCTAAGAAAATAGTGCAAAAACAAGAAAATTACATACGCCACTATGTTACTTACAAAAAACAGTATTACTTTTTCCTCTATCATTTCTTTCTAATATTTATTATTTGCAAGAAAATCGCTGAGTAGTAATAGCCTGAACACCCTGTACAGTATTCCTTTAGACTCATTGAAAGTATTAAAGAGAAAAATTCTGACTCTTGTGTGTTGTAATTAATGAACATTTTTATTTTGCATAAAAATCTGCAGTCTAATAATAACGTATAGAAAATAAACATGAAGTGTACTTCTATTATCCATGTCTGTTGTATTACAATAGATTATATTACACGTAGACCTCAGTTTGGTCGTTTGTAACTCTCAATCACAAGTTCTTCTGTGCCCACGACCATGTAACATACATATCAGCTAGAAAGTAGTTGATTTTTTACTCTCATTAAAATCCGAACCATATCACTGACTACGTTATCGGTCTAGAACAGGTGAGCCTCCGACTCGTTAGTATGCATTCTCTAAGAGTTTCACTTCAACTTCGGGCTACCGTTGTAACGTAACACTTGCTGGAGTGTTCGATCAATCGAAACGGAATGAATCGGGTTCACAGTTCTAGGTGACGAGGAAAGCTAGAATGTTGGACCTTTTGCGTACACATACGTGGATTTATTAGTTACTTGAACACGTTAATAAGCATTCGATATATGTCAAATGTTCGGAGTTACTAACCGGAACGCGTAACGTCCTCGGAGAACGATGTCGCTTGCTTCGAGCTGACTTATTTTAGGGATAGCAATTTTTCTATTGGTCAGAAATAATTAGACAACATCGCTAATAATTAGAACATCGCTATTTAACCCTTAGCGGACGGGGATTATTTTTAGCATATTCTTTGATGGGTCGAATAAATTTTCTTTGCGAAACAAAATTGATTGCTGAGGACTTTGGTGTATGAATGAAATGAAGAGAAACGTGTTGTGTTCAGTAAAAATTTGTTTCATATTTTAAAAATTATTCGGAGTCGCAGAACGATAAAATTGTTTGGGCGACTGTCAGCAGACACGCGTCCGCAAAGGGTTAACCTGCAATGATAAACAATTAGAAAGATTGTTCTACAAAATCGGTACTCCAATGAAAATATTTTACGATTAAAAATCTTGATCTTTACTTTTTTTCTTCGCCATTCTGATCAATAGAATTTTTTAAAAAATGTACCATTCTTCTAGTATTGAAAAAGAATCAGGTCGTTTCGTCAAATAGTTAAAAATATATTCCTTTTTAAAGATTGTGCGAATACTTTATTTAGGCACTGTGCATTGTGTTCGCAGGACCTCCATGGCGGGCAGAGGTCAAAGGACGATCGCCCCTTTCCTCCTAGAAATCAACAGATTGTTCCCCATCCTGGCTCGAGGCATAGTTCCCCCCACTTCGTCGGGGTGTTGCGCCAGGTTTACCACTCGGCTCGCGCTATCTGGACACCTGAATCGAGAGGATTTTCACAACGCCGCGCTGCCTGACGCGAGAGAGCTCCGGCTAGGTTGTCGCGTGGGCGACCGGAAACCGTACCTTCCTACCGTCTTTGGTCGTCACTCGACGACTCGGCCATGGGAAGGGGTGCACGGGTTGCGGGGAGGGGTACACACACGCGAGAGAGAGCAAGAGAAAGAGAGAGAGAGGGAGAGAGAGAGAGAGAGAGAGAGAGTGAGTGAGGAGAGGAGAGGAGAGAAAAGGCAGACCGGCCAAGAACTGGCGCAGGCTCTCCTTCAACGTTCTCCAGCCAGTACCCGCGGCCGAGGGCGGATCTGTCCTCATCGTCGTTGCTACAAGTCCGACGATGCACCGGGGACCTACTGGGATACTCAAGTGGACGAACGTGATCGATCGAACTGCAAAATCATCTCGAAAATCTACCCTGTATATACGAAAAATAACGGTTGGCAGAGAAGATGGTGAAGATTGTCGTTGATGAGAGGTCTGGGTGAGATAGTAGCTGTAGAAAGATCTAGGTCTCACTGTTATTTGCTGTTGCACTAGGGACCAACTGGGACTTCCAGGTGAATGAACAACGTAATCGTTCGGCGTGGAAAATTCTTTAGAAAAGCTTGTTTGTTCTGAGAAAATCACGATCAACAGAAGAAATATCTGAGACGATTGCGTTGATGAGAGGTCTAGGTGAAATAGTCACTATAAGAGGGTCCAGGTCTTGCTGTTGTTTTATGATGCAGCAGGGACCAATTAGGGGTCCTAGATCGATGAAGATTTTCAACGTAGAAAATTCTCAAGAAAAGTTTCTTTGTTCTCAGAACGCCACGATCAACGGAGGAAATGTCTGAGAAGATTATGTTGATGAGAGGTCTGGATGAAATACTCGCTATAGAAGGATCTAGGTCTCACTGTTATTTGCTGTTGCACTAGGGACCAACTGGGACTTCCAGGTGAACGACCAACGTAATCGTTCGGCATGGAAAATTCTTTAGAAAAGCTTGTTTGCTCTGAGAAAATCACGATCAATATAGGAAATTTCTGAGACGATTGCGTTGATGAGAGATCTAGGTGAAATAGTCACTATAAGAGGATCCAGGTCTTGCGGTTGTTTTATGATGCAGCAGGGACCAATTAGAGGTCCTAGATCGATGAAGATTTTCAATGTAGAAAATTCTCAAGAAAAGCTTCTTTGTTCTCAGAACGCCATGATCAACAGAGGAAATGTCTGAGGCGTTGATGACAGGTCTAGATGAATTGATCACTGTAAAAGGATCTAAGTCTCACAAGTGTTTGTTGTTACATTGGGGACCAACTGGGATTTTCAATTGGATGATCAATACATGGACTCAATGTGAGAATCCTCTAAAATAGTGTCCTGTTTCTGGAAAATGATGATCTTCAGATGTCTAAGACCATTGAAACACATGATCAGTGTGACGATGATTTACCAATTGAAGATCGTTGCTGAGGATCACCAATGATCCAGAGTTTCTGTAAAAGAATCGAACGGTTACCACAATTTGCTAACGTGCAATATCATCTAAAAAAGCTTCCCTGTTTCCAGAAAATGGTGATTTACAGACGAGTTGTCGAAGACGATTGAAACACAATCTGACTATGATGGATCAATGGGGGATCGTTGCTAAGAATTTTCAATGGTCCAGAGTGTCTATAAAAGATATAGACGATTAGTACAATTGATCAACGTAGAAAATCCTCTAACAATACTTCCCTAGTTCGGAAAGACGTGACCAACAGACGAGCTGTCCAAAAGAATCGAAACACAGAGAGTGTCTAGCGGTGATGAATCAACTGAAGATCGTTGCTGATGAGGATCGTTAAAAGGTCCATGGTCACTGTAAAAAGATTGAAATTGGATAACTAACGCAATTGATACGCGTGGATAATTCTTTTAAAAAGCTGGTCTGATTCCACTAAATGCTGATTAACAGACGAGCTGTCTAAGATAATTGAAGCTCGGAGAGTCTAACGATGATGGACCAATTTAAGACCGTTGCTGATGAGGTTTGTCAAGGGTCCATGGTCACATTAAGAGGATTGAAGTTGGATGATTAACGCACTAGTCGGATGACTGACATTGAAATACTTTGGAAAAGCTCCCAGAAAATTACGACAGACGAGCTGTTCAAGACAATTGAAACATGGAAAGTCTGAAGTCTGATGAAGGATCCATTCAATAGCGAATTCAATCGAGGATCCAATGGAGGTCAAGGGTCCAGAGACTCCGTAAAAGAATTGAGGTTGGATAACCATCGCAATTGGGTAACGTAGAAAATTTTTTAAAAAAGTTTGTCCATTTCCGGAAAATGGTGATTAACAGAGCCGTCGAAGACGATTGCGCCACCAAGAGTCTAATGGTGATGGACCAATGGAGGCTCGTCGCTGATGAGTCCACGGTCTAGGGTCACTGTAAAAGGACCGAGGTTTCACGGCTGTCCGACGATTGGCTGTCGCGTGAAAGTTGGCTTCGACCGGAGCCGATGGTGTGGGTAAACGAGCAATTTGCAGCTGCGCCGAGTATCCGCTGCGATTTGGATACCTGTGAGCGATACTATGCCAGATAAGTTGCTCGGACTCGGACCGTGGAGCATTGGGATTTCATGACGCATGAATGAAGGCGTTGGTTTCATTAATGTGGTCGCTGATCTAACGTTTCGGCTAGAATGTAGAGAAGGAGAATGATTTTTTGGGTCCAGCAATAAGGTGGCTTATTTTTACACATTGTGGCATTGTGGATTTTTCTGTTAAATAAAAATTGTGTGCGTGGATATCAAGATACAGGAGCTACTTAGACTTTTGCTTCTTTTCTTGATCATTTTCATGAGCTGGAAATGATAAAATGGTGTTTCAGAATTTTTTAACTATTTTTACTGCTTTGGTTTTGTGGATTATGCATTGCTGACTAGAAACCAATTTTAGTACGATTCTCAACGACTGCATTACATCAGAAAAGAATTTGTAAATCTTCTTTTTTAATTTTAAAAATTGCTGAGGGTTGACTTAATGATTTTTGTATGGGTAGTCGTACGGCTGTTTAATGTTAAAGGATAATTCTAATAATATTCAATCGATTGATTGAATCGTTATGTTTTTAATACCGAGAAAGCCATCTATTAAACGAAAATGGCGAATCCACTTGAGGGTAACACGTTCCAGTCCCGCACACCATATATGGGTCACGGCGATTTTAAATAAAAAGTTAATAAGTCTCGCGTAATTGAGGACAACAAGTACTACAAGTAGAATTAACGCGATCACAGTGTCACGTACCATTTATGGGCCATGATAATTTTCAGTAAAAAGTTGATAAATTACGTGTAATCGAAGGGAACAGGTATTGCGGTTAACGCTGATCGGAATGCCTTCTTAAAACCGTGATTTTCGAAAGAGGTTACCTGTGGTACCATCATAATGATAATAACTGTCCACTATACACCTATGTTGCAAGTCTGAAGTAATCATTCAGGCATCTTCTTCCGAAAAAAGAACAGATTATTGTATAAAATAATATAACACTATCATTAAGTGAATGCATAATATCAGTCCATTAATCAATTAACTTCAAAAACCATTAAAATTTATATCCTCTCGTGGACGTTTTCAAAGATGAACATTATTCATCTCTTGCAAATCAAAATAAAATTTAATATCTTCATTATTGACAATTAATATTTAGAATAAACGTAGCCACACAATAAATGTCTGCAATCAGTGGTGCAAAAACCAAATAAATTTGGATTTTGAAAATTGCTTAACTCGCACTTTAAACAACCAGCACTGCACAAAAACATGTAGCACTTCAACAAGTACAATTTGACTGAAACTTGCTAATAATTTCTTTTAACGCATTATCTACCGTAAAACTATTAATATAAGTTTTTCAATAATTGTGCTATACCAAAAGGAAGTTTACAAATCTTCTTTTACCCGGTAATCCCAAACGAAATTATTAGATTACGTTATTGAGGATGAGCTATTGGTTTATCACCGAAGTTTTTTTTTTTAATTGAATTTTTTAGGTCACATGCCCCTGCTCAGGTTATTAGTGACCGCAGTGTATTTGTTTTAAATTAAATGACAAAGTCCAATATCCTTCAGGAATGCTAGTATTTGAACGCAAGAATTTTTCTGTTGTAGTATATTTTTTAGGTTTCTTTCTGTTGCTCTTGAAAGATCTATTTAAAAAATCCGCAGCCATGGGCCACAGACCTCTCAAAATTATTACATAATCCCCAGTGGATAACATGTAAAGAATTTCTTCCAAGAAATTTTGATCAGCGTAGCAGTGAGAGAAATCGTACACTAAGAAATGAAAATTGTTTAACACGAGTAATAAAATGTGATTAGTGTGTATTGCTTTGTAGTAACGGCAAAACTACATTTAATCAGTCTTCGCACAATTTTTGTTGCAATATCTGTTCCGAATAAAGAAGTTCGTTCGAAAATTTTGGATTAAAACATTTTTATAATTTCGCTAGTTGTGAAAGAAAAAATTAGTAACCAGTCATTCAGACTGGTTCGGTACTTCGACTGTTAAAACCCCCATAGAACGAGTTACCTCTCCTCGAACAAACAGAAAAATGGTAGCGGAACGTCGCTGCAAAGGGTGACTTCCGGTTGGTATATCCCGAAGGGTGGCTCCAAGGTCGAGAGACGTCGTTAAAAAAACAGACAGAAAAATATGTTGGGAGGTGGGGCAAGAGGAAAAAAGAGACAGAGAAAGAGAGAGAGAGAGAAAAAATAGAAGCGAGAGGAGAGAAAAAAATGCTATCTAGGCTCTTCGGATGATAGAAAGGTGATGACCTCGATCCTACGCCTGCCGCGTATAAAACGGCGTTCCCGTCTTGCACCTCGTTCCGCCTGTTTCTGCACGCCTGTTCTGACTGGCCTGCCCACGCCTGCCCTTCTGTCAATTATATTTACTATTTCATTCATACCGGCCGCCGCTTGGTCCACGAGCCGTGCCCATTCACGAGAACGGCCGCGCATGCCAGATCGCTCGCGCCCGATGGCGATCCGATAGGGTAGCGCCTCCATATATGATTCGGATGCGAGTATGCCAGTATGGGAGTGCGCACCACGGGCAAAAATGTAATTTGCCGTAATCTAGGATTATGCCTGGTTGCGTAACACCGACGCCAGATGTATTGCTCGATCTCTGCTGATCTAACGGGTGTCCTACCCCACAATCGACGATCCTTCGCCAACTTCACCATTTCCATCGAAACTCATCCGTCGTGGACGACTGTTGGCATTTTATCGATGATCTTAAAACGTTAAACGCTATGTCGGTCCCTGGGGATTTTTACAAAAACAATATATTATATACGGTAATGGACAAAAGCTTGAGACCACCCTCCAAAACAGAGTTATGCTAATACAATTACTATACATTGTAATTTAATTACACAATTGAATTACATTCGTATTTCAATTAAATAGTAATTCAACTACGTCGTAACTGAATTACATAATTCAAACATTTCTATTAATTCAATTACTAATTATTTTAATCAGATGTGTAATATTGAAATACAATATAATTCAATTGTGTAAAAAATAAATATTAGAAATTTAATTGTGTAATTTATGCATGAAATTTAAAAAATGTGCAACGCAGAAATTATTTTGGTTGAAATATTATAAATTTATACATAATAAATTCCTTCTGTTTGAAACCTCCACGTGGATTTTTCAACCTCTTATTACCTATTGCTTTATTATTCTTTAATTTTTAACTTTAATTTAATTGCATCGTTATTCGTAATTAATGTAATTTAATTACATAGTATTTTATAATTGTACTCCAATTGAATGAAGATCTGAATTACAAATTACAATATGACGGTATTACAATGTAATTCAATTACTTCGTAATTATAATTCCTTGAGTAACTCAACTGTAATTCCGCACAACTCTGCTCCAAAAATGAATTACTTTTTTAAAATTTATCCAAATTACTTGAGTTTTGTTTTTAGAGGTTAGAAGGATTAGTTTACTAGATAACGTGTAAAGAAAATTGCCATTGGTCTGGGTTGTGAAGAAAAATGTGATGATTTGTAACTTTCTTATCTGTGCCTGTAACGAAAATTTGAAAAATGCCTTTTGTAAATCTAAGCGAGTTGTGTACACGTGCAAAGTTTCGTCGGAATCGAGTAACGCATAGCTATAGGCGTTGAAATATATAAGAATCTTTAAATTTCGCGCTTAAATCACATTTTGTCATAATTTTTATCATTTTTAGTCATTTATGGCTCGTAGCAACCTTAACCCTTTGCACTCGAAGCAATTTTAATTCCGAAATCTATACATCTCTTTCAACCAAGAACATTTTCATTCTGTGAAATCTTTTCTGCATTGTGCGCATGAAATTGAACCTGTTTTCTCACGCAACATTTAAAGTTTTAATAATTTATAGAATACAACTTCCACTATCAATTCTGTATAAAATGATTTACAAACTTATATTTATTTTACTACGTATTCTCCGGTTATATTCAACTTTATATCCTTGAATCAATTTAGCTTCGAAACAGCAGATTAAATAATTAAATCGACCGAGGGACAGATTGCTGCTAATTAAAGCCTGAGAGCAGATATTCAAGAGATTATTTAGAACAGTGGTAGGGTCACCCTGTACTGTGTTGCATAACACAGCGTGGCAGCATCCTGAACCAGGATTAGGATTCAGAAAAGCGCTCGCGCCATTAATCAGTTTCGCCGTTCGTTGCGCGCGCGGAATTCGAAGTTGCGAGCATTTGCAGAAGGATTTCATGACTCGTTGCTTAACAGGCTTCGTTTCAGTTATACCGTGTACCTCGAAAAAACGTTTCTTTGCTTTCTCACCGATCCCTTTGCCGGCCTCTGGACCGTGAGAATCTTTTTTCGGCTTCCAAAGTGGATACCCTCACTAATCGGGTGCTAACTCAGCTGATGCGCTAAGGAAACAAACGCCGAGATCACACTAATTCGTGGAAGACAACGTGAAACATTCCCCGAGCTTCATCTTTACTCACTGGTCAATAAGCAGATTGCGCATATCAAGCATTTATTACAATAATCAATATGTATGAAGTGGCTGCTGTTTCTTGTGGGAGACGCGGAGCATTTTTATTTTGCATAATAATCTGAAAACAGCTTTTCTAAAGAACGTATTTATCGTATTTATTTTATATATTCCTGGCAGTAGATGCAGAACTTCTTTATTTTGTATAATGATCTACAAACTGCTTTACTAAGGAACACTTTATCATATTCCAGACAAAAATTTTCGAATATATTATCAGAATTATTTGTTATGTATTATCGGAATTATTTATATAATCGATTTAGAAAATTTGTTAATCGTAACGATAAAAGTCGTTGTATATGAAGAAATCATTAAAACGCCGACTGTCGTATTAGTCGTATATGGATGTCATTAATTTTTATTGTAATATATTCAATTAAATCAAATTTCGATGGATGTTTGTTTTTTCGAAGATATAAAATGAGAAAATTTTAACATTGATTTCTGAGAAGGTGCGATAATTTCCAGTTATTGAGGAAATTTTCTTAGCAATCTCCATCGTCATCGCCATGGTTTAAAGTCTTAAAAAGATGAATGTACTATCATACTTTTTAAACGTTTCTATAATATTGAACCAAAAAAGGAACAGCGCAATCTTTCATATTTGATAAAAGAACAAGAAAATTTCTCTTTCTACGAACATTTCCTTAAATACACAGTCACCTTCAATTTTTGCCGATCGTTCAAAAGGTTCTGCGACCAATCGCGTTCGCGATTTCGATCGACCATATTCAGCGAGTGGTTGTATCCCCCGCGAACGATGAAAATTCATGCGAACCGATTCACCGTCACGGGTGACGATCAACTTTTCACGATCCAGCGGAGATTAATTGCTGTCGTCGAACATATGGCAGCGCCCACGCGAATTCGAGAGCAATACGGGTCAGCTCTGGTCTCTTTTCCATCGTTTTGAATAGAGTTTACATTTTTGTTTTCTTCATTCTCGATGGACTTTTGAAATCGTGAATCGGAGCGACACGCGTCACAGAAAAAGATTGGACGTGGTTCTACTGCAAAGAGGAATCGTTTCTTTCCCGTCGGAGGAGATGAGGTCAACGTTATTTTCTAATAGATGAAACGCTCGACGAAAGCGCACACACGCACACTCGCGCGCCTGATAACCCGAATAATTAAGTTTCCACGTTGATTCTCATATTCCTATAAAGGCATCGCCTCACGCCCACGCATAATTCCATTTCGACTCTCGTGAGAGACCATGGACCCGTGATTGCAAAGCCGTTTCAGAATCTAATGATGTTTTACTCGTAACGCGCCTGTGGAACTCGTTAACGATCGACCGGGCTGTTATCTGTATTATCGGTGCCACGATGTGATCGTTCTCACGAGATTCAAGTGTGACGAAATAACTCCTGCTTAACTGCGAGAAAGTGCAATCAATTTTTCTAAATTTATATTGCTTTTTCATACTTTTGTAAACGTAGAAAGTAACGGCTTTGTTTGAGGAAGCAGAGTAGATGTTGAAAAACGTATTGGTCCTCCAATTTGAATTTCAGTGTCATTTTTTTCAATAAAAAAAGTGACATTAGATCGCCGGATCTATAAGCGAATATTACAATAATAGGTCCTGGTAGATCATGGGTAGCTATAGCCATCTAACGTTGACGTGTGAGAACTAAAGTAGCGCCTTGTGCACTGCAACTGGCTCTCCTTGCTGGCATAACAGGTCGCAAATCTGCAAAATCCCCCTTCCATTCCTTAAATCCTCCATCCCTTCCCTGGATCTCGTCTCTTCCTTTTCCTAGATCTCCACTTTCCCTTACTTTTCCTTGATCTTCTCATCCCCTTACTTTCCCTAGATCTTGTTCTATAATTTAAAATTCGAATTTTAAATTAATAACAAACTGTGTCAAGAACGTTGTTCTATCCAACGTCGGATGGCTCTACTTGTACCTTTCATGAATCCGATGTCTTAATAACAGATTCCGACTATATCATTAATCGAGAAAAATAACTGAATATCTTTGCATTAATTAATAACAAATGCTCAATAACAAAATAACTTATACTCCTTAATAGCTCAAACACTGTAGAATCATTCATCTCACATATTATTAGACGTCAAGTCTCACTCTCTTCAACAATGTCTTTATACCACACATTATCAAAGTACTAATAATTGAACACTTTTATGAAACCAGATCAAACCAAAACAGAAAAAGTCCACTTACTTAATCCAACAATTTTAAAACTGCGTCATGGAACGATGATCGATAACATTTCGTCGGTACCGACAATTAATGATTTCCAGGCTCGGTCGGTACATCCGTCATAAGTTTCCCCCGATCTACGATCGCAGAAAATAACCCACATGTTGCCTCTCTGTTTTCGTTCCGTCATTCGATCAGCTGATCAGCCATGGAGACTTCAATCTTGAACGCGGTAAGAGGTCGTCCCGTATTGTCGAGCCTTTTATCAGCCTTAGGGAACAAAAATTTCTGTCTCGACCCTGTGTGTTAAAAATTTGTCGGTATCGCGATTGTTAGTCGTTGTTCATGGTGCTCGTTTGTGCAAGGCGTCCCGCCAGATTTTTCCTGACTATGTGACTGTGCGAGCTACGTCGTCTCAATATTGACATGTCAAACGTCTTCTGCTATTTTCCAGCTCTTTGCTTTACTACCAAAGCTACCGTACACAGTCCCCGTATCATTGTTTCTTCTCCATCGGTGCAGGTATTAGTATGACATTTTCTCTGTCACAGGCTCACGAGAGGCAAAGGAGAGCGGAAGCGTTGTTGCAAGAAGGACGATTCAAGGAGGCAGCCGAGTGTCATGAAATAGTAGCCAGTCTCTTAGGAGAGGCACACTCTCGACTGGAGTCCAACTACGTTCACTTCAAGACTTCCAGCTTATCTAGTCAAACTCCTCCGACTGTGATCAACTCGTTCCACTCTCTCATCACTCTAGAATCTCTGAAACTGCAACGGGACTACCACAAAAGACAGGCTGCTGTAGTTAGGTAACTATCGTTTGGTTCTTTAATCAATCGAGGTGCTATACACCCTACTAACTATGATTTACCACCTTGTACAGAATGAAACAAGCTCAGTATGACGAGTACAAAACTGCACTGGAAAACCAGAGGGAAATCCTCAACAAACAGGCAACCGAAAAGCTAGAGAAGGAAACTAGCGGAAAGTTGGATGGATCTCTTCGACAAGCCATATACAGAACCATCGAAGAACAAGATAGCCTGTTGACACTGATATCATTGCCAGACGACAGTGCCCAGGCTTTTAAGTACCCAAAAGACACTAACACGGTGATAGAGGAGCTGAAAACTGTGAATCACCAATTGCGTTGTCTGGTTGGCAACTTGCTCAGCCAGTTGGAAACCAAGGAGGAGGAGATCCGTCAACTGACAGAGCAACTGCACGCTGTTTCCGTCAATCCGAACGACGACACCAGATTAGATAATGCTCATTCGATGCGTCTCACGCCTTTGCCACCTCTAACTCCACTCGAGATGCCCCTTTTCGACTTCTCGTCGACGTAAAACGTTGCGCAACCGTTTTCTCCGTTTCTTTATACCCTGTCTCCCCGTTATCGAATCTTCCATGACAGCCGAGATCAGAGTACCGCAACGAAAATCAAAACAGCACTCGCAATAGTACAAAAACGAACATCGTTCTCTTCTCGGTGCGCTTGGTCTCTAGGCACAGGATATTAAAGTTCAAGTGTATAACAATCAGAGTTTTCTCGCGTCCTACGATGGTAGGATTTGTCTTGTATCTAACATTAACATAGTACTTATGTTCACCCGTTGTTTCATGCTATTCGAAGGGATCAAAATACATATCATCTGTAGGTACCGGTTAGCCACTCCATTTTGCAAGGTTCTACGTCTACGCGTGAAGACGAACGGTTCTTGCGGATCGATGTATAATATTGTACTGCCATACGAGCGTTTTTAGGCAGACTACGAATATAGGATAAGTAAGAAATGTTCATCGTCGGCTGGCAATGCGTCGGTATATGTGTGTTTGTATAACCGTTGTTAACAGTCAGTTACGTGTTGTGTAATTTACTCGTTGCTTGATCTGTTTTAATGTTACCATAAAATACGTGTGAGATCTTTGGAATACTTTATTGTATATTACGTAATGTTGCTCAATAAAACATCTGCTGGAAACGCAGTATTTTGTACACCTTTTGTACTAGCCAACGCATATTTTGTGTTCCAATGATTATTTAATTCAACTCGATGGAATACAGACAAACATTGATTTTACTAATTGTAGTTGTTATTAATGCTTTGATTGTAAAAGTTATGGAAATATTTCTCACAGAAAATGATTCTAAAAAGATTGAGTGACGGTACGCCTTTTAGGGGTTGCTAATGGCGTCTCTCGCGTCTTCTAGAACTATTACATTGTTTCGATATAAAATAAACTCTATTTCATAAACTTTTTATAGTTTCTATAAGAAGAAGATCTGTCCCACCGAATGGAGTAATTAAAATTTTGCCGCAGATTTTTAGTTTATAAAATAAATTTAAAAATATCCCATTCAAATTGATACGAGGCAACGACAGGTGTCTCGGTCGCTTAGAACATCGTTTAAACATGATTAAAAATTTGCAATATTATAAAAGTATACACCATCTTATCTGTGACAGCGTACAGCATCTTCTTCAGTAAAAAACATTGTATAACTATTACAATCAAAGCGTAACAAATTTAAAAAATTCAACTTTGTCTTTCCATCGTCACAATTGTCATATACTGCATATTACAACTCATAAAAAAATTCAAAATTTGTCAAACCAAATGAACAGAAAAAAGCTGTCTTCAAACAAGAAGTTGTCTTCGACTCTACTATACCAAAAAATGTGACATACTGTTCAACAAATTGACGCCTTCAGCTTCAAGGCCCGAACCTAAAATGGCATTCCAAAAATTACATAGAATGGGACGTTAAAAAATACAAAAAAAAATGTTTGGCAATGAACTAAATCTTTCGTGTAACTACTACTCGGTTCGACACTCTGTAAAATGATCTCTGCAAGCTCGTCGCGATCGAGAAACGGAAAATTCGTGACTGGGAAGCAGGCGATGAACGATGGATCAACCGGGCGAAGTAATAACAATTTTCATAGGACAAACTGGAGCCCAACTGGCGATGGCCTGTTGGGAACTATTCTGTTTAGAACATGGTATTTTACCCAACGGCTGTCTTTGTCCTGGCTACAATCCTCAGGACAATTCTGTTTGCACGTTTTTCGCAACGCTAAGTGTAAGTTAAAAAAAAAGTTAACACTTTTACGTAAAACAGTTTCACGGCACAGTGCATATTGCAGAAGAGAAAAATGACTCCGCGCACGGTAATCGTCGATCTAGAGCCCACAGTGATCGACGAGATCAGAACAGGCCCGTATTGCAGTTTGTTCAACCCCCAGGCGTTGGTTTCCGGGAAAGAGGATGCTGCGAACAATTTTGCAATGGGCTATGGTCAGATTGGCTGCGAGATGATGGATTTGGTAGTGAATCGCGTTTGCAAGACCTGGGAACGATGCTCGAATCCATCTGGGTTCATTGTATTCAGGTATTGCCGATTTTTCAGTATTTGAACACTGATGGTGTCTAATTAACAACTTTCTTGAACGATGAGTAGACCGTGGATTTTATGAATTTATGAAAAGAATTCAAAAGCGTATTATTTTCATCTTGTTCAGATTATTGAAGAGATGACAATTTTATTTGGATTCTGTTCTTTACGATCGATGTAGACAATTTTTATTTTGAAGAACTATGTTTTATATTGTATTATAATTCGATTTTATACTGAACTATATTTTATACTTTTTGGCGTTGAACTATATTTTAGTAATAATTTTATGAAAGAAGGAGCTTTAAAGAGAAAAGTGCTATTGCGCTTCGGAACTGCAGTGATGCAGTTAAAAATCGTATTGTTCAACGATAGAGCTTGATGAACAACACAAAATTATCCTCTGCAATAGAAAAAAAATGTATAGCTCGGTCCAGTTACTAGATTAACTTTGTACAAAGTTTAAAATAAATACAGCATGGAAATATTATATTTTGTGGGGAGGTTTGCAAGTGTCCAAATACTTATGAGTGTGTATGAATAAAGATTTTTCAATTTTTAAGATCACTGGGCGGCGGCACTGGGGGAGGATTTGGCACAAAGCTACTAGAACGCCTGACGTGCGATTTTCCAAAGCACGTCACGGTAGATTTTACAATTGTCCCAGCCCCCAATTTAGCCTCCGTCATCGTCGAGCCTTACAACGCTGTTTTAGCTACCCATGGCAGCGTGGAGCATGTGGATTGCTGCTTTCTTGCTGACAACGAAGCTCTTTACAACATCTGTGGAAGGTTCGACTCGTTTCTCATGTTTAAAGACATATTTAAAGAACAATAAATTTAAAGAACATATTTAAAGAACAATTGACTTTGTCTCTCAAGTGTTCAGATGTTATAGATCAGGGATGGGCACGGTAGGGGTCCCTCAAACGCCTGCTTCTCCCACCAACCTCTCTTTCGTGCGCGAGGCCTGCGCATCGTTTGCGACAGGCGAAGCTGTTCCTTCCTCTATGGCACTCTATGGTAACGGCGGATGCTGGTGGGGGACAGTGGGCGCTATGGTGGGGACGGTTTATCTCGATTGAGACAAAAATGCCCATCTCTGTTATAGATCATTCATTAGTGGATCGCGGGTTTGTGTGAAAAATAAAAATTGTGTCGAATTGAAATCAATTGCAAGAAATAGAAACGTGAGAAAGTTCTCTTTGTCTCTAATAATTTTAATTTGATAATTTCAATTTAAAAATAAGCAATTGACATTCTTTAAATCTTTTTAAGCTCCCTGCTATTTTAACCATTTGTGAACGAATGTCTGCATATGGTCGACATCAGCCTAGCCTATCGTAGTTATAAGTATATATAAAATCTAATTTAATCAAATCACATTCTCTCACTCATTCCCTCGTTCCCATTTACTTCCTCTTCTTCCTCTCTTCATTTATTCCTAATTAATTTTCCTCTCCTATCTACCCTATCTATTGCACTCTTTACTATATTACTCTTTGAATTTCATATTCCTCTGTCCCTTCCTTGCGTTGCACCTCCCCCATTTTTCTTTTTTCTTTCCTCCTCCAGATTCCTTAAACATTTGTCCATCTTCTTCTCCTTTCTCCCGCTCACTACCTCCTCCATCCTTATCCCTCTTAGTTGTAAACAAGTAATGTAATGGTTTATACGTCCGTGCAGATTTTTCTTTATATCTTAGTATCTACTCTGATATTGAATTTGCTGGTACAAGAAAAATGTTTGTAACAGTTCTAAAAAATCCTCGTCCGCGAATTATCAAATTCCAACCATTCAATTTTTTTCTAAATAAAATCCGCAGTCTATTAAAAACTATTTTATTATTTATGCTCAGGAACTTGGAGCTGGAAGACGCAGAGTACGCGAACCTGAACGGGGTCCTCGCTCAAGTAATTTCCAGCATCACCGCTTCGATGAGGTTCGAAGGGGCTGTGAACGTAAACCTGAAAGAACTCCAAACGAACCTAATACCTTTTCCAAGGGTTCACTATTGTCTGGCCACGTGTGCTCCACTGATAAGTCCTAGACTGGCTTTTCATTCGGAGATGAGCACGCAACAGATAACTTATGACTGCTTCGAGCCCTCTAATCAGGTGCTGAATCAAAACTTCTTGGAAGTGATCTGTAATAGTTCTTAATTAGTTGAATTGAACGAACTGAATTGCAGATGGCAAAATGCGATCCTCGTACCGGTGCATACACAAGTTGTTGTTTACTATATCGTGGCGAAGTCAGTCCCAGTGATGTCAATAATGCAATCGCGTCGCTGAAAGGGAGAAAGTCCATTCAGTTCGTCAACTGGAGTCCGACAGGGTTCAAGGTGCCCACACATTGTTATCAAACAATTGCGCAATTGTTAGAAAAATTACGCTTCCTCCGGGTCTTCGGTTCAGTCGTTTTCTAGTAATTAATCTTACGTCAGCGCTACGTCCTACAAGTGAATCGACATGTCATCCCTGGAGTTTTTAAAAATCGTTTGAATTCAGTCTCTTTTGGAATACTTTGATGTAAATTCGATTCGTTTTGGAGCAGAAAATTGAATGTAGTTCGCGGAAGCATTTCAATCAAAGTGAAGCTTCAAAGTACCTTTAGAACCTAGGCGTGGGTCTAAATTTGATGTGGGTTCAAAGGGACGATATGTGGGAAGGTAAATGCAAACGAAGTCTGTTCTCTACGTCAAATTCTGCAGTGGTGTTTGGGTTGGAGTTCAATTAAATTGGGAACAGGAAATTAAATGCTATTTGTTGTTGGATTTCATTAAAAGTGATGCTTCAAAGTACGTTTATGGTGGTCATGCAGGGCTGAATTTTAAGTTGGTTCAAAGAGTTGGTGCATGAGAAGCTGAATGTAAGCGGAGTCCAATTTTAATATCAAATTCTGCAATGGTATTTCGATTTAAATTCGATTAAATCGGGAAAAGACGATTAAATATAATAGAAAGTCCATTTTAAGTCTAAAATTCTGCAGTTATATTTTTTATGTAAATTGCATTAAGTTGTGAATAGAAAATTAAATAGAATTAATTCATCGCACTATTTTCAAAAAAGTGGTGTTCTAAAACATTTTGGGGACATGAATGAACAATGAATCAACAAGAATCTGTAGGGAGCTAAATAACTCCATTTTAAGCCTAAAATTCAGCAGTTATATTTTTTATGTAAATTGTATTAAGTTGTGAATAGAAAATTAAATAGAATTAATTCATCGCACTATTTTCAAAAAAGTGGTGTTCTAAAACATTTTGAGGACATGAGTGAACAATGAATCAACAAGAATCTGTAGGGAGCTAAATAACTCCATTTTAAGCCTAAAATTCAGCAGTTATTTTTTTTATGTAAATTGTATTAAGTTGGGAATAGAAAATTAAATAGAATTAATTCCTCGCACTATTTTCAAAAAAGTGGTGTTCTAAAACATTTTGGGGACATGAATGAACAATTAATCAACAAGAATCTGTAGGGAGCTAAATAAGTCCATTTTTAGTCTAGAATTCTGCAGTTATATTTTTTATGTAAATTGCATTAAGTTGTGAATAGAAAATTAAATAGAATTAATTCATCGCACTATTTTCAAAAACGTGGTGTTCTAAAACATTTTGGGGACATGAATGAACAATTAATCAACAAGAATCTGTAGGGAGCTAAATAAGTCCATTTTTAGTCTAAAATTCTGCAGTTATATTTTTTATGTAAATTGCATTAAGTTGTGAATAGAAAATTAAATAGAATTAATTCGTCGCACTATTTTCAAAAAAGTGGTGTTCTAAAACATTTTGGGGACATGAATGAACAATTAATCAACAAGAATCTGTAGGGAGCTAAATAAGTCCATTTTTAGTCTAAAATTCTGCAGTTATATTTTTTATGTAAATTGCATTAAGTTGTGAATAGAAAATTAAATAGAATTAATTCATCGCACTATTTTCAAAAACGTGGTGTTCTAAAACATTTTGGGGACATGAATGAACAATGAATCAACAAGAATCTGTAGGGAGCTAAATAAGTCCATTTTTAGTCTAAAATTCTGCAGTCATATTTTCATTTAAATTGTACTAAGGTACAAATAGAAAATTGAATATAATTAACTCACAGCATTTATTTTAATAATGCTGGTGCTATAAAGTGCCTTTAGATATGAATAGATGATGAGGGGTTCAAATAGAATCTACGAGGAGTTAAATATAATCTAATTCGATTTTGTAGTTGACAGGCAAATAATGAAGTATGAAATAAATAATCATAAAGAGGACAAGATGCAAAGACGATGCAACGCAGAGTAAATTAATAGGTAAAACCACCCACAGGTAGGAATCAATCGTCAGCCCACCACATCAGTTCCTGGCGGCGATATTGCCAACTCGAAGAGAACAGTCACTATGCTGAGCAACAACACTGCCATCAAGCAAATGTGGACCATGCTCTTAAAAAAATTCGATATGATGTACGAGAAAAAAACTTTCGTGCATCACTACGTGGGAGAAGGGTTGGAGGAAAGTTTTTTCGACGAAGCTCGGGAAAATGTAGCTACTTTGATCAATAATTATGAAGACGTTGAAAAATAAGCAACGTAAATTGAGGACATGGATGATCACCATTGTTTTCGCCTGTATTGGTAAACATTCGAGCCTAATTGTTTTTTAAGCTTGAGTTATTATCTGACGAGATAAAATGTTCTTTTTAATCGCTACATTTAGAATCGACCGATCGGAGGGAATTAACAATATGAATAATTGGAAGATAACGAAGTGAACTTCGTTCTTGAAGAAGGAAAACGTCAAAGTTAACGTAAGAGAACAAACTAGGTGAGAATTTGTTTCTTTGTAGATACGTAAAGAATGAGATGTTCCCAAAATGTTATCCTTGAATTCCCAAAAATTACAAAGTTACAGTGATTTCAAGCTTGAATAGTACGAGAGCACTGCAAGTAATCGAAGGTTGTACTTGATTTCTTCTAACAACTTTAATTTTTATTTGTGTTTGGTAAAAAAATTATTGAACATTCTTAAAACATAAACAAAAGTGTTCAAAAAAGTCAGATAGCAAAATATTTTGTAGTTTCATAGTAAAAAATTCTCAAACATAATCCTTGTCAAAATACCACCCCTATTATAAGCGACAGAAGCTTTGCTAAATCAGCCTCCATTTAGAAATATTCTAGCTCAGAATTTTTAAAAAATCTATTCCTTTCTTGCACGTTCTGAAAGAATAGATTTTCAAAAATATAATCTAAGAAAAATATCTTCAAGTTCCCAAAAATTATGAAGTTACAGTGATTTCAAGCTAGAATAGTACGAGAGCACTGCAAGTAATCGAAGGTTGTACTTGATTTCTTCTAACAACTTTAATTTTGATTTGTGTTTGGTAAAAAAATTTTTGAACATTCTTAAAACATAAACAAAAGTGTTCAAAAAAGTCAGATAGCAAAATATTTTGTAGTTTCATAGTAAAAAATTCTCAAACATAATCCTTGTGAAAATACCAACCCTATTATAAGCGACAGAAGCTTTGCTAAATCAGCCTCCATTTAGAAATATTCTAGCTCAGAATTTTTAAAAAATCTATTCCTTTCTTGCACGTTCTGAAAGAATAGATTTTCAAAAATATAATCTAAGAAAAATATCCTCGAGTTCCCGAAAATTACGAAGTTACAGCGATTTCAAGCTTGAATAGTACGAGAGCACTGCAAGTAATCGAAGGTTGTACTTGATTTCTTCTAACAACTTTAATTTTGATTTGTGTTTGGTAACAAAATTTTTGAACATTCTTAAAACATAAACAAAAGTGTTCAAAAAAGTCAGATAGCAAAATGTTTTATAGTTTCATAGTAAAAAATTCCCAAACATAATCCTTGTCAAAATACCACTCCTATTACAAGCGACAGAAGCTTTGCTAAATCAGCCTTCATTTAGAAATATTCTAGCTCAGAATTTCTAAAAAATCTATTCCTTTCTTGCACGTTCTGAAAGAATAGATTTTCAAAAATATAATCTAAGAAAAATATCCTCAAGTTCCCAAAAATTACGAACTTACAACCATTTGAAGTTGTTATAGGGTAGGTACATAGCAAGTAATCGAAAGTTGCACTTGATCACTTATAACAATCACAACTCCAATATTCCGAACGTCTAAAAATTCACACGCTTTACTCGAACACGAACCTAACTATTCCAGAAAGTCTCACATCAAAATCCCTCATACTTTCAGAATAAAAAATCCCAAAGTAGCCTTTGCGAGAACCAGATATCCATACTGAATTACCCCTGGATTTCCTCATCATCATCAATTAAAAATTTAGCCAACCCACGTCTCGATCAAACAAGATCACCAATGGAGAGAGAATGAAGGCCTCCAACATGGGATTAACAATGAAATTAACAATGGATCAAGATAATCACATGGTCAGAAGCGCGACAGCACAGGGGATGGAAAAATTCGCCGCGTTGGTCTCGGCTTTCGTCCGGGAAACGAGAGACCGCGTCGATTGTGCAAGATTAAGTCGAATTTGCGTGCGATAAGACGGCTGTCGATGGCAGACATAGTGGCACCAGTGTCGCGATGCCGGCTCGCATGATCCCACGCGTCGTTCCCATCGTTTGGCAGCGAGCACGAGCCGCGTTGACGATAACGAGCTCGCTGCCACGCGTTCTCCTCGAGCTCGAAACAATAACAATGCTCTGGGCTCACGTAACACCGTGGATCTGATAAGGACCCTCGCCGACTGGTTAATTCCCGGTGATAACGGTGCGTCACCTGCTTTTGTTCTGGAAATAATTGGAACCGTATCTCCGGGCATCGAGATACCCGCTCAATGGATTTCCCCGTGTAGACCTCTGACGAATCAACGAGAAATTATATTACAATAGAGACACGATCAAAACTGTACCGGAAGACAGCAATCAAAATTTCAAACCACGATGCAGAACCTGAAACGAGAGCTACAGACTCTATCGATCTACAGCGCCCGATTGTTGTCTCTGTGGCACCATTAAAAATTATTGTACTGTAATTCGAAACAATGCTCATGTTAGTCTCTGTGTTTAACAAATACAAAGCGTTCAAACGTAGTACGAGTAAACAGACTAGATTTCATATGGACAAAATGGAAAATATATGTAGGATCTTTATGCGAAATAAAAATTTTTTGGAATCTATTATAAAGAACAGAAGATAAATAGAAGCTTCATTTTTGTTTTTATAATTTTAATAAGTAGGCTGCGGATCTTTTAATGATTTTTAGAAATTGCAAGATACAGGAGCCAAATTGATATTTAATTCTTCCTTTAATTATTTGAATAAGCTGAAAATAGCGTATAGATATTCTTCGATGATTCTAATTTTTCTACTGTTTTAACACTAATCCTATCAGCGCCGGTCAAATGACCGCTTCCAGATTTTTAATTTTACTATTATTGAAGTTATAAAGATGCTTCCACTGGAAATGGTTATGCACACATTTTTATTAAAATATAAATTCTAATAAAAATGGCACAAAATTTAAATAAATTCAATTGTGCCATTTTTAGAAGGGAGGACATAGTAATCACGATTAATGGACGGTAGGTTTAGTGTTAAATTGCAGCTGGTCATTTTTGGCATAAATGCATAAACTCCGGAGTCTAGTCATATGCAACCAAAA
Organism: Sphecodes monilicornis; assembly: GCA_913789915.3. Lineage (NCBI taxonomy): Eukaryota > Metazoa > Arthropoda > Insecta > Hymenoptera > Halictidae > Sphecodes > Sphecodes monilicornis. Next base: position 15,809,797 of record OU565295.1, read on the forward strand.
TACATTAAACCAAATTATATGTTTGAATTCTTGAGTCGAAATAGCTTCGAGTGCGAAAGGTTAATGTTAATGGATGGGCATTTTTGTCTCAATTGAGGCAAACCGTCCCCACCATAGCGCCCACTGTCCCCCACCATTATCCGCCGCTACCGTAGAGGAAGAAAGTGCTTCGCCCGTCACGAAGAGTGCGCATGCCTCGCGCATGAAAGAGAAGTTGGTGGGAGAAGCAGGGGTTCGAGGGGCCCCTACCGTGCCAATCACGGATGTAAAGAGATGATTGCAAAAATTCGTGACCGATTTTAAAATAAAACACAAGCTGTTTTAAAATTAATAGAACTGGTATTATTTTCTCAATTATATGGCCATTATTATTTTCAAAAATCTAAATGTAAAAAATATTTCGTCTATTATGAAGCACGGAGGAAACTGTGCGTTAAAATTCAGATAATCGTGCTACATTATAGCACTCAACAATCGTTGTTCGATCAACACGATTGCTCCTATCAGTTCCCAGCGTTTCAGACAACCGATCAAGCTCGATCGTCGATCAAACGGAGAGACGGCAACGATGTCTTGAACTTTGTCTAGATCCGAAAACACGGGACACGCGAATCCGAAACGATTTACAGGCCCGTGTGTGCCCATACTGATAACATATCATCTCCAATCAAACAGTATACCCTGCCCCCCAGCGAAGACACCACTATTTCGACCTTATCTTTCACGTGGACGTCTACGTTTACGTAATTTCTTTCAAAGTCTACAGAGATTTGAGATTCAGAGACCACGAGAAATATAGACAGTTGGAATGTCCATTATTTTCAGCTGAAGTACTGGGAAATAATTTTTAAATAATTCCATGATTGAATTTAAAGTGAATTTATCACAGCGGATTTTGTGGATTTATGAGAAAAATGTGTAGAAGCAATTTAAAACAGTGGAAAGATTAATAACGTTAAAGAACATCGATATGTAATTTTCAATTTTTTTTTAAATTTTTAAGAATTTCTAAGTAATTCCCGCGTCTTCACAAATTGATGCAGACTATTTTTATTTTCTATAAAGATCCGCAGTCCATTTATCACCTGTCAGTGGTTATCAAAAAAAAACTGTAAAGATTTCAATTGATCCAGACACTTTGGTAGATCTAGACAGCTCGGGCGTTCAAAATTTCCAGGTGGCAAACGGAGAATTAATTTTTTTATGATTCTATAGTCGAGTCTTGAAGCGATACAGTGATTTCAGTACATTTAGAAATTTTAGGCAGTGTGAATGCCCATCAATTTCAGTTGGCAAAATGAGAAATTAATTTCTAATCACTCGATGGTCGATTTTTCAAAAGAAACAATTTTGTAATGACTGAAATGATCGAGTCCTCAAGAGAAATTATTTTTAAATGATTTAATGGTTGTGTCTTCAAGAAAAATAATTTTTTAATGATTTAATGGTCGAGTCTCCAAGAAAAATAAGTCTTTAATGGTTAAATGGTCGAGTCTAAAAGAGTAATAATTTTGTGATGGTTGAATGGTCGAGTCTTGAAGGGAAATAATTTTTTAATTGTTAAATGGTCGAGTCTCCAAGAGAAATAATTCTTTAATTGTTAAATGGTCGAGTCTAAAAGAGTAACAATTTTGTAATGGTTGAATGGTCGAGTCTACAAGAAAAATAATTCTTTAATTGTTAAGTGGTCGAGTCTACAAGAGAAATAATATTGTAATGGTTGAATGGTCGACTCTCCAAGAGAAATAATTCTTTAAGTGATAAATGGTCGAGTCTAAAAGAGTAATAATTTTGTAATGGTTGAATGGTCGACTCTCCAAGAGAAATAATTCTTTAATGGTTAAATGGTCGACTCTCCAAGAGAAATAATTCTTTAATTGTTAAGTGGTCGAGTCTTGAAGAGAAATAATTTTTGAATAGTTGAATGGTCGAGTCTACAAGAAAAATAATTCTTTAATTGTTAAGTGGTCGAGTCTACAAGAGAAATAATTTTGTAATGGTTGAATGGTCGACTCTCCAAGAGAAATAATTTTTTAATTGATAAATGGTCGAGTCTAAAAGAGAAATAATTTTTGAATGGTTGAATGGTCGTGTTTACAGCGAATTTATCACTTACGAGTGGTTATCGGAAATACTCCAGACCGTTATCAATTTGCGATCGCTGTATCGCGATCACGATGTCCGCTTGTTTCACCTCGTGACGACCGGAAAGATTCACGTGAATCATGCAACTTCCATGTTGCTCGCGCCCTCTCCGCCCCGGTTACGCGTTTTGCGTATTATCCCCTCGGATAACGCAGTGCAACCGACTTTTGCGTCGAACAGCGACAAGAATTACGTAGTCAGACCGCACGGCCCCGATGAACTCGCGGATCAGACAGCTCTGACAAATTTTCCATTGACTGTTCTGCTGGTGGAACTTTCTTCGGAACACGAGGAACGTGCGCGGTTCTGATAAGTGCGGAATAAACGCCTAATTCCTTCTCCGCGATTCATACCGCGTCTTACTATGAACATTTCTGAGAAATCCTAGAGAGACACAGTAATTTATAAATTAGTAATTTTCGATACTGTGATTTTTATTTTTGATGTATCAACTTTGTGGGCATGAGAAATAATTCTGTGACATGTTCTGCGATGGTTAAAAATATCACAAATATTCTGCAATAGTTAAAACTATAGAGAATAGTGTTTTCTAAAATTTGTCTGAAAATAATTCTGCGAAATGTTCTGCGATGGTTAAAAATATTGCAAATATTCTGCAATAGTTAAAACTATAGATTTGAATTTGAAACTGAATTTTTAAAACATTTTTAGATCAAACGTAATTTGTTAATGCTTAGAATGGGCTACAAAATTTGCAAAAATTTTAATAAAATACATTCAAGTATGCCGTTCGAGGCTATATTATGGAATCATTTGAAAGAAGTCGGAAAAGTTTGATATTTGGAATTATTATACTGTATACAATTTTTCTGAGATCAAGAAGGAGCTCGATGTATCATTAAAACTCTAATTAACAATTTCAAACTGAAGGACTCGAGATGCTCGTTTTTTAGACTTCCAAAGGTTGATCCCTGGATCAAGAGACTTTCCACATTGACTTTCCTGTTAGCAAAAAGATAGAACTCGGGAAATTTTCCGTCAGGGGCTTCGCTGTCTGTTACGTTAATCTTTCGAGATTAATTGCAGGGAACTTTTTTCTGAGAAGAAGAGTAAGATTGGAAAGTACAAAAGATGGTGGTTTGATGATAGTAAGGTTAACTAAGCTTAGATTGGTTGGATGGTGCTTCGGCTTTAATCGCTGTGGATTAATTATGACCTACAGACATTAACTAAAAATGTGTCTCCCGTTTTAACACTAAACCTAGCCGGTCAAATGACCGATTGTACATTTTTTATTTTACAATTATTGAAATTATAAAGATATCTTCATAGGAATTGACTCAATAAACTTTGTTCAATCATATATTGTCATAAAAATGGCACAAAATCTAAATAAATTAAATCTTGCTTATTTTATAAAACAACACATGCTAGCCAATTTTAGCTCTCGGTAGGTTTAGTGTTAAAGATTCCTACAAGCCAAAAATAGCGTAACAACTATCCTGAATTCTTGTAATATCATCATAGTTTTGTATTTCAAATAATTTTTGTCATAGATGCATAAATTGTAAAGTTTCTTAAATAGTTCTGGTATTTTCACTATCTATATTTAGATTTGTTTTTGTCATAACTTCATAAAGCACAGATTCTTAAACTCTTCTATTTTCACAGTTCTGTATTTGAATTGACTTTTGTCATAAGTGCACAAAGTGCGCAGTTTCTTAAATTCTTCTATATCCACAGCTCTGCATTTGAATTTATTTTTGTTAGAAGTGCATACGGTCTGCATAATATTTATTACAAGTAAAATGTTGGTGACATTAATTATTTCAGCTTTGTGGTTCTAACTAATTTCTGCTTTGTAATTAGTTTCTGCGCATATACTTTCCCATTATTTGGACTGCATAATAGAATTTCTTTAGGTCAAAATTTTGAAAATTGTAGGAGTTATAGCACCACATTCACCGATCTGGTCTAAAACGTCATTTTGTTTGAATTTATTTTGGTTAGAAATGCATATACGATCTGCATAATATTTCTTACAAGTAAAATGTTAGTTAATTATTTTAGAATCGTCGTGCTATCTCGGTTTCGCGTTAAAAAGTTTACCGAAGCTATTAAAATCTAAAGAAATCGATTACGGTACATAAAAAATCGACGCGCCAAATGAACTTGCAAAAGTTCCGTTTTCCATACCGACACCAATGAATTTCTCGCATCTGCAGGAAAGTATAACGCCGTTTAAAAAGAAGCGAGAGTACTAAAGATAGCGAATACGCGCATCTCCGTCAACAGCTATTAAAATTTCATTCTCCCGGGAGGAAGAGATCCGGCGTCCCTCCGCGTCTATGAGCTCTTATCAATGCTATCAAGCGCGAGCACGCGCGGGGCTGACGCAATTTGTCTAAACCGAAAGAATTGAATAAATGTTAAGAAGGTTAGACATCTAGCAATAAAGAAAAAAAGATACTCAAATTTTGTCCAGCTGCACACGAGAATTTCTCGCATCCATCTTTCAAAACTCGACAAACCTGCTCGAATTAAAATTATTTTTCATTTCCGTGGGAAAAATGATAATTTCGCAGCGTTATTTTCCGAACAGCCTGTGCTACAGGGAAGAAAAAAAACAGAGCATGATCTTCGGTTTGGATTAAATTCACGATAGTAACGATTAACCGATAAGACTGACGCATTCTGTCTAAACCGAAAGAATTGAATAAATGTTAAGAAGGTTAGACATCTAGCAATAAAGAACAAAGATATTCAAATTTTGTCCACCTGCACGCGAGAATTTTCGCATCCGTCTTTCAAACCTCGACAAACCAGCTCGAATTAAAATTATTTTTCATTTCCGTGCGAAAAATGATAATTTCGCAGCGTTATTTTCCGAACAGCCTGTGCTACAGGGAAGAAACAAAAACAGAGTATGATCTTCGAGAAACGATTAACCGACAAGGCTGACGCATTCTGTCTAAACCGAAATAATTGAATAAATGTTAAGAAGGTTAGACATCTAGCAATAAAGAACAAAGATATTCAAATTTTGTCCACCTGCTCGCGAGAATTTTCGCATCCGTCTTTCAAACCTCGACAAACCTGCTCGAATTAAAATTATTTTTCATTTCCGTGGGAAAAATGATAATTTCACAGCGTTATTTTCCGAACAGCCTGTGCTACAGGGAAGAAACAAAAACAGAGTATGATCTTCGAGAAACGATTAACCGACAAGGCTGACGCATTCTGTCTAAACCGAAAGAATTGAATAAATGTTAAGAAGGTTAGACATCTAGCAATAAAGAACAAAGATATTCGAATTTTGTCCACCTGCACGCGAGAATTTTCGCATCCGTCTTTCAAACCTCGACAAACCAGCTCGAATTAAAATTATTTTTCATTTCCGTGGGAAAAATGATAATTTCGCAGCGTTATTTTCCGAACAGCCTGTGCTACAGGGAAGAAAAAAAAACAGAGCCTGATCTTCGAGAAACGATTAACCGACAAGGCTGACGCATTCTGTCTAAACCGAAATAATTGAATAAATGTTAAGAAGGTTAGACATCTAGCAATAAAGAACAAAGATATTTGAATTTTTTCCAGCTGCACGCGAGAATTTCTCGCATCCATCTTTCAAACCTCGACAAACCTGCTCGAATTAAAATTATTTTTCATTTCCGTGCGAAAAATGATAATTTCGCAGCGTTATTTTCCGAACAGCCTGTGCTACAGGGAAGAAAAAAAAACAGAGCATGATCTTCGGTTTGGATTAAATCCACGATACGAACGATTAACCGATAAGGCTGCACTCGAAGATGGATATCGTTCGATAAGGCTCGTTACCGAGTTCTACGCGAGGATAAGCGGCGGAAACTATAAATAACGTCGCGAAAATAATCAGGTGGCGATCGATTGGCACGTTGGAGTACCACGAATTTTTCAGTTCACCTGGATCAGGGGATCGAGACGATCGGGACACGGATCAGGTGATCCAGACGATCCGGACCAATGCGATTCGAGTGATCCAGCGAGTCAAGCGCGTCGCGCGTGGCTGTCCGATAAGAAACTATAGGCGCAGCAGAGTAGTATGATAAAACTACGCTGTGAGCTTACGAGGACTTTGTCGAGAGCTTGCGCGACCTCCTAGATTCCCAGAACTCCTGTTTGACTACGTTAAGCTTGCCTAGCACGAGGAATATTCTCTTCGGATACATCAGTCGCGTAATTTTAGATGCAACTGTGTTTGAAGAGAGATCCGCGAATTGATTATGCCGGAATGGCACATGAACAATGCTCGTGTTTCTCACGTGCAGACCAAACGCTAATAATGTTCGGCGAAATGGTTTTCCAGTAAATGATAGCGAGTGACAGAGGATTTGAATCGAAGTTTTTAAATCATTGGAACTGTGCATGATTGTTGTAATTTTTTATAAAGTATTATTTAGTATCTTTGCTTTGAGGTTTATTTTGGTTTCGTTTTTAAATTATTGTTTCTTTTTTCAGTTGCACTGTGGACGTCAGGAAGAAAATTATTATGGTTCTGATGGAATCTGTTAAATTTTGTGGGACTGCCAATATACAGGATGTCCCATTTAAGTTGAGATTGTAAATAATCTCGAAGACATATGATTTAAAAAAAAACAAACTGACACATGTCCTTTAGTGTTTCGAGTGGGGAGTCAAATGGCACTACTAGTTTTCTAATTCGTGGGCGTTTTCAAGGTTATTTCAAGGTCATTTTGTCTTTTTTTATCATAAACCCATATTTTTATTTTGGAATCATATTCTACGTAAAACAATGCACAACTTTTGTTTGAAACATTTTTTTGTAAGATTGTAAGAACTTTATTATGTGTTCATGAATCTTTTATTAAACGAATTACTAAGTGTCTCGAAGTTGAGGGTAAAAATTTCAAGCATTTATTATGATGTTCTTAAATGAAATAAAAAATCTTCCAGAAGAAAGTAACGTTGTCATTTTAATAGAAAAACAAAATTATCCTTTACATAAACATGAAAAATCAACTAAATATCATAAGAAATATTGAACTTACAAAATGATGTTTCAAACAAAAGGTGTGCACTTTTTACGTAGAATATGATTCCGAAATAAAAAAAAGGGTTATGATAAAAAAAGACAAAATGACCTTGAAATAACCTTGAAAACGCCCACGCATTAGAAAACTATCTGTGCCATTTGACTCCCTACTCGAAACACTAAAGGACACGTGTCAATTTGTTTGTTTTAAATCACATGTCTTCGAGATTTTTTACAATCTCAACTTAAATGGGACTTTTCAGTGTCTTTTGCTTTGCGGTTGATTTTATCGTTGATGGTTTGTTTCGTTTCTGAATTATCGTTTTTTTTTTAAGATTGCTTAATCAGGAGGAAAATAATTTTTATTCTGAAGTTTTATGTCTGCTGGTGAAAATAGGACAGAAAGAAATACAGTTTTATTATTTATGGCTACTTTGCTAGTCTAGAAAATTATTTCACGCGTAAATTGAACAGTTCGCGAATTTTCGCGATCATTATGAGACGCAAGAAAAAGATTACATCAACGGGCATCCGAGTGACGTCTGTATGACGACATACATATCTCGTTTGGTCAGAAACAAAATGCATCATCGGGTGTACACAAAATGTCATCAATAGATTGTGCATCTTTGCGGAAATTAAAATTTTTCACCGCTATTTTTCTGTGATTAGAGTTAATTGGCAAGTTAGACATTGCATCGAACATTTTATCCCCAAACAAACAAGATTTAAGATTATCATCCTTCAGTCGTCCTTCTTCATAATTTAACAAATTTGTTCACTGTTTTTTGAAAAAATTGCACGTCCTGTACATATTCCATTCATCTGGACTCATCTTGTATCATCTTTATAATTTTCAAAGAAGAATTAATAGGGTTAATTCATTTATCAATTATTCATCTATCATAATGATTTTTCATCGAATTCAGAGAAATGTTCAAATTGTGCTGGCCAATGTTTCTTCTAAACAGTCTTTATTTACAAATTTTTTAAAAATTCTTTTACTATAAATCATAGAATTCATTTAAAAACAATAGATTCGATGTCTACTTGTTACTCGAAACGAATTATACGTTTCACCAGTGAATTTTTCATTTACACTGACTTTCCCAACATGTCTCTTCCCCAACGACTTAAACCATCGTTTAACATTTTCAGCACGGATCAACACATCAGAGCGCTCCATAAATTTGCAAAAATCCACAACGTACTTATCGCTCTTCCACATTGTCAAGAGAGACGATTTTTCCTCAGAGCACAAGCATTAATTGCACAGCGATTCGCAAATGCATTTCGTCGCAAATGGTGCATGCAGCCGATGGAAAAATTTGTTGGACGATTTCAGCGTATCTGACGCGGTGGCAAACATTCGCAAACATTCGGCAATATAATGTAGGTGATTCGTCGCGATTCCGAGAGAGAAATGCGCGCACAAGATTAACCGTGTTTTCCCGAATCGATTTAGATCACCTGACGCGAGGCGAATCGGAGAAATTGAGTCGCACACGAACGTTAGATTATTTTGCAATTTAGCGGAAACAACGGTGTCGGCATAAACAACCGATAATGGTCGTTACCATACCGAAAACAGAAAAAATATCGCTTTGTTTTAAGCGTGGGGCCTCGAACGGATTGCATTCAACCGGATCAAGGTTTTCGCTAAAATTTCCGCTTAACAATTGTGGCATATATTTCTGCGAAACATCGTTGTTTCTTAGCAAAATATTATCTTCTTCCAATAAGAACAATTCTCTTGTGAATAACACCAGCTTGACAAAAATTAAAAGCTGATGGGAACAATAAAAACACTGTAAAGACAGTTCAATATTTGCAATTTTTAGTGCATTATTGCAGACCAAACTCGGACCTTTCAATGAACATAGCTTTTGAAAATTTTTGATCAAGACGAAAATGTTCTTTTTGTAGAAAATGATTTGTCTCAGGTTTCAAGAAAGCTTTCACATGTTCCAGGGTTGACGTTGATGCAAAAGTGCAATTTTTCGAGGGATCAAAAGATTAGTTTCGCTGAAGCTTTCAGAAAAATGTGTTTCCACGTTGTAACATTTTACTAAAAAATGTTGTGAAATTATCATTATTTCTAATCATCCCCTTCGCGATTATGTTCGTACACTCACGCCACTCTTTTTATCAACGTCTATGTTTTATCTCAATCCCAAATCATCAAAAACATAGTTGAAATTCAATAATGAAATAAACACTTGATAATAACGAAAACGAAGCAATAATAACATATTTCTTATTGACATGTTTATTTATTAACATTTGCCTACGCATTTTCTACTTGTTTTTAAAATGTTCTTCATACACCAGTAATTGCGAAAATAAAATTTATATTGATTTAGTGTCAGAGAACATATTTCTTATTAATATGTTTACAAAATTGATTCTTATTATTTAACCTTTGTACCAATGGCCTACGCATTTTCTACTCGTCTTTAAAATTTTCTTTATGCAATGGTAATTGCGAAAATAAAATTTATATTGATTTAGTATCAGAGAACATATTTCTAATTAATATGTTTACACAATTGATTCTTAATATTTAACATTTGTACCAATGGTCTACGCATTTTCTACTCGTTTTTTAAATTTTTCTTTACACGCTATAGTAATTGCGAAAATAAAATTTATATTGAGTCAGTGTCACAGAAATATACAGAAATGTTAAAACTACAAGATTGATAACTAAACTTAGCAATTTTACTCTCATTCTAACTTCTACATAACAAAAAATAAAAATCGAGATTTAATTCGCCTGCAATTCATTAAATTCTTCAGAGAATGCAGTCCAAATTAATGGATTAAATACGTAGAGACATTCCTAGGCTTTTTAGAGCTTCTACCAAAAATTCGTCATCTCATTCTAATTATTACATAATAGCTTACAACAATTGCAATCAGCATGAAGAACGAGTCATTCAAACAAACAATTGCATCCAATCCACTGGGAATTTCTATTTCTTATGAAACTCAGTCAAAATAAATAAATCGCATTCTCAGAAGAGTTGCTTGGGCTCTCTAACATGAATCATCGCACTTACATAATTGCGAACACAGTAGAAATAATGAATGCGGATTTTATGCATTTGTAGCAAAAATGCGTCAAAATCAAAACTACGGATACAATAAAAGAATTAGAATGTGTGAACACAGTAGAAATAATGAATGCGGATTTTATGCATTTGTAGCAAAAATCCGTGAAAATCAAAACTGCGGATACAATAAAAGAATTTAAAATGTGTGAACACAGTAGAAATAATGAATGCGGATTTTATGCATTTGTAGCAAAAATCCGTGAAAATCAAAACTGCGGATACAATAAAAGAATTTAAAATGTGTGAACACAGTAGAAATAACGAATAGACCGCGGATTTTATGCATTTGTAGCAAAAATGCGTCAAAATCAAAACTGCGGATACAATAAAAGAATTTAAAATATGCGAACACAGTAGAAATAACGAATAGACCGCGGATTTTATGCATTTGTAGCAAAAATGCGTGAAAATCAAAACTACGGATACATCCAAATAATTTAGAATATACGAACACAGTAGAAATAACAAATAGATCGCGGATTTTATGAATTTGTAGCAAAAAGGCGTGAAAATCAAAACTACGGATACATCAAAATAATTTTAAATATACGAAAAAAGTAGAAATAACAAATAGATCGCGGATTTTATGCATTTGTAGCAAAAATGCGTGAGAATCAAAACTACGTATACATTAAAAGAATTTAAAAAATTGTTTCTGACTCGTCAAAATTATTGAAAGAGAGAATACCTCGTCACCTACTTTCCAATCCCTACGATCGACATGGAATATTTTTATTCCACATAAGAAATCCACAGTTTAACGACGAGAATAAACAAATTGGTCGCTCGGTAGCGGTCGAGTGTACATGAGACAGCGAAGTGATCGAATCGCAAACAAACAAGGTCGATGCTCGGGATGTTTGGACTAGTCAAAGTTCCCGCGTTGCTTAATGATCGTGGACTCTAATCGGTATTTTGGTTCGCGGAATTGCGCCACACTCGACTGGTCTTATTGGTTACTATGCGATAACGATGCATCGGTAGGTGGGCGACGAGTAGATCCCCGGTGACCATCGAAATCTCGGTTCTTTAAGAATCCCACGCAACCCCCACCAAAGCTCGAGAAGCGTACGCGAACGAGGATTCGATAATCACGATGAATGACGCGGGAACAATTTCTTATCACCGACCCCGTGACGTTCTACTAATCGTATAAATTATCCAACCGAGGAGGTCTGTTCGTCAGTTCACAGTTTCTTCTCGCAAGATCGCGAGCGTGGCACATCTGCCGCAACAACACTAAATTGCTGCCATACTACAACGCTCTAACAACACTGCCAACCAACAGCAGAACTGTTACGGTTCTACTTGAACGATCTAGTCAATTTCTACAGTATAACGCAAAGGTGAGCATTTATTTTCCGAGACTCCATCCTATTCCAAATAAGTATCCTTTCTTGGCTCTTTCATCTTTAGTGACTTCTCCTTTTATTCTTAATTTTCCTGGTTATGGTGCTTTCTTGTTAGTGAAACGACGTTAAACAATACGTCCATATTTTAATATTGAACTCCACTAAATTTGTTAAATAATTTCATTACGTAGAACTTCAATTTATACTTTCCATCTTCAAGATACGGTACATATAATTTGAACAACGACTGACATTTCCAGTACACATCAGAGTAATCAAATTTTGGCACTAGTACAATTTAGTAATGATTTTTTCATTACTAATTCAAATTCTGGATGACAGGTACAATGCAAAGATTATGCGAATAAAATTTGATTTTCTACAAAAGAGGTCTCTTGATATTTTGCCATATTTCGCATAGTTACCGAGATATTTGCAAATTTATAAAAAACGGGAAATCTACTTTACTGGCTAAACCAGGCCAATTTGACACCATGTTATACATACATTTTTTTCTTGAAATAACCCCAAGAACACAAATATAACCTTAAAAGGAGGAGCCACGGAAATCGTACTCTCCCCCAAATTTTAATACCAAGCTGTACTCGAATTATAAAGCAATTTTGCTAAATAAAACAGCAATATTTTACAAGCATACTTCAGGAGACACATCAAGCATTTAGGCAATCATAAACGCTATCAGCAACGAAAGGATTAAAACCACTGTATTCAAAGTAAACCAATGTCCCGTTAACCAGAGCAACCCTTCCCCACCCAAAACCTTCAAGAACCTAAAAACAAGCAATGTCCTATCAACAATACCTAATCAATTTCTGAATCATTTTTCCAGATGCTGATCGGTGGTGCAGTGAGCTACGTAGCAGGCCAGCAGGCAGTACGCACAGTGTACTGGCGAACGGCGAACAATGGCCGCTTGCTGAAGACAGCGAAGACCTGCCGGTTCCAGGGTCCGCCAAAACCGGCGCCATCCTCCACGTTCCAAGGTCAATCGCGCATTGACCCGATACCGAACTCTGTCCTCAGCAAACGGGACTAGACAACACTCACCATGACACTGAAACAAAGAAAAACTCTGGCTCAAACTGGGAGGGGTGGGGGGGTTGCGAGAGACTGCATCGTTAAGGATGACGACTTCTAGACTTGTACATAGCTATAAACAGAATTAGACTTGTACATAGAAATTAATAATTTAAGTTATATTTTAACCACTTGTACGCCAATGGCACGACTGTCCAATAAAGACAATATTTATTTTCTTTAAAAGCCTTGTTTAGACGACACTTTTTAACAAAATCAAACCACTCTTTTCTATTCAGGTTTTGCATACATATTTTTCATCGTTTGGACAATATCATATCATTTTTTGAAGATGAAATATTCAAGATTGTAAGAGTTACGATTCCTTATTCACCGAATTCTTTAAGGAAGTGTTCTGGTCTGAAGCGTCATTCTATAGGTATTGTCTGGAAATTTTTCGCAAGAAATTAAACGACTGCTTTGTAATTAGTTTCTGCACATATATTTTCCCATTATTTTGACTACACAATAGAATTTCTTTAGGTCAAAATTGTCAAAATTGTAGGAGTTACAGTACCTCATTCACCGATCTGGTATAAAATGTCATTTTATAGGTATTGTCTGGAAATTTTTCGCAAGAAATTAAACGACTGCTTTGTAATTAGTTTCTGCACATATATTTTCCCATTATTTTGACTACACAATAGAATTTCTTTAGGTCAAAATTGTCAAAATTGTAGGAGTTACAGTACCTCATTCACCGATCTGGTATAATATGTCATTTTATAGGTCTTGTCTGGAAATTTTTCTAAAGAAATTAAACGACTGCTTTGTAATTAGTTTCTGCACACATATTTTCCCATTATTTGGACTACACAATAGAATTTCTTTAGGCCAAAATTGCCAAAATTGTCAAAATTGTAGGAGTCATAGTACCTCATTCACTGATCTGGAGTAAAATGTCATTTTATAAGCCTTGTCTGGAAATTTTTCTAAAGAAATTAAACGACTGCTTTGTAATTAGTTTCTGCACACATATTTTCCCATTATTTGGACTACACAATCGAATTCTTTTAGGTCAAAATTGCCAAAATTGTCAAAATTGTAGGAGTCATAGTACCTCATTCACTGATCTGGAGTAAAATGTCATTTTATAAGCCTTGTCTGGAAATTTTTCTAAAGAAATTAAACGACTGCTTTGTAATTAGTTTCTGCACACATATTTTCCCATTATTTGGACTACACAATCGAATTCTTTTAGGTCAAAATTGCCAAAATTGCCAGAATTGTCAAAATTGTAAGAGTCATAGTACCTCATTCACCGATCTAGTCTAAAATGTCATTTCATATGCATTGTTTGGAAATTTTTTTTAAGTAGATCACACCATTCTTTTATACTGAGGTTTTCCATACATATTTTCTACTATGTGGACTATATAACAGAATACTTTGAAGTCGGAATGCTCAAAATTGTAAGAGTCATAATTCCTCAAAGAGGTGCACATAAAGGAAAAGTGCCTCTCATTGACAGACACCATTCCAGTCCTCCTACTGGTTCGAAATAAAAAAAATGAACTAGCATTTTAATTAGGAGGAAAGTATAGTTATGGCATGAACCGAAAGAAATATCTCATTATTTAGCGAAATGATGGTACTTCAAAATTGTCGAGGTTCTAGGCCAGAAGAGCCGCTCTAAAATCTTCTGTTGACTTCTCGGTGCAACCTGCCGCGAGATCTTCCGAGTGCGTGGTGGTTCTTTCTTCTTGGCGATTAGGCGAACTGCGGCGCTCATACTTGAACTTTGAAATAAGGTCAAGTCGATTTGCGTCAGCGGTGCACGCTAGAGAATAGGAGCCTGTGCTCCGTTTCGCTTTTAGAGACGATAACGATTAATCGTGCATCTGGCAGCGTTCTCCTTGTGCACGGTTTTATCCGGTATCGTCCGCACTGTCAACAAAGACAGTGACGCAAATTCTGCCACGCGAGCACCACTTCGCTATCGTCCCGTTGCCATGAGCCGTCCCACAAACTTCTCACACACGGAAGCTGCGAAGATAAGCGCTGCACCTGCGGCGAACTCTCGCGATGATCATTGCACCGATGAATCCTGCATTTCAATGCACAGAGGAAGTCTTATCAAGAAAGAACTCGCAATCACGCACGGGCATCGTGCCCTGCACGATGTTACATGCTCGATCCGCTGATAGCAAAATGCGTCATGAGTTTATCCACGGGGAAAATGCACTCTGATGCATTTTTAATAAGAGCTTGCAGATTAAGAGGAAATATTGTTTTTTTTTACTCGAGTGACTTTGAATGATGTGTGTTGTGAGTTGATTATGTGGGTTGCTCCCCCTTTACCTCTCTTCAGATCATAGGTGTGAGGAATTGTGGATAGTATAATTTTTTTGGGAATTATTGTAATGAGTATGCAGGAAATATCTTTTAATCCAGTGTTGGATTAAACAGAAGATTAAGTGACTGACTAAAGTTGTTGGTCTTTGGGAATTTTTTTTGACGTAACCTTGTGAGCTAGCTTTTTGAGATTTTTAGGGTCGTTGGTTATGCTATTGAAGTAGTTGATAGAATTTTTAGTTGACGGAAATGAATATTTATTGTCGCGATTTTAATTTGTTAATGTTTAGAGATGTGTTGTGTGCGACATCGTGGAAAGTAGACGATGTTTTGGAATTGCTTGAGAAGACACTGTAAGAGTAAATAATTTGGAATTGTCAGGGTAGTTTTCCGCATTATTTTATCGGAATAAAAGTAATAATTTTTTTGTACGTTCGTGTAAGTTGTGTGTTGATATACTATACGATAAAGAATTTTCACTTAACAAACTACTCTAGTATAATCCAGCTTGTTGCTGAAGCTTATCTTACTTTCGATTAGCTTAATCATCACAAGCACGATTCGTTGACATCATTCCGCATGTATCACGGGTCATCGTGTACCATTTCTAAACAGGAAACATAAGATTTTGCTTGACAGTATCTTTAATCTATTTAATAAAAGAACTGGTCACTTCAAATCAGTCTGATTCGTTATTCTCGAAATGCAGCTTACCTTCGATCAAGTTAAGGTGTGTGAACATCATTCCATAATTATAGCCATTTTTCATGAATCATTTTTAAAGAAAACATATAGGCTCTTAAAGTGCATTTATTCTATTAAATCTATGAATAGACCACTTTAATCATTACTTTAGTACAATCTAATTTTATTCCTACTAAAGTTAAGCTTACTTTTTATCAGCTCCACATTTCATGCTTGACTCATACACGTATCATGATGCATGTTTAAAAATATGAAATATCACCCCAAAGTGTCTTTCTGCCATTTAATAATGATGAAGATCACTTTGCATTAATCTAATTTGCCATTCCCAAAGTATAGCTTCTTTTGAATCAGTCAGATGTTAAAAATATAAACATTTGCCATCAATCATTCCTAAAGAAACAATATATAGCAGTCAAGAAAAATACCACTTTAATGCTCAACGTTTCATGCTGCATTTGTTTAATTGTTTTCAATCAGTCAGATATTTGAAAATATAAATACGACTATTTTGCATCACCATTTAAAAAAAAAATATAAAACATTCCCTTAAAATACCTTTATTCTCTCAATCAAGACAGAGAGTACTGTAATAATTACTTCAGTGCAATCTAATTTTATTCTTAAGCTTAAGAAACTTAAGCTTAAAAAACTTAAGCTTGTTTTCTATCAGCTCCATGTTTAACATACAACTTCTGCTGTATTTTTAAAAAAGAAACAATGGACTACCGCCCCAAAGCGCGTCCCATATATTCGACAAAGAAAGAGGCTACTCCATTGAGTACCCAATCAGGCGCAATCTAATATGTCATTCTCAAAATTTAGCTCGATTCCGATTAAATCCCACTGGATCCAAAGCTCGAGTTCCATCTCACGTGTCCGAAGCTGTGTTCCGTCGACGCAGCTGGCGATAACAAAATTTTTTCGCAACAAGAGCTCCTGGATTCGCAAGATAAAAGAACGACGCACGAGTCACGATGCGGGTCAAGGTCTGCGACATTCAACGCACCGTCGTTCGCCAGCACGGTAAAGGTTTCCCTAAACACACGTCTGGAGGCCATTCTACTCCCGGATCATTTTCTGCTCGCGCGACAACTCTTTTGATAGCTTCATAACAACGACTGTGAACGCGATCCTCTCTCGTATCTCGACAGTTTATTTGCTAATGACACGGCGCCGATAAACGAACATCTGCTGAGAGGAAGAAAGGTTACATTAACCTCCACAAGGACGCTGTTTTTGCCAGTTTGAGATAGCTGCGTTTCTGATTAGCTTCTTGCAGATCCTTTGTGGATTAATCGATGGATACTAAAATGCATTCTATTCGAGCAGACTGCTTTTATAGCATGAAATTTCGAGATTCTAAGTCCTAAGTTCTCAATATTTTATAGACATAACACGCCAGAACTTCGAGATTTCAAAATTCCAAGATTGCAGAGCCTAAAGGCTTCAGAACACGAAGACTCCAAAATTCCAAGCATCCAAAACTCGAAGATCACAAGATCACAAGTCCCAAAGTTCACTAAGTCCCAAAATTTAAAAACTCCAAGACCCTAAGACACCGAAGTTCCAAGATTCCAAAACCTCAAGGTTTCAGAACCCGAGGACTCCAAAATTCGAAGCATTCAAAACCCCAAGACCACAAGATCACAAGGCCCCAAGTTTGCTAAGTCCCAAAATTTCAAAACTCCAAGACCCTAAGACACCGAAGTTCCAAGATTCCAAAACCTCAAGGTTTCAGAACCCGATTACTCCAAAATTCAAAGCATCCAACAATCCCAAAGCTACAAGATCACAAAGCCTCAAGTTCACTAAGTCCCAAAATTCCAAAACTCCAAGACTCTAAGACACCGAAATTCCAAGATTTCAAAGCCTCAAGGATACGAAATTTGAAGCATCCGAACCTGAAGATTAAAATATCTGAAGACCCCAAGGTCACTAAATTCCAAAATTTCAAAACTCCAAGACCCTAAGAGTCCAAAACCAGAAGACATCAAAATTCCAAGCATCGAAAACCGCAAGGCCACAAGATCACAAGGCCCTAAGTTTACTAAGTCCCAAAATGTCAAAAATCTAAAGTCTAATGATCCAAACCTGCAAACCCCCAACATCCCAAGGCCTTAAGACCCGAAAACATCCAAAGACCCCAAAGTCACAAGCTACCAAAATTTCAATAGCATAATATCTCAGGTCTCCAAGCTTCAAAATCCGAAAACCCTAAAAGTCAAAGCATCGAAGACCACCAACGTTGGCATGTGCATCGAACGCTTAAAGTCCACTGATTAAGATACAAATTACACAATTTAATGAAATGAGAATTTGATAAAATAAACAAGGGTGGAATAGCGTCTAGACATCAGATCGTTGAGCTTTAACCCCGAGAAATCCAAATCTTAAGGATAAGCAGCTTATCTGCTTACGTAATTACTTGTTTCGGCTCAGTTTTTTCAGAGAACGTAATCTTAAAGATTACAATTAATCGTGATTCTTTAATTCTGGGTACGTAATCAACGATGACTAATTTTTTTAAATATTCCAAATCTAAACGAGAGGCTTACTATATTTTATATTTGATGGATCTGAGATAACTTCGTCAGTTCTTTCTAATATTTTCAATAAGTCCAACTAAAAAGATAATGAAAAGTAAACGAACTTTTACACGCGAACGTATGCGAGTGACATTTGCTCACGGTCATCAGAAACTGCATATCCGGCCCATGATCAACCGTGCAAGCATCGTAGAACACGGAACAGAGACGGAGGAAATAGGGACTAGTGCCTCGGAGTGGGAGACAAGATGTCTAGCGATGGAGCTGAACATGTTCAAAAGATACCGAGACCTTAAGATTTTAAAAAGGCAAAGACTCCGAGACCCTAGAATTCTAAAATTTCAAAACTCTAAGAGCCCAATAATACTCCAAAAGTACAAAAAATTCTGGAAATTCAAGAATCCAAAGACTCCAAACCTAGCTACAACAATTAAGGTTCAATAATATCCTCTGATTGCCAATCTACAGTTTACAATTCACGACTCTAAACTTTTGAGTTTTGGGTGCCGTTATTCAACAGCAGATATTACTATAAAAACCGAAAAACTTAATTATAGCAATGGTACGCATATATCTCACAAGGGCAACTACCCCAAGCCACAAATTCCGAATGGCGTCTCCAATGTAATTAAAACTCAACAATTTCCTCCACTCAGCACCCCAGCCAACAGAACACCTCGACCAATTTCTTATCAGCAAATCTTGCAGAGGAAATCTCCAACCCCCAACCCTGCATTGTAAACGTCTTCCGCAAAACGCAACAATTTCCTACGACCTCGGCGGGCCATCCAATCTGTAGATTCCATCACGTAGAATAATACACTAATTTCCTCTGACCGACATTCTACAGTTTACAATCCACGACGACTCGGAACATCTCATTTGTAGAGGACATCACTCCACAGCAGACATTTCTGAAAAAACCAACCAACTTAACACTAGATTTACGGGGCCCGTCAAAATGACGGATTCAAAAATTTTTAATTTACGATTATTAAGAGTGTAAGGAGGCATTCGTGAGGAATTATTAAATAGATTTATTTTTTTGTGTACATATTACAATAAAAATCGCTGAAGATCTAAGTAAATACAATTTTATTATTTTTATAAAGCAATGTAAAATAATCAATTTATTGCTCCGTAAACCTAGTGTTAATTATAGCAATGATATATATAAATCTGACAGGGGTAACTACCCCAAATTCCAAATGGCGACTCCGATGCAATTAAAACTCAATAATCTCCTCCAGTCACCATAATACAAATCTCAACCAAATGAAAGTCTTCTCATCAAATATACCAAGGGAAATCTCCAACCTTCAACCCCACATAGCAAACGGCTTCCGTGAAACGCAACGATCTCCTGCGTCCTCGGCGGGCCATCAAATCTATAGATTCCATCACAACGAAGATCGCCGGTACTCGTAGCTCGCACTCGGGAGGATCGAACGGAAGGCCATCACGGAGCTTTGAGTAGCCAGGCTTCGGCAAGGGTGTCGTGCGGGGGTGTAAAAGTTGCGCGGGCGCAGTGGCAGTACTATCGATCTCGGTGGCGAAAGGTGCCACACGGTTGGCCATCGATTCGACGCTGGTCTAAAAGGATTGTGGCTGGCGATTGTCGAAAAGACGGTAGACCCGTCGTCAACGGAGGGATCGTCTAGGCTAGCTCGGAGATCTAGGCTAGCTGGGTATCGAGGAACTATCGAAGATCGTCGACAGGTGACGACGAGGTGAAGGGTGAAAAGGGTGCTTGTGTCTCCTGACAGTGGCCGGCAGTGATCTCGTTGGTGGAATAGGACGTCGAAGAGGCTCTAGTGGCTGAGATCAGTCCTCGGCCGGAGTCATGCAGAACTATGGTCATGAAGAGTATGATTACGGGGGCGAGAGTGGGCCCCAGGGGAGCGCCGGCAGATCGCTGCCTCAGGTGCCAGGTGCCAGGCCCATGGTGGACCCGCATGCCAGCGGAGAAGTCGACCCGAGCCTCTATCCAGAACCTAAAGAGGCCACCCACAAGATCCGAGGAAAGAGCGACGTGATCGAGTACCTGTTCGGATCCGTTGACCAGGAACTGCTCACTGTCAAGACGTTCTACTTCTTCTTCTACTCTGCCTTTGGATCCCTGTTCCCGCTTATGGGGGTCTATTTCAAGCAAATGGGCATGAACGCTGGAGAGTGCGGACTGCTGATCGGACTCAGGCCGTTCATCGAGTTCCTCAGCGCGCCCTTCTGGGGCTCCCTTGCTGACAGGTGAGTGTGGACACCTCGTGAACTTGCGGTGGTGGATTAATTGCTTGTTGTGGGGCTTCCTCTTGTACCTCTCACGATTAGGAATTCATTGTTGATGCTAGTTTCCTCGAGGAGAAAGTTCGCGTCTTATGGCTGTATTTTTACTGATGACTAAATGGGTGACCTGGTGTTTTGGCCCCTTCACGTACAGTTCCTTAAATAGATAGGGTGATTGGTACAGCTTTCTTGATCCAGGTTTCCTAATGGAAAACTGTATGTGTCAGGTGGCTATATCTTTCCTAATAATCAAATTGATTACATGGTTTAATGTTTCCACCCCTTGGCGTACGGTTTCTTCTATGGATATGGTGATTGGTACTTCCTTCTTGATGGTGATTTTCCTGAAGGACAAATTTATGTGCCAGGTTATGGCTATATTTTTCCTAATGACCAAATTGATTACCTGGTTTAATGTTTCCACCCTTTAGCGTACGGTTTCTTCTATGGATATGGTGATTGGTACTTCCTTCTTGATGGTGATTTTCCTGAAGGAAAAATTTATGTGTCAGGTTATGGCTATATTTTTCCTAATGATCAAATTGATTACCTGGTTTAATGTTTCTACCCCTTAGCGTACGGTTTCTTCTATGGATATGGTGATTGGTACTTCCTTCTTGATGGTGATTTTCCTGAAGGAAAAATTTATGTGTCAGGTTATGGCTATATTTTTCCTAATGATCAAATTGATTACCTGGTTTAATGTTTCTACCCCTTAGCGTACGGTTTCTTCTATGGATATGGTGATTGGTACTTCCTTGTTGATGGTGATCTCCTAAAGGAAAAATTTACATGTGTTAAATGGCTATATTTTTTCTAATGATTATACGTATCACCTGGTTTAATGTTTTAACCCCTTGCCATACGGTTTCTCTTATAGCTAAGGTGATTATACTTCTGTCTTGATTATACTTTTCTAAAGGAAAAAGTTTATATGTGTCAGATGGCTATATTCCTACTAATGATTGAACCTATCACCTAGTTAGATGTTTCAACCCTTTGTCATAAAGTTTTCTTTGTATAGTGGTTAGTACCTCATTAACTTTCACAGTGACTTCACAGTTGACTCTCGCGTTAATCACAGAAAGCAAACAATTTCTGAACTACTCTGAAATGGGCACACAATTTGAGAGTACTCTCGAGAGCAACTATCGACGGAAACTCTTAAATGGACAAATACCTTGAAAAAATATATATATACGTTCTATTTACCGCAGCTCCATCGTACTCGTACCCTAACTCTTGAAACATCCAGCTCCTCGATGTCGCATCAAGTTGAGCTCCCTTCGCTGACCATCCGATTATTTCGATACCACGGGGCCAGAGTAAATCTAGGTTTACGCCTATCGATTAACCCAGTCAAGGGTAGAAAATGTCCTCGTCTTCGAAGAGCAGAGGATCTCGCGAACCGCGACTTGCCGGGAAGTGGGCCAATCGATTTCCAGTGATCCATTTCCCTCCGCAGGTGGCAAAAAGGCAAATTAATACTTCTGGCCTCTCTCTCCTGCTGGATCATCTTCACCCTGCCTCTGGGCTTCATCCAGCCTCCGGCCACGTCCTGCATGGTGATGAGGAACAACACGGTGTACCTAGAAGCGTCGAATCCGGAGCGTCGAATCGTGAAAAGATCCCTCAGCCCCGAAGAATTGTATCAAACTGACGAGGACTGTCTAGAAGTCGCTGAGAACGTGGTGTTCGAGAGGCTGAGGAAGGAAGACGACACCCCCGCGTTGTTGATCAGGCAGAGATCGAGACTCAGAAGCAAAGAAGGACCAACCGTCGAGCAGACTGCCCCGGATCACAATAACAACCAGCACGATAACAATAGAGTCAGAAGAGAGATCCTCACCACCGAGGACAGCCCCGTGGAGGATCTGAAGTACAAACAGCTCGTGTTCGAAGACACGGAGACCAACTCCGAAGCGAAAACCATAGACTTCGAGACTCTGCAACGAAGAAACCGTCCAGCTGATGTGCTCGAGTACAAACGATTCCTCAACGTAAGTTTTGTAGCATTCTTCGGTTGCGTACAAGCACGAACAGTGTACAGTTCTCGTGTCTTTTCTGCTAGAATCAACCCTTGGAAGATGGAAAACCGCCGAAGAAAGCGTATACGCACACCAAGGTCAGAGCGAAACCACCCCCAACGAAGGTGATGGTGAAACGAGACATCGACGAAGAGAATGAAGCGTCGCAAGAGAAGAAACTAGAACTAAACGATGAAGAGAAATCGATGAAGAACATTCGCAAGTTGGCATTTTTAGAGGATGGGGAGGAGGACGAATTGAACGACGATGAAGATGAAGAGGATGTTGAGGTGCCCGTGGTGAGGACCAGGCGCAAGGACAAGACCCTGTCCAGAGCTAAACGATACGTCAGGATCCATTCTCGCCAGAGTCCTCACACTGTCTCCTACGCTGCCAATTATGATGCCAGAGAGAACAAGGGGTGGGTCAAGCCGCTCTTCAGCTCCATCGTCTACAGGCTGCCGGTGAATTTTATTTTTCTTCTAATGCAAATCTACAGCAGATGCAAATCTAACGCATCTACACAAGATGCAGCACTGTGCATACCGAACAAAAATTGCTGATTCAACAATCTCTCCACAGGACATCCAAAAAACGTTCTTCCTTCTGCTGCTGCTAGTCATTGTTGGTGAATTCTTCGCAGCCCCGGCAATCACGTTAGCAGACTCGGCAGTGATCACTTTATTGGGAGAAGACGCTGACAGGTAGCGTTCCCTGCAAGGTCCGCGCTAGTCTCCAAATCCTCGAACTTCTTCTTGGTTCCCAGGTACGGTCACCAGCGAATGTTCGGCAGCTTAGGCTGGGGACTTGCTATGTTCTTCGTGGGAATCGCTTTGGACCACAGCACCGCGTTCCCGGACCACCCTTGCGGCCCAGATCTGAGAGAGAAGAATTATACCATCTGCTTCGCGATCTTCAGCGTGCTGATGGGCGCCGCTCTGATTACTGCCACGCAGATCAACTTCAAGTACGACATCATAGTCTCGGAGCCGGTAAGTGACAAGAGAACGTACCGATACATACTGATTTTAATGAAATTTTGGGAAAAGGTAATTGTTAGAAAAATATTTGTCACATAACTTTTTGATCGGCCATCCAGAACATCGAAGGGGTGAGCACAGCTCTCTAAGTTAGGGGTTGCAACCATATTTGGTCGAATATCTCAGACATTACAAGGGCGCTTTACTTGATGCAGCAGGTGGAAAACTTTGAAGACCCATTTTTCGTAAAAATGCTGCGAATTCGAATGTCTCCAAAAACTTGCAAAAATTTTTCTCGTAAATGAAACTACCATAGATTTGAAGAGTGAAGACTCCTTAACACGTTGACTGCCAGGCGCATTTTCCATGGTTTGCCCAAGGCGCCAACGTGAATTTTTCATTATGCGATACATATGAATGCATATTATGTTGAAATATTATTTGCAGCAAATAAAGTGAGTTATAAAATCATGCTTGAAGCATTTTTCGTGCATTAATTTCTTCAAACCATTATAGTAACAATGGTATTATTGAAAAATTTATCAGTATCCATATTTACTCTAATTATGTACTTTTATTATTTGCTGCGTCGCCGGTCACCGGTGGCCCCCGCGGCGCTGTAGCCAAGTCGAGTGACGGTCACCGGTGAACCCCATGGCAGTCAACGTGTTAAAAATTGATATACGTCTTTTCACCCAATGTTTCACCCAAATCGGCGTGTAGATCGCTCCGGTATGTTGCGAGAGTGTAAAATCAATTGAGATCAGAATCGGAGAGCTTCAGAAGTGTTCTTCGTGTCCAGGAAGTGGTGAAAGCGCCAGCTGAGCCCACCAGAGAGGAACAGCTGCAGAGCCAATTGTCTCAGCAGCTGAATCTGCCCAGTCTTCAAGATTCCTCGGCTGCGGTGAACCCCAAGCCTCAGCCTCCGGAAGGGAAGGTAGCAAATTGATTTTTGTTTTCGTTGTTTCGTCGAGAGGTTCCTTGGACCTTTGCCAACGAGTGTCCAAACTTGCAGACGAAAATGTTTGCTCAAACGATGAGGGAGATCCCGGAATGGGTGACCGTGCTGAAGCAGTTCAAGGACCTCAAGTGTGCGTCCTTCCTGTTCGTCGCCTGGTTCATGGGTTTCGGGATTGGACTCATCTTCACCTTCCTCTTCTGGCATCTACAGGACTACGGAGGCTCGCCTACTCTCTTTGGAGTTGCCTCCGTGATCAATCATATTTCTGAGATATTCGCGTACTTCTTCAGCTTCAAGCTGATCAGGCAGATCGGCCATGTCAAGGTAATTCAGTTTCAAAAGTTACCTGAGAATACAATTTATGTTTAAAACTTGGTACATGTTATTGATGACTAGACTCAGGATCTTCGCGCGAAATCAGAATTGTCGGCGTCAATTGCATGAAATCGTCGCCATTTTCTTTTCTCTTTTAGCAATCTGGACAGCATAGTGATGTTCTTAACATTAGGTATAAGGAACATATCAAACTGATGCGTTCTAATATTTGTAATTCACGATTCTGGAGATTGTAAATGTCCATCAAATTCAAGAAATTTATTATTCTTTGGGTATATATTTTTAAAAAATAGATAAAAGTTTGAATAGACGCATTTTCGTTATTTTTATAAAGTAATGTAAAATTGTCACGTTTAGTGCTCCGTAAACCTAGTGTTAATTAATTTTCGTAATAAATTCATAAAATTCGCAGTCAGTTGGTGATAAATAGCAAACTTGCTACGGATGTCTACTTTTTGGACAATGATAAATTGACTCATATTCAAGGCGTAAACATGCGCACTGAAACCATGAAGTCTAACTAACTGCAATGTAATTAATCATCTTGTAGAACAATTTTTGTCCTGACACGAGGATAACATGGTTTTCTGTCACGGATGCATAAAATCTGCAGTGCAATGACCACTTTTGAAACCGAAAAGCTGAAAATGTCCCCATTTCAATTATTGCAGGTGTTGTGCATGGGTCTAGGCGGAAACGTGCTTCGTTTCCTGTACATTTCCTGGCTGGTGTCGCCCTGGTGGGTGCTGCCATTCGAGTTTATCCAAGGCATCACTCATGCTGCAGTGTGGGCTGCATGTTGCAGCTACATAGCCCACAACACACCACCGCAATTACGCACCAGCGCGCAAGGTGTCCTGCAAGGTGTGCACCATGGTCTGGGCAGGGGTTGCGGTGCTATGATTGGTGGCATGTTCGTCGACGCTTATGGTTAGTGTGTATACTAACTTATAAATAACGAGCAATTAGTGCTCTTAGCTCCTGGGAGCAATTCTTTGGAACAAATGGCCTCGAGGAAAGAATTTGTGATAGGAGATAATATTTTTTACATTATTAAAGTTCGAATAAAGTACTAACCATTTAAGTCTCGTATAAGTAAATCGCATCAGTTTCATGCGCATAAGATTAAAAAAAATCATTTAGCGAATGGAAACATTCTAGGTCGGAGGAACTGTTTGGTTTTCGAGTTAACATTTCGAATGCCACGTCAGCGATCGGTGGCTGACACTGAACTTTCCGTTTAGGCCGCGTCAACCACCGGTGGCTGACAGTGTAAAATATGATATAAAACTAAAAAATTTAAGCATTTCATTCTAAACGTAAATATCACCTACTGCGATAAGAAACAATGGCCCGAATATATTTACACATCTGTATCGAGTAAATTTCAATCTGTTAGTAATGCGCTTCGCATTGCTATACCGCAATACTAAGCAGCGCGCGTGGCCTGACAGGGATTTCCTTAAGAATTCGCGTGGCGCTCAACGTGTTAAAATAGTTCGGAGTACAAAGGATTAACATAATTAAACAATTAATTTGGTTATTCAAGTAATAAATTCTAGGTTCGATAATAAAGCTAGTAATTTGCTTCTTAAAATTTTGAATTGTATGGGAGTGTAGAATTACCCGAGGAGGCGTGGCTTGGTTGCCCCGAGTAGGCGTGGCTTGGTTGACCAGAGCTAGGCCAGTGCCCCATAGGGCAACCCTCGTTTATAGCCAGTCTACCGACCCCCTAACTGTGGAAACAATGCTTTATTGATCCTCGTCAAGATGACAGGTGCTTCGATATTGATTCGTCTTGCAATATTCATGAGGGACTGTTCTATTATTGGTCTAGGTTCTCAAACGGAGGACCCTGTCACCTAAATATCTTTCTACCAAGATCGGAATCTCGGAGACTATTCTAAAGGGCCATATATAAGTATTTTTATCTAATTGATGCTGTTGGCTTTTTCAGGCACAACTGCAACGTTCAGAGCGTACGGACTGTGCTGCCTCATAGTTCTCGGCGGGTTCATATTCATCAACTTCTACAGAAAGGACACCGGCTTCGTGTCCGACTTGCCGCAGACAGAGGACCCTCACCAGGTGGCCGAGGCCACGCATCTGGCGCCCCATGGTGTCCCAAGCAACGCCATACCCAGGGCGCTTAGCTCAACTCGTCTGCACGAGCTTGCTAATCAGGACACAGGCTATGGCGCCACTTATCAAACGTCGGGCAGTAGTCTTGGTGTACCCGGCGCGAATGGAGGTAAGATCTTAGCAGTATTTAACGTGATCCAAATTCAGCATGATCGCAGACCCAGTATCTTGCACAAAGACACCAGAAATAATTTCATTAAAGTTGTTATTCAATCTTCAAGTAGCTTGATAATCCAACTCATCTTCCATTCGTGCACATCCTTCAATAGAGAATGTCTGAACCTAATGTCATACTTGAAAATTTTAATACATGAAACTGAACAAACCCAAATAATAATTAAACGATGGACAACCTATAATAATATGTAAAACTTCAATTTGTACAGTTTTACGAAAAAGTGAAATTTTTTTTTCATTTATTTTTAAGTTGCATCAACCTCACAAGGGTTATTAGCAACTATATGAACGTTGCCTTCAATTAAACTGTGAATATTTATGAAAAATTCAAACTGTTTGTGACAACTACAAGAAATGAGAGTTGGATAGAGATGTTCCTTCCATCTCAAGAATTTTAATGAGAATTGAATAAGACAATAGAGCAGCTGCATTCTTAGCATTTTAGCTACTCGGAGTCTATTGCTTTTTGATGAATGTCGCGGAACCGACTTTGGTCCCACTATCATTCATTCAAATGATCAATTTAATTTCAATCGTCCTACCTGGACAACTTCATTTTCCTAGATTGTTTAGCTCTATTTCAATTGCAGGTCCCGTGAATCCGACGAATCCATTTCTGAACGGTGGCGGCGGCGGCGGAGGTGGATATAATTACGGTATGACTGGCATAGGCGAGGACGAGTATATCCGTAGGAGCTTCCAGGTTTAGTAAAACCGTTCTAATTAGAACGTCCCCGCGAGGAAAGCGTCCATAACGAACGAAAACTTCTACGCAAGGCTATACTCTCTGAACGGAAAACGATCTTTTTTCTATATTGTTTCATAGGCTTCTTCGTGAATCTCACATTTTAGGCAATCCACCCCATCCTCAATCATTCTAACCCCGTAAACCTTTCTCAAAATCATCCTCAATCGTATATCGATACTTTCGAAACAAAATGATATTTTTTAAATGGAACGATCTTTTTTCTATATTTATTTGATAGGCGTATTTGCGACTCTCACACCAGACAATCTTCGCCTCCGCAACATCGTCGATCGTTCTAATCCTCGATCCTTCTGTCCAACAGCTCTACAGTGAAGTGATCAACCGAGCGGAGCTGGACCTGATCAAGCCGCCGCCGATAGAGACCCATCTACACGCTCAACAACCATGCACCAACCCCTTCCATCTGCACGACTATGAATGGTAACAGTCCTGGACGATCGATCCGGCTTGAGCAGAACAGGATGATCATGGGACGCTGGTCGACAACCGGCTCGTTCTCCGGAGAACCAAGAACCAACAACAGGTTCGATAACACAACCGGCAGCACCTTTCAGAGCCACCGGACTCGCCGGTGTAGACTCCATGGTGTCCCATCGACTCGTGTTTTTTTCCCCCCTGTAAATACGGCATATTTGGATGAGCCTTTATGAAGCCGATCGCAAGCCTAATCTTTCCTGTTGAACTCCTCAGGGACTTGTTCAGTCTACATTCGATTCAAAATTTAGATTCCTGTTTCTTCAAGTTGACATTCTGGTCCTGTGTCATAGCGTTCTTGACCGAGCCAAAAAGATCGACGAAAAAGACTGACCGACGATTCGAAAGTGCCTGGTACTCGAGACGTCATACCCTCGGATTGTTGTATTGTTTGTTCAATTTGTTTAGTTCGTTGAGAACGGTTTCATAACGGTGACGCAACCGGCGGAAACGGTCAGCGTGATCGTGGCGAGCTTGATCGCGATCTATGGGACACCGGGAGTGGAATCGGGATCGACGTCCGCGGAAATGAAGTTCCTGGATCGAGGACCGAAACCGGGAGAGGAAGACACGCCATCCGAGGTTTTTCACGTTGGGAGAGCGTCGGGGTGTCCTATCGCGTGTGATTCTCTTTTGGAGGTTAGGGGAGCGAAGTATCCGGGATAGATCCTGTGATGTAGATCCTTGGTGAAGGGAACCTGTTGACAGTGGAAGGCTATATTGATAGTAAGTCTTGCGAGGGAACTTCTGACATTTTTCTGGGATTTTAGGTCGGTTTTAGTGATTGTTTGTTCTTTGGGGTGAAAACATCCCCTAAGTGATCAGTAGGACTAGTCTATCCCGTTTGCGAAATTGAGAGAGATGTGTTTATACGTGGACTTTAAAGAACGATGTACTCGTATATCTAGACTTGAAAATTAATTATTATAGCAATATATTTGACGAGTAAAACTTTGTTACGTTTTGTTCAGATTGAAACATTCATTTTATTGAACAGATTGATCTAATTTTATAAGACTTTCATGAGTAGTACTTTTACTGGTGCAATTGGAAACATAAAGATGAATGCACTCCTTGAAAAAAAAACAAGAAACGGCAGGGGAAAAATCGTTATTTTTCCTTGCAATCTATAAAAACGTATACACTTCTAAAAATATCACAATTGTTTAGTATCTGAACTGTAAAACACATACACGGTCCCAAACATATTCAAACTGTCTCTTTTATGAACTATAAAACTCATACACAGTCCCAAACATATCAAAATGTTGTAATTTCTGAACTATACAACATACACACAGTTCCAAACATATTCAAACTGTCTCTTTGATGAACTATAAAATTCATACACAGTCCCAAACATGTAAAAATGGTTAGTTTCCGAACTGTAAAACACATACACAGTCCCAAACATATAAAACTATTGTAATTCCTGCACTATACAACATACACACAATCCCAAACATATTCAAACTGTCTCTTTGATGAACTATAAAATTCATACACAGTCCCAAAAAAAAAACAAACTGGTTTAGCTTCCGAACTGTAAAACATAATTACAGTCCCAACCACACCAAACCAATCTACATTTCGAAGTTTCCTTACCAAACGTCCCTCAGTGAATGCGAAAATCCAGCCCAAAAAGAGGATCACACACGACGCGGACGATGACCAGGTGAAAATACGATTGTACAGCAGAGTAATCATATCTTTCGTGACATAAAACTATACTTAATATACCTGACACGTGTAGTACGGCACAACACAGGATCTGCGGGGTCTCTTCAACGAAACTATTTATCCTACGGACTTGCACTCCGCGGAATCGTTCGATCCCTCGCGATCTCCAGAGCCTGAATAATCCGAAAAGGTTAATATGAACCGGTCAAGAACTTGAAGAAAACAGAGAGTGCAGGGTTCGAACAAGTTCGTGTCCTCGAGTGCAAGCTTCTCGATGTATTATTGTGTATCTACGCGTACTCTGCTTCTCGTTTCATCGTGATTCTCCGGGCGCGCACCTGTACTCAGCATCCTCCGGGATCAAAGGAACTGAAACCGTCGACGGAAAGAGCACGAGAATCGGCAGCACTCATTGTAAATAACTCTCTAACTCTAACTCTCCCTCTCTCTCTCTCTCTCTCTCTGCCTCCCTCTCTCTCTCTCTCTCTGTCTCCCTCTCTCTCTCTTTCTCTCTCGTGTGGATATTAACGAAACCCGTGTTTCTCGTTGAACCGTTGTTTTCTGTTCTTAGGCTGAACGTTGCTCGTTCCGTGTTGCAATCTGTAAAACGTATCACTTGTAATCGGGTAGAGATTCTGTCGAATGTAGCTCGTATCGTACTGTTTTACCATGTAAGCAGACACATTCTCTCGCGATAGGTGTATGATATTGTTGAATTATAGAAGACGATTAATTCGGAGAAGGCATCGCCGGTGTACTGGGGACCGGAAGTCCGAGGAGGATTGGAGTTTCCTTTATTCTTCAAGTTCATTCCGCGATGATCGATGTTCTTGATGAGTTAATTGGTCTGTCTTGCTTTGGCGATCCAATTTCCCTACATGTGCATAGAGTGAAGCAGAATCAGTGTCACTACTGGAGAGGACGTTGTTGTGTTGCAAAAACAAGTGGAAAAGAAATTTTGATAATTTTTCGTGAGGTTATGCCGCTCTGAGATTCCTGCTTTTAAAAGTAGATACGGAAAGCCTTGGTCAGACACTTGAAACGACACTTCGGGTACTGGTGAGACATATAAATCACTTGAGACAAATTTTCTAGTTCAAAGAGTTGGAACAAATGATTTTATTCGATTTTGTAACTGTTCTTTCAGCACTACAATGTTTTCTAATGACGTTACATATCAGGAATAATAGATTTTCGAAGTAAAAATTGGAAAATTTTTTAAATTGTGGCCAGACGCAATAGTTCAGATTTGATCATTCTGGGAACACAAAATATAATGTAAAAAATTATTTTTTAATTGGTCTATCGAACATCAACATTTTATATAACAATGTTTATATTCTTGAAAACTAGACGCTACAAAAACCAGGACACCGTGTAAAATCACATTACTCTACAGAACAGAAGAAAATTATTTTCCACTTGTTTTCATAGCAACCTCCAATCCACTTCTGCCACTAATTTTGTCTCACCCTGTATATATAAACTGACATCGCTCAACAGCTGTTAATTACAGTATACATTACGACCAGCGTGATCAAATCACTAAAAACAACGAAGTCATGCTAAGTTCGAACAATTCAGGGTCAAAGATGACCCAGGCATCGCTGTGGAAACGAATATAAAAGAGATTCCGTTCTCCTCGCTCGCCCGTGTCCTTTAACTGGTAAAACGAAGGGAAATCAAGTTTCCCGTGGCACAAGCTAGAGATTACGTTGTACCTACATACCATATCGAAGTTAAAGCTAACCGTAAGGTATATCGTCGTACACAACAGAGCGAATCAGCTCGTTATTGTTGCCGATCGCATAATGTGCGCCGGAATGAACACACTTCGGGTCAGTGCTACTTTTTCGAGGACACCTTCCACCGAAACTGAGTAGATAACTATAATAAACCGTAACCGTAGTTAGCGTTCTCGTCGCGGCTCATATTTGGAGTCGTTTGCCTTCAAAGTGGCAACACAAGACAACAAAATAAAGAACAGAGTATGCTCGTAATAATTAGACAGCTGATCTCTATGCAAAATACAAATTTGCTACCCGAATTCCAACGAATTGGGGCGAAATAGAAATTTATTTTCTTTTTTAATATGTTTAATAGGTTGATAATAATATAACGGTATTTTTAAATTCTTCTGTTTTCACTGTTTTAAATTATTCATTTTTGTCATAAATGCTTAACATCCGCTGTCTAGTAATAATAAGTTGTTAGAGACTTGCGACACTTTGAAAGTGAATGACTCGCCTGCATTCGTTCCCAACGGACACACACTGTCGAAGAAATATCGCGAATCAATCATCATTGCCTTACGAAAGCATGCGCACGCGCCACAAGGCTGGAATTAGGTGTCGAATCAATCGTGTAGAGCGCCGTTAGGGCATGAACGCTTCGGAATTGGTCCGTTGTTACACTTTTGTTACTCGCCTTAGTTAATGCTGTTAGCTGCCGCTGTTTCGAGAGCTTCTAGCTCAGGCATGGGCACAGATTGCCCCCAGGGGCAGCGAAGCCACACCCAATTGAGCGGTTATGCGGATAGTGGTGGCTCTAAAGGCGGTGCTATCCCTACGCGCGCTCTCCTCGCCAATGATCTGCTTGCCTGCACGCTGGGGAAGGGATAGCGGAACTTCGGGGGCTGGTAGAGTGGGGAGAACGCTCGTGTGAGTCGTGCGTTTCAGTTAGGGGTGGTTCTGAAAGGAGTTTGGAGGCGGAGACTCGTTACTGTAGATAGCCTTTCGCCGTGAAATTGGATTAGGTGTACAAAAAGAAAGTTGAATATACAATTTAACGTTCCAACAGTCGCAGTTACACTGTTCTTTGTTGATGTTTGGTGTATGTGTACCTTTGATAACGACGTTTACACAGTAAGCATTTCAAGCGTCTATAAATAATTGTACAGTGGACATCAAAGCTTCCCCGAACGCATTTCGACAGGTTTGTCTTAAGTAGCTTTAACAGCAAATATCAATAACAAGTTTATTGCTGCGTAAGAGCAATTTGGAAATTTCTCCAGCATGTAGCCTACTGACCAGACCTATTATCTGTAAAGAAATGTTTAAAACTTGATTCGATGGCTATTTTACCTCGAATTACCCGATAAATAACAAAAGACCATCGATAATAACAACTACATCGAAGATCGAACTTGTACCAGTAGTTTCTCGAATAAATCTGAATCTGCCAGACTCGAGCTTTCTTCTTGTACACCTGAAAGCTCTCTGGATTAAAAGTACTGTACCCATGCCTGATCTAGACGACCAACCTGCGATCGACGTTTCCGTTCTCGCCTAGCAACGGTTTGCAAAGGTTTGCCTCTAGATCATTTGTGAAGAGAGCCGGTGAAAGGCGTGCTCGAAATAATAAACGGAATGAGATCTGAAGCGATTTGTTTTTCACGTTCTTCGACGCAAGCTTGCGGTGGATTAATAACAAACTCCTCGAACACCGGTACACGATGATTACTAGACTGCGGATTCTATGCATTTATCACGCGAATGAGTAGCTGCAGTTTGAAACAGAAAAATGATGCAAACAATTGAAGAGTATCAATATATTACTTTCGATCTACTGAGATGATTAACACTAGGTTTACGGAGCACTAACAGTGACTATTTTATATTACTTTATAAAAATTGTTTGAACAATATATACCCAAAGAAATAAATTTTCTGAATAATTCATCATGGATGTATCTTTACAATCTCGATAATCGTGAATTGAAAATAGAACCCGCCATTTTGACGGGTCCCGTAAACCTAGTGTTAAAGAAAGAAAGAAAGATAATCCTATGTAGCCACTGTTTGTTGTGGTTAAGACTTTATCTACCGGAAACCTATTACAGGGCCCGCTCTAGGGGCGGGCAATTCGGACATTTGTCCGGGGCGCCATTTTGGATTTATTTAAAAAATATATATACAGGGTGTTAGAAAAGTCTGGAAACGGTAAAATATTTCAAAAATAAAGCATTTTAGAGAAAAATGATTCAGACATGTATTTTATGGTTTCGCAAGGGCTATAAGATGCTTGAAGAGTCATTTGAAGGTCACGTGAAGGTTACCTCAATTATTTTAAATGGCACCCCCTATATTTTATTACATATTCTTGTAGCTGGTCTCGAGAGTTTTCCAAAACACTATAATCAAATGTTTTTTCATCAACTACTTAATTTTATATATATATATATATATATATATATATATATATATTCTTAAGGGGCGGCAATTTGTCTCTTTGTCCGGCTCGACGTAACCGCTAGAGCGATCGCTTTACAGGCTTCTCAATAATTACGCTGTACCAAATGGAAACTTAAAAATCTTCTTTTACACAATAATCCGAAACGAAATTAGTAGATTGCGTTACTAAGGCTGAGTTGTTGGTTTATAATCGACGTCCCTGTTGCTGTTGAAGGATCTATTTAAAAAATCCTCAGCCATAAGCTATAGACTTTTAAAAATTATGAAATAGTCGCTGGTAGATAATTTGTTGATACAGAAAATTTTTATTTCGCATAAAGATCCGCAGTCTAATGATTACATCACTGGACAACGCTTCGACGACGTTCACACGAAGTCTTCCCTAACACGTAGACGCGAACTAGCGAACTGTTTTCTCGGATTCCGGTTCGGTGCGATAAAATGGCAAAGGATCAATTGTGCGCAGTCACAATCGACGGAGTAATAACGTTGACGGACCGACAACTACGTTGTAACGAATGTAACGTTGTGACTGACTTACAACCACACGTTGTAATGATTCGCGAGCTAGTATCGGGCATCGTTAAGCTATACTGTCTCTAGTTTGATCGCGATCTATCACTCCGCGCAGCATACTTTCCGAGCATACTTTTCACCCAGACCTATACAGACGCGTACACACACATGTACACACGGACACGTGTTTTTTTTTAAGGACACACATACGCATATATAAAACGCGGAAACGGCAGAAGTCTCCACCGGCAAACTCGATACATATCATATAGGAGATAAGTGGATCAAGATGGGAGAAGAATGGATCGATGTTGCGTTCAGAAAGGAAAACGTTTCGCACGTGGTCGCCTCGCCTCGTCGGACATAAGTCGACGCACACTGGAACAATTCAAATTTGAACAAACAACAGTGGATCAATTAAAAACAACTGGATGTGAGCCAATTATATGGTTTAGATTTGATGGGAAAATTGTTCCGTTCGAAATTATATTATTTCAACGGGTCTAAACAATGGAATTTTCTTTCAAGATTATCGTCCACAAAATTTCAATTATTTATACAGAATTGAAAATGAATTTTTGTACGTTGGTAGATTGAGTGTGCAAAATTTGCTTACTTAATCTGCGAAATTCAAGAGGTTTGAAACCAGTAATTAATACCAGAAAACTAAATTTCTCAGTTTCTGTTTCATTAAATAAATCGCTGTGTTTTTGTATAATTTTTTGTGATTTTTGTGTTAAAGGAGAAGATTAGAGCATTTGACTCTCTTATTGTGACAGCTGATGATCCACTTAAAATTCTTCGCTTATTAAATGCTTTACTAAAAAAAAAATAAAGCATTTTTGTTGCTAGATAAAAAACGTTCCATTATGTTTCTAATTGACACGGTTGTTTGTAATTATTAATGATTGATGAAATATCTTTTCGTGGTTCAAAATAATTCGTTCCACTGTGCTCTCTTGTTGTTGACAAAAAACGCAACTCGAGATCGATCGCATTGGGAATAATCTTTCCGAGAAGAACGTCGTTATCGATACAAGCTTAAGACTGACGGAGAAAATCGTTTGTTCCGAGTTGTTATACAGTTATTCAAAATTTCCATAAGGGAATTCATTCTTCCTTGAGACGTTACAATAGTTTAATAACGATAGGCTTGTAGATAACATCGATTTGAGAGATTTTCAATAATTCAAGTAACGAAAGAGATAAGAATTGAGCGAACAAATATATTTGTTCATTTTTTGGAAGAAGGCAGATCTGAATGGTTATCAAGGTTTTTGTGGAAATTTCGGAAAGCGTAAAATTGTTGATGGCATACGAGTTCAATGAATTCGAGGTCTGCCGAGGGACTCATGTGCGAAGCGCGATAAAGACGGCTGTACTATAGGTATAGCGCTATTAATAGATGATCATCAGAAGAAGAGTAATATACAGTAACGATGTAATTAATATACAGTTTGAAAAAAAACAGCAAGTTTGATTTTTTGTCCCTTACCCACTGGACGACTACGGTTGAATATTTTGTTATACAATAGCTACATGCAATTATATTGTACTTAGGTGCGGTTTATTATACAGTGTTTTAATAACTTATTCTCGTATCCTGCTATAATCACACTTACACGATTTTAACAATGACTTATTATTAACTGCTAGGTTTTATCGGATCAAAATAAAATTCGGTTAACGAACCAGCACTCGGCATGCAACAATGACATTGTTAAACTTTCCAAGACTGAGATGGAACGTCCTCGGCAGAGTTTTACAAAAATTATTTCTTTTCAAATAAAACTGTTTACAGAGAGTACTAACTTTCATATATCTTTTATCTTAACACAATAAAGATATGTCGAGAAAATATCGACTTAAGTCTAGAAAAAGAATTTATCAAAAATAAATTTTCTAAATATTTTTTATTAATTTTCAAGACTTAATTTTCAGATCTTTGAAACCTCAGTCTTTTGATTTTCTATATTAACGCAAAAATTGTTGTTGAACACTTTACCTACTGGTGGTTACTTTATAGTCTTCAAACTAACGCCCAAAACGATTTTATTGCTTAACTAAAAAATGATCTCAAACAAATATAATCTAAGCATTTTTTCTGGAATTAATATTTCACAAAAATACTATTGACTTTCTAACTATATCATAGACATCAACCTCCGTCGGGTAGTAAGGTTCGGGTCCATTTTGACCCAGTCTCATGTAAAACCATTCTACATTCTATTTAGTGTACATTTTACAAATAAATTCCACTTTAAATTACTAGCTATTTATATTACCCTCAATAAAGGAAATCAATGTTTATCATAAACAAGCAAGTACAGAAATATGCAAAAAAATTAATATATAAAGATTTAAATAAATCCAGCTATGAAATTGTTACAAAATATTCTCCTCAGGGATAAAAGAAACCTATACCATTATGCTTCCAGCATTTAAAGTATTGCCAACTAAAACATAAAGAAAGCTACCGTAACACCGTGTTCCATAAAAAGAAATTAACAATTGTATCATGCTTGAATAAAATCAGTCTTGCAAAGATCAACTACAGTCTCGCAAAAGCGTGAAAATGATCGGGGAGGGAAAAAAGACTGAGGTGGACGATCTCTCGCAAGATAAACGGTGAACAACACGCTTGGTAAATAAAGGTTTATTATTCGTCACTCTTTCCTCTATCGTATTTACTTAATTTCTGCTCGGACAGAAGTTACAACTAGAGGCACTAGTCAAGCTTAAACTCTAGCTGACTACGAAGTTCGTATTATGCTCGATGTTCACTATAACTATGGGCTCTCTCCCCGGCGCGACGAAACCCCCGGGGCGACGAAAATCGAAAAAACGGTGTAAAGTCGAAATAGACTAGAACTAGCGTGATTCTTGTTTAATTACCTTAACCTCGTTTAAACTAAGTAATATTTGCTCACTCCAGGTTTTTTTGATCACTGAGACCATTAAGTGGTTCCGCTATAATCGGTTATGCCCGAATTACCTCGGCGGTGTTATCCTTTTTTGCGTAATGACGTGTGTGTTCTCTATGTATCTGTAGATCTCTGTATACTGTGATATTTAGTCGTAACAATATATATGTATGTAATATAGAAACCTCGCGCGCGTATGTATGTGTGTGAGTTTCTGTACGCGTGTCTCTGTGTGTAAATGTGTCTTTTGTATTGAACCTGTTGGTTTTACGTTGGGACACGGCGTGGACACGGAGAGACTGATTACGGAAGAGAAAAAGCCGCGGCCTCCGGCGCGTCCCCTTAACCTCTACTCGAATAAAAACACTATACCCTAAGAATGTAAAATACTGACTCTCCGTCATCGACGGATCCGCCGTCGTCGATTCAGCGACCGTACTCGTGAAAAAACTTTTTAACACGCGTCCTCCGACGTTCGGCCATCTATCAAAATGTGCTATCTTGTTTTTCGACTTTGTTTATTTCCGCGCCATCGCTTCCGAAACGAGCCCCGTCGAACATATCGAGAGCACAACATATCTCTGAATCTCGTTTACACTTGTCCCCCGTTTCTCCAGATGTTTCATCGTCGTTTCGCAGAGACCATGGCACCGACACATTATTATCACGAAGACACAAGAAGCATGTGGCAAGAGAACGATGGTCGTTAGTAGACACTGGCGTCGTTCCGTTAGTTATTTCAGGCATAGTTAATGACGGGGAAACTAAGAAAAGTTAAATGGTTAATACATGGCACGCAACGTTCACATTAACATTCACTAAGATACAGATAAATCAAGCGAACACAAGCGTATTCTTCTTTTTCTTCTTGCGGAAACCCATTGGCGTCGTTGCGTTATTTGGTTTTCGTTTCTCGTTCCTCCCTATTGGCACGTGATTCACGCCCCCCCACTCTTCGACTCTTTCTCTCTTTCCTATTTGTCTTTTCTTCTCGCTTAATCTAGCAGAGTACTATGCTCGATCGAATTAAACTAGTAAAAGTAAAGCTGCAGGTAACTAAAGAGATCAGGTAGACAAAACGAAGAACTCCCGAGAGATTTGTACTAAACTTAATATCAAGGAGTCGCGCTAACCGACTGACAACACTTCCCGGAAGAAGTGCTTCTCTAATAATACGTGTGTGGATATAATACTTGCTCTTGACTGAGCTTCTTCGACGGTGCGAATTTTTTTTCTTTCTTTCTTTCTCTCCCTTTCTCGCTTTCACACACTCTCGCTCTCTCTCTCTCTCTCTCTCTCACTCACTCCCTCTCTTTCTTTCCTTAGCGCGCAGCCGTCGAGTTTCTCACGCAAAACTGGACCGACACCGGGCAGTGTGTCACTACGGCAGAATCGCACGAATTTGTATATAAGAACTGGCACAGTGAGGCAATGATCTTAGGATTCTCTAAACTAGTAATCGTAACGTACTTATTAATTTACTTATTGACTCGTATAATACGTTCACCCACGCACTCCGCTCGATCCTAAACCCATTCACCCTTATATTTCTCATTTGTTCCCTATACGAAAACTCAGCGGTGACATCAAACTGTCGAGGGCCGATTCGTTGTCGACGGTTGCGAAACGAAATCGAACGTGTGTACGAAACAATACCCTGCACACCGCTCCATTCACCCCCCGCCCTTCCCCTCCCAAGGATTATACTTAAACTGTAACGTGTCTCTTTGGCGAACGTTCCCCAAGTGACTACTTTCGCTAGAGAACCGGTTGCTATCGAAGAGGTTGCTGCAACCATAAAACACCTCCACTTCACAGCAATTTCAATAAACAATATTGAAATATGTCACAATTTATTGTACAATTGCAGATTTTATAAATGCTCTTTGCTTATGAATGTTATACTGATATAATTACGTAAATTTAAACTGAGATTATCTCCTGGCTGTAAAATCTAAGATTTTAAATAAATAATGTTCCGTTTCATTGTTTCAATAAATTAAATTTAACTATTGCATACTTTTTGTACCAAAGTTTAAAACATAGTAATAATTAAGGAATACATTTCATTGTAATCATTACTACTATCCCTAGCTATTAACCCTAGCAGGAAATGAAACAAATACGATAGAAGGACGGTTCAAGAAAAATATTTTCAAAATGTCATACGCTCTTGTCTTTTCACCAAATATAAAACAATGCCCATTGCTATGTGACACAAACATTTAAACATCTACACACCACGGGTTCTATCATTATGCTTGTCTTCAAGCATTAAGGAATAATGGATACGTATAATGGATAATATCATCTAGAAATATTAATACCGAAATGACACAATGAAATATAATGAGCTCGATGTTTGTCCATCGAAAGTGTTGGACAGCATCAAATATCAATGCTTGTTATAACTGTCTTTTTTCAGATAAAAAGGTCAGGCGCGTTTCCGAATGGAATAAAATGTGTTCGGTATTGCTGCAAACTCTTCAATGATTAACAGCGAGACAAGAGTATATGTATCCGTGACGCCGACAAGGAATCGATTCCTGTTCCGTTTCGTCGACATCCGCAACGAAGTACGTAATTTACTTGCACGTCGACGATTCTCTACACTCGGTCACAGCCTTCGGGGATGTAACGTGATGCATGTTATT
This sequence comes from Sphecodes monilicornis, assembly GCA_913789915.3. NCBI lineage: Eukaryota > Metazoa > Arthropoda > Insecta > Hymenoptera > Halictidae > Sphecodes > Sphecodes monilicornis. Next base: position 15,850,166 of record OU565295.1, read on the forward strand.
ATCACTGTTTATATACCTATAACGCCTAAGAACAAAATACTGCAGGCACGAGTAAAATCTCGGGATTATCCCTCATCTCGAATGTTTTCCTTTTTTCTTTTTCCATATTTTTTTTTCCTCCACCATTTTAGTCCCTCTCCTACGTTTGCGTTCGAGCGACTACAAATGAGTAGAAAGTGTTTGTCGTGAGAACCACGGACGAGGATATGTACTATCTCTTCGTCATTCTCGTGTCGAGACACTTTTGGAAAAAAGAAAAGTCTGACGGTACGGATATGTGCACAATCGTTTGCTTCGCGAAAACAGATGCCTCAAATACGTTTCTGACAACGTAAAATACTTTTGTTCACTACATGAAACCCTCTCTCTTTCTCGCTCTCTCTCTCTCTTTCTCTCACTAGCTTTCTTTCTTTCTGGCTCTCATTCCGTCTGGTCTGCGTGTTCTACTACCAGTCTAAAAGTCTGTCGAAATTGACGTTACGCTAAAACGACATAAGATTAAAATTCGAAGTATCGAAACGTGCCGCGTATGATAAACCCTATTATTTAAACTGAGCAACTATCGAATAGTAAAACCTCCGACGGCTCGAAGACCAAAAATGATTACATGATTCGTTTCCTTCTCTTTCACCCTCTCCCTTTCTTTCTTTATTTCTATTCCTCTCTCTCTCTCTCTCTCTCTCTCTCTCTCTCTCTCTCTCTCTCTCTCTCTCTCTCTCTCTCTCTCTCTCTCTCTCTCTCCCTCCCTCCCTCCCTCCCTCCCTCCCTCCCTCCCTCCCTCCCTCCCTCTCCCTCTCTTATACTCTTTCCTCCCCTTTTGCCTTTTGATCATCCCTTTTCCTCGTACATGCACACTCTGAAGAGACATATTGTATGTATAGAATCTACATACAATATGTATGTATAAAATATATATATCACCCAACGCAAAGTGAAAGGTGAGACACGCGTGAGATCCTACGATTTATGCTTTACTGATGCCGCATTCTGCCATATCATAACACGCTGAACGAGCGATCTAGTTTGCAGTAGGAACCACACAATCTGTCACCCGAAAGTCCGTCTCATTGGTCGCAGGTTTGTCGTTACTCTGATTTAGTCAGATATCGACCTCGAACATGTCTTGTTCGATCGGCTTTTTAACCCAACTCCCAAGGTGTGCCTTTACGAAAGCCTCCTTCAACTGATGCTTGGCAAGCTGTCGCACAAGAAAAACGGTAAGAGAACAATGACGAACCACAGACCTCGTGACCGCACTCGGCCACACATCATCTAGACTGCGGATCTTTATGCAAAAAATCTTTCCTGCTTTCCAAGTCATATAGTAATACATTCTAAGCATTTAAAACAAAATACAACGTACGAATCTCTTTAAAAAAAATTTGTCATCTATTGTGTTTTCACAGCCATCTAAGATTAAAAAAAATGTCTTCTACTTTCTAAAACATGTAGTAAACACTCCAAAAATTAAAAAAAAATCCGGTATACAATCCTTCAAAAAAAAAAAACTTCTAGAGAGCCCTATTTTTAGCATCTTGACAAAAGTTGCCATACTTAGTCTCTGGACTAAAATACAACTAAAAACCATGATTCAAGAATTAAAAAAAAGTAGTTTCTACTTTTTAAGACGTGTAGCAACATACCCTAAAAGTTAAAAAAAAATAATGGACATAGAGTTTTCTTCAAATAAAATTCCTAAATAATGCCCTTTTCTCATCATCTTTACATAAGTTAACGTATTTAAATTGATTTCTGCTTTTAATAATTTGAATAAGTTGAAGGTAAAGTAGCAATCATCTTAAATTCTGCTGTTATTAATGAATGCATAAAATCCGCAGTCTAGTAGTCACAGGATGGTACTCACCGTGTAATTCTGCACGGAGGACTTCGCGTCCAGATAGTGGCGGCACTGATTTTGATCAGCGTCTTCGATAGTGTCAATTTTACCTAGCAGATTGTAAAACCGTCTGAACAATCCCTGCTTCGATATTCTCGACGGTTTGCCAAGCTCGTCCTTTCCCGTGGTGCAGTTTATCACCTCGGCGTCGGCCTGACCTGAGGGACACATGAAATATTTACAGTTAGATTCTTAATTGGACCCACCCCTGCCGACATCACGTACCGATAGTCCAATTTACACTGTAGTTAGGCGCTTTCCCTGGCTGCCTAACTTCCGAGGACGTAATGAGGCTCATTAGAGGCTTGTTAAGCCTGTACGGCGGTGGCAGACCCTGAATCGTGTTTTCGATACGTCCGCAGACCGCTCTGTACATGTGGCTTGGGTTCAATAGACTGCCTAAAACGATGCTGTGGAAGTAAATTGGCTCGATGAAGTGGCTTAGAAGTGCACCTTGCACACCAAGTACGTTCCATCGAGCTATTTTGTCCGAGCACGACATCGTCAGCAGTCTTTGGCCCTGGTGGTTCAAGCAAACGGTCTCTATTAGTGCTGTAGAACCGCCAACGTGCCCGCTTCCTATTCCATCAAGTATCTCCAGCTCGGGCATTATTTTTATCGATAGACTGCGGATTGTATGCATTCATCGCAAAGATAGGTGGATGCGATTTGAAACAATAAAAAGATTAGAAGAATCTAATCAATACTTTCTTACAATAAAATCAACAAAGAGAGAAATAAATTTCTAGTTGGTTCTTATGTCTTGCAATCAATGCATACGATTTTTATTTTGCACAAAGATCTGCAGTCTGGTTATCAAGAACCACCAAACGATACGATTTGCTTATCGATTCAATCCAATCTAATCGACAAGCAAAAAACAAGCGTTCGCTAATTCCTGATTAAACAAACATCCGAACAATCAGAAATACTTGATACAACTGGAAGGTCGAACTTCATTTACAGCCCTAGTATATACACTCCATGTACAGCTCACATGTGCAGTGCTCTATCGAGTGCTTACCATAAGAACACCGTCCCATGTCTGTATACCCTCGCTGCTTTTCACCGGTATCGTCCCCTCCCCAGACTCAATCTTAGTCCGCAATTGTCCTCTAGCTCTACGATTAGGATGTTTGTCAACGGACTCGTTCTCCTCATGAGGGGAGAAGATCCTAGCGTCGCCGCACGGGGCGGTGTTTATGTACAAGTGAAACTGGATGCCCTGTTTCAGCTTATAGCCCTTCTTCGCGGGTTCCAGGATGGACTCTACGGCTCTCTCCTCCGTGTGAAGCTCTAGCTGCTTGTACAAGTACTCGCACAGACACCTTCGTGCCACCACCTCAGCATGGCAGTCGTTTAGAGCACCTCCGCTGACGCTCAAGTGTTCTCCGGATACGCATTTGGTACCTTTTCGTTTGAAAGAAGCGGAATAATGGTTTATGTAGCTAGGTCCTTTGTAAAGGTGCAGATGCACTAGCAAGTAACTTGCGACATTTCTCACGAACAATGAACTTCTTCCAAACGTGGATAACGCATACCTTTGCGAGTTGCTCTCGCGAAAAATGTCGCAAGTAACTTGCCAGTGTATTCGCAGCCTTACTTGCTAGCGTATCTGCACTTGTAGGCTGTGTTGTACAAGAAAAGTCTTACCAGTTGTGACGCAAATGAGCTCGGCGTCTGAGCCCTTGGTCTGCACGATGCCGGCTAAGACCTTGCGGCGAGCATGCTGCGGTTTGGACTGTATGAGTTCGCTGAACTTCTGATTTACCATTTTCCCGATTTTGTCGGCCAGCATCTGGGGCAGCTGCATCTGGTCTTGCCAGTGGCCGCTGCTCGAGAAGTTCGGCAGAACGCGAACGGGAAGCGGTATGCAGAACGAGGAGCTGTGCACGTTCCTCAACTTGGCCAACGCCGCCTTGCTCGCCGCAGCTTTCGCCAGTTTTTTACTCGGCCCGGTGCCCTCGAAGGTCTCACCGTCGATAGTCACCGATATCGTGAACTTCGCGTAACTCTCCCCGTTATCGGAAACGCATTTGTAGACGACACCCGGGTACAGTTCGTTGATCAGCGCCACGGGCCCTTTCTCTAGAAACTTGTTTGGGCCCTTCGGTTCCTGTGTCAATGTTTTAAAAGCATTTACTAGGTGATTGTCACGCTCCGTAACGTCGCTTGTGAAATCAGGCTCCAGAGGCATGGAGGGCTGGCAGGTGTTGATCGCTTGGTGTACCTCCGGCGTGTTCCTAAACTGAACGATGTTCCTCAGTGCCAGTTCTGCTGCAGCGTGTTTGGCCATCTTCTTGGTGCGGCCTTTCCCTTCGTAGGTCTGTCCATCTATCTGTACCGCAATCGTGAATATGGGTGCATGAGTTGGACCGGTCTGATCCACTACCTTGTATATGGCTCCGGTTTTCAACTCGTTCAAAGCGCACACTGCATTTTTGGGCTGGGGATTCTTGTGTCGCTTCTTTGGACTGATAGTACCTGGCGAAATAGGAAATATACAAATCAAGTTACTCAATGCAATACATGTTTCCTTTAACGCCAAAGATCTAGAACCTGGAAGACTTCTAAGGTGATCCGCGTTCAGTTTCTTTCTATCAGAAAGTATGTAATTTGTGTACACGCATGCGGGACAACTAAGAGCCAGTCTATAGGATCGTAAAGGATAGTGCGACCAATCACTGACCTTCGGGTTCAGAGTCAGCGGGCCTCTTCAGCATGGGCCTCGACATATTTGGTTGCTCCATCTGTGAATAGGGCACCCAGCTACGATTAATTACGCTCGGGGGCGGGGGGGGGGCGGACGGTTGTCCGTTCCATAAATAACAGCGATTAACGAAAAATGTGCTCACCCCCGTCATGTGTGACTCCTGCGACCGATTCGTCAGGAACGGTGTCGCGTTCGCATCGACCATGGACGGGTTGTACTCTAAACAACAAGAAAGACACGAGGTTCGAAACAGGGGCCGCATAGAGGCAACGCGTCAACGATGACTTAAAGAATATGCTGCGCGGATCTCATACTTGTCTCCGAGGTTCCCTTGTCATTGTTCAGCATCGCCAGGCCGTTCGACATTTTTCCTTTCCAGCTAGATAACGATAGAAAACCGCGGCCGAGAAATGTCCGTCCCGAAACACTGCACCGTTACATTGATTTTAATTATACTCGTGCGGCGATGCACGCAGCGCCACTGCTACTTGCTCCGACTCCGACGATGACCGACATAACCTAATTCCGGGCGATGGCGGCCACGGCAAGCATCGTCGACGACGAAACGGGAGAGGCAAGAAGAGACGAGAGAACACCGGGGGAACGACGAGAGAGTCGCCACAGCCGATTTCCGATCGGCCGACAAACGAAAATACCTACACACGGCTCGATCGAACACAAACTTCGTTCCGTTGATCAATCCAGCGTGCCGAACGCGGTCCCACTATCTGCGCAGAGCACCGCGCACGCGACAAGGGAAACTGTGGCGCGACTACAGTCGATTTGAAAGCCTCTAGTCCGGCGGAAAACGCTCTTCTCCGAGAATCGGGCTAACGATGCGCAAAAAGTTTCAGGTGCAACGGAGACGGAGACACACCGACGCCTTCATATATACCTCTTCTCGTTTTCATGCCTACAATCCTCCTCGGGGAACGCCAGAAATAGTTTCCCGCGGTTATCAACGGCTGCCGCGATGTGTATCCTATCCCCACTCTCCCGGCCCTTCTGGACTTCTCGTTTTTGTTGTAGGGTTATAATTATCGCGTGGGACTTCCTCCTTGGAAATAAACATTTCAGGCCTTAACTTCAATAATTGGTGTGGTAATATGAACACGGGTCACATTAGAAGCTTCCTAGATAGTCACGCAATCAATATTATAAATAATTTAGCGTTTTTGTAACACTCGTACGATCCTTAGAAGTACTTCCGGTTTACACTTGATTTTCACTGGGTATATTTCGTTCAAACTATCAAATTTTTAAAAGAAGACATTAAATTTTAATTTCATAGTAAAGAAATCAAATATTCTATAATACGGTAAAGTCTTGACCTAAGTCGCACAGAGGCATGCGATCTTTGTCAGTTCGCCTATCCTTTCCACTGGAAGGCATAAGAGTAGTGTAAATATGCCGCGTAATCCGATACCGGTTGAGTATATCGGTGTTAACTACTAATCCAATTACAAAACTTCTTTATTTTTCACTATTTTTTTATGGGAATTTCACCAACTTATTTGTAGCATTTTTTTAATTAAAATGACACTAAACATGATATAATTTGAACTGTCTTTAGTGGTTTAATTGACGGTAGGTACAGTACTGACTTTTGGACGTAGAAGAGGATAGCGGTACGTGTTTACATGCTGTGTGAAAAATAGTATGTAGCGATCTTTGTCCGAGCACGGTCCAGAAAATTGGACTTATTGTTAAAGACTTTAGTGTATTTAGTAAAAGGAAATAGATCAATTTTCATTAGAGGACTTTCCCCTAGAGGACATTTTTACTAGAGAACGAATATGGATAAATTGATAACATTAGGACCTTGTATTTAATTTCTAACATTTCAAATGAATGATTTAATTATTTACATAACAAGAATCAGTACATACATGTTATTCTTTCTTATCTAATTATCAGATTGTGAATTTTATACATTTATAGCATCTATAATCTTCTAAAGTTATGGTAAAATGGTATGGTGAAGAGTCAACAAAAATTCAATAAAATATCCACATTCTTTAGAATACAAATAGAACCATTATCAAAATAATTAACAAAAATCCACATCTGCATAAAGATCCACAATCAAAACCAGTTTAAAAAAATGCTTACAGTTAATATTCAATTATTTTCCACCATCTACCATTGTACAAATTAAAAGCATTTGTAAAACAAGAAAAAAGAAAATAGAAAAATTTTCAAGATGATTACCTTTTTTTGACCACCACTTCTTAGAACGTTTCCTAGCTTTTTTCTGGACGATATTAATCGATAAACAATTCACTGTAGTATCATTGCATAATTCCTTCCCAGATGCATCGCAGTTGAACCTCGAGACGACAATTTGAACCTCCTTGATGCCCAGAATCAATGGTCGACAAACATTACAGAGAAATCCGTTCTTGGGTAGCAATTGCACTTGTTTTGTTGCACAATCTTCACTATACAATGTTAACCGCTCTTGAATCCCGTGAATAATACTGTGGGAAAGATTGCAACAATTAGGCTGTTGTTTCTGTGACTTCGATCTCATGGTCGTCGACGAGGAACACGTGATCACACTCGATGAAAGACTGAGCCACGGATCGCGATCGCATCGACCGTAGAAAACCGACTGAAGATCAGTTGGATGGGGATATATACATTGTATATGTAACTGACGAACTTCTCCTCTCGGGTTTCATCGTGGTCTCAACGAAGCGGTTTTTCCTCTTCGAGTCAGCAATGAATCATTGTTTTGTATTTATTATCGTCGACGTGCTCTTCTCAGTAATAGTTTATCTGAAAAAGAACCCCGGTAACTGATTTACCACGTCGATTTTTATAAAACTTTGTACATGTGTTCATTAAACTTACCGAAGAATTTAACCGTATCTCTTTTGTTCCCATAAATGAAAAGGTAGGCGCCTATAACAAAATTATTTTTTCTGAAAACTGTTCATAGAGATTTATGGACCCAAAAGTAAGATATAACTTTTACTTCAACAATTTTTCTATGTCTTCTGTCGTTTGTGATTTATAAAAACCTGTATGCATAGTTTACAAGATCTGCCACATTCTACTTCTACATAACATTCCCAAGTTCTAACACATATTTACACCTAAAAGAAATTTTCAAAAGAACAGCATGCAGCTTAACTACTTCCCACAAAGCATAAAAATTACTCGCGAGAAGCAAGGTCAAACAAGACCAGTACAAGCAATTTTTAAAGCCTCCACGTTCCCCATTCGTTAAAACACGTTTCCCAGCGCCATACTAATCCAAACTGCGTCAAACTGCGTCAATCAAATTCGATTTAACCTGCCAAAAAATTGCCAGTTTTTTTCTCGCCAAGCGAAAAAGCGTTCCACTTTCATCAGCGTCGGTGAACGGGAAGCTTCCTCGGCATAACACGCTACGCTTCCGCAATTTAGTGCATCTCGATTATCGGCGACGGGCTCCTGACAGGATTATGATTAATGTCCGGGCTCGATAAGACCGGTGTGGTCGGAAAATGCTGATTTTCTTAATCCGATCAGTGAGGACGACCATCCGTGACTTATCCGATCATCGGATAGCGAGACAAGCATAAGCTCACATAGATGTTCGATTATTTAGAAATGGCTGCCTAAAACGCGAGGACTTCCGGTTTGCTCGAGGCCTGCCTCGTTATCGAATCGCCTTTGAATTTCGTGATTGATTGCGAAAAAACGAGCAGCAGCCTTTTCTTGCTCGGTAATCTCGACTTTTATTGCGCCGAACAACAATTGGTTATCGAATCGATAAGGTCTCTGCTGGTTCGTTTCGAGTTTATTCCAGTTCCTAGTTCCTTGTGGAAGAGATTCGTACGATCTTCGGGATTCTAGACGCGTGGTGCAACATGTTTCGAAATCGTTTGTTACCTTTACTCCTAATGGTCGTCCTAATTTCGCTGGTGAGGTTTCAGTTTTCGTTTGGTTGGTTGTTCGAAGTTTAACAATGAGGTTGCTTGTGTTCCAGGAATTCATCCGGGCGGACATCAGGAAAGACTGTCGAAAGGAGAGCAAGGTTTCCTGGGGTAATCTATCAGGCATTCGAAAGTTCGGTAGACGAGAGCTTGCGAAAGCGCCAAATCTGATTTGGAAGTTCGAGCGAGAATCTGGAAAGATTTCACTTTTGTCTGGGCTCGTAGGATTCTTCGAGAGAAACAGTCTAGTTCAATCTATGGTCGTAAATTAACCCTAGAAATGCTGAGGGAAGTTGCTGGAGCTCCTTCTAAGACGGGCCAACTAATTATCTTCCGTCGTGATGTGAGAAACATTTCTTTTTGGGAATTTTGTCTTTTACTCCAGGGCCGTGTCTTTTTATTTAGATGAACATAGTTTTGTCTATTTTATTTCACGACTAACATTGCTTTACACTCATTTATGTATAGTAGTGTGACCTTCTAATGACCTTTGACTACGCAACATTTAAGTTGCTTTAAAACATTGTTCTTAATTTCAGTGGTTCAATTGTAACCTATATAGACTCTACGATTTTTAAATTATTAACACTAGACGTACCAAGCATTGAAAGTATCTGGTAAATTTGACTTATAAAAATGGCAACACTATAATTATTGAGATTGTCCGCAATTTTCAATATAATGGAAGCTTAGACAAGGAAATTTGTACAATTATTTTCCACAAATGAATTTTTTATAATTTCAGTAATTGGAACATATAAAACCGGTCATTTGACCGTGGTAGGTTTAGTGTTAAGTCACTTATTTTGAATGAAATTCCCAGATTTCAGAAACATTTCTCGCGCCATCACAGACGGAAAAGACAATTAGGTGGCCTGTGTTGTTTCTAATCTATTAAAAGATGTCATTTGAGAAAAAGTTCGCTGTTCAAAGGACACAGAATTTTGAATTTTTCTTTCAGAAAATTGGTGCATAATGAATCGAATGGATCTAGACTCGTGGCTGTCATAAAATCGTCGCTAGAGTCCACTTTGCAATGATCAATCTAGGGCTAATTTATTGAACGACGTAATTTGCGATAAAATTTGCTTTTGAAAGGATACAGAAATCTTGAATTGTTCGTTTGAAAATGTACTTAAAGTGTTGCGTTTTGTTTCAGACGCGCTAAGGAGATTAAAAGCCGGCAACTTCGAGCAGGATGACCCGAAACTAAAGTGTTACCTGAAGTGTTTCATGGTGAAGAACGGGATCATGAACAGCAACGCGGACATAGACGTGCAAAGAGCGCTCAGACACATCCCCCGGAGCATGCAGGCCTCCTCGAAACAATTATTTAATAAATGCAAATCCGTCGGTGAGTGCATACAGCCGGTGTATCGTTCGAGCGACCACGGATACCGTGCGCATATGCATTTTAACTGAACCGTTTGTTTCAAGGCGGAACCGATCCTTGCGACAAGGCCTTCCAGATAGCCAAGTGTTATGTGAAATCTCATCCGGAGGTGAGTGATGTCTTTCATTCCCGGAAACCGCGAGCTTCCACTTAATTTGCTCTCGCGTTACAGATCCTGCAGAGTGTCCCGTTCCTCTAGGACTGCAGTTCAAAACCAGAACTGTCTTCATATGACCAGTTGCCTCGTTCCTTGGGAAAACAGGAGAACGAGGTGCTCTCGGTTAATCGTGTAATACAAAAATATTGAGGATGTTCTCTGTCATGAAAGACATTTCGTTGTAGAAATCATATGTTTGGTATAATTGTCGGAAATAGCGAGGAATTGTGCGAAATAAAATTTTTAGTACCAGAAAACTGACTTTGAATGAAGAATTACTATAATTAAAATGTTTCATTTTCTGTACTTACATTTCCACAACTTATCGCTTTAATTATCTCTGACGATTTAATAATTCTTCGAAAATCAAAGGCAAATAATTGAGCAAACCAACAGGATATCTGTTAGTATTTGGTTTTCTTGTTTTCACTTCTTGTTAATTATTCGTGGAACATTTACGTACATATTCGTGACGTTGTTCTGATTAAAATAATACCAATCACGCTACCATTCCACACAAAGATTTATATGCACGTCATTCGCAGTACTCAATTCTTTTTCCACTGATTATTTCAGATAACAGAGATTCTACTATGTATATCGTGGATTAAACAAACAAGTGCAATTCTAACTTCGCCAAGCTTGATATCATTTCAATCAGAAAAATATCAGCAATAATCCGGCGAAAGTTTCGCAAAACAAAGAAGTTGTATAAAAAATTGTGCAAAAAATTAATGAAAACTACCATTTCTTACGAAAATATAGATTTCGTGCAAAGTTTCGTAGTGTGGCAATGAAAATATCGAATTGCCGGATATTTTTGGGAGAAGTGTTCGATGGGCGACTTCCGGTACGGTTCTCGGGCAGTTTATGGTCCGGTGGACGAGGATTAGGTTCGTTGTGGGTATTTCGCAGACGGGACGTCGCGCGTGCCTCCGTTCGAATTCTGAATACGTTGGGGTCGTGTGTCTGTATTCACCGGCACGGAACTGGGTCACCGTTTCTGCCCATTGGGGTATTAAAACAATCTCTGCGCCGGAAAACGGGGCACTGCGCGGGACGGTGCGGGGGAGGAACGGGTGCCGTCGGGCGCAAAAAACACGAAAGCGAGAGAGCAGAACGCGTAGGAGAAAGTGGAAGGGTTGAGAAAGTGCAACTCTCCTCTCTCGCGTGCAGTCGCGAGAGAGGGGCACGACAAAGAGGGAGAGAAGGCGGTGCTGATGAGCGGCGCATAAGTGGCAAAAGTACGGAGAAAAGCGAGGAGGCTAAATAAGGGAAGGGTGGCGAACGACGAACGATAATGATGCGACACTCGCCGCGGCCTCTTGTGTCACTCCCGCGCGCGTTTCAACGTCTCTTGCCTTCCACCCGGAAGACCTGCACTATTTCTGCGCAATGCTGAATTTTTCCACCTGCTCTCCGCGAGAAATTAGCCTCGGTAAACACACCCGGAAGCTAAACACTTCGAGGATACACACTGCGCGAGATACTGATATACACACTCGCGACTATTATTAGATATTTGAATTATTATAACTTCATGAAAAAAAATCGTACAATCTGAGCTAGTTTTGAAGTCTGAAGTTACTACTTTCGGTTCCCTTCTTTAATATTTTTTTATAATTTTTGTACATTATATGGCACCGGAGCAGAAGCACGCGTTACCTTCGTCGATAATTTTATGCATTAAAACCTCTCTACGAGGATGGGAAATTTTTTTCCTGTCGGAGTCGAACAAGGATCTGAAGAATGAAGCGTCTTCTTTAAAATGGCAGCTCGAAAATTGCTATACGATTTGTTTTAGCCGCTCTATCGAATTTTAAAAGGTACACGGTCCGTTAGATTACCTCTGCACGAGCTGGACGTATCAACAAGAAAATAAAATAAGTCACATAAATATAATTTGTCGTAATTCAATGTTAACTCGAACAAGCACAATTTTATTTTTAAAAAATGCATTTCTCTCTGATTTTTGCACTAGACTTAAAATATTTGGTAGAGATCTGTAAAAGTGGACTTTTATAAAAATTGATATCTATCTGAAAGTTATTTGTGCCAGGGAAATTAATATTTGGCAACTACCAGGACACTGTGATCTAAACCAGGTGTATTCTGATTTGAATTTTACTGACGCAAGTTTTCTGCATGTCCTTTTTCATCTTCCTCTTGCAAGAATTCAGTTGCCCAGTTTCGGGTGAAAGGAAAGGGAGAAATCGCGAGTCCAGAAGCGTGGGTGGTTAAACAATGACGGGGACGAAAGGAATATTGTCCGTGCGATAAGAGAGAGGCATTAGCTCGCGCATTATGAGACAGACTATCGCGATCGCTCGTGCCCGTTTTACAAAATGTTGTTACTAAAGCGGCAGGTACCTACGAAGGGGACAGTTACGCCGGATCCGGTGATCTAGGGGGTGGATCTGCTCCCGCTAATCCCTGGCTCCAGGGTTAATCCGACGTCGCCGAATTTTCCGGCTCGATGGACCAGCGGGGAAAGGGACGTCCCCGATTGACTGCCTCGTTGTCCTTTTATCTCGACGTCCTGGGGAAACTCGGACAAAAATACTGTTCGTCATCGCAACGAACTCTGAGACCGTAACATCACTGCGGGAACCGTTTAAACCTTTCTTTCGATCTTAGAGGGTTGACAGTCTATTGGAATCTAAAATAATCGATTTTGTTATCAGTGGTATTGAAAGCTCGATTCTTTGTGGAGATTTTGAGCTATGTTTTATTAAGATAGTTAAACAATTGCGGATGTTGCCGGACTGAATGCGAGTGAGTGCACAGAAGAGGTGAAGAGGGTGAAGTGAAAAGTGAATTGGAAATTTATGTGTTCAGTTTAATGTATGAGTTAGTACATCATGTTTTATATAGTGAAACTTATTTATGATATGTACATAAACTTATTTATAAATTGTTAACGACCATCCTTCTCGACCACCACTCGATACAGATACGAAAAGAACATTATTTCGTGTACATCTCCTACAAGGTTTGTTTAAATTCTCTTGCTTTAGGTCCATTCTCTTGCTGTAGGTATAATGATTACTCACCCTAAAGCATTCTGTTCTGAGACAATTGGTTTACCAGAAATGATGCACACTCTACACCCTAGTCTACAACTGCGCTCTCCACTAGGATCATGTTCATCTCTCCATAACTTTAAGCATTTTCAATATTCAAACATTTATTTCTTTTAACACTTCGCCATGTTGCCCATATCTGGGTGACGGAATTATTTATACTGAATTGAAAATTAATTTTTACGTTGGCAGATTGTGTGCACCAAAATTGCTTACAATCAACGAGATGGAAGAGTTTTGAAATAATAAATAATATCAGGAAACTAAACTTTAATGCTTTTGCTTTGGTAAATAAAATGCTTTGATCTTGTGTAATTTTTGTGATTATTGAGTAGGCGATGAACGTGTTAAATTATTCATGAAAATGTCTAGAATTTATTTTAGGAAGCATTAATATATTCCCTAAACTCTAAACTATAGCAAAGCAGTCCAAGCCAAAGGAAAACATCGATACCAATTTTCAAGAAAACCACAAAATTGACTTCCCAAATTGCTCACCGGTGTGTCGAGAATCTCGTGGAAAAAAATATCAGTCCACACATCAAACTGCATCAAAGCAATCCAACTAAAAAGCAATAATCGGTTCACCCAACAGTCCTGCACCCATCAGACTGGCGTTTGTCTGTATTTATTCGTATTTTCCGGTTTTTTTCCGAGGTCCGCCCACGGCGCGGCGCAGTTCTGGCGGAGGCACTCACACGCCTCACACGAATAATTTTCGAGGCTCTCCGCGAGTTTGAAGCGCTTCGGTAACCCTGCTCCACTCTGGGACCGTTCAAACATTGACGAAGACTCGGCCGGGACAGCCCGCCGATTAAGCCCGATCAATATTTACAGAGCCGGGAAATAATCCCCGATTCTGTCGGAATCAGCGGTCCAATATTTGAAAGACCGTGTATCAGAGGCCGACGCGGGGTTCCCGAGGCGACAGACCATTGTCGGCTGGCTCTGGAGAAAAAGCTACCCCCGTCGTCGTCGTCGTGCCATTCGAAAACGTTCCAGTTTTCGATAACGCGACGCTCTGGCCCAGTATTGGCGACCGAGGGTGAAAGATTGGCTCTTGTAATGTAGCTCAAGATTCGTGGAGGACAGGAGAAATGCTGGAACATCGAATAATAGCCTCCTAAATACGTTCCTCACGTTGAAATAAAGGGAAATCATTGATTTTCTGATGTTATTGTAGAATTTTTTCAGAGGGGGATGACACGCACGGAAGAGGGGATAGGGATGAATTATTGTACGATTAATTTAAAAAGAGGTTTCGGGAACCGAGGGTGTTTTTAACAAAGGCATTCATGGAAAAATCTGTTGTTGTTGTTGTTACAGCAGTCACTGCGCAATTTTTTTATGCAAAGGGGGATGATGCAAACGAAAGAGGGCATAAAATGAATTATTGTGTGAACAATTTAAGAAGAGGTTTTTCGAACCGAGGGTGTTTTTAACAATGGCATGAATGAAAAAATCTGTTGTTGTTGTTACGGTAGTTGTTGCGCGATTTTTTTATGCAAAGGGGGATGATGCAAACGAAAGAGGGCATAAAATGAATTATTGTGTGAACAATTTAAGAAGAGGTTTTTCGAACCGAGGGTGTTTTTAACAATGGCATGAATGAAAAAATCTGTTGTTGTTGTTACGGTAGTTGTTGCGTGATTTTTTAATGCAAAGGGGGATGATGCGAGCGAAAGAGGGGATAAAGATGAATTATTGTGTGAACAATTTAAAAAGAGGCTTTGGTATCCGAGGGTGTTTCTAACAAAAGCATGAATGGAAAAATCTGCTGTTGTTGTTAGCGATTTTTTAATGCAAAGGGGGATGATGCGAACGAAAGTGGGGATAATGATGAATTATTGTGTGAACAATTTAAAAAGAGGTTTTGGGAATCGAGAATGTTTTTAACAGAAGGAGGAGTATTTAAAAAAAATATTGTCACTGTTGCTGTCATTGTTACAGGGTTTTGTGAGTCAAAAGGGGTGATTTAAATAAAAGAGAGAATACGGATGAGTTGCTGTGGAATAATTTAGAAGGTGCTTTGGGAACCGGGAGTGTGTTAACAGAGGGATGAATGCTTTAAAACTCTACTATTGTTATTGTTACGATTATTGCAGGGTTTTCTGAGTCAGAGGGGGTGATTTAAATAAAAGGAAGAATAAAGATGAATTACTGTATGAATAATTTAGAAAGATGTTTTGGGAACCAGGAGCGTGTTAACAGAAGGATGAATGCTTTAAAACTCTACTACTGTTATTGTTATTATTATTGTAGGGCTTTCCGAGTCGTAGGGATGGTATAAATAAAAGTGACTATAGATGAAGTACTGTCTATGAATAATTTGGAAAATCTGTTTGGGAGCCAAGAGAGTTTTTAACAGGGGATGAATGTTTTAAAAATCTATTATTGTTATTGCTATTACTATTGTGGAATTTTTTTATTCAGAGCTGGTGATGTGAATAAAACAGGCAACAGAGAGGAATTACTATATATGTTTGAATGAACAATTTAGAAAATCTCTTTGTTGCCAGTATATAGCAGTTGAAGAACATATAGAATAGATATAAATTTTTTTCTTCTAATTAATAATAAACGATAAGGAAGTTTCAATTACTGTATCTGCTAAATAAATATTAATGCAACGGGTTAAGCATGCATATATGAACCTTTAATGAGTTTTCCTTAATAAAAATAAAATTACACATTCTTGCATAAGAGCCAGGATACTGTAGGGCTAGTTTAAGAACGCAAGAGTGAAACAAAGAAAATAAACAGAGGTAAAGTAAGTCTGCAACAGTGCCGGTAATCGATGAAAGACGCTCCGCTACGTGTCCTACTGACGGTCAAGAAAATCTCTCTGCCATTTACATGACAGAGTAGCGTGGGAGAAAGAGGAGGGGAGGATGGAAAAATGGAAAAGAAACTAGCGAACGAAATTTGACGCGCGGAGAAGAAGCTAGGCGGTCGAAAATTGCGTCTCGCAAATTATGAATAGGAAAAAATGGGGATTTGTTGTATTGGCCGGAGCAGGACGCAGCGTTCGGTCCAGCGGAATGCAACTAGGGGATGGTGGCGTTACCTGGCGCCTTTCCAACAATGTGTTCGCACTTTTTGCCCCCGCGATAAATTCGCGTGCCGATTTGGCTGCGGTCCGGTCGATCGCGAGGCGACTCTGCGTCTGTGTGCACTTTGCACGCGTGAGTGAACTTGTGATTCTGTCGATCTTCAAAATCCCACCCCCTTGGTGCACAAACACAATCAAATCATTAATGAAATAGTAGCAAAATGAGAACTCAATTTTCCTTTTTGTTTGGAATGAAACTTTATGACGTTTTTAAGATTGCAGTTCATATTAAAGAAGTCCTCGGTGCTTCGAACAATTTTATATTGAAATTTTCAAAAATCATGATGATTATTCTAGAATGGAGAAATGTTAAGCTTGTGTAAAATCATTTGATACTATTTCCTTTGCTGGTTTAATTCTGACAATGATCTGATTCGAACGTAGATGAAATAGTATCGTTATTATTGGACTGCGGATTTTATGCATTTATGGCAAAAATGAATATATTGAATGCAAAACAGTAAAAACGTTTAAAGATATTGTTGCACTGTTTTCAACCCTATAAAATGATTAACAAATAAAGACGTGCTTATGTAGCATCTGTATCATGGAATTAATACAAACAATTTCTATTTTGCATAAAAATTCGTAGTCACTATTAACGGAATAGCTTGCAAAGCATATTATAAATGTCTCCATACTGGCACGAATGAGTTACACAGGGTTAAATTCATTTTGTGAGCACAGTACTGATACAAAGTATTTTAACTCTTCTACCACGGTATCCTCCTTTATCTTTTATAAGAGAATGTGTTTCAGTTAATGTGTTGCATTCATGAAGACACCAAAATGAACGTATTAATATTTTAGCTGATAATCAAAATGGTTGAGGTCAAGGATCAATCAGCATTTCTTCGTCTAGCCATCTTCTAGCTTCTGCATAGAGGCTCTAATGAATGCACCCCATTGACGTCAGCTGAGAGACGAACGGGACCATACCCGGAGCCAACCGAAACGTTTCCCGCAGATAGAATAGAGTCTTGTACTCGTGTGCCCTCCTCGAATCTCGAACACTCTCGATAGCGTGGTGCTCAGCAGGGTGCCAAGGATCTAGGCCAGGTCCTTGGGCCATTGCTAGAGGAAGCGATCGGTTTCTGTTGGTGATAAATCAAAACAACCCTTGCGAGAGGGGCGGGTTTACTCATCCTCTATCTATCTTATTTAGTCCCTTAAAAACGTCAAATTTCATCCAAGGCGTAACCAGATTACGAACTTTACAAATCAACCAGGAATCAGCACATCTTGATACTTTCATTACAAGACCAGAAACACAAAAAATTCCATGAAATCAGTGAAATTTGTTCGATTAAATAAAAATTGAAAATCTTAAATGTATGATACCGTGTAGTCCTTCAATTTTCAACCTGTTTGCATTTTCTAGATTTTAACCAAAAGGTACGGTGAATGTAATAACGTAAACTGCATTTTTAAATATGGACGAACAATTTGACTGCCAAACCAGTAACTTCATAAAACTCCATAAAATCGGAGGAACTGATTTAATAAAATAAAAATTTTTAATTTGTAATGAATGATACTAGGTAGTCATTCAACTTTCAACCTACTTGCATTTTCTAGATTTTAACCAAAAGGTACGGTGAATGTAATAACGTAAACTGCATTTTTAAATATGGACGAACAATTTGACTGCCAAACCAGTAACTTCATAAAACTCCATAAAATCGGAGCAACTTATTTAACACTAAACCTACCATGGTCAAATGACCGGATTTATATGTTCCAATTATTCAAATTATAAAAATTCATTTGTGGAAAATAATGGTACAAATTTCCTTCTGTAAGCATCTATTATATTGAAAATGTCGGACAATCATAATAATTATAGTGTCGCCATTTTTATAAGACAATATTTACCAGATACTTTTAATGCTTGGTAGGTTTAGTGTTAATGAAATAAAAATTTTAAATTTGTAATGAATGATATTAGGTTGTCGTACAACATTCAACCATCATGAATTTTCTAGATCTTAACCAAAGGCACAATATATTAGTGCAATAGTTTATTTTAAATATGAATAAACAATTTCATTACTCAATCACTCACGAGGTCTCAAACTTCGATCAAAATCAGTTCAGACGTTGACACTCCACACTTTCATCCTCGATGAAATGACTGTTCCTTATGATGATTTTAAAGCTAACGAAACGCCCTTTCCATCCGTATATTCCGAACTTTAATTTATCATAGATGGAAATTTTAATACCTTGGATGAAAGAGCAATATTCTCGAGTAGCTCATTTCGGTCGAATTTTTATCAAACTTTCGCGATTAATATTTTGCGAATTATTTACGCTAGTTTTCAACAATGTTAGCATGAATGAGATCGACGATTAATTTAATATTCTATGCAATTTAACGACAAATGGTTTAAACGTATGTCACTTGTGCCAATCTGTCGACAGTTCACACATTGTCTAAGATTGCCCGTCGTTCCAATAATCGAGCAATTTAGACCGTGGTTCCTCGAAGTCGGTGGTCCGTCCAAGGAGGTCCCGAAGGATGATTTACCGTTCACGAGCTTCTGCAGGTGTCTCCGGTACAGAAGCCACGTCGAAGACGATCCAGGAGAATGAAGGGTTGAAACGAAAATCCTTGGCATTGTGCAGGGAAGTTTCTCAATCTCGTTGGACACGATTCTGCCCTTTTATCACGCCAATAATTAACTGGCTAACAATTTTTCTTGGCCGCCTCGCTTCATTTAAACTTTATTAATGAAGAGACCACGCCTCATTACGCCTCCGTACCGCCCTTAACGATCAATGACCATCTAATCCTGATGAGATTACCGTGTTTACCGGGATTCCCTCTACGGAAATCCGTTCGTATCGCTTTGACCCCCTTTTTCACCTTCTAACTATCGTTTTATCTACACGTTGTACATTCTGGATAATATATTGCAGTCTTCTGCGAGCCCTTAACCTACGCAAACCGGCGATACCGTGTTTATCACCGTCATTATCAAAGTTCACTCTTTCGCAATTAGAAAGTCTCCTGGAGATGTGGGGATATTATGTTTACAAGCCTTTATGTTCTATGTTTACAACTGCAATGGCAATTTCTGTCGTAAACCAAGTCATTCCTCAGTAATACAATAATTTATAATTTGGTATTGTTGTGAAAAAGAAGATTTTTAAGCTTCCTCTTCAGGTAGCATAATTATTCAAGATTTTCGAATTATCAAGAATTATCGAACACTAAATGAACTCTACTCGAATGTAATACAACAACAATAATAATCGTAGAACACTATCATAAGACCACAAAAGAATAAAATAATTTCCTGTTGTTCTGTGAAAGATGATTTTCAAGCTTCCTCTTAACGCAGCATAACTATTCAAAATTTTATTAATAGGTTCGCTGTAGATGAAGTGGATAGATCAACAAAAGAATTATCGAACACTAAACGAACTCTACTCAAATGTAATACAACAACAATAATAATCGTAGGACATGTTCATGAAATCATAAAAAAGATATCAAACATAGAATTCCGTGAAACGCGATAAACATCCATTAATAAATACATATATACAGACATTGCTGATAAAGAAATAATAACAATAATAGTACACTATAATAACAATAATAATAATCATAGAACATATTCGCGACATCATAGAACATCATCAATACACTAATCTATTCACCATGATAAACATCCTGTAAGAAGCACACAATCATTGAGCAAAGAATAAAATCTGAATAACGTCTACACTAGCAACCATAAAAATTGACAAACACATTCAACTACGTCTAATTTCATAAATTATTATATTCAACAAATTATCAAAGTTGTAAATAGATAATAAAATACAAGACATAGTCAGAAGAATTTTTTTTCCCAATTATACCGTAAATATTGCAAATAAATGATAATGAGTAACACGAAGGAACAGGAAAGAAATTTCAGGAGTCTAATTTCATTAATTAATGTATGCAACGAATAAACAAAGTTGTAAATACATAATAAAATGCAAGACATAGAAGAATTTTTTTCCCAATCATACCGTAAATATAGCAAATAAATGATAATGGATAAAACTCGAGGAACAGGAGAGAAGCCATGTACTTCTCGAACTGCATCATGCAGTCTCCATGTTTCCTCAGTCTCGCAGCCAATATTTACGGAATTATGCGAACAGTTCCAGGTTCTTGAACAATTCTGTACAATAGCTCTCGGTTTCACCGGGTCTTACGATGCACACGTGCAATCCTCGCCCCATGTATTTCCGATATGAACATTTTCGAACAGCTGACTGCCATGACCGTCATCCCAGTTAAACGGGTCACGAGGTTGATACTGTATTTTCTTCGGAGTCGCCCGACTTTCGGCCAAAACCTAGACGACGCGATTCCAACGTACATAGCACGACGGGTCAGCAAGTTCGCGAAAATCCAGGGGACGCGAAACACCCCGTCATATTATTCCCCCTTATCGGTGTGCTTCTCCTTAACCTCGATACATTCTCCGGGTCCCTGAATTATTTATTTATTTACTTATAAGCCGTGTTTTCTTCATTCAGCTGCAATCAGAGACTCTGAGCTTCGGGCGCGGGTGTATAGTTTGTAATTTGTTGTATTAGCGTTTTCTTTGAGTAAGAATTTTTGTGATGAATGTTAGAATCATTTACAATAACATTTTTTAAGGGAAAATTTAGTCGTTGTCGATTTTACGAAGGTTTAACAGCAAACCTTCCGAGCTAAATTTAGTTAGACTTTGTACGGTTTATATTATATTATGTGATGTATTAAAGATATTTATTCAAACATTTCTTATGAAAATATCTATATAATTTCAATAAATGCTAAATACGAAATTTAAAATTGGTCAATTTGACCGATGGCGGTAGGTTCAGTATTAAATGCTACTATTCCAGCATTTCCTTTCTCATAGACTAGCTTATGAGGAGATAGCTTATAAATAAGTCACTTCATCGACTTGTAAGATAATATTTACAGTGTCCGTAGTTTATAGTTGGTAGTAACACGTTCTTTTACTTGCCTTTCCGTTTCCGATGCACTCTATCGTGAAATGGGTAGAGCTATGTACATAAACAAAAGCCGGCGCAGCGTTGTAGCATAAACGAAAAGTCCGCGGCCGGTCCCTGCGGACCGGTGCGGCGTAAACGTGAAGACTACGGTCGGTCCCTAGGGACCGGTGTGGCGCTTAACGTGTTAATAGATTGTCACTTAAAAATTGTTATTAAAGAATTATCTGATATCTTATCGGAATAGAAAAAAGTTCTATCAAAGATTGTTACCTGGCTTGAAGTGTCTAGTACAGGGGTGCCTAACAATGGGCCTCTTGAAATAGATGTTGCTGCTTTTCCTTTTCGCCTGCTCGGCGAGTCAGTCCCCATCATGCCCACTCAGACTTTCCCTTCGGCACGAGCTCCGTAACCACTGCACCGACAGGTATCATGTTTATGACAGTAACTCTTCTTGCGTAGGTAAAGAATTTGCAGTACCGAAAAATTTGTTTTTGAAATGAATTTAAATTCAATCGAACGTCGCGACATCGACACAAAAGTAAATTATCGCGAAAAGGCAATGTAATTCGAGAATAAATTTAAACTGGTGACTAATAAATAATTCGCTCGAACAAAGAATTAATTTGAATAATGAAAAACGGAAACGGGTACTTACCAAGTAACAGTCCTTGTTTTGCGTTTCAATAGCACAACACACGACACCACGACGCGGTTCACAATAACAGAAGTTGGTTCCGAGGAAAAGAAACTCGCGTCCGTTCACTTTAACTGTTGTAATTGTAATGAGTTGCAGCCGAATCGTTGGGACCGCGGGTGGGGAGAGTGCCAGGGGTGCGGTGATAGGGTATTGTAAGACGCCAAGAGAAAATTTGTCGTGACGATTACAACGATGACGTCCTTGCTCACCCGGCTATGGATGTTTACGTTGGAAGGGCACTTCTAAGAACGTAACGTCATAATACACGCATTGCCTCGGAGGAGTTTTTGCGCACCTTCGCGCTGGGCCGCGCCGGTCCGAAATCGGGGGCAATCGTCGATCGTCGAAGATAATCGTCGCGACAGATTTTCTGTTGACGATTCGGCCGCGAATCATTACAGTTACAACTGTCAAGGTGAACGATCGTGCGTTTCTTTATCTCAGAACCACTACTCCCTGTCTTTGTGAACCGCGTCGCGTTGTGTCGTGTCTTGTGTCGTGTTATGCCGTGTCTTGTGTCGTGTTGTGTTGTGTTGTGGCATGTCGTGTCTTGTCTTGTGTTATTGCGATGCACAAACTGTACCGTCACTTTGTAAGTACCAGTTTCCGTTTTTCATTATTCTATATATATCAAGATTTTTAATCCTCATTTTGGCACGAGTACGATTTCCGTGGCCCCTCGTACGATTTCCGCCCCCTCCACGACCTAACCACAACTCATTCTATTCACATGATTTTTTCAATTACTAGTTCAAATTCTGGATGACAGCTACAATAAAATTGCATTTTCTACAAAAAAGGTCTCCTGATATTCTGCCATATTTGGCATAGTTACCGAGATATTTGAAAATTTATAAAAAACAGGAAATCTACTTTACCGGCTAAGCCAGGCCAATTTGATACCATGTTATTTCTTTTTTTATTGAGAAAATCTCATAAGAGATTTATTACATCGTTATATACATTTTTTTCTTGAAATAACCCCAAGAACAAAAATATAGCCTCAAACCGGGGGGCCACGGAAATCGTACTCTACCCCTCATTTTTCTTCAAATTAATTCTTTGTTCGAGCGAATTATATATTATTCAGCAGTTTAAATTTATTCTCGAATTACGTTGCCTTTTCGCGGTAACTTAATTTTGTGTCGATGTCGCGACGATCAATTTAAATTCGTGTCGTGCTATGGAAATCCAGTTTATTTAATTGTAGTACAAATTTTTCGGCACTGCAAATTCTTTATCTACAACTGAATCGTGTCAGTGCAGTGGTCGTGGATCACGTGCCAAACGGAAAGTCGGTGTGGGTATGGTGGAGATTGACTACTACAACCCCTGGCAAAAAGTCTCCGGTCACATTTAAAAATCGCATAATTTTTTTTAAATTGAACCAAATGTGTTGAGATTTTTTGACATGTTCGAAGGAATAGTTTATCAAGTAACGGGTAAACGAAGTTCTGAAAAAATTGCCATTGGTCAGAATTGTGAAAAAAAAAGAAAAGTAAAAGTCGGTTTTTGTAACTTTTTCATCTGAGCCTGAAGTGAAATTTTAATTAATGCGTTTTGTAGACCTATGTCAATTATATACACGGTGAAAGTTTCATCAAAATCGGTTAACGTTGCTCTCAGCAACAAATATTTCAAGAGCTTAAGGGTGAAATTTTCAGATTTTTGCAATTATCAGGGAATTCAACCCTTATGTGATCACATTTAAATGTTTGTTGCTAATAGCAATGCTAACCAATTTCGATGAAATTTTCGCCGTGTATATAATTGACATAAGTCTACAAAACGCATTAATTAAAATTTCACTACAGACACAGATAAAAATGTTACAAAAACTTTGACCGTATTCTTTGTAACTCCGACCTATAGCAATTGTTTCAAAATTTTGTCATGTCAACAAATCTCAATTCATTTGGTCAATTTTAAGAAAACTATGCGATTTTTAAATATGATCGAATACTTTTAGCCAGGGGTTGTACAGAATTTGAAAAACCTATTGTGTTATTTTCAGCTTCATACAATTATTAAAAGAAATAAATGTCCATATCGTTCGTTCATGTTGTAATTATTATAGACAATTTTTCATTTCCACAAAAATCTGCAGTTCATAAATCCATTTCAAATGCATCATGATGAAGTTTCGCATTTTAAATAGATGTGAATACTGTCCATTAAAAATAACAGATTATCATAAATCCGTAAATTATGAAATTAATTACAACCAAGTGCACTTGTGTAAAAATTCAACGGTCCATTAAATTTATACTGAACCATTTAGTGTGCTTAAATACAAATCCAGCGACCCGTGAACTGCACGCTTCATTTTTATCGATTTCTTTTTATGTCCGACGTTAAAAGTCGTTTTTCGCTGCATTTGGCAAGCTTTTTGTCTGATTTTTCGCACGTCTACGACCGTCTCGATTTTTCTGCTTGACCGAGGGGTTGGAACGCGTTCTAGTCCCGGCAATCCACCCCTGTACATCACGATTCGCATCGAGAAACGTCGGTGACGCGGGAATTAGTGGCGCGCAAACGTTCTCCCTCGACATTTATTTATTTTCTCGTTTCGAGAGCGGCATCGGAGGGCAGCAGGGAAAAAATACAGAATATTACATTAACGGGCGAAACGTACTGAAAAACGTTTCTGGCTCTGGTGGACAGCCTGATGAATCGAGTCCGAATGAAACACGTTCGGATAGGATTGCGAAGATGAATCACGATCGAGGACATCTCCCCTGTACTTTCCCTTCTTCTGTTACGAGAGATCGAGGCGAGACGCGTGGGTGTCGATGGATGGATTCACGAATATCCACCATTTTTTCGTTTTAGATTGTTTTTGGAAGATCGTCCGGGGATTGGGGAACGTTCCGTTCAATTTTCCGAGTGCATTAACCGAGGGGAAAACTGGTGCAATAACCGGGTCTGGCGCAGTATAAATCTTCGTCCCACCTTCCATGCCGTTTTCACGCTGCTGCTGCACTTCCGCCGCTATTCAGTGAAATCAGAACCACTCTCCGATTCCCTCTGTCCCCTAGCTGGTTCTGAATCCACCGAATTAATGTTCGTTTATCGGAATTCACGTGGAGTTACGGCTCTTCCGGTCGCAGTGTGATTTCGAACCTTGCTTTTCGATTTTTTACTCGTTTGTTTGTCGTGGAAACTTTTTGTCTTCATAGACAAGAAAACGTTCCTCCCGGTTGAAGGATATATTAACAACTTGCACTAAGATTTATTTTACGGTTGCAGCGATTAGAATTATTTTATAATTGCGCAGAAGATGAAATTTATATTCGTCCATGTATTTTCTCTTGGTAATAATATCGACAACAATAAAATAGAATTGTATCTCGATTCAAAGAAAGTTAATAACTAGATTTTTAGGCAAAATAAAAATTGTCTGTGTCAACTAAAAAAGACTGTAGCTAAATAGGCATTTCATTCTGACTTTATGCATTTTAGTAAGCTGAAAATAATAAATTAGCATTTTTAAAGTATTTTCACCTTTCCACTGTTTTGAGATATATTTAACCGTTTTTGCCATAAATGCATAAAATGGTTCTATCGACCCTTTGCATTCGAATGCAGTGTCGCCAGATTGAGCCTTGCCTCCCACTCTATTTTACCCCTTCTACGACGCCATTCCTCCATTCCTTCGCGGCAAGCATCCCCACCTCTTCGCCACAAACTGGTCACGTGACGTGTGCGTACACCGATGCGTCACCACTTGGTAACGGCGGACAGAGAGGGGTTAACTGTATTCTCCTAAATTTCCCTTGCCTGGCTACACTGTTCGAATGGCGTTCCCCAACCACCACTAAAAATGATCATACCACAATTCAGAACAATTTTTACATTACCAAATTATTGTATTCGATAAATTGCAAAAAATTTAAGGGTCCTACGAATAAATATTCTTAAATTCACTTTTGATCGCTCATAAAATATTTATTGAGATGGAATTTCTAAATACGATGAAACTTCTGGGTTTCCGGAGTTAGAACCGCTTCGAGGTCAAAGGATTAAAAATTCCTCAGACGTGGTCTATAGACACCAAAAAAATTATACGTTGCCTGTAGATACGGTGTTATCTGTGATTAGTGTGTATGTGATTTTTATTTATGTCCTGGGGCCCAGAGAGCTTTCACGCTAGCTTAAGTAAACGTCAACAACGCTTCCATACCGTCGCTCGATTCCGTACGGTCTCGCGGGGTTCGTTAGCGGCCCTTAAAAAAATCCACGGTTTTACGATGTGCGAAAAGAGGCTGCGAATACAACCGACAACAAAATATAAACAGTTCATCGGCAGCCAATTTCGTGGACGTCAATATTTACTCCAAACATCGGGCTGTTGCAGCTACATGGATCGTCCTGTACACCGTAACACACCGAGTCGAAAGTGTTGCCTATCGTAGCCCCGCATCGTCGTTCTCGCGACGTTGCGCTGTTACGTGACACGGTCAACACCGATATTTACTGTGCAGACGGGGTTAATTGACAATCTCTGCGATACGCACCGTGTGCACTGTTGCAATAACATCGCTCTCTTGCCCGCCGAATTTTTCATCGGCCGACAGTAATAATATGCCGGCAGGGACGTGTTCTTATCGCGCTGACGTATGCGACACGATCCCGATCGAGACGCAAAACATCAACTGTGAAGCATAT
This sequence comes from Sphecodes monilicornis, assembly GCA_913789915.3. Taxonomy (NCBI): domain Eukaryota; kingdom Metazoa; phylum Arthropoda; class Insecta; order Hymenoptera; family Halictidae; genus Sphecodes; species Sphecodes monilicornis. The sequence goes on from OU565295.1 coordinate 15,876,825, forward strand.
GCGTCACAATCATCGAATAAACAATTTACACAAACCGGGGGAGGTTCACGTTTTGGAAAAACATCGCTATCTTGTGAGTTTAACACTAAACTTACCACCAGCGGTCAAATTGACCGATTTCTGATTTTTATTTTATAATTTTAGAAGTTATAAAGGTGCCATTCTAAGAATTGATTAGATAGATTTCTTCATTCATGTATATGTTACGATAAAAGTTGCAAAAAATCTAAATAAATTCAGTCTTGTTATTTTTCAAAGACAATACATACTATCATTTTTAATGCTCGGTAAGTGTAGTGTTAAGAGAGTATTTTTCAGGGATGGGCAATTTTGCCTCAATTGAGGCAAAACCGACCACACCGTAGCGTCCTCTGTCCCCTTCCAGCAAGCGCGGTACAATGGGGCAACGAAGACGCGAGACATCAGCGTGCGCAACGAACGTGCGCGCTGCATAAAAGAGAGGTTGGTGGGAGAAGCAAGCGTTTGAGAAGCCCCAACCGTGCCCAGCCTTGCATTGTAGCGCATGAGTTGAATCTTTCAGAATTTTTTGAAAACATTCAAAGTAATTACGGTTCACCAATTTTTTTTCTAATTACTTAATTGCACGTTTGACAACGATCTACTCGCTCAAGTTTCATATTAACGATTTATCTTGACGTTACGTAGAAGGTATAAATAATATAATAACCTTCACATGAATGTCTTGGTTTTTGTATTTTTCTAAACATTTTCATAAGTTCTTAAAGTTTGTATGGTGAATATTTTTAGCTATTTGTGGCAGCTGTAGCTAGATTCATTGTATATCAATCTTCGTTGGTGAACATTTTTGAAATAAATTGTTAATGATTTGAACAGGCTGCTGACAATTAGAATTAAGATCGGACACATAAATAATTTCAATTCGCTAAAGAGTCCAATAAAATCTACAAGACAATTGTTCATTTCAAATGATTGGTAATTGGAGGACACAGAATTTGTGTTTGTTCGATACACAAAAGAGAATACAAATTAGCATCTTCACACAAAGAAAACTTAAGAGATAAGAAAATACAAGACTCAGTTTAATTTATTGAGGATACTAAATTGAAGAATCAAATGATGTAACCAAATATAAATCAAACGATGTGAATAAAATTGATGCGACATAAAACGCTAATTGAAAAGGAAGAACAAATAGAGAATATTGTTGAGAATAAAAATTGTTGAGAAAATGATCATGTTTCAGAATTTCGAATGGAACCGCGCGAACGTTCGACTCTCGTTTGCTGTGAAATCGAACAGAAGAAAGAACTGCCGGCTGCAGAAAACAAATGATCGGAGATCATTGGCCCCGTGTGTTTGCTCGCATCGTCGAATCTGATCGATCGTGTTTCGGTGAGCCCTCGAAATTCTTGTATCCTCGACGTACCCTAAATTTTCTGAAATCTCTCCGAGCCACCGAACCCAGAACCGGAAGTCATCATGTGCGACCATTGCTCGTAAGCCTCGATCAGTAAATTTAGACCGATCCAATATGATAAACTTTCTCATTCTTCGTTACAGAAAAGTAACCACCCAGAAGGGATATTCGGGCCAAGTGACGTGCAAATGCGAACAGTGAGTTTTTTTTCTGATATCTCCATTTTGAAATGTAAAACCGGAAGCATAGATATTAATGCGAAGACCTTTCGAAAGCCATGTAGACGGGACTTGAAATGGTTCTAAAATAACTGTTTAAAATAACTGTTTAAAATAACTGTTTAAAATTGTCTCATAAAGCTTTTGAATGTTATTCCGGGACACTGTTAGGAAGAATTCAAATTTTCAGCTGTCTGTTTCGGTTATGGTTCCTATTTTGGTTTCCATATCTGTTCTTAATTTGTTCTACTTTCTTGTAGAATCGATTCAACTTTTTTATTCTATGCGTTAAAATTTATTCTAACCTCCTTCTGTTCGTCAATCAAGACAAATATTTTCTTTCTTGTAGAATCGATTCAACTTCTTTATTCTATGCGTTAAAATTTATTCTAACCTCCTTCTGTTCGTCAATCAAGACAAATATAGCAAATGGTTAAACGAAGGATTAAAGAAAGAAAAACACACTCAGGAAGTATAGTGACCAATTTTTGAAACGCTGAGTGTCGCGTAAATTTTATTCGTTTCATACATGTTGCACCAATTTTATTCATAGGATGGATCAACGTTATTAATAATAATTATTCGTTACTTCATAACGAAGTATCCGCCTGACATTACATGTAGGACATTTCCTAGTATCAATAAATTGATATCCGGTGGTATTAATTATACAATACATCAAACACGCATCAAATTAATGTCAATGTTTGAACGTGTCCAGTAGCATTCAATGTATTCGTATAATTAAGTCCATTATGTTGTATTTTAGTATTTGATTTTTCACATTAACTACGACAAATGAGGTATTAATTAATGAAGTGAAAGAACAAGAATCGAAATTGCTATTTATGAATTTAGAATTCTGAATGATTTACTGTGAATGTGAAATATACAGTGTCTTACAAAAGTATTCGAACGCCCTTTGAATCAGAATAATTTATTTAAAATTGCACCGAATGCCTAGACCTTCTTTGAGCAATTGGAAGCATTGATTTACTAAACGGAATGTGCCAACAAAATTTTGGAAAAATTGCAGTTAGTACGAATTTCATGAGAAAGTAAAAATGGCACTTGTTAAAACTTTTTTATTTCACCCCGTAGCGAAAATTTAAAATATGCGACTTGTAGAACCATGTTGGTCACATACATGCTGAAAATTTCATTGAAATGGATTAACGTGCAACCGAGCTACAGTTTTTCAAAATTTTGCAGTTTTTACATTTTCATTATTAGCTGAAATAAAAAAAGTTTTAAAAAGTGCCATTTTTAATTTTTCTTGTAATTCTTATAAATTGCAATATTTTCAAATTTTTTTTTTGGATGTCATTTAGTAAATCAATGCTTCTAATTTCTCAAAGAAAGTCAAGTCATTTTCGGTGCAATTTTAAACAAATTATTCTGATTTAAACGGTGTTCGATTATTTTCGTGAGCCACTGTGTCTGTTTTGTATCAACGCTTCGTTAAAAATCAATGACACGAAGAAAATGGCTTTTCGACTAGTATGACGATTTTATAATAAACCATTTTGCTGTTACAGCGGCGACAAGAAGAACGGCGAAGGCAAGGATAAGGACTATGGCGGATGCTGCTCCAAGAAGTATGATCTCTTTTGATTCCCAAGTATCCTGTTCAAATAACAGCTTCTTTACGCTTATCGTCCGATAAAATTTGCCGTTCCATTGTTTCGCGTCATTAAAATCCTATTTGGCGAAAGTTTCGAACCGTGTCGAGTTTATCTGACACCTGTATGGCCGCCGGAAGTGCATCGCGATTATAGGTTAACTCTTGCACTGTCGATAATTGCATCTGCAAAATTGGAGACCGTTTAGGAAAAAAAACGTATTTGGAACTGTGAGATTAGGCTTCGTTTTGCATTTTGATGAATTTTATCATTGAAATTGTTAACAATCCAGAACTCTGTGGTAAATGAAAGAAGTACATAATGCTTGGTCGACGTAAACTTAATTTCTTTTTGCATTCCATTTATATGTACTTAAGTGTGGTTAGCTCAATGCACTAGGTGGAACGTATTACTGAACGAATAGAAATATTTAGAAATAATTAGAAATAATTAGAAATTTCATATAATAGAAACAGGAAATTTAACAGATAGAAGAAATATTTCTCAAACACTTTAAGAAAACTTCTGCCTCTGTTCCTTACAAGAGAATCGATTGCAGGATTATGTAAATGGTTATTTTGTTTGTGCAAACGAACTCTATAGAATGCGAAGAACGAATTCAAAATTCTAGAACTGGTGAAACCAAATTTTATTGATTAATGTAAATTTTAAAGAACTAGAGAAGGGGATACATAATTTCTTTATTATTCGTTGAGAGAGAGTACACTCAACTCTATGCTTCTTTTCTATTTTCTAGTTCTAATTCTTAAAAATGTATACAGATGGGCGAACATTTAATTTGTGTATATCAATACGCATTTGATTTCAATGTACAATAAGAGTCACATTTAAACGACTCTCTTCATTTGTAGGTTTCACAAGTTCTAGAATTTCTAATTCGTTCTTTATATTAAATAGAGTCCATCCTCTGCAAGTAAATTTCTAGTTCTAATTCTTCAAAATTTATGAAGATGGGCGAACATTTAATTTGTGTATATCAATACACATTTGATTTCAATGTACAATAAGAGTCACATTTAAATGACTCTCTTTATTTCTAAGTTTCACAAGTTCTAGAATTTCTAATTCGTTCTTTATATTAAATAGAGTCCATCCTCTGCAAGTAAATTTCTAGTTCTAATTCTTCAAAATTTATAAAGATGGGCGAACATTTAATTTGTGTATATCAATACGCATTTGATTTCAATGTACAATAAGAGTCACATTTAAACGACTCTCTTCATTTGTAGGTTTCACAAGTTCTAGAATTTCTAATTCGTTCTTTACATCAAACTAGAGTCCATCATCTGCAAGTAAATTTCCGTTGAGTCGCAACAAAATTTGTACATATCGTAAAAATGGATGGGAGAGTATGTAATATTATTGGTACCATTAAAACCGTAAAATATCAATGAAAAAGCTCCGTAGCTCCTAACAGATGGTGAAATAATTACGATAGCCCCGAGGACAGTGTCTCTTTTTCCACGCAGCTCTAAAGACAACACATAAACGACTATGTATACGCCGACCAACCATTGACACAGAGGCGGCTCGTTTCCTCCCCTAACGCGCGCAATTACCCCGGCAACAGCGAGCCTTGGGGGGTGGCTCGGTGGTGCAAGGGGGTTAATCGAGTAACTCGACTGACTGTGCAGAGAGAGTAAGACAGTGGGCGGATGTTGCGGTTCGAAATGCTGTTCCGGGACGCAGGAGGAAGGAGGTTGTTGCTCGGGAGGAGGTCCACGGAAGGAACCGAAATATTGTTGCTCTCAGGGGAAGTAGCTCCTCGAAATCATCCTGATGCTGGCCTCGGAAGGGTAAAATGATCGAATAGAACGTACAGGAGAACTGCGTGCCACGGTGGCCATACGGGGTCGCGCGATCATTCCAAACGGACATTCCCCGGGAAAACTTCCAAACAAAAACTTACGCGGGTCCGACAATTCGGAATAAAAGTCGAAAGAAATATTTCCGACAATGCAACGCGAGCACAAAGGCCCGGGATCCTTTGGATTGTCATGCCGTACAACGGGAACAATGATTCCTCCAGGAAGGAACCGTCCCTTTCGAAGGAAGTCCTGAGACTTGTCCATTGCAAGGGTTTGAAGAGACAGGACGTCGTGCTGTGCTCGATTATGCTTGAAAATTGAACAACCTTTGCTCGAAGTCTTGCGCACAAGTTGACTTTTAAACAGTTAAATGGGAAAGGAATTTTTTTAATGAATTTTTGCGAGTCACTTTGCTCAATGGAATATGTAATATTAAGTTTTGAAATCATGGTTGATTGTGCTTAAAAATGGGACGAGTTGTGCCTGAAAATCAATATAAGTCAAATTTATTAAGGGAAGCATGATATTAATTCTAGAGCAGTTGTATGCTTAAATAATTTAGTGAGAAATGATTCTTTTGAAGAATTTTTGCAACCCACTTGCTCGGTGGGAGAGTTTAGAGGATAAAATTTATCTTGAAAAATTCTTTATTCTTTTAAATAAAATTTCGCCTACTTCATTATTTTTTCGACGGTACAATTGATTGTACACATGATTTTAGGGGGTGAAATTATCCCTTGAAAATTCTGTAAGTATTTCCTAAAATTTAATGGACACTTTCGTCTCTTAAAATCGTACTAAATGTGTAACATAGAAAATTGTTTAATTTCTTATATATTGTTTCATGTACTATAGAAAAATTAAGGGGACGAAAATTAGTTTTAAAAATTATCCATTTTTCTGTATACAATTTTGCCTATCATGTACTTATTTCTTGATCGTATAATTGATCCTGCAAATGATTTTAAAGGGTGAAATTACCCCTTAATAATTTTGCACTTCATTTGTCGAAATTGAACAAAAACTTTCGCCCCATAAAATTGTTCTAAAACAATTTAGTAAATCGTTTTCTATTTTACCATTAAAAATGCTGCATTCTTCCGCGTACAATCTTGTTTACCTCGTATTTATTTTTTGATCGCACAATTGCTCATTAGACTGAAGATGTTTATGCAATTCTCAATTTTTGTAGACAAATTTTAAGAAAGTGAAATGAAATAAAATCTTATTTTCAGTAGTGGTAGCCTTTGCAGATCATGAATATAAAAATATCGTACTAAATTTTATGAAATTTTATATTTTAGCATTTTTTGAAACTTTTCGGAATCTATACATGCATAAAAATCCGCAGTCTATTGATCATATAAATGATTTTGGGGGATGAAACCACCCCTAGAATATTCTACACATGTCCCATAAAATTGGATAAAATTAAACATAACCTCACGTTCCCTAAAGTCATTCTGAATTCTGTTTTGTTTCTGTTTCCGTTGTATACTTGGGAAAAATCGACCACAGCGCGTCATGAATCGAAATTCCGCGTTGACCACCGATTGGACATTTTAACATGCAGATCGAATGGTCGTTTTGCAGGGCGAGAGAGGCCGCCGGCGGCTGCTGCATGTCCGGGTGTTGCAAGGATAAATCGAAACCGAAGGAACCGGAACCGGCCCCGTCGAAATGCTGCTCCGATAGGAAATAAAATGTCTACGAGGGAACCCCGGAAACCCGTTCCCTCCCGATAAAAATTCAATATCTCTTCCGATCGATGTAATCCCCTTGCCCAAATAAAAAGAACTCTCTCCCCCTGACCACCCTCAGAACCTCTGTTTTCTATTCTTTTTTCCACCCCCCTCCTTAAAAAGGAAGAGTTGATGTTTTTCGTTCATGCAGAAACTACGCTGTCGGATGCTGATGCGAATTTACTGCGCGAATGCATTGGCACAGCGCTATTTTATGGCATAAATAATATAAATAGTTGTAACCGAGGATAAATTTGGGATAGATGTTCATTTTTTGACATACATAATTGAAAATAAATAATAATAAAATTATATTGGGAGGGGTAACGATGTTTTAATTGGGGCACAAGATTTTCATAGAAAAAACCAAAATATCAATATTTTGTTGCTAGAACCTCTGTTAAGAATTTTTTTTTCAGAGAAGATTTCTCATTTTCTTTGACGTCGAATGCAGTGATGCCAGACGGGTTAAATCGAAGGGAATACAGTTTACCACCTCTCTGATGACCAGAGTCATATATGACACGTTGCGCGGCACGTCACGTGACCAGTCTACGGTCTTAGTGGGGGACGTTGGAGTGTGTTCAGATAGTGGAAGGGGAAAAGGAGGAAAGGAAAAAACAACCTTTTCTGGTTGTTTCTGGCATCACTGATCGAATGGATACGTTGAGAAAATTTATAATTAGATTTTTATGCAAAATAAACAGTGTCTACAATAAATGTGTGATGATCGAGATTCGATGATCGAACCTGTGCGCCGAAACCATCATACATTTATTCTAAAAAATTTCGATCGAAAAACATATCAAATTTATAACATTGTCTACGTCTGTCGTGAGAAATAGAATTTGCATAAAAACGAATTTTTTCTTAAAATATTTTCAATGAGTCCAAAATAGTGTAACACGATATTCTTAAATTCTTTTAATTTCTTCAGAGTCTTGTGTCTTGCGTACTTATTTTTGTCATGAATGCATAAAATACGCAGACTATTAATTTAGGAGTACATTGTGCTGTTCAAAACAATATTAATATTAAGTTGATTTATTCACCAATATTTTAAACACATTTTGGTCTCTTTTAATCAATACAATTTTATCCATATGATTATTTTTTGTCGTACCATGTACAAAATACCCAGAAGGTATGAAATATTTATTGTTCGAAGAATGAACATTTCAATCAATCCTTCCGTAGTTACATTCGTTTGTATCAGCATATAATGTTTAAAAATATGAATTTGCTGGTTTATAATGGTTAATTCATTGTTTTAATAAAAAAAAAGATTACAGATACATCGAATCTTTAATCTAAAATCATCAAGTCCACACTGAAGCAGTGTCGCCTGATAAACCAAAACTGGATTGATTTTCCTCTCCTCCTTTTCCCCTTCCACTATCCCATTCCAATCCTGCGCACACTCCAACGTCCCCCACTAAGACCGTAGACTAGTCACGTGACGTGTCGCGCAACGTATTACATATTACTCTGGTTATCAGAGAGGTGGTAAATTGTATTCCCCTCGATTTCAGCGATCTGGCGACACTGCACTGAAGTAAGAAACATGAACCATCCGTTGTTAACGTCAACAACAAGCCACCATTAGCTTCACACATCATCTAACAAATTATTTGGACATCATCAAAATTTCCGAGTACCATGTGTGATCACTGCAGGTAAACATATTGAAAAAATTGGTTTTATCCCATGACTCATTTAAATTTCTAAAAAATAAAAAAAAAACATTAGGAACATCAATAAAAAGAAACCCAGTAAAATGATAAATAAATCTGAAGCAACTACGTAAAAAATCTGAACTACCAAATCTGTCACATTATATGCTTCAATTCCCATGGCTGAGAATATTCCCTAAAATCTTCGAAAACCAAGAAAAAATTCAAACTTGTTCGTTTCAGCACGTACAAACCTTTGCTGGATCAGAAACCAGGAGCGCCCTACTACCCAACAACAGGACCAAGCGCGTATCCAGTTGCCACACCGTGAGTCTTTCTTTATCGATTCGTTCGACATTGCGGGGGCTTGTTTCGGAGACTCGCAAAGTTTCGAGAGTGGATAGCTCCCGGATCGCGACTAAACCCGTTCCCAGAGCGGGACTAAACCGCTCGGATAACGAAAGCCTGCACTGTTTACGATAGAGTCGCACCCCCAATCGGCAGCGGCTGCTGCAGTTGGATGCAAGAATGTTGCGGTGGCGGTTGTTGCACCGGGTACGGATGTTGCGCGCCACCCGAACCGGTCCTGGACCAATCCGCGGGAAAACCGCCGCTCGGTAACGGATACGGGATGCCGCCGTGCGGTTACAACCAACCCGGGACAGGTTTCCCCTCGGCAATGGGCACCGGTAAGTGCCACAAATTTTCTAGCAACAAATTCACCTTGGCCCGATACGTTCAATCGCGGACCTAAACGGAACCGGTCCTCGATAAACCCCACCCTAATTGGCCGCCAACCCTCGAAACCACCAAGACCGTCTTAAATTCACAAGAAGATGCGCGCGGTTGCCTTTTGATCTTGTTAGAGGGCTTTACAAAGGATCTCTAGCTAAGGGAAATTTACTACCCCCATCTATCGTCTGATTTTATTCAATTTTGCATGTAGAGTAGTATTAACCATGGTTCCGATTTTTGGTTAAACGGAAGTTGATCAATTGCTGGGTTTTTCTGTTTAGTTCTGTAGCAGACATTTAAATAAATGTTGCAGTTTTATTTATGTGGTTGTAGGCGACTCAGGGTAAAATCAACCCTTATAGATGTTGTATGACTTTTCATTTGGTTTGGGTAAGATTACATTTTTGTATACCTTATCTGTAGAGTTAATAGTTGGATCATTTTTCTGTTACTACTTTTCGATTCTTTAGGGTGAAACTACTCCTTGCCAATACGATTAACACTAGAACTACCGAGAATTGAGCCTAGGGCTTCGAAAATATTTTATAAAATTGGCATGCTCTGAAAGATTGAATTTTTAGATGATTTATATTCTAGTATGGGTGGTTCGGAACGCACCTTAATAAACAGTAGGTCCCGTTGAAAAGTAGGCTGAAATTGGGTGAAAATAAGGCGATAATGAGAGTGGAAGAAGGAGAGAGTGGTAAAATGGATTTGAAACCCTGAGGAGACCAAATATCATTTTTATATACAGGGTGGGGCAATAACTTTGTCCACTTTAAATATTTACGTTACTTGTAATAATATGAGAAAATGATATATACAAAAGTTGCACGGTATAGAGGGGGAAATGTTGTGATGTAGACATTTTTTATGTGCGTGATGACATTTCGGAGATTACGAGATCTCCTTGATTTCTTTAAATGAAAAGACCTACTTTTTGCATCATGAATTGATAGAGTACCAAATTCTGCGTAAAAATGTATTTGACCTCTATATGTTCCAATGTAATAGTTAACGAGATATTATTTTCCATACGTACCCACTATGTGCCACTGATGACAGAAACACACAAAACTGGGTGGATTTTCCACTCCTCCTTTTCCCCTTCCACTATCCCATTCCACTACCTGAGTACACTCCAACGTCCCCCACTAAGACCGTAGACTGGTCACGTGACGTGCCGCGCAACGTGTCACATATTACTCTGGTCACTAGAGAGGTGGTAAATTGTATTCCCCTTGATTTAACCGATCTGGCATCACTGCTATGTGCCTGGAAGTTTATCGAACTGATGTCCCTCAACTTCAATATGGTGAGAACAAAATTATTTCAATAGTATCTCATTAACTATTGCATTAGGACATATAGAGGTCAAATACATTTTTACGCAGAATTTGATACTCTATCGATTCATGATTCAAATTGTAGATCTTTTCATTTAAAGAAATCAAGGAGACCTCAAAATCTCCGAAATGTTTTCACGCACATAAAAAATTTCTACATCACAATATTTTCCCCTTCTATACCGTGCAAGTTTTGTATATATTATTTTTTCGTATTATTACAATTAACGGAAATATTCAAGGTGGACAAAGATATTGCCCCACCTTGTCATCTTCATCGATTTAGTAATAGTAACATGGAGAAATAGGTTATTTTTACCTGTCCGGCAGTTCCACTGTTAAATGCAGTATACAAAAATTAATAAGTTATTATTATTGGTTTTTTAGATTTGGTAATATTTGAATATAATTAAACGTTTACAAATAAATCATTCTAATAAAATATAAATTAATAAAATTATACTGTTAAAGGATGTTTACGATACCGAGTCTTGCTAGAATATATAGGAAAGCGTTTTTTAGTTGAAGAGATGAAATAGTATTACAAAGTTGCATTTTTATTAATGCATTACGCAGCACGCAGAAGTTAAATTGATTTTCTCGAAACGAAAATTGATAGTTTGTTCCGTGTGAGTGTACGAAGATTATTTAAACACTAGCCGTAAATTCTTCAATTAGAAATTGATTAAAACTTTTCTTCGACGTATTCACAAGCAGCCTTCTCTATCGGAAATTCGACCCCGCAATTATTTAATGCTAGTATGCCGTAATTTGAATTTTGTTAACCGACCATTACTTGCTTGAAATTTAGGAATTTTCGGGTCTCTATTAAATTCCAGAGTCTCCTCGCGTACGCTGGGGATCAGATGATCGTGTGCCTTTACTCTGTGCTATGTCAGCCAGCAAAAAACCACCATGTTCAAAGTTTTATAGGATTTTGTTAATCCGTTGACTGCCAACTTGGTTACACGCCAGTGACACTATGCTTTGAACAGAATGGCATTTAATCTTGATTGTGATGTTATTTGAGTAGGATCGTATTTTATCAAAATTTTTAAAACTTGGTATAATCAACTTCTGCGATCTTGCCTCGATTTTATTAGTTACACCGATGGAATTTCTGATCGTACAAAAATAGGCCATTTTTAGGAATTTATTATAGACAAACCAAATTATGTAGAACTAGAAATCTTTTTGCAATATGTTCTTGCATGATCCGATGCTATAGACAACTTTTTTTAGACTGTTGTTAATGGAGTTTATTAAAGAGTTTAGGCGAACGTCTGCGGTGAGTTACCGTGAATAATGAAGTACAACGACATCGTACAAAAATAGTGTTTAGGAATTTTTGACAGGGAAAACAAATGACATAGAACTAGAAATCTTTTTGCAATGTATTAGGGCATGATTCAATGTCATAGAAAAAATTTTATAAACTGCGCTTAACGATGCGTATTACAGATTTTAGGCGAACTTGTGTGATGAGATAGAGAACTACGAATGAAAAAGTACTAAAAACACATCATACGAAAATAATGTTTAGGAATTTTTGACAGGGAAAACAAATGACATAGAACTAGAAATCTTTTTGCAATGTATTCGGGCATGATTCAATGTCATAGAAAAATTTTTATAAACTGCGCTTAACGATGCGTATTACAGATTTTAGGCGAACTTGTGTGATGAGATAGAGAACTGCGAATGAAAAAGTCCTAAAAAGACATCGTACAAAAATAGTGTTTAGGAATTTTTGACAGGGAAAACAAATGACGTAGAACTAGAAATCATTTTGCAATGTATCCGGGCATGATTCAATGTCATATACAATTTTTTATATACTGCGCTTAACGACGTTTATTATAGATTTTAGGCGAATGTAGGTATAGATACATGAGTTGGTAAAGAACTTGGAAATCCTGGAAAATAGATCATGTTTAGGAATTTATAACAGAGAAGCGAAACGATGTAGAAGCAGATTAGTATTAAACTTTATCGTTAGCATAAGTATTCCCCAAATTTTTAATTGCAAATCGATTGATCAGATATTTGAAATAAAGTAATATAACCACGCTATGTATCTCAGGGTATAAATCAGAAATATCGTGTATTGTTCTATTTATTTTTGTACTTCAATTCGTTTTCTAGTTAAGATTCTCTGTTGCATCTCACCTCGTCTTCGGAAACCCGAACCTTAATCAAAATAAAAATTAGTTTTTCAATTCCCTTCACGGGGCGGCGGAACGAAGTTTCCTGGGGAGTAAGGGTTTGAAGATGGGATCGAATGGCCTTGGGAAACGAATTAATTCACGCGAAAAGAACCGCCGACGCAACGGTGTTAATCTAAACGAGGTTTTAAAGCAACCCGTTCGAGCACGTTATCCGTCGGACTAACGAGATTACGCGAGTTATCGCGGTGTTAATTACGCGGGAAATCGTTTGCGCGTTAAGGGTCCGGAATTGATTTACAATAAGCTGCATTATAATACCCGCAAAACACCACATACTTCCATCCTTCCGTTCGACTTTCGTTCTATCGTATTGATAACCAGTAAAAAACTGGACACAACTTCCATTATTTATCATTGTCACACAGTCAAAAACTGGACCTCCATTTTTTCCCATTTGTAAATTGTTAAAAACTGGATACCAATTTCAATCTTTCCTATTGACAAATACTCAAAAACTCGGCCTAAGTTCTATCCTTATGGCAAATATTTAAAAATTGCATTCAACTTCCATTATTTCCTATGAACAAACAATCACAAACTGGATTCAACTTCCACTATTTTTTATATTTATAAATAGTCAAAAACTCGACTCATCGTCCATTCTTTTCTATTGACAGTCAAAGACTGGGTTCGACTTTCATTATTTCCTATTTACAAATAGTTAAAAATTGAGTTCGACTTTCATTATTTCATATGGACAAACAATCACAAATTGAATTCAACTTCCACTATTTTCTATATTTACAAATAGTCTAAAACTCGACTCATCTTCCATTCTTTTCTATTGACAAACAGTCAAAGACTGGGTTCAACTTCCATTACTTCCTATGGACAAACAGTCACAAACTGGATTCAACTTCCACTATTTTCTATTTACAAATAGTCAAAAACTCGAATTTACTTCCTTTCTATTGCATCGGTTCCATCAACTTCCATTCTTTACTATTGCAATCTTGCATTATTTTTCAAGAAGCAGGAGTTAAATAAAAATTGATTTCGTCTTTCATTAGCTTCGATAAGTTCAGAATGATATGGAATTCTTAAAATCTTCTTATATCCCTACTGTTTTAAATTGCAATTTATCATTTCTGTTGAAAATGCATGAACCCGAAGTCTATTTATTAGATTCTTCCTCGAAGATGCTACAAACCCATAAGAAACGAAAGATTAATCATCAGTTTAGTAATAAAAACATTCAAACAGAATCCGTGAGCTACGTTGACAAGTGTTCTTACACGTTCTTTGTAGCTCACAAGTGTTTGAAATTTTTATTTGAAAAATTTAGGGGGTTCTTACACGTTCTTTAAATTTGCACAATTTACATAGTTACAGTGAAATTGTCAAATCCAACGAATCTGTAGAATGCTAGAATGCTGAAGGATTATTTTTGTACTCGTTCTTCAACTTCTCGATTTTCATTTGATTCAATAAATTGCTTTGACTATGTGAAACTTTTGTGGCAGTTGGGTGGGCATCAAACTGTTAAAAAATCATCAGATTTTCAACTGTATGTTTTTCCCGCAGGGTGCATCGGTGAGAGTGAAGCCAGGGTGCAGTGCGTCACCACAAAGAAGGAGCCACCGCAGCTGCCTAAGTGTTACGGCGGTGACTGCCAAGATTCAAGCGAATGCGGGAGTGGTGTAGTCTCAACCGTTCAGTCAATCGCGTAGGCGAGTTCTAAAATGGGTATCCGGGACGCGACGCAACGGGACTACGCGACGGAAAGTGTACGATCGCGTTATCGTCGCGTCAACAGCTCCGGAATGGCCGAGTGACTCCCTCAAACTCTTGCCGGGGTGTGCAACGCCGATCGATCATCCGCACCCTGGGAATCTCGGAAGAGTTTCGCTCGATAATTCCTCTATCCCCGATCCTCCATCCACCTTATTTCCCCCTCCTTCCTTTTCTCGCGTAATTTGCCGAACGGTTAAAGCACCGTCGCTGCAGATCAACCGACGAACATTCTTTGTCGATTGAAAAATGTTCGATCGCGTACCGAAACCGCCGACACGTCCTCCAGAAGCGTCGTATACTTCCCGAGACCCGCATCGTTTCGCGAGCAGAATGTCTAATTAATTTTCCTTCGAGCCAATCACGCTCGTCCGACTGTATTTCATATTTTCTATACAGAATCATTTTAATAAAACATTGGGAGCTTGAAGACTGGTGTTGAAATGGTTCGGATGTTGATCGAACTGTAGATCTCTGTGCAAATGATAGCTGGTTTAGTGAAATAATTTAAGACGGTTTAAAAATTTTAAACATACAGGGTGAGTCACCTAACGTTTGCACCTCGAATATTGTTGTTGTTTCTAAAGATACGTAAAATATGGTTAGGACAAAGTTGAATGGTACAATGGGGCTGACATGATGCCAAAAAAAATTTTGTTTTTATGTCATTTTTTTTAGATATATCAAGGTCACCTTGACTTTTTTTAAATGGAACCACCCTTTTTTAAACACCTACAATGATATTGTATATGCACGATATATAATATATATATATATATATATATATTCTATTATATACAATTTATAGTATATATACTATTATTACAATATATTGTATGTATACTATTATTACAATATATAGTATGTATACTATTGTAATGATATTGTCCCTTTCATTACGAATTCAGTGACTATAATTACTCAAGGTTATTCAAGGTCACGGACAGAGTTCAACATTCCTTCAAAGCCCGTTTACAGGCATGTATAGATATTAAATCTTATACGTTATCCCTGTCCGCGACCTTGAATGACCTTGAGTCATTATAGTCACTGAATTCGTAATGCAAGGGACTATCATTGTAGGTGTTTAAAAAAGGGTGGTTCCATTTAAAAAAGTCAAGGTGACCTTGATATTTCTAACAAAATTACATAAAAACAAAATTTTTTTTTTGGCATTTTATCAGCCCCATTGTATATACAGGGTGTCCATTTGAAACCTTTCCAACCGAATATATCGAAAAGGATGACAGATATTAAAAAAGTGTAGAACACGTGTCCAAGGATTTCGAGGGAGAAAGAGATTTCAAGGTCATTTGAAGGTCAACTTTGTTTTTTCAAATGGAAACCTATATTTTTTATTATGAGATCTTATTGTAATAAATAAATAATTTATTAAGATCATTCAATTAAAAAAGACATGTTAATATTGTCTTTCGTTTCATACAATTGAACTAAACAATTTTTATTCCGCATAAAGACCCACAGTCTAATAGTGAGATACAGTAAATAAATTTCTGAAAAATTCACCAAGGTTTTCACACCACTTAAAGACCTTATAGAAACCTTGGCACCCAAGCTGCACCTCGTGTCGCTCTCTCTCTGGCAGTGTGTTCATAAGTCAGTAGCTTTAACTCGCAGCCCATTCATGAACCAGGATTTTTACACGGGGTCTCTGTTCCCATAAGTTGCATAAATGTCCAGCTCTCGGTGACTAAATCGTTTACTATCAAGCTTATAGGGTAGGAAGCGGAGACGCATCTCTCGCGTCTCATTCGCTGTCAATATTCTTCGGTTTTATCGTGCGCGAGGGAATCGTCAGCCAGCGAAATTGCCTCGAGCTAACGCCCACCCCTCTGTACAAGCACTTTGCGGGGACCCTGTCTACATATACGCAATACGCGCGGCCGTGGTTCGTTCGAAGCCTGTGTCTAACCAGCCCGGGAACGAAGACGAACGATTGCGGTTTAATTCCGAGCGTTTACCTGCCCCTTGAAGAGGACACAGCTTCGCGAAGACGAAGCGTAAGCGATCGAGAACGATGAATTATCGCGCGGCCGACGCGATGGTATACTGTTCATCCCACTGATTGGATAATCGTGGCTGAAACCATGTCTACCAAAATCCTATTAGAAGAGAGCGATCCAATCACTGAAATTGCAAATCCCAAATGAAATTTCAGTTCTCTGTGATGCACAGATGATACATTATTTTTGCTTGTTCCGAAACATGAATTTTTACTATGGGACATTCTTTTTGTTTGTGTTTTAACACATGTTTCTGTGCATGTGTAAGAATTTATTTTTATTATTTCTGTCGATCTTTAGAAGAAATTCAATGCATGATTTGATTGTACGTGTCGTCTGTGACTATAAGTGCATAGGTTTTTTCAAGAATTTTTCTGTACATCTACTGCGAGCCTCATCTTCGTTGGGAGTTGGACTGGCTCTGTCTTTCTGCATGGTTCCTTTGGATCTGTGACAAGGAATCTTTTGGAGCTATTGCTAAATTTGTGATGGAACTGTCTCGAGTACTTGAGGATCACAAGAATCTTGGAGATCCTGTGGATCAGTAACATATTGACATTTAACTTCCTTTTTTTTAGATCGATTCGAATTAGTCCATATAAGGGAATTAAAAAGACACAAACGAGATACAAAAAATTGTTTATGAAGAGATTGATTTTCGAACAATTTTTAAAGAGAGTCTTTAAAGAGATTAACTTTCAAACAATTTTTATAGAGAGTCTTTAAAAAGATTGATTTTCAAACAATTTTTAAAGAGAGTGTTTAAACAGATTAACTGTCAAACAATTTTTAAGGAGAGTCTTTGAAGAGATTGGTTTTCAAATAATTTTTAAAGAGAGTTTTAAAGAGGTTAACTTTCAAACAATTTTTAAAGAGAGTCCTCAAATTTTCATGATTAGTGCTTTCGATTTTTATGTTCGTACTAGTACTAGCAAATGAATACGGATTGTTTTCAATGTTCATAACATTTATTCCATTTTTTGAAGTTATCTTTACTTGTCTCTTAATGGAGAGAATTTTTTAAAGATATTCTTAGATCCACAAAGATGTTAGAGGAAGCACAGGGTTCTTATTTACCGACGTATCATGCTGCATCTTCATTGAGTTCACAAGAAAGACTTGCTTTGACCTTTAAGTTTGTGCTGGTACCACAAAGTACAGGGAAAATAAATAAATAAGTGCTGTTTTGGATGTTTTGTAGGATTTTCTCTGCCTTACCTCTTTCACTTTGTTCTCCAAGAAAGCTATCTTTTAAAGATGTTCTTAGACTAATGGAAAAGAAGTTACAAAGATGGTAGTATTCTATAGTATTCTTACTTATTGTAATCGTATAGTGATTCCATCTTAGCTGCACAAAGAAATATATCTTCGACTTTCAGCTGTCCATCAAACATCTAGTTCTGACCTAGCAGAAAACAACAAAATAGTATTGTTTTTCCATGTTAATAAGATTTTTTCTGTTTTTAGCATCACTCTCAGTCGTTATTGCTAAAATTATGATATTGCCATAAGTAGGCTTTGGATAATTGGGACTTGACAATTAAAAAAAATCGAAGAAAAGACAAAATTAGCAAGTAAATCTTCATTGCTGCGCAAAATTATATACATTTACAATGTTACAAGTACAGCAATAAAACCTACCTTTCTGTAGTGATATAAAATGATATAAACATTTCAATATTCAATCGTAATAATCTACTATTTGTCTACGATATTCCAACATTCAACCTCAATAATCCACTATTTAATTATCATATGTCAACATTCACTCATACAAATTTTCTACCGAGCAATAATACTCGACTAAAAATTGTCTATGTAAATTGTGAACATTTGAAAATCAGGATGTACAATGATCTCAAAAATACATTTCAAGAACATCGAATAAAAAATGAGAAAACAATATTCTATGTATATTACAAATATTTGAAAATCAGGATATGCAATGATCCCAAAAATATATTTTGAGAATATCGAGTGACAAATAAGAAAAAATATTCTATGTAAATTACGAATATTTGAAAATCAGGATGTGCAATCATCCCAAAAATACGTTTTAGGAACACCGAATGAAAAACAAGAAAAAAAAATAATCTATGTAAATTACAAATATTTGAAAATCAGGATATGCAATGATTCCAAAAATACATTTCAAGAACATCGAATCAGAAATGCGAAAAAAATATTCTATGTATATTACAAATATTTGATAATCAAGATATACAATGAACCCAAAAATATATTTCAAGAACATCGAATCAAAAGCAAGAAAAAAGTGGTCCATGTAAATTACGAATATTTAAAATATCAGTAGATTCAAAACTATTCAACCGAATCGAAATTATAAATGACCAGTTAATTATAAGCTTGTAGTTGCTAATAACCCTTGTGAAGTTGATGCAATTAAAAAAAAAGACGCTTCCAAAAATACGTCTCGAGAACATCGAATCAATACCAAGAACACAATCCCAAAAAATAGGACATCTATTCCTGCCACCATCACTAAATAACACAAACAATCCTCTAATCACGTAAAATAGCACGAATTCGGAAAACCATCGACGCGAAACGAGGAATATAGCACAGCTGACCATCGACACATTAGTAGTCGCGTATTTTACACAGAAGTACCAGTGTCCCAAGCGTGACCTACAACCGAATTTGGGTTCTACATAGGTTATGGGTGAAGTCCGGTTCCGGTCTGGTTTCGTGTTTTCTAAGCGGGATTAAATAGAACTGTTCGGCAAACAGGGACAAAGCTGAATTCCCTGGCAGAGGAGGAGCCGATAGTCGTTCAATCCTCTGTCTAATGTCGTTTTCACCCCATAGGATCGTAGTCGTTGTCTGCTCGGCCAAGAATTCCTTTCCGATTCATTAAAGGTGAACGCTTCCGCTTTATTGCCTCGAGCCCAACGTCTCTCTCTAATCGTTGGCTGTAAATTCCCGCCTTTATGGACCGGAGCTATTCTAACAGTTTCGAATAGATTACCGCAGGATCCTTGGGGCACGTTGTCTTTTCTTTTTTTTGGAGCATCGAAAGCTGGGACGCGATATTTCCCATCGTTTCTCGAGGATTTTGGGGGTGGTTGATCGGTGCTTAAGACCACTTTCGAATCCACCCGTCGAAATCCTGAGTCTTCGAATATTGGATCCGCTCTTATCCCTTGGAAAACTCTTCACCGAGTCCTGGAAAAGACAAGCTTCGAACAAGGGACAAGAAACAGAGACACTGAGGCACACACACTGTTGCGTATTCAACGTTTCA
This sequence comes from Sphecodes monilicornis, assembly GCA_913789915.3. Lineage (NCBI taxonomy): Eukaryota > Metazoa > Arthropoda > Insecta > Hymenoptera > Halictidae > Sphecodes > Sphecodes monilicornis. The sequence goes on from OU565295.1 coordinate 15,896,637, forward strand.
ATCAATCACTATCGTTATATGCAGAACGACTCGCGCAACAGTATCATTTCATATAGTGGTGTCTCATGAATGATCAGTTCGATGGCCAATACGGTTAAGAGCCCCTGCAGACTACAGACTTTCTATCGGCCGATAGTTTGGTCGGGTTCTTAACACGTTAAGCGCTACGCCGTTAAGCGCGACAAAATTCTAAAAAATCGAATCAATTTATTTGTGTAACCCGTTACTGATGAGTCAAGATTTATTACAGATACTGCTTGTTTAACTTTCTTATAATTTGTAGGTCTAAACATAGCTTTGATTTACTCCGCCTGTCAACCTACGAAATTACGTTGAAATCTAGTAAAAAATATTTGTGTCAGTCACTTATGACTGACTCGGCAATGAACGTGTTAATCAGTATGAAGATGTATGCAAGTGAAGCATATTACAACGATTCGGTATCGGCTAATAGTTTGATGGGCTACACGCATCTGAACCTAAAATCTATAGTAAACTCCATTAATTACAAAATTAAAAAAATTCACCTGCAACATTGAATAATGCTAGAACATGCTCTAAAAAAGTTTCCATCTGTACATCGCTCTGTTTCTCTGAAAAAAATGACTAAAATTGACCTATTTTGCATGATTTCCAAGCTCTTTGTTTCCCACGGCTTTATGCCAACATTCGCTTAAAATCTACCGCAAACACATTTAATTACAATATCAAAAAATTCGTCTGCAACATTGAATAATGCCAGAACATATTCTAAAAAAGTTTCCACCCCTACATTGCTCTGTTTCTCTGAAAAAATTGTTCTAGATGACACATTTTGCATGATTTCCAAGTTTTTGGATTTCCAAATCCCTCCGCGAACGTCCGCCTAAAATCCATAGTAAACACCATTAATTACAACATCAAAAATTCGTCTGCAACATTGAATAATGCCAGAACATATTCTAAAAAAGTTTCCACCCCTACATTGCTCTGTTTCACTGAAAAAATTGTTCTAGATGACACATGTTGCATGATTTCCAAGTTCTTTGTTTCCCACGGCTTTCTGCCAACATTCGCTTAAAATCTATAGTAAACACATTTAATTACAACATCAAAAATTTCGTCTGCAACATTGAATAATACCAGAACATATTCTAAAAAAGTTTCCACCTCTACATCGCTCTGTTTCACTGAAAAAATTGTTAAAAATGATCCATTTTGCATGACTTCCAAGTTTTTGGATTTCCAAATCCCTCCGCGAACGTCCGCCTAAAATCTATAGTAAACACCATTGATTACAACATAAAAAAATTCGTCTGCAACATTGAATAACGCAAGAACATATTCCAAAAAGGATTCCACCCTACAAGATTCGGTTTCCCGGTAGCAAATTCCCAAAGATGACCTATTTCTGTATGATTTGATGGGAAGTAGCCCCTAATATTGCGGGGGTGGCACGGAACAGGGGTAACGCAACGCAAGATTCGCATTCTCAGGGACGCAGGGGTTTGTCCGAGGCTTCTCGACATCACAGCCCATGCAAATTAGGGGATGTCTTCGTAAAGTATACGATCGCCACAGCAGTTCGGCCCAGTTTCGACCCGCCCAGACACTCCCGCCACGTTGATGAATGGATCGCGTAAACTGGCGTCACAGAGTGGGACAAAACGACCTGGCTAACACAAAATTAATGTTGCTCAGGGGAGAACCAATTACATTACAGTACCGTATACTTTATTTTCCAATATCTGCCTCTGGGCTCCTGTCGTCGGTTCTTGAAATCGTCAAACGATCACAGAAACGTCACAAAAGAATCTGAGAAATCGTACCAATTGCACTTCTCAGGAAGATGTATCTTAAATTACGTAAATAGTTCATTATTATTCATGGATGTTGTGTGGGATTGTGTGCATGCCTACGTTGGGAAAAATTGTTAATAACTTCCAGAAACGTCACAAAAGAATCTGAGAAATCGTACGAATTGCACTTCTCTGGAAGATGTAACTTAAATCATGTAGATAGTTCATTATTATTCATGGATGTTGTGTGGGATTGTGTACATGTCTACGTTGGGAAAAATTGTTAATAACTTTCAGAAGCGTCACAAAAGAATCTGAGAAATCGTACGAATTGCACTTCTCTGGAAGATGTAACTTAAATCATGTAGATAGTTCATTATTATTCATGAATGTTGTGTGGGATTGTGTACATGTCCACGTTGGGAAAAATTGTTAATAACTTCCAGAAGCGTCACAAAAGAATCTGAGAAATTGCACTTCTCTGGAAGATGTAACTTAAATTACGTAGGTAGTTCATTATTATTTATGAATGTTGCGTGGGATTGTGTACATGTCTACGTTGGGAAAAATTGTTAATAACTTCTTTGATAACAGTACTGTTTAAATCCTTCAAGTTACCAGTCTTAATAGACAGATTAACTTCTTTTAAATGTTTAAAGAACTGCAACTATTTGTGATGCATGTAATTGATACTGTATAACAAAGAATGATCCTTTGTTTCTTAGGCACACAAGTGGAATTGATTGCTTAATTGTGTTAGTTTGTAAGAAAATAATAGTTAAAGTAAACGAAACAGGCACTGCTGTTCAAATGTAGAAAAACAAAGCACCATGAGGGACATATTTCATTCCTGGTGCATATTTTATTAAATTGCCAATAGTTGTTAAAGAATTATGGAAATTTTTAAGTGATTTTATAACATTTTTTTAAGAGCAATAAATTAACTACATGATTGAATAAATACTGTACACAAAATTGAAATTTATGAACTCAAGAACGTCAGATACTGGAAAAGCATCAGAGACGTAGTACTTTATAAATAAATATCCAAGTTCTCAGTGCTCTGACACGATTGAAATGAATAGGGTATAAAGATTGGATCACAATGTCGATATTCTCAAAAATTCATTAAAGTCTATAAAAGAGAGGCAAAGTTACAGACGTTTGTTGATCATCAGGTTGTTCGGTCGCATAGTGCGCGTAACTGGGTAATTAATTCCAGCATCGTTAACCGGTCAGTGGGACGGTTGTTTATCATGAACCCTTTCTTGTCTCCGTCGTGCTCGCAGTTTTTCCGCCGGGCAATAAAAAGACGAAGAAAAAAGAATGATGTAGAGCGTCGAGACGAGAAAGTTCGGCCGTTTCCTCTTTGGCATTGGTCAGAACTTTTCTTGGAGGCGCAATTATCATCCGCCCACTACTTTACGATACCTGTTACGACAGTTTTACGTCGGCTTGATCCCTTACGCGGCTATTTGCCTCGTTAGAAGTTTCCTGACGGAATTTATTGCACGCATCCGGGGATATCGAATCCGGATCCTCGTTAACGCCTCATCGGAACGCCCTTCGACGCTGACAACGGAACCCTTAATCGCGCCGGCGACCATACTGACCGGGCGTGATTAATACTTCACTGTGACACTGCCTCTATCGTTGACACAATTATCCGCTCTTCGCAGCCAAATTCATTTTCACTGTGTTAAAGTTTAACTCTAACAGTACCGGGCACAAAATGTGACTGGCATATGTTTATAAAAATTACAAGACACGGTCCATTTAGACTTGTCACAATTTTTATAATAATATATTATGTTCGAATGAGGAAATTTATTTTGTATATTAGTGATACGATAAAAAATGTGGAACCGATCTTTTCGGCGGTCGTGGTACGGTTAGTATTGATACTTCACTGCCTGAGGCTGACACAATTGTTCGCTCTTCGCAGCAAAATTCATTTTCACTGTAGTACGTTTAACAGTATCGGGTACAGTACACTAATCTCTTACACTGTGATTTATTTTACGGTTGCAGTGACTAAAATTCCTTTTTCGTTCACAATTTCTTAGAAGAAGAAATATAGAGGGTGTTAATTTTAACTCGAACACCTAAATTATTTCCGGTACTATTATAAGTAAGAAAATATAACTAAATGGGATGTACATATCGTTTTGATCGGCGTACATCAGATGGTGATAAAAAAAAATTTCTTTGATGGTCATTTTAACGGTTTTTTCAAGGTCACCGTATTCTTTTTGCATACTAACATGTATTCTTCATAATGCAATGTGGTAGTCGGTGTCAAGATGAGTTCAACGACCTACACACCATGACCTTGAAGTGACCTTGAAGGCGATAAAATTAGTTTCTAATAAAATAAGGTGATATTAAGCTTTTCATTTTATTGCTTCTGTATTCTTTAAATTGAAACTGATTTTTTCGCCTTTAAGGTCGTTTCAAGGTCACGATGTGTAGGTCGTTGAACTCATCTTGACACCGACTACCACATTGAAAAATACATGTTAATATGTACAAAATACGGAGACCTTGAAGAAACCGTTAAAATGACCGTCAAAGGACATTTTTTTATTACCATCTGATGCACGCCTTTAAACCACGTACATCCTATTTAGTCATTCTTTTCTTACTTTTAATAGTAGCAGAAATAATTTAGGTGTTCGAGTTAAAATTAACACCCTATATATCGTTGTGTATTTATTGTCCAATGGCTGCACACCAGCAACATCGAAATAAATAGAATTTTATTTCGGTTCAGTAGAAATGAATGTCTACATATTTATTATTTATCCAAGATAGATTTACCACGAGTTTGGGAACATCTCCGAAAGATCGTTCGAAGAATCATGTCAAAAAGATGGAAGCCTAATAGCCGAAGAGTCGTCGCGCCCATGTCAAAGAGGAGGCTGGTCGCGTCGTGTCGGAAAAAGCGTAAACAATCGCGAACGGTGTGTAAGCTTTGGCGGATCGCGCAAACAGCGTATCGCTTGCACAGAATCGTCAGCCGTAGGTGCGTGTGGACGTTGGCAGGGCGTCGCGACGCGAGGCGACGCGAGGCGAGGGTGCCGTTGAATGGGGAGCGCACGCGCCACGGTTAACAGAGGTTTGGGGCCACGCGGCGGCACCAGTCGCTCCTCTCAAACCGCGAAACACGTCCCGGCGTCCTCGAGGACCAGAATCGCGAGACTCGCAGATATCTCTCTCTCTCTCTCTTCTTTTTTTCTCTCCCTTTCTCTCACGCTCTCTCTTTCGTTGCCCCGGCGTCGAAAGAATCCGAACCGACGTGGATCGCGTGTGCAAACCGGAAATCGGTAAACCAGCCACCAACAACCTCTAAACCAACACCAAAAAAATTCCCAGTCAATCCAATTTGCAAGAAACAACAAGAGGATCTTTCTCCAATCAACAATGTGTCCTTCTCGACGAGATCCGGCGAGGTTATACGAGCGACCTTGAAGTTGCAACCGGAAGCGTTCACCGGTGTCGCGTGTTGGTAGTGTCTTCAGTTTTAATAGAGGATTCTCTCGAGCATCGTCCTCTTAACGCTTTGACATCGGGACACGCAAACATACGTTATTTCGGTGAATTGTTGCTCGTACGAGGGACACAAAAATACGTTTCTTCGCCTACCATTGGTTCAAGGTACAAATACAAGTCAATACATGGACGATAACAACGATTTGTCTCAATGGCTACGTAATATCTTACTGAACACTAGAGCTACCGGACCAGTCAAAATGACTGGCATCTAATTTTTTTCTTTTTGCAAATATTAAAATTATAAACATGTTTCCAGAAGTAACTTTTTTGTAAACTTCTCCATCGAAGTACATGTCCAATACGTTGACGTAAATGCCGTCTATAGACGTCCAATGCTTCGAATTGTAGATGCAAATGACGCCTTAAGATGTCCACCAATTTTTAGGAAAATTTGTTAGAAGAAATAATAATTTAATTCTGCAAGTTCATCGAACTCCTCAAGAATCAAATAATTAACAAAAAACAAAATTGTTTTGGTCGTCCATCATCGATTTCAGAGTGAGCGTAAACGTGTTAAACAAAAATTGTACGGAATCTGAATCGATGCAATCGTGTCGTTGTTATAACACGATACACGCCAGTCGCGTTTCGTGCGCGGTAGTTCTATTGTTCATTTTTCGCCCCGCGAATTTTCAGTCAGGGTCAGCCAGTATAAATTAGTATAAATTAGTATGAATGCCCGACGTCGAATTGTTAACGTTCAGCCTGATAAATCTCGAAGCATCCGCGTCTTCGCAGTGACTTCCGGTGGAGCTTAGAAAGTCTTCGAGGACAATCTCGGCGAAGATGATGTTCCGTCCAGTGTCGCAGCGTCGAAGGATCTCCGGGATTATCTAGAAGGATTAACTGTTAGTACCTCGAGATCTACTAGTTCGTTGTGCAAAGTTTGTCCTTGAATCACAGGGCCGAGTTGTCGGGGGCCACAGTTAGTGCGCCGTCGATAATCTCGCGGCCATATCGATGGCCTCGCGATTAGGATAGTTAGAACGGAGATCGCGCGCGGCCTTCCAAGAGGAAGACGACGCTGGATTGAACGCGGGTGAAGGGGGCTCGTGCCGAGTACTGCGGGTATGACGGATAGGTTTGGTTACTGAGGATTGGTGGTTTGAGACGCGAGTGATGGGATACGGGATTGGTAATTAGTTGAGCCGGTTAAAATCCTTTCGCAGTTCCCTCGAATTCAAAAGTGAGAACTCAAAGTCTCCATTTCCACAGTTTTGAAAGCGTCTCTTTAGTGTCCCTAATCATCACCAAAAGTCTTCCTATGTGATTTATTTAGACGATCAACTTTAAATTTGTTAGATGCATCATCTACTTCAAGTTAAACGTTTATAATTCCAAGATCGCGTTTCCACAGTTGTACCTGTTAATTTCTAATAATTCTATTTGGTACCAAGTTTGCCTCATTTGAAAGAATCTCCTGGATGTCTCCAAATATTATCAGGTCTGTCTAAGTGATTTCTTCAGGGGATGCTTTTTAAATTTATTGGCTGCTGCAGCCATGTTCTAATTCAGAGATGAGCACTGAAAGACATCATTTCCATAGTATTAATTGTTGAACTCCAATAATCTTCTGTAACACCATGTTAGCACCATTTGAACATCCGAATATCCAGGATTCAAACATCACATATTGGTAAAAAGTAACTAATATTGTAGAGGCTTTACGTTTTGAAACTAGACTAGAATGATTGCCCTACGATTTTTTTCCGCCATTTTATTCAACATCGGACGAAAGGTGTGCCAACGTCAAAATTGCTCGGAAGGAGATGTCTTCGCTTTTCGTTTATTCCACATAATGTAGGAACATCTTGGTAAAAAGCAACTAATAGTTTTAAAAGCAGAGGCTTTGCGCTTTAAAACTAGCTTAAAATTATTGCCCTACGATTTTTTCTCGCCGTTTTATTGAACTTCGAACACAAACTGTACCTACGTTAAAAAACGTTTTAAAGCAGAAGATGTCTTTTGGCTTCTCTATTATTCCATATAGAAACATTTTTTGCAAACAACAACCAATGAATTTAAAAGTAGAGGCTTTGCGCTTTGAAACAAGCCCAAAATGATTCCCCTACAATAATTTTTCGCCGTTTCAGTCAACATTGAGCCTCATATGAAAGAATCTCCAGGATGTCTCCAAACATCATTAGGTCTGTCTCAGTGATTTCTTTAGGGGATGCTCTTTAAATTTGTTGGCTGCTTCAGCAATATTCTAATTCAAAGATGCTAACTGAAAGACATCATTTCCATAGTATTAATTGTTGATCTCCAATCATCTTCTGTAACACTATGTTAGCCTCATTCGAAAGAATATCCAGGATTCAAACTTCACATATTGGTAAAAAGCAACCAATGGCTTTAAGAATAGAGGCTTTGGGCTTTAAAACTAGCTAAAAATGATTTTCCTATGATTTTTTCTCGCCGTTTCAGTTAACATCGAGTTTCATTCGAAAAAATCTCCAGGATGTCTCCAAACATCATTAGGTCTGTCTCAGTGATTTCTTTAGGGGATGCTCTTTAAATTTGTTGGCTGCTTCAGCAATCTTCTAAATCAAAGATGCTAGCTAAAAGACATCATTTCCACAATATTCATTGTTGGTTTCGAATAATCTTCTGTAACACCATGTTACCCTCATTTGAAAATATGAGATGAGAGACATCATCCAGGATGTCTTCAAACATCACATATTAGTAAAAAGCAACTAATGGCTTTAAAAGTATAGGCTTTACGCTTTGAAACTAGCCTAGAATGATGCCCTACGATTTCTTTTCGTCGTTTTATTGAACTTCGAACGCAAACTGTACCTATGTTAAAAAAAAACGTTTTAAAGAAGAAGGTGTCTTTTGGCTTCTCCATTACTTCATATAGAAACATCTTTTGCAAAAAACAACCAATGACTTTAAAAGTAGAGACTTTGCGCTTTATAACAATTGCGCATCATTCGAAAGAATCTCCAGGATGTCTCCAAACATCATTAGGTCTGTCTCAGTGATTTCTTTAGGGGATGCTCTTTAAATTTATTGGATGCTTCAGCAATATGCTAATTCAAAGATGCTAACTGAAAGACATCATTTCCATAGTATTAATTGTTGATCTCCAATCATCTTCTGTAACACCATGTTAGCCTCATTCGAAAGAATACCCAGCATTCAAACATCACATATCGGAAAAAAGCAACTAATGGCTTTAAAAGTAGAGGCTTTACGCTTTGAAACTAACCTAGAATGATGCCCTATGATTTCTTTTCGTCGTTTTATTGAACTTCGAACGCAAACTGTGCCTATGTTAAAAAAACGTTTTAAAGAAGAAGGTGTCTTTTGGCTTCTCCATTACTTCATATAGAAACATCTTTTGCAAAAAGCAACCAATGACTTTAAAAGTAGAGGCTTTGCGCTTTGAAACAAGCCCAAAATGATTCTCCTACGATATTTTTTCGCCGTTTCAGTCAACATTGAGCCTCATTCGAAGGAATCTCCAGGATGTCTCCAAACATCGTAAGGCCTGTCTCTGTGATTTCTCTAGAGGATGGTTTCTAAATCGGTTGGTTGCTTCCCTCTAATTCAATGGCGCAAACTGGAACACTCTAAACACAACTAGGTCCCTCTGCTAACGATTCAGAGCATGCTGTGTTCCTCCTTCGATTTCTACTTTCCTGTGTAGAACGCTCCACCGCTTTAATGTCGGGATCTTGCGCTGCTTGGTTCCGTCGATCCTAGGGCTCTCGATCAATTAAAAGTTTTTCGCGGAATCCCGCTCACCTCCGCTCGTTACGGTTCCGCAGCGGAGAGGAGGCGGCGAGCCCGAGGATTTGTCCCCGGGGGAAACCGATAAATGGATTGAACGCTCTTCCGGCGGAGCTCCTTTCGACAGGTAAACGCCGTGCCGTTTCGACTCGAAGGCGGGTCCCTTTTGCTACCGTCCAATTAGCTCCTCGATCCAGGCCCCGCGAATAGGATCGATCGATCCCGATTCGTCTCTGGAGACCAGAACCACTTGGCTTTGGCTCCTTTTCGGCTCGAGTCCCGTTCCGCTTCTGTCGGGTAAACACAAGCTTACATCGCGCGTAGAAACGCGTTTGTCCCGAAAAAATCACTCGGTGGTCGATTCGTCGAAGAAAAATCGAACAGAAATCGATTTTAAAGGATTTAGGGAATGAAATTTAGCTGAAAAAATTCTACATTCTTCAATGTACAATATCATTTGATTAGAGCTTATTTTTTGCACATGCAATTGTTTGATTTTAACCATTTAACTGTGGCGATCTTTTTGCAAAACGCGCACCAGTGTGTGTTGCGATAATAAAGCGATGACGTTATGAATCCAATTCAAATTATTTATAATTTTTATTTGCTTGTTTCATTTCGTCTTGACCTCTAAACATTTTAAACATATTAAAATTTACGAATATAATTTAGTTTTCGCCAAAATTACAATTTAAATATCAAATTCTCCATGACCGATATAGTCCTCAAACACACTTAACTGGTTAAAGGAACAAGTTATCTCCAGAACTTTCTACACCTGTTTCTCCAAGAATTGAATGCAAACTTTTGTCGCTTAATATCATCACTATGGATCTAGTATGGCGTGAATATAAATTAGATATGTGTAATAGAGGCTTTATCCTATTTCTATATGAAATTTTATAATTTTCTATGTCGTAGAAGATGTTGAAAAAAATTCTGATCGGAGATAGCAATCCGGTATAGATATACATGATCATTTTCAGTGACTATTCACGTTGTCAAAATTCTCCATTATAATTGAATTCTCTCGATGTTTCGGGATGACATTCATTACAAGTGAATTAACAAGGGTTGAACTACCCCTTAAGAAGGCAACCATTCATCTCCACTGTCCAATTATTTAAGAACTACTGATCAACGATCAGTTTACACAATTGAAGTCCAAAATCTAGCTGAAAGGAGCAATATTAATTAAAGTCCTCTAAACAAGCCATATTTATTAACAGTGTCGTATAAATAATGTATATCATCTGTATTTAGCTAACAATTTAATATTAGCGTCGAGGATAAATAATTTTCCACCAGCAATTCAATGAAACCTGTTATCACAGGATTTGGTATCACTTAATAGAATCTGTGAAACAAATGCTCGTCCCATCTCTCTAGCTTTTCTCCCATGGATTTACGAGACATTTTCAAAATGGTCCTCCCACAAAAGATAAGAATATATCCCATTGTATCAGCTAGTATCAAGCCAAAACTTAAAACTCCAACAAACATCCAAAAAAAAAACATCTCTGCAATCTGGTTCGCTAGAAATTGCAAAGACGGAAAGACACAACGCAACGCTGCTTCCGGAGCTCCATTAATTACAGGCTCGTAACAATTAGCCGAATCTCGTCGGGGAACACCTGTACATCTCCGCCAACCTCCCATAAACCTGTCTTACTGTCTCAACATCCATAACTCAACAATCTTTGTAATTAAAACCACATTTCCCATCGCGTTCTACGTTCAAACAGTGTTCCATAATATTGGACGTTCTTCGTTCTAAGGGGGACAGGCACCGAGGGGCCCATCAAAGCGACGGGGCCCCATGGGATAGAAGGAACCGTGGGGCACCATCAAGAACAGTGTCCTTCGCACTAGCAACATCGATCCTGTGTACGTTCCATCGAAGGACATCGAGTTTCCTGACGAAAGAGGCCAAGGGACCGTTTTTTGGATCAGTGGTTCGCGTGGTTCCAATCGTTTTGTACCGGTCCGAATCGGTTCGCACCGGATTACCGATCCTGGAGGATCTCGCGTGTTAATCGAGGATCGTTTCTGCAGTGTTCGCGACCGTCGTCTATCACTGTGCTTCAAGTAAAACACGATCTCGAATTGGAGCGCGGACCTGCGGCGCAACGATTAGTACGCCGCTGAATTATTTTCCGGTTTAATTGTGCGTCCTTAATTGAACCCCGCGGAACGATAAATCCTGAGGACCAGAGGACCAGAGGACCACAGCTGAACACACACAGGACCCGCCCCCCCCCGCCCGGAACTTTCAGGTAACGTTCAAACGAGATCCTCTTCTGCTTTATTCTTCTTTTTCCTCCTGGTCTTTTATTGTGCCTTTTAGTGTCTCATTTGAGATTCACTTTAGTCAGGCGGTGTCTTATAGAAAATGTTGCAGGCTGTTTGATCTGAAATTGTTCGTTGATGGACATCTTGAATATTTGAGGCGCTAAATGGGTCTCATTTTTTTAGGGAAAACAACAGTGTGTCCTGGTTGTTTAAGTATTGTAAGTTGTCTTGTAAATGTTACCGGTTGTTTGATCTTCAATATATAGATATTTGTTTTGATATTTTGAATCGTTCAATAGGCCCGGGTTAGGTACATAGTGTTCCATCTGTACAACCTTTTAATTTTGATCATTGTAAGATAAAAAGAAATTGGTGTGTGCTTAGACCACATGGCTGAAGTGAAACTGCTTTCTTTAATTTTTTTTCGAATTTTTATTAACACTTTATGACATTTAATTTTCTATGATTCTATTATTGAAATAATTGGCTTATGATAGCTAAAATATGATATAAATATTCTTGAATCAATTTTGTCGAAATGTCTTGCAAACACTGCAACGAGAGTTGTTCCTGATCTTGTTGTCGCTTCATTATTATTATTTACCATTTCCAATCTTAATTTACTTCTAAAAAATTCTATTAATAATTTTGATTGTTCCGATGCAAAGTTCACGTTGAAATCTCCACTTAGCATCATCGGAAATTTATCATAATCTTTATTAAGCAATGCCGAACCCTCAACCGTATATGCTATAGAATTTCGTTTCATCGTTTCATCGTTTCATCGTTCCATCGTTTCATCGTTTCATCGACAGATCGGTTTAGTCCTACCGCGTAGAGGTTTTACGCCTACCGCGTAGAAGTTTTATTAAATCATTTCATCGTTTCTTCGTTTCATCGTTCATCGCCAAATCGGTTTTCCTCCTACCGCGTCGAGGTTTCACTAAATCGTTTGATCGTTTCACTAAATCGTTTCATTGCCAGATCGGTTTTCCTCCTACCGCGTCGAGGTTTCACTAAATCGTTTCATCGTTTCACTAAATCGTTTCATCGTTTCATCGCTTCATCGTTTCATCGCCAGATTGGTTTTACTCCTACCGCGTCGAGGTTTTACGCCTACCGCATCGAGGTTTTACTAAATCGATGTATCGTTTCATCGTTTTATTGTTTCATCGTTTTATTGTTTCATCGTTTCAGCGTTTCACCGTTTCATCGCCAGATTGGTTTTACTCCTACCGCGTCGAGGTTTTGCTCCTAAAGCGCCTAAAGAAGTTTCACTTCAAAAATTGTAAAATTGATTTTTCGATGTACGATGATGCTGTGTTAATTTCTGGCTACTTTCTCCGGTATGTTTTCGCTGTGAACGATGTGCACAGGTTTTCCGGGTGTTCCCGCATTCGCAGCACGTTCGGTTGGTTCGTGATCGCGTATCGTTCCGCCTCGCGTGATTATGACCGGTTAGGGGATCATGCGAATGGTCGAAGGGTGGGCCTCGCACCGTCGCGTGTCGTTCACCCCGTCAGCTGTCACGGGGCGAGAGATCGTTCGTTTCGATAAGTCACATTCCTTTCTATTAGCGACGGACTTGTTTCTCCTCCTCGTGGAACTGCGGTCGGGAATGTATCAGGAAATTGGGCCGCGAGAGTTGATTAATTCCGTGGATCCGGGGTTTATTGGGGAATTTGGGAGCGAAAGTTTGACCATTTTGTTCGCTCGTGTTTGACCATGAATTAGAACGTAAATCTAGCTTTATTGGTTGTTTGCAGTTCGTCGCGAATTTGAACGCAGATCTAGTGGTAACGACTGTTTCGTTTATTGTTGCGAATTGGTGCTTAAACGCGAATCATTGGTCTCTATTACAGCAATTAGGATGTGAAAGATATTACTATTATTTGATTTTGTTTTCTCGTGGAGTCGGTCTGCGATAGCTAATGCAATTTGTTTGTGGTTGATTAGAGAGCAAGAATTGGTGATTCTTTTTGATTGTGTTTGACTGTGATGTACGCTGATGCTGTACTAATTATGTTTGGTTGTGTGTGATTATGATGCATAACATCAGTGTAATAATCTTATTCGTTTGGGTTTGACTGTGTCCTAAAGTGACAGTACACTAATTTTATTTGTTTGTGTTTGACCATAATTTAAAGTGACTATACTAATTTTATTTGTTTGTGTTTGACCGTGATTCATACCGTCAGTGTACTAATTACGTTTGAATGTGTTTGATCATGATTCAGATCACTCGTATACTAATTTTATTCGTTTGTGTTTGATCATAATTTAAAGTGACTATACTAATTTTATTTGTTTGTGTTTGACCGTGATTCAGACCGTCAGTGTACCAATTATGTTTGAATGTGTTTGATTGTGTACTTGTACTGAAAGTAACTAATATTATTTATTTGCAATTGGTAATGAATTAGAGAGCCGGTGTAGCAATATTATTTATTTGCATTTGATGATAAAGCTACCGATATTATTATAACTGTTCTTCAACTGTGGACAAGACCACGAATTTAATTAACATCATTCGTATTTAACTATATTCAAGCATATAAATGAAAATTTCATAACTGGGAGCACATTAATCCACTAATATTATTCGTCCGTGTTCAACTACAAATAAGAACATAAACTGCTCGGTACAATAAGTTTGTATTTTGGCCCCGTCTAATAAGAAAAATAGATTTATGTTATAATTTGTTGCAATTACGGGTTCGTGTTTTGTTGCGTAAGAGCTCCCTAGTCGAATATTTCTGTTCCACCGTTGAGAGATGCATACATAAAACGTAAATGTAACTACGAGGAATTATGCATCGTTAATTAACGTTTATCTGAAAATTATCCGTTCGAGTAATAACGACTTCCGTTAGAATAGTCCGCTAGTCATCGAATACTCTCGACTATCTCCAAGAGAACGGAAATTCTGGTGCAGAGAGATGTAGAATTCATCTGAAACGATCTTGCTACCTTGCTTCGTGGCTGCGGAGAGTGATAGTCACTTGGGATATCTTTATAGAAACGCATAATGTTTCATCTTACTGTCACGGATGAAGAAATATTGCACAGGAATTATTATCTCACGTTTATCCCACCATTTCTGTTCGGTTTTTAGTATAAATAATAACTAGTTACCGTTATTGTGCTGATTTTATTATTCGGCAATCGGAGTCAGTCGTTCTAACCACGTGGTTATGCAGAATTGTGTAATTGTGTCAATTTTAATAATGTAAAAGATCGCATCAAAGATTCTTGTATACAATGTTTATTACACACTAATGTATATTCATGTAATGTATAAGTATATTATTGTCTTTGTGACTAGACAAGCAGATACATTTTAAAGTGCATTTTCCACACATTTGTGATGATACTAATAATATAATTCTATTGTGAAATTATTATTTATAGTGTATGTGTACATAATAATTTTCACAATCTATTTTTCTGTAGCCAGTCAAGAATTACTTTAATTATTGACTGGCTACAGAAAGACAGATTGTGAAAATTATTATGAATACGTAAGAATTACTTTAATATTGACTGGCTACAGAAAGACAGATTGTGAACATTATTATGTATACACTATAAATAATAATTTCACAATAGAATTATTGTGAATAGAATTACTTTAATTATGCAAAATAATCTCTTTCTTGAGATTCAAATTGCATAAATAAAAAAAAATTGCTTTAATTACCATTACTTTGTGATGGTGTTACATAATAATTCTATTGTGAAGAATTCTCATTGTTTGTATCTACTTGATAATTCACTATATTCTTTGCTACATTAAATATATTTATATGTTATCCATAATTCATCTTTCTGTAGTCAGTCAAGCATTACTTCAAGGTGCACTTACTATATATTTATGATGAAACTATATAACAATTGGATTGTGATATTTTTACGAATGGACTATAGTAATCTTGAGACGTAGGTAATTGAACTGTCCTTAAAACACAATAATTGATAGTAGATAACAAAACATACCATTCCATTTAAAAAAAGAAAGTTGACCTTCACTTCACCTTGGAGTGTCCACCAGGAAAAATAAAAGTTCCATCACACGATGTTCCCCTCGGTACTGAACAACGTTCATCTGAAAAATTTTTGCGTATAATTAATATTTTTCTAATATGTTACAGATATTCGTCAGTAACGCTTTATAATTTCCACCCTGTATATATTTATACTTTTTCCACAATTAATCTTTCTGTAGCCAGTCAAGCATTATTCTAAGATGCATTTTCTACATTATTCGTGCCACCAACTGCGCAATTATTTTAATGAAAATTTCGCTATTGAATTTTCATATTAATCACACAAAATCTTTTAAACAATCACTATATCCATTCCTTTATATAATCTTCTTTATATACCTCTGACAATTGAAACATTTGTAACTAGTGACTTCCAAAAAATACTACAAAAATTGTCGAACAATTCACGAGATAATTTTCCTCGCTCGACCAAGCAAAAACAAGATTACCGGCAAATCATTTATTCTTCGCGAACACGAGTCTGCGAGTTCTCGGAGCGACGAAATAATTTCTCGAGGAAAATATGCGAGCTAATCGGATTCCGCGAGTTGCACCGATGGGTTTTGCGAACGAAAACGAAAACGAAAACGAAAGGCAACCGAGGGTAGAAAGGGGAGTCGTCGATCTGAGAGGGGGTGGTTTTTGCGGCTGATACCGCGGAGTGGTTGAAGGGGGATGGTTGGAGAACGAAGCATCGGGGTGAAACGTTTTCGTCGTACGGTTCGAGAGGATCAGTCTAATATCGCCGGGAGAGAAGGGACAATCGGGTTAAGAGTGTCTTAAGTGCCGACGATCGATGAGACCGAGCCGAAAAATTCTGTGGAACGAATTTAGGCGAATTTACCCTCCATCCAGCAGCAAGCAATCCTAAGCGAGTACTCGCCTCCACGGATTATTTGTGTCGGGATGTGTCGGACTCACCTAACTTCCCCGCTTGCGCTTCCGCGGAGATAACAAAGTATTATTTGCTCGCAGATGGAACCGTGCTTCGCACTTCCTGACGAGACTTTCGGTCCAGGACCGTAGAAAATCCTTCTGTGGACTCGCAACACCATTTCTCGCACTTTTAGATGCAATTTCCGTGCTCCATTGAGTGCTGTGTACTGTTATTATTTAGGCGACACTTCTGTATATTAGTTTGTTGATGGTAGAACGAAGAAATATTTTATTTCTCTTTGTAAGGTCCCCGTCGTAGTCGAGGAAAATACAGGGTCTGCCACGTAACAGTTTTCACGATTTTTTAAGAACATGCGATAATCTGACGAAAAATATTTCAACAAAAACTGATCAGTTTTCGATTGACTATATATTACAGTAAAAAGAGTTCGAAAAACATTTTTTTTTATAGTATTGTCAAAGTCATCCTCATTTTTTAAAATGGCGCTTTGTATTTTTGACTTAACGGTATTATAGCCCGTGTCAAGACGAATTCAACGACCTAGTATACCATGACCTTGGGATGACCTTGAAGGCGAAGAAATGAAAATTTCAACAAAACATGACAATCTGCTTGAATGGATGATAATAACTTGTGTTTATTATTAAGACTCGAAATTACATTCAATTCAGAAACCTTGACTAAATGAACGCAAACGATTTCGTAAAAAAGTCACATCAAATATTGGAATTGAAATCCGTTTTGTTGTAGGCACAATTCCGTTCTTCGTAGTAAATTCGCATTGGCTGCTCTTACGATACTGTCGTAGCGAAGTTCTTCGCATGCTGAAAAATCGTGAAAGCTGTTACGTGGGACACCCTGTATACAGGGTGTTCGCGCTATCACTAGCTAGCGTTTTTCTTGTAAGTAGTAAACGTTAGAAACAAATGAAAGAGGAAAAAGTAGTACTGTTTTTTATGCGCAATACAATGGCGTATGTAATTTTTTTGTATTTATACTATTTTGTTAGACATGAAGGTGACCTTCAATTTTTTAAATGGAATGCTGTATATTTTTATATATCACGTGAAAGCGTGTGTCTAGACGAATTCATCCGTATACTGTACAGTGACCTTCAAGGTCGTGCAAGGTCAGAAATAATTTAGAAAAATGCTACGAATATGTTGGTGAAAGTTCCATAAAAAGTAGTAAAAAATAAAGAAGTTTTGCCATTGGATCAGTAGTGGTCCGACCGATATACTTGACCCGCATCATGTTATACTACTCGGCCACCGAGGCTTATCGAGCTTCACGGGCTCTCACGACGTATACCCCGCGGTAGTGGGGATAGTTCTGGGACAATTATAGACCAGATACTTGCGACATTTATCGATAAAATACTGTAGTTGTAAACACATTGGTATGAAATATTCAAAATATTCCTACCATTTCTGACCTTGCATGACCTTGAAGGTCGTTGTGCAGTATGCGGATGAATTCGTCTAGACACACGCTTTCATGTGATATAAAAAAATATACAGCATTCCATTTAAGTATTGAACGTCACCTTTATATCTAACAAAATAATATAAACACAAAAAGATTACATACGCCATTGTGTTGAGCATAAAAAACAGTACTACTTTTTCCTCATTCATTTTTTTCTAATATTTACTATTTACAAGAAAAACGCTGGCTATTGATAGCGCGAACACTGTATATTGCAATTTTAGACAGTTGTCACGGAATAATATAAATATCGAAATGTCAGATATTGTTACCGAGGGAAATAAATATGTATACGTTTTGTCGTAGAGATTCTGTTAGAGCCCAACGGAAACAAATGTTAAAATTTTACCCTGTTACTGTCGAAGAAATATAAATATTGAAATTTCAGTCTGTTGTGACAGAAGAAAAATAACATTTGGACAGTTTGCTCTGTCCTGTAATTTTCTTTCTTTCAACAGGGGTTCTATTAAGGTCCAAAGAAAATAAGCATTGGAATTTTAGTCTGTTATTATCGAAGAAAATGAATATTGAAATTTCAGTCTGTTATTATGGAAGAAAATAAATATTGGCATTTTTTAGACATTATATTTTGTTGGAACATTCCTTTTGGCGTGTCTATTATAGCCCAAGGCAGATACTTGGAAGCTTCTAGCTATTTTATTATGTCACGGCTCAAAAAATCGAGAATTCCGTGAGTCTGTAAAATCCACAGATTATTGTTGATAAGACAAATAATAAAGATAAGGAGAGGCCAGGTTTTATATTTTAAGGGATGTTAAGATTTCACTGTGAGGTTCTCCACAGGATGAGAATTAATAATTTCTGATGTTAATACTTTGATTGTACACAAGGATTAAGGCAGATTTGCAGCAGGAAGTTATTAATGGACCTCGGTAGGCGAAAATTAGTGGTTTCTATCAGGTTTCCAGCTACGGTGGAGTCTCCCTAGGCTGGTTAAATTTTCAGGTGGTCTATAATGAGATTAGACCATTAGGTTATAGTCGTTACAGCATGTTAGCCTACTTCCGCTGTTCCTTCTGTCCTTTCATTATCATTTTCATTCATTATTATGCAATTTCATCTTCTTGAAAAGATTTTAAAAGACCTATCGACTTTTTCTAATACCTTAGAGGTCTTTTGAAGTATCTTAAAAGTTCCTTGGAAATTCATAAATGGCTTTTATGACTCCTGAGAATCTCTCAGGGATTGTGGGGTCCTTGAGGAGCTCCTGAGGACTTACTGAAGGTTTCAGGAGCCTCTGGAGGATTCTGGAGAGACCTTTGGCTACTCCTGAATACCTTCCATGGGTTTTGGTGACCGTTGAATTATCTTGGGAACCTTTGAGGTATCACAAATAGTCTCTGAAAGTCTCTGAATAGATTTTTAAGATTTTTAAGGATCTCTGGAAGATTATGAGGAAGCTCCTGATGGATTATGGAGGCTTTAAAGAACTTCTGGAGGATCATAGAGATTTTTAGACGTTCTCTTGAAAATCTCTTAAAATTTTCGGGGACCTTCACACAATTTTTAAGAGTCCTCTGGTCGGTTTCAATAGCTTTTTACGTTTCATAGGGACCTTCGAAGAATCATGGACTCCTCAAGAAGCTTCTGAAGGCTTCTTGAGGCTTTAAGGAGTCTCTGGAGGATCACAAAGACCTTTAAATATGCTTAACAGCTTTGTACAGTTCCCAAATCCTTCTTAATGCAACTGGGGACGTGTTTTGGAAGCCCTAGATCCTTGCTTGAACCAACTTGAACCAACTTGAACCCTTCTGTGTCTCTATAGGGTCTCTAAAAAATTATTGGGACCTTTAGGGAAACTTAAGGACCTCACTGAAATCCTTAAAATTCCCTGAAAGTCATCAGGACCTCCAAAAACTCGTGGACCAACCTTAAAGCAATTGGGATCTTTTGGGAGTCCTAGATCCTTGCTTGAACCAACTTGAACCATTCTGTGTCTCTACAGGGTCTCTAAAAAATTATTGGGACCTTTAGAGAAACTTAAGGGTCTCACTGAAATCCTTAAAATTCCCTGAAAGTCATCAGGACCTCCAAAAACTCGTGGACCAACCTTAAAGCAATTGGGATCTTTTGGGAGTCCTAGATCCTTGCTTGAACCAACTTGAACCATTCTGTGTCTCTATAGGGTCTCTAAAAAATTATTGGGACCTTTAGAGAAACTTAAGGACCTCACTGAAATCCTTAAAATTCCCCGACAGTCATCAGGACCTCCAAACATTCGTGGACGTAGCCTTAACGCAAATGGGATCTTTTGGAAGCCCTACATCCTTGCTTGAACCAACTTGAACCTTTCTGTGTCTCTACATGGTCACTAAAAAATTATTGGGACCTTTAGAGAAACTTGAGGATCTCACTGCAGTCCTTAAAATTCTCTGAAAGTCATCAGGACCTCCAAACATTCGTGGACGTAGCCTTAAAGCAAATGGGATCTTTTGGAAGCCCTAGAATCGTTCTTGAAAGAACTGGAGGCCCTTGAAGTTTCTATAGGATCTCTAAAATATTATTAGAACCTTCAGACCACCGTAGGAACTTCATAAAAATCTATAAGGTTCCCTGAAGATCATTAGGATCCTCAGATGCTCATCAGCACCTCCAAAAATGCGTGGAGCTGTCCTAAAAGAGCTAGGACCTTTTGGAAGCCCTAGAATCATTCCTGACAGAACTTGAAGCTTCTGTGAGGCCTCTAAAAAATTATTAGAACCTTTAGAGTATCACCAGGATCTTTAAAAGTTCATCAGGGCCTCCAAAAATGTATGGAACTGCCTTAAAGCAACTAGGACCTTTTGATCGAAGTCTTCGAATCGTCCATGAACAATCTTGAAATCTTTGACGTCTTTCCATGGCGTCTAAAAAATTATTGAGACATTCAGACAATTTTAGGGATCTCATAGAAATCCTCAAGGTTCCCTAAAGACCATCAGGATCGTCAAAATCTCATCAGGACCACCAGAATCTCGTGAAACTACCTTCGAGCAATTTAAAGGACCTTTAAAGTCCCTTGAATATTTCTGTAGGCCCTCAGAGATCTCCCCGGATTTTACAGCCCTTTGAAACACTTTAGAGGTCTTACATGAACCCTATAGAGCCCTCGAAGAGCCCTAAATCTTACAGTATCAGACGTTCTGCTACCAGACAGACAAATTCTCAATTACATTGTGTATTTTCCAACGAAAGAAAATTAGCACCCCTTAGCTTTAGCAGTCTGCTGCCCAAGGAAATCTTTTGGACACCGAATGCTGGCGAGATTAGGCTAGTTTCTATTCTCCACTCTGCCACGGACCCGACGGTTACAGGCCACGTTCGACAACCGATAAACCACCTCGCGTAAAAGCCCTGCTCGCGCGTTTACAACGACGGCGATATACTGGCAACAGGGGATTGAAATTTCGCCCGTAGGAAATTTATGGTACTTGGCCGGGGAGTTTCTTGGACTATTAATAATTTCCTGCCGGATTTCGAGGCGTTCTAGGAAGAATATTATAGCGAGCACACGTTGACGGGCTTTATACTAGGCGGGGATTGGTTCAAGTATAAATAACTACTCGAACCTGGCTGTACTCGTCGAAACTATCGATTATTACTTCGCCGGCGCGAGTCTCTTGGAAAAAGTTCACTTTCTTCGAGTATTAATAGAGGACCGGGCTCGATCATCGATACCAGTGCTTTTTTAAGGGCGATTTTTCATTTTCGATCAAAATCGATCACTTTATGAATTCAATCGATAGCTGCATTTATAGAGATTTTATCACTAATGGCAGAAATTCGAGCATTCTAGTCAACAGGCTGTATTAACTGCATTTTTAAGTAAATGTGACTGAAAAAAATTGAGTAACACGATGAAAGAATAATCCAAAGATATACAAAGTTTTAGAATAATTCCGTTTGTTTCTTCTTTATAAATAATTACAAATTTCGATACTTTCGAGGACCAAGAAAATAGCACCCTCTCTGTCAACAGGCTGTAGAAACTGCATTTCTAACTAAATGCAACTGAAAAACTTTGAGTAACTTGTCGAAAGTAGACTAAAAACGTATACAAAGTTTCAAACTAATCCAATTTGTTATCTTTCTTACAAAAAATTTTGAAATATTTTTTGGAGCAAAATGATAAAAATTCTCTCCTTGGCAGTTTCTCTATGAATAGGCTGTCGAATCTGCATTTCAAACTAAATGCAACTGAAAAAATTTGAGTAACTCGACGGAAGTAGACTAGAAACGTGTATAAAGTTTCAAACTAATCCCATTTGTTTCTTCCTTATACAAAATTATAATATATCGGTACTTTTTTGGACCAATGTGATGAAAATTCTCTCTTTGGCAATCTCTCTATGAATAACTTGTAGAAACTGCATTTCTAACTAAATGCAACTGAAAAACTTTGAGTAACTTTTCGAAAGTAGACTAAAAACGTATACAAAGTTTCAAACTAATCCCATTTGTCATCTTTCTTACAAAAAATTTTGAAATATTTTTTGGACCAAAATGATAAAAATTCTCTCCTTGGCAGTCTCTCTATGAATAGGCTGTAAAATCTGCATTTCTAACTAAATGCAACTGAAAAAATTTGAATAACTCGTCCATGGTAGACTGAAAACATGTCCAAAGTGTCAGCTTAATACCATTGGTTTCTTCTTTCCAAATAATGTTAAAAGATCGACACTTTTTAGGACCAAGAATATGACAAGTCGCTTTTTGGCAGTCTCTGTATGAGTAGGCAGTAGAAACTTCATTTTTAACTAAATGCCGATGAAAAAATTTGAGTAACTCGACGAAAGTAGTCTAAAAACTTATACAAAGTTTCAAACTAATCCCATGTGGTTTTTCCTTATACAAAATTTTAAAATATCGGTACTTTTCTGGACCAAGAAGATGAAAATTCTCTCTTTGGCAGTCTCTCTATCAACAGCCTGTAGCGACTCCATTTCCAAGTAAATGCAACTAAAAAAATTTGAGTGCCTCCTCGAAAGTAGTCTAAAAACGTTTACAAAGTTTCAAACTAATCCCATTTGTCCCTTCCCTATAAAAAATTTTAAAATATTGTTACCTTTGGTAATTTGGACCACGAAGATGAAAATTCTTTCTTTGACTGTCGTTCGATGTCAATGTACTTAAGAATTTTGATAGATCGAGACTTTTCAGAATGAAAAGAACGAACCACTCTCAATGGCAGTCTCTCGGTGTCAATGTCGCTCCCGCTCGACTGCCACTAATTAGCGATAATCGGCGTTAACAAACGACGCCCGGTTGCAGACCGGATCGAGCGCACTGGCCCGACGAGAGATTTATCTTTCCGTCGACTCTTCTATTCGTTCCAGCGGGGAATATGTTCCGTTCTTGGAACCAATTTTCGTCCCGTCCCGTGCCACCAGGTTTTCCAGCACTGCGCAGAGAATATTCAGAACCATCAATTCATCTTGAATACGTACGGTCGAATGATTTTTAGAGACGACCATAGACTACGCGTCGTGCTCGGAGGAACACGGGCAATTAACGATATCACGCGATTCATTTCGCTACTGGATAATAAGAGTACTGCCAAGATTTATAACTACGGCAACGCCAATCGTTTCCAACAGCTTGATTCTTCCGGTTATTCGCGATTTTAACACTAGGTTTACGGAGCACTAAAATTGATTATTTTACATTGCTTTATAAAAATAATAAAATTGTATTTACTTAGATCTTCAGCGATTTTTATTGTAATATGTACACAAAATAATAAATCTATTTAATAATTCCTCACGAATGCCTCCTTACACTCTTAATAATCGTAAATTAAAAATGTTTGAATCCGTCATTTTGACGGGCCCTGTAAATCTATTGTTAAGCAACTCGCTGCAGAGAAAAATGTATGTTTTGCATTCAGCCGCGAGGACAACGTGATCGATTGATGCTCGATTCGCGTTGGGAAGATAGAATGTTCTTCTTGAGGAAGAAGAACGGGCAAACTTGTAAAATTGTCTACGGCCAATAATCTACGATCTACAGTTCGTCGACAAACCATTTTTCTTCTGGTTTTGTTAAAATGATGAATTTATTCTTTGCTTCAAAAATTTGTTCTTTGGTCAAGTGACAGTCGATAATGTTTCCGCTCGTGTTTTATTGTTAGGACTGGCTTCAATAAAGTTTTCCATGTGTCTCTTGTTGGTGGAAGTATAAGTTTCATCATACTATGTAATTCGTTTTTTTTTCTAATTTTAATACAAGTCGAATCTAAGATCTTCAATGATTCAAATTATGATTTTAAGCGATACATCATCCATATATCATACAAATTCTTAAAAGAATCAATTTTGAGCTGGTCACGCAAAGTTTGCTCCTATTGTTACTTCGACTAAAATGATTACAAGGTTACATACTCGTAAAACACAAGAAAAATTGCATGTATTAACAAAAGTTCATAGCAAGTTCCTTTCAATTTAAATGCAAGAAAAAAAAACACCGTCTTGTTGAAATATCTTTAATCTTCATAAAGTGATCTACGATAATAAAAATTCACATAAAAATCTACAGTGTAATTATTAAACTATTAATTTTACTAATAGAAAGTACTGTAGATTAGCTGAAAATCATGTACAGACGGAAAGAATTCAAAGATATTATAGCACCTTTCTCATCAACGAGTCTAATAAAAGAAAAATAAGATGAAGTTCTATTAAATTATATATTTTACAATTTTGTAAAGCTGTATGTTCGATGTTCAATGATCTTTGTACGTAAAAATTGCTTGGAAAAATTGCTCGCAGAAGATGCTTGCAAAGTTTCGCAGTCTGTTTCGAAGGTCTAGAATTGAGTTGGGTTCGTAGGGCATTGGTAATAAAACGAAATAAATTTCCAATTAAAATGAGTCGATGCACAATCGAAGAATTAATTGGCCATTTATCAGGCCGGTGCACACGCGAGCCGATTATGCATCGTAGTCACGAACAACATCCAGATCGAGCCTCGAGTTTCCACCGGAGAAAACCGCAGCCACTTGTTCGCCATTTTTGTTTTGTTGCAACGAACGGCCACGGAACATTCTCGGATAAAATATGTCCACAATAAACAGGGCCAGCTATCCGGCAGCGTTTTCGAAACGCCAAGGTACATTCCGCGTTTCTTTTTTTATCGGTGATCGTATTTCATCGTTCCGCGAGTATTTCGCTTGTATTTCTAACCATCGATTCCATTCGATACTCCTTTGGAAATGAAACGGGACGAAATTCTTAACCAAACATACCTCCTGCAAGCAATTTTACAACAAATTTGCACGCTATACGTTTGCAAAGCATGTCTCTATTTGGTTTTAAGATGGAAATTAGGTTGGGGATCAAAACGGAAATAAATGTAACGAAATAAAAGCAATAAAAAAACGCATAAAATCAGTTAGTTACTTAGTGAGTTTGTTGAATATTGTGGAGCAGACATAGTGGTTTGTAGACACGGTGTTAAGATGGAAAAGGAATTGAAATCGAAACGGAAATGTAACGAAATAAAAGCAATAATATAAACGCATAAAATCAGTTAGTTAGTTAGTTAGTTTGTTGAATATTGTGGAGCAGACACAGTGGTTTGTAGACGCGATGTTAAGATGGAAAAGGAATTGGAATCGAAACGGAAATAAATGTAACGAAATAAAAGCAATAAAATAAACGCATAAAATCAGTTAGTTAGTTAGTTAGTTTGTTGAATATTGTGGAGCACACACAGTGGTTTGTAGACGCGATGTTAAGATGGAAAAGGAATTGGAATCGAAACGGAAATAAATGTAACGAAATAAAAGCAATAATATAAACGCATAAAATCAGTTAGTTAGTTAGTTAGTTTGTTGAATATTGTGGAGCAGACACAGTGGTTTGTAGACGCGATGTTAAGATGGAAATGGAATAGGAATCGAAACGGAAATAAAAGCAATAAAATAAACGCATAAAATCAATTCGTTAGTTAGTTTGTTGAATATTGTGGAGCAGACACAGTGGTTTTTAGACACGGTGTTAAGATGGAAATGGAATTGGAATCGAAACGGAAGTCGGTAGAGAAGAAGCGGGCCCGGCACGGCTGGCCATTGACACTGGATGACTTCCGGTCGCGCGAAACGACCAATCAGCCCGCAATTTTCCAATTGGCACCGGGGGGACCCCCATCATCGTTTCGCTCACGGTCCCCTTAACCACCTCTAATCGACGGTTCTTGGACCGTGTTCTGGATTCGTCGCAGGCGGATTCGCAACTTTGACAACTGTGTGTCGTAAGCGGATCAACGCCGAGCACGGCCGCAATCCGCGTAATCGAGAGACTGCCGCAAATTGTTGCGACCGGTTAGCTAACAACGTTGCTGAGCTGGCCGGGACGTGTCGTGATTGCTACCTCTGGCAAAATTGTTGACTGTTTATCCCCACCGACGGGAATCCTGATTTGTTTCACTCGACTGTCGTCCACATCTCTTTTTCATAAACTTCTTCTCAACGAATCTCTTTTTATATTTTTCGACACTCCAATACAGAAAGATCAATCACAAACTTTATTCTTTTATACGTTTTTATCAATTTATTACGGTTCAATTTATTATTACTATTACACGATTTAAACATTATTTGTACATTATTGATGTAATAAAGAGAAGAAATCAATTTTTTTGGAAATTCCCTTTCTTGTAATTGATAGAGACATTTCTTATTAGTTAGAAACTAATACTAGTTAGAAACAACGGGAGGAAATGTGTAGAGTTTTAGTAGTTATGATTGTGGTCTTTTATTACATTTTCCAGCAATATGAAATAATTAATTAATTAATTAATAGACTGCGGATGTGTCTGCAATTTTCAATTTTTGTAGACAAATTCTAAAAACGTGGTGTCAAATAGTATCCTATTTTCATTGGTAGCAGCCATTGTAGATCCAAAATAAATAAAAATCGTAAGGAATTAAATCGAATCTGATACTGTGGCATTTATCGAAAATTTTCATAAGCCATAAATGTATAAATATAACACAATGATTTCTTTTTAATGTTTTGGAAGGTTTGTTTACTCAATTGTTTTTGTGCTTTGATATATGTCAATCGTGTCCTCCACTTTGGTTTAACATAACCTTTTTCTTTGTGAATTTTATGCAATTATAAAGTATAAAATATCAGTGTACTGCGGATCTTTATGGAAAATAAAAATTGCATGCATTCATTGCAAGACATGGGGACCAAATACGAATTTATTTATCTCTTTAGTGGTTTTATTACGTTTTAAGGAATCTATATTGATACTGAATATTTATAATCTTCTAAGCGTTGGTAATTACATTCACTCATTTTTGCCATAAATGCATAAATTCTGCAATCTAAATATAACACAGGTAAAATATTGTATACAATATTAGATAGTTACCTATTATCAAGGTCATTCAAGGGCGTTCAAGTTTAACTTCAATAGAAAATAAATTGTCTTAAAGCACTCTTCGAACAGTTCGACGATTTAGGTACAACATGTTATTTAAATACTCACTATTGTTATAAGTGTTCAAATTGGGTGACCTTGGTTGTCCTTGAATGACCTTAATAACAGGTCATTGTATTCGTGTTGCAATATTCTATCAGAATGTAAGTGAAAAACCATACTGTTCCATTTAAAAAAAAAAGAGTTGACCTTCATAACTCCTTGACGCCTCCACCTATCAAAAAACTAGTAGCATCAGATTATGAGCTCTTTGATACCAAATAAGTTTGGTCTGAGACATTTTCTTCTATCTCCAAAAACAAGTGAATTATTCCGCCTTACTGACGAGTCCTCTAGCGATGCTAGGACGAAATGCTTCCTTCTCCATTTCCTATCTTTTCATAATTCAAAAACAGCCGCTACAAGATGAAGACAATATATCGTCACTAATAACCTCTTAAGTGGCGCATGCTTTATGAAAGTCAGGTTGTCACGACGAATATATACACCATATGCGCTTAAGAGGTTAAATGCTTTTAACGCGTCCACCTTTTAAAATTGCACTTAAATTGCACCAACTCATTTCTGTCATAAATGCATAGAATCCGCAGTCTATTTATTATCCTATCACTGTTTGAAATTTCATCCGATCGGTATGTTGATATTATCGACGCAATGTTTCACGCGCAAGAAAAGCCGAATCTATTTACCGGACAAGAGAAGGTTGAAACGTGGGAAGTTTGATCAAAGTCGAGCAGAGTTTCCGAGTGATAGTGATCGAATAATCGGGACGCTCTTCCGATCATTTCTCCGGGCACGCCCATCGCTTCCAACCGATCGGAAAATGCGCGATTAATCGGGTTCACAGCGCTAATCCCCGATAGAACAAGGTGCCCGACAATTCTCTCGCCGGAGAATCCGGTGAGGAACGATTATGACAGCAAAACGGGCCCGGTAGACTCATCGTTTAGGTCCGAACCCTCGAACAATGACGTTGGTGGTCGGCCATCCGTTTGTCGTTTCTAAGCCGAGCTTAGCAGTGTTCCAGGGACCGAGATCATCCCCGAAGAGGATAGTAACAAGGTTCTTCAGGAACCGGGAACTCGGCCAGCCAGCCAGAGCTCTGTGTTTTTTTTTGTGGTCCGCGTTGATCTCTCGATTTACGTTTCCGATGGGAACGGATTCAATTAGGCGAACCTTTCCACCCCCGAATTCATCGACGCGGCGACCTCTTGTCTGCCCCATCTGTCACAGACACACACACACACACACGCAAACTGTTACCCACCTTCGAATCGTATGTACATGTTAAGCGAATTCAACGGACTTGGGATCCTTCCTGAAACCTTTCTCTGGAATTCTGTTACGTTTACGGCGCACTCATGCATCCTAACAATGCTTATCTCTGGGATTATTCAGGACTATGTTGGAAATATTTGCGTGGCTTGATGGAATCAGAATTATTAGAGACGCAAATATTTTTGATAATAATGATGTGCAGTTACCATCGGTTTCATTTAAGGAGATATTCAAAAATTAAATTTTATCGAATGACCTATGATTTACTGCACCATTTATTTAAAAAGCAAATGATTCGTGTTTTTAGATTCGTTGAGCAATTCTGGGGGATTGAAACTGTTATAACTTTGTAACAAAATGTCTTGCAACAATCACTCTGGTCTCATTTTAAAGCACAAAGCTTCTACTTTGAATGATCTCAATTATTTCTTTTCAAAGATGTATCTACGTCATAGGCAATATTAGAAAGGCGAAAATATTTTCTCCTTTCGAAAATATTAAATTTTAACGATTCCACCGACATTAAAACATTTTGTCGGGGACTAAAATCATCATAAATTTGAAGATTAGAGTCTTCCCTTTACAACTAGCTTTAAAAACCTGATGTACGATTTTTTCACTTCGTTTTATCGAATTTTGAACGAAAAGTGCACCGCCGTCAAAAAATACTCGAAAGGAGGTATCTTCGATTATCCATTATTCCACGTGATACAGAAATATTATGGTAAAAAAAGAAAACACCTAACGGCTCTAAGAGTAGATACTTTGTGTTTTAAAATGAGTGCAGAATGATTGTCCTACGGTTTCTTTTCGCTGTTTTATTGAATTTCGAACGCAAACTGTACCTCTACGTTAAAAGACTTTTTGAAGGAGAAGGTGTCTTGGCTTCTCCATTATTCCTCGTGATACAGAAATATCTTGGTAAAAAAAGCAGCTAATGGCTCTAAGAGTAGAAGCTTTGATTTTTAAAATGAGCGCAGAATGATTGTCCTACGATTTTTTTCGACGTTTTATTCAACATCAAACGAAAAATGTACCGTCGTCAAAAAATGCTCGAAAGGAAATAGTCTTCGCTTTTCGTTTATTCTACAGGAAATAGAAACATTTTGGTAAAAAAACACCTAATTGTTCGAAGAGTAGAAGCTCTGCGCTTTAAAATGAGCGCGGAATGATTGTCCTCCGATTTTTTTTCGCTGTTTTATTGAATTTCGAACGCAAACTGTATCTCTACGTTAAAAGACGTTTTGAAGGAGGAGTTGTCTTCGCATCTCCATTATTCCACGCGATACAGAAATATTTTGGTAAAAAAGAAACACCTAATGGCTCTAAAAGTAGAAGCTTTGCACTTTAAAATGAGCGCAGAATGATTGCCGTACGATTTTTTTTCGTCGTTTTATTCAACTATCAAATTAAAAATGTACCGTCGTCAAAAAATGCTCGAAAGGAAATAGTCTTCGCTTTTTGTTTATTCCACACGAAATAAAAACATTTTGGTACAAAAACACCTAATTGTTCGAAGAGCAGAGACTTTGCGCTTTAAAATGAGCGCAGAATGATTGCCCTATGATTTTTTTTCACTGTTTCATTGAATTTCGAACGCAAACTGTACCTCTACGTTAAAAGACGTTTTGAAGGAGAAGGGTCTTGGCTTCATCGTTATTCCACACGATATAGAAACATTTTGGTAAAAAACACCTAATGGTTTTAAAAGCAGAGGCTTTCTGCTTTAAAACTATCCTAGAACGATTCTAGCCTACGATTTTTTTTACCGCAAAGTAATAACAATTTGAATGTCGCGGACAAAAATATTCAAGTGCATCTTGAATTTCGTCGGTGCATTTTGGCAAGAAAACTAATCCGCAGGGAAGTTTGTCGAACTACTTCCATTGAAATCAGAATACGCTGCAAATGAAGCAATTTAAACAATCTACCAAGACATTTGGTAATTGAGCATTTTTCTTCCGACTCTAATTCGCCGAGGATGCACTTCGCTCGGTCTCATCGGCTGCATAATGCATGAGGGAAATAATATCATTCGTCGGAAGGCGGATTTCACGGGGCGAAACGGTTGCCGAGATGAAATCTCTAGGTACGCATCTTTCGGTGCAATGTTGACTGGAACGCGAAGAATGCGAGTTGCATCCGGTGCATAGCCGCTTGCACACGGTGCACACACTTCGTTCCGAGCTGGGTCCTAGATGGCCAACAGAACTCTCGCGTTTCGTGTTTCACTTCTGAAAGCTCCGCGACTCGCGAACCGACCAGATTCGCCATGCTTTTAGAGCGGCGTATTATTTGTCATAAACATTTCACGTTGAATAAATTGAAATCGATACGTATCCAACGCTAACGCGAAAATTACACCGGCCTGGCTCTTGCGGAGCGTACAGCTGCTGCTCCGAATGGATTCAAGTTTAAATGCCGGTAACAGTTTTTCTCTTTCGAGCCCTGCCAATTTCTAATCAGCTCAAGGAATCTCATTTTCATTCTACAGTTCGTGGCAGTATTACATGGCACTGTGTAAAACCATATAAAATATTATTCTACCGTATATTATGCTTTGTGGTCCACTCGAAACGTTTTGGAACACTGCATTCGAGCTTAAGACGCATACATGTGGTAAACACTGTTATTTAAAGAGATTGACTATTTTTTAAAATTCCAACAAACTGGATTGAAGCAGAAATTCATTTTCTTTCTTAATATGTTTAATAAATGGGAAATAATGTAAAATTATTTTTAAATTCTTCTAATGTTTTTACTGTTTTAAATTACGATTTTTGTCGTGAACGCATGAAATCCGCTGTAGAATAATAATACTTGATCTGTTCGTTTGATCAAAATCCTTTCTTATCCTACTTGTCTGATTATAGAATCTGTTGTACTACTTATTGCAGCTTAGGATGGATTTGCATTTATTTGATTGTAAGTTGTTCTTGTTCCACTTGTCTGAGTGCGTTGATAACAAATTATACAACGGACCTCTGTGCAAAATTAATATCTCCTACCCGAGTTCCAACAAACTAGAGTGAAATAGAAATTTATTTTACTTTTTAATATTTTTAATAGATGGAAAATAACGTAACAGTATTTTTAAATTCTTCTAATGTTTTTACTGTTTTAAATTACGATTTTTGTCGTGGACGCATAAAATCCGCTGTAGAATAATAATACTTCATCTGTTCGTTTGATCAAAATCCACTCTCATTCTATTTGTCTGATTATAGACTGTGTTGTACTACTTACTGCTGCTCAAGATGCACTTGCATTTATTTGATTGTAGGTTTTTCTTGTTCCACTTGTCTGAGTGCGTTGATAACAAATTATACAACGGACCTCTGTGCAAAATTAATATCTCCTACCCGAGTTCCAACAAACTGGAGTGAAATAGAAATTTATTTTACTTTTTAATATTTTTAATAGATGGAAAATAACGTAACAGTATTTTTAAATTCTTCTAATGTTTTTACTGTTTTAAATTACGATTTTTGTCGTGGACGCATGAAACCCGCTGTAGAATAATAATACTTGATCTGTTCGTTTGATCAAAATCCACTCTCATCCTATTTGTCTGATTATAGACTGTGTTGTACTACTTACTGCTGCTCAAGATGCACTTGCATTTATTTGATTGTAGGTTTTTCTTGTTCCACTTGTCTGAGTGCGTTGATAATAAATTATACAGCGGATCTCTGTCCAAAATTAATATCTCCTACCCGAGTTCCAACAAACTGGAGTTAAACAGAAATTTATTTTACTTTTTAATATTTTTCATAGATGGAAAATAACGTAACAGTATTTTTAAATTCTTCTGTTTTTACTGTTGCAAATTACAATTTTTGTCGTGAACGCATAAAATCCGCTGTAGAATAATAATACTTGATCTGTTCGTTTGATCAAAATCCACTCTCATCCTATTTGTCTGATTATAGAATGGGTTGTACTACTTACTGCTGCTAAAGATGCACTTGCATTTATTTGATTGTAAGTTTTTCTTGTTCCACTTGTCTGAGTGCGTTGATAACAAATTATACAGCGGATCTCTGTGCAAAATTAATATCTCCTACCTGAGTTCCAATAAACTGGAGTGAAACAGAAATTTATTTTACTTTTTAATATTTTCAATAGATGGAAAATAACGTAACAGTATTTTTAAATTCTTCTAATGTTTTTACTGTTTTATATTACGCCGACTCATTTTTGTTGTAAACGCATAAAATCCGCCGTCGAATAATAATACTTGATCCGTTCGCTTGATCAATATCCTATCTTATCCTACTTGTCTGAGTATAGACTGTGTTGTACTACTTATTTGATTGTAAGTTGTTCTTGTTATTCTTGTCTGAGTGCGTTGATAATAATTATACAGCGGATCTCTGTGCAAAATGAACACGTTCTACTGGAATTCCAACAAACTGCAGTGAAACAGAAATAAATAGATGCAAAATAATGTAACAGTATTTTTAAATTATTTTAATGGTTTTACTGTTTTAAATTACGCCTACCAAATTTTTTGTGGTAAACCCATAAAATTCGCTGTCAAATAATAATACTTGATCTGTTCGAAGCGAACTTATTACATTTTAGGGCTAATGTTTATCTTCATTATGTATGATAATGTTTATCATTATCTTCTAAAGTATCGCAGAAGCGAGAGAATGTTTAAACAACGGACTAAATTTTCGTTGATATTAAAATTCCGCTTTTTCTATTATGAAACTATGCAGAGGTAACGGCATTTGCAGTCGGCGCAGATATTAATTTATGGAAAAGTTGCCCAGCAAACGCGACGCGGCGTGACTACCGGCGAAACGTTGACCAGCGACCGCGAAATATACAGAATTTAATTACGCGGCTGTTCCAAACAGTATAGTGTTTCATTCTATAGCTTGATATTCCTCTGAAGAATTGGATCGCGAAAATCTCCTCTAAACAGGAGCTGCATCGCGATTTTCGACTGGCGAATTTATCTGATTTCCACTCGGAGAATGTACTTAGCCCAGAATATTTGGCTTCCAAAATAATATCACAGTGTTAGTTTGGCTGCGTTGCACTTAGTTAATATCTCCATTCAAGTGGTGGAGCATGTACGCTTCTAAGGATTTACATTTAATTTTGTTGCGCAAGTTACAAGATATATTCATTTGAACTTTGACTGACTTTCAGGGAGATAGGTATACGTACAAATGCATCAATCGGTTTAATGAAATTTCATAAATGCAGCTCCGTGCTTTTAATAACTGTAAAAGCAAAAATTTGGGACAGGTGATGTTTGAAGTGTGTGGTAGTGTAGAGAGTCAACAAACACGAGGACCGTACGATTTACATGAAATGAAATGGCATTTCCGTGCAATCGATGTTTAAACTTCAAAGTAAACGTCCAGTTAATTCTTCCCGTCTGTGCATTCATATCAAATATTGAACAATTCGCATGGGAATGTATTCAACTCTTCTAATTCAAGTTTGAGATAGCTGTTACAAAGATATTGGGCAAATGCTCCGAGGCCCGAAGCAAAAAGGGGCCCCGAACACAAACCAAATGTTTTGTATTTTTATGTAAAAGGTTTTCATGGATGAAGGAGAATTTAATTCATTTTTGCTGAAATACTAAATGTGTAGATGTTTTCAAAATTGTTTTATTTTTTCCAACTTGAAAGTTATTTAGTTGGGGTTAGGGGCTCCGTAATTTTACTTTGCCCCGGGGCCTCAAGTAAAAGGGGGCCCCGAACACAAACCAAATATTTTGTATTTTTCTGTAAAAGGTTTCATGGATGAAGGAGAATTTATTTCATTTTTTTGCAATATTAAATATGTAGATGTTTTCACAATTGTTTTATTTTTTCCAACGCGAAAGTTATTTAGTTGGGGTTAGGGGCCCCGAAATTCTACTTTGCCCAGGGGCCACAAGTAGTCATAACGTGCCACTGATTATACACGTACTTTTTCTCTAACTATCCTCTAAATTAAAGTGCTAATAATATTCCACTAAACTGAGGATATTGAAAATATATTTTTTGATGGAATTATTTATTAAATTGAAAGAGCAATCAGCATGGTACACTTTATCTTCTCAATTTTTCTTTTATCAACACTGGATTTATGGGGGAGTAGGAGCGACAATTTTACAATAACATGAAAATTGCAAAAGTCTCAGGTTTATAGCGGTTTTCATCATAGTATACGTATCCAACGAAACAAATTTATAAAATGATTCCCCATAAATGTATCTGTAAAATCGCAACAGTAAATTACAAAATTAGTTCGAGCGTTAAGTGGGATAATGTGATTTTATATAATTTTAAAAACTGCTATTTTCAGCAGCTAACCTTTTACAACACACGATTGAAGGAGATTAAAAATTTTGTTTCAGTGCTAAATAAGATACTGTGATTTTATAAAAATTCTGTCACATCTAGATCGTCAGCCAACTTCTCAAAAAACACGATTGAACGAGATTCAAAATTTTGTTTTAGTGCTAAGTAAGATACTATGACTTTATAAAAATTCTGTCACATCTAGATCGTCAGCCAACTTTTCAAAAAACTCGATTGAACGTGATTTGCAATCCACCGTCTCCTCCAAGATACCTCAGCAAGAAATTGCAGGCAAGAGAACCGTAACGTGGACGTCTCTATCAATTTCCGCGAAACGAAGCTCCACACGTGCGGACATTCTAGCGAATTCCGTGTGTGTTGTAGCGCGTGTGCATCTGGCTTTTTGCGATTCTGCATGGTGTACAGTGTGCAAAAACGAGCGGCTTGGGTCCGTTTCGCATTGGCGAACGGCTCTCGCCAGGTGACAAATGGCGTCGAAGTACACGGCCATGCAAATCGCTTCGAATTTGTCTTTCCATCCGGCTCATCTGTCTCTCGCACACGGGAGCTTTTATTTTTTCCCTGCTGGTGGGCGAATATATATATAAGCGAAGCATCGATAGGATCTCCTTGGGAGCGGGCGCGGACAGAATTGGAATTAGGTTGGCGGACCTTTTTCCTCTCTCTTCCGGACCGTTCCCCTCGAATGGCTGTTCGGCTACGTGCGCCAGATACGTTCCCATTATCGCCGGGTAGGAGGATAGACCGATACGCGACACGGTCCGGATCCTGTCGACGTCTCGCGTCCACCACTTCGAAACTCATCCGGAATTTACCTGCTCTCGCTTATTCGAGAGGGAGAGAGACAAAGAGCGAGTGAGAGTGAGTGAGAGAGAGAGAAATAGAGAGAGAGAGAGAGAGAGAGAGAGAGAGAGAGAGAGAGAGAGTAGGGGGCACTAGGGCTTGAGAGAGATCAGCTTCAAGCTGAGTCAAGAGACGGGACAGTGGATGCGATGCGCCTTTTTCACGTGGACGTACACGCGAGTCACGTTCTTTCGAACTGTCATGACATCGAGAGCGAGGTATCGACTTCATTCACCAGATGTTTGGATTTCGAACGGACTTCCATGTTTTGTTGATATACAGTAGCGGATAAAAATTTAAGACCACCCTTTAGAAACGGAAAACTTTTTTAAAATTGATCCTAACGAGTTGAGTTTTTCTTGAGATGTTAGAAGAGTTTTCTAGATTAGTTTACTAGATAATGTGTGAAAGCAAATTTTTATTTTTATAAAGAAAATTTTTATTTCGCATAAAGATCTGCTGTCTTATTATTATCAATGCACTCGGACAAGTGGAACAAGAAGAACTTACAATCAAATAAATACAAGTCCATCCTAAGTAGCAATAAGTAGTACAACACAGCCTATGATCAGACAAGTAGGATAAGAATGGATTTTGATCGAACGAACAGATCGCGTATTATTATTTGACAGCGGATTCTATGCATTTACGACGAAAATCGTAATTTAAAACAGTAAAAACATTAGAGGAATTTAAAAATACTGATACATTATTTTCCACCTATTAAACATATTAAGGGATAAAATAAATATCTGTTTCGATCCCGTTTG
Source organism: Sphecodes monilicornis (assembly GCA_913789915.3). Classification (NCBI taxonomy): domain Eukaryota; kingdom Metazoa; phylum Arthropoda; class Insecta; order Hymenoptera; family Halictidae; genus Sphecodes; species Sphecodes monilicornis. The sequence goes on from OU565295.1 coordinate 15,933,111, forward strand.
TTGGAACTCGGGTAAAATATTTTTATTTTGTATAAAGATCCGCTGTATAATTATTATCAACGCACTCAGATAAGTGGAACAAAAATAACTTACAATCAAATAAATACAAGTCCATCATAAGCTGCAATAAGTAGTACAACACAGCCTATGATCAGACAAGTAGGATCAGAATGTAGTTTGATCGAACGAACAGATTAAGTATCATTATTCGACTGCGGATTTCATGCGTTTACGACGCAAATGGGTAGATATAATTTAATACAGTAACACCACTAGAAGAATTTAACAATGTTGTTACATTATTTTCCACCTATTATGGATATTAAGAAATAAAATAAATATCTGTTTCACTCCAGTTTGTTGGAATCATTATCATTCTAATTATGTCTAACAATCGTCAACGCACAAGTGTAACAATGATAACTTACAATAAAATCAATACAAATCCATCCCAAGCCGCAATAAGTAGTACGACACATCCAATGATCAGCCACTCTAAATATCCCAAAAAACTACACAACTAGCGACCCAAAAGTTCCTAAAATATTCCAAATGAAACATTCGAAAGATTCGAATGTAACCAAGTAAGAACATTAACGTTAAACGAACAGGAACACGGTACAAACCATTTACCTTAAAAACCACGAAACTAAAACGTTGTACGAGCATCAATTCGAACGACTTTCCGGGAAAATGGTGTGCTTCGCGACGTTTTTCTCGCAGCGCTGAGAAATTCCGTGGAAATACCCACGCACTCCTTGGAAACGATTTCCGTGAGTTTTCCGAAGGCCAGGATCCCCGGCGAGGATTACAGACGTAAGATTACGCACGCACACTAGCCGCCGCTCGCAACCGTGAAGCGTGTACGTAATTACTCGCACACATTAGACACGGAGCTTTTTATAAACGACCTTTTTTCCCTCGGCCAAGCCTGGGAGGTCGCGGGGCAAGGGGAGAACGTAGTCGCGGCCACCGTGAGAGAAAAAGAGAGGAGAGACGAGCAAGCGAGAGAGAGAGAGAGAGCGAGAGAGAGAGAGAGAGAGCGAGTGAGAGAGAAAATTGAAGGGAAAATATTCAGCGAGTAACGAAGTGGGTCTCGGTGCTCGTGTCACGCGAGTCGCGTGCCTTTACGCCGGTTCGTATGAAACATTGGTTTATTAGGAGATTTCCGAGAGGGCTTTCCGCGAGTTTGCTCGTTCCTAATAACGCGGGTAACCTAACGAACGACGATGCTCACCTTAATTCCCGAGAAACTTCCCTTAATTTCGCCCTGGACGCGAATAAAACCGTTTTTCTCCCGTCCGCCGGGTTTCTTCTCTCTCCAAAGGAAATTTCTTAGACTTTCGCAACGCACTGGCGGAAAAGTTGTTCCGTTGGCTCTTTCCAAGAGCAGCATGCCTCTTGCCCCGGATCTCGTATGCGGCTGCACCGGCGGCTAATTTATTCACCCTAATCTGCACCGTGGCGGCCGCTTCACGCGACCCAACTAAAAATGATTCAGGTTTGATGTAATCGTACGGCGATTTATGCGGTTCCGCGGTATCTTGTTGCGGGCCAAAAGTTCGCCGGTAACTTCGCCTGCCGACGAGTTCCGCGACAATGTACATCGCGGGGGGAAATAAATGGCGCAGGCCCGGGAGCCTAACTTTTCACGCCATTCGACGCTGCTTGGATAACCGCTTGCTCCCTGGTCACGAGACATTTTTACTTGTTGTGGAAATTGAGCTGCGGACGTATTTCTTTCGGTGGTGAAGAATAGTCACTTTTTGAAATGAATGCAGCTCTTAACCTCTTGCATTACGATTTATTTTACGGTTTTAGTGATTAGAATTTCTTGGTATTTCATAATTTCTTAGAAAGGGGTGAAAATGTATATCTATTGCATGTCTATATGTTCTCTGTTGGAAATGAAATAAATCCACAACAGTGTTTCCACATATTCTGTATTTAATGTATAATTTATAATGTAATAAAACTGCGAGTATAGTTCGACTATATAACGGACGACGGTCCTAATTTTACGCCCTCGCCTGGGCTCTTCTGTCTCTGGGAAAAACCTCCCCTTAAGCCTACGTACTTATACGCATGGTATCGTTGTATTCCAACATTCTCCAATGGCTGTAGATTACCAACAATAAAATAGAATTATATTTTGGTTTATAGGAAATTAATAACATACATCTTTATTAGACTCTGTTCAGAATCTTCATCACGTCTTTCGCACGATATTGTAAGCGAAGGGGTTAACCCTAGAACAACCAGATCTCTCAAAATTACTGGTTTCTAATTTTTTCTTTCGACATTACTGAAATTATAAAAATGCTTTCGTCAGAAATTTTCGAATGAATTTTGTTATTGAAGCGCATATTGTCATTTGTTATTGAAGTGCATATATATATATATATATATATATATATATATATATATATATATATATATATATATATATATAGAGGGTGCGGCGCCAATTAGTCCCCACGTTTTATTAGCCCGTTCGGATGGTCGGACAGAAAAATGTTTCCTACCAAAGTTAATCAGTATTTAACCGACAAGAAATTGCAATTTTTTAAATTTAAAAAAAATCGATTTTCAACAAAGAAATCAAGGTCGCTGTCATATCTTTTAATGGAACTGGGTATTTTTAACTTCATAATACTGTAGGCAACGTCGAAACGAATTCAACGACCTGCTATACAATGACTTTCAGATGACCTTGAAAGATAATATCGCCATGAATCAATTGCCAGAATATTTATATATATATAGTGACGAATACGTATCTCTCTCTATCTCTCCCTATCACTCTCTCTCTCTTTCATAAAGTCATTCCAAACTTTCACTCATCTGTTTCTCATAAACACCCCCATAACGGCCGATAGCCGGAGGACCCAGCGTTGTCGCCTGCCATCGTCCATCGACGATTCTGTTTAGTCTCAAGCATCCCTCTTTAAAACTAGGTTTGGGGAGCACTAAAATTGATTATTTTACATTGCTTTATAAAAATAATAAAATTGTATTTACTTAGATCTTCAGCGATTTCTATTGTAATATGTACACGAAAAAATAAATCTATTCAATAATTCCTCACGAATGCCTCCTTACACTCTTAATAATAATAAATTAAAAATTTTTGAATCCGTCATTTTGACGGGCCCCGTAAATCTAGTCTTAAGACCTCGCGAAGGCCAAGATACTGCCTTAAATTTCTCTTAAAACGCTTTGACGCTAACAAACATCATCCGCGAGTTTTCCTTCTCGAAGCGAATCTGTTCTATTTGTTTAAGAAAGAAACACTATCCTGCTCGGTGACGACGGGAGAGAAGAACGGAAGATCCTAGATAACGAACGGGGGAGGAAGACGGCCACGGCCGCAGTTTTCACCGAGAAGCATCGAACGATTCGTCGATCGATTAACTGTGGCCGTGCAGCGAAAAGCTCTCAGGATACTCTCAAAATACATTTTACGAGGGAACTTGGAAGTCCTGTGCCGATAAAAATGCAGTGAACCGGTGACGGAGAACGCGTAGTGCCCGCGTGACCGTGACTCGATTTGCCCCGCGAAATAGATCCCATAAGCATCCGGGAGTCACCCTCGAGATTGATAATCTACTTATCGGAGCCGGTCGCTTTTTGTCGCTGCTACCCTCCAAGAGATGACCGCTGACGGGATTATCGCGAGCCGTATAATCCCAAGGGATAGAAACGAGGTGACACGTGCCCCAGTTCGAAATTGGTTCCGATCGCGACGACCGGCATGGGCCAGAATCGCAAAAGGCTGGTGAAAATTGTGTATCTGTTAATTACACATTACTACAATTACTAGATTTCGGATGGGAATACTTGAAGAGAGGAGGGAAAGAGAAGTAGAGCAGGACAGTAAGATATACAGGGTGGGGCACTATAAACAAGTCACCTGAATAACTAGCTTGCTTTTGAAGATAGAAGAAAATGCATCAGACCAAACTGACTTTATATCGAGGCGCTTGTAATCTGGTGTCATTCATTTTTTTATAGGTGGAGACGTCAAGGAAATATGAAGGTCAACTCTGTTTTTCTAAATAGAACGGTATGGTTTTTTATTTACATTCTGATAGCGTGTTTCAAGACGAATACAATGACCTATTATGAAGGTCATTCAAGGTCACGCAAGGTCAACTGCAATAGAAAATATAGTGTCTCAAAGCACTCTTCGAACACTACGACGATTTACATGTAACATGTTATTTATGTATTCACTGTTACTTCAAGTGTTCAAAATGACGACCTTGAACACGGAGACATAATCTAAAACGTTGCAATATTGATGATACTGCCTGACAAATTTCAGTTGTATCGATTACAGAGCAAGCTCTTTTTATACGTTCTTGCATATCAACTGCGGTTGTTGGTTTTTCGCGATACGCTTGTTCCTTTAATTTTCCCCAAAAATAAAAATCTAGTGCTGTCAGGTCTGAGGAACGTGCTGGCCATTTATTACTTCCTCATCGACCAATCCAACGACCTTCAAATGTCCTGTTCAGTAATTCTGTAACATTTCGTGTTGAATGAGGAGGACATCCGTCTTGTTGAAACTACATTGACTGTCGTATGTCCAGTGAAATGTCCTCTAACAATTCTGGCAAAACGTCTTTTAAGATTCTCTCGTATTTATGACTATTTAGCGTGCCATCAATGAAATATGGATCAATTTCAAGTTCAAGGTCGTCATTTTGAACACTTGAAGTAGCATTGGATACGTAAATAACATGTTACATGTAAATCGTCGTAGTGTTCGAAGAGTGCTTTGAGACACTATATTTTCTATTGCAGTTGACCTTGCGTGACCTTGAATGACCTTCATAATGGGTCATTGTATACATCTTGAAACACACTATCAGAATGTAAATAAAAAACCATACCGTTCTATTTAAAAAAAACTGAGTTGACCTTCATATCGCCTTGACGCCTCCACCTATAAAAAAATTAATGACATCAGATTACGAGCGCCTCGATATCAAGTAAGTTTGGTCTGATGCATTTTCTTCTATCTTCAAAAGCAAGCGAGTTATTCAGGTGACCTGTTTATAGTGCCCCACACTGTATATTAGGGAACGAGATGAGATGAGGGAGGTATTGGGAAGAAGAAGAGGCTAAAAGGTGCAGAAGATGTGGAGGAGAAGAAGAAACATGGGAACACGTATTGGAGGGATGCAGAGAAGACGAAGGAATGGAAGAAGGGACAGGGAAAAGAGTAGAATGGATACTGAATGAAAACGGAGACGGAGGAAGATGGTTGGAGAGGTTAGATAGAGAGAGGAAGGCAGGAAGTATGGAAGGATGAGATGGAAGAGCTTTAAGTAAGAAGTGAACAGAAATAGGGAATCATTGGAATGTAGTATTAGAAATAAGTAGAATTTAGAATTTAGATATAAGAAGGTATAATAGGAACGGGATTCCTATGGTGTAGCCAGATCAACCCAAAACTGGTTTGATTTTCCTCTCCTCTTTTTCCCCTTCCACTATAACATTACATTACTATGAGCACACTCCAACGTCCCCCACTAAGACAGTATTACTCTGGTCATAAGAGTGGTGGTAAATTGTATTGCGAGGGAACATTAAAATTACATACATACTAGATTTCGGATGTTTATGCCGTTTTCAATTTTTCTGGGCCAATTTTAAGAAAGTCGAATCAAATGAAATCTTATTTTTAGCGATGGTAGCCTTTGTAGATTCAATTTTATACTACTCAATTTTATATTTTAGCACTTATTGAAAATTTTCAAAAGACATAAATGCATCAAGATCCGCAGTCCACGCAACACCAGGATGTTCGTTGAAATAGATGGACGTCGTGCGCAGTTGCATAGTTCCGAAGCCACAGTGTCTGACCAATGCGGGCTACTATCACTGTCAGCCGGCCGCATCCTAGTTTGATCGGAGTAACAAGTGATCGGGAGATTTGCGGTCACCGATGAAAAATTAAATCACGGTCGTCTACCCTCCGTATATCGGTTGCAGATGGCTGCACCCGCCGTAGAGTGCCATGCAATATTTGTACGTCAGGGCCAATAGTAATTACGCGACGCATTAACAATGCGCCCGGCGAATTTACGTGCTCGATATAGTATTAATGGGGACGTTTAATTTTCGGGGCAGTACGAGTGGTCTGAACTATGCTATCAGAGCTTTTACGACCGTGTAATTTACGAATGCGGCTGTTTGTTCGGGGATCATTCCAATGATTGAAAAATCTTCCAATTTCCAAAGCAACAAATTCAATTTATGGATATTCTATTTCCGAGGATTTATAGGGTTTCCAGATTCCTAACAATAGATTGCTGACTAATAATTTATTCGACAGCGATGCCTATTGGATTTTTAATGACCCGCATCTATGTATATTCATATCGTAGCGACGCGAAAATTTGGTTGTAACGAAATTAGTCTTGTTTCTATGATTTGATTTTGTGGGGAGCTCGAGTTGATGGCCTGCCCCTATATACAGTGACGAGCAAAAGTGTATCAACAATATTTGAAACAGCATAACTTTTTAAAAAGTAGATCAAATCACTTGAGTGTTCTTGAGAAGTTAGGACTAGTTTACCAGAAGTTGCGTAAATTTTTTTTTGAAAATCTTGCATTTTGTCGGAATCGCGATAAAAATAGTAAAAGTTGATTTTTACTACTTTTTTATCTGGCTCTGCAAGACAAATAAATTATATAGGGCCTGAAAATTCCATCGACATTGGTCAATTGGTTTATGAGTTATAAACGATTAAAAGTGGGGAAAACATTGCAGTTTTTTACGATTTTCGACTTATAACTACAATTTTAATTACAGTTATGTTGTACTTATAACTACGATATATACGGGGTGAGTCACCTAACGTTTGCACCTCAAATATCTTTGTTGTTTCTAAAAATACGTAAAATATGGTAAGGACAAAATTGAATGGTACAATGAGGCTGACACAATGCCAACAAAATTTTGTTTTTATGTCATTTCTTTAGAGATATTTAGATCTCTTTGACTTTTTTTAAATGGAACCACCCTTTCTTAAACACCTACAATGATAGTCGCTTTCATTACGAATTCAGTGACTATATTGACTCAAGGTCATTCAAGGTCGCGGACAGAAATAACGTATAAGATTGAACATCGATACATGCCTGTAAACGGGCTTTGAAGGAATGTTGAACTCTGTCCGTGACCTTGAATGACCTTGAGTAATTATAGTCACTGAATTCGTAATGAAAGGGACTATCAATGTACGTGTTTAAAAAGGGGTGGTTCCTCTTAAAAAAATGAAGGTGACCTTGAAAATCTCTTAAAAAAATAGACATAAAAACAAAAATTTTCTTTGTAACGAGTGAGCCCCATTGAACCATTTAGCTTTGTCCTTCAGACATTTGACGTATCTTTAAAGACAACAAAGATATTTGAGGTGGCAATAGTTAGTGACTCACCCTGTATATCAGCTACGACACTGTGAAGTTAAAAATATATGGTGCAATTTAAAAATCATCGATGACCTTCAAAAGACCTTGAAAACTACTACAATCGGAACATCTTTTTATATCACCATATTTGCCCCCTTTAACAGTACAACTTTTCTCTCTAACATTTTCTTCTATTCTTAAGCCCAACGGAGATATTTAAGTGGCCTGTTTCTCGTGAATCACCCGGTATATTTCAATCACAGTGACACGAAAATTTGGTTACAACAAAATTAGTCTTTTTCCTATGTTTCGATTCTGTGGGGGAGCTCGGGTTTGATATACAAGTTGAGATTGATCGATAAGCTTCTTGAAAGTAAGGTAATGTTATTTTAAACAGAATCTCAGAGGAGTTTGTCACTTCGAGAGATTTAAGATTAGTGTGCTCAATTTGTTTTACCGTTTCATAAACTTAAATCCCAACGTAACGGCAGGTTCCACTCCGGAAATAGGAGAACTTTTCAGGAAGATTAAAAACTCTTCCCGCGTTATTTTTAATGTAACAAGCTCCCTCGTTCGATGGGCATGCATTCTTCATTCACGTCGGATTTCGAAAAATAATTGACGAGCACGGAGACACGTGTGAAGCCGCGGACGAAGAAGCTGTGCAGAGAATCAGCAGCGAGGATCGATTTCCTGTGGCCATCGTTGACGATCAAGTTCACCGGCGGCCTTCCTCGATGGCATCGATCGTGGATGCACGTCGTGCAGGCTCCGTCGTCGCTGTTAATAACTAATAAACGACGGAGATCATAAATAACCGACGACAAGCGTGCTTCTGTCCAGACCGCAAACAAAAGCGTGCACATCGTTGGCTCTCGGCTACGGCCGCGACAAAGAATAAAGTTCAACATTTGTGTCTGGCTGTTAACCCGCTGCCAACCCTCCAGGGAGATTCTCTTGAGCCGCTGCGAACACCTGGGCGGCCGCCATTTTATTAACCTTAAGGCAATCTTAAATAGAACCGTGGAAGTTTACATTACGGAGCGCCGGTGCGTCAAAACAATGTAATAAGCTGAGCTATGATTTAACCATTGTTGTAAAATTAAATATAGATTTAGATATTATTTTTTAATAGAATAGTCAATTAAAAATCTCCTCGAAAATAGCCGCACAAAAGATCCGAGCTCAGTTCTTATTCACTTGTTATGTGATTATACAGGGTGTTCGGTACCTGGTGCTCCAAGCGAAAAGGGGATGATTCTCCCCCCAAAAAATAAGTCGAAAATATAGAATAAAATTTTTTCATGCGAGGCTTTGTTTTCGAGAAAGTCGAATTTAAAGATTCGTCTGGATCGCGTGCATTAGTATATGTACAAAGTAGAATTCGTTGGTAATGATCAGACGCGACAGCCGATTTCTATCTAATAGTACGCGTTTTCACTAAATTTTCAAACCAGATTCTCTCGAAAACAAGGATGCACATAAAAAAATTTTATTCTATATTTTCGACTTATTTTTTCATGTAGATTCACTCCATTTTCGGTTGTATCACCAGTTACCGAACAGCCTGTATATACAAGTTTTATGATATATTTAAATTTGTTCATCTAGCTATTTACAATTTAGTATAGCTAACTTGCAATATGATTACAGAGAATTTAACAGTATCTAATACAAAAAGGAGACGAATTTTCAATCGAGCAAAGTACAAAAGGAAACGAGTGGAATAAAAACAGAATATGGCCCGGTGTGTGGAATATATACGGCGTTTAGCCGAACAGGTGAATTAGTGATGAAATGCGATCAGACAAGCAGAACAGATACGATATATAGTCAGACAAATTGAGTAGGGGTGGTCTACAGTTAGACAAATCGATTTGGTGTGTTCCCATTAGTCGAACAACTGAAATAGGATTACTGCGTACAGCCGTATGATAGGAATGAGGACAGCGTTTGATCAGACGAAGGGAGTAAAAGTACTCTACAATCCGAAAAGTGGAAAAAATGCATCTATTTATATATATATATGTATATATATATATATATATATATATATATATATATATATATATATATACAGATAGAATACGGACTGCTTGTAACCGGACAAGTGGAACGAGGATTGAATATGGCCAGACAAGTGGAATGACGATGGAATAGAGTCAGACAAGTGGACTAAGGAGCGTATACAGTCAGACAAGTGCTATATGGTCAGGCGAATGTGTTAGGAATGCATTAATACGACTGGCATGTAGGACAGGTACGACTTACCGCCAAACGAGTAGAATAAGGATTGTGTATGGTCAGACACAGAGAATACAAGTGGTCTACATACAATTAATCCGACAAGTAGAATAGGATATTCACGTGTATTCGCTGAAAAGCATTAAAGACAATTATTTTCAGACAACAAATTTAATACAAACCTATAGCTAGTTAAGTAGAATATATCCAGAATACGACCAGACAAGTTGCACAGTGTCAAACAATTAAAATAAACATAACGCATTGTCAAAAAAGTAAAATTTGAGTGTGGCATGATCACACAAGTGGAATAGACTTGTTATACATAGTCGGGCAAGTGAAATAAGTACGACATGTGATCTGACAATTATAATAATCATAACACATTCTTACACAAGTAAAATATTGGTGTAGCATGATCACACAAGTGCAATAGACTAGGTATACTTTAGTCAAACAAGTGCAATGAGTACGACGTGTGGTCAGACAATTAATATAAATGGGATATATTGTTGCACAAGTAAAATATGGCTGTGGCATGATCACATAAGTGCAATAGACTTGGTGTACTTAGTCATATAAGTGGAATAAGTACGACAAGTGGTCAGACAATTACAATAATCATAACACATTCTTACACAAGTAAAATATTGCTGTAGCATGATCACACAAGTGCAATAGACTAGGTATACTTTAGTCAGACAAGTGGAATAGGTACGACATGTGGTCAGACAATTACAATAAGCATAACACACTCTTACACAAGTAAAATATGGCTATGGCAAAATCACACAAGTGCAATAGGCTTAGTACGCATAGTCAGACAAGTGGAATAAGTATGACATGTGGTCAGACAATTACAATAAGCATAACACATTCTTACACAAGTAAAATATGGCTATGGCAAAATCACACAAGTGCAATATTCTTAGTATGCATAGTCAGACAAGTGGAATAAGTACGACATCTGGTCGGACAATTAAAATACGTTGGACACATTGTTATAGAAAGAAAATATGGCTCTTTTAGGCTCACGCAAGTGGATTAGTGATAGTCTACATTACCAAACAAGTAAAATAAGGACGACACATGTTCGGAGAAGTGGAACAGGTGCACGCACGGTCAGCCAAGCGAGACAACGAAGCGACACAGTAAGAATAGTAAGCCAAAGTTCGCGATTAGTCTCTTCTCATTAACGAAAGATTAATGCTCGAAGTTTCGTCAGCAATTTCGAGACTCCGAACAGAAGTTGCCTAATAGTTCCGAGTTTTTAAAGCGCACTTCGCCTCAATTAGCTCGAACTGTTTGCCCCGGTCAGCAAAAGATCAGCATCGAAGATGAACCTCGGTAAATTGGCTACTCGACTTCAGTATTCACCGTCGGATGGAAGTGGATCGCGATTGAATCGAGGAAAATCGAATATCAACAATTACAACTTAAACTTTGGTAATCGATTTGCTCTCGCCGAACGAAACGGTGATTAACTTTTCAGCTGTCGAGCTTTTGTACAGTGTACAACACTATAGTCTGCTCCAATTCACAATAATTACTAAACGTGCAAAGCAAACCACCTGTGCCTGAACTTTTTCGAAAGAGAGAAAGACGAGAGAAGGAATCGGTAAATTATAAAAATTGAGTTTAACCGTTTATACACTGTGGCCCATAATTCGTGGTACACATGAAGTCAAGGAGATAATACAGTTTAAAATAAGATCAAAATCGAGAATAACAAAATTGTGTTGGAGGCTGTATTTTCGACAAAAGTGGATTTGAAGATTCGTCAAATATGCTATCGAAAAAAATCGGTTGGAGCGTCTGATTATGTCCTGTCCATTCTACTTGTCGTCAATAGTATTGCATAGACTGCGGATTTTATGCAATTACAACAAAAATGAGTAAGCGTAATTTAAAACAGTAAGGAACATTAGAAGAATTAATAAGTACGATTATATTATAATATTGTCAACCTATTAATTTGGTGTTTCACTCCAGCTTTTTGTACTGCAGGTAAAAAAATTTTCATTTTGCACAAACGTCCACAGTTTTCTAATGTATAACATCCTGACGAATTTTTCAAGCGAATTTTCTCGAAAATGAAGACCATCGCAATTTTGTTATTCTTCATTTTCCTCCACTGAATTTTCGCCCACGCTGTATATATCCTTTGAGAAAAACCGAACGTATACACGTTCTGATGGCAAGGAGCATACTTACGGTAGCCTAATATGCCGCAAGAATTCGGGGGTAAATGGGAATTGTTGGTCCGTTCGCGTGCGACTGTTGTGCTTATTCGGTTCGAGCTCGCGCGGACGATTACGTTTTAATTAAAATTATCTCGAGCCCTTGGCGCGCGGCGCGCGTTACACATTCGGTTGGCTCGTGAAAATAGCTGACGGCGACGGGCACAGTTATTATTATCACTGGTCGGAACGATAACGAAGACGCACAGTCGACTAAGAAATTAAGTTGATACTATTTTAAAAACTTTTCTAAAATTTTATTGAACTTATTATGTTATAAGGATTAGTTTACTAGGTAATGTGTAAAAAGAATTCTTTTGAAATTGCTATTGCTCAGAATTTGGCATAAAATAATGAACGTCACGATTTCTAACTTTTTTTTATCTGTGTTCATAATAAAAATTTAAAATATGCCTTTTCTAGACCCGAGTAATTTGTATATATTATGGTAAACGTGATTAATCCGGTGATTATGTATAATTGCTGGTTATTATATATAATTGTTACGGTAAATGTGATTAATCCGGTGATTATGTATAATTGTCGGTAATTATATATGATCACCTCTAAGTTTAGTCTGGGTTAGGTAAAGAATTGGTAAATGTGATGAATTCTTGAATATTTAGGACCTAACCCAAACCTAACCCAGATCAAACTTAGTGGTGATTATGTATAATAACCGGTAATTATACATAATCACCGGATTAATCACATTTACCGTAACATATACATGCACGAAGTTTCATCGAAATCGGTTGACGTTGCAATGGGCTACAAACATTTATAACTGATCACCAGACTGCGGATTTTGTTCATTTATGAGAAAAACGAGTTGGTCTAATTTGTTTGTAGGTGAAGGCGTCAAGGGGATATGAAGGTCAACGCTGGTCTTTTAAATGGGCAGTAAGTTTTTTTACTTACATTCTGATATAGTATTTCAAGACGAATACAATGACGTATTATTAAGGTCATTCAAGGTCAATCAAGTTAATTTCTCTGCAAGTTTGACCTTGAATGACCTTGAGTCACAGGTAATTGAACTCATCCCATAACGCACTATTTGATGGTGAATAAAAAAACATATCATTCCATTTAGAAAAAGAAAGTTGACCTTCAGCTCACCTTGGAGTGTCCACCGGGAAAAATAAAAGTTCCACCACATGATGTCGCCCTCGGTACTGAACAACTTTCATCTGAAATATTTTTGCGTATAGTAATCAATATTTTTGGAGATATTCATCTTTAACGCTTTATAATTTCCACCCTGTACTGTTTTATACCGTTCTTCACAAAACCATTTTATTAAAGTTGTACTGTTATTTGGAAACCTGATTATTCTCTTTATTTTATTTATTACCTCTCTTTGAGGTGTGTATCTCAGCGGCTCGCTAATTGCAGTTTGAGCACTGACCCGACACAACACCGAGCGTATCTCAATTTTCGAAGAGCCACTCGAATATCCGGAAGTTCCGTGCCGCATTAGAAAAGACGTCCGAGACGTTTCTTCCTGCAACTCGTCTGCGTTTTCTCTTCGCGAAACGTCCGGGGATTGCGCGAGCTGAGGCACACGAAACGTCCTGGCAATCCGGTTATAACGCCGGAAATAAAAACAGACGACACGGATTTCCTTCTGCTTCTTGCGCTTCCGTCGATCGACGACTAATGGCGAATCGATGCAACCTTTTCGAAATGTTACTCCACTCACCCCTTCCTTCGTCCCCCGATGGAACGTGATTATGATTCGCGAGCAACGCTTCCTGGGGACGCGCTTTTTCTTCGTTTCCCGCAACCGGTGCCCTCCGGACAACGGCGATCAGCAACAGGTGAAAGTTTTAGAGAGTCGTTAACGACACCCTTTAATTGCCCGCAGTCGAGGGGCCGTGTCGCCTATCGATCCTTGCTTCGAAAAAACATTGTCTTGGAATTTCAAGCAAATTGTTTGGCACTACGTTCGAGGCTCCGTGCGATGCTGAACAATCGCTTTATGGTAGATGTTTCCTGCAGTTTTTCGACTGGAGTTGTAAAACATGAAGGAGAGAAGAGAATGTTATGGACTTTAGCTTACGGTATTTCGGAGGGATGCGAGGAATGCTTGGTAGATGTTGTAGAATTTTTTAGAGATCCAAGAAGTATCCGCCAATCTTTCAGGGGTGCTTGAAAAATTCAGGGAGTTCTTGTAATCATTCGAGAATTTTTAAGGGAGCCAAGGAAGTCTTGAAAGACTCTATGAGATCCAATAAATTTTTAGTAATTCTTCGTGGATCTTCCAGAGGTTCAGAAAGAGCTTAGAAGTTGTTTGAAGATGTTCGAAAGGTTCGAAGAATCGTTAGATATCCTTTAAAGATCTTTAAGGGATCCATAGTGGTCCCAGAACCACTGAAATATTTTTGAGGAATCGAAAAAACCTTTAACAATCTTTCAAGTATCTTAATGAAATACGTGGAGGTCATTCAGGTCTTTCAAGGGGTCTCCAAGGACCCAAGATGATTTTAGATATTATTTCAAATCCTGTAGGAGTCCATGGAATTGCTTCAAGTCCTTCAAGGATCCTCAAAGTCTCCAGGAAGTCCCTGTTAAGTCTTCAAACATGTTTAAGTATTATAGAAATATTATAGAAAGTCCATGGTAAATTTTAATCAATTAAAATTAATTCATTTAAATTTTAATAATACTTCATGATCCTATAAATATCTTTAAGGAAACCCATAACATTCACAGGTGTATTTGACTGGTTTTCAATGAATCCAAGGAGTTCCTGTTATCCTTCGACGATCCCTAAGGAATCAAGGGAATCCAGGAAACCTTTAACAATCATTCAGGTCTCTTAGCGAGGTACGTGGAGGTCATTCAGGGCTCTTAGCGAGATACGTGGAGGTCACTCAGGTCTTTCAAGGGGTCTCCAAGGACCCAAGATGATTTTAGAAATTATTTAAAAATCCTGGAGGAATCCATGGAATTGCATCAAGTCCTTCAAGGATCCTCAAAGTCTCCAGGAAGTCCCTGTTAAGTCTTCAAACATGTTTAAGTATTATAGAAATATTATAGAAAGTCCATGGTAAATTTTAGTCAATTAAAATTAATTCATTTAAATTTTAATAATACTTCATGATCCTATAAATATCTTTAAACAAACCCATAACATTCTCAGGGGTATTTGACTGGTTTTCAATGAATCCAAAGAGTTCCTGTGATCCTTCGACGATCCCTAAGGAATCAAGGGAATCCAGGGGGGTTTTCGAGGAGTCCTTAAAGCGTCACGAGGTTCGAATGCCTTTCATCAGCGGGCACACATCGAGGCAGGAATTCTAATATCACAAAGCACGCGTACAGAAGGCTCGCGCACGTGTGTCCCTAATGTCGTTTCTTTTCTTTCGGCTCTACTATCGAAAATCACTTTGTCCGCGATTTCGCATGGCGCAGCAGTCGTCCGCGTTTGAATATACACAAAGTCATTGGAATCGTCGGTGGCCCGGTCGATATACCTTGTGCCAGACTGCGTGTTCAGAGTGTAATCAGTGCATCCATTTCTCTAATACAACGTCTATATAAAGGGTGTCCCGCGACTCATAGTCAACCGATTAGGAGGATGAGGAGGTGATTCTACATATAAAAATGAGTCGAAAGGAAAGAATAACATTTTTTCATATGAAGTTTCGTTTTCGAGTAAATCGAGTTTGAACATGTCACGTGTGATCATGACCAACCAATTCTACTCTGAAATTGGTCCCCTAAAATTGGTCCCCTACAATTGGTCCTCTAAAATTCGTCCACCTTTTGTATTAGATATTGTAAAATTCTGTGTAATCGTATTGCAAATTAGTGTATGTCTTTACCAGAATGTAAAAATTATACGTAAAGATTAGCTGGATGAAAAAATTTAAACATATAAAAATTGTATATACAGGGTGTTTGCTAATTGGTGGTAGAAGCGAAAAGGGGGTGATTCTACATGAAAAAATAAGTCGAAAACATATTATAAAATTTTATCATGTGAGGCTTTGTTTTCGAGAAAATCGAGTTTGAACATTCAGCGAATACGAGTGCCATTAGATAGAATTCATTTCTCGCGTCTGATCATGACCAACCAAATCTACTCTGAAATTGGTC
Organism: Sphecodes monilicornis; assembly: GCA_913789915.3. Taxonomy (NCBI): domain Eukaryota; kingdom Metazoa; phylum Arthropoda; class Insecta; order Hymenoptera; family Halictidae; genus Sphecodes; species Sphecodes monilicornis. The sequence continues at coordinate 15,949,127 of OU565295.1, forward strand.
CTCTAAAATTCATCCACTTTTTGTATTAGATACTGTAAAATTCTCTGTAATCGTATTACAAATTGACGTATGTCTTTACCAGATTGTCAAAATTATACGTAAAGATTAGCTAGATGAACAAATTTAAATATATTATAAAAATTGTACATACAGGATGTTCGGTAACAGGTGCTAGAAGCGAAAAGGGGGTGATTCTACATGAAAAAATAAGTCGAAATTATAGTATAAAATTTTATCATTGAACAGTTTGAACATTCAGCACATACGCGTGCCATTAGATAGAAATCGCCTGTCGCGTCTGATCATGGCCAACCAATTCTACTCTGTGCATATACTAATGCACGCGAACCCGACGAATTTCAAAACTCGATTTTTCCGAAAACGAAGTTTGAAATGAAAAATTTTTATTCTTTCTTGTCGACTCATTTTTACACGTAGAATCATCTGCTAGTCGGTTGACCATGAGTACACATTGTGTATAAACAGAAGGAGAAACAGGATCCATAAAACTCGTTAATATGACAATCTAATAACGTATCAGTCGTTTCACAGAGAATTTCCCGCAAATTTTCAGTTATCTGCGAAATGGCGAAAAGAGGATTTTCCGAAGAACAAACAGCGCGTTGTTCGGAGTTCGCAGGACAGTTTGCAATTCGATTTTCACCGGGGCACCAGAAGCTTCGCGAGCTCTCTGGCGCTGTTCCAGCTTCCATTCCCCGAGTACAGAACCGCCGAGCGAAACGACGTGTTAGTTATTCATAGACGCCGCAGTAATTGTTACAAATTATTCGCAACATACTTCACGGAAGAGGCGCCGGAACGCTGCGTTTCGCCTGCAACTTCGTTGCCGGCTGCCGACCTTTGCCATAGCTATTCGGTTCACGCTTCAACGGTTATCGTTTCCCATCCTAATTTACCCAAGTGTCCAAGCTTTGACTCTAGCCTCGAAATCGATTAAACGACCACGACGGTGGTTACACCTGCGTCTGTTTGCCTTACCTGTGGATGAGCCAATGATTGTCTAATTCAACGCGGTTTATTCTACAACCACGTTTCTAGGCCTCTTTGGCGATTTAAAAAAAAATCAAAAGACTGTATTGATTTTTTGAAGTGTAATTTCTTTAGGCGCGTTAGGGGCAAAACCTTGAGGCGGTAGGAGTAAAATCGATCTGGCGATGAAACGATGAAACGAAATTCTATTCTATTAGCATATACGGTTGAGGGTTGGGCATTGTTTAATGAAGATTATGATAAAATTCCGATGATGCTAAGTGGAGATTTCAACGTGAACTTTGCATCGGAACAATCAAAATCATTAATAGAATTTTTTAGAAGTATATTAAGACTCGAAATGGTAAATAATCCTAATGAGGCGACAACAAGATCAGTAACAACTCTCGATGAAGTATTTGCAAGACATTTAGACAAAATTGATTCAAGAATATTTATATCATATTTTAGCTATCATAAGCCAATTGTTTCAATAATAGAATCATAGAAAATTAAATGTTATAAAGTGTTAATAAAAATTCGAAAAAAAATTGAAGAAAGAAGTTTCACTTCAGCCATGGGGTCTAAGCACACACCAATTTTTTTACTGTATACGTATTTAGCATCAGTTGGGATGTAGAGCGTATTTTTTATATTAAATTGTGTTTATTATAATGTTTATTATGTATGTTATATTAATAATGTTTAATATTAAAAATTATGTGAAGTGCACTTTTTTGAATGAGGCGCTTTTTTATTGGACATTTTTCTGGGGGACGTTGTAGAATATAATAATTTTCAGGAATATTTTTGAATGTTATTGTAGATGTAATGTTACAATTTTTGGGGAGATTTATTTAGTCGTTTTCTTATGTTGTATTTAGCAATTGTTTACAAAGTTCTAATTTATTGTTCGTTGGTTTTATATCGCAGACAATAAAGACGTGTTTCGATGCAGTAAGAAAAGTAGGATACTGAAGACTTGTATTTACAAATAAATGCAATAAAATAAGAACAACCTATGCGAGTAGAAGAATATTGTACGATCAGACAATTCAACAAAAATTGGATTGTTCTGCTGTAAAAATAGAATAAATAGTACCTGGGACTTTACAAGTGGTGCAAGTATAATATGTGGTCAGACAAAAGGAATGAGGACGATATAATTAGCTTAGCAAGTAGAATAGGTACATCCAGTAATTAAGCAAGTGGTATAATCTTGGTATATGGTCAGGCGAATGTACACAGGAATATGTAGTTACTCGAGTAAGTAGAATAGGTACAATTTATAGTCAGGAAGGTAATAAGAGAATTGTTTATGATTAAGTTAGTGAAGTAGATGTGGAATATGGTCGGGCAAAAGGAACAAGAGCACTACAGTACATGTAATTAAACGAGTGAAACAATGATTATATTGAGTGATACAATACATATACAAAACGTATACAGTGAGATAAAGAGACCAGTAGTATTGTATGTGTAAAATAAGTTACACAAGGAGACTAGGTTGCTACATTTATTCAGTAAAGAGGAATAAGAACAACCTACGATCAGAGAAGCAGAATAAACAAATTGCGTGGCCTGGCAAGTAGAATATATAAATCCTCTAGTCAGACAAATTAAAAAGAATCAGTAATTAGTTACACAAGGAGAGTAGGGTTGTTATATTTATTCAGTAAAGAGAAATAAGAACGACCTACGATCAAAGAGAATAAACAAATTGCGTTGCCTGTTTAGTAGAATATATAAATCCTCTAGTCAGACAAATTAAAAAGAATCAGTATACATAGTCAGAAAAGTGGAATAGGATTGCTATGTCTATCCACTTAAAAGTAGTGAGGACAATTTATGATCAGACAAGCACAGTAAGAGGAAACTATGACTTGTATAGTAGAATATGTATATCCTATGGTCAGACAAGTAGAATAGAGTTGATCTGTGAACATTAGGCTGCGGATCTCAATGAAAAATAAAAATTGTCCACGTTAATTATATGAAACAGAAGTTAAATAAATGTTATGTAGTCTTTCAAAATTCTTAATAAGTCGAGAATAATATGCCAACTTCACTGAATTCTATTATGGGCTCACAGTTTTGTAGATGGCTAATACATTTTTGTCATAAACGCATAATTCAGCAGTCTGGTAATCAGACACATAAAATAAGCACAACACATCGTCATACGAATAAAATATAGATCTACTACGGTCATACAAGTAAAATAAAATTGATTCACACCAGGTTTTCATTTCTCCCCAAGAGGAACAGCGGTGATCTGCATAGTAAAACAAAAATAATAAATTTTCCTCGATTTTGGCAATTCAATAACCCCTATTTCGAACGTATTTCGCGGTCTCGGCCGGAAACTTTGCATGAGAACGTTTCAATTCGGCTGATCCTTTACCCCGAAGCGTTCGACTCGGTGAGCCAATACGTGTACGAGTTTAGCACCTGCGATACCTATCTTTTGATACCCGGAAATCGCGTTAGAGAGGGCAGAGAGAGAGAGAGGGAGAGAGAGAGAGAGAGAGAGAGAGAGAGGGAGAGAGAGATTTCCATGGCACGGAGAGTAAACGACGGAGACGGTAATTGGATATTTTGCGGGTCTTTGTATTCCGCGCTTAGGCGAGACTGAACTTTTAACTTTAACGAAGACCTACCACCGAACTTTAACAGAGACGTAAACTAAGGCTGCTCGACTCCGGGAGTTTAAGACCTCGCTGCACCTATATGTTAGTCGGTGCTGAGGATTCACTATATAGTCCACTATGGAACTATCGTTGCAGCGAACCACTCTAAACGCGTCCATCCAGGGTTTCATTGCAGGGGGATTTTTTTACAGATATTTCTCCGCGCTACGTTTTATTTATTATTCATCGTGGTATAGCGGTAGCGTTTCAGCAGAACGGTTTAACAGAAATTCATGTTGCTGATCGTTTGTGATCATGCTCATCTCTTATTTTACTTCAAACGTACAGAAAAATATTCTAATCAATGTAAAAATATGTTAAAATTATTATATTCGTTGCTGTTTATTTGTAGCCACTTTTTGTTCCTTTGTTTTATTTAACATGATCAGATCAATCTTAAAAATATTCTAGTCAATGTAAAAATATGTTAAAATTGTTATATTTGTTGCTGTTTATTTTTAGCCATTAGGCTGTAGATTTTTGTTCCCTTGTTTTATTTAAGATGATCAGATCAATCTTAAAAATATTCTAGTCAATGTGAAAATATGTTAAAATTGTTATATTCGTTGCTGTTTATTTGTAACTACTAGCTTGTGGATGTTTGTGGTCTTATTTTATTTTAAATTGTATGTTTAATCTTCAGAACATTTTATTGAATGTAAAAAAACATTACAGTGATACTCTTCATGATTATTCGACGGCAAGCACACAGCAATTCTTTGCACTCTTATATTATTTTCAATTGCACGTTAATTTAAAAAAAAATAAAATAGTGTAATCAATGTGAATAATTTTTAAAGTCCCTTTCCATTTCAAGATTTCTAAAAATAGTTGGATTTCCACTGCAGTAAATTTTTGTCCTGATTCTCAACACAGATTTAGCGTTCTTCACTATCAAATATAGATGTTGCTTAAACATTAGACTTATACATAATAGAATTACTCTTTAATTACTCCATAAAAGTCTGAATTTGCATAGACACGGACTAACAATTATTTTTCTCTATTGCACGTAGACCAAGGTATTTAAAATTTAATTTCACAGTAAGGATTGAAGTTTTATTTCCTTCATCTGTCTCAATGGCAACGCAAAAGACGGTCAAGATATTTTTCTCACGGAAACTTAAATTACTCGGAGATATCTCGCCGATAGGATTTTTCCTAATTACTGAAAATTCGTTATTAAGATCCATCTTGTTGACCGGAACACTAGTTTTAATTAAACATGAGAGAGAGAGAGAGAGAGAGAGAGAGAGAGAGAGAGAGAGAGAGAGAGAGAGAGAGAGAGAGAGAGAGAAAGACTTTCCCGCAGTCGTTATAAAAGACTCGGCTGACAAAGACCGGACGGCGGATTGGATTGACAATGCAGGCGCCATAATTAATATTGAAAATGGCAGAGGGCTTTCCGAACAAGCCCGGTGTGGTAGATTATGGTCACTGATTCGGTTCCGACCACCTCCGCAATTATCGTGTTTCGTCGAAAATTGTCCTTTCACGTGTGCGCAAAAATAATTATCAAATTTCGCTTTGTGTCCCACGAATAATTCAGCTAGTAAATCTGTATTACCTTTTGCTTGTTATATATCATTTTCAAGCTTGTTTGCTGCTTAATGTATCAGTTTCAAAATAATTCCTCCAGTGCTTGATAAGCAGTAGAATTTATTATATATTTATCCCATACCAAAGAAAATATCTGCAGTTCTCTAATCCGATTTCTTCAATAAAACATTTTTGTTGTCAGATAAAAATAAAAACATACGATAGCCAAATTGTCTAGAGTTAAGTAGAGTTAATGAATTAAATAAGTTAAATTAAGGCAACGCTAACATTCGATGATTTTTGGCCAAGAGCTCGAACATAGAATCGACGGAGAAACATCACAATTCAAGAAAATGGATGACTCTGAAAATGGATGTCAAAGAGAATACAAATTTCCCGGTTCCATAAAACTGATAAAAATCTCGCATCCGACGAAAGGGCGCCATAGAATTCGAGCGCGAAAACGAGAATACAGGGGACTCGAGGGAATCTATACAGTCCGTCGATAGAGCACCATCAACGCTAACATTCGGTGATTTTTGGCAAAGAGCTCGAACAAAGAATCGACAGAGAAACAGAACAATTAGAGAGAATGGATGACTGTCAAAGAGCATACAAATTTCTCGGTTCCGTAAAACTGATAAAAATCTCGCATCCGACGAATGGGGGCCATAGAATTCGAGCGCGAAAACGAGACTGCGGGCGACTCGAGGGAATCTATACAGACCGTCGATAGTGCACCATCAAAGTCGTTTGAACGGTTTCCCCACACTCTATTCGGGAACAGGCTCTGCCGGGGGCTGAATCCGAGTGCGCGCACGGAGATTCATCTGCTGATGGTGGTGTCCGTGCCAATTCGATGGTCTTGACGGTGTTTCGAGTCCGGTGGAACATGTTTCTAAAGCTCTGCGCTCGCGAACGAGCTGTGGGACGAATTATCTGTGCTCGGTCGTGCGGAATACGCTCTGCTCGATGAAGAAACTGCATTCAAACGTAATTAAAATATGCACATCATGGATGAAACAAATATCAAAGTAAACTTAACTATCTTGTTGCACGAACATGTCGATTGAGACATTTTTTTAGACATTAATTGTTGATTCCAAGATTGATTTATTTATGACAGTTTATTCTAGAGTGACATTCCAAGGGATATTTGCCATTTTTTTCAAAGAAATTAGGAGAACGATTCGCATTGATATTTTGTAGACATATTTAGCATCCCCTGGGGTGTACACTGCATTTTTTTCAGGCAAAAATACTAAAAATTATTGTGAGTTGTACTGTCTTGAATTAGGTGCTTTTTTAAGGGATATTCTTCTGGGGACGTTGTAGAATTTAATAATTTTCATGAATTTTTTTCAACGTTATGGTAGATGCAATGTTCAAATTTTTTGGGGGGATTTATTTAGTTACTTTTTCGGTGTGTTTAGTAATTTTTTTACAGAATTGGAATTCATTGTTAGTAAATTTTATCTAGCTGGAAATGAAGACGTGTTTAGATAGATTAGTAGATGAAGTAGAATAGGGACGACGACGACTGGTGATCAGACAATTGAAACAAGCACAATCTGTAGTCGTATAAGTAGAAGAAGGATATTGTACGATGAGATAAGTGGGAGAATATGTCTATTGAGTAAGAAAGATAGAATGAATACAAATCTATAGCCATACGAGTAGAATAAGCATAGTATATGGTCAGACGAAACGACTAAGAACAGTGTAATTAGTCTGGCAAGTATGAAAAGCACATCCTGTAATATAGCAAGTGGTATAAGGCTATTATATGGTCAGACAAATAAACCGTTTGATGAAATTGTGACAATGCATACAATTCTCACAATGCATACAATTTACACAGATCTACAAAACGTATTTTTAAATTTTCGATATAGACTCGCATAAAAAAAATTGTAAAAAACAACATTTACTATTTTTCTCTGCAATACCGACCAATTGCAATTATTTCAAAATTCCGTCTTCACGTCATGTAGTAAACTAATTGTTCTAACTTCCCAAAAAAGTATGGTCCAATATTAAAAAAGTTATCGTCTTGTTAAGACCGTCCGAATATAAATAGGAGTACGTACACATATGCAAACATTTGAAAAGTAAAAGAAACAATGTCCGATTACAGTACATCAGCTTCAACTCGTCCTCGTTTCTAAACTTCGTTATAAAAGCTGGTAATTTTAACTCTCCCACCCACATATATCTTTCGCATAGCGTTCGTCGGTGCCCAGCCAGTGTCTTTCGTTCGAGCTTGTAACGCGATCAAATAATGAACGCGTACAGTGTTTACCAGCCACAGGATCAGGCGTGTGCACTTTAATTGAACGGAACAGCAGCTGAGATTGCCATTCGAGACGGGTCGAAGGACAAGCGTGGGCGATCACGAGCTCTCAGCATCCCCTGAGAATCGGATTGCAACCTATGCGAATCTCCTTCGACCCACGCTCTCAAGGACACTCCTACCTGTCCCCATGCTCTCCTTGTTCTTTTCGATTGGAACCACTTTTGGCGAAGCTTTCCCGACCGAGATGAAAATTATCAAATGATTAGATTAATAGTAGAACTACTGAGCAATAAATGCGACTGATATGTAGGGTGTGGAGATTATAAAGCGTTAGAGACGAATATCTCCAAAAATATTGTTGGTACAGTATTTCATCGTTAATTGTCGTGAACTTCTGAACGATAATTGTCACAAAACAGTCCCTCCTTCCGCGGGGTATATTACTCAAGTAAATACCAACGGAATTATATCTTATTTGGAATCATTTTCATGAGAAAAATAATATGTTGGTGAAAGTTCCATAAAAAGATAATAAAAAATAAATAAGTTTTGTTACTGGGTTAATTGTTGTTTTCACAACGACATACTCGATCCGTATTATGTTACACTCCTCGGCGACCGAGGTCTCTCGCTGTCCTTTTCTACGTTCGGCACAAGTCAAAGAATAGTATCATCTGAACGTTAATTGTCGGTCGGACCTGGGGTGGCGACAATTATCGATGTAATACTGTATATTGTTTATACCTTCTAAAGTCAATTATTATGGTTATATAATGATTGCACCAAATTTAGTTAATATCTGGAACATGCAAGAAGGTTAAAGGTCTACTCAGTATCTCACAATTTTTCGATAGTTATTTTACTAATTAAATTACTTCGATTTTATGGAATTTTTGAGGTTGTTGCTTTGGCAATGAAAGTGTTAAACAAGGACGAGATAACAATCTAGGAAACGAGCCAATAAAAAAGACGATCTTGCAACCGTACCAACCTTTATAGTCCCTCCAGTTTCAAGGACACTTCTTGGACCCCCTCCAATGTTACCATTTCTTACAGAAGAGGTTTTCATGGAAACAATTTTTTGGCGGAGCTCTTCGGCAGAGTTTCGCGAATTGATTCGATTTTTATGAGTTTTGCGGACGTCGAACGTTTGCCGAGGACATTCGGCTGACGTTCAACGTAGCAGGGTGGCAAACCCGAAAACAGGAAAACAAAGGGACGAAGAGAAGAGGCACGATGAATACGTCGGTTTGACCGGTTGAAAATCGGCCGAACTGTCGAAGCTTCCCGAAGCGTGACGCCAATCACTCTGCATCGCCGATAAATTCGTTTCGATGCGACCCGTAATTACATTTGTCTTGTAACAATGGCACCGTTCGCTCTTTACCGCATCTCAAACTACCCCTATCGCGTCTCCCTTTATTTTTCAGCCAGGTAACGATCGCATTTGTGCGCGGAGAACAGTCGCCGAGATAATGCAGATAAATTAGTCGTCATTAGACCGGCGATTTTTCTGTTTGCATATTTATGGCTGTTAAAACTGTTCGGGAAATAGCAAAGGCTTTTTGAGGTCCGACTTTTGGTGTCGCTCTTTGTTCTCAGAAATGATTGCGGGAGGACATTGTTTAATGCTGAGTTATAGTGTGGACTAAAACATTTTTGTTTGGGGATGAATTTGATTGGTTGTGATAGACGCAATTGTAATTTTAGCTGCGACAAAAAATTTGTGGATAATGCTGAAGCATTGATAAAAATCTACAGAAAAATTTAATATCGTTATGGCTTATAGTTTCATGGTGAAAAAATCGAATAACAAGCGAATATGTCATTGTTAGTTTGAGTACTTTCTTTTTAATTCAGGGATGTATTTGATCACTCGTAACAATTGCAATTTAGATTTTAGCTATTTCGAAAAAATTGTGGATAGTGCGAAGAACATTGATAAAACTGTACACAAAAATCTAATAACGTAATTCTTTGTAGTTTTACTGTAAAAAAATCATATAGCCAACTGAGAATGCCATTATGACTTTCAATCTTGTCTTTTGTTCGGGAATGTATTTGACCGTTTATAACAACCACAATTTTAATGTCAGTGTTGTGTCGTGTCAGTGCTCAAACAGTAATTTGTGAGCCGCTGAGATACACACCTCAAAGAGAGGTAAATTAAATAAAGAGATAATCGGGTTTCGGATAACGAAGTAACTTTTAATAGAAAATGTGAAAGACGGTATAAAAGAGACGGTATAACAGCGACAGATATTTCACGACTCTTATTCTGCGACAGATATTTCACGACTGGTAGTTTCGACTCTTAAATCACAACTGATCTTACAACTAACGCGTGAGAAACAAGTAACCTCGTGGGGTTGAAAAATCCCTCCACAAAGTACAAAATAGTGGGGGCCCCAGCCAATGATATAATATTTGGGAGGCTACAAATGACCTCCCAAAACAAGGGCAACGCCCATAGACAAAATACGTCGTAACGAGTGTCGCTAAACAAACGACACTCGGTTTCCTGCAATTTCGCCGGAAACCATAATTTAGGCTTTGCGCCACAGGCCCCCCTTGGCGCTAAGCGTCAAGTGCCATTGAGAGCTGCAGGGCTAGGCTGACTTTCCCATGGTCAGCTGATACTTTCCAGCCGCGCCAGAGTCATAAAACAATAAATTCGTCAGAAGACGCTAGAGGACCCCTTCGACAATGGCAATGTTCAAAATCGACCGTAGCGTAGACCCAAACCGAAATACGAGCCGGCCATACAATAATTACGTCTCAACAGTCAGTCTCACGAAAAAATTTGTAGATAATGCTAAAACATTAATAACAATGCACGCTATAGTCTGGCAACGCATTTGTTATAGTTTGATGGTAAAAAAATCCCACAGCCAACCGAAAAAGCTATCATGATTCTGAGTACATTGTTATTCCCAGGGATGCATTTCATCGTTTATAACAACCTCAATTATGATTCAAGCTTCATAAAAAAATTTGTGGATCTTGTTAAAACATAGACAGGAATGTCTGTGGAAGTCTCATTACGCATGGTGCTCCAGTTTCGTTGTAAAAAAATTCGCAAACTCACCCAAAACCATCGTCAGATTCGGCACGAAAATGCTCGTTTTAACTCGGTCTCTTGAATTTCGCCCATGAAAATAAGTATTCGCGCAATAGTGCACAGTCAGTTCTTCACAATTCTACCATTTCCCCTGGCAGCAGGAAGCCAAAGCACATTTTTTAACCGCACTAATTGAAGAAAGTGGAAAAAACGTGAGGAGCATCGTCGTCGGCGGGAAACAGTAGCGTGACTCGGAGAAGGCAGTAAGCGACTCACGAAATTACAGTAGTCAGTGCTCTCCCCTCCCCCCTCTCTCTCTCCCTCTCGTAATGAAACAAAAAATGAAAGCAAAACTGAAATCATAAAACAAGAAGCGTCGTTTGGCCACGCGCGTCCTCGTAATTACATCGCGACGGTGGTCCGGGCTAATTAGTTCGCAGCGTAGATTTAAATAATTTTTTATTACGATCGTTGAAAAACCGCGAAATCGCGTTGCGGGGGTTGAAGTGATTAAACCGTGGTTAAAAAGTTTATTCGAAGCAGAAGAGAAGCTCGTCCGAGGTCGAAATGACGGGCGAGTTTGCGCGTGCTATCCCTCGAATATTGTTTATCGCATTAATATGCACGTGATTAACGGCGAGAGCACGGTCGCTTCCGAGATTTACGTGCCTGTTCTACGTCAACTTTTCAACGATGTTTATCGCGGCTCACCGATATTGTGATCCGACAACGCGCTCCCCGTTTCGATGATCATGGAAAAATCGGTGTAATAACGATAACAATATTGTGCAATCTAGCGGCCAATATTTTTTCAATTACGACGTTCGAACTGTAAAAATGACACAGTATTTCCTTCTTAATTCCTTGGTGAATCGCTTCACTGTCTGTATTTATGTAATATCGATTTTACGTAATTAATTGCGATAATAATTTTTATGTTGCATTTGCTTATAGAATTTGGGAATTCGCAGTTTTAACATGGAACTCGTAAATTGGATCTTTTTAGTAAATCTTTAACTTTGCGAAGCTGTTAGTTAATAACTTTCATGGATCTTAGCTGAGAAAGTTTATGGAAGACGTTGAATCTTTTTGATGTTATTTAAAATTTTATCTTTTTTGTTACGACATGTATGAATTTCTAATTTTGCCTAATCTAAAATGCACATTTTTTCTATCATTTAAAATGTACAAATCCGTCAATTTTTCCAATACTATTAAGAAGTTTACGAATTTTCCTATGTTATTCCAAAATTGTACAATTATTTCCACGTTGTTTCAAGATTCTACAACTTTTTCTACGCTATTTCAAGATTGTATAATGTAGCCCACGTTGTTTCAAGATTATACAACTTTTTCTACGTTATTTCAAGACTGTACAATTTTCCCTATGTTGTTTCAAAGTTGTACAATTTTCCCTATGTTGTTTCAAAGTTGTACAACTTTTCTTACGCTATCTCAAGATTGTATAATTTATCCCACGTTGTTTCAAGATTGTACAACTTTTCCTACGTATATTTCAATACTGTACAATTTTTCCTATGTTGTTTCAGAGTTGTACAATTTTTCCCACGTTGTTTCAAGATTGTACAACTTGTTCTACGTATATTTCAAGACTGTACAATTTTTCCTAAGTTGTTTCAAAGTTGTACAAATTTTTTCCACGTTGTTTCAAGATTGTACAACTTTTCCTACGTTATTTCAAGATTGTATAATTTATCCCACGTTGTTTCAAGATTGTCCAACTTTTCTTACGTTTTTTCAAGATTGTATAATTTATCCCACGTTGTTTCAAGATTATACAACTTTTTCTACGTTATTTCAAGACTGCACAATTTTCCCTATGTTGTTTCAAAGTTGTACAATTTTTTTCCACGATGTTTCAAGATTGTACAACTTTTCTAACGCTATTTCAAGATTGTATAATTTCTCCCACGTTGTTTCAAGATTTTACAACTTTTCCTAGGTATATTTAAAGACTGTACAATTTTTTCCACGTTGTTTCAAGATTGTATCACTTTTCCCACGTTGTTTCAAGATTGTACAACTTTTCTTACGTTTTTTCAAGAGTGTATAATTTATCCCACGTTGTTTCAAGATTATGCAACTTTTTCTACGTTATTTCAAGACTGTACAATTTTCCCTATGTTGTATCAAAGTTGTATAAATTTTCTCTCCTTCCCTCAAGATTGTACAATCTTTCCTCCTTTTTGTTTCAAGATTGTAAAACTTTTCCTACGTTATTTCAAGACAGTACAATTTTTCCCATATCGTATAAAGATTATACAGTATTTTCCACATTGTTTCAAGATTGCACAGTATTTCCTACGTGATTCCAAAAATTCTCAATTTTTCCAGCGTTAATTAAAAATGTAACAGTTCGTCTGCACTGTGTAAAAACGTCATAATTTTTCGTATGCTATCCAAAAATTTTCAGAGCTTTTTCTACGTTGTTTAAAACTCACAGATTTTCCTGCATCATTACAAATTATCTGTTTTACCTCGGACATTCCAAAATTCTTAACTTTAGATTATAATTTACATGAAACACGCTCGAGCTAAAATTTTATATCTCGAAAAGCCGAAACTCCAAAATTCCGTGTCTATTTTTCGTATACATATTACTCACACTTATACACGGTCAAACATATAATTACATGTTCCCCATTCTCCGCCCGAAAAACCTCCTCATGCGAATCAAATTGCACATTGCACAAGTTAAACTTCGCGAGCTTTAATCGTTCATCAAAATCATACAGCATTATTCAAATGTTTTCTCGTTTGCATCGGGCCCACGAATCAAGTTAAATTCGTCAATAAAATCCATTAAATCCTGCAGTCTTCGCAAAACCACGAAAATGCTAAACTTCGCCAGAATGAACCAACAATCAAGAAAACAAGCCAGCATCCAACAAAGAAATTTATCTCCCTCCATTCATGACGGTCTTGCTCCTCTTCGCAAAACGAGTCTTCCAACCTTATAATTACAACAAAATTTATTAAAATAATCCTCTTACGCTGCAGCAGACAGCTGCCAGCGTCCTCCTCGCTTCCCCGAAGCTTGCAAGAAAAGCACGGGACAGCCGAGAAACACCGTAACTCAGAAAATCTCCCGGTGACAAGAGCAGACTTCCAAGAAGAGATTCGTGGGACGAAAACAACCTTGTAGATCCCTCAGTCCAGATAAGATCGAGAAATCTGGAGACTCGGGAGACTCGGGACAGCGAAAACAATGCTCTCGAGCTTCGTTTCTGTCCGCGGACTGTTGTCCAGTCGATGTTGCACGTGACCGAAGAAAAGTCGATACCAGGGACACGGAACGCCGATGTAATTGAATTTCCGGTGTGTAGAGAGACAGAGAGTGTGTGTGAGAGAGAGAGAGAGATAGAGAGAGAGAGGGAGAGAGGAGTTCAACTATTATTTCGCGCACGCACAGGAAATCGTTTCGCGATAGTTACACGCTGAGAAAAAGTCGGACTCTTTCTCTCTCTCTCTCTCTTTCTCTCTCTCTCTTTCTCTCTCTCTCTCTCTCTCTCTCTCTCCCGGCCATTCTCCGTTTCGCTCGATTTCACATCCGACACCTGCAATTCAGTCGGATATCCTCGCAGAGAAAGAGAGAGAAAAAGAGAGAAAGAGAACAGTTTCATATCTTGGTAACGTCGGGATTCAGCAGACGTCGATTGTTCCCTTTCGCACCGGTGGATCCCATCCCTGTATTATCTCTGTCTCTCTCCCTCTCTCTCACTCTTTCTTTTTCTCTCGCTCAGGTACTCATCGAAATTAAATTCCGATTTTCGGTTCCCTTTCAAAGGATTCCTCTCTGTTGAACCTGTTCCCTCTTCGACGGGAGAGTTCGACATTAATCAATTAAAAAAAAAAGAAAGAAAAGGTCTAGGTGCAAAAAATTGTTAGAGGATAAAGGATCACGCGGCGCTGTCCTTTGTTTGGGGAGGTGGAAGTAACGAGAGAACGGGGACAGTCGGATTGGGATCGAATGAATGAGATTGTGTTTGGATGCTGATTCAGGTAATCGGATGGGAAATAATGCAATTCTGTGTTTTACTTGCACAGGTGACAATGAGGTGGAAATTAAGAATCTCCTTTGGAGACTTCAATTGAAATTAACGATAAAGCTACCGCCACCGGTCAAAATTGACCGGTATCAAGATTTTTGTATTTTGCAGTTATTAAAATTATAAAGATGCTGTGATAAGAAATGATTGACTAAATATCTTTAGTAGATTACACGGAGCCATAAGAGCCACACAAAGTTTAAATAAATTTATTGTTGTAATTTTCATTAGTCATTTTTAAGCCTGGATTAAAACAATTGTTAGAGATGATTGGATACCGGATAACGTAGTTTTGTGTTTCATTTGGACTTGTGAGAATGATAAAGCTATTCTGAATAGTTAGATTGCAATCCATAGATTGCGTACATTTTTATGCAAAATAAAAAATGTCATTGTGCTTTACAAGCAGCAGGCGTTCGATAAAAATATATTTTTTCTCTTAACACGTTAAACACGGAGCAATTACATCTCGTTTTCTTTCTTTCACATTCTATATTATTTAAGTTGAAATAGCAAAAATAAGACTGTGCATAAGGAGAAGTCTTGATTACCCCACTTCTGTTTAATCTGTTTCAATCAAATCTATTTTTATAGTGTGAACATTTTTTATTATTATATGAACTATGTATGTATTATATGTACATTATTTTGTAAATTCAATACCGTCAGTCCCCAGAGATTGAAATAGCGTTTACCGTGTTAATAGTTTGAACAAGATGGTAACGCCGTAACAATGTCCATTAATTGTTCTTACGTTATTTCACGATTGTATAATTTATCCCACGTTGTTTCAAGATTGTACAACTTTTCCTACGTTATTTCAAGACTGTACTATTTTTCCTATGTTATTTCAAAGTTGCACAATTTTTCGTCCGTTGTTTCAAGATTGTGTTAATAGTTTGAACAAGATGGTAACACCGTAACAATGCCCATTAATTGTTCTGGTATTTCCATTGATTGTTCATGGTATTATAACAGACTGCAGAAGACTTTTGTTTTAACCTAATATTAGTTGTCAGTTGGCACAGGGGTCATGACTAGAGAATGTCTCTTGAATATTTAATCCTACCCTTTTCTTAAAATAAATTTCACGCTTGTCCTAATTTTTGCAAAAATACCTGGAGGTTTATGAAGGTTCATCGTCAGATGACGCGGAGGATAAAATAATATATTATTCAACGGAATCTAAAATTGTAATACATTATACAACAGTTTCCACAACCAATTGACACATCCGATGTCCAACGTTTTATCCATAATTCATCTAACCTTATCGACTCTCTTAAGAACGATCGGAAAACTGGTAAAATTACTGTGACGTTCGTTGTTGCGTTAATGTGACACTTTATTCGTTGCCAAGGTTTATGACACGGAAGTGACGGACAGGCTATTTTTAAGATTAAGGCATATTCTACATCTGGCGACAATTTTGGTACTTATTTTATGTTATAATTTTACTAGATTTGCATTTTGTGTCGTTTCAATTAATAAATTTTTTGTTAACTTTTTCACTCTACAGTTAAACCTATCAAAGTGAGTAGCACTGTGTCAGCTGTCAAAAATACATTTGAAGTTGATGAATTTGTAACAATTCAATATTAGAAAGGCAGGGATCTACCCAAAACAGAAAAAAATTGACACGTGGTCTACGAGACAAAAAAGTTTGGGGAACCTCTGCTCTAAACTCTCGCAACGAATAACTTGACTAACTCACACACGCATCAGCGTGCCCTCTTCATTTATACACTGCAGTCACGCACACATCGCACTGCTACCAACATTGGTAAATCATTATAATTTCAACACATCATTGTTTGATTGGTTTTTTGTTCTGCTGCAAAGGTGTCCGTGGCTGTCCTGTGGGAGAATTTCGACGACAGAGGCCCGCGGGGACGTCCGTTCTGAGAGTTACGTCGTAGCAAAGACGTAAACTCTCGTGAAAGGCACGATTTCCAACAGGATTCCGTGTCGGACGACAAAAGCACGATTAGCGGTTTAACGAGCACGTTAATTCAAGAGAAACTGGTCTGTTGGCTATATGCCTCGCGGCTGTACCGCGCTCGCCGTTCGTTTCCGCCGATTGTTTGCGAAATACGATCGCTACATTTTGCTGATACAGCTCTACAACCTGAATTCGAGTTTACAAAAAGCCACGAATATTTTCCCTTCCCCTATTATTTTTTATTTTTTTTTTTAATACTGCGGGAAAAATTGAAAATATTTGCCACGTGTGCCGGGGATTACAAAAGTGAATCGTGCTTTCCTTCTTCGAGATTTTTAGACTTTCGTATCTGATCTGATAAAATACTGTACCAGTTTTTTAAAATTGTTGAAATTTTTGTGAGACATTCTAAATTATGTATAGAATAAGTAAATGATTTTTAAGCAGAAAGAGTAATCGGATTAATAAGATTTATGTTTAATTGATTGGAAATCAGATACCCAATGTGAGTAATGAAGGGTTAACTGCAATTTTTAGAAGTTGAATTCTTATTAAGCAGTTTCTAAAATGTTATTTTTTAAATCAATATTGTAAATATTTTCTAAACAGCACAAAGTCTGATGTTTATTTTTTAAATCAATAGTGTTAATATCTTCTAAACAAGATAAAGTCTGATTGTTATTTTTTAAATCAATAGTGTTAATATTTTTTAAACAACATATAAAGTCTGATTGTCATTTTTTGAATCAATAGTGTCAATATTTTCTAAATAACACAAAGTCTGATAAGAATTGCTGGAACAGTGAGTTATTTCATTATTTCTTGTTAAAAAGTTAATCCAAATTTCTATCTCTGACAACAGAGTCGAAAATTAGCAATTAATGTGCAACGTAGGATACTATATAACATTATTAAATGATATACGTGCAATTGTGTTCAACATTGTTTGCCAAATTTATTTATGTAATTGCGTAATAGACGTTGTAA
Organism: Sphecodes monilicornis; assembly: GCA_913789915.3. Classification (NCBI taxonomy): domain Eukaryota; kingdom Metazoa; phylum Arthropoda; class Insecta; order Hymenoptera; family Halictidae; genus Sphecodes; species Sphecodes monilicornis. Next base: position 15,966,702 of record OU565295.1, read on the forward strand.
TTAATATTCGGACAATATTTTTGCATGTTCTATGTTCTTAAACATACTTGTAATGCGGTTATCGAATTTATCGCTCTGTGGTGAGATTAATTATGTTCGCATTCGGTAAACTTTGCTTGAAACGTTCACTATCAGTATGATACAGTATTATATGTCGAAGAGATAGGGTTGCGAATTCGTAAGAGGATCCGTCTGACCATTGCTATCCTTTTCTACTTGCAAGAACACGAGCATAGAGTAACTCGATAATCAAGTATGTGAGACTTGTACTTTAAATATCATTGTACCTTGATGTCGCAGGACAGAGACTTAATATAAGTTTGCATCTAATATTTATGTTGCACACTTAATTATTTATATCATAAATGTTCGATAAATATTTTTCCTCAGTACTTAAGACTCTGTTATATGATCGAATTCTTGAAGAAACATATTTTTAGTGTTTTTAAGAAATCATCATCTACAAAAGATTGAAAATAATCAATTATTCTCAGGAAACTATTTTCAGTGTATCAAAAAATCATCGTCTGTAAAAGATTATAATCTGGATCTCTGAAGAAAATATTTTTAATATTTTAAAAACAATTCTCATCTGTAAAGGGTTAAAAATTATCCTGTGAAGAAAATGTTCTCCATATTTTAAAAAATCCTCGTCTACAAAAGATTGAAAATAATCAATTATTCACAGGAAACTATTTTCAGTATATCAAAAAATCATCGCCTGTAAAAGATTAAAAATAATCTGATTCTCTGAAGAAAATATTTTTAGTATTTTAAAAAAATGTCTAGTATTTTAAGAAAATCCACGTCTAAAAAAAAATTGAAAATAATCAAGTACTCTGAGGAAAGTATTTTCAGTATATCAAAAAGTCATCACCTGTAAAAGATTAAAAATAATCTGGATCTCTGAAGAAAATATTTTTACTGTTTTTAAAAAAATCTCACCTGTAAAAGGTTAAAAATTATCTGTGAGGAAAATGTCCTTAATATTTTAAGAAAATCCTCGTCTAAAAAAGGTTGAGAATAATCAAGTACTCTGAGGAAACTATTTTCAGTGTTTCAAAAAATCATCGCCTGTAAAAGACTAAAAATAATCTGATTCTCTGAAGAAAATATTTTTAGTATTTTAAAAAAATCTCACCTGTAAAGAGTTAAAAATTATCTAGTCCTGTGAGGAAAATATCCTTAATATTTTAAGAAAATCCTCGTCTAAAAGAGATTGAAAATAATCAAGTAACCTGAGGAAACCATTTTCAGTATATTAAAAAATCATCGTCTGCAAAAGATTAAAAATTATCTGGTTCTCTGAAGAAAATATTTTTAGTATTTTAAAAAATCCTCACCTGAAGACGATTGAAAACGATCTAGTTGTTTAAGGAAATTTTATTTTCTGACTAAGAGCTTCGCAATTATTAAATGTTTCTTGGACACAAATTAACATATATTGTTTCTTAAATATACCGTGTTTTAGTAGGGTAAAGTGTCTTTTATCCAGCTAAAGAGTTTGAGGAACACATGGGGAGAGGCAAAGTCACGGCCACAGGAATTTATAGAGAGGATACCTTGTTAGAGTCACGACCGAGGATTTCACCTGTGCCTGATCGTTCGAGTTATCGGCGTGACGTTGAACGGACGAGAGAAAAACGACAGTTGGGGATCGAAAGCGACGCCGGCTTTTATTTCTAATGGAGAGAGAAGAACTGTTTCCCGCCGGAGACGTGTTCCACTCTCAGTACAAGGGCAATCGATCACGGTTATCCTCTAAATCTATAAGAACGATAAAAGATCGCATTTGCCTGTGACCGTGGCACCCTCGCCGCTCCGTAATTTCTATTCTACAAGATTCCATTTTACATTCTCTCATTTCAGTTCTCTTTACTCTGCGAACCCGAGAGTCAGACGTTATCCTTATCCTAACGCTGCTTTCCGAAAAAGCTGACAGTTTAAGCTGACTCCCTTCGCCGGAACTGACGAGGCTCGGGAACTTGCTAAACTGTGCACCATTAACTCGCTAACTACCAACACTCATCCCGAAAATTATCCTATAGTTCTACGAATTCTATTTTCTGTTCGTCTAATTGCTAGAAACTCTGACTAAAAATTGGCTGCAATATACACTCTTGACAGCACACTGGGACTTTAAACAATGTCAGAAACATTGAAGCTTTGACTAAAAATAGTGGATGCATAAACTTTGCGATTGGCTGCAATATACACTCTTGACAGCACACTGGGACTTTAAACAATGTCAGAAACATTGAAGCTTTGACTAAAAATAGTGGATGCATAAACTTTGCGATTGGCTGCAATATACACTCTTGACAGCACACTAGGACTTTAAACAATGTCAGAAACATTGAAGCTTTGACTAAAAATGGTGGACGCATTAACTTTAGGATTGGCTGCAATATACACTCTTGACAGCACACTGGGACTTTAAACAATGTCAGAAACAGTGAACCTTTGACTAAAAATAGTGGACGCATAAACTTTAGTATTGGCTGCAATATACACTCTTGACAGCACACTGGGACTTTAAACAATGTCAGAAACATTGAAGCTTTGACTAAAAATAGTGGATGCATAAACTTTGCGATTGGCTGCAATATACACTCTTGACAGCACACTAGGACTTTAAACAATGTCAGAAACAGTGAAGCTTTGACTAAAAATGGTGGACGCATAAACTTTACGATTGGCTGCAATATACACTCTTGACAGCACACTGGCACTTTAAACAATGTCAGAAACATTGAAGCTTTGACTAAAAATAGTGGATGCATAAACTTTGCGATTGGCTGCAATATACACTCTTGACAGCACACTGGGAGTTTAAACAATGTCAGAAACATTGAAGCTTTTAGCATACATAGCAGCTCTAATAATTTGACAACTACCAACGCTCCATGCAGAATATTTTAATATTATTCTATCAATTTCATTTTCTGTTGCAATCAAAACGTAATATCTTCGAAAAATGCTGGACAAGTAAATTTTGCAGTTGATCAAACTTGAAAAAAATATACGAACCATAATTGCAAACGGATTAATAGTTTGAACACAAGTAATAGCAAAATTATACAATAAATTCATTTGTCTGTGAATTTTGACATGAAGTGAATTCTTTATTGACGCAAAATGCTTTACGATGCTCATTACGATATTAGAAGATATATATTCAGTAAAATTCAGATGTGTTGTATACGATAGCCTATAAATTAATAGATTACTGGAAAGACGATACTGTCGATGCAAATGCGATATCTCTGAGATCCGACAAGGCTATCGGTTTCAACGAGACATCTGGCAACGTAGCTCAGATGCGTTTATGAGACGTCGTTCAAGATCCACAGTGCTCTATCGAACATCCTGCGCCCTTGAGGCAATTAAGCTAGCTTGTCTAGCACCAAGATTTTCCAGGTCCTTAAACTGTTTACCGTAGGAAGAGTTAACTCGTTCTCCAGCAGTTCGTACTTGCTCCAAGTATTCCCTGTTCTCTGATTTTATTTGTCGGGCAGATTTCCAACTTTGTTCCACCTTGGGTGCTACCTCAGTTAATTCAATTAGGTCATGTGTGCAGGAATTAGGGTGCGAATCGTTGTAAACAATTTTTTTTCACTTTTTCTTACCCAGCACTTTAAAAACTTTTCGCAGTTTCCCAGCATCTACTGATTAGTATACCAACACAAAGGAGTAGCAAAATAATAACAACCAATCAAATTAAAGTGTGCGAACAAAATAAAAAGCACAGGTAGTGTATAAATGGTATAAAATAATATTTCAGAGAGCTGAGAAACGTTAAAAATATTTTTGAAAATTACAAAAGCTCTTCTTCGACGCTATTCACATCCCAATTAACAAACTCAGAAATTTCCTGTACCAACACATTCAAATTCACGCTCCCACGAGTAAATTTCAGAGAGTTAGAGAGCCAAGAGCCAGTCCTCAAATAAGCCACGCCCCCGCAGTCTCAAAGCCGCCCACTGAAGCAATCAACGGCCGTAGCGAGACCTCCCCACTCCTAGCAGAACAATCTCCACGCCCCTATCGCCGCCCCTTCAGTTCTCCACGTGGCTCGCGAGCCCAGAAATCAGCTCCTGTTTACAGAAACAGAGCCCCGATATTTTCCCCAGGATTTCTTCGACGAGGGCATCGAGAGCAAGCTGCAAGAGGCTTAGCAAAAGATGGCATTTAAATCAGAAATCGTCGGTAGTATAATCTCGACGAGATCGTCGCCGTTTCGATCGCAGTCTTCGAGCGGAACAAGATTGCCGGCACTGTAATCGCAGTTTAATTAGTTAGCTGTGTAACGATCGGAATTTCGCAGCTGCCTTGGCCGTGTTCGCTGTGCTCCAATTAATTTCAAACTACCTAAGAATTCGTATCGGGCAGGCCGAACGAAAGGGGAGGGGCCGGTGTTTACGGTGTCTAACGTTGGATCGAGCTTTTCTAAGTAAAGAAACCTCCCCTGTTTTACTTACAGATCCCCGTTTGTTCGAAAAAAATTTATTTAATGCGCTGTCTATTTTCATACAAAACTTTACGTTTTTTGGTAACAACGCATAGGAGACACAGAAAACTATGTGAACATGTAATTAATCTAAGAACATTCGATTACATTTGTCTTGCTAAAATGATTAAAAGGAGGAATAAAATTTTCAATAATCAACTTGGACAATTTTTATCGTGCACAAACGTTCACAGCCCGGCAATCAAAATAAAAGAAAGATGGAAATTATGATTGTTTGCTCTCCGATTCTCCAAAGCCAGAAACAGAAGCTCAAAGTTTTGATTGAGCTGGCCCGCGGGGAGGATCAGCCGCTCTCGGTCGATTCAATGCCATAATCGAGTAGGTGTGGTCGAACTTTGGACGAGCACTCCCGAAGGAGTCTGACAGCGGCTCGCGCGTCGCAGATGTGACAAGCTGAATCGAGGTATGGCAACTGGATTGCTGGCTTCTCTCTCACACAGAGAGAGAGGGAGAGAGAGAGAGAGAGAGAGAGAGAGAGAGAAATAGACAGAGAATTGTATGGCAGTGTTGCTTCTGCCTTTGAAAAGCCGGCCGAAGTTTGCCAACGTGTTTCATTTCAAAGACGGAGCACTGTTACCAGCGGACGTGTGCAGGTTGCGGATAGCTTCCTCGCAAACCGGAATTTCGGGCGCGCGTTCCGAATCTCTCCCTGTGCAAAGTATCTGCCAGAGATTAATATCTGCTGTCGAAATTCGGCCCTGTTTACCTTCTCTTCACTGTTGACGGAGTCATTCGGATTCGGCTCATCTATCTGCGGCCCTTTGACGGAATGGGTAACTTGGACCTGTTAGCTGATGCAGACTCCGATATTGGACAATTTTAAATATTATTCTGAATTTCCCTGCAAGTTTGACCTTGAATGACCTTGAGTCATAGGTAATTGAACTCATCTTAAAACGCACTACAGTAAATCCTCTATAAACGCATAAAAGCTGTAACACAGCGATGAGCAATTTTGCCTCAATTGAGGCAAAACCGTCCACACCGTAGCGCCCTCTGTCCCCTTCCAGCGAGCGCGGTACAATGGGGCAACGCAGACACGAGACATCAGCGTACGCAACGAACGTGCGCGCTGCATGAAGGAAAGGTTGGTGGGAGAAGCAGGCGTTTGAGGAGCTCCACCCGTGCCCACCACTGCTGTAGCAGATAAACGCAGAAAATATATCCCCTCCACTTTAGTAATCCGATCTCGGCTCGGGTATATCGGTGTGAACCACTACTAGTGCGACGCGGAGAGTCGCAGTCATCGGCACAATCCAAAGGCCCGTGCGTCATGACAATGTAACCCCAATATTTAATTTTATTTATTAATACTTATTTTTTTATGAAACTTTCATCGATATATTCGTGGAATTTTCCTGATGACAAGAAGACCAAACACGATATGATTTCAACTGTGTGTCAATGCTGTTGTAGTATTTAGTCGTTTAAATGACGATGAACGTTTCGGGCATAAGGAAGTATAGCGTATGAGAAAGAAAGAGACGCGGAGAGTCGTAGGAGCCGGCCAAGTTCAAAGGGCCGCGCGTGGTCTCGCTTTACACGCGCTGTCCTTCTCTATGTTCGGCTCGGCCTTAGAAGCTCAAAAAAATAGCTACCCGTCACAGATAAACGCGAAGGCCAACCGTAGCGCACCCGAAGACGCTACCCCTACCTATGACCGATCAACGAGGGCGGCCTTCGAGGGCGACCACTTTCACCGTTTCCATAAATTTCACATAACCAATTAGAAAACTACTTCATTTCCCATTACCATTTTCATTGAAAATATAATCCACCAATCAGTGCACTTTCAACATAGCACACGCCCACGCCGACAATTTAAAAACACACGACACACAGCTCTCATAGTCATTTCGCAAACAACAGTCTCTTTTAACACAGTCTCATCGTTCCATTTTAACACCATCTATTTTGGTTAATTATTGTTAAAATATATTAAAGTTTTACTCGTGTTACAAAATCAGTGTTTACTTACCTTACTATCATTATAACTAGACCAGGTCGTAGGGAATTCGTTTCAAATACGCGTTGTCAGGAAAACCTGAGTCGAGGATTTACGACCTTCGGCGATGTCGAGTCTTGAACGGCATCACAGCGCGATACAAACGAACAATGAGCGAGAAAAAGACGGAGAGCGAAGAAACAAATGAAGCGGGCGACCGCGGTGTGGATGCGTGCGAGAATGAGAAGCAGTCGAAGTATGAACGTATAAAGAACCGCACGAAATTATTTTTAAATACACATCTTCTTTTGATTCTCTTTTTATTATATCAGGAGTTTCTTATTTTCACCCGATTCTAATCCCACATAATTAACCTACTAGCAACTATGTGTGCAAGATCTCAATGCAAAATATTTAATACTTGTTCTGAAAAAAAAAAAGAATTCTTAAAGATGATACGAATATTGGTTTACCCGTGACTTGCCTGATAATCGAGACTCGCAGTCACAACACGTTGAAACTAACAAACTCACGCTCCCGGACCAAAATTCTTCATCCACCAAACTCAACACGGGCAATCACCCGAAATCTCTGGCAGACGCGTTTCCCAAAAATTCAAAAACTAATTGCCAGTTAGCTGAACAGCAGGATAACGGCAAGATCAAAGGCTATTCCAGCGTGGCAGGTGGCTTCAAAGCCACCTCCAAAAAACCGGGCTATAGTTTCCGGACACGTCGTCACCGTGGATATTGAAAGTCAAGAATAAACGGGGCTCGCGGGTGGTTTTGCACAGCGCGAGGTTTTCGTACTGGTGCGAGGTTTATCGGTCCTGACACATGTTACGATATCAGAAGGGCGACGGCTACGATATCATGGTTGTGCGAACGAGACCGAACGCTGGATCCCCAGGCTCGATCGCCAGCCGATCGAAACCCCTTTGATCAAGTAGCGGTAAACATTCTCCCAGGTCACGGATGAAAGCCCGGCCCCTGTTTGCCATCCTACGGTCTGGCCACGAAATCACAGCCCTCTCTTTCTCTCTTCTCATACATCCCTCTCTTGCACCTTATGGTTTGCTCCTATATCCTCTCTCTCTCTCTTTCTCTGTCCCAACGGTTCTCTCTTTCTCTTTCTCCCTTTTCCGCCTCGCCTCTCTATCACACCTTTCGGCTAAATATAGACGGTCGGCGGATGGATTGTACGCTGGCGAAAAATTGCTAAATCGTTTGCATCGACTCGTGTATCCCACTCTCTCTCTCTCTCTCTCTCTCGCTCTCCTTTATTTCTCTCTCTTTCTTCCTATGTCTCTTGAGAGTGGGGGAGAGAGAGACTCGTTCCATGCGAGCGCCGCTGCGAAATGATTGACAATTACCTGGGACAGGGAAATTATTCCGGCACCGTAGCCGGAGAGACGCTTCGCTCGTTTCCATCGTGGAAATACACCGCGAAACGCTCGTTCAGGTGTACGCCGTGGATTGAGAAACTGTTTTTCGAATTGCTCGCGCGCGGTAATTAAATACCGCGGTGCTCCTCCGCGCGGATGCATTTATACTGATATGTGCGTTGGGGCGGTTTATGGTGTGCAAAGTATTTTAGCTGGTCGGCGAACTGGTGTGTGTGTGTGTGTTTGTTAGTGAATGATGGGATGGGGATATGGTAAATTGATTCCACCCTTTGTGCAGAAAATTAATATGTATATTGGACATTTTTGTCGGATTTGGTAACATTGTTGATTTTTATGTTAAAATGTTGTATTTTGGAATTAATAGTTCTAGTGTTTAATAAGATTGATTTTTGAAATTGTATCGCTTAAACTATTCGATGTTGGAAGCAACCTGTTGTCTATTTATTGTTTTGTTTTTTCTGTTGAACCTTTTCTGCATTTTTATATAAATTGTGTCGCTGTATATAACGATATAAAATAATTTATTGTCCAACCTAAGAATATATTTTTCTTTGTCATTTGTAAACTCCTCTGAACGTAAAGTCACTCGTACAGTTCATCTTTTAATTTACCAAGTAACAGATTAATTTAATTTAATTACCAATTAAAAAGTTTGTCGCATTTCTTTTTTAAATGTGTATATCTATAGCATTATTTTCTACGTTTTAGAAGTAATTTGTTATCCAACATAAAAATATATTTTTAACATATTTAACATAAAGTCACTTTATCCTTCAATTTTACAAATATCAAAAATATAATGTGATTGTTGCTTATTCATTTCTACCGCTCTACGGTTAAATATTGCGCTGTAGGTAACACATTTTTCTTAATTTCACGCAGTCGGTTCTAAAATCCTGTCGTCTGTTTGTCCAACACGGTAATAGAATTTCACACAAACACAAATATCAGACATTTATTACTCGGAAAAATGTTAAACCATAGTCGAACGACATGAACAGCAGTCGTATATCATAAAGTTCAGCTTCGCAAAGTCAAATTTTCCTCGGAACCATAAAACAAACAATGGAACATCACAACTTTCCCAATAAAGTGACATAGAAAATTTTATGTTTAATTTTGATGAATGAACATTACTGCCTTTAGTATCATTATGGACACAGGGACCTTACAAAAATTCTGGTGAATTAGCATTACTGTTTTTAGTATCAACACTATTAGTACAGTGATGTTACAAAAATAGTGATGAACAAACATTATTGTCTTCAGTATGAACACTATTAGTATGGAGACAATGATGTTATAAAAATTCTGATGAATAAACATTACTGTCTTTAGTATGAACACTATTAGTATGGACACAGTGATGTTACAAAAATACTGGTGAATAAACATTACTGTCTTTAGTATGAACACTATTGACACAATGACGTTACAAAAATTCTGATGAATAAATATTACTGTCTTTAGTATGAACACTATTTGTATGGACACAGTGATGTTAAAAAAATAGTGATGAACACACTTTACTGTCTTTAGTATGGGCACAGTGATGCTCTAAAAATAGTGATGAACAAACATTATTGTCTTCAGTATGAACACTATTAGCATAGAGACAATGATGTTACCAAAATTCTGCTGAACAAACATTAATGTCTTTAGTATTAACACTATGAACACAGTGACGCTACAAAAATTCTAATAAACCAACATTAATGTTTTCAGTAGAAACATTTCTATCATACTCACGGTGATCATTAGACTGCTGATTTTTATGAAAAATAAAAATTGTCTGATTGAAGGAAAACAAGCTAAATGACAACGTATTACTTCTTTTAACCATTTTAATAAGCCGATAATAATATAGCATACAGCTATATTATTGTCATAAATTCATAAAATCCGTAGACTACCGCTGGTAGAAAAATATCTTACTTAAAAATATCAATGCCACGAACATACAATACCAACCAGCAACTTCCTCTAACATCCATCACCTGATTTTTAATTCATCGAGTTCCCAGAAGTCATCCCAAATTAATGTAATGGCCAACATCGACAGTACCGTCGATAAAAAAGATGGAAACTTCTCGTATAATTGTACACGGCAGATAATAGCAACACATCGAAATAATTAAGAGTCTGATAATCGATAGGGAGCACTCCAACGATGCCTCCCAATTCCCGAAATACCTCGCATTTCCTGAATGTACTATAGCAGAAGAATGAGAATTCCTTCGGAAACTCTCGTTCGTGCAAGGTGTTCCTAGTTCGATGCAACATAACGAGGAAGCTGATAAATCAACGCGTATCGACGCGTTTTACGAGGCCAGTTTCCGCCATTAAAGCTTCGCGCCATAACACGATGTGATCGCAATAAAATGTTGCAGTTCATCCGGGGAGACACGGCCTGCCATAATTTTCCCGGGGATCGTTTCTGCTCGGTAGAGCCTTCTGTGTGCTCAAACGAGTCATTTAACGCGTTAACTACCGCATATCAACCTTACGCGACAGTCCGACTACAGAAAAGTTCGAATATACAGGATGTGTCTAGTTACTGGACCGAATTGTACACATTTTACAACTGCACCGATGCAGTTCCGTAAAACATCGCATTGCAGGACGGTACAGCTTGTTATAACATACAAAACTTTCCTTTAAAAATTTTTTCTATTTGCAATAACAACCGAGTTATAATCCGGGCCAGTTACTACATGCACTCGATAGGTACTACCGTATTTGTCGAGGAACAATAATAATTGAAAATAGATAAAAATTAATTGGTAATTATTTACATTAGGGGCTTCCTCACCGATTTTGATGACGTTGAAATATGTTGTCAAGGTCGTCATTCTGAACAACTTTTTCCTATACATGTTGCCGCCGCTCAGCTTTAGTTTCCGAGATATTCGCAAAAAAGTTTCAACATCTCGAAAAGTGATCGGAGTAGGTCTGGGTTAGATTTGAAATTGTGGCCGCTGATAACGCGGCCACGATCACAACTTAAAACGACTTCAATCAGTTGAGATCCAGTTTTGTCTGTTTATGTTTACGAACTGAAACGTGAAATGAATCGTGTCGAACGGGAACTTATATCGTTGTCAGCTGTGTTAGCATACAGAGTATTAATCCTTTGCACTCGGAGCTATGTCAAATAAAAAATCAAACGTTTCTTCTAACCTAGAATATTTCCATTGTACATAACTTTTTTTCATTATATGCGTACGAAACTGATATAGTACCTCATATAATATTTAAATGTTTAGTAATTTACTCCATATAAACAAATTTAATCATGTAAACAATATTCTGAATAATGCTGTAACAACTTGTAGCGGCGCCTCAGAGTCGCCATTCGAGTGTTAAGCGTTAAGCATGAAACTATACGAATTCTTGGATATCTTCAACAATCAAGAAAATATATAATAACCCAGTATATAAAAATATAAATATATAAATAATGTATAAATAACCCAGACCTAACCTACCCCGATCATTTTTCGATATGTTGAAACTTTTTTGCGAATATCTCGGAAACTAAAGATGAGCGGCGTTAACATGTATAGGAAAAAGTTGTTCAGAATGATGACCTTGACAACATATTTCAACTTCATCAAAATCGGTGAGGAAACCCCTAATGTAAATAATTACCAATAAATTTTGCATTGATTGAAATAAGGAATATTCTATTATGTCACTCTTCACCATAATTGAATAATGTGAAAAGAACTAATTCGGATCTCGGACAATGTGCAGGTCAATTGACACCTTACAAAAGTCTGAGTGTCTTTGAACATTGTTTACAACTGTTTAAATGTTCGTAATGTTGCGAATAGGTACATTGCTGTATGAGGAAGGTTCTATAGTATTATCCAGCATAAGATTTGTTTATATAGAATTTCCAGTGAAATCAGAAAAAATTCTCAATTCTTCCACGGATTAGTTCGGATAATCGAGGTTCTACGATATCGCGGATTGAACGAGTAAATATGATCCAAGATGTATCGTGTTTGGTACCATTTTAAGCGGAAGAATGTCGGGATATGTTAGTAAATGATTCATAAAAAAATATTTAAAAACAAAAAAGTTATGTCACTAAATTAACATTGTCTCACCGATACTTTGGTGTCGACGATACTGGCTATCCTTTTGATACTACTCTTTTGCTAGCAGCAAGAGATCAATGAGTAATGTTTGTACATGACATAAGTGACATTTTAGTCCCTAAACGTTGACATATATCGAGGCATTACTGTAAATAAATTGTTCCGATCTCACTTTTCGATACAGTAGCAGAACAGCCATCACGTTAAATCATCCAATCCTTGTTGCGCTGCTACGTCTTCACCAACTTCCACCTATCTGTTCCCGTAAATAAATTATAAATAAATTGTTCGTATCCCGTGACGCTTTTATATTTACTAGCATAGTAGCCAACACGCTAGATCGTTTGATCCTCTTTCTCCTGCTATGTCAGCTTCTTCACCAATTTCTATCTTTCTTTTCCAGGTGCCAACAGCATCCATCAAGCCGCCAAGCCTAACTCACCCAACCACCATCATCTGAAACCACCTAGCAGAGTCGAAGCCCAACTCTCCAACTTGTAGGCAGAACCAGGTGGAAGAGTGTTCTCAGAAAAGCTACCCGAAGATCAGACCAATGTCTTGAGAGGGTGCAGCAGGTCTCTCTCGGAGGAAGATGAGAGGGCAGGGGGGGACGAGGCGGAGAAGACGCGGCTCATTTAGGGGGTCGGTCTGATGCGAGCGAGGGTGATCGAGTTGTGAAGGGGGGTCGGTCAGCTTGTTGTGGGTGGCTGGCCGAAAGATGAACGAGACCGCGATCTACCTACTCGGATCGGAAGAAGAGGCAAACGTGCCGAGCAAGCAGCTGAACAGGACGTTCTACACGGCGAGCTACCCGCCTCAGAACGCCAGCTACGAGGAGCTGTGGCACCTGGCGACTGACAGAGCAGGATTAGCGATCATCCTGCTACTGTTCTCGGTGGCAACCGTGTTCGGCAACATGCTGGTGATCGTGGCGGTGGTGAGGGAGCGATATCTGCACACGGCGACCAACTACTTCATCACGTCGCTGGCGTTCGCTGATTGTCTGGTCGGGTTGGTGGTGATGCCATTCAGCGCTGTCTACGAGGTACTGGAGAACCGTTGGCTGTTCACGCACGATTGGTGCGACGTGTGGAGATCGTTGGACGTCCTGTTCTCCACAGCATCGATCCTGAACCTCTGCGTGATCAGCCTGGACCGTTACTGGGCGGTGACCGACCCGTTCACCTATCCACGCAAGATGACCCGTCGACGTGCCGCGATCTTGATCGCCATTGTCTGGGTCTGCTCCAGCGCGATCTCGTTCCCCGCCATCGCCTGGTGGAGAGCTGTCCGCACCGAAGAGGTACCGGAAGACAAGTGTCCCTTCACGGAACACCTGGGATACCTAGTCTTCTCGTCCACGATCAGCTTCTACGTTCCACTTTTCGTCATGGTGTTCACGTACTACAAAATCTACCGGGCGGCCGTGATCCAGACCAGGAGCTTGAAGTTGGGTACAAAACAGGTGATCATGGCCTCCGGAGAGCTGGAGCTAACTCTCCGGATGCATCGAGGTGGCGCGACCAACACCGACGCCAGACACCTGTTCCGCACAGCCTCGAGCACGCCCGAGGATCTGCAAGATCTCGAGGAACCGCTCACAGCGATTCATAATAATTGCTTGACCAGAGTGCCGTCGACCAGGATCAATAAACAGCACCTGGGCAAGAACTTCTCGTTGTCCAGGAAACTGGCGAAGTTCGCCAAAGAGAAGAAGGCGGCCAAGACTCTGGGGATCGTGATGGGGGTGTTCATCGTTTGCTGGCTGCCGTTCTTCGTGGTGAACCTGTGGTCCGGATTCTGTTCCCAGTGCATCTGGCAGGAAGAGATCGTGTTCGCAGCGGTCACGTGGTTAGGATGGATCAACAGCGGCATGAATCCGGTGATTTACGCTTGCTGGAGCAGGGATTTCAGAAGGTGAGTCCGACTCTGGTCATAGATCATTTCTTGATGGGGCAGTTATTGCTCCGGGAAATTGCTTTCACCGGTGACAGCGGGAGCCTGGCTTCACTGTCGCCAGACAGGGGAAATTGAGGAGAATACAGTTACCTCTTTCCGCTGTTACCGGGTTAGTCACGGCGCAAACGCGGACGCAACGCGAATTGGGTGCAAGTATCGCGCGTCGCGTGACTGGTCCGTGGCTGAAGGGTGGGGATGATCGCCACCGAAGAATGGGGGAATGGTGTCGTAGAAGGGGTAAGGTAGAGTGGGAGACATGTCTTAATCTGGTGACACTGCCTAGCTTCCTTCAGGATACGGGAAAAGACTCGCTTTGGGAAGGTAGCATGACCTTTCTACGTGGGTTTTAATGAAAGGACTAGATAGATCGTTAGGTAACGGACATGTAAGCGAATTCTTGGCGAGATGCGTTGACGTTGATGGGCTCGCGATTACGCGAGGTTGTCGTAAATAATGGGCATAATAACGAGGGTGCTGAGATTAGATCTACCATCGATTTTGTGTATCTTGTTCTATAATTACTGTACTTCAATCAGATCGCGGATTTTATGCATTTATGATAACAACGAATCAGTGCAATTTAAAATAGTGGGAAGATTAAAAGTGTTTTAGAACGTCAATGTATTATTGTCAATTTACGAAAAGGAAGAAAGCGTCGTCTGTATGGCTATTGTTTCTTGGGATTAATGCAGGCAATTTTTATTTTGCATGAAGATCCGCAGTTTAATTATGATTGTTCACTCTAATTTCTCTCGTAATAGAGAATTCAGCATCACTATCAATCGTAACGGGAACAATTTAGAACTGTTCCTTAAGGTTAAGAAGATTGTGTACTGATCTTCAAAATTGAGAAGATTGAGAGCAATTACTCAAAAATTGAAAAGACTGAGAACTGAGAACTCAAAATTGAGAAGATTTAGGTGCTGTTCTTCAAAAATAAAAAAGATTGAGAATTGATCCTTAAAATTGAGAAGATTAGGCACCGTCTCTAAAAATTGGGAAAACTGAGAAGTGATCCTCAAAATTGAGAAGATTATGCACCGTCCCTAAAAATTGGGAAAATTGAGAAGTGATCCTCAAAATTGAGAAGATTGAGAACTGTTCCATTAAATTGAGAATATTGAAGAGCTGTTCTTCAAAAATGGGGAAGATTAAGAACTGATTCTTAAAATTGAGAAGATTGAGTACTGTCTCTTAAAATTGGGAAGATTGAAAACTGATCCTTAAAATTGAGAATATTTAGGAGCTGTTCCTCAAAAATTAAAAAGATTGAGAATTGACCCTCAAAATTGAGAAGATTAGGCACCGTCCCTAAAAATTGGGAAAATTGAGAAGTGATCCTCAAAATTGAGAAGATTGAGTACTGTTCCATTAAATTGAGAATATTGAGAGCTGTTCTTCAAAAATTGGGAAGATTAAGAACTGATTCGTAAAATTGAGAAGAACCTTATACTTAGTAACAATTATTTTTGTAATGGATAGTTTGGAAGTATCAGGGCTTGACTGAGCAGCCTTATCGAACCAATGAAAGTTAATTTATTAGCATCATAACCTTGGAAAAGTCACGACAGGGCACGAGTCAGCTAAGTCCTTCTTTAGTCCAGGACCTCGGTCAGTCTATATAATATTTCGCTCCCGCGCATACGGCAGGGGTGGGCGGCAATAACTAATTAGTGAAGCGACAGCACACAATGGGGAAAGTTGCGGTGAAAATCGTTTCCGCAATCAAACGAATGCATACCATTCGCCAACCGCGATCCGTGAAACTTTGAAACGAAACACGATAGAGAAATACGTTCTAGTTAAATAACAATAATGACAACCATCACTCGCGGATATTATAAAGTAATTTATGAATCGCGGATATCATAAAATAATTTATAAATTGCGGCTATTATAAAACAATTTATGTGTTCTGGCCATTATAAAATAATTACGAGTTACGGCGTTCATAAAACAATTTATCGGAACAGGAACTGTGGTAATGAGAAATAATTAGATTGCGGATTTTCTGCATTTATAGCAAGAGCGTGTAGGCGAACGTTGGAATAATAAAAGGAATGAAAGAATTTAATAATGGTGATTAATTATTTCTTAATCTATTAAATATACCGTTACAGGAAAATAAAGAAATGTTCATGCAGAACACATTCATGATAATCAGATTGCGGATTTTATGAACTCGTGATAAAGATGGATAGATTAAAGTTTAAGACAGTGAAAAGATTGAAAGAATCTCATTTCATTCAAGTCGAATTTAATTTAATTATTTTCAACTTGTTAGCATGATTCAAGAGAGAAAAAAACTGTTTGTTGTGCATGAAGATGCATAGTCTACCTATAAAAAATTGTAACGGCACAGAGAAATGCGTTGAATGCAGGCGAGAAAATTTTTTTAAAATTTCAGAGCTCTGAAAATTTGTTCGGCTGATCGATTCGGATGTGTTTTCTGGTTCGATTCGCGTTCATGCGATTCACGGAGTACAGCGCAAGTGGTTCTCCAAGAAAGTTACTCAATCTCGCCGGTGAACCTAATTGGAACCACACGAGGACACACCGGCGGCGTCGTCGATAGTAATTGTCGGAATGGAGTAAGCGCTGTGGCCCCGAGGGTTCCATTAAAACCGCTGTCAGGTGTAACAGAGTGATCTTACAGCCGGCAGGGCCTGCGACAAGGTTCAATTTCCCGAAACAAGCACGGCGCACAGCGTCCCGTGACAACGATTAATCCGTTTCGGAAATGATTCAAAAACGAAATCGTTCGAACTCGTCCGGGGCGCATCACAGCGTCCGGAGATAGCGAAATCGTTTCCGGGGTTTTCAAACTACGACCACCGACAATCATATTCTGCATTCAGAATTATCCTATAGTTGAAAACTGTGAACAAAGAAAAAACACAATCAGTGATAGCGTGTAAAATATTTTTTGATCGAAGGAGGCTCAAGTTTAATAGACAGTCAGTGTAATTTCTTTCGATCGAAATAAAGTATATTGATAAATCTTATGATTTCGGCGCAAGGTTCGATCCTATTGAAAAGCAGCAAATTTGCAGTTAGATTATTCTCTCAACGCTTCGATCCTTGTGTGGACCATTTTCAAGAGGTTTTAATGCGTCAGAAAAAATTATATATATATATATATATATATATATATATATAATGTAAATGAAACCAAATTTAACATTCCGTCACAGCCGTGTAGCGAGCAAAAAAAACGGAATAGAAAATAAAACACACACACTTACTTGCTGTGCAACGGGTACAATGAAACAAAAAAAGAAAAAAATTTTTTATGAATAAGAGTTACGGCGGAAAGTGGTTTAACCCATGGTGGCAGATACGTAACTGAGCCATGTGCTGGCGCAAACGTGCGAACTAGCTGATCATACAGGACTGTTCCATCGCAAAACCCTCCGTGCTTAGGGACAAACGCGCGACCGAGGTCAGGTAAATTTCTTAGCTGTACCGACCATAAAACAGTAAACCCCGACGAAGGTACGAAGGATAGCCAGATGTGTCGAAGGCCCTGTACCGCGCTTCGCTACGAAAGACAATAACTATAGCCTTTGTCACCCTGCGTACTCTACTCCTACTCCACCTCAATGTTTCTACATTCCCTCTCTAACTTTTCGCCATCTCCACCACTTTTTCCGACACACCCTACAACCAATCATATGCAATTTTCCAAAACCACACCTACATCCGAGCTTTCCTAAAATCTTACGCGACTCCACAAAATCAGAACTCTCTTGAACCTTCTTGACTACCGAACTACCGACACCGACTAAGTATAGCCGAGTCTAGCTTAGATCTTAACCGAATAAACGAGTTTGTTCCCGGAGTTGGTATCTACAACCTTCTTCGTAAATCCTGTCGGATCCAAGTTCCCGAATTCGAGGTGACCGATTCGACACCACAAGGACGACAACGTTAAATGATTGGTTGGTCGATACCGATCGTTGGAAGTTTGAAATCGATTTGGGCGGTAAATTTGAATGGCTTAACTGAAGAGTTCTTATTGAAGCATGAAACAACACTGTAGAAAAATTGTGAAAAGAAAACAGCAAAATAAGCAATCCACATTCGAAATCTTTGTACCAGTTTTTCTTAGAGTGAAAATTTTATAATTGATATAAAGAATGTGAAGCGACAAAAGGTAGTTGGAATCTACGTAATTATTGGAAATAATAGACAGTGGTTGTTTTTATGGAAAATTCAAATTGACTGCATCAATTGCAAGGAATAGAAGCCACTTAGGAAGTTCTTTTTTTTCGTTAATAGTGTTACGAGCCTGGGCCGAGTGGTAGCGCGTGTGGCCGGCGAGCGGTTTATGGTTTAAAGAGGAATATGGTTTTTAATTGTTAGTAAATTAACAATTAAGAGAGGGTTAAAATTCGATGGTTTATATACTGTGAAATCTAAGTGGGGATGCTCTCAAGATTTCCATGTTAGGGAATCTTGTGGAACTGTCCCTGTACTGAATCATGCTTTGTGCCTGATGCATCCAGCTGAAATATAGTCATCGTTTCTATAAGCAAAGAGTAGAATAGGGAGTTTTTTCCGTTCTCAGAAAAGAGATTAGAAGACTCTGATTGAAATAAAGCGGAGAGAATTCTCTGTATATAACAATAGTTTTAAAAGGTTGCCAGCAATATTATAGACAGAGTTGAATTGTTTGAAGATTCAGAAAGATTTTCACTGTTTCCAACTACAGCCACTCATTTTTGTTGGAAATTCATCAAATCCGCAGTCTTGTAACGAACGAAACAATCTAGCAGTGTAAATTGGTTTGTCAAGACTCTATATTTGCAATGTATTAACTCTTTGAAGCACCGTTAAAAATTGCTGCACCGCTGCTCAAAGCAATTTTTAGAGGAGCGCTTTACTGGCCATTTTTAAAAACATTGAATGCAAAAGATTATGTATAAGGGAAACGTTGTAGGTTGGTAAAATGTCTCGGTTTTAACAGTTAACATAGCTTTAGTCGCTATAAAAGAGCTTCAAGGGTTGAAAGTAGAAAGGCAGTATGAAAATTTACCGGAGCATTATTTTTATCACGCCATCGTATATGAAAAATTACACAATTATGGTGGTTAGGTGATTACATTTTTATCTCTGGCAGTTTCCAAGATAGTTTCGTGATTGCCGATTCATAGAGGGTGGTTTCACGCCGGAAGCCGAAACTGGGGAGGTAATTTTCGACGTAGCCTAGTTTCCTTCCTCTCGTAGCAACGTTTTGACAACTTCGTTGACCTAAAACGTCGAAGCTGACATGCCCATTGTCGATGTTATAGGGCCGAGTAAGGCAACTACAATTTTATTGGTGATAAATAGTCCCCGATTATGATTTTCTAGACAGCTTCCGTAAAGTTCCGGAGACTATAGCTCGCTAATTGAACCTGAAACTTCGGTCACGACCAATAAAAAAGATATATGATCCTCATTTTCAGCTATTTCTTGCTAATTAGCCGAAGCAGTCACCTGGCAAGCTTCCAGGTTACAAATTAAAGCTTAAACGACAATCTCGGCCAATAAAAACAATATATGGCCACTATTTTCTATTTTCTCTTGTTTATTATTTAGCGCAGTTTACTGAAAAGACTACGTGGCGATTGATTAACCCTTTGCGGACGAGTGTCTGCAGACAGTCGCCCAAGCAAAATTGGTAATCCGTTGCTGTAAATCATTTTTCTAAAAATGATTATTCTCAAAACACATGAAACAAATTTTTACTAAACAAGACACTCGTTTTTTCATTTAATTCTTGTACTTAGCTGTCGGTCTACAATTTCATTTCACGAGGAAAATTGCGAAAATTCGGACCGTCGATAAGTATGCTAAAAATAATTTCCGTCCACAAAGGGTTAAAGTTTGAACTTCAGTTTTGGCCAATGAAAGAATATGTAAACCTTATTTTCGGCTGATTCTTGTTAAGTAATCAAAGTAATCAACTGAAGAGTCTTCAACTTACAAATTGTAGCTTGAAGTACAGCCTCTTACCGTGAGAAGAAGTTTCACTTGTTAGTTAGTCAAAGCAGTTATCTGTGGAGACTGCATCCTGATTAATTGAAGTTTAAACTTCAGTCTCGAACAATAGAAGACTCTTGTTAACTAATCGAAGCAGTCATCTAGAAGGACTTCAGCTTAGTAGTTGAAGATTACAGATTACATAACTTCTTGCTAATTAGACCTAGTTACAGTTAGTATTACAAAACAAAAGAAATATTGAAAATTTAAAGAATAACAGCAGTTTCACGATTACGAAGTTTCGACTACTTTTGTGTTTTCAAGAGCCTGAAGAAATTACAAAATAATTAATTTTGGTGTGATTGTAGTATGGATGACAGTTATACATGTGCTGAAGATATTTGGAAAATTTCAGTTCGATTGATACAGTGATTTTTAAGATGCACTCATTTCGATGAACATTGTCTCGAAAAAAGAAGGTTTATAGTTAAAATTCTCTATACTGCTAACACTAAACGAGCTATAATTTCGTGGTTTTCTAGAGTACAGTTATACAATTTTAGGAGTGTCTTTTTGATATACTGTACCTCCAACGGAGTGACTCGCATGATTGTTCAAACACTCGTTAAATCATAATAAATCTTCAAAATATGGGTTAAACGACGTCAGCTTTTCTGTGACGCTTAGTTAGGATTAGCTTAATAAATCAAATGCTATAAAAATGTTGAAAAACTTACATTTACTCAGAATCGCGAACAAAACAGTACAAATTGCTTTCCACAATTTTGTTAAAATTTTATCGAAGTTTATCAATGTTGCTACGAATAGAAAACTTGTTGACGGTTTTCGGCGTGCAATTACGATTTTGGGACTGAAACTGCAATTTTCACATAGCTCACTGTCTATGCAAGAGAGAATAGAATAAAGAGAATGAATAAAATGTATTAATGTTGGTACGAGCTACAAACGATTAGAAATGATTAAAAACTACAATTCTTTCGATTTTCGGCCTTTAATTACGATCTTGGGACTGCAACTGCAATTTTTACATAACTCACTGTCTATGCAAGAGAGAATGGAATAAAGAGAATCCATAAAATGTAATAATGTTGGTACGAGCTAAAAACGATTAGAAATTATTAAAAATTACAATTCTTTTCGATTTTCGGTCTTCAATTGCGATCTTCAGCCTACAACTTCAATTGTTCTTCTAGCGTTGCAAATTTTCGGCCCAGAATTGTAATTTTCAAACGTTCCACCGTTTATGCAAAATGGGAAAAATCGATTTTCTGTTCCAGTTACACAAGAATGCTTAGCGAAATCAAACAAATCCACTCGGAACAAAGTAATTCGAATTTTAGGCCCGCGATTTCGGTTTTCCCGGGGCCCGAGCAGGAACGTCCGATAGCCGAAACGATGCGCCGAATAATTGGCAACAAAGTTACGAGAGAAAGCGGAAGGTATGCAAATAGCGGGATTTAATTACGCAAGCGGGTTGAGGGTTGCGCGGGGGTGATAACAGAGAGAGAGAGAGAGAGAGAGAGAGAGAGAGAGAGAGAGCAAGGCGGAAACTCCGTTGTAGAATGAATCGCGCGCGCGAATCAGGAAAGAATCCCTGTTGCTCTAACGAGCCTGGTGGTCCCTTTAATTAAATCCCGGTCACGGGCGCGCACGGGAGGAGAAGTGGTTTGGTTCTCGGCTGCTTTTCGTTTCCCTTTTTTCACTCTTGTTGCGTGTATCGGCCCCCGGATCGATGGGCAACGGCTCGCTCCCCCATCAATCTGGGGCTCCCGTGGCCTCCAGCGAGCAACGGGACACCCTAGAACTTATTTTTCAAAAAGTCGTTCCATGGCTGAAAGCGAACAACCAAGCGTTTCGACGAGGAACGTTGTAATACGTTCCTGTGAAAAATGACGAGGACGTTCGGCGATAAATAACCACCATATACAGGGTGTACGCTGGCGTCTTAGCTAGACAGAGTTTTTCTTTTAAATTGATGGTGAGTGGTAGGACATAATCAGAGGAGAAAATGGTTCACTGATGGACAGGATATTTCACTAATTTTTTAGTGTGATAATTACACCATTTACAAGGTGTTCACCGGCGTCTTTGTCGGACAGAGTTTTTCATTTAAATTGATGGTGAGTGGTGGGACAGAATCATAGGGGAAAATGGTTCACTGATGCTCAGGATATTTTACTAATTCTTTAGTGTGATAATTACATCATATATACAGGGTGTTCGCTGCCGTGTTTGTCGGACAGAGATTGTCATTTGAATTGATGGTGAGTGGTAGGACATAATCAGAGGAGAAAATGGTTCACTGATGGACAGGATATTTCACTAATTTTTTAGTGTGATAATTACACCATTTACAAGGTGTTCACTGGCGTCTTTGTCGGACAGAGTTTTTCATTTAAATTGATGGTGAGTGGTGGGACAGAATCATAGGGGAAAATGGTTCACTGATGCTCAGGATATTTTACTAATTCTTTAGTGTGATAATTACATCATATATACAGGGTGTTCGCTGCCGTGTTTGTCGGACAGAGATTGTCATTTGAATTGATGGTGAGTAGTGGGGCAGAATCGTAGGGGAAAATGGTACACTGATGGACAGGATATTTCACTAATTTTTTAGTGTGATAATTACACCATTTACAAGGTGTTCGCTTGCCTCTTTGTCGGACAGAGTTTTTGATTTAAATTGATGGTGAGTGGTGGGGCAGAATCGTAGGGGAAAATGGTACACTGATGGACAGGATATTTTACTAATTCTTTAGTGTGATAATTATACCATATATACAGGGTGTTCGCTGCCGTGTTTGTCGGACAGAGATTGTCATTTGAATTGATGGTGAGTGGTGTGGCAGAATCGTAGGGGAAAATGGTACACCGATGGACAGGATATTTCACTAATTTTTTAGTGTGATAATTACACCATTTACAAGGTGTTCACCGGCGTCTTCGTCGGACAGAGTTTTTCATTTAAATTGATGGTGAGTGGTGGGGCAGAATCGTAGGGGAAAATGGTACACTGATGGACAGGATATTTTACTAATTCTTTAGTGTGATAATTATACCATACATACAGGGTGTTCGCTGCCGCGTTTGTCGTGCAGAGATTGTCATTTGAATTGATGGTGAGTGGTGGGGCAGACTCGTAGGGAAAAATAGTTCTCTGATGGACATGATATTTCACTAATCTTTTAGTGTGATAATTAGACCATATACAAGGTGTTCACTAGCGTCTTAGTCGGACAGAGTTTTTCATTTGAATTGATGGTGAGTGTTGGGGCAGAATCGGAGGGGAAAATGGTTCACTGATGGAGGGGATGTGTTACTAATTTTCTAGTGTGATAATTGAACTAGCAGATAGACCTCCTAAACATTATTACTATTAATCCATTCCCTTACAGTAAAATCCAAGGCTTCAGATTAAAACATTTTGTCGAACGTTTTACATAGTCATCGATGGAACTTAAAACTATTTGCATTTTTCGAAGTACAATGTACCCTGTACAGTGGTTAGGTTTGTCTTGCATGTGTTAGTTTATGATGAAAAGGTAAAAATAATCAAATTTGGTGTAGGACACCCGTGGCGTCTCTGAGTATAATTAATATAATATTTGCTAAAATTGATGTATGAGAATACGAAGCTGCAAATTGGAAGTGAAACTGGCCATTCTGCTCATCTAAATGTATAATAGTTTGTTAGTAGGGGTCTTTTAGTTTTAAGCAATTTAATATGCAAGGTGTAGTCGGCCAGGGCATAATTCTACATGTAAAAATAAGTGGAAAATGTGGAATAACATTTTATCGTCTGAAGCCATGTTTTCGATGCAATCGAGTTTAAAAATGGAACGAATGCGCGTACTATTAAACACGAATTGTCTGACGCATCTGATCACGACCGACCAATTCTACTTACGGGCATTTAAACTCGATTTTCTCAGAAACGTGGTGTCAAACGAAAAAATCTGATTCCTTTTTATCGACTTATTTTTCAATGTAGAATTATCTCCTTGTATCATCCGTCCGGCCACACCATGTTTAATATAGCAATTGATAGATTTTTATTACTTCGAGGACGAAATCATAGAGCAGCGTATATAGCATACAAGTTTGAAAAATATTCGATCGTTTTTTACTCCCACAATGAACATTCGAATCCGATCGATAAATTGCCCCTGTCAAAGCGGAATGAAATTGATTGGATGGATACTCCTGAATTTCGATGGCTTTAGTATGGCTGCAGGAAAATGTGGCAATCGATATAGCGAAGTTTGTGGATTCGATCGTTTTCCTGTGAACTGTGAATTGGAGTTTAATATTGTTGGGTGGCTCCTATGTATTTGTGTAGTCTGAAGAGAAGTTTGATGTGAATGGGTCTGCGAATATAGATTTCTGTTGAAATTTATTAAATATTAATGAAAATAGAATATAATTGAGAAAATAAGTTAAAGATTAAAGGGAAAAGCAAATAAATACATTAAATCGAGATACGATGAAAAGAGTGTTTAATAGATTACAGAGGATAATTAATTAATTATAGCCACGGACGGATTAATATTATTAAAATTATTATACGTATATTCGTTTAAAGCTATTGAATGGTCCGCGCAAAGTACCGTTATACTAATTCTTGATTAAACTGTTAAATAAATAGTGGCATTTGTCACTGCGTAATACATTAATTAAATTATCCCATGTCCCGATTAAAGTAAACGGCATTAAGGAAATATAAATCGACAATTTCATTGTTATCATTTTCGGCTATTCATAAAAAACTTAATATAACAATTTCTACAATATCTTTCCTGTAAAATATTTAGTACAACATTCTCTGAAATATCTTTCCTCTGTAACACAAACATTTCACTTCCTCGCAAAGGTACATTCATATTTCATTTAATATTTAATAACTCCTACTCATTTCTCATATGTACATAGAGTCCTCTATTTTATCTTCCCCTATTTAACGTTGTCTTTTATTTCGCAACACTTAATATCCCAGCATACATTTCATCAAATCAAAATTTAACCGTTGTTTCTGAATATTGCAAAATCATCGAATATCCACTACAATAAATACATATTTTCTTCTAGTATTTATAAATTGATCCATGGAAATTTGCATGAAGACCTGTACTCAAAAGATTTAAATAAATATGCAAAAGAACAAGAATTGTCTAAATGGCCACGTTTGTGCAGAGAGCAATACTAATAGCAGCCTACTCGTCGCTCTCGAAATTAATGGAAAACGAGAATATGTTTGATTTCATGGATGGAAAATAAATAAAGATTTGGTACGGTTCACTGGATAGTGAATAATTTCTGTGATTAAACGCTATCGAGCGGTCGCACGCACGAATTCCTCTCTCCCGACTATGACAGAGGCGAGAGGGAGAAAGATTGAGAGAGAGAGAGAGAGAGAGAGAGAGAGAGAGAGAGAGAGAGAGAGAGAGGAAACGAACCTGCGCGAATCAGTCGCTCCTCCTCTCTCAATGAGACGACCGACTTAAGAGCCTTTACAGACCTTTGTACGCGATTAAGTCGCAAGCCTGTGACTATTTGCACTGAACTTCCCTCCGTGCGTTCCGAGTCATTCATCAGGGAATTACTCGCGCGATAACGTTGTCGGTATACTCATTTATCCTGTGCCTTCGAATACGATATACAGGGTGACATCGATTGACGGTGCACCTGATGCACTCATTAAAAATATAAAATCCTTAACTTAACAGGAAAACCTTGACAAACACGAGAAACGTTTCGATCCTGCGAAGATTTTATTTGCAAGGACGTTGCATCAGCGCGATTGGCGATTGAGCGCTTCGTAGAAACGTTGTTTAGTTGATAATATTATAAGAAAAATACACATATATATAAAAAATACACATGTATAAGGAAGAGTCTGTAGTATTATCCTGCACAAGATTTATTCATACAGCATTCACGGTTGAGTACGAAAAGTGTCTCAATTCTTCTTCCACTGATTAATTCGGATAAGGGTGTACTATATCGTGAATTAAACAAGAAAATATAATAGCAATCGCGTCGTGTTTGATATCATTTTAATCAGAAAACTATCGCGGAGATGTTGATAAAAGTTTCATATACAAACGATTCGATATAAATATATTATATCCTTTTTTATGTAAAACGCTGGCGGTAAGATATTAATTAATAGTGTCTGTATACGATGTAAGTGAGATTTCGACCCCGAAATTTTCGCATATATTAAGACATTACTGTTTGTGACTTTTTAAAATGTTAAACAAGCATATTGAGTTGTAACGTAACCAAACAGTGCACAGTTAATATAATAATTCCCCATTTGAATTGAAATATCATAGTCCCGAGCGGTGTTATGTTAGAGCAAATATAGGCGTAGCCAAAATGGCAAGTATACTGTGCAAATAATTACATCAAATTGCTATATAATTAAAAACTGCACTGTCAATTTAATAGATAGATGTTATGTCGAAGCAGACATAGGCGTAGTCATGAAACGAGCAAATAAACATATTGGATTTTAATCTAATAAAAATTTACTCTGCTACTTTAATAATTCCCCATTTGAATAAAACAATCGTAGTCCCGAGCGGTGTTATGTTAGAACAAACATAGGCGTAGCCAAACTGGCAAGTATACTGTGCAAATAATTACATCAAATTGCGATATAATCAAAAACTGCACTGTCAATTTAATAGCGTACCATTTAAATTATAAAAATCGTACCATCGATAGATGTTATGTCGAAGCAGACATAGGCGTAGTCATGAAACGAGCAAATAAGCATATTAGATTGTAATGTAATAAAAAATTACTCTGTTAATTTAATAATTCCCCAGTTAAATAGAAAAATCGTAGCCCTGAGCAGTGTTATGTTAAAATAAACATAGGCGTAGCCAAAAATCGTACTATCGATCGATGTTATGTTGAAGCAGACATAGGCGCAGCCACCAAACGAGCAAATAAGCACATTAGATTGCAATGTAATCAAAGATTACTCTGTTAGTATAATAATTCCTCATTTGAATAGAAAAATCATAGTCCCGAGCGGTGTTATATTAGAGCAGACATAGGCGTAGCCACGAAAGGGCCCGTGCACTAGGCAAATAATTGCAACAAAATGCGATAAAATCAAAAACTGCACTGTCAATTTAACAGTGTACCATTTGAACTATTAAAATCGTGGTCTCCAGCGGTGCTGTGTTTGATCAAACATAGGCGTAGCCACGAAACGTCGCGGGACCCGAGATAAAGTAGTTCCGGAAATGCAGAACCGTCAACTGGGAGAAACGATATTCCCATCGACGCTCGCGTCCTTCGCCCTCCTGAAACACGCTCGTAACGTCTCCGAGGTTCTCGTAAAGAGATCCCGTGGAGTGGGGCGTTGATCCGAACGGAGGAATAATCAGGCTGCTCCTTAATCCGCGTTTCCGGGCCGCTTTAAAACCAGGAATTAACGATCGAGCGGTGACGCGAGGTAATATCCGCGGTAAATATTTCTCGAAAATGAATTTTCCGGGTTCGTGCCACGAACAGCTTCCCTATAAATTTTCATTAACCTTAAGCATATTTGGGTGCCTTATAAAAATGGCAGCAGCAAATTTATTCTGATTGCCTGTGATTTTTATTACGATATATGTTTGAACAAGAAGATTTATCTGATTAGCCTTCACGTCAGAGAATATATTTTGATTGATCGTGACTCTTACGGTATACTTGAACGAAAGAAATTCGTTTTAAAAAGTCTCCACATGAACACATCGTTATAATTTTAATAACTGTAGAACTCAAATCATAGCTGTACCAATGAATTAGAATATTAAAAAAAGAAAAACTAAAATCAATTGAAAAGAAAATTATAATTATAAAATAAAGAAATAAAAGAGTTCGTCCAATAGAGGCGAAAAATTTACTTTATTTTTTTGCATGAAGACCAAAGACTCTGTTTTAGTTTATTATTATCTAGTAGTCTCTGATGTCTCCGGAGTATATAAATTGTTAATCATTTGGAAAGGCCATATTTAACAGTGGTAAATCTTTAAACAGGAAAAGCATAGTAGGAAACAGCGATGCTCCGAGCTGAACGCGTTTCGAGCGAACCAATACGGTTTCCGGAGAAACTATCGGGCCGAATGCTACTTATCTACGATTAGGCGACAAACGCGGCGAGCATCTCTTAAATTACGAGCCCGATTACGTGCATCGAGCTTTCGTGTATGCGCTCGATAACGAACACTGCCCGATACCGTATCGATATGCACTATGCACCACTCGATTGCCCTTTGTTGGAGAGACTTTCCTTAATACTGTAGGCATCCGAACTAATAGGGAGGTATTCCTGTGGTTAGATCGAGGCGTTCCAGATGCCAGAACCATCGGAATCATCATTTCTTGATAAACCATTATAGAATGTAATTCATCTTCTCATTTCTTAGATGTTCATATACTCGAGGTATGAAAATATTTGCTAAAATTATGAAGTGTAATGTCTATAATATTATTGAAAGTTGTAGAAAATCGACATGACTGTTAAATAAATTATTTGAATTACAAAGCTCAACATTTAGCTTCGCAATCTTCAGATCGAGGTACTAAAACACAGATCATTCGAGACGCACCTGGTATCTTTAATTTATGCGCTGAAACCACGAAGACTAACAACATTATTAAAAATTATTAAACGTCGTAGATAATTGTGGACATCGACACAAGCGTTAAACAAAATTATTCCAACCACAAGGATCAAAATTGAACATTCCATGCTCAGGCTGACATAAAACACAAATTATTCGAGTCTCTTCTGATTTTTTTTATTATGCGCTGAAACCACGAAGTCTAATAACATTATTAAACGTGCATTATTAAACATTATTAAACGTCGTAGATAATTGTGGACATCGACACAAGCGTTAAACAAAATTATTACAACCACAAGGATCAAAATGGAAGATCCCATGCTCAGGCTGACATAAAACACAAATTATTCTAGTTTCTTCTGATATCTTTAATTTATGCGCTGAAACCACGAAGTCTAACAACATTATTAACAGTACATTATTAAACATTATTAAACGTCGTAGATAATTGTGGACATCGACACAAGCGTTAAACAAAATTATTCCAACCACAAGGATCAAAATTGAACATCCCATGTTCAGGCTGACAAAAAACACAAATTATTCGAATTTTTTCTGATTTCTTTAATTTATGCGCTAAAATCACGAAGTCTAACAATATTGTTAAGCGTGCGTTATTAAACATTATTAAATGTCGTAGATAATTGTGGACACCGACACAGGCGTTAAACAAAATTATTCCAACCACAAGGATCAAAATTGAACATCCCATGTTCAGGCTGACATAAAACACAAATTATTCGAATTTTTTCTGATTTCTTTAATTTATGCGCTAAAATCACGAAGTCTAACAATATTGTTAAACGTGCGTTATTAAACATTATTAAATGTCGTAGATAAT
Source organism: Sphecodes monilicornis (assembly GCA_913789915.3). NCBI lineage: Eukaryota > Metazoa > Arthropoda > Insecta > Hymenoptera > Halictidae > Sphecodes > Sphecodes monilicornis. The sequence continues at coordinate 15,996,110 of OU565295.1, forward strand.
TGTGGACACCGACACAGGCGTTAAACAAAATTATTACAACCACAAGGATCAAATCTGAACATCTCATGTTCAGACCGACATAAAGCACAAACTATTCGAGTCTCGACTAATTTCTTTAATCATCCTACAGAACAAAAATCACAAACGACGTGTAACTTACACACCAACCAAACCTCGTCCACATTTCTCTGAAACATACCTTGAAGCACGCCCGCAACACCTCCACGAACAGCCATAATAAATTCAACTCGGGTCACGCGAAGAATGCCGCATGGAGTCAAGGTCCTGGCAGTCAGGATGCGCCTCAGGACTAATTTCCCGTTGTCCAGTTCGATCCTCGCTTACTGAAGTTTCCAGCAGTATCAAATCGAGGTGTAACAACGCGACGTCGTTACTCAGGATGATAAACGACCCGGAGGAAACCGTCGAAACGACGTCGACGAGCCTCGGCCGAGCTGACCGTCAAAAAAACGCGGCCAGCATTTCCATCTGCTTTGCATTCCCGCGTGTCGGAGCGTGTAAATCAGCGTGCACGCGAAAATAAAGCTGGACGTGCGAGAAAGAGAAAAAGAGAGAGAAAAGAGAGAGAGAGAGAGACAGAGAGACAGAGAGAGACAAAGAGAGAGAGAGAGAGCGACGTGGCTCTAGCGACGCGACGCTTCGGGGAACAAAGGGATGCGGTAACGAACGGTAAATTACTTTTCGGGACGCGGTTTAAGGATGACTGGCAGCAACGGGACGCGCGGTCTCTCACTACTTCGCGGAATTATTTTTCCTCGTCGCGTCCCGGACGTTTTATCCGGCTGTTTTAATGAAATACAGAGCCGCGGGGCCCTGCGAAACGCGACCATAACCGTATCTCGCCTCGAGCGACATCTTGTAAAAGACTCGTAGGGACGACCTCGCTTCAAACGGCGCCGAATAAAATCGCGAAAAGGACAGGGAGCGAAAACTCTGTCTCGCCCCGTAGTCACGGACCATAGAGCGACGGTTCCAGTTCGTTGCACTTCTATTCCGACGATTCCTCGAACAAGACACCATCATTCCTTATGTTAGACGGTCCAGTAAGTTGCGCTGGGTCCCCTGTAAGTTTTCTGTCACACGACGACCCAGTATTTTATCGTTATTTGAACGTGCTCCTGCTCGATCGAGCAGCCAACGGTGCTCGCGATCACCTTTCCTACAAGTTGAACTGTATACGGCTTCTTTTCATTATGGTTTTCCTTAATATTTGGCTTCTCGGTTAACACACACTCTGCTAAAGTTTGGGAAACCTGATGTCTCACTAATATTGTTAACACGTTGAACACGGAGCAATTTTGTCTCGATTTCTTTTTTTCACTTCTTATTTAAGTTTAAATAGTAAAAATATTACTATGCGTAAACCAAAGACTTGGTCAACCCATTTTTGGTTAATTTGTTTCAATGAAATCTATTAAGATACTGTGAATATATTTTAATGTTATATGAATTATATATTATATATTGTTTATTGTAAATTCGATACCGCCAGTCCCTGGGGACTGACATAACATTTAACGTGTTAAATTGGATTATCAGTTACGTCATAGTAATCATCAGTTACGTAAACTGACTATGTTGCAGAAGAGCACAGTAATATATAAAAATGTCCTGAGTAATGCTGATATTGAACACGTGTTATTGTTTTGATGTGAAAGTTCGAAGGGACGAATTAAAGCATTAAAGTGCAAGTTTGACCTTGAATGACCTTGAGTCATAGGTAATTGAGCTCATCTTAAAACGCACTATTTGATGGTGAATAAAAAATCATATTATTCCATTTAAAAAAAGAATGTTGACCTTCACCTAACCTTGGAGTGTCCACCGGGAAAAAATAAAAGTCCTACCACAACTTTCATTAATATTTTTGGAGATATTCGTCTGTAACGCTTTATAATTTCCACTCTGTAGAATATATAGGATTAAGTAAATTTAAGATCATCAATATATTATTTCCGATCTTGTAGAAATTATCAAAAGAAAAATTGCAATTCTATTTGTCTCCCAATGCTCACAATTCATATAAACAATTTTTACATCCCATAGAGATTCCCAATGTAATAATCAAATATCAAAGGAGTACTTAAATATCCAATTCCATTAAATATAAGAATCATTCACATAAACTAACATAAACCCGCGCGGGTTTAGCGGGTTTAGCTGTCTAAATAATAAATAGCAATCGTGTCGATAATATTAAAATAAAATATTCTTCCGCTCGAACCAACGTTAATCTAGCGGAAATTTTTACAGGTCATAAAATTCCTCGTTGTTCCGGTGAATTATAAATGATAAAGTAATTCCTGCGAGCGCGGTCGCGATAGAAATTGTACTGCAAGGGGTTGAAGCGAATGCGTTAACGTTACTGCCCGGTTTATCGTCGATACAGCAAGGGCAATAAGGGCATAAAACTCTGGGCTATCCGTGGACGTACTCGGAGCAATGGCCGGCTGTTTAAGATCCTAAGTAGCTACTTAAGATTTCGTGGGCTCATAAATAGTAGGGGGCTTTCACGTCGTAAAACCCACCCCTTACATATTAACCGTGTACGTCGTGCTCGCGACTTACGGTTGTGCCAGAGTTTCTGTCGCCATTATTGTGTTGACTGTGGCAAATATTTTACGGATGTGTTTGTTCAAAGTCATCGTGAAAGGGCTCGAGAGATAAAGAAGTCGAGTCGGGAATGGAATCTCAGATTTTTCGCGAGGACAATGAACCGGGATCATTTTCGAGGATTCTTCTCTTGATAATGTATCCATTCTACTGCTTCGTTGCAGCCGAAATATTGTTGAATCGAAGTTCTATTGAAGGTTATTGATTTTTAGAAGAAATTCGAGCATTGTTGTTAAGGGTTGCTAAAATGTGGAAGGGTTTAATAAAGCCTTTGTGCTATAACATCGAGTCAGGCTCGTGATGAAGACTTCGAACAGGATCAACTAAATATGTATGTTATTAATTTCTTTTAAATCGAAATAAAATTCTAATTTTGTTGCCAATATAATTAAACAAAATTATTCCAACCACAAGGATCAAAATTGAACATCCCATGTTCAGGCTGACATAAAACACAAATTATTCGAGTCTCGTCGAATTTCTTTAATTATCCTACAGAACAAAAATCGCAAACGACGTGTAACTTACGCACCAACCGAATCATTTTCGAGTCAGACTCGTGATGAAGATTTCGAACAGGATCAACTAAATATGTATGTTATTAATTTCTTTTGAATCGAAATAAAATTCTAATCTCGTTGCCAATATAGTATAGCCATTGGAGAATACACAGACATAGAATAAATACAATTATCCTTCTTCTTTTAATAAATTATGAATAACAAAGAAGTATAGAACCACTGTAATCGTAAAATAAATCGTAGCACAAGGGGTTCACACTGTGTGTACAGTGCATTGAAACTGACTTTCACATTGCTTTATAAAAATAACGGGAATGCGTCCATGCAAATTTTTAGCCACGTTTAAAATATTAACCCAAAGAAATAAATCTCAATAATTGTGTGTATATTCAAAATATTAGATCACACCTTTTTAACAATCTAGGATTACCTTTATTTTATTTGTTTTGCACGGTCTCCTGATTTTAGAATTATTTGTGGAGCTGTTGAAACTTCACAATTTTTATTCATTGTCCCAGAAATCATAGAAGTTTTTAACAATTTTTTCCAGTCATTGTAGTATCTATTTGTGTGTAATTTTATTTTATTATATAACGATATATTATTAAAACGAAATACCACAGGGAACATTTAACTCGATTTCACGAAACTTCCGAGAATTTAAAACACGGAAGAATCGCTTAACTCTCGTTTTTCGAAAATAACACTGTGACTGTATTAAGCGATTCAAAGGGACCGTTCTCTTCGTACAGTTTTCGGTCCATGAACTCTCGCTAGAAAATTGTCCCCACAAGCTAGCACTGGACCAGGTGCAGTAAAAGCCACGGTGAAAAAATTCCAAAACTTAATTGCGTAACTTTAAATTGTACTTCGCCGACATTTTCCCACTGCTGCTCATTTTGTACTCGTGCAGAATTATTTGATACGCATTTTCAAACAAACATTTGAACACGAGAACATCGTTGACAACTTCTTTTCATCCGGGGGAAAAATAGATTTTCATAAAACCAGAACCTAGCTGTAAAGGGTTGTAACCGAAGAACTTTGCTGAAAAGTTGCAAATGGCCTCTAGGAAGAACATTCTAGCAAAACCGGAGTTGCCATAAAAATTTCAATGTTACATATTGTTTTTTTTGAAAAAGTGAAGCAGTTAAAAATGTTTGTTAGACAATTTTTGTTTTGGCATTGTTATAGCGCTGGAAAGAATGTACTCTTTATTATCACTGTTCTAGTCTTTTCACATTTTCCATAAAATATTTCTCAAAAATCTTAATTCACATTACAACCCTCAAAGTAATTATTAGACTGCAGGTTTTTGCATTTATAGCAGAAGTGGTTAGGTGCTATTTAAAAATGCACAACAATCGAAATATTCTAAGGATATTCATGAAATAGTTTTAGCTTGTGGGAATGATTGACACTCGAACAGCGAACGATTTTCATAACTGTAAAATTAACGTTGTTTAAGACCATTCAGAGGTTTATTCATTTTTCAAACAAATTTCTGAGCATGTTTCTTGTAGACCTCTGATTATTATTATTATTATTATTATTATTATTATTATTATTCCTTCTGATTATTATCAACAATTTAATCCCTAAACATTGAGTAATTAAATGGCGACATATATTCTGGGTGGAAATAAATCCAGGCTCCGTATAAAATGTGCATGTGGGTCCCGAGTCTTGCAATCGATGCAGAAAACTGAGATTTTCTACCAACAGTAGCTCGAATTAAAGATAGTAGAAGCGTTAAAAAAATTTAAAAACATAACGCCAATTTGAACACATTAAAACAATTCAAAAAAGATATATTTCAATAGCTCCTATTCCTCGCAATTTACGGAGAAAATTTCGTAAAACGATCTACCAATCACAAATCAAAAGACCTTCCTCCCGAAGAACTCGGAACAAACCAAAACGAAAACACTCGAACCAAAAAAACCCTCTGCAACAAATAAAGTCCAACATTTGGCACATTGTCAAAACTTTGTCCAGAGAAAATCGCATCTTTCGCAACAAGGAGGATGACCTTCGTCCGCAGAGTTTCATGAGGGCTTTTCAGCGCTGTAGAATCAGGGATTGCATTAATCCGCGCACTAATTAGACAAAGCGGGTTTAATCGTCCGACGCATTGGGTCTGGCTCAATTAGCTAATACACAGGCCCGATTCGGTCTCGCTTTATTCGCTGCCGCATTGCGATAACTAGTTTCCCTTCTTCTATCCCCTCCTTCCTATATCAGAGCTGTCGGTGGGATCAAAGGACGCGACACAACGGAATCATTGATTCCGTGGAGCTGGTCCGCCGCCGTGCAAGGAACTTGTTAAACTTTTAATAACCCCTTCGCCGGGACAAAAGCTTGGCCGGAAAAATATTCCTCGGGAAAATCTATGTCTCCTGGGGGATGAAACACACCAACCCCCTCTCTCGACCTCGACAAAGAGAGAAAGAGAATAAAACTTGCAGCCGCCGCTGGGCTCTTTTCAGAGATCGAGTCCTCGACTCGGCGAAAGTTCAGACCACCCTTTAGGATGTTTCTTAATAGCTTCGACAGCGAGTTCGACGGGGTATTAGGTTACCTGTTCTTGCCTCATTGTCTTGGGGAAACAGCTACACTATACGCAGAGCGATGATGTCGTTGATAGGCGAGTATGATACATCAGTGGCTGTCCGGAAATAAATGTGTGAATGGTTTCGGCGCACAGGTTCGATCAATGATCGCGCCGAAACCATTCACACATTTAGTCTAAAATTTCGATCGAAAAACACATCTAATGCTGTCCGGAAAGTTTGCATCGGCGTCCGGACAACATCGGTGGATAAGTTATTAGGCTGATGCCGGACAAATTTGTTCGAAAGAGTCTTACAAAGTATCGGGTTGGATGAATTATGTTGCAAACTCTGTCTCAAGGGGGATTTACAAGGGAAATTAATTGTTGATCGATTGGACGTGTCTCTGGCAGTTGGCTATGGTTTCTTTTTTACTGGACTGCGATGCAGGTGGATATATTTGTTTTTAATTCTAAATTTATCTTGTATTCGTTATGTTGTGGAGAATTTAATTAAGTTTAACCCCTTGTCCTACCAGCTAACTCCAGATTGCTCGGCCCATAATAAACAAGAAGGTCGGTCACGCGTCGAGCCATTTAGCTGTTTAGCCGTGTGCTCGAACTTGCGCAAAGTGTATGCGTCTTATGATACGTATATTTCGGCGCAACGAAAGGAATTGTGAAATAATAAACACGTTTGGGCACAACTAATACTTTTAAGATGTCTGGGAAGTAATTATGATCAATTCAACGGTGGACAAAAATGATTTATAATTTGAAAGTGGATAATGTATCAGTATCCAATTTGTAAATGAATACTTAATTTAAATTAATAATGTTTTGAGAAAACTCGTAGAAAATTAGTAATCTTTGTGTTAGTGTTGTTTACATTTGTCACGGATGAAGTACCATGAACAAGGCTCGCGTTTTTCACGTTTGGTCCGAACGAAGTACTACGGCCTAGGCTCGTGTTGTTTACGTTTGATTCGAAAGAAATACAACGAGCCAGGCTCGTGTTGTTTACGTTTGGTCCGAACGAAGTGCCACGAGTCAGGTTCGTCCTTATTGTGTTTGGCCCAAATTTCTTACCACGAGTTCACTCGTTGTTGTAGGACAAGGGTTTAAGTTCATGTAGATTATGTACTACAGGCAGTTCCAACCAGTGCCGCCAGATCAGCCCAATACTGGGTTGATTTGCCTCTCCTCCTTTTCCCCTTCCACTATTACATTCCACTCTTTAGCACACTCCAACGTTCCTCACTAAGATCGTAGACCAGTCACGTGACGTGCCGCGCAACTTGTTACATATTACTCTGGTCATCAGAGAGGTGGTAAATTGTATTCCCCTCGATTTTAGCGATCTGACGACACTGGTTCTAATCAGTGTTGAGATATGGTGCAAGATTTCACGCGCATGCGCGGCGATTTCAACCTCAGTAACGTAAGATTCTCGATAAAATGGGGTACCTTGAGCACCCAGCAGAATTTTAAAAAATTGGTACGATTTGATTCTGAAAAATGAATGTATAACATGTGCATTTGTGTATATTTTGTAACTCGTAGGACACGTCCTGAAGTCTTTTTGTCCGGAACAGATTGTTTCGATACATTCCCGCCAGTATAACTGTCTCAGAGCTCCACTACCTCTGTCATTATGATATAGATACATTACTGTTTTGGCCGCGCAAGCGCGTGAAATCTTGCACCATATCCCAACACTGGTTCCAACCAGTAGCTCCGGAGCTATTAGAGGCACCTTCCCCGCTTAGGTTCTTCCCCCACTCTTAGACTTCATCGTTATAATGTATAGTATTGGGAAGCTCCCACCACGAGCGACGCGCGGCGCGCGCAACACTCAGTAACTCTGCGGCTGTCCATAGTAGTGGGGAGAGGTTCGATGGTGGGGACCTTGCAGTTCTCGGAGGGGAATACGTTGGAACTCCCTGATGTATTAGATCGTCCCGTAAGGTCGCGCCGTGGATTTTATAATGACAGTGTAATGTCTCTATCGAAAAAGTAGGGACAGGTTGTGGAACGAGAAGCTGATTACGTTTATTCGTAAACTTTAAAGGTGTGTTTCAAATACTAATTTGAATAGAAGGACAGTAAACGGCAGGAACTTATGGGACGACCTAAAATGTACGAAAACGGTATTATTTAATAATTGCATTAATAGTCATTCTCAAGTGATTGGATACAAATAGAAATTGCGAAATTTATGCATTTATGATCAAAATGTATAGGAGAAACACAAGACAGGAAAATCGCTATAAATAATTAAGAAACAGAAGAAATGTCTATCTTAGAATATTAATGCAGACAATTTTGATTTTGCATACAAACGCACAATCTAATCATATTGTTAGACGCATCTGAAGCCAGAAGTTAATTGATTAAAAGCATACAGCAATTTCCTCGACACAATTTTACGAAATGCTACAAATTCAACCGGTACCTGCATCAGAAACGACTCGACACTAATGCAATTCTCAAAACAAGAACAATGTCTCTTAAAATAAAATTCTACATATCGAATCAAGAACACAAATCTCTCAGAAACGCAATAACTGACCTCCACACTCGATAACGTCTGCCAAATACTTCCCAAACTTAATTTAACCCAACACGACTCAATACAGCGTCGATACAGCGGTGATATATCAAAGCAGAGTCTCTAAATGAAAACGGAATCGTTTCTCGATATATCGTCTGTTCACCAAGGAATCATGGAGGTTCTCAGTGAACTGCCTCAGCAAAGTATCGCCCGAGGCAGCGTCAAAAGCAACTCAAACACGAGACATTCATACTCGAATGCACCAGAACTGCAAGGATCCAGGGTAGTTTTATTAGAAACGTGGTAATGTTATTCTCGGCGTGGTTCATCCAAACATCTTGTGCCAGGCTAGCATAATCGCGGTATTTGTAACGTAGCTCTTCGTTGATCCTCCCTGAGCCTTATTAGCTTCTTAGCTAGCCTCCCAAGCTACCTCGTTAGGTTCCTCCCCCTCCCCGTCGAAGATCCAATTAACGAGCCCTCTCGTAACGACTCGTTCCCATCGAACGATCGCGTATCGAATAATTAATGCGCGGCCTCCATTTCGGGCCGATATCGCTGATTATCCCCGTGCAAATCCGTGGAGTTCGCGAATATATTTAATCCAAGTGTTTCGCACTGCAAATGTTTAGCATTGCATCGCTGCAATTCGCGGCAATGTGCCACGATTTAATACCACTCTGATTATTAACGAACAGTTTACGAAACACGTCAAAACGACGCGTTAATTTACAATTGTTAAGATTGCAGACATGCATCCACGAGCAATTATACGGCAATTTGATTTCCTTGGATATATGTTTATAAAGAAATGTAAAATCGTCTCAATTAGTGTGCTCTGTAAAAGTATTGTTAATTATCCGGACATTTGAATCATTGCTGAAAATTGGTAATATTTAAGTGGGTATAACTTCGTGAAAAACAGTCCTAGGACAATCTACCTAGGCTTATTTTCAAGCTTGGTGTTTGTACTTTCACAGCCCATTTTTGATTTTTTCTGTGATTTTTGCACATCTTGTAGCCGAGCAGAGAAAAATGCATATAGTCTTGATAGGATGGTGTAGTTTCGTTGAATGTTTGGCAAATTTGAAAGTCTCTACAAGGATGAAAAAATTTTGTTCGCATCTGAATCTAACGTGGATTTAAAGATTGTAGATTTTTCTTTAAAATGAGTGCTTGAAAATAGTTGTACGATTTTTTTTAGTCTGTCTATCGAATTTTAATGTTTATGCGCAGGATAGATATAGATTCCCTACATTAACACTAAACCTACCGACCTTTAAAGCTGATTAGTATGTGTTGTTTTATAAAAATGGTACGATTGAATTTATTTAGATTTTGTGCGATTTTTATTTTAATGTATATTTTAATAAAGCAGCGAATATTTCCAGTGGAAGTATCTTGATAACTTCAATAACTGTGAAATAAAAAATCCGAAACGGGTGACCCGCAGTGGTAGTCTAGCGTTAAACATATCAAAGGATCGTTCTTCCTCTGGAACACAGTATTCCTTTTAGAGGGTGGCTACCTGTCGCACCCTACACTCGGGTCCTGGATGGTCGTCCGAGAAAGAATCTCAATTTCTAATGAAGACTGACGGGGGAGACCGCAACATGAGCGTGTTTAACATGTGTCCATGTTTGACACGGATGTCTTCAAACATTTACAACAACCTAAATATTGAATCTAGATGCATACAAAAATTCCTGTATATTCTTATACCTTGCTCAAAAATACACGCAAAATTCCATACCAAAAGATGCACCTGTATCTGAGTAAAAAAAATCCAGAAGTTTCAGTGATCACCATTATCCGCAGATCAGACATATTTGAAAGATTCAAGTTAACACGTATGTCTTTGAATATTTATAGCAACTTATATCCTAATGCAATCTCCACCAAAAAATTCCTGAATATCGCCAAACCTTGTTCAAAATAGCACACGAAGGTCGAATCCCAAAAGGTGCACCAATTTCCGAGAAAAAAATTCGGAAAGTTGTAGAGATCACCACTAATCGCAGATTCGACAGCCAAATAATAGAACGATGCAAATTCACACGGATGTCTTTGAATATTTATAGCAATTTATATCCTGATGCAATCTCTACCAAAAAATTCCTGAATCTCTTCAAACCTTGTTCAAAATAGCACACGAAGGTCCTATCCCGAAAGGTGCACCAATTTTCGAGAAAAAAATTCCGAAAGTTCCAAAACCATCGCAGTTGCAGAGAACCACCCTTAACCGAGGATTTCGCCGCAGAAAGCCACCCTCAGTGTCCCCTACCAGCGGATACGAAGATAAGCCGTCCGAAGGGAGGCTGTTCCATTTTCGTGTGGGTGCAGGGACGTATAAACGGTGTTTTTCTCAGTGGAGAAAGGGGGAAGAAGATCAGAAAGAGGAACGGAGAAAGACAATCCAAGGTTGCGAGAAGCTAGGACCGGAGCTCTTTAGCAAATTACTTTTATTCGTTCCCGCGAAATGAGCTCCGGAGGAGCGTTCGAAGAGGTCGTGCCGAGTCGGGCCGTGTCGGGCCGAGCTTTTCCGGTGGCATCTTTTCTCGTTTCCCGCGGGAACGTTCCCGGAATCTAGAGAAAAATTTGCCAAGGCTTATCTTGGCGCTTCTCGTTGCTGAGATTTTTCTTTGTCATCGTTGTTCTGCCATCGTGTTCTGCGCTGTTTTAAAGAAGAGACTATAGGGAATTATGGTTTCAGTGTTGGGATTTATTATGACCGCTATTTGAATGCCTCATGGTGGTCTAAGATCAATATTTGGTACTTCAAAAATAATAGAAGTAATGTTTTTACAAGTACGAAAGAAGTATCATTAGGAATATATGAATATTTGCTGGTAAATGTTGATAGATATTATTCAGTATGAAGTAAAATATATTCGGTAACAAATAAATTCGATTATGTCCAACATATTTATTTTTTACGTATTAACGGGGTACGGAGTTAATATGTATATTTAATTGATTATATGGCAATTATTATGGCAATTACAATGATACACATATTGTTAACCGAACTCATTTATGTCACAACCTAATATTCTTAAATTATAAAAAAACAGTAAGAACATTTCAGAAATATAAAAATAATCTTGTATTGCCTCCAACTTAATAAAATTTGCACGAATTCAGATAAACGTGTATGCAAGTCCTTCATCTTGGAATTAAACCAAACAACTTTTATATCGCATAAAAATCTGCAGTTCCATAACGAGTAATATAATGTTACACAATAAAAACTGATTTGATGTTTTTTGTACCTAAATTTATAAACATGCTGTACGTTACATTAAAAACTGTATACCTTTAAATTCATTCGACTGATTTCGCCCCTCCGTGCAAATGAAGTTTTCGAACTGCTAAAAAAATGTTGCAGACCACCGTGAGGAAAAATTCGATCTGCAGTGAAATTTCGTGGGATGCAAGGACGGTGCAACGTAGATGCAATTGTTCTCGGTATGAGGACTCCGCGACTCATTGTTCCAGTTGGAGTCTTCTCGTTTCAATTAGGAAGCGTAATCTCGAGGATCGAAGGATCACGGAAATCTCGGCCGACTCGCACGAGATCTGGGGCAAACCATCGACGACACGCGTCTGATGGATCGCATGCCTCCCGATACGGGACCCCCACCGGTCTTCGTGCGCCCTCACGCGCCCTCATGCACCCTCATGCATTATGCAGCCGCGGAACATAGATTTCAATGAGCCGGGAATCGGCGTAGCGGCACGAAACACGTTCCACTGACTCGACGACGTGCATTTTTCATTCGACACCCCTCTCCCCCCTTTACTTTCTGTACACGGCAATTATCTGTCCGGATTTAAAAATTAATTTATGCGGCATGACACTCAGCGTGGCGAATGCGATTCGGATCAGTGAGATCAAAAAGTAATTATTATAATGAATCCTGATATTACTGGTTATGTTTAGGGAAATACATCGTTTAAATTATCTCAATGTTCTAAGGTGGTCTAAGGTGTTTATCTACTTTGATAAGTTCAGAAATATTTTTAGAAATTTTCTGACTATTCTATAATTTGGAAATGCAATCCTTAGTTGATGTGGTTAGATAATTAGTAATTTGTTATTGTTTGTTGGATTTGTTGGTGAGCTGTAAAAAGATCATGTCATGTTTGGTTGGTATTGTCGATTTTATCACTATACCAAAATATTTGGATATACGATTTTTTTTAAACGATATGATTGATCTATATAATGTATAAAAATGTTTGTGTAATCTTGGAAGATTGGTGAATATGTCTACAAAGTTTGTAATCGGTATGTTTGTTAGTTTTGTTATAAAAAATTCAGGTCAACATCTTTCGACAGACGACAACGAGAGATACTCTAAGCCAGGGATGGACATTTTTGTTTCAATGGAGACAAAACAGTCCCTACCATAGCGCCCACTGCCCCCCACCAGTATCCGCTGTTACCATACAGGAAAGAAGTGCTTGGTTGGTGGGAGAAGTAGGCGTTTGAGGGGCCCCTACCGTGCCCATCCCTGCTCTAAACAGTTTGTCGCTTTTTAGAAAAATCGGAGCAATGTATTTGTAAATTAATTTATTTGATGATTTTGTGTCAAATCGCCCTTGGCATTTTAGTAGTTATAAATAAAATTATCCCGTATGGATAATTTATTAAACGAGCGAAGTTTTAGATTGACTGATTTGTTCATTTTCATTCAGTCCTCGTTTTGACTTCAGTACTGATGGAATATGAAAATGTGTGAAACGGGCGATTTTGTAACCAATTTGCAATTTCTTATGGAAATTAAAGGATTGTGTTCGTTAATCTACGGTGAATCTCCTTCACAATTTTAGTAACTGCAAATGAAAATATCAAAAAGGGGCGAGTACGTATACAATTCGTAATTTCGTGAAAATTGAAATAGTGTATTTGCAAATGAACTTATTTGCTTATTTGCATTAAATCACGTTTACGATTTCAGCCGAATCGAGGTCGTATTCGCAATGGAGGCGAGAGATTATCTCAAATCCTTGTTGCATACGTTGGCTCAATGTATTCTACATTCAACAAACTAAAACTTAGTATTTTCCATTAACAAAAATATTCAGGAGAATAGTTCACTGTCGATTCAATAATATTACCATCGATTATGTGAACGTTGTTTCTCTGTTACTGACAATCTTTGCCTCTTCCTGCGGATTGATTTACAGTTTACTTCTTCCTCAGCGTCAATTGCATCCCTCAATTGCAAGTGCAGATACCTGAAACAAAACATTTTGTAATTAGTGAAGAAATTCTTGTAAAAATTGAAAGAGTACAATATAGAAATTGACGGGCTCATTTATTGATTTGCATTGAATCACCTTCACGATTGCAACGAATGTAAAATATCTGATATTGGAAATTTCGTAATCAATTTGTAATTTCTCGTGCAAATTCAAAGAGTGCATTTGCAAATTGTCTTATTCACCAATTTTCTCCAGAACAGCTCTACAATTTCATTTCACACAAAAATATCCAAGATCTGAGATTTTAATCATCTATCTAGATAAATTACATTTAATTTAGTAACTAGCTCGTGACATTTTCTAAAAATTGCATAAACGCAGATATTTGTAAATTAAGTCATTCACGAATTTGGGGCGCGAATTACCAATACGATTTTGTTAATTGCAGCGGAAAATATTCGAAATCCAGTGATTCTTGTGTCGGTCCCGCCGTGTTATCGATTAATTAATACATTAGATTGCGGATTTTATGCGTTTATAGAATACATTGATATACAAATAAATAAATAAATAAATAAATAAATATATATATATATATATATATATATATATATATATATATACACACACACGCAAAACGGAGGCGCGCAATTCCCAGCGAGATAAAAGGATTGAATCGTATTTTAACGATTGGTATGTTTTTAAGTTAACGAGTTATTGAAGTGACAAGAGATATTTTTCTTTGATTCCATTTCCTTCCATCTCGAATATAAACTATGCAGATGCAGTTGTTTAGAGAGCGCTTTACAGTGACCCCGACCCGATGAAGTTTAATTACTTCGGTAACCCCCTTCGCAGTTGAATAAAATGACTGTCAGCCCGGGCGACGGTACATGAAAGTCGATACGTAATTTTGAAAGCAACGAGGACTTTTATTTCGATCTCCGAAGAGCGAAGAGCAACGAGAACCCGGGAATACATTTACATACAACTACCTACATGCATAATCAGATAAATAAATAAATAAATAAATAAATGCGGAATGAAGTTAGCGTAGCTACCGGTGGATCGGGATGATTGCGCTCGCTGTGCGAGGATTACAAATTCTGCGTTTGTTTAAATAACTAACGAAGACACTTCAGCTGTTAAAATATTGGGTATTTGTTAATCTGGAAAATTTTGAAATAGCAGGGGAAATGAAAAAGTCACATTTCTTTAGGACGAACGCATGAGATAATAATACAATAGGTCACGTTGCTTTAAAATATCATACGGTAGCAAAAAACAATTATTTATTAGATATATTGGGATCTTTCACAACAACAGCTAATCTTCAAGGGTTGTTTTCACCCTGAAGAACCACAAAGCAACAGAAAAAAATCAGAACTAAATCCTTTAAAACTCGTGTTGACCTTGAAATGGGGGTTCTCGCCCTAAAGAAGCATTGGGTGGCAGAGAAAAGCGTACCGTTATTAACCAGTTAGCTGTTTTTGACGATTACAATCGTCATGGGAGACAATTAATTGCTTGCTATTTCTATTAAAATTGTTGTGAAAATTAAAACACATTAGTAATTTGTTGACATTTTAGAATATTTCGAGTCAAAGACGAAGTAAAAAAACGAAACGACGAAATCTAAGTGATGTCAATGTAATAAATGAAATATTTAAAAATTCTTAGTACTCACATATAAATTCGAGCTACACAGCTAACTGGTTAAGATTTTGTAGCAAGTTGACCCTCTATGTGGATCCTGATAATTTTCTAGGACCATAAAGGAACAGAAAAAAAATATTTATCACTTCCAGCAACATTCTACAACCATATGCAAATGTATACAAATTTCTTTTGACGTAGGTAAATAAAAAATTAGCTTACCAAAATTACTTGGCATATGCATCGAGGTCAAACAACTCATATTATTCTATAAGGGTTGTTTCAACCCCGAAGAATCAAACGATACAAGAAAAAATAATTACTTATGGCATCAATCATAATTCTACAACACATTCTGAATATATAAGGGTTGCTTTCACCACCGAAATTCAATATTTGATGAAGAAGAAATAATCTGATATTTTCATTGAAGTTGCACAACACGTAGGAGGCGGTAAGGGTTGTTTCCACTGCAACGAACAACAAAATAGCAAGAAAAAAAATGTATCAACACTTTTATCAACATTGTACAAGATATTCTAATTTACAAGGGTTGATTCGACTTTGCAAAACTGAAAAATCAGAGAGGGAGAAATTACCTAACCCCGGCATCGAAGTTGCACAGCACGCACGGGAACAGTAAGGGTAGTTCTCACTGCAAGGGCCGGAAAAGTACCAGGGAGAAAAAATTACCCGACAGTTTCATCAAGGTTCTAAAACACGTAGAAGCCCGACAAGGGTAGTTTTCAGCCCCGTTGGAGCAAAAGGTAGCAAAAGAGTTATCGTGCACTTCCAAGGTCCCTCGGCAACCCCGCGGAGTTTCAAAACAGATCGGAATTTTCGAAGTTTCCTCGTAACCAACGTCCTATCGCCGATCACCGTCTCGGCAACGGAGGTGTAAAACACGAAGCCACCAGAGTTCTCGAAGAGTTTCACCTTCGACTCCATCGAAGACGACACGATTCCCAAGCCGATTGCGAGGTTCGAAGTTCAGAGTCGGTGGGATGCTGGGTTCGACGCTTACAAAGGGAACCGGAGGTAATAAGGGATACAGGAATGGTGGAAGAGGACTCTGGACCACCCGCGGAACTTCTGAGAAACGCCATTCGAATATCCGTCTCACGTTTCTCGCGAGAATCAACCCGGATGATCGCTGCACGGCCTGCGGCTTTAATCAACCCCCCGAGGAACGAGACCTTCCGAGAGCATTTTTGC
Organism: Sphecodes monilicornis; assembly: GCA_913789915.3. Lineage (NCBI taxonomy): Eukaryota > Metazoa > Arthropoda > Insecta > Hymenoptera > Halictidae > Sphecodes > Sphecodes monilicornis. The sequence goes on from OU565295.1 coordinate 16,012,452, forward strand.
TTTTCAAGGGAGATCGCTGGACAGACTTGAGCAAACTAGCTGGAAACGAGAGATAGAGAGACGTTGAGAGAGTTAGAGACTTGTAGAGAGAGAGAGAGGATGTGTGCGAGAAAGAGTGTGAAAGACAAGTTTGTGAGGGACAAGGTGAGAGAGATAGAGACTGTCAGGAAAAAAGGGTGAGAAAAATTAGTTTTTTGTGTTTTCTACTTACAATTTCATACTTTAAAAGTGTGATCCTTGTTGGTACGATGTCTCCGAAAAAATCAATTGCTCGATTCATTTGATATTTGGCTGGTATTGTTGATTTTTTTACGACCATGAACAATTGATTGACATTGAAAATTTTTTTTTTAATTGCCTCTACTACCTGACGATTCTGTTCAGAAAGTTTAAAGTTTGTATGTTACTTTGTTTTGTTATCCAAAATTCTCCAACATCATCGACATTTTACGAAGGTCGGAAAAAAAAGACGAGTTTGTGATTTTTCATAAAAAAAGGAAATGAGTCGCAGAGGGAGCATTAAAAAAATTGTGCGTAGTCTCTAAATACCAAGGAATGTTCCCAAAGAAGTTTGATGTTGATACGTTAATTGGTTTTATTGTAAAAATTCCCAAATATCATTGCCATTTTACGATCGTCGTAAAGAGACTGAGTAATTGAGAAAAAAAGAATAGCAGTGAGATAACTATGGCAAGGGAGGATTAAGTAATAAGGGGAGGGGATGAGAGATAGATCGAGTAACAGAAAGAAAAAGTCATGTAGACAATGCAAGAGAAATGGGGTAACAAAATGAAAGCAGTGAATGAACAAGAGGTGGTGAGAAAATAGAGAAGTTGAGAAAAGAAAGACAGTGAGAGATAAGTGGTGAAAAAATAGAGAAAAAGTGAGAGGAAAGGGTGAAAAAATAGAGAAAAGTGAGAGGGAGGGTTGAAAAAATAGAAAAAAAATCGGAGGAGGCAGAAAATAGAAAAAGAGCGAATCAGAGGTTGAGAAAATAGAAAAAAAGTGGGAGGAGGCAGAAAATAGAGAATGAGAGGTTGAGAAAATAGAAAAAAAGTGGGAGGAGGCAGAAAATAGAGAAAGAGAGAATCAGAGGTTGAGAAAATAGAAAAAAAGTGGGAGGAGGCAGAAAATAGAGAAAGAGGGAATCAGAGGTTGAAAAAATAGAAGAAGAGAAAATCAGGGGCGAGAAACATTGAGAAAAAGAAGAAGAGAGAGGAAGAGAAGAAGAAAGGGTAGAAAAGTGAAAAAGAATTCAATAGACAGTGAGAAAGAAAAGGAATGAAGAACTGTAAGATAAAATCAGAGCAAAGAGATAGTGAGATAGAGGGGGTAAGAAAAAGAACAAAACTGACACGAATAGTTCGAAAGAAAGGGAAGAAAAAGTGTAAGTAGTGAGAGAAATAGAACAAGAATGAGATAGAGATGGCGGGAGGAGTAAGTAAAATAAGAGGGGGAGAAAGATAGATTCGGCGAGAGAGGAGGGTGGGAAACGGTGTACATAAGCGCAGCGAGTGTAAAGTTTTCTCCGTGAAGTTGGAATAGCCTCCGGAAGAAAGGGGACAGAGGGCGGAAGGGGAAAGAGAAAAGGAGCACAGCCTGGTAGAGGATCGTTCCCTGAGAAACGCGTCCTGAAAGCACCGGCCCAATTGCTGCGCGGGTATGCTCTCACATTTTCACGCCGGGACGGGAATATCCGGCACGTGCTTCCGTGAACTTTTAATCGAACGATCGACACACGGCTTAGAAAGGCTATACCGTTTGCCTGGTCCATGGCGAAACGATTCCGAGCCAGATGCTGTAAAAACCGTTAATCGTTGTTTATTGCCCAGTGGAAACGGGTAATCCTCCATATCCCATCGTACTTAATTATCATTATCGCCGGCAATGATGCTTCATTGTGTCCCCGCATTCGATTACAAATGTAAATATTACGTTATGACATGCACACATTTCGTTGGGAGCACAAAAGCGTTTGAATGTTAAAGAAGCAGTTGTGAACCGACTGCCGATCTTAATACAATTGTTCATTTTTATGAAAAATGGAATATAGCGAATATGGCATAATATTGACGAAAAGATTCTAGATCCTTCGAATTAGAATATGATTATATTAACAATTGGACTTATTAATGTTACAATGTAATAGTTTCTAACTTAATCTATTAACTTTATAATTAGACAACTGAGCTGCCTGCAAAATAAACATTTTCTACCTGAATTGCAACAAACTGGAGTGAAATAGAAATGTACTTACTTTCTTAGTAGGTGTAGTAGATTAAAAATAATATGTTAGTATTTCTCAATTCCTCTAATTTTTTTAGCGTTTTGTATTACACCTACTCGTTTTTGTCATAGATCCATAAAATCCGCTGTCTATTAATAATTATACAGTGTGAGTTACCTAACGTTTGCACCTTAAATATCTTTATTGTTTCTAAAGATACGTAAAATTGTACGTGTTTAAAAAAGGGTGGTTCCACTTAAAAAAATGAAGGTGACCTTGAAAATCTCTAAAAAAATGACATAAAAACAAAAATTTTCTTGGTATCGTGTGAGCCCCACTGAACTATTCATCTTTGTCCTTCAGACATTTGACGCATCTTTAAAGAAAACAAAGATATTTGAGGTGGCCATAGTTAGTGCCTCACCCTACAATGATAATCCCTTTCATTACGAATTCAGTGACTATAATTACTCAAGGTCATTCAAGGTCACGGACAGAGTTGAACATTCCTTCAAAGCCCGTTTACAGGAATGTTATCTCTGTCCGCGACTTTGAATGACCTTGAGTAATTATAGTCACTGAATTCGTAATGAAAGGGACTACCACTGAAGGTATTTAAAAAAGGGTGGTTCCATTTAAAAAAGTCAAGGTGACCTTGATATCTCTAAAAAAATGACATAAAAATAAAATTTTCTTTTGGCATCGTGTCAGCCCCATTGTACCATTCAACTTTGTCCTTACCATTTTACGTATCTTTAGAAACAACAAATATATTTGAGGTACAAACGTTAGGTAACTCACCCTGTATACAGCATGGTTTAGATTGTAGAATCTAGGATCAGCTTGTTCCGAGTTTGAAAAGATAAATAAAGACAAAAATTTGTTCGTCTATGGTCTCGTATACAAGAAAATCGAGTTCGAATGTTCACAGGTATGTATAACAAGTAGAAACGGTAAGTCATGAACAGACCTGTCATTTAGTAGCACGCCTGCCCCACTTCCAAACTCGATTTTCTCGTAAGCGAAGCCTCCGGCACGCAAAATTGTATTCTTACTTTGGCTTCTGTTCCACTCTACTTCTCCCTCTAATTTGTTCTCCCCTTTTCCACCAACAACATTACACTTTCCGTTTTCTTTCCCAACGCATCCATATTTCATGAACCGATCCATTAGTCAAATCATTTTCACTGTTATCATTGTTCTGCAATGTCTTCATTGTCTAAACGACTTCAATCGTTGCTGCGGATCTTTATGCATTTTATATCTGATGCATTTTATACACCTGATGCATTTTAATCATTTCGATCGTCGTCAGGTTCCTTCTGTCGATTTGACGCGGTTTTTTTTTTTACTGCTTCCGGATTAATAATACATCCTACGTGTCGATTTGTAAGTAGTTCACTGCAGTTCACTGCGGATTTTTATTCATTTAGGAAATAAATAGTTAGACCAAATGCGGAATAGAAATATGGATATAGAATAAACCACACTCTTTTAAATACAAAATAGAATTTATTCTAACTAAAAGTTTGAAGACACGTTGTGAGGCACGTCTTTACTGTTCGACAAAATATTTTAGAGTGAGGATCGCTCTGGAAAGAAAAGTAAACAATTGACTGAGAGTCGAGGGTCCCATAACGCGGACAGCATAGGTACAATGTGTCATTTATTTGTATAGGCGCTCGAAAGTCAAGCGATCGAATATGCCTACTGCAGGCATGTCCAGAAGTAGCTCACTTGGAGGCAAATTCGAGGGAGACTTCTCCCGCCCGCGCGTCTCGCTCCCCGTGGCGGCCGTAGTCCTTCGAGCTCCTCAGACCCGTGCCTACCGCTTGCAATATGTACCGCGTGTGGCGCGTCGGGGCGACTCTCGGACCCACGGTAGGCACGGGTCTGAAGAGCTCGGAGGACTACGGTCGCCACGGGGAGCGAGGCCCGCGGGCGGGAGAAGTAGGCGTCTCCCTCGAATTTGCCTCCAAGTGAGCTACTTCTGGACATGCCTGGCCTACTAAATAACAGAAGATTATTTTTGTCAATTTGTTTCTTGAATAAATTCCAACATGCGGGACAGTAAAAATATTAAAAAATTTTAAAAGTCGAAGGCTCTCAACCCAATATAAAGAATTAATAATAATGTCTTTGTAATTAATACAAACAATTTTTATTTTGTATAAAAATCGGCAGTCCAGTGTACCGTTCGTCCATCAGGAGATGGCAGTTATTGTCGACAGTGGGGTGCAGGGGACTGCGGGACTCCACTCTAGTCACCTGGCTGCGGACCCCACTCTTTCATTTCCGCTCTGGTGGGAACGGTCGACATAGGCGCTCAACGTCACCACATCTCTCTGTTCCAGTCACACTAATATGCGCGTTTCTGTCTTTGTCTCGCGATTCGGCCAATAGCGGTAGACGTGTAGCGCGTAAAAGGGAGATCACGTGGTACCTACAAGTTTCTCACTGCCATCTCCTGATGGACGGACGGTACGTGCACAAAGTTTCATAGACGTAAGAATATTTGAATTTTAGGCTTACGATTGATCTAAATTGTGATCTAAATTTTAACCCTTTGCACTCGAGAGGTGACTCTGAGTCACCGTTAAAAAATTGTTATACACTATTCAAAACATTTTTCAGATTGTTCAATTTGCTTATTGCTTCATAGATTATTAAATATTTAAATATTGTACGAGTAAATTGCATCAGTTTCATATACATACATTGTACAGAATCAGATAGAATTGAAATATTCAATAACATAATATTAAAATAAATATTGAAATAATATAACCTTAATCGATTTTAAAGAAAATTTGTGTCCGCATATACGATACAGTGGGTGTAAGAAGTGTTCGTAGACCTTATCTCCTGATGGACGAATGGTACATTTCAGCTATTAACGAATATTCTCATGTGATCACAATTTGCTATTTTCACAGAAACAATTCGCAAATTCAACCGTTCGTATGTCCATTAATATTCGTTACATTCTATCCTAACAGTTTGATGCAAAATATACAATTCAATTGATAACAAACTCCAAACTTTTATTCCGCGATCCTAGAACCCCCGCAGAAATACAAAAATTCTCTTCGAAGCCCTAATTACAAAATAAGATTCGCAAACCACGGAGCAGCAAGTCGTTACGACCGATTAGTCATATTATGGTTTGCGCTACAGGTTCGCAAGTTCGCGTAACGACGTCGCCGATTCGCGATAAATGCCGATAGCTTTTTCTTTCCGTGGCGAAAGAGTTAAAGCTCGAATCGCGTGTCCCCGTACAAAAGGAGACAAGAATTGCGTGGGGAGAGACGAAGAGAGACAGAGAGAGAGAGAGAGAAAGGAGATACAGAGAAATTGTGATCGCCGGGTTCATACGTACACGCGGGGCAGTCGCACGCGCGACCATCACGCTTCACGGATGTTTGCAGCGGGTAAATGCAAAATCGATATAGTCTCGGGCTTTCTCCGTGGACGAGGATCGCCTTCGAGGTCGAAAACTGAGCAGCAGCCACGACGGAGCAGATCGAAGCAGACAAAAGAAAAACAGAAGCAAAGCAGAAGCTGGGCAGAGCGGAGCGGAGCAGAGCAGAGCAGAGCAGCCTCGGTCTGTCCAATGGTTATTAATAAAGAATCGATCGGGCTCGAAAGTAGTTAGGGGAGTCGTCGGATGAAAAGCCGAGCCACGTTAAAAAGGGACGTGAATTCGTTCAAGGCTCCTTGCCGAATGGAAGAACTCGCGTAATGGTCTCCCGAATTGGATCGGCTCGCTGTCCAGGACCATTTATCGCTCAAATGAATACGCGAATCATTACGATTCCTCCTCATGATCCACTACACCCTTCGAATCACCGGTAGACTGGACGAGCGTGACGAAATGCTTTGTTATTCAGCGGTTTGCTCGCTCGTAGACGATTATCGCGGGCAGCTTGCAGAATCAACAGCGAAATCACGCGATTGGCGCAATAATTCAACGATCGGCCCGTGCTCGCTCTCCTACACGGTCGATAATAATTTGAGCAAACAGCGACTTCGAATCCATTAGTATCCCCGCACCGTACTACATGCGCGCACACACCATGAAGGAATTACGAGCGGGATTTAGTGCGACCCTCGCACACGTTGATACAAAAGCCATTCGCGACGAGTGGATCCCGTAACGAATACCGAAGGGATCCGATCCCGTGGCCAGACTGCTCGACCCTGCACCCGTTGCCATGCACTTGATAACTGCAACCCCGTTTCGGATCGTTGCACCGCTGTTTTCGCGGCCGAGATAGGTCTTTTACGGCCGCGACGAGACAACAAGCGATCGCACAATAGGCTGCACACTCGTCTTCCGTTGCCAACATTGACATTTTTAGGCTTCATGTTTCGACAAAAATTTGTATACAATGGAGTGCGAAAGTATCTGGCACACTTTAAAAACGAAGAACTTCTTTAAAATTTACTCGGACGACTTGAGTTCTTTTTAGATGTTAGAAGGATTAGTTTACTAAGTGATTTCTAAAAAAAAAAGAATTAATTTATAAGTAACATTGTTCGAAATTGCGAAGAAAAAGGTAATGGTCATGATTTTTAACTTTCCTATCTGGACCTATAACGAAAATTTAAAATACGTCTTTTATCGATCTAAGAAAGTTATGTACCGTCCGTCCATCAGGAGATGGCAGTGATTGTCGACAATGGGGTGCAGGGGGACTGCAAGACCCCACTCTAGAGGCCAGGCTGCGGATCCCACTCTTACGCTCACGTTGTGGCGGGAACGGTCAACATAGGCGCTCAGCGTCACCACATCTCTCTGTTCCAGTCACACTAGTACGCGCGTTTCCGTCTTTGTCGAGTGATTCGGCCAATAGCGGTAGACGTGTAGCGCGTAGAAGGGAGATCACGTGGTACCTACAAGTTTCTCACTGCCATCTCCTGATGGACGGACGGTACGTGCACAAAGTTTCATAGACGTAAGAATATTTGAATTTTAGGCTTACGATTGATCTAAATTGTGATCTAAATTTTAACCTTGTGCACTCGAGAGGTGACTCAGAGTCACCATTAAAAAATTGTTATACACTATCCAAAATATTTTTCACATTGTTAAATTTGCTTATTGCTTCATTGATTATTAAATATTTAAATATTGTACAAGTAAATTGCATCAGTTTCATATGCATACATTGTATAGAATCAGATAGAATTGAAATATTGAATAATATAATATTAAAATAAATATTGAAATAATATAACCTTAATCGATTTTAAAGAAAATTTGTGTCCGCATATACGATACAGTGGGTGTAAGAAGTGTTCGTAGACCTTATCTCCTGATGGACGAATGGTACATTTCAGCTATTAACGAATATTCTCATGTGATCACAATTTGCCATATTATTGAATAATATAATATTAAAATAAATATTGAAATTGTTGGAATACAACGATACCATGCGTCCTGGTATAAGTGCGTAGGTTTAAGGGGATGTTTTTCCCAGAGACAGAAGGGCCCAGGCGAGGGCGTAAAGTTAGGACCGTCTTTAGTCCCGTCATAGCAGCTAGCCTGAGCGCATCTTGCGAAGTAGTCTTTTCACATACAGTTATACAGTCGAACTATATTCGCAGTTTTATCACATTGTAAATTATACATTAAATACAGAATACGTGGAAACACTGTCGTGGATTTATTTCATTCCCAACAGAAATAATATAACCTTAATCGATTTTAAAGAAAATTTGTGTCCGCATATACGATACAGTGGGTGTAAGTACTCGTAGACCTTCCAACAACAATTTTGTTTGAAATCATCATGACGAGCCTGGCTCAGTACTATAACTCTAGCAAACTATTCTGCGCTCACCCAGTGTGTTCGTATTTGTCCAATATCAGACCAACAAAGTGACCGTAGTCACTGGTTTTTATTTGATTACTGCATGGCAGCGTTTATTGCAACTCCGATCGCTGTTCGCTCAATACCAGACGAACGAAGTGGTCAAAGAGGTTTTTATTTGATTATTGCAAGGCGGCGTTCGTTGTAACTTCGATCGACTGGACTTTTATCACAGAGCGTGCACGCGAATGAACAAAGCGACGCACGGTGCGTCGAGTCAATGGAAATTCAGGACAAAAATCAAATCTTGATTTTACATGACATGTACACGTACACGTTGTAACAAATTATTGTATTTTGAGTGCTTCTTTTCTCGTAAATTAGTAATTAAATTATTTAGAAACTAATGTTCAGAATTAAAAAGACAATTAAAGTTAACACGTTCGCTGCCAGCGTAGCACATATGCGACTACCACAATTTTGTATTTTACTTGTAGAAAATAAAATTGCTTTGGTATACGATGTTGTTTAAAATTATAAAGCACAGTACGATGTCCGGGGACATTTCCATGTTTATGTGATAATATTCTTTTCAATATTTTATAAAATGCAGCTGTTTCGTTTTTACCAATTTTCCACTTGTACAAGAAAAGTACTCGAAAGTCACATCGATACATGTCAGCTAACGAATCGTAAATCTGTGAGGTTAGATGAGCAAGAAAACAAATGAAGGCCGAATCTGGCAAAAGAAGGCCTGTCCTTACAGTTAGATATAAAATATGCCCAAAAAATTCTAATATTTTTTGTTAAAACAGAACCTAAAGTACTGATAAACCAAAATCGGACATTTCATATGTTACAAGCTAATAGAATACGAACTTCGATTTTCTGGCTAGCAAGAAATGTAATCTAGACGTGGTTGACACCCATTTGTTCATCATCTTTGAAATAGATACCCAGGAACAGTACCAGGATCTTGTGTGCCATCGTAAAAGTTGATTTGTTCATTTTTCGTCCATTGAACAACGCACTGTGCGTCGCACCATGGAGTGACTAATTTCGCAGAAATACGCGAAGCCACCGAACACCGTGGCGCCGGTCGCCACCGAGATCTGAAATCTCGAATTTTTCATCCAGCGTCGCCTGCTTTGCTTCCTTTACCAAAGGCGGGATGAAAATGCAGCATTCACAATGAATAATTCACTTCTGGCGTAGCGCACGCTCGTCCGAGGGAACTGGGCGAACCTTGACTCTGCGAAAATCTATCTTTGGAAAATTAAAACGTCGCCCGGCTGCGCACGGAAATCACTGTCGAGGGATGAAATGTTAAAGCACATATCCAATGGAGTTTTCCCCTTTGCCGTAAATAAATCAGGCATGTACGTATGCTTGCAAATATGCGCGAATCGATATATTCTGGCCATTTGCACCGACAACGATTCCAGCATCCGAGAATTCTTTCGATTGAAATTTTAACTGAGATCTGACTCAATTATTTATCTGCCTCTTGTTTGTCTCAGTTGATAATTAAGTATATTCAATATTATCCCTTTAAAAAGAAAGGTATTTTTAAATGGCATTTGTATCGACTACGACTACAAAAGAATTTGCAATTATATTGTAAATATGAGTTGTAATTATGTAAGATATTGTGCTTGCTTCTCTCACACTGTATAGACGTATTTAAATGTTCCGCGTGATCGGTAGTCCGGGGATAGGTGCGCGCGCAAGTAGCCGTGCTGAGACGCGTGTGGACCCCGCTATCGCCCACTCTCTCTCTCTCTCTCTCTCTCTCTATCAACCAAGCGACCAAAATATACAAGCGACGCTGTGTTTATATTTCTGTATTCTGCTTGTAACTTAGTTTATCACTTATCAATATATTCGCGTATATCTTAAATATATCTTAAATCCATACTCTAACAAATTATATTGAATATTATAATTTAAGGTAATTATATAGAAGTTGGTCCTCCTCACCGATTTTGATGACATTGAAATATGTTGTCAAGGTCATTAGTCTGAACAACTTTTCCCTACGTATGTTACCGCCACTCGGTTTTAGTTTTCGAGATATTCGCAAAAAATCTATTGCTAATACTGTATTGAATTTTCTCTCTTGGAATTTCGCATATCAGCATAGGCGATCGCTTAACGGCGCTCGTAACGTATTCTGGTTCTTACAAATGTTATATTTTTGTGCTTGTTTGGGTATTTGATACAATTTTGAAATTGAAATTCTACTCACATGATTTTTTCATTACTAGATCAAATTCTAAATGACAGCTTCAATGCAAAGATTATGCGAATAGAATGAGTTGAGGTTAGGTCGCGAAAGGGGCGGAGAGGGGCGCCTAACGGCCGGCCAGACCACGCATACAAGAATCGAAGAGTAGTCTTTGAAAATTGAAAGTTCACCTTATATATGTATGACCAGAGTGAGAACATGTTTTCTCTCTCATCTCCACAGCGTGTTTACAAAAAGAAAAGTAAACAGACACCGCGCTGGAACAAACTTACGTTGCCCCGGAGCGTACAAAAATACGGGAAATTCAATACAGAATTAGCAACAGTTTTTTGCGAATATCTCGAAAATTAAAACCGAGCGGCAATAGTTGTTCAGAATGATAACCTTGACAACATATTTCAAAGTCATCAAAATCGGTGAGGAGGGCCAACTTCTATATAATTACCTAATTTAAAAAAGCTAAGGTATTTTTAAGTGGTTCCTGAGTGCAGCAACTTGTACAGACAATATTTCATTCTGTATAGACACATGCAATTAAATTGCTGTAATGAACGTTGTTTTATTTATATTTAATTAGCGAAAGCAGGCCGCAAAACAGAAGGTAGAAGAAGGGAACGAACCGCATTCTCGTCAGTTTCTGGAATTCGCTCTGTAATTTATGTTTTCACTTTAAGCTCGCCGCAACCGTACCCGCGGAATTTGTTTGAAACTTGTTTGGAATTTGTTTCGGCGTTATTTCGCGATTCATAGCCGCGCAACAAACTAGGGACAATTGGGACAAGTTCAAGACAACCGTATCCTCATTGTGGTTCCGGGTGCCGAAGGAAACCAGCAATTACGAGCGACCAAGGGGATCGTTCCGCGTCTAATTTGCACATCGGTACGCCAAAGGGAATTTTATCCAGTGGGTGGCTAAATAAATAAGCCCGGTTGCAACGGGAAACTGCGAATGCAGTCGTCAACGGTGGCGGGGAAAGTTCGCATCGCCAGGAGCGATCGAGAGAAACTGGCGAATTGTTTTATCGGCGACGGGGACAGCATCTGTTACACAAGGAACCGCGGACCCAGAACTCTTGCTAACTTGGTTGCAACCCGGTGCAACGAGCCAGGCGCTTCTACGTCGAATTACGTGCCCGAAGTTAACGCGTCATTCTGAATCGCTGTGGTGGCGGTCCTCGAATGACAGAGCGGCCGGAAACGCGAAACGAAGATCCACTTACAGTTTCGCGACCGCCGATTTGACGGTGCTCACATTTCCGAACAGGTGAACCCGATATTCGCATAGTGGTCGAAACGATATACAGTAAATCTGATAAATATTCGGACACTGTTAAAAAGACGATAAATTTTTTTATTATTTGGCTCTCTAATCTAGACTTTTTTGATAAGTTGGAACAATTAATTTACTATATGACGTGAAAACAAATTTTTGAAAAAATTGTAGAGAAAATAATAAAAGATGGATTTCACAACTTTTTTATTTGGGCATATACTAAAAATTTAAAAAAGATACTTTTTGTAAATCTGTGTATTATATACATATTATGAAAAATTCAACGAAATCAATCTGTGCGGTAAATCTGATAAATATTCGGAAACTGTTAAAAAGACGATAACATTTTTTATTATTTGGCTCTCTAATCTGGACTTTTTTGGTAAGTTGGAACAATTACTTTAATATATGACGTGATAACAAATTTCTGGAAAAATTGTAGAGAAAATAATAAAAGTTGGATTTCACTACTTTGTTATTTGGGCATATACTGAAAATTTAAAAAAGATACTTTTTGTAAATCTGTGTCAATTATACATATTCTGAAAATTTCAACGAAATCAATCTGTGCGGTAAATCTGATAAATATTCGGAGACTGTTAAAAAGACGATAACTTTTTTTATTATTTGGCTCTTTAATCTGGACTTTTTTAATAAGTTCAAACAATTAATTTAATATATGACGTGTAAACAAATTTTTGGAAAAATTGTAGAGAAAATAATAAAAGTTGGATTTCACAACTTTGTTATTTGGGCATATACTGAAAATTTAAAACAATACTTTTTGTAAATCTGTGTCAATTATACATATTCTGAAAATTTCAACGAAATCAATGTATGCGGTAAATCTGATAAATATTCGGAGACTGTTAAAAAGACGATAACTTTTTTTATTATTTGGCTCTCTAATCTGGACTTTTTTGATAAGTTGGAACAATTAATTTAATATATGACGTGAAAACAAATTTTTGGAAAAATTGTAGAGAAAATAATAAAAGTTGGAATTCACAACTTTTTTATTTGGGCATATACTGAAAATTTTAAAAAGATACTTTTTGTAAATCTGTGTCAATTATACATATTCTGAAAATTTGTACGAAGTCAGTGGATGCGGAAATGATCGACAGGCGTTCAAATATTTAATAATCCCTAGATTTATTACAGTCACAGGCTGAAAATCGTGGAAACTGCAATTTTTACCATTTTCAAACGTTTGTGACGCATTGCAACAATCACGGATTTTCGATGAAATGTTCCGAATATATACAGGGTGGTCCACGCAATTGTTTCAGGCCATAACTCTGTTATTAATGTATATATGAAAAAATATCAAAAGAAAAAAATAAATGGTTCGAAGAGTGCTACATTCGTAGGTCCTTAGATTTTTTTTAGGTGCATGTTTAATTAGCAATTGCATAATATTTTAAAATAGAAATACATATTTTTTGTTGCATTAATTGATTCCTCTGTTCATTCATTTTTTAATGATTATGGCGAAAAAATTATTAGTTCTGGAGACAATTTTAAAACCTGTCTTTATTGAAGAAGATGCTCAAACGCTTCTCCCTTAAATAATAAACATTAGACTGAGCATCTTCTTTAATAAAGACCGTCAAAATTTAATTTAAATATTAAACATTCATCTCCATCGAAATTGTGAATATAAAAATTCTGAGATAGTTAAATTACATCTAAATCTACAAATAGTTATATTATTAACAAACTAGCGTGCACAATTGAACAATCACACAATTTTCGTTAAAAAATTTCAAACGTTCAAAGTGTTCTAACTCCATGAAAAAACGTCGTAGAATATTCGTTCTAGTTTCATAATTAAGCTTGCACCTTCTACTTTCTAACTTCGTTTTTTCGATTTTCTTAACAAAGTTTTTAACACTATGTATCGGATGAAAAGGTGAACATACTTTTTTGTTTCGAACATTTTGCAAACTCAAACGTTCGCATGGACGTTAAAAATTTTTTCTCCTAAATTAAACCAACGCAGATTTAAAGATTGCAGTTTTAGCTTTAAAATGACCCCTCGATGGTCGCTGTACGATATTTATTGGCCAAGTTATTGAACATAATCTCTATAGTTCGTACGCGTTCTACATCGTCGTTCTAGTTCGAAAGTTCGTACAAGTTGAAATTTTATAAAATTGCACAGTCAGCAATACAATTTTTTTCCCGCCTCGAATTTACACGAATTTGTAGTGGGAAGTTTTATCTTTGTAACGGCTATTGGAAGTTTGGTCCACGACACGTTGTCGAAGTTTTGCAAAAGAGTAATGCAGTCGGAGTCAACAAAATTCAATTCACCGGCCTCGTCAAATCTCTCGATTAATCATCAGCAAACCGCCAACCACCATCGAACCGTCGCTGCAAAACGCTTACCACTAAACCGTAGATTTATCTACGCCGTTAGTTGTGTCCCGGGGATCATGCGATCGAGATCATAATTGAATCCGGCTGGCTTACAGCGCGACGGGCTGAAACGAGTGTAGACACCGCGTAAAATATTGCGCGAGTGAGTTTAATTTACATGAGGTCCAGAGCTCGCCGAATACGTTGCATTCCACGAGAAATTGCAGTTTATGAAGAATCGTCTAAATTAGACATTTTCGACATTTTTTCATTATTTGATCTACAAGCATACTGCGAATTTTCGTGGAATATTTTCTACCGCAATTCCAGGAAATGGTGAACAAGCGGACATTGCATTATTTCTTTAATAACTTCAATAACTTCAATACGGTAGAAATAATTCATCGAATTCTTAAATTGCTTCAATTTTACTACTTTCCTAATACATTGACTGACAACGTGGCGATCATAATAATTTTTGAAAAATCAAATTACTGGAACTACCGGGACCATCAAAATGACATTATTATTTTTCAATTCGTGAAGTTATAGAAATATTTTGTTGGGCAATTTTTTAATACACATCTTTATCCATGTGTTAGTTGGACATTTATGAAATTTTTTGTATTTTTTTTTAAATTAAAATTATATAAAAAAATTTTTAAGTCGATCGGAAGAAATGGAAGTTAGATAACAATGTATTACTTCTTTCAATAATTACAACGAATCGAAAATAATTTAACAACATGCTTAAATTCATCCAATGTATTTACAATATTTTTCCCACTCATCCGTTTTGCCATAAACTGTCTATCTATATAACCCAGCTTGTAATTGTTAAACTTTTTGTACTAACAACACGAAAGACAGAAATATTGGAGTGATATTCGATGGCGCAATAACGATTAATCACCACGTTTAGTGACGTAAAGACATTTAACAATGGCTATTTTATTTTTCGCTTTAATCGAGCAACACAGATAAATCTACAGGTTTTAGTGGAAAACGTTCAAGCTACATAATGCTTGTTGGTTCGCTAACGACAAATCGATGAACTGGATGGTGTGGGAGAATTGAATTTTATTAGACGCGGTGGTTTGGTAAAACGGGACTTTGTTTTTTGGTGATGACTTTAAGTAGAATGTTGTTAAATTAGAGACACACTAGCACGCAGCATCTGTACTTCTTTTTTGTACCGTCTTCATTTAACTTATTTAATTAAATTCGATTTCTCTCTTCTTCTAGCTACCTGTATCAATATTTTAACATTCCTAGGTATTCTTTTTGCACACATGAAGCAACTGCTTAATTATTACAGATTTTATGCATTTCTGGCAAAAGTGAGTAGATGGCACTCAAAACAGTAAAAATATTTAAAGAATATCAAATTACTGCTATTTTTTTCTACTCATTAAGATTACAAGGAAGAGAAATAAATTTCTGTGCAACACCTGTTCCTTGAGATTTATTTAAATTATTTAATTAAATTCTATTTCTCTCTTCTTGTAGCTACCTGTATCAATATTTCAGCATTCTTATGTATTCTTTTTGCACACATGAAGCAAATGCTTAATTATTACAGATTTTATGCATTTATGGCAAAAGTGAGTAGATGAAATTCAAAACAGTAAAAACATTTAAAAAATATCAAAATATTTCTTTATTATTTTTAATTCATTGAGATTACAAGGAAGAGAAATAAATTTCTGTGCAACTCCTGTTCCTTGAGATTTATTTAAATTATTTAATTAAATTCTATTTCTCTCTTCTTCTAGCTACCTGTATCAATATTTCAGAATTCCTATGTATTCTTTTTGCACACATGTAGCAAATGCTTAATTATTACAGATTTTATGCATTTATGGCAAAAGTGAGTACATGAAATTCAAAACAGTAAAAACATTTAAAAAATATAAAAATATTTCTTTATTATTTTTAATTCGTTAAGATTACAAGGAAGAGAAATAAATTACTGTGCAACTCCTGTTCCTTGAGATTAGCATAGAAAATTTGTATTCTGCAGAATAATTTGCAGCCAATTAAAATTATCCATTAAAGTGACATTGTCGCAAGTAGACTGCGGATTTGAATGCGTTGATGAGAAAAATAAAATGATGCAATTTTACACTTTGACTGTCATGGTATATTTGGGTAACGAGATTATTTCTTCAGACTTAAAAATAAAGTTTCACGCTGCCAGGTGGAGTGTGCTACGTTTCTTTATGGTCTATGAGTTGTAAAAGTATTGAGAAAGTAATTAACACCATAAATCATAACCTTCCAGTTTCTTTTTCATTAAAACTAAAACTACCGAGCTCTAAACGAGACTGATTTCTTAATAATAATAGCAGGATTGAATATATTCAAATTTTATGAGCCTTTCAAGGTAACGTGTACTTGGATAAAGAAGAATACTAAAAACTTTCTCAAGAAAATTGTGGTGCGGTATCGTATTTCGTTGCATGGGTCACGTGTGACCCAACTAGGTAGAGCGACCATCGCCAGTATGCTACACGCGAATACGAATTGCCGGAAGCAGTTCCTCGCGAACGAGTAATCGTATCAAAAGTCAGTGTCACAAAGCTGAGCGTCACAACGTTAATACTACCTTATATGAACCTTTATATACAGTCGGTCACAAAAATATTCGGACACTTTCAAAAAGACGCTAACATTGTTAAGATTAGACCAAATGACTTAATTTTTTTTGAAACGTTAGAAGGATTAGTTTACTATGTAACGAAAACGTTTTTTTTTTTACAAAATTGCAATTGGTCAGAATTGCAGATAAAATACTGAAAACTGTTTTTACAACTTCTTTATGTGAGCCTATATTGAAAATTTAAAAAATACATTTTGTAGATCCGTGTCAATTATATTCATTCTAAAAATTTCATCAAAATGGGTCAACATTGCCATGAGCTACAAAGGGTTAAAAATGTTGAAAATCGTAGTTTTTCACGCTTTTCAATTCTTAATTCGTAATAAACCCGAAGATTTTTTTTCGAGAAGAACTTTTCTTCCGTATCAACCGATTTCGATGAAATTTTCAGAATGTATATATTTAACGTGAATTTACAAAATATATATTTCTAAGTTTTCAATTTAGGCTCACATAAAAGTTGTAAAATCAACTTTTAGTATTTTCTCTGCAATCCCGACAAAATTGCAGTTTAAAAAAATATATTATCTTGTCACATAGTAAATTAATCCTTCAAACGTCTCTCAAACATTTATGTCGTTTATTCCAATCTTCAAAAAGTTATCGTCTTTTTAGAAATGTCAGAATCTTTTTGTGACAGACTATATATATTTGTCAAGAGTGTAAGTTGTCCGTGTGTCATCTAATATATCACTGTCGCATCAAACAGATTGTAAGATTCACTCAAAATCCAACAAAAATATTTCTATAACTTCACGGATTAAAAAAGAAAAATTTGAAGACCGTCATTTTATAGTTTTCTGATTTTACCGAATTTTTATGATCGCAAAATTGTCAGTGAATGTGTTAAAAGAGCGGAAAAAATTGAAACAATTCAAGAATTCGATGAATTGTTGAAGTTATTAAAGAAATATTAAAATTTCCACTTGGCCCCAGATTCTTGCAATTGCGGTGGAAAATTTTGCATAAATATCTGCATCATAGTAGTAAGATAAAATCCTTGTGAAACCTATCCCCGCTTTCATTTCATTTGGATGGTTTGAATAGTTTCTTTGACGAATCGAAAGTCCATTTTCAACGAGGCGCCTCGCGGGTCGCATAATTTACGCGTGACGGGTACAATCGGCACGGGGAGGGGGGGGTTGACGCGGGTGTTAGCCACTGCGTCGGGTCTCGATGACGTCATTGCGTGACGTCAGGGACCGCAACACGTGGCGAAAGAACGCGAGACACAGCGTACAACGCCGATTGCGGAGGAGTCGGTTTCCAGAAGACACCGACGCGACAGGGCTTGCTCAGGATTTATAGCCCCGCCACGTGGAAGGGGTTGTCAGCGAACCACCCCCTGAGGGAACGCCAACATCCACTCCTCTCCCCGCTCTCCTCTTCTGCCTTGCGTTTCGAGCTGCAGACGTACCGACGCCCGACGTCCAGACGTCGAATCGAGACCTTGGCGACCACTGACCGTGTCTTTGCGTCCCAATTCTTGGCTAATCGCAAATCCCGATGTCCTTCTGGGTTGAACGACTCGAGACAAGATGTATGTATTCTTGACACTCGTCATTCGTCATTATTTCCTTAGACCGCGGATTTTATGCGTCTACGGCTAAAATGAGTAGATAGATTTTAACCCTAGTCGAAATATTATTTTTTGTTCAACTTGTATTATATGTAGGATCATGCCGACCACGGGATGACAAAAAAACCTTTGGTACTTTAAGAGTAAATATATTTAAAGACCAAGAAACGAAAGATATCAGAAAGTTGCCTTGAAGCGCGCTTCTCCACGTCTCGACGAGAACTGCCTGACGCCGAACGCTTCCCAAACTCGCCAGGTCGTCCCCATTGTTCGTTATCGCAACGCGGCGGCCGCGTTCGGACCGCCTAGGTCCGCGCGGGTCCCTTACTCCCGCCGACAAACGATGCCGCCGAACGCGCGTGGAACGAAGGCACCGGGAAACGACACAGCCGCACACGAGAGTTTATCTTTCACGCGCGGCACTCGAATCATCCTCGAACGCGCACAGGACCCACATATATATATATTATTTTTCAGACGCAAAAATGTCTCTCTTGAAAATGATCCATATAGGGATCGAAACGTTGAGAAGAATGTTTAAATAATTGCAAATTTGCTGTTTCTATAATTGATCGAACTGTGCGCCGAAACCACAAAATTTATTATATATTTCATTTTCGATCGAGAGGAATTTTACCTTTAACCCTTTACACTCGAAGCAATTTTAATTGCAAAATCAAGATATTTATTTCAACCTAGAACATCCTTATTCTACGTATCTTTTTTATATTGTGCACCTGAAATTAAAAGTGCTTTCTCACACAACAGTTGAATTTCTAGATATGTATAGAATAAAGACGAATTTATTAACACTGGATTTACCGGCTATTTAAAAATATCTATTTCTACCAAGACCAGTCAGAATGACTGGTCTTTAGAAAAAGTGCTTAGTGGTGTTTCCAGTCTTTATTTACTTTTAAAAAATGTCAAAAAAAGTTGAATAATATTAATTGTAATACAAAAATATATTTATAGACATTATCAATTAATCAAAAGCTTGATAGGACCAGTGCTAGAAATTTACGGGCCACAACTCAATCAACTCGCCCAAAAGCGAGTCGACCGAGCACGGCCAAGACACTCAGAAACCCAGAGTATCGAGTTCGCAATTACAGATAGCCAAGTGTCCGGGACCCATGGCGAACCTTATGTGCAGCCCAAAACTGTGAGTAAATATACAATTTCAAGGGCCACTAGCGTACTGCATCAGAATCATGATTTTCCCGGAATCATATATTCTGTCCCGAAAAAACGTGACAGTACTTATCAATTGTTGTAGCTGCCCCAATATCATTTCATCACATAGAAACACGCGCCAGTCATTTTGACTGGTACTGGTATAAGAGTCAATAACAAAAAATGTATTTGTTGCGAATACATATAAAATATTATAAAGTTCATAAAACTGATTCTTTAGTTATGGCTACAAAAGTCATGATATTATGGCGGCTGAAAAGTGTGTGAGAAGAGGAAAAAGGAGAGGGAATCGTTTCGTCCTAGGCCCGCTAGAGGACTCATCAGTAAGGCTATCTAGCGGACCCGTGCCTTAGACGCGGGATGTCGTAAGGACAGTTTAGGACGGTATATATACAAACAGAGGAAGATTCAGGTAGTAGCGGGAAAGGTGTTGTCGTAATGTCCCTCTGTTGACGAGCATAGGAAGTAACCGCCACAATATCATTTCGGGAAGAAAATATTACATGCAGTAGGAATTTTGAATTGAAATTGCAAAACCAGTCATTTTGACTGGTCTGGTAAATCTAGTGTTAATATGAAAATTGTTTTGAATAATGATATGGCAATTTCTACTGGTGACTCTGAGTCACCAATACTACACACTATCCAAAATATTTTGCGCGTTGTTAAATTTGTTTGTATTGTATAAATGAATAAATATTTAAATATTGTACGAGTAAACGCCACAGTAGATAATGTGTTAAGATATGTGGATTAGTCTAGAATGATTTCAAATCGTTTCTCCCGAGAGTCCCGATGATTTCGATGACCCGAAAAGGATAGCGTCGCCGTGAATCGTTCTCGAGGATGCTGTCTCGACTAAAGAGGATCTTTGATAAGGTACCGCGAGTAATGTCTGTTCCCGGCGCCGGCTAATCTACTCGGATCGTCAAACGGATCCGTGGCGGAAGGAAATTTCGATGCGCGACCATTCCACGGGGCCAAGCACGGTTCAAAGCGTCGCATTAAACTGAATTACGATTCGCGGCGTGTCGCAAGCGACCCGAGAAAAACTCATGGAGAGGACCTAACCCAGCGAAGATAGCTTGGGAAGCGCTGAAAGCGGAGAGAGCACCGGATCGGATTCTGTTAACGACCTCTTTGTTATCACGCGAAATGTCAAATTTGCATTCGCTCCGGTCTCCTGGCCGACACCTTGCTATCTGCAGGAGATTTTTCTGGGTCAGAGCATCCAACGCGTCGCCCACGCCTTTGTGATGAAAGGACGCGTCCTGCAACCTAAATCCATTGTCCGGTTTGCCAGGGTAAGATGGAAACCCGGTGGCAATTTCAGCGATGCCGTGCAGCGTCCCGGTACTTTGTGCAACACGTGTCACCTAATGCGGTTTTCTTGATCACTCACGATCCTTCATCGCCCGGTTGCTCGTCTTCTACCGGGAATTCTAAGAGTGGACTGTCCAGCTTAGCGAAACAACGCCAGTATGCATCCTGACGGGAATAAGATTTGATCCTTTGCTACTCCTCCGCAGCTTAGGATCCCGGGCGAGAGATGATGCAGCATAATTCGGTGCACCTGGTTTTTACAACCATCCGAGCTGACTGCATTGGTAATGTCCGGTTAAGGCTGGACTTTGACTCCATACTGCGAGCTGGGCCATTGGGAAATTGTTGCCTGGGAGGTTAACTATTCGATGAATGTCAATATGTTACTTTTACAAAGATTATCGAATATAGAAATGATGTTAGAGAGGTATACATGCTTTCTACTATTTAGTTTTGTGTGATTCAATCGTTTTGAAAGTCTTAGCAAAATAATATTGATACCATAAAATATAATGCATTTTGACCACACTTTGAGATGGGCCATTGGCGAATTGTTGCCTGGGAGGTTAACTATTCGATGAATGTCAATATGTTCCTCTTACAAAAATTATCGAATATAGAAATGATGTTAGAGAGGTATACATGCTTTCTACTATTTAGTTTTGTGTGATTCAATCGTTTTGAAAGTCTTAGCAAAATAATATTGATACTATAAAATATAATGCATTTTGACCACACTTTGAGATGGACCATTGGGGAATTGTTGCCTGGGAGGTTAACTATTCGATGAATGTCCATACGTTGCTTTTACAAAGATTATCGAATATAGAAATGATGTTAGAGAGGTATACATGCTTTCTACTATTACATTTTTTCCGATTCAATGTTTTAAATGTCTTAGCAAAATAATATTGATACCATAAAATATAATGCATTTTGACCACACTTTGAGATGGACCCTTGGGGAATTGTTGCCTGGGAGGTTAACTATTCGATGAATGTCCATACGTTGCTTTTACAAAGATTATCGGAATATAGAAATGATTTTAGAGAGGTATACATGCTTTCTACTATTTAGTTTTGTGTGATTCAATCGTTTTGAAAGTCTACGTAAAGTAATGTTAATATTAAAAAATATGGTGAATATTTAATCGGGCAATTTAAAAAAGTTACGAGCCAGTTAAAAAACCATACGCTACAGGTATATAATTACGTCACCGATCAAGCACTGTCACGGCCATGGGACGTACGAGGTTCGATTGATCGCATACCTTGCGACTTGAGCAAAGCCACGGATTATCCGTTCACACGCATACGCCTTGTTAGATTAAGCCTAATGTCTGATCAGATTCCTGACGCTGTCTCGATATTAACGCTTTGGAGCCTCGGGTGTATTAATTGGCTTCCCGATGACAGAGCTGTAGCTATTAGCTTTAATATTCGATGAATCGTGTGTGAGGAGCGACTTGTTGAATCGTGGGAGAATTTGATACGAATTCTTTAATTGGTCGTCGCATATTTGCAGTACAGTATCTAGCATAAGCACAAATAATTGTTCAAAATATATAACACAATAAGGAAAAAGTGATTTTTTAATATGGAACTCGAAGGTCCTTAAAAAATTATTCGATTGTGACATAAATTCGTTCGATTGCAAATATAAATGTGTTCTAATTTGAACGATTTAGTTATGGATCACCGTTGATGCAGACAACTGCGATTAAACGATAACTACTATTTAGGACATTTAGAGGGCAGTAGAGAATTCGCCCCTTAGAATGAACACTAGTTAAACATTTTAATATATTTTCTTTTTAACGTAAAATTATAGAAGTTTGTGGATCGGTCATCTTTGGATTCTATAATTCGTTGTTCCTTGATTTTTGCGGAGTATCATTCTCCAACAGGGAAAAACGCCTCGAAGCGAGCTCTATGGGGAAACATTAACGGATGACGCGCTATAAAGGTGATCGATCGATCTGACACGGCCGTGGGCATGGTCGCAAAGCCGAGTATAATTTTAAACGGCCGCGTGTTTTCCCGACGCCCACCCCAACCGCTCGGAAAGAGAAAAAGATCGGAAATTCGAATACGAGTCGTTAACGGTGACGTCAACGGGTGTGTACTGGCTACAAGGATCGCATCACATCCGACGTCATCGTAAACCGCCATGGTGGAATCTCACCGTAACATCCACATCCCATTATATAGCCGGGGAAATCATTCTAAAATTACATCGGCCTATCGGAATGGAAATAGAGAGCTGCAATATTTTCTATAACGAGACACGTTGCAGGTCTGCAGATGCAGTTCCAATTATTTTTATAGGAAACTGCTCGGTGAAATCTGTTAAGGGGTAGCTTAACCCCTTCTTCGTTCGATGATGGTAGAAATAATTGTGGAAGGATGAACTGGAAGAAATTATTTAAAAAATTAAAAGTGTATACGAGTCTGTTGTTTAATAGTAGAAATTTTTTGGGCCATTTCTGAGACATAAATAATTATGAAATTTTGTATGCAAATAGAACAAGTCACCTGAAATATATACAGGATGTTCACGCTATCACTAGCCAGCGTTTTTCTTGCAAATAATAAATATTAGAAAAAAATGATAGAGGAAGAAGTAATACTGTTTTTTTGGCAAGAACATAATGGCGTATGTAATTTTCTTGTGTTTGCACTATTTTCATAGAAATGAAGGTGTTTACGCCCGCGGTTGATCAGATGATCGTTCGGGCCTTGAATGAATTCGCACTGCGAGGTGCCCGCTAATATATTGAACTCGAAGGACCACCTTCCTTTGACGGAAGGACTAAGACAAACAATTTGTAAAAACTACTGTTTATTTACCGTAACAAACTACACATTGCAGTTGTCGGGTGATGTACAAAAAAAGCTGTTTTTAAACTATATGAGAATTAACTTCTCTGACTGCTTCTATGGCTACACAGTAGAGAGCGATATAAGTATTTCAATGTTCTTGTTAATTCTGAGGAAGAGACCGAGAGTTCGCCAATTTAACACCTCGGTTCTCCCTTCCTAATGGAAAACTTATCCCTACTCTATGAAAATTAAGGGTGGGCGGAAGCTAAAACTAAATCTAAGAAAACGGGCCCAGCAAATCGGAGGAGTCACGGGCGTTACAAAACGCATAGGCGCAACGGGCTAAAGGAGGGGGTGTTCGCGACGCTGCCAGGGTGTTCAAACCTGCGAAGAGCGAAGCCTGGGGAATCGCAGGCATCTGGCAGCGATACCGCGCTAAGGCCCCGAGTGTCCAGCCGCGCCGATTCGAAGAAACTGAAATACAAAAGAAGCAGATGTTTTATGGTGGGGACTGCGCTCAAGATGTGCAAATACCATCTTGTGCCCTAGGTCGGAGCGGCAATTGCACTAACAAAAGAAAACGGTGACAGGCCCATACCGTAGCCAGATTGCAATGAGCCGCGTACCGACTCTAAGACACAATAGCGATGGCCCATCATAAAACATCGCCCGAAGCTGGCCGGTACAGAAGGTGACCTTCAATTTCTTAAACGAAATGCTATGTATTTGTTTATATCATATGAAAGCGTGTGTCAAAACAAATTTATTTGTATACAACACAATGACCTTCAAGGTCATACAAGGTCAGAAATGACAGGAAAATTTTGAATATTTCGTACGTAATATTTCGTAAAGATATCATTCACGATACACAACGCTCAGAAATATAAACGACTTGCAAAGGAAACTATTGCGATCATGTGCATTAATATTTCGGACAACGTTAGAAGAAGCTAACAAGAATGTAATTAATAGAGCCGAAATATGTAGTCATGCCCAAGGAAGTTATATTGAAGATTTACTATAGCCTCGTCGATAAAGTATACTTGTAAACGCATTAGTACGAAATGTTCAAAATGTTTCTTCCATTTCTGACCTTGTGTGATCTTGAAGGTCATTGTGTCGTATACGAATGAATTTGTCTTGACACGCGCTTACATATGGTATCAAAAAATATTGTATAGCATTCCATTTACAAAAATTGGAGGTCACTGACATTTTCATGAAAATAGTGCAAATACAAAAAACATACATACGCCATTACGTTGTTTGCAAAAAACAGTATTACTTTATCCTTTTTCATTTTTTTTCAAATATTTATTATTTGCAAGAAAAGCTCTGGCTAATTATAGCGCGAACACTCTGTATATTATAGCGCAGGGAACCGAAAAATGACTTAGATCGAGGAATTACTGTATTACTTTTTCCTCTTTCATCTTTTTCTAATATTTATTATTTGCAAGAAAAACGCAGGCTAGTAATAGCGTGAACACTCTGTATACCTATGTGTGTTTCATTTACATCAGAGGTGATGTTTTAGGGGATGCAATTTCGCGGGGGATAATGTAGAATTTTCAAAGGCTAATTTCATCTACTGAATTCGTTTTATTTTACTATCGAAACGTGTATTTGAAATAGGTGAAATTGTACATAGAAGCATGTTGAATATGTGAAGGTAAATATCAACCCCTCAATTCCACCATGCTACAAAATATAATGGCAAGAAATGTGCTTGTGTTACATGATCATCACTTCTAAAAGATCAAGATTAAATACAAGTATCACACTTTTCGTTCAAGATACAATAAATCGGCTAAAAAAAAATCGTAGATCAACTTTTGAGTGCTCATTGGATAGGGGAGACTTCCTTCTAAACGATCGCGATGGACATCGAAATAAATTATTTAAACAGCGCCAAGTCGTTCAAACAGTATGACAGGTGCAAGAGACTCTTGCGTCGAGCTGCATCCGTTCTGCAACTTATTTATCCTCGTGAATCTTGGTATTTCATGGCTCGGAGATGACGATGGAACAGCAGGGGTAGCCTGGTTAACGAAACCGGAAGCGACCGTGATTTCCGGCTGTCGTTGTCGTCAGTCAGGACAATGTTAATGGAGGGGGGTGAGGGTGGAGGGGGGCGTTGGAGTGAGCCGAAAACGAACAAGCGGAAGATTCTCCTCTGATTGGGGCCGATGCTCGTAAATGAGCTATCGGAGTTTACGTTCTAATGACAGCGAAACGTGCGCCGAATGCATTTCTGCCGGGAATCGGGCCAGCGTGCGCGACATACCAAACCGGAAATCGATGACCGTGCAACAACGGCGACACAATGAATTTCGCCCGCGCCAATTCCCACCTTGCAACACCACCCCTCCCTCCGCGCCCCTGCAACCGATTGCGCGCGTTAAAAAGTTTACCGCGGGCCGATATGCACCCGGAAATGCACTCGCTCCGGTCCCCCCCATGCTCGTTCAAACGAACGGCATTAAACGATCAATCGGTTAATTCCCCTCTCTGACCCGCGCGAGATTAACAAAAATTTCATTAACGCCCGACGGGCCAGACCACGCGTTCGCTTTTCTAATTGTTCGAATCGGCCGCGCGCGATCCAATTAATATTTGTCCATCGAATAACCGCCGATTTTACCCGATCGACAATCCCGATTTACGGATCGAATAATGAAGAAGATCATGTGTGCTCGAATCTCGTACTCGCGAATCCGCGAAATTTATTTATTAATTCCAGTTATACATTATTTCCGGATCTAGATTTTGTTTGTCGATGAAAAAAGCTGCTATTGTATCTTAATCAATTGTTAGTCCAATGTTCTTCGCAATGATGAATTCTAGCGGAGCTTATGACAATCGGATGACAATGAATCATTTCCGATGGGTGAAAATAAAATACGAATTAAATAATGTGTTCAGGTTATTATTGGACACTTAAACCAATAATTTTCTATCGGAGGGTGTTAACGACTAAGTCGGATTGTTAGATCAGTTAGATGCATAAAGTAACAACTTTCGATTAGAGGGCGTTGGTGAGATATTAATGAATATGATGTCGATCTAAAAAATAATTTCTAACGATTAAAATTAAACTAGGAATTCAGGGATGTCTTCAGATTAGTGAACACATAAACCAGCAATTTTCTATCAGAGGGTGTTAATGACTAAGTCGGATTGTTAGATTAGTTAGATGCATAAAGTAACAACTTTCGATTAGAGGGCGTTGGTGAGAAATTGACGAATATGATGTAGAACTAAAAAATAATTTCCAACGATTAAAATTAAACTTGGAATTAAGGGATGTCTTCAGAACCAGTGTGATGTCGATCTAAAAAATAGTTTCCAACGACTGAAAATAAACTAGAAATTAAAGTGTCTCAAGATTATTAGATACATAAACCAACAATTTTCTACCAAAAGGGTGTTGTCGAGAAATTAATAAATGTAAATAATTTAGATAAAAAACTAATTGTTAACAACTACACATAAAT
Source organism: Sphecodes monilicornis (assembly GCA_913789915.3). Lineage (NCBI taxonomy): Eukaryota > Metazoa > Arthropoda > Insecta > Hymenoptera > Halictidae > Sphecodes > Sphecodes monilicornis. Next base: position 16,039,467 of record OU565295.1, read on the forward strand.
TAGGAATTAAACAATATTGAACACACGAACCAACAATTTTCTATCCGACATTTCGATGACAAATTAACACGTTAAGCGCCACGCCAGCACGTGATAATATTCCAAGAATTCGAATCAATTTTTTAATGGAATCCGTAACTGAAAAGTCAAGATTCATTACAATCACTGCTTTTCTAACTTTCTTATAATTCGAAGGTCCAAACAAAATGTTGATTTACTCCACCTGCCACTCTACGAAATAACGTTGAAATCTAGTAAAAAAATTGTGTCAGCCACGTATGACTGACGTGGCAGTGAACGTGTTAGCCAGTATGATGTCTATCTAAAAAAATAATTTCCAACCATTGAAAATAAACTAGGAATTAAGTACTATCCTCAGATTAGTGGACACACGAACCAACAATTTTGAAGGCAGTATCAACAATAAACTGATTAGTGTGATATGGGTCGCGTCTTCCATTTTCAAAGATGAGACGTACGGTGCTGGTTTAAGATAACTGAGAATTTATCAGCGGTCGGGGCCATGTTCTGTCTGTAGATCATGAGCTACGGAGTACGGGATCTCCCAGGAAGTTCCTTGCCTCCATGCACTCGCCGAGTTCTGATTAATAGTTACGTCCTGGGCTATATCTTCACCCCTGTCTCTCTCTCTTTCTCTCTCTCTCGCTCTCTCTCTTTCTCTCTAGCCACAAGAACCGCGTGTCTCTTCTATCTACGTTACCCTTCGTTCATTGCGTCGTTGCCTCTCTACGACCCGGTTTAAGTATCCCGTCGACCTTAACCTCGACTAATCAGCCAAGGACGCGGGTGCGGGGGCGTCGGTGGATCGTGTACCAAATTCATTGCCGAAAACAGAGTCATCGGGTAACTCGCCTCGATAACTTCCACTGATGCGCCCTCGTTAATTAACTTTTCGCTACACCATTTATTCCTTTCTCCTCTTTTCTCATCCCCGAAAACAATATCGTTATCGTTAGACTATGAATCTTTATGCAAAATAGAAATTTCGTTGAATCGGAAGAAATATTATCTTTTCCATTTTCACACGTTGATCGATCACTCGACAATCACAAAAATTATACAGACTGAAAGCAATTTATTTAACAAAACAAAAACTGAGAACTTTAGTTTCGTGATATTAATTACTGTTTCAAACGTCTTCTATTCCTCAGATCATGAACTTTTGTATACTCAATGTGTTAAATATCGTCTACTCAATTTTGTCATAAATGCATTTAATCCGCAGTTTAGTTAAAACGATCAGAGCGAGAATTTTATTAGAACCACTAATACGAAATTTCCAATTCATTTGCAATTGCATTTCCAAACGATTTCTGAGTGAATGTTCTCCCTTAACTGGTATAAGGGATTCCTCGCCACTCCAACAAATTTCATCGACATCGGTAAACGTTGTTATGAGCTACAAGCATTTAAAGGTGCGAGCTTAAGCGTGAAAGTTGAAGATTTTCGGCCATTTCAGGGAATTTTGCCCTTATATGATCAGTAGACTGCGGATCTTTATGCATTTATAATATGTCGAAATATGCAAAATATATGCAATATATATATGTACGATGTATGCAAGGTATATGCTAAATACATGTTTATATATTTGTTATAATTTGAATTACAATATACAACAATAGTTTTTCTACATTGTCGATTGTAAATTGACGCCTCTTGTCTGTTAAAATTCATTTATAACGCTGAAAAAGAGCGTTCTACATCACGTAATGTTATAGGGGCATATTTAAATTTACCCCAATGATGTGCCAGAACCTCTCGCGATCCTTCAACGTGTTCACCCTTCAAAATCTTGTTTATTTTTAATAATACATTAAAGTGTACATTTCGTTTTAATACAGATTCCATTTTATGTATAACCTTTTCTCCATAATCACCGGGAATACTTTTTAAATTGTCTGTAACTGTAGTTACCAAATCTATAGATTCCGTTAGAGGTAATCCTATTGTTTCCAATTTCTTCATGGCCTCAGGTAACATTTGGAAATGGCTCTGAAGAAATGTTAAATTTTGTTGTAAATACTGACATCGTAATGCTTCTTTCGCCGATTTAATTGACCAAGCCTCCTTTTCATCGAACGATTCTATGACGTCTTTTATTCCTTCTAAATGCGTTGCATAAAAAAATGCTGCTTCCAACCAAGTTCCCCATCTTGTTATTACAGGTTCTGGTGGCAATGGCATATTTTGTAATTTATTTTTATAAATTTCGACGCGTAGTGGAGCTTTAAAAAATAATTTTTTAACAGCAGATATTAATTTATTAACAGCAGGGAATTGCAGTCGCACTTCCTCAGCAATTCGGTTTAGTCCATATACCAAACAAGTTATGTGCAACAAATTTGGCACATCAATCATACTTATTCTGGCGTAGCATTAAATAGTCGAATATATACTTATGCAAAATTTATGCATTCATGCAAGAAATATGCTCTTATGCAAAACATGCAATATTGAAAATATGCAAAATAAAAAATATATTTTTGAAATAACCCAATCATGACCTAAATTTCTGTCCAGGTCCGATTGATCTAACTGTTTTCTATAAAAATATGCATTTGCATAAACATCCGCAGTCTAGTGATCAGTGTGATCACCTTTAAATGTTTTTAGCTCACCACAACGTTAACCGATGTCGATTAAATTTTTTACCGTGTGTATAATTGACATGGGTTTACAAAATTCAGTGATTCAAATTTCGTTACAAACTCGCATAAAAATGTTGAAAAAATTGAATTCTATTGTTTTCTTCACAATTCCGACCAATAGCAATTTTCCCAAAATTTTATTCACCTGTTATTCAATAAACTAACGTTTCTACCACGTTAAAAAAACTCAAATAATCTGATCTAATGTTACAACAGTTATCAGTTCTTAAAAAGTGCCCACTTGATATTGTCTCCGACTGTATTATTGTGTACTCGAGAGGCCGCAAGGGGAGTAAAAAAAATCCTATAAGACATCTCCATCGATCGTCTCCGATCAGGATCGACAAACCAGACTCCCCGGGCGCTGTAAAAAAAGCTTCGATCTTCTTGGGCTGGCGGATATTATTCCATCCAGTATATGTTATCAACGCGAATGTGGTTTGTCGAGAGACGGCGTTGTGTACGGTATACATACCTTTCGCACGGGACCGTGAATACAGCGAAGAAGATACTATCTGGCACGTTGACGATGTTGACTCCTCGATAACGAGATATTTCCCTCACGAAACTCCCGACTCCCGGCGAAATGTATTCCAGGAACTTTTACGCCCGCAAAGGAGACGAGACATTTTTCCATAATTACGCGATCAACGGGACAGGGGCGAGAGAGTGAAAGGGAAGAAGAGAGGAGAGAGGGTGGAGCTTGGACGAATTTGCTATTTTCCCCGTGGAAATTTGAAATGCAGAGTGCCGCTCGCGGGGAATCTGCAACGCGATGTGTTCGACGTTGAAAGACGTCGGCGGTGTAATTCAAAGGATATTTCGTATAATTAACATGAGAATGATGAAGCCGTTCGATGGATAATCTCTGTTCCGCATCTTTCTCCATCTAATGCTACCAACCATCTACTGATAATTTTTCTGATGGATACTTTGGGTCGACCGAAGTTTACTTAAACGAGCTATAATATACACTGTCCATTACAGAGTATCTGAGAAATTATGTAAATCCTTGAAACAGGCGGTTCCTGAAGTTATTTAAAGTAACTTTTTCCTTTTCAAAAATGGCCTCCTCGGCTTTGTTACGGAGTTATTAACGAAGAACATGAACCAATCAGAACAACGTTACTGCGGACGGACTCCGTCTCGGCGACAAGTTCCGCTGAATGCGACGTTACCATTGGCCGAGCCGGAGTTCGTCTGCTGTTACGGTGTTCTGATTGGTCCGTGTTTTTCGTTAATAACTCCTTAACACAGCCGAGGCGGCCAATGTAGATTTTGAGGTTAGTTCAGTAATTTTAGAAATTACTAGTACTTAGTACTAGGATTGATTTTACGGTCACAGTGATTCGAACTGTCGTTAATTTCCCAAAAGAAGAAGAAAAATATCTATTCTACGCTTATACGTCCTCGAATGACAATAAAATTGTAAACCCTTGCGGACGCGCGACTGCTGACAGTCGCTCAAACAATTTTCCCATTCTGTGACTGAGAATCATTTTTAAAGAAATTATTATTGTCGAAAAATATCAAACCAATTCATACCGAACACATCACGTTTCCCTTCACTTAATTCAAACGCTTAACACATTAGCACACAATTTCGTTTCACAAAGAAAATTTATTCGATCCTACAAGAAATACGCCAGGGGTGTGCGGGTACCCGAAATTTCGGGTTCGGGTCGAGTCGGATTGGGTTGGAATCCCGAAAGTTTACAAACCTCGGTTTGTAGAACTGTTTAGTAAACAGTGTTTACTACAAATCGAAATATTATTACAACCGATGATTGAACATCTTAATATGCACAGAGTTATTTATCGCTGATTTGACCGCAGACTTGCCCCAACTTTAACTTCGAGTACCAGAATGTTGCAAACTATCGAAACCCCGACTCGACCCGACCCGATTACCCTTACGGGTACCGTAATTATAAACTTTCAGGATCCCGACCCGAACCCGAAATTTCGAGTACTCGCACACCCCTCAAGTATGCTAAAAATAATTCCCGTCCGCTAAGGGTTAATTCAGATTAAATAAAAATTTTCTAATTCAGTTGAAAGAAACAGGTAATACCTAAAAATGTACGTTTTCTAAAAATAATATTAATAATCTGCCAATAGTATAACATTACTCTGAATTCGTCCAAAGTCCACGCAGGTTACTAATTCGCCGATTCAGTTTCCTTATAAATGCACAAAATCCGCAGTCTAATTATAACCATCAAAATTTCGAGTCGCTTTCAGAGTGCACTGGTTCTAAAAGTTGTCTAACCTATAGAAAAGATCTCACTAATTTTATTTGGCCAGGATGACGAGCTCGAAAAAATTTCATTTTCCTATCAGAAAGGCTCTTTTCATTTCAGCGAGTTCTATGGAAGAACCAAGGGGTATCTCGCGTTATTTTCGGGTGCTCGAGTAAACTCGCAAGTATTGCGAACGCGAACGAGAGAGGCCGGGTACGCGCGGATGGATCAAAGGATGGCTGGGTCCTATCTATCTTTGGCGTGCGGGTCGGGCTCGAACAGATTCCGCGATTCGAGAACAGCTCCTCGAGCCGAGCGAACGTCATAAACGAGCCATCATCGAATACGTTCGGAGCGGGGGGTAGCAGTCGACGTATTCGAGAGGCCATCCTCATCGTCGACATGCAAAACCAAGCCTTAATAGAATTCTCCCCCCCCCTCTACCCGGAACTTTCCTAATTAACTCTTCGAGGCTCGGCTCCCCCCTCTCTGTCTCTCTCTCTCTTTCTCTCTCTCTCTCTCTCTCTCTGACTCCATCCCCCGCGGTTCTTGAAGATTGCTCTGTTTAAAAGATCCTTTCGAATCCCAATAGACCCATTATACGGGACGCTAAGAACTCACAGTCGGAGGCATCGTCTAGTACGAGACTGGCGCAGCCTTCGGGGCAGATATTTGAAAAACACTCGACCCGCCGCGCCGTATTATTCAACCTTCGCTCCTTCATCCCCCCTCTTTCTCTGTTTTCTCCTTTTCTCTGAGATCGTTCGATCCGTATCGGAGATATCGTTCGGGATGAGCTGCATTATTCAGTAATGGTTCTTAATTGTTTCCACCGGTATTTCGAAACGAGTGCAAATGTTGTTTACAAAGAAATAGAGGCACCTTTTGCAAACAGAAACTGGGCTGGATCTGTAAAAATCCTGGGAGAAGGATTTGTGATTTAAATTGCTGTGTTAATTGATACCGATTAAACAGAAACGGGGTGAGCAAGTCTTTTGCTTATACACAGTAGTATTTTTATATTTAACACGTTCACGACGGGGCCTGATCAAGATAAACCGTTTGTGTACCACCGGTGGTACGTTCCGTCGCGAACGTGTTAAATTTAAATAAAAATGAAATGGAAAGCGAGACAAAATTGCTCCGCGTTCAACAGTAACCATACCGACCACAAAATGTGACTGGTATACGTTGTTTTATGAAAATTGCAAGACTGAATTTATTTAGATTTTTCGTAATGTTTGATAACAATATATGTACCTGAGAGATGAATTTTATTTAGTAATTTCTATTGGAAGCATCATTATAATTTCAATAGTTAAATAATAAAAAATATGGGACAGGTCGTTTGACCGGTCGTGGTACGGTTAATGTTAACGTGCTAATAGAAAAAGAAATACTAAATTTGTAGGGGTGTGCACCGAAATTTCGGGTACCCGAGTCTCGGGTCGAGTCGGACAATGATCGGGTCCGGGTCGGGATCTCGAAAATTTATAAACTTCGGGGTGCCCGCGATTTCGGGTAGCCGAATTGGTAGTCGGGGCGGGTCGGGTCGGGGTCCCGAAAGTTTGCAATATTCGAGTACTCGAAGTTAAAGTTGTATTTATATAAGCATAATGCTGTTTTATGATTTTTCAGTTCAATCTTTTATTTTCAATGGCAGGTTCAGAATGATTTTTGTATCTTTAGTGTAATCGGTTATCAAACTTCGCGAGGAAAAAAATAATTTAGAATACATTATGTGAAAGAATGTACGTAATGGACGTCCTTGTTTCTAGTAAACACTGTTCTTGCAACACAAGGTCTCTTCGTCCGCACACTGTTCGTATAAAAGCACTGTTTCGTAAACAATGTTTACTACAAATTGCAATATTATTACAACCGATTATTGGACGTCTTAATATGCACAGAGTCACAAAGTTATTTATTGCTGATTTGACCGCAGACTTGCCCCAACTTCGAGTACCTGAATATTGCAAACTTTCGGGACTCCGACCCGACCCGACTACCTTTTCGGGTACCCGAAGTTTATAAACTTTCGGGATCCCGACCTGATCCCGAACAAATTTCCCGATCCGACTGGAACCCGAAATTTCGAGTACTCGCACACCCCTATAAGTTTGTATTTGATAACCATTCCACGCAATCGATGCAGTCAAATTTCATTTTACATCCTAAATCCTCCAGTTTAGTTACCACAAAGATTTTGCTACAGAAACTAAAATTGAACATATCTATATTTTACTTACTGTGGATCTCTTCAGCGCTATAAAACCTCTTACTGTGGATCTCTTCAGCGCTGTAAAAGTGGTCTTGAATTTCAGTAAACAATTTGGAACAAGAGCCGTGGCTGACACAACATTATTTTCTATATTGCGAACTGGTTTACCAGCGTTAAAGTTGTTTCGAACTGCGGTAGAACCGTCGTCGTCTATTGGATTTTGCAAGAAGTGTTCACACGTGTCACACACGAAATCTGCATTCTACTTGTTATGTATGAACAGCGTCGAGGAACCCGTCGTACACCGCATCGTTAAAGAATATTCACAGGTAGGAGAGAACGAAGTCAGCGAATATCGTTTTCTAGCACGGGGCAAACCGAGTTTCTCCGTCTTTTCGTCCCGCAAGACAGGTAATAAGTTCAGGAAACCACGATAACGTGATAAACAGCCCCGCAGACGCAAACGATGTTTTCATTGTTTCTCTCCGTGAAATTGAAAAAAAAAAAACAGTTTCCTTCATGCCGGTTATAATACTTTCACGGTGAAAAACACAGTACGTGTAACCTATTCCAGTTTTTGTTTTGTTCGATTCGAGCGAGGACGAGAAGTCAGAAATTACAACCGGAAACGGAACACCGTTGGTAAAATCGATTCGGGAAAATGAGGAAACCGCGGTAACGATATTACGACGAGCTAACTGGGGTTCATTATCACTCTGTAATTAGGGTCGGAACCCTGCGAAGACGTGTGTCTGAATTTAATAAACATTTACCGTAGATATTCAATTCAATCGTTGCTTTGAATATTGCCCCTTGCGAGGGACGTAACTAGCTTTGAAATTGTTTGAACATATCAGAGGCTGAGAAATGATATTACGAAGTAAATAAACGTAAAATGAACAGGCGTCATTAATTATTCAATATATGTATTCATGATATTCATAAATATATTCAAGAGAATCAAATAAAGTACAAAATGGCTGACGAAACTGATATGTTTGACTTACGAGGAACATATAACTCGTTTTTCAATTATTTAAAAGTATCGCAGGGTGGAAAATTATTTTATCAAATAACAGAAACGTAGATCTATATGAAATGAACAAATTTCACTGGTTAGTCAACAAATTTACCGGTAATACTTGTGCAACAGAATCAAATGAAAAACAAAATACTCGACTTGCAAGATACATCACTCGTTCTTCAATTATTTAAATATATCGAAGGCTGCAAAATGATATTGTGAACTGCCTGACATGTAGATGAACATAAAACGAACAAGTTCCATTAATTATTAACCATGTATATCCATACTATACGTAAATGTATTCAAGAGAACCGAATGAAGTATAAAAACACTACCGAAACTGTGTTCGACTTGCGAGATGCAAAACACGTGTTGCAATTATTTAAAGCTATCGAAGGCTGCAATATGATTAAACAGCGGATCTTCATGCAAAATAAGAATTGGCCAACTCAATTGTCGAAAGTAGTCTGTATTTACCCCATTCGTTTTATCATAAATGCATACAGAGGCCTTATAATCGAGGGCTTATTCTATTGCAAATTAAACTAGTAAATAAGATCCAAATTACATTTTGTTTAATGTAATTTTGATCAGAGAAACGTCACGAATCTTTCAGTAAAAGTTTCATAAAATAATAATTCAGAACAACACAGTTATGTTCACTTGTTTTCCTTCTCTACGTTCGACGCCATCGGCAAGAGATTAAGAAATAGTGTCTGTACACGATAAAAGCGAAATTTAGGCCCCGACATATATCGAAACATTACTGCACACGTCAAACAATTTTTCTCACTGATGTATACACTGTACCAAATTTGGTTGCAATAAGCGAGTGCCACCGACTAATTGACAATTACAACCATAAATACATTTAAATGATTTAAATAAAAGAAAGTATACACGACTTGTAAGGTGCATAACACATGTTGCACTTATTTAAAAATATAAAGTGAACAAATCCCAGTGTCTAATCACCAAACATATTCATAAATACATTCAAGATATTAAAATAAAGTACAACGTACTCCACTTGATAGGTACATGACTCGTTTTTCAATTATTTAAAAATATTGAACGTCATAAAACGATATAATAAAATAATAGAAATGTACGGTAACACAAAAATGAACAAGTTCCACTGTTCAATTAACAAACACATCCACAAACAATTTCACAATAATCAAACAATCTGCTCACAAATGTGCAGCTAAAAGTCACGTCAGTGCGATCCCGGTCATTAAAGTCGATTCGGACAAAGTAGCGCACACGTGTCACAGACGATGGAACTCGACCAGGTACCCAGCAAATTAGCTCGCCCCGAGAATTGCCGAGGGAAAACAGTTTCCATCGTGCGCGCTCGAGGATTCGGCAAGTTTGGCACGCTAATTCGGTGTTAACGGGCTCTCGTCAATTAAGGGCGGCGACTGTGCTTTAAATTTGATAACCCGGGTTTCCGTGACTGGGGTCTTCGGGATGGTTCGTTACGATTTTCCAGGGAAAGAGGGAGAACCGACGGACAAACGAGGGTAAATTGAGAGCCTCGAGAGAACGATTACCCCGGTGTACACAATAATCCTTCGGTCCCCGGGGGTGAGTTTCGCGGGGCTGACATAATATTTCGTCGGCTGTGTGTCTACGGTTCTCGTAAGCGGATTTCGCTCGGATAAGTTCTACAGCGAATCCGTCGTCGTCGGAGAAATAGGCAATCGGTGACCTCGAAACGATACGCAAATACACTGAATTCGCACGCGGTAAATAAAGCGGCGAGGGACGTTGAGGATCGCGACACGGATGATCGTTTACCTTTTAAAGCGACCTTTTATCCTCTTTAATCGCCGATGACGCGGAAACTGCGTGCTCTACGGTCGTTCCAATGCTTTTACTGTTGCCGGTGGTGTAGTCGGTTTTTTTTTAGAGCATCCTCATTGGACAGCGTTCCCCCTACCTGAAAATTAGTTGCTTATTACCTGGACGCTCTCGTCTATTAACCTTCGTTCATCCTTTGTGTCTTCTGGTGGCAGGAATAATTAGAGCAATTTCCTTCGCCACTGTGTGGTTCTTCTTGTTTTCTCCGTTATTATTCTTCTCTTTTCGTTTCTTCTATCCGGTGTTGAATTTATTTTTCTTCTTGTTGTCGTATGCTTTTCATTTGCAATTTTGAAAAGAATATGGGTAAGTTTCGTGGGTTAAACTTGTAGTAATTTTTTAATTTTTATGGAAGGTATTTAACTGTATCAACTGGATGATTAAAGCATGTTCGTTCATCGCTGTAGTTTTAACTTATTTTCTCCCTTTTTATAATTTTTTCTCCTTTTGCTTCTTCCATCCGGTATTGAATTAATTTTCTTTTTGTTGTCAATTGCTTTTCATTTGCAATTTTGAAAAGAATATGGGTAAGTCCCGTGGGTTAATCTTGTAGTAATTTTTTAATTTTTATGGAAGGTATTTAACTGTATCAACTGGATCATTAAAGCAAGTTCGTTCATCGCTGTAGTTTTAACTTATTTTCTCCCTTTTTATAATTTTTTCTCCTTTTGCTTCTTCCATCCGGAATTGAATTAATTTTCTGTTTGTTGTCAATTGCTTTTCATTGGCAATTTTTAAAAGAATGTGGGTAAGTCTCGTGGGTTAAGCTTGTAGTAGTTTTTTAATTTTTATGGAAGGTATTTAACTGTATCAACTGGATGATTAAAGCAAGTTCGTTCATCGCTGTAGTTTTAACTTATTTTCTCCCTTTTTATAATTTTTTCTCCTTTTGCTTCTTCCATCCGGTATTGAATTAATTTTTTTCTTGTTGCATGCTTTTAATTGGCAATTTTTAAAAGAATGTCCTTTTTTTTTAAAAGAAGTCTCATGGGTTAAACTTGTTGTAGCTTGATGTAATTTTCTCATTTTTGTGGAAGGAATTTAACTGTATATTAAAATATTAAAAGCTGTTTCCTATAACTGAGTCTATATTAAAAGTTTAACAAATACGTTTTGTAAATCTGTGTCAACTGTATACAGTCTGAAAATTTCACCAAAATCGGTAAACGTTGCAATAAGCTAGAGTGGTTTAAAAATGGTGAATATTGCAGCTTTGCACAATTTTCGGCCATAAAATGTGATAAATCGAAGGATTCTTACATCTTTCAATGGCTGTCGCTGTTTTCCACGTCATCCGATTTATACAAAACGTATATCTTAAATTTTCAATATAGGACCACATAACAAAATTGTAAAATACAAGTTTTAGTATTTTCTCTGCAATACCGATCAAATTGCAATTGTTTCAAAATTTCTTCTTCACGTCATGTAGTAAACTAACTGTTCTAACTTCTCAAAAAAGGCCAAGTCGTATGGTCGAATATTAAACAAGTTATCGTCTTATTAAGAGTATCCGAATATTAATGGTAGTGACTGCATGCAGTCCGTTGTTATTGAGAATGAAAATTGACTACTTCCAACGAGTCATTTTTAGTTCACAAAAGTTTGAAAATGAACATTGGCAGATGCCATTTTGAAAGTGATCATGATGTACGAGTTTTGTAAATGGTGTAGGTGCGCGTTTGCAGATGATCAACTATTGCAAAATACGGTGAAAAACGTTTTTGACGGATGATTTCCAAATGGAAAAATTCGTAGTCTTTCAACAGCTGAACAAAACGCGTGTGATTATTTTCTGTAATGAAAAATCAGGTTTGTTTTATAATATTGGTATTCAATTCTTAACAAAGCGATGAGAAAAGAACATAGCGAATATTGGAAACAGTAACGAATGTACGATGCATTTGTTCGTTGAAACATTCGTCCCTCACATGATGCAATTAATTATTGCAGTGTATTTGTGTTCGTGAATTCAAACAATACAGATCAAATAAAAAATTCGAGAAGGTAAAAATAATATATTTAACCATATGCAATTAATAATTGAGGTATAAATAAAAAAATTTTAGGTCAGTCCAAAAGATCGTGTCCGATTTTGTTTTAAAATACAACAACGAATCGGGCTCGAACTTGGACAGTGACCTAGTATTTTATGTACATCTGAATTATTATTTACGTATGGTCAGCTATTTTATTTTTACCCACTTGGTTACCCACTTTATTTTAACACCAAATCGAACACGAACTTTTGCACTGACCTAATAGTCTCTATCATCGCACGAGGCTCTTAAAAAGATTGTAACCCGATTTTCACGAGTTTTACCACGGGATCACAAACAAAGTAGATATATTCACTTGTCCCCGCAGTCTAATTTTTTAACAGCCATAAAAACACACCCATTCGCGGGTTTAACAATCGAACAATCCCGAATACAATTTCCGAAAGGATTTAACCGTCCGTAAAACACGGCAAAATAAAAACACCGATAAAATCTGGCATAAATTTTATAGTCTTCGAATAACGTGGTTGATATGTAGGGGATTATAAAATGCAACGTTGGGAATTATTGCAAGATATGAAGAATTTCCAAAATGTGCGAGGGAGGGGTACGACCAGAATATACCTACAGGTTGATTTCAGTGAGACTTTTTGCGCGCAAAAGATAGCGAGATCTGCGAGCGTAATTTGTTGGATCGTTATCGGAGACAGACTCCTTTATAACGGGGACGGTCATCCGTACGGATTCAACTATCTGAGAAGCAGCCGGGGAAATGACGTTCCTTTTACGAGACGTAATAAATCGACCTTGCCCAGGATCACGGGCTCCCTTCGATCCCGGAATGGGGAAGTAGAATGAGTCCAGTTTTCGCCGTGAATAAGCCGGCGAGGATCATTCACCGGGTTCGATACATTTACAAGGGTCGAGATTAAGCATCGGGAACAATTTTTCCAACGCTGGGATTTCCACCGCATTTCCCGCGACAGACTTCTCGAATGGTGGACCGAGGAAAGAAAAACATCGTGTAATCTTTATCGGGTGTATTGACTAATGTAATCATTGTATCAAATTTGGTTAATATCTGGAAAATGCAAGAAGATTAAAACGTTACTCAGTGTCACACATTTTAATTTTGTAATCATTATTTTATTAAATATATTGTTTCGATTTTATGAAATTTTTGAGGTCGCTGCTTTGGCAGTCAAAGTGTTAACCCCCGAATTCAATCGGACTGAATAACCCACAATTATATTGATTGAACCCTATGGCGGCTATCGAATTATGAAAAGATGGAAAAAGGAGAAGGAAGCGTTCCGTCCTAGGCCCGCTAGAGGACTTGTCAGTAAGGCTATCTAGCGGAACCGTGCCTTAGACGCGGGATGTCGTAAGGACAGTTTAGGACGGTACATATACAAACAGAGGAAGATTCAGGTAGCAGCGGGAAAGGTGTTGTCGTAATGTCCCTCTGTTGACGAGCATAGGAAGTAGCCGCTATAACCCCTTGTCCTACCCGCTATCTCCCGATTGCTCGGGCCATAATAAACAAGAAGGTCGGTCATGCGTCGAGCCATTTAACTGTTTAGCCGTGTGCTCGAACTTGCGCAAAATGTATGCGTCTTATGACGTGTATATTTCGGCGCAACGAAAGGAATTGTAAAATACTAAACACGTTTGGGTACAATTAATACTTTTCAGATGTCTGGGAAGTAATTATGATTAATTCATCGATGAACAAAAATGATTTATAATTTGAATGTGGATAATGTATCAGTAACAATTTATAAGTTAATACTTAATTTAAATTAATAATGTCTTGAGAAAACTCGTAGAAAATTAGAAATCTTCGTGTTAGGGTTGTTTACGTTTGTCACGAATGAAGTACCACGAGCCAGGCTCGCGTTGTTCACGTTTGGTTCGAACGAAGTATCACGAGCCAAGCTCGTGTTGTTTACGTTTGGTCCGAACGAAGTACCACGAGTCAGACTTGTCCTGATTGTTTTTGGCCCAAATTTCTTACCACGAGTCTCACTCGTTGTTGTAGGCCATGTTGTCAATCCACCCTAAAGCAACTCGTTGTAATCCTCACTTACATCAATTTAGTTAATGTATTCGATTTAACCCCCAATTTAATCGGTTGAAATAACCCTCAATCATCTTGGTTGAACATCGAATTAAATCGGTTGCTTTGACTCTCGATTAATTTGGTTTAACCCTGAATTCAATCGGTTTAATTAATTCTCGATTACATTAATTTAACTAACCCCCAATCGGATTGGTTTAACCCTCAATTTAATTGACCCTCAAGGAACTCGATTTAACACTAGGTTTACGGAGCACTAAAATTGATTATTTTACATTGCTTTATAAAAATAATAAAATTGTATTTACTTAGATCTTCAGCGATTTTTATTGTACACAAAAAAATAAATCTACTTAATAATTCGACACGAATGCCTCCTTACACTCTTAATAATCGTAAATTAAGCATTTTTGAATCCGTCATTTTTACGGTCCCCGTAAATCTAGTGTTAACCATCACCTTAAATCAATTCAATTAATCCTCATACAACATGGTTTCTATAATTATAATTCATCAAGTTAACCCTCAATCTATTCGGTTTATCCCCAAGTTCAATCGGTCCAATTAATCCTCAATTAAATCGGTTGAATTAACCCTCGATTAATTTGATTTAACCCTGAATTCAATCGGTTTAATTAACCCTCAATTACATCGATATAACTAACCCCCAATCGGCTAGGTTTAACCCTCAATTTAATCGATTTAATTGACCCTCAAGCAACTCGGTATAACCATCACCCTAAATCAATTCAGTTAGTCCTCATACAAAGCGGTTTAGCACCCGATTAAATTCATCATGTTAACCCTCAAGCAAGTCGGTTTAACCCCAATTTCAATCGGCCCAATTAATCCTCAATTAAATCGGTTAAATTAACCCTCGATTAATTTGGTGTAAGCCTGAATTCAATTGGTTTATAAATATTATGTTAGGAAAATGAAAATTGGTATTTAGAAAATTTCTTTGGAGTTATTGGAGACTTCATAATTTTTCCGAGATGAAATTTTCTTACATTTTCCCGTGGAAGCATAATTCTTCACGGAGCAGAAAGAATGAAGGAGGAAATATCCTTGAATCGCATTAATCTTGCGCGTTTAATTAACATCGGCGGCAGGATATGAAACCGTCCTAAGCATTTTCATTATTTTTTGGAGCTGAAATGGCAAACGGTAGCTAAGGAGGAAGAAGTGTAATATCCTCGAAACGAGTTAATCTCGATACTTGAATTTGCATCAGCATTGTGAATAATTAGGGATGATTAAATGAGTTCAATCTGCAGAAAGAATAACGATCACTGTGTGCGTGGATAATTAAAAATAATATACCACAGTGAACATTTTTCAGCCACTTTCTGCTGGGACAATTATTCATAGTTCTCAAAAGACCAACAATGTGTCTTCGAAAGTAGAAAACATTCTCGAACCGAATTAATCTCGCTCGTTTAATTAACGCCAGCGTCGGGACACCGATTAGAGCCAATTAATATAATGGAAACTTTCCGTAACAGAATTTCTTAGGTTCTTTCCACGAAGAGATTATTCTTCATGAAGCTCGAAGGATGAATAGTGGCCGTGAACAGAGGAAATATTCTCAAATTGTGTTAATTTTGGTCGGCTAATGCAAATTGGCTCAGGGACATCGATTAAAGGTGATTGACTGATACAATCAACACTTCTCATTTTATTCTACAAGATAATTACTCTTCGGGGATGCTCAAAGAACCAATAGCGAGACCCTAAAAGAAAAATGAAGAATCTTCAGTTCTAAAATTTTTAAAATCTTTCCACACTTTCTTTCACACGTCGACAAAAGTTTTAATTATATGAAACTTTTAAAAATATTTTTACTGAAAGATTCGTTACATTTTTCTCATTAAAATGAGATCAAACACGACGTAATTCGGTGCATATTTGTTTGTTTAATCCACGATCCAATAGAACCTTGGTTATGCGACTAATTCTTCATTATGCCAATTGTAATAGTTGAATCGAAAGGGATCTATATACAGGATGATTCATTTTACAAACAAGTAAAATTTCAATCTAACATTGTAGCTGGATATCTGTTATATTATCCAAATTATTCACGTTTCACTGATTAGTTCGAATAATCGAGGCCTTATTCTATTGCAAATTAAACTGGTAAATAGGATCCAAATTACATGTTGTTTAGTATAATTTTAATCAGAAAAACGTCACGAATCTGCCAATAAATGTTTCATAAAATAATAATTCAGAACAACACAGTTACATTCACTTGTTTTCCTTCTCTACTTTCAACGCTATCGACAAGAGATTAAGAAATAGTGCCTGTACACGATAAAAGCGACATTTAGGTCCCGACATATATCGAAACATTACTGCACATGTCAAACAATTCTTCTCAAATGTAAGGAGGTTGGAAGGCTGCTCAGTATTATACACCTTAACTTTTCAGTTTGTATTTCGTTAAATAAACTACGTTGATTTTGTAGAATTTTTGAGGTTCCTGGGTCGGCGATCAAAGTGTTAACAAGAAAGAAATTTTTACTTGACTCTTGTGTCTTTGCAATCAATGCGAACATTTTTTATTTTTCATATAGATCCGCAGTATATTCACAACCTCAGTCGTCGCTGTTGTTAAAAAATTTTTTAGAAGAATTCTCAGCTGCGAGTCGGAACCGTTTGAGATCTATTAAATAGCCTAATTAAGTGGCGTGTTAATACACGTAAAAGGTAATTATTAGACACGCGTGACGTGTGGCCAAGAGGGTGGCAAACGACAAACGACGAGCACCGTGCAAATAACCGTGGATAGCATCGACGTCCACGTCCTTGACACGGATCGGCCACTCGAACGGTTTCGACAAAAAGGTTACAGCACACCTAACTCTCGCGCCCGTCCGCTCAGCCGCAATCCAATATCCGTCTATAATTCATAAAGCGAAAGCCGATAATCTATGGTAAAACGGTACCTCGTCACTTGGACGTTATTCTTTTACGAGCGGCGACAATTTATCTGACGCACGATTAAAACAAATTCCAGTGTGTTACACATACATACACGCAAGAGGCTAGTCGCAATTCTCGATTCCCCAAGGACTGGCGGATTTAATAATTTTCACCGCAAATATTCTATATTCATGCGTTCCACGCGTACGAAATTCATGTGTTCCCCTATTCAACACTGACTTACAAATTCGCTCGGCTAAAGTTATTCCTTTCGACAAACGATGCTCGTTGAATCGCAAATGTTGCGTGCGAATTTCCGACCAAACAATGCTGTGACGCTGCGAGCATAAAGTATTCTAAAATTATTGTAAAATCAAGTTTTTACACTCGTTCTTAACCACTTGCACCAGAATTGGTTTTACAGTTACAGAAGTAATGAGGACTTCTTTGCTGTTCGTAATTTCAGCATAGCATAGGACATACAATTCTGATGAAATTTTCAGAATATGTATGATCGACAGAGATCTACAAAACGTAGTGTTTAAATTTTTAATATAAGCGTAGAATACAACTTTTAGTAGTTTCTTTGGAATTCTGACTAATTGCAATTTTTACAAAATTCTTCTTCCATGGCATGTAGTAAACTAATTGTTCTAACTTCTCCAAAAAAATCCAAGTCGTAGGCCCAATATCAATAAAGTTATCGTGTTTTTAACAGAATATTTACCAGAGTTACTGTACCTCAAAGTTAGGGACATATTGTTTATCTTACTAGTTTATTACTTTGGCTCAAGCTCTGTCACAGCTGTTATTCCTTATTATTCTTGAATCTTATACTTCAGACTTCCCTCGAAGTTACTCCAGTGTTTTTCACTTTCCATAATCTAAATCTACTAGACACTCAAACTTTTTCTCATCTAGTCCTTTTATTCAAGATTAAATATTACAATAGTGTGCCTATCTGTTTTTGGAGAATGTGACTATTCATACTCTACTTTCATTATTGTTGACGCGCTAAAGAATATAAAAACCAAACGCAACGGCAACTCTCAAACTCCAATTTCCCCGGATAAAAGTCTTTGGGTATAGTCAATTAAGCGAGAACTCCACATACTTTACTCTAAATCCTCTCATTACTAACAATAATATTGTCCACAACTCCCACACACTCAAAGAAACTAACAACCAAACCAAATACAACCGCAACTCTCAAACCCCAATCTCCCCGGATAAAAGTCATTACACACCGTCATTTGAGCGTGGAGTATCAGATACTTTACTTTAAATCCTCTCATTTCTAACAATAATATTGCCCACAACTCCCACACATTCAAAAAAGCTAACAACCAAACCAACCACAACAGCAACTCTCAAACCCCAATCTCCCCGGATAACAGTCATTAGACATAGTCAATTAAGCGTGGAGTACCAGATACTTTACTTTAAATCCTCTCGTTACTAACAATAATATTGCCCACAACTCCCACACATTCAAAAAAGCTAACAACCAAACCAAACACAAGCGCAACTCTCAAACTCCAATCTCCCCGGATAAAAGTCATTACACATCGTCAATTGAGCGTAGAGTATCAGATACTTTACTTTAAATCCTCTCATTTCTAACAATACTATTGCCCACAACTCCCACACATTCAAAAAAGCTAACAACCAAACCAAACGCAACAGCAACTCCCAAACTCCAATGTCCCCGGATAACAGTCATTAGACATAGTCAATTAAGCGTGGAGTACGAGATACTTTACTTTAAATCCTCTCATTTCTAACAATAATATTGCCCACAACTCCCACACATTCAAAAAAGCTAACAACCAAACCAAACACAAGCGCAACTCTCAAACTCCAATCTCCCCGGATAAAAGTCATTACACATCGTCATTTGAGCGTGGAGTATCAGATACTTTATTTTAAATCCTCTCATTTCTAACAATAATATTGCCCACAACTCCCACACATTCAAAAAAGCTAACAACCAAACCAAACGCAACAGCAACTCCCAAACTCCAATCTCCCCGGATAACAGTCATTAGACATAGTCAATTAAGCGTGGACTCTCAGATACTTTACTTTAAATCCTCTCATTTCTAACAATAATATTGCCCACAACTCCCACACATTCAAAAAAAGCTAACAACCAAACCAAACGCAACAGCAACTCCCAAACTCCAATCTCCCCGGATAAAAGTCTCTGGGTATTGTCAACCACCATAAAAAAGTCACTCGGGCATCTTCCAAGGATACAGCATGATTTCCAGAATCAGTATAATAAACCCAGTCCCGAAACCAATAACCATAAGCAAAAACACCGGTATAAACTGCTGCAGATGCAGATTCGACTTGTACTCAACATTCTTCGCCATAGCAGACATTCTAGCTCGAGTATCTTTCTCCAGAGCAAGGCTCACCATAAAATCAAACGTCCCATAATCAATGATGTATTGTATCCTGTTGTCGATCATGTGCAATAGAGGAAATCCCTTCCAGGTGGCCATCGACAGAGGAAAACTGCAGATCACGTCGGTAGTCATAGTATAAGCATAAGTAGTCTCGACTGCTTCGCTCCTTGAAGAGTTCAACACCGCTATCAGTGCATACGAGGAATTTCTACCTGACAGAAGATCGCTAAGAAGTTCGATGTACGTATCTTGGTCGAATACGTCAAACATCTCTGTTATGTTACTGAAATACTCGTCAGTTTCTTGAAAGGTTTCTACGAGACTGGCAAAAGCAGCGGTCCCACCAACTTTGATAGAAGAAGCTAGTAACTGCTGCGTGGTTTCAATCTTCATGGTAGACAAATTAATCAACTGATCGGCTAAGGAGTCTATGTACAGTTGAGCCAAGAAGAGTCCGAAGATGCTCCAAGATATGAAGTGAACCCTTCTAGACAGCCTAGTAGGCTGTGTATGCGCAGAAACTCCAATGATCATCGCGAAGATATCCAGGCCGGCTACATCGGGTAGCATGAACACCTTAAAGAGAGCCCCGAGAACCAAGGACACACCTATAGCTGCCCAAACATAAGTGTCGAAAGGCTTGATGAGTCCTTTTAATGAAACCTCGAGGATCTTCGGCACTAGCCAGACCACCTCCACCATGTCGTAGGTAGCTGAGTACTCGATGTCCTCGTCCAGGCTCTGCAGGATCCTGCCGATCACAATGTCGGCCTTCACTTCGTCGAACAGAATTATCCTGACCTGTTCAGCGTAACTGGTATTATCACTCCACTCGACCTGCTGCCGCACAAAGTTCAGATCCTTGCCTATCTCCTCTATCAGGAGACCTTCGAATCCTTGGAGGCGGTCTGATCCATTGAAAGTGAAGGCATAAGGAGGCTGGTTCATGTAGGCTATCGTCAGGTAGCAATTGTTCTGCTTCAATGGTCCAATCTTCTTCAAATCCTTCCAGTCTCCGTCCTCGCATTTTCCTAAGATTCCAGGCGCTTGCGGGGTGCAGACATTGTCGGATTCGAAGGAGAGACTACCTGCGACCAGCACGGAATCCCCCACTTTCCCTAAGATGGCTACAATTGATAGTTTCCTGTCCCACATCGCTTCAGAGAGAACCGCAGCGTCGGCTAAGAAAGAATCCTCGTCTTCGAAGCTTTCTAGCAAGATCACTATGAAGAGACATCCTCTATCGCAAGGGTCTAATATGTAGTAGCGACTTTGAAGGCTGTAGGCTCTAGACATCAAGAGGATAGAGCTAGAAGCCAACCCGGTAAATCCAAAATCAGTCAGTGGCGTGTGCGTGAAGAATGCATAGTGTCCTTTCAACCAAATCAGGAACGGATTCACGATGTCATATACGTCTTCGTCGTCGGCCATGATGATTAACGTACACCTGGAAGGGTCCTTTATGCTCTCGTTCAGGTAGCTTTGAACGCAAGGCATGGACGTAGCCACGTTATTCCGTTTTTCACTGTAGACAGTGATGTCGCTTGAGATCAGCTTGCGATCGCCGTTGGATCCCTCTTGAGAGTAGTCCTCCAGGACTTCTAACGGCATGGTGAGGTCCTGGGGAACCATTATGGGATACGTAGGGAGTGCTAGAGCTAGTACTATGACTGCTGCAGTGAAGTAAAACATGTCTGGTCAAGATAGAACCACGAAGAAGAGACGTAATTGATCTTAAATGGTAGCTTCGCAGATTCAGCACTATTGGATGAGCTGCGAATTATGGTCTCGGCGTCTTCTGCTTGGTGTCTGTAAACTTCGCAGGAAGCGTTGATGCTAGCACTGTGATCACTGGAGTGAAGGAATACATATTTGACCAAGACAGGTCTACGACTGTTCCTGGAACCTAGCTGCTACCTTTCGCTGCTATCTGGACTATTGAATTATTGGATGAGTGGTGAGATGATGGATGTCCTCTGCTAGATAGCTATAGATGACGCAGAAAGACTTAAAGCTTGCACTATGATCACTGTACTGAAGTAACACACGTCTAACCAAGACAGTACCACAACTGTTCTTAAAAGCTACCTACCACCATTCGTTGCTAGCTTCCAATTGGCCGAGCAGCAAGATAATCAAGGACTCCATGTCCTCAACTAGATACCTATCGTTCTAACGAGCGTGACGTTTGCTACCGCTCTCGATACTACGATAACAAATTCTTGTTTACTTTTCAGAATCCTTCGATTACCAATTCATCTCCTGTCGATCGACTATTTGCAAAATTGAGAATGGTTTGATCCGGGTCCATGTCGATGAGATTTTTGCTAGTTTTGGGGGGTTTTGACGCTGTTTGGAGAGCGGGGATTTTTGCCAGAGATAGGTTATCGCATGTTTAGCCAGCCCTATGCAAATACTTGCGTCGAACCGATACATGGGACACGGTTTCAGTCATGCGATCGTGACGTGGAACCGTGACCAAGGCTTGAACCCGGTCTCACAATGGAGTCTCGCGAAGGTCGCGTTATCGGTACAGATTTTTCGCGGCTGGTCGGCTCCAAACTGGCATTCCGACAGCACCGGAACCGTTCCGCAGGCGTCGCGACGCGTGAACGCCGGATTTCGGGCCGAGTTTGCGAGCTTTGTCCGGATTTCTGCACCCTTTGTCGGTCCGCATACTCTCCTGTACCGTCATCGTTCGCGGGATCGATAATTCGACGGCTGCTTTTTGGAATTTTCTCATCACTATACGGTTCTTTTGTCCAGGAATTATCTATACTCAAGTGGCTACTGCGCGCGCGTTTGTTTAACTTTATCGATTCAACGAAGTTGAACGAAGTACGGTGGTTTTATAATATTTTTAGTTGTGGATTTGCGAAATAAACCCGGGTTTATTGTTCTGGGATTTTTGTATTGGGGGGTGTGAGTTTCTTCGGTGTATTTTGCGAGATGCCGCGTTGCGACGAACGTAATTGGTTCTAGGGAAATATGATACGTTGAGGAACTTCGCGAAGAGTGACGATCGCATGAGAATGGACAATAAGAGCTTTATCTAGACGCCTTCGATGGCGGACGCTCGAAATTGTTTAAACTGGACAGTTCTTTGATGTGTTGGAAGCGATAAAGAGTGTTTAGCGAAAATATCGAGACTAGAGATACTATGATAAACATATAGAAACTATGATCAATTAGATCGTCTTTTTCATCAATTTGATGTCTCGTATAGGGGATATTATGGATAATAAGTTAATAGAAATTATTTGCTGATTGTGATAACACATCGATTGTAAGTCAGTCTTTGAATTGTCTCTGAACAATGTTAATAATCTGTTTGATGTTTAGTGAAAATATTTCTGTCGCCTAAGAAACAAATAAATTTGAAAACTGACGACCAGTTTGTTCAATCGAATACTTTCTGCTAAGAATAGTATTCTCTGCCTTTCAAAGACCCTCAATTACTTGACCCTTGCTGTAGAAGTGCCCCTGGAGTCTTCGTCAACCTTCAATTACCGGAGTAGTGTCCCAAAGACTTCACCGAATGTTTTAAACCGATTACAGTGTGTCAATATTTGTTCCAAGCTGAATTTTAATTACAGACACTGCCTACTTTATTATTTCTAGACTTTGACGATAATATAAAGATTTTACTCCCCTAATTCAGAAGATTTAAGTAGTTGAGCATTCACCTCAGCGTGTACACATTTATAAAATACAAGAAAACGTTTCTATTCACAATATTTCTTTTTTAATAATTTTATTATTTTAATAATTTTTTAATAATCTTAATAATTTTTTAATAATTTTTTAATAATTTTAATAATTTTTTAATAATTTTAATAATTTTTTAATAATTTTAATAATTTTTTAATAATTTTAATAAATTTTTAATAATTTTAATAATTTTTTAATAATTTTAATAATTTTTTAATAATTTTAATAATTTTTTAATAATCTTATTCTCGTTTTATTCTTATCGCGAGGAAGTTTATTACCTGAAGAAATATTCTAACTGTTGGGTCTTGGAAGAAGTAACCAGGAGACACTTTATGAAGTACTTGATAATACAAACGTTTATTACAAAAAGATATACATGATTAGGCGTGGTTGTGTACGCGTAGTTGACGAGTCTCGGACCGCCTCTCCCTCGAGCCCTCGCCCGAGCTCGTGCGCGTTCGGCCGCGCTCGGCTGGGCATGCGCGTGATCCCAACACTAACAAGATTTGAAAAAATTTTTATACAAATTTTTACAATTTCAATTTGATAAAACAGTGAAAGGATTAAAAGAATGTATTCTTTCCATCATGGTAAAATTATTGAAGGAAGAATGACCATTTTACTTGGCTTATGTTTTTTACAATTGATACAGACAATTTTTATTTTTCATAAAAATCCGCAGCCTAACCATGACAAACTCATTGACTACCCGCACCAACTCACTCTCTCAAATGATTCCTTCCTCTATCCCGATTTTCATGAAACGCTCTCACAAAACTCGATAAAGCGCGAATTTACATTAAGATTCTCAGACTGATAATTACGCTGACATCACCGCAGTGCCGCTCACTACCAAACTGCCCTGCCATTGTAACTCAGACGTCTCTGCTCTCTTTTTCAGAGCGTTCGTGCGGATTCTGTGCGGCTGCTGCCCGCGACGGATGCGACGGCGGTATCAGCCGGCATTCAGATGCAAACCAAGCCAAGTGAGTATGAAATATTCATACGACCTACACGAGCACGCCTCGACGCGTTCGATGCTCCTCGAAAACGCGCGAAAAACGTGCGGAAAACGTGCGAGAAACGTGCGAGAAACTCGTTTCCGTCGGCCTGTTCCGGTTCCACGTCGGTCTTTCCGTCCAAAAACATCGCAAAACCGCGTAAATCGGTTCGGTATCGCTCTAGTAGCCTGCAGCATTTGTATAATCGACTACATCGAAGCCTTCCACGCGGTTTCAACAACGCAACGATCAAACCGGAAGAACAAATTCTGTGATCGTGGACGCCGGAAGTCATCGAGCCTTGTTTCTGCGTTGCTCAGGCGTTTAAGCGGCGCAACAGGCTGTGGGACGATCTCGGGATCGATCTGGGAGTCGTAAAAGCTGATTACAAGAGCCTGAGGATGGGCTGGGAGGTTTCTCAGTCGAGCAGAAGGCGGTCAAGGGTACGCAGAGAAGCTCGTGGCAGTCGTCGCAAGCCCCGAAACTTGGTTTTGAAAGCCAGCCAACCGGGAGATATTTATTATTCCGATTGCTGGAACTTTTCCGCCCATGCGACGAGCTTCCTGATCATGCCCGCGATACCGTCGCCCTGTTAACCTCTGGACCATTGTGGGCTATTGTGGACCTCTATCTCTGCTCCACATCGGATCCTTTAATTTCTTCCCGGGCGAAGATGAAGATCCGCGGAAAGATTCGCCAAATGATCGCACGATACAGAAGAAGACGCTGCGGACTCGGTTTTCGTATTCGAGAGTGCCGGACCAAACAATCTCGAAGAAGTATGATCATTTCTGGGACGTCCGACCGACCGGAAACTTTTCTTGTTTATTAAAGCCGAGGAAAGTTCGCGGAGAACCCCGCAGAGATGGAAAGAAAGTCACGATCGACTAGTGGCGCGCATCGGCGCGGCGCGCGGCGTATCGAATTTGCATGAATTAGAAGCCGCGTTCCGTCTGCATGCGACGCGATCCGCGTACAGTCTGCGGGAAAAATTCCAACGTACGAGAAACTCGATGTTTTTAGAATTTTTAAGCAGCTAATTTATCTTCTTTTTCGGTCTTGAGGAAGTTTGGTGGGAAAAATTTGAGAGAATTAGGAAGGAACAGATAATTATGTATATTCTTTTATCGTAGGATCTTTTTTAGCGTTTTTTGGTTTCTGAATGTTAGAGGAGAACAATTATTATGTACGTAATGTTCGAATTACATGGCAGAAATTATTTATTCCTGACTGTTTCCTTTGAAATTATTGAAATTATAACACTGTTTTTAGACATTTTAAAAATTGTACGAAATCTCGATATAAATGCTGAACAATTGAAAAATCCTGTCAAATGAATTTCAATCTACCGAATCAGTAGAAAAATTTCAAAACGATATAGTAATAGTAACCTACGAAAACAAACAAATCAAGAAATCCTGTCACACTTATTTCAATCTATCGACACTACGTGGGCAAGTTGGACTGTTTCAATGCGGAGCGTAATTTCACTCTTGAATTTCGTTCTTGGGAATATTTATTTTCCCCCTTAATGCTTTAATAATTTGACATTCCAACGATTTGTATATTAAAATAGCGATTTCGATGCGTATTTCAGAATGTTCTTAGATATTTCGAAAACCTAGAACAGTAAAAAGATTAGTTGTAAACATAAAAGACACAGGTTGTCCACGGAAGATGCAAAAGCATGCTTGACCACGAAGGGCTGAAATTACTAATTGTGTAATAAAGGGATTTCTATTTCAATCCTGTCAGTTGCAGTCGAGGTAAAAAATATTTATTTTGCATAAGCATCCTTCTTCTAATAATAACATACAAGCTAATGAGAATAGTGACGATGATGCAACGCGCCCTTACTAAATATAATCACGATGTTACAGGAAAATATTGAAACAAAAGATCAATAAATAAGTAGCGTACAATGGAAAAAATACAGTTACAAAAGTCACTCGGAAAAAATCTACCAAATGGCACCCAGCAATGAGATTCTTCAAATTTCAGAAGTTCGATCCGTTCCCCTAGCGAAAGTCGCGAAAACCCTCAAGTGAGAAGCACGTGCCAAATTTTTTCCGCAGACTGTACTCTCCGGTAACCCAGTACATCCCCCCCGTGAAACGCGGAGACACACACGAAGATTCGCATAAAGTAGCTTTTTGAATCGGTAAGTCGGGAATGTTCTGAAACCGATATCAAAGCCGGTCCATCCGTCTCGAGGAAGACAAACGGACGATTTCCAATGTTCCCGAGATCCTGCGTAACGAAACTAAATCCATCGAGCAGCGAGTCATCTCGACGGATCCCCTAAAACACACGCCCGGTCAACGTCCGGAAGATGAGTTCGTCTTATGCGTCACTGTCCATCGAACCCGGCCAGGGATGTCGTGTAATCTGGGAAAAGAGAATCGGAGCTAAACGAGAGAACGGAGAACGAACGTAAAAAGACGGTGGTCGGTTGTATCCAGTGTTGTTACTGTCTTTTTCAGAGATTCGCGTCCGGGAGATACTACTCCGCGTACACGCTTCATCACGTGCGCAGCAGCCGAGAGAGTTCGTGCGAGCAAACCTACATTTAACGATGGGATAACGTTTGGATCACTGCTCGTTTGGACACCGATCGCCGCATAACAACCATACTCGATCCATCCGCGTCCCTAACCGTCCGTCGTTGTCGAAGCGTCGTCGACTACCTTCGGGGAGTCCTCTCTGCCACACCTACCCACCCCCCGCCCCGTTTCCACACCCCTAATTACACCCTCCTCATCAGTAACCGGCCGAAGATACTTAGTACTGATTAGCGGCGAAGGACTCTGTCACCGTCCCATTTAACATAGCCTCGGTATGTTGACCAGCGAATGGATATGTCGATTCTCACAATGATACAGAGACACTGTACTCGCATACACTACTGTTCATAGACATACACACACGAGCACCTGCACGAGAGCAACAACACCCTGCGTGTCGGGATTAGTGCACACACGTTTTTTGGTATGCCTAGGAGACACGCACCTACCACTGACTCTCTGTTTCTCTCTCTTTCTCTCTCAGAAACTCTAGCACCTAGCGACCAGCGATGTCTTTTCTCTTTTTGGCGAAGGCGTTGGGTTGCCTGGACGTTTGTGGCGATTTTTAAATAACAGTGTTTGGAAATGTTGAGTGTTTGGCTTGGGGGCACTCTGGATTGACTCTGGAGCACTGTACAGTCGATGGGCGTGACCTGTGTAGGAGTGGTGTAACCACTTTTGTCGGAAATATGGCGAACATTTGTCTTGAAAGCGCTGTAGATCGAACCTAGAGCAATGTAAAGGGAATGAGCGTGATTTTAGTGGGCGTAGTATGAACAGGCGTGGGCCAAGGAGGCGTGGCCCTAGAAGGCGTGGCACGAGGAGGCGTGGTCTCGTGGCCCTCGGTCTTCAAAAATCCAAAGCATTGTTTTTTATCTGAACGATCCTAAAGCCAACACATCTCAATCAGTAGTTTCATTTAATAAACATTTAACCATCTGTCAATGTAACATCTATGGAAGCTTTAATGCAAAATAATTCCGGGATAACGAAGATTATATCTTCACAGTGGCAGTGAAACGCGAGTGGCACAAACTCTCCTGGCAACCCAATAGGGCCCTTTGAAACCTTACCTCGGACGTTCAATAAAGAGAAACCCCGGGAGAACGGCTTTCACGCTTTACGCAGTTTCCAGTAATTTTCATAAAG
Source organism: Sphecodes monilicornis (assembly GCA_913789915.3). Classification (NCBI taxonomy): domain Eukaryota; kingdom Metazoa; phylum Arthropoda; class Insecta; order Hymenoptera; family Halictidae; genus Sphecodes; species Sphecodes monilicornis. The sequence goes on from OU565295.1 coordinate 16,067,346, forward strand.
ATGACGCGGAGATGGGAGATTTAAACGATTCGACCGGAAACGGTTTAAAAGCCACGCTCGAGAGAGAGCCGGCTCTCTCTCTCTCTCGTGCAATTCTCGGCGTTGAAACGGTCGGCTCTGGTTTCGGATTATTCGCGGCCCGGACCAAAAAGGAAATCGTTCTGCATGGAGAGGCGAGGAAAAATAAAACTGCGAATACCATTTATAGGGAGCCAGCAACACGGGAAAATCGCGTTACGTTCGACGCGCGAATTCACTCGGACACGACATCGTCATTCAATTATTGTTTTATTTTAACTCCATTTGTCTTTAGTTGAAAACGAATCGATAACAATTGACAGAGAAATTACAACCAATACTCCCGTATGGATAATACGGAGCTCCATTAACGGGATCCCCAATTGGGAACCGCCGAAGTTTTATTCATTACATTTCCTGGCGTCGGACTAATTAAATGTCGACGTGGAACTTCTGGCGAATGTTAAACGTTCATTTCTACCTGCAATCATCGTTGCGGGCAAGCGCCGATCGGCGCAGTTTTATTTTATCACTACTGCACCCCAAGAGACGCTCGGCCCGGTCAAAAATAAAAATCCTGTGCGACGTGATCGACCTCGATTCCAAGTAAAAATGTCGAGCTGTAGCCGGACACGCCAGTCAAACTTGTTATTACGAAACGGTAAAATTTTTGGTTCGACGATCTCTGAATAAAATCTTTGCACTAAAAATACAGTCGGAACTCTAATTAAAGGAACAGCTGCGGCACGAGCAGCCCCGCTTTCAGCGAATTTGAATAAATCAACAAAGAGCAAGTAAAAATCGAATTTCGCACGTGCTGCGAATTGGAATCAACGAAAATTCGTTTTATATTGAATGTGACACCTATACCATCCTTACTATTTTAAGAAATACGTTGTTTAAACAAAAGGGCTACCTTTTCAAATCAAACTAGAAATCATCTAGTAAATATCCATTAAAGAAATTTGAAAAGATAAGTGCAAAAGTCTACATACAGCATTTGTCATAAGAATGCTCTAGAACAATCATAGAGCACCCTAGAGTTAATGGGCGTGGCCTAACTGGGCGTGGCGTGAGCAGGCGTGTCTAGAGGAGGCGTGGCCTCGTGGCTCTGTGTCTCTACAGAGCCAGGACAAAGCTCCGCAGAATATTCTGTACTCTCTTCTATCTAAATAGATGAAACTCACAGAAAATGGATTATCATAGCGATTCTAAAGACAACAAATCCAAAATAGAAGTTCCTTTAAACCGAAATAAAATTCTCTATCATTGCCACCGACAATTAGCTATTAGAGAATGCATAAGCAATCAATAAATCACTAAAGGTTAAAAGGCATCAGTGTTTCATATTTAGATCAATACATGCTTGAATTAGAGTCCAGAATCACTATCGAGAGAAAATTCGCTGCTCACATCGAGAGAAAGGCCCGGATATCGACGTGGGTGTCGTCAGCCTCTGTAAAACGGGGGATAAAAATAAAAATAAAAAACTCGCGGGGGAGTAGCATCTGGCCTTGTAAACAATGATGAAGCGACGGGTTTACGAATCGATGGCATGTGCACGCTGCACGTCGTAAATATTCCAGGTCGGCTGGAAAATGCCACCGAAAAATGGCACCTTCGCGTTGCGAACGCGTTTCCGTTTAATTATATCAGCCGCGGGTCCGCGCGTCGGGTTCACTCCGACTCTAATTCTAAATCGATCAACTAATTCGCTGAAATTCCATGATCGTTCATTTATCACCGGCGAATGATTAAATTAATTACAGGGACTCAACAGCATCGATTGGGAACCGTGCGCGTCACGCTGCCGAACAGTTGCTCTTGACTCTTTCGCCGTTCGCGAAATCGGTTTCCTTCGAATCGAATCCGAGCGTGTCACCACGGCGGCCATTTTTCCTATCTCCGTCAACGTCCGGTTGAAGGGACGGTATTGCTCTTTTGGATACAGGGTGACCACAAAGTTATGGCCGTGGAAGTACTAGAAGATATTCTCCACAGAAAATGTTTCACGAAGATACTAACCAATCTCCTGGTCCATCTTGTATTGTGCGTAACCATGAAAATTAATTTGGAATAGTTTCTTTTACATGAACGTATCCTATTCATCAAGAAGGTAAAACATTCTGAAATAATCATGTATCAGTAAATGGCGAAAATTATGCAGAACTTTTCAGGAGAGTCAATTAGTGTGGTCAGTGACCGAGTGAAGACTGTGCAGAATTATCATGTTTCGGTGAAGGTATCCGTACTTTTCTTTGCATGAACGTGTGCCATTCATCAAAAAGATAAAATGTTCTACAGGAACCATGCGTCGGAGATACTCCGTTTCCTCAGAATAGACGGCCGAAGTTTTGCAGAATTCTGGAGAGCCGTGCTTAGCGTGGTCAGTGACCTAGTAAAGACGCCATAATTAGTGGAAGTGGGTTATAAAATCTAAAAGTATCAGACTTATTACCATCACTAAATCTAAAGTGTTTCCTTTGCTTTTCTTGTCTCTTACTAATAATAGAACCACATGAACAAAAAAAGCTGTGGTCAGTGACGTAACGAGAACATCAACACGAAGTCAGTGACCACACTAACCGAGTATGCTCAAGATTTTACGACATTTTAACCATTTATTCTGGCAGAACGATACAGTTTCAACGCGTTGTTCCTTCGGGACATTTTATCCTCTCTGCGAACATAATACTTTGACAATAAAAAAAGAACTGAATTTTTACTACCCTAAACAATTTTGCTAGAGTTTAATGACGGTATGGTGATCCATGCGTTGATTAGTAACTTTCCGGCACCGTGTACATGGGGAGAAACCGTGCCGAGGTCCGAATGTATTCGTTTCGGGTCCCGTCGTAGCCCCGATGAAATCATAATCCCCTTTACGATTCATTTCCGGTTTTATTTTGCGACGCTGACCTGCCGCCCTTACGTGCCCCGTAAATCCAGTTCTTATTTTATATCGAAGGCTCGAACACGCTCATTCCTCCCGCGCCAAAAATTTGTGTATCACTGTAAAACTAGAAAGACGGCCCACCAAAAACCAGAAACCAATATCTTGCAGCTTCTCTCTTGTCGAAACAGGATTTCTACATACCGGAAAACCTGCCGGTGGTGCTGCTTTAATAATCGAGCACATCGAATAGACTCTAAGTTTCCGGACTGCTCAAGATGCTAATCAGATGGAGATGAGATTTAAATCTAAGCTATATTTCGATTGGCTGGGCCAGCTATCGTCGGCCACTCATCGTAATGAGATTCCTATCTGAAAAATTAGCTCCGCGAACGACCTTCGTGAAGTTAGGGGTGGGACTAGTCGAGCAGATAAACCCGACTACGGGCTAATGGATCTTCAAGCGTGTACAGCTCCATTCTTAAAGAGTATAATGTACTTTTGCTGTTACGATCAGAATTTCACAAAACGAGAAATTACAACGAATACAATTTCTGAGTTTCTGTATTACTGGAATGTTCTCTCTATCATGCCTCTTCCAATTTCTTACTTCCTTGATGTGATATTCTTACACATAATTTTATTAGTCATTTCATGAATTATAATAATTCAAAGGGATACGGTAAATCAGTTGATAATAGTGTCTGAACAATATCACTGATCACTGTTGGTCTCTACAAGATTCAAAGACGGAAGAGTCACTGATCAGTGATCTCTTATCATTGGTCACTGACCACTAGTTTCGATTAAATATCTCAAAGACTGAATGCTATAACCTAAAAGATCACTGATCGCTGATCTCTGATCATTGGTCACTGATCACTCATCAATCTTATCAAGCAATGTCATTGATAACTGGTGGTCACTGCAATGTTAGTTTCTAAAAGATCACTGACCTCTGATCAACGGTCACTGACCACATCGCACTGAAGCAAATCATATCAATTGGGTAATTAAATGTCCAGTTTTTTCATCTTTTCAATCCTCTGGCTACCAACACTGCTGATCAAACGAAACGGAAAACTTTCCTGAGAACGAGAAAAGGTTTTTCCAGACAACCACCCTCGGCTCCAGAGAACTCAGTGCCCCGAGAACGTAGTGAGGCCGACATATCCAATTCGTCCAGGAACTGTCGGATCGTTGGCCATCGGATAAACGCGATCTCCGGCAAACTTTACAAGTTGTTAAGCCAGCGTGACACAGCTACTCCATTTCTCACGGCCTCGCGGACTGGACACGCCGCCAGTTCCAGGGGCCGGTGCAGAGGAACAAGCTGCAAATGTCGCCATGAAAGTCCCGAAAAACAAGGGGACATGAGTTACGAGAATGTCCGTCGCCGGAAGAGATATAAATGTCGGAAACGGGGCGGAGGTAGCCGTGTTCTCCCTTCTGCTATCCACAGTCCACCCCTTCGCGCAAAGGGGTGCTAACCCCTATTTTCGACATAACAATTTAGAGAGAAAAAAACGAATATAAATCGGTCGACGAGCCGGAGTGTCCTCATCAATCGCTATGGCGGGCGGAGCTGTGGAGGCATCTTGTTGAACGTCGATTTTATGGCGGCTCGTTTTCGCGAGACGTCGATGTACAGGGGCGTAAAGAATCAGGGGTGCGAAGGGAAATCGAGCGATTTCTCATGCAAAGTCGAAAATATCGCCGAGTTTTTGCCCGAGGAAATAGAATATGTGGGTCATGCACGTGAATAGCGTTCGATCTTCTACTTGACCCTTACGTGTTCATTTTGGACCGTCGTCGACTGAACAGTGTCTAGAAACTGATTACAGAGGATCATTGGTGTTAAGGCTTCGAAAACAGTTCGATTCACGACCTGGCGACGGAGAATTTTTAGATTAACTCTTTTTAGTATACTTGCAATTTAGTTGTTAAGCCAAAACAGATGTACCTCGGACTAGGACACCGAAGATTGCTTTAGAGCTTCCAGTTGGCACCCACGTGCATCTCCGGTCTGCATCTTCCTCCCTCCTTGGGCCCGTCCATAGCGGCCATCTTCTACCCCCACAAGGCTTGTAGTGGGTGGTCACTAGCAATTCGAAAAGGGCATGGCCCAAAATCCAATTGATGCCAATAGGCTAATAGTCGGATCCTCCCACAAACCGATTTGTATATAAGCGCGACACACTTATACACAGTCTGATTCATAAAGTCCGACTCATGTAAAGCACATTGAAAATACACATATTCTTAGTTCACGTGGTTGTCCGCGTTTTCTACCAACCTATTACAGTCCATTTATACATTCATACGTTTCGACAGGACTTCATATTCGGTGAAGTTCCTCCGCGTTGTTCGATCGTCGCTAACCTAATTGCCGAAGCCGCGACGTACATACAATTGGTCATATCTAGGACTTCTTGAAATTTAATGCAAGTATGACTGTCTTAAAGATAAACCATTGTTCAAAATCTTTTCGCACGCCTCGACACGCGACTGCACGGCTAGGTCTCGTTAAAATTTCTTATAACGCTTCTTGCCCGATACACCTGGGTCTCAGCATAAGAACCAACAGCCACGGTAGTTTTTCTGTCTCTCACCGTGCTCAGCTGTTAGCGTTCGATGCCGAAATCCAGGTGAACAACCACGAATGTAAACCGCTCGGCGGAGCGTGTTTACATGCCGATGCGTATCTGTCTCGCGGGCCATCGTTCCTATATTTCATATGCCAAATCAACTACCTATTTTCCATTGTCTACTTAAACGCACCGGCCGTTAGGGCATTGCCCTCATGCTCTAACAAACGGTCGGTGCTGTCGTCCTTGCAATTTCAAACTTCCCACTCCTTATCCTTTCCTAACCGATGGCCCAAAAGCAGTATAAATAGGCCAACGACAAGATCTCGCCTGCTGGTCTAGTACAAATCGATCGACAGATCACGCGTTTCCTATACGTTTTTCTAAACTTCTGTGGGCTTAACAGAAGTATTCTTTTCGTAAATTCGCGGGCTTCGCGACTGTTCATCATCCTTCTCTCACGTCATCTCTTCTCATTTCTGTTCGTTCCTTTCGCGTCTATCTACCTATTTATCTGTCTATTTCACTTTCTGCTTTGTATATATTTCTGGTATAATATAATATTTATTTTCGTACATCTCTCGCTACACAGTTCTTCACCTTACACTTACCTACCTCAATTACCTACCTAATTCTCTGTCCTTTTCATCCTCATCGCATCTCGGTTTCCACGACTTGGAAACTTCCAACCACACACGGCTAGATTCGTCACAACCATCCTAGCCGATTATTTAGAAAAACGAGCCTAGTAAGAAGGAGTCTAATAGAAAGCATTCTAAGCTTTCGACTCAATTTTCTAAGATCCTATACTTCGTTTGCGCCTATAATTGTAAAATACACTATGTATCCATGCTTTTGAATGGAGCTTAGCGACTCGCCAGTTTCGTTTGCTTCTCTTTGCACTCTGAAGTTCGTTCAACCGTGAAAACGCGATAAGAAAATACGAAAAAGCGATACACGAGCCGAAAAACAGCGAGCTGCAGAATAACGCGCTTCGATGGCTAATATGTTTCAATAACCAGGACGGGTTTATCGGGTCCCACGCGGCTACTCTTCGACTCCGGCGATATTTTTAACAGATTTAGCGGTTATAAATTCGGCCGGGTGCCGATCCCATCGATTCCGCGTATATCATCGGGGATAATTGAACAGCGGACGGTAACGGCGCCGAATTATCTCTTGTGGAATGAACGGGTACACAGAGAGGATGTTTTGCTACTGTCGACAGGGGGAACGAAAGATTTCGTACCATCGCATCGACCAGGCAATCAACTTACGGCTGACAACAATGTGTCTCGGTTAGAGGATGTTCTGATCATTCGATCTCTTGATATGTAGCTCTCCTTTCTTTCAACACATCTTCGTCCAACATATTCTCCTTGGTTTTCGGATTCGGTGTGCGTTATAGACTTTGATAAATGTGATTTTAAAGGCGCAATTTTGTGATCCAATTTGTGGGAGAGAGCATCAAATTAGGGTTTATTTCTTGTACTGTTATTGAACGATTTTTTGGATACTTTTTAGTGTGAATTGGAAAGTTAGATGAATTAATGTCAGCGCTGGGTAAAATACTATTTCAGATAATAAATAGTGAAGAGTGTATTTTATTTTAAATCATACCTGTACTTCTCAAAATAAAATATTTTAAGGATTAAATATTAAAAAATTTGAAGGACTCTCGAAATAGTGAGAATTTTATTTGACAATTCAATTTTGTTGTGCAATCTACTTTCATCGTCAAGAAATAAAAATATTTGATTAGTGGAAATTTTACTATACATTTAAAATGGTATTTTAATTGTATTCTAAAAGAACGACTATTTGAAATAGTATTTGAAATATTTTTTTCTCAAAAATTTTACTCGTCTCAGATTATTGTTCACTGCTCTGTAGAATATTCTTTATTGCATATACTGAAGAACTAGATAAATTACTCTTCACTATTCTTGAGTATATTATTTAAAGTATCGATTGAAAACCTAAATTCATTAGTATATACTAATTAATATTGAAGAATAATGTGTTTAGTCTATATTAAAGAATATAGTAATTAGTGTAGAATACGAAATGTAATCCAAAGACTCAAGTTAATAGACGACATTAGCAATTTGTTAGCGAGTATTGATAAATGCTCCAGCAGTTTTTAATTGTATCTACTATCTTCTCAATGTGCAATAAGAGCATAACGATAAAAATAAAGTGGTGCCCAGACGTATACGCGTTGTGTTTGCAGAATGAGTCAGACTTTCGCGCAGTCGACAGCACAGCAAACATTGATACTGGTCCTCAATTATAGAAGCATACATTTCATTCCGTCAATTGTTTCAATAATACTACCTGACGGAACGCATCTCCACGCTTAAGAAGACAATATTCCATTGCAGCGATACATTCAGCATTATTCCACATTGATCATCAACTAGAATGCTCCGAAGACTGATAACGAAGCTATTGAAGCACAGAAACGGAGAAAAGTGTTTCAGTTTTAGGCAAGGAAGATGAAACAGCCAGAAATTATAAAAAGTTATGAATTCTGAAAAATTACAAAAATTCTGATTCAAAAGTATTTTCAGGGACAAAAGTATCTTTAGAATATACAGGGTGTTCGAGCTATTAGTAGCCAGCGTTTTTCTTGTAAATCATAAATATTAGAAAAAAATGATAGAGAAAAAAGTAATACTGTTTTTGGTAAGTAACATAATGGCGTATGTAATTTTCTTGTGTTTGCACTATTTTCTTATAAATGAAGGTGACCTTCAATTTTTTAAATGAAATGCTATATATTTTTTTATATCGTATGAAAGCGTGTGTCAATACTAATTTATTCGTATACAACACAATGACCTTCAAGGTCATACAAGGTCAGAAATGGCAGGAAAATTTTGAAAATTTCGTACGTAATATTTCGTAAAGATATCATTAACGATACACAACGACCAGAAATGTAAACGACTTGCAAAGGAAACTAAGGCAATCATGTGCATTAGTATTTCGGACAACGTTGGAAGAAGCTAACAAGAATGTAATTAATAGAGCCGAAATATGTAGTCATGCACAAGGAAGTTATATTGAACATTTACTATAGCCTCGTCGATAAAGTATACTTGTAAAGGCATTAGTACGAAATCTTCAAAATGGTTCTGACCTTATATGATCTTGAAGGTCATTGTGTCGTATACGAATGAATTTGTCTTGACATGCGCTTTCATATAGTATGAAAAAATATATAGCATTCTATTTACAAAAATTGGAGGTCACCGACATTTCCATGAAAATAGTGCAATCACAAAAAAATTACATACGCCGTTACGTTGCTTGCAAAAAACAGTATTATTTTTTCCTCTTTCATTTTTTTCTAATATTTATTATTTTATGTGTCGAAGTTATTTTAGAACATTTACTAAGAATATCTTTGTGAGAGCAAACGATATCTTATTTAATATTCCACCAAAAAAAATTTTTATTTCACATTTCATAAATTCTATTCGAACCTGTACTTCCAACAACTGTTATTTATCGACCCTCATCAAAACCTGATGGAAAATAGAACACATTTAAAAATAGTTCCACAGTTCATGTTTCAATTAAAATCTATGTATTAACACGTCCTATAAAATTTTGATTCTCGGCTCTAACTTTTGTTGTAGCGAAGTGTAGTTTGAACCTCTAAAAATCTAAATTTTGAATAAAGCTGCTAAGGCAACTAAAAATAGACATTCGAGTGACCCTACTAGAGAATCTAGCAGAAAATCTCAGTGTATTTGGAGCCCCAACAAATCTGGTTTAAAACTGAAGAAAATGAAGGGACTAAAGATTGACATTTGAGGATCCCACAAATTTTCTTAGCGTCCACCGTCGGCAACGAATGATTCAGTGGCCATATTCGTCGGAGACGGTCCTCCGGATTCAGCCGAAGGAGACGTCGGAAAACGGAATTGCAGAAAGAGAGCTAGAGGGGAAGATTGGTTTCCTAGCCAGCCGACGCAAGGAAGAAGGATGCGCTCATGCAGGGTGGCGAATGAAAAATGAAATCGAGCGAGGAGCGTCGGGCGTGCCAGTTAATGCTTCTCGTGCATTAGGACGAATTATCTTGCATCGGTCGGGTCGCGGCCGCAGACTATATTAATGCATTTCTACCCGCATTCGCCTACTTTTCCCGTAATCCATCGCGTCCTTGTTTTATCGCGCGATCCTCTATCTACGCATCGTTTTTGTTTTATTCTCGTGTTACATAGAACCAGCTCATTTCCATCAGACCGCCAACGTAACGCTCGTTTCTGCAGGAACCGGATCGGATGCAAAATACCAAAAACACTTCAACCCATGGCCCCATTTTTCCTTAAAGTATTATCCTGCTGCGGACAGTCGATTTCAATACTTTCTTCTCTCGAGGAAACAGTTGCTACGATGCTTCGTTCGAATTTTCGTTTTAAAAATTTTTAAAAGGTGTGAGCATTTTTTCGAGTACGTGGAAAATAAGGCAACTTTATGTTTACTCTTCTTAGTAATTATTTGAGCAGGCGAGTTGAAATTTTATGGACTTTTGGTACTAACGGTAGCGCGTCTTTTAGCCAAAGACTTTTTCAAAATTCTGCATACAGATGGACTAACAGCGTCATTTCAGTAAAATCATCTCAAGGTAAAACTACAAAATAGACCAAACTGATCAGGTGTTACAATTTTTCCGAGACTGTACTTCAAGATTCTTTTTGGCTAAAATGCAACTGTAGTGTGCTACTAGATGCTCTAAATATTTGAAGTTGATAGCTGCAGTAGATTATGAAAAAGAGGAGCATGAATTTGCCATATTTCCTGTGCACCGAAGAAAATTTCCGTTCCTCTTAACTAAAACCATCAATCCCTTATCTTGTAACGTGGAGATGAAGATTTAGGAAGACTAAGGATGAAGATTTCAAACAGAATCTGTCAAATTTGTGTGTTGATATTTAGCCATTAAAAAATGTACAGGTACACGATGGAAACAAGATTGAAGTCGAAAAGACCTTCTGCGGTTGTTGCAACTTTCAAATATACCAAACACACATCAAGTTCTTAAAAATATTGACTCTAATCTAATAGAGTCATTAGAAATAGATGTTTTGAATAAGTATTAAAAAAGTTACAATCGGTTCTTCAGTTTTCGAAGAACGTTCCTCTAAAACTCTTTAAAGAATCCAACACCCCATGCAGACATTCGTAGTTCCATAACTCTGTCAATTAACCTAATCTCGAGAAACTACTTGACAGACATATTCGCTAGACTACAAAGATTAATAGAAAAACTGTTCCCTCCACCCCGATCCTGAATATCGGAGCAACTAAACTTGGAAGCTGGCAACAGCCAGGAGCCTGGAAAAGCGACTTCCGAGCAAGGGCCCGGAAACTTGAACTTTCGCCTTTTTGAGCGTGACGGTATCGATCCAACGGCTCCGATTGCATCCGCCATCTTCCCCAGGACTGTCTTTTCACTTCTCCTGGACGCCATCCAATTGTCGTTCCAGGCAGCCGTTGTTATTCCCGATCGAAAGCCCGCCGCGTGTCACCGGATCGCCCGGTTTGATTCCAACTTGCGAACAGACAACACCAAGAGGGAGTCATAAAAGTCTGATGTCCGCTTGACCGGTCGAAGACAGGGATCTTGATGGGATCGATCGATCCTTCTCTCGCTTCGGGAACGACAGGCCTTCGTGTTTTTAAAGGTCGCAACGGATCAACGGAGAGAGGTTTCCGCTTCACGGTTGCGAGAGAAACCGGCGCACACCTTTTGCCGCCGAATGCCGAGCAGTGTTGGATCGGGAACAGATGGCGGAGAGGAAAGAAACGATTTTCGATGGCTTCTCTCTGCCCGTGAACCAAATAAACCGATACGGCCGAACCGGCCAGCCGTGGAGAAATTTCAAACGCGGACTACAGTTGTCGCTCGTCGACTCTGTCCGCGCCGCGATTTCGCGGCTAAAGGTACATTCAATCAGAATGCCTGAAGGTACGTCTCCATTTGAGAGTTTCTTTCGACGATTGCTCTCGAGAGTACTCTCCAATTGTGTGTCCATTTCAGAGTACTTCAGAAATTTTTTGCTTATGATTGTTATACAGTTTTATAACAACTTTCAATTTAGTTTGGGCACAATTTTGATTTTTATCAAATTTACCAACACGGAGTTGGAGTCGGCATATTTTCTTCCAACTCCGACTGCTACTCCAAAGCTCTGCGCCAGTCTTCTCTTGACATCAAACTGATGAAACAGCATGAAACAGCACTTCGGGGGCGTGCTTTGTAGCGCCGCAAGATTCATTCTGGTCCTTGAAGCTGCCGAAAATTTTGGAGAACATCCTTGTGGAATATATAATAAATTTTGTGGTTTCGGCGCATAGTTCGATCAATTATAGAAACCACAAAATTTATTATATATTTCATTTTTTCAGATCGAGAGGAATTTCACCTTTATGCTTGTGGAATGTTGGTTGGTTCTAATGTCTGGATTTATTTTTGCGATCGGTGACAATGGTTTCCGGAATGGCGCTACGTTGGGTGCTAATTTTGAATAAACCCCTCCATTTGGATCGTGCCGCACGATATTTTATTAATTCGTGGGTAGTATTGATATCGGAGATTGTGCGTTGCGTGTTGGAGTTAGATTAAACTGAAAGCTCCAGGATTTGTTAATATTTATCCTGTTTTTAACACTAAAACTACTGGTCTCGTTGAAACGGCGTATTTTAGAGTACTTATTTTACAATTATTGGGATTGCAAAGATGCATTTGCGGGCACTGACTGGATACATTAATTTGTTCAACGTGTTTTGTAATTATTTCAGGTTGTCCCAAACGCTCGTTTCAAATTAATATGCACAATGCATAATCAAAGTAGTTTTGACGAAATCAAATTTCGCGGTGAAGAGGAAGTTTAGAAAATAATAAAATATTAAGAAACAGACGATCGCGTTGTTTACACATGCTTGTGCTATTTAACGATATTAAAGTTACACATTGCGAAAGAAATTTATGCGACAACACTAATCATTTTATATTTCACCTAGTCATTTTTGTGACGATTACATAAAATCGACGAAAGTTCAGAAAAAATTTAGGAAAAGGGATAGTAGAGCCATCTACCAGCAACAGCCATAAGCTTCGAAGGAAACCCTTTCAAGCTACGAATATCGAGTAACTCTGCAGCCCCGTAGTTCAAATAATGTTGGAGAAAATACAATACACTAAGAAACCAGCATTTTATCTCGACGATCTCGAGTTAGCTCACCTGCGAAAAGGATACGGGTCCTTTAGCTCTCACCGGAAGTTGATGGTAGATCGTCGAGGACGAAGGAAAACGGAATAATAGAGGGAAACAGAAAGACTATAAAAATTCCATGGCCGACGTAGCCGCGTAATTGCATTCATCTTTCACGAAGTGCACACGGGATTGCATTCAGAAAGCAAATTCCGCCGACTGGGTCTGTTTCCCGAATTATAAAAGAGTGCATCCGTCGATTTATTTCACGCGATTCGCATGCCAGACGCGCCTTAGTCACATGACCGTGCCGAAATTAGCTAATTAACGAGTTAGGACATCGTTTCATTTCATCGGAATTTTCAGAAAAGTAAGAACGAGACAGGAATTTAATTAAAGTTGAATATCGACGGCCGCGATAATACGAAGCTTGGCAACAATTTATTGTAAGTCGGTTCGATTATGATTAAACTGCGAAATGTCTCCTTTTAATTAGCCTGGTGCAGGCAAAGAGTGGCACCGAGACTCAAACTCATTGTTTAATGTTTATCATTCTTAGTGTTTTAAAAAACTCTACGTCCCCAAAGGATTAAATGAATCAAATTCACTTCAAAATAATCACATTTCGCTGCCGTTCGTCCCCGAAGTATTCAGTTTTAAAAGTGGTCGATCATTGCAACATTTATAATGACCCTCACATCTAGAATGTAAAAGCAACGCGGTGTAACCCACTTCTAATTCATTGTAAAAACTTTTGTTCTTCATAAAAATCACCACATTGGACGTGTTCAAAGAATTTCGCACCCTCACAATTTTCTTAACTGTACAGCGTGAAAATGCAAAGAGGTAGCAATTGCCAAGCATTGCAAATGTCTACAGAACCTTGTCAAATATTGCAGGATATTGTAAAATGCAACAGGACATTCTAAACTCCTACTAGACATAGTAAAGTACCGCAAAATTTTATTTGTAAAAATCTGTACAAACGTTCCCCTCCGCTGTGCATACCGGTACAATCTCCACGCCAACGATACTTCCAATTTTCGTGAATATTCGTTAACAACGTTGCGTTTCTGATTGCAGTACGTTTCTGGGGGGAACACCGGCGGCCAGGCGAGCAGCGTGAGCTATAGCAGCGTGAGCCAGAGCAGCGATGGCGGTGCCGGAAGCGGATTGCCAAGCGGCGGGATGTGACGATACACGGGGGCCCGGCCCGGGCCTCGTCGAGATCGAGCGATTCGTTTCCGGGACACGTGATTATAGGCCAGCTGCCAGAGGGCTTCACCGAGGGTCTTTCTTGACCCTTCGGGCCGGAAGACGAGAGCTTCGCGGCGTCCTGGAAGACGCGCGAGGAAGACGACCCACCGGACCCCCTCCTCGAACGAAAGGGGCCCGAATTTATGGGAAATTTGTGACGGGCCCCGTCGTTTACCGTCGTCAGGTGAACGCGACGGAATATGGACCACGAAGAAACTACGCAAAAGCCTCCCCCATTGTATATAGCGTTTTGTACCACCGACGAAGGAGCCAGCGCGCAGAGCCGAGTCGCTCGCAAATCGTTTTTACGTTCCGGTACCTTCGATATTCCGTAGCCTTAGCAAACCTACCTAATCGTTGATCGAACGTGTCCCGCGTGTCTTCAGGAACACCGTCGTTCCCATCTTATAGTCGCGCTCTGGTTCGACGGTTTGTAATTTTACATCAATGTCAAAGAATCGAGGAAGTTCCGCGAGGAAAGTCTTTGAAAATGAACTTTGTAGGATGATTTAATTCTGTCCAGTTTGGAATGCAGATATTTTGTATTGTGTATTGAGTGATTTTGCAATCGTCGTGATATTGGAACGAAGAGATAAGAGAATAAGTCTGGATGAGTTTTGTATAAGATTTTTTGAGGAACGAACTCGGATATTCGTTGTTTGTACACTTGCAGGTACACCCTCAATGATTATATTAATTTGTTGTTACTTGTACCATGCAGTATTGTAAAGATGGATACTTCGACTGTTAGTTTACTATTTTGCGTTAAAATTATTTACTAAATTATCGGTCGTTTCGTAAAGTGTTTCAAGTAGTGTTGATTCGAGAGGGACATCTTGTGATGGAGAAAAATCATGTATATTTGCCTTTCAAATCCTGATTTCTATGATTTTATACAGAACTATGTACTTTTGTTTAAATTCAGGCACGATTTATCTAAATATGTAATGTAACGTAGGGCGAACTGTAGCCGAGTAAGTGGAATAAGTGCGAATTGTAGTCAGACAAGGGAAATGGAAACATTCTATGTTCGGGCAAGTGGAATAGGTACGACGCGTGACCAGACAAGTGGAATAGAGGCAGTCTGTGACCGGGTAAAGTAGAGTAGGTACGGTATGTGATCAGACAAGTCGAATAAGGGAAGTCTATGGTCGAACAAGTGGAATAGATGCTGTACGTAGTCGGATAAAGAGAATAGATACAACAAGCTCTGTATCGTCGAGCCAGAACGCGCTTCTATAGGGAGGGAACAGCAGTGTACACCGAAACTCGATGCATCGCGAATAGTTAGTGTCTGGGCTGGCACAGTTTCGAGCGAATTTATTCAGCCTTCGACGCTTCCCTCGAACACGAAGCAAAAGAGTCAAGACTGGCAGCACTAAAGGTATCCTCATCGACTCGTCCGGCGAATGTCCAGGAACGAATCCATTCGCCGAGCCGTTCCTCGCTTATTCACGACTAGATTAATTGTAACGTGAAACAAGTAGCAAGGCCAACGTAACTTAATCGACGGACGACGCGAACGAAGTTACACTAACGGGGATCGTACACTTTACCATCGTGTACACCTTGCAGATTATTAAAAAAAAAAGGCAGAAATTCCTTTTTGTACATTTACTTTACGTTTCAATTCAAAATTTGCAAAGAAAACTTTTTGTATTTCAATCGATTCAATTATGTTTTGTAATTAGAACCTTAGGCGATTTTTTAAAACTAAAGGGGTATTCAAATTATTCTTAAAATAAGAGCAATATTTGCAACTCCTTTTCGAAAGTTGCATAAACGTTCCTCTATACCAGGCATGTCCAGAAGTAGCTCACTTGGAGGCAAATTCGAGGGAGACGCCTACTTCTCCCGCCCGCGCGTCGCGCTCACGGTGACGGCCGTAGTCCTCCAAGCTCCTCAGACCCGTGCCTACCGTGGGTCCGAGAGTCGCCCCAACGCGTCACACGCAGCACATACCGCAAGCGGTAGGCACGAGTCTGATGAGTTCGCGCGGGTGGGAGAAGTAGGCGTCTCCCTCGAATTTGCCTCCAAGTGAGCTACTTCTGGACATGCCTGCTCTATACAGTCACTGACTCTCAACATGGTACTCAACTTGAATTAATTTCATTTTTCTTCGAGGATAAAACCCTAGGGAATTTTTTAAAATAAAAAGAACAATATATAAAACTGGTTTTTGAAAGATACAAAGACTTTCCCTTGTAATTTAATCAATTTTTGCCCAGACGATGAAATCCTAGAGAATTTTTATTTATTGAGAAAAGATGAAATTTCTTTCCAGAATAGATACAAATTTAATTTTGTATGAACTTGAGATCCTAAGGAATTTTGTCAAGGCCGTACGAGGGATGGTAACGTGACCGGGCCCCGTTGTCTATTAAAGTGCATAGTTTCAAACTGATCGATTTTAATTGTAATCATAATCGAAATGAGATAGACAGAACTCGAAGCGTGATCGTCGCTATTAGTGTTTTGAGATCGACCTCTCGAATTGTGTTCCAACGACTGTCTCGCAAAAAAAAAATTAAATAAAATCGGTTCCCGCGACTGTCGACGAATCGTTACAGGTTTGAGCGTCACTGTTATTTCGATTAACGTAAACGGACAATCTCTACTCGAAGAATGTATACTCGTCTACTTCTATAGCGGATATTTTTGCAGCAACGGTATTTTTGTTTTACGAGAAATCACCCTAAATCTAGACACCTATTTCAGTGTACATAAACAAACCATTGCCGTGTATTTGTAAATAATAGAAGAGAACGGAGCTGAACGAAAGACGCGTGTGCGCACGCGCGAGCGTTGTATTTAAGGGGAGGGGGCCCTGTAAACGACTCATATTTTCATCAATGTTCAGGAATTTTTTGCACAGAGAACAATGAACGAATCCTTTCGAATCTTTAAAGGTTACTTTATTGAACATTATGACAAGTGAAAAACATTTTTGCAACAATGTAATTATGAAAAATGCAAAAGAATTAGAACGATGTCGTAAATATAGGTTTTTTCTTCGAGATGCAAAACTACGTCGGTTGTAGCGTCTCTGGTAATTATCTGAACCGAAAAGATAAAAATTCTTTTCAATTTAGTTTACATTTCTAAGAATATGAACCTAAACAGTTTAGAGAAAAAAAAGAAAGAACATATTTGCGACACGTATTATTCTAACGTATTTTATGTTACATAAAATAACCTTAAAGATTCGAAAGGATTCGCGCATTGTTCTCTGTGCAAAAAAATTACTGTTTACAGGGCCCTCTCCTGTTAATGTAACTGTTGTGAAACGCGAAATGTTTCTTCGATGATCAATAAATTCAGTATTATTCAGCGATAACGACATCCTACCGTGCTATAAGTATGGACAATTAATGAACAAATGGAAAAGGATTCGCAGACTATTGGACATCTAGTTGACAACCACTGTTCGCGAACGATTTATACATTTACCAATAATTTTGTACCAGTATCTCATTCTCCTTTGTTTACATATAATTTGAGAGAGAGGGTACAGCTTGTGATAAACAAAAATCAGAAATTTTTGACAAATGTTAAAATTGTTATGTTTACTTACTTCTTGAAGTCAACTTAGGTGCAGTCGAATCGTCATTTCTATCTTCTCCCTTAATGAACACTGTCTTAGAACAATCCTCCTCTTGATTCAAGAAGAACACAATTTATAGACTTACTTGAGACTCTAAAATGAAGTGTACACTATTTATTTATACAAAAACAACAGTTAAATAGACTTTGGCAAACGGAGAACAGAAACGCTTGCGATGTGAGGGCACCGTTTGGAATGGCGAATAGCGATTGGTGGACGTCTTAACAATGCTAGTCATAATAGTTACCGTAAGCTCGTTAGAACTTGAGAGACTAAAAGTGCGCGTCCTCTATCAAGTTACTTGCTAGTGGACGCGCACCTTAATAAAGTGAATGGAGATTAATGAAATCGATATATCGAGAATGGACAAGCGAGAATAAAATGTAGACATTCCGAGAACGAAAAATCTGTACCGCTCAAAATGGAAAGAATGCAATAAAACACGGAATAAATGTTCACAATTTTGAACAGTGTTTCCACAGCATTTCCGGTTTAGAGGGCGCTGTGTACAAACACATAACGTTCTGTCTGATTTGACTGCCTAAATTTGAATGATCCACAATTCTTTGTTTCATCTGTGTCGGCGTATATGGAGTAATGACGATGGTAAGACAATTTTATTGTAAAACACTGTTCATAGAATGTACTTTAGCGTGAATACACACTACTCGTAATCCAGAAAATCGATGCTACTTTAAATAGAACATTTAAGGGAAATCTGCAGCGTATCTGACTTGTATATAATATATTAATATTAATTGATATTATAATAACAGAAATATATCGATTAATATTAACATATTGTAAGGAAATCAAAGAAACTTTCCTGGCCTGTACATACCGTATAAATAACGCCACAGAACAGACGCCGTGGTAATTTTAATTTGTAAGGAGTATATAACACGCGAACGTAAACAGTATCATAATTCATGTACAAGAGCCACATTCTCGAGACCACTTAAGTACCTTCAAAGAAAAAAAAATGTATCTATCAATATGCTGTCCTTTATAATAAAAGATAAATGGAAAACCCGTGTTTTATCTGCTGCAAGCTTCTGACATCGAATTACGTAAGTACAAATAGCCGTCAAACTCAATATAACTAACAAGTTTATTGATTTACATATTCTTGATACAACATAACATCGCTATGAATCTTTCCTTCATACTTATAGAAACTGCACTGCTCCAGCAAACAGTTTTCAATCTGTTATTGTATTTTATCACAGTAATATATCTAACATATATTACACAGTTTGTACTTTGTGTGATGCACAAAGGGTTTATACAAAATGCACGTATTTTCTTTTTGTTCGAAGTTCGTCAGGAAGCTTTGAAGTTGGATATGATCAAATTATTCCGTTCGTCCGCAGGAAACTGTATTTACCTCAGGGTTTATGGTTGATGCATGGTTCTAACTATTAATGAAAATAGATGAAATTGTTCCCCCTGATTATACTGTGGTTAAAACCCGAGATTAATCAATGCTCTTCTTTTTTTTAAATAAATATATATGCACGGACCACAGATACAATTATAATTATCATACATTCTGTATAACGTAGTGCACTGTCATCGAAACGATTTAAAACAAATTCCATTCTTTTCTTTGGTGCGCATGAATTACCGTTCTATACATAAAATATACAATCGACGAGAAATGCAATAATGTAAAAATCATTGGCGAGAATTTTACCACCTAATGTACCTTTTGTACTCCTCGGTTATACTGAATCTTTTAATGGTTTCATACCCTAAAATTATTGAGAAACTAAAACATGCAGATTGCACGAGTCGCGCGGATAGTCCCTTCGTGAACATCTGGAATCTCTCTTCGACCCAAAGAACTTTGAACGCGCTAAACATACTGTCTAATCGCTGCACTTGCAGCCTTGCTCTGACGATGTCCAGAGGATTCGTGATAATTGTAGTAGTGAACCCTCCCAATGTTCCAGCCACTGCTTGAATGAACAAATGGGAGAACCATTCGGGGAATAATCGGAACAGCTCATCTGCAATCAACCGAGTATACGCGTGAGATCTGTTATCCGTTTTACGATATTTTTATATAACCGTTACCTTGATAAGATATATAAAGTCCCCACCAAAGTGCGCTGTTTGGAACATATGCGCACAATGACGCGAGGTATCCCCGATAGAATCCTCGATATCCGTCGCTCTGGTAAATCAATCTAACTATATCAGCCGAGATCTGAGCATGAGTCTTCCCTGGTTCCAATCTTAATCCCAGTGGATTCATTCCCATCTAAAAATAATTTAATTAAGCAAAAAAATGATAGACATTTATACCTTTCTTTCTCCGCTTACTTTGTTCTCATGGTATTTGCCTCTTTTCGAACTGTTGATCCCAAGAACCATTAAGTGCTGGCTCAGAACATCGAAAGGAACTACTATTGTTTGCCCTACCAAGCTAGCAGCACCGCCGGCAATAATGCCTTTCACTCTTGAGTCTACATGACCTATAAACTGATCTTGTCCAAGCAAATGACGAACACCTTCGTAAGTCGATACATAAAAGACACTAGACACGATTTGTATAGAACTAATCCAGAATCCTCTATAAAAGCCTGCCGTGCCTTCAGCTTTGTAGATTTTTTTGCAAGCATCTATCATTCCTGTGGGAAATCAATAATAATAAGAAATGACTATTAAACAGTTTACAGTTAAGTAGATGTTCCATGAGACTTACCATTGTACACATGATTGTTCCTTTGAATTTGTAAACGTGTTTTGATTACTGTTAAGGGATATAAGCAGCAGCGCACAGAGAATGATGAGAGCATGCTCAATGGAAAGAACTTTGTCTTGTCCATCATATCCCACTCGATGGTGCGGATGAACGGTGGTGCCTCTACCGCAGTCATTTCCTGGATTTCTATCGTTACCGGTTCCAATAATGTTGCAATATTCGAACGCTGAGGTTTCCGGGAGTATATGTTCAACCTGATACTGCATATCTCATCAATATTTTCAGTGGAATTATCACCCAAATCTTTCACGAAACTGATACAAAAAAATAAAGACATGTACGTATATCTGTAAACACGTCTTGAAACTTATCCGAGGAAACGGTATGTACGAACGTGCGCGATAAATTTACTGCGTAAACGTGTGCATATTAATAATATACCGAGTGTTACAATAATAGATCGCATTTTTGACACGAACACGAGTTGTCGTGTACATAGGTACACGTATTTACACATGCTATATGTCATCAGGTGAAACGACGAGGACAGCGAGGACAGCAGCCACAAATTTCACTCAATAACTCGTTGTTCTTAGTTCAACGTACCTACATAGTTTGTACGCCAAAAAAACGTGGCGCAGTGTGGTCTCATTTCACGATCTAAATACATAGCAACTCCGCAAAGGTCACTATCAGCCAAGGTGTCAATAAGATTCACACGGTCGTCGACATACGATAATCAATCGAATATACGGCGAACACTTACGGTGATGCAATACACCGTCACAATGAACAATCTTCTCCAGCTCGTGCAAAGTGTCCATGAACGACGGTTCCACGTTGTCTTCGAACAAGATCAATGTTTCTCGAATGATATTATGAACGTGTCGTCAGATGGTCTCTCATGTTACACGGGGAATAATCGGCCTTCGTTTCATTCAACAACCGCGTGAAATCGTGTTGGTATTATTTCGATGAGCCCATTCCAGCGAGATAGCAGAAGAAAGTGTGATCTGGATTATCACAATATCCACAATCCACACACATATCATTAAACCACAGACGAGATATAAGAGCGACCAATCACATTACTAAACTCGACATCGCTAAAAATCAGTGATTCTCTTGCGCCCTCTACCAAAATAGAACAGCCAACTGGTAAATTAGATCACAACGTCACCGACGAGATGACAGCGCAGACATTACATATGACTCATGAATCTGAGCATATCACCGAGAATCGAGTATATTGTATAGTTAAAGTTATCATGAATAGAATTTAATTTGACATGCCTTACGACAAATTTTAGACATGCTTTAAAAACTCGGTATCTTGAATACTATTAGGCGTTCTCATTAGAAAATTATATGGTGACATAGCCAGTGGGGTGCTCGACAACATCGTTGGCAAAATAAATTCTTATAATCGTTAAACAAACAGAGCCAATAAATTTACTAATTACATCTGCTCGATTTAATTATGCTTGGTAACATTCATGTGTTAAAAGTTATTCAATATCTCCAGTTCTATTATTTATTTTTGCAAAAAAACTATATAGTAAGATGGTTAAGAGATTGTTTGTTAACATTATTGGCAAAAGAAATTGTTATAAATATTAACCAGCTAGAAATAATAAATTTATCTGTGAATTCTGTTCGATAAATTAATGCGTGCAAACATTCATGTTTTAAAAGTTATTTAGTATCTCGGGTTCTATTAACTATTTTTACTAAAAAATTATATGGTAAGATGGTCAAGGGAGTGCTTGTTACTATCACTGGCAAACGGGATTGTTATAAACATTAAACAGCCAGAAATAATACGTTTACCAATCATTATTATCACGGAAATCGACATCAACCGAAATCGGTTGGGGTGGGGCGCGTTGCGCTTCGCTGCGCATCACTGCCTACCTAAGCCCGCGGAGCGCGCTCAGTCAGTCAGTCGGGCCAGGCGCTCCGGCAGGAGCGGACGGGCTCCGGGACCAGGAGGGTCTTCGGCTACCTTGGGCTGACCAGGGGTCCTCCAATGGTACCCGGGCCTATCCTGCTTACCTTCAGGTGGCTGAGGATTGACCATGGGTCCTTCACCAGTGGCCTACCTTGGTTTACTCTTGCCTACCCAGGAGTTGACCAGTGGTCATCCAGAGCTACTAAGGCCTAACCATGCCTACCCAGGGGCTGACCAGTGGTCATCCAGAGCTACTCAGGCATACCCTTGCCTACGATCAGCTGGCTTAAGCTTGACCAATGGTCCTCCACCAATGGCCTACCATTGTTTATCATGGTCTACCTTTAGCTAGCTTAGGGTAGTCCAAGGGTTATTTAAAACTTCCTTGGCCTACTTTAAGCTAGCTCGGGGGGGCCATGGTCACTTCAATGCTGTCTTCGTTTGCCTTGGGTTCTGAGCCGATCCAGTTCCAGTATCCGGCATGAAGTCAGGACCGTGCTGATCAGTTCAGAGAGGGCAATCATTGCAATGACTTCGCATCTTTGAGTGAGTCACTTTTTCACTACCTTGTCACTATACCCGTCTGTAGAAATAGATTAGTAGTAGCGTGTAAAAGTAGTTAGTTGCATGCACGGGCAGGCCTCGCCGCCCCAACGA
Source organism: Sphecodes monilicornis (assembly GCA_913789915.3). NCBI lineage: Eukaryota > Metazoa > Arthropoda > Insecta > Hymenoptera > Halictidae > Sphecodes > Sphecodes monilicornis. The sequence continues at coordinate 16,090,253 of OU565295.1, forward strand.
TCAGCCGAGATGGGAACGTCCGCGATTTGCACTAGCGTTGCGAGAAAACCACGCGTTGCATTTAGTCGATTTTGAACAGAGATTAAAGTTAACATTACGATATACATAAATTGTTTAGAGCGTAGCGTTGCGAATCACAAATAGTCGCGATACAAAATTACATTTCAATTTGATAACTGCGCTTTTCAAGTTCATATTGTTGTGGTCTTACAGACAATGTAAAGTAATCGTTTTTTGGATCTCTGTTCGTTGAATTAGCGTTGCGCACCAAAAGTTCGCGTTTGCTTTAGAGTGTTTCGACTTTTCAGGCTCCCATGCTCGAGCTGCAACGATCAACTGTGAGATGGGCACATCCGCGATTTCGAGTAGTGTTGCGAAACAAATTGGCACACGCGTTGTACTAGTATCAATTTTAAAACTTGTTTAAATGTCTAGTTAATATTGCGAATAAATAGTCGCCATTTAGAGTTTTAAATTTCTTATTAAAATAGCATTTTGAATTTCGATTTGTTGAATTAGCGTTGCGCATCAAAAGAATCGCGTTTGCAATAGAATCTTTCGATATTTCAGGCGCCCATGCTCCAGTTGCAACGATCAACTGTGAGATGGGTACTTCCGCAATATCGAGTAGCGGTGCGAAACAAATTGTCGGGATGAGGCCGAAGGAGCAGACGAGGTTTTATGCCAAAGATGCCGGACAAACTGTCATTCAAAAGGACACTCATTGCAACGTCTTCGCATCTTCGAGTGAGTCATTTTATCACTACCGTGTCGTTATACTCGTCTGTAGAAATAGAGTTGTAGTAGAATGTAAAAGTAGTTAGTTGCATGCATGGGCAGGCCTCGCCGCCCCAACGATCAGCCGAGATGGGAACGTTCGCGATTTGCACTAGCGTTGCGAAAAAAGTACGCGTTGCGTTAGTCGATTTTGAAGAGAGATCAAAGTTAGCCTTTTTTCTAAATATAATAGTAGTCTCTATCAGCGATATAGCGTGTTTAAACTATAGCGTTGCGAAACAAATAGTCGCCATTCGTTTTGCAGAAACTGTAGAGTAAACTTTTTTGGATCTCTGTTCATTGAATTAGCGTTGCGTACCAAAAGTTCGCGTTTGCTTTCGAGTCTTTCGACTTTTCAGGCTCCCATGCTCGAGCTGCAACGATCAGCTGTGAGATGGGCACATCCGCGATTTCGAGTAGTGTTGCGAAACAAATTGTCACACGCGTTGCACTACTATCAATTTTAAAATTTGATTAAAAGTGTAGTAAATGTTGCGAATAAATAGTTGCGATTTAAAGTAAATCTAGACATACAGATGTACAATTTTAAACGTTGGAATTTTAAATTTCTTATTTAAATAGCAATTTGAATTTCGATTTGTTGAATTAGAGTAATCTTTTTTGGATCTCTGTTAGTTGAATTAGCGTTGCGCACCAAAAGTTCGCGTTTGCTTTCGAGTCTTTCGACATTTCAGGCGCCCATGCTCGAGCTGCAACGATCAACTGTGAGATGGGCTCATCCGCGTTTTCGAGTAGCGTTGCGAAACAAATTGTCACACGCGTTGTAATAGTATAAATTTTCAAAGTTGACTTAATGTCTAGTTAATGTTGCAAATAAATAGCCGCGATTTAAAGTAGTTTTAGAAGTACCGATCTAGAATCTTAGACGTTAGAGTTTTAAATTTCTTATGTAATTTGTAAGAATGGTAATACTTAATTTTGTAAGACTTTCAAAGTTCAACTTTACCAAATTGATACAATATTTTTGTCTAGAAATTGATTTTTTTCAGGAAATTGATATATTTGTCTTGAAATTAATATTTATTTGAGGAAATTGTTATTTATTTCAAAAAATTGTTATTTATTTCAGGAAATTGTTATTTATTTCAGGAAATTGTTATTTATTTCAGGAAATTCTTATTTATTTCAGGAAATTCTTATTTATTTCAGGAAATTGTTATTTATTTCAGGAAATTGTTATTTATTTCAGGAAATTGTTATTTATTTCAGGAAATTGTTATTTATTTCAGGAAATTGTTATTTATTTCAGGAAATTGTTATTTATTTCAGGAAATTGTTATTTATTTCAGGAAATTGTTATTTATTTCAGGAAATTGATATTTATTTCAGGAAATTGTTATTTATTTCAGGAAATTGTTATTTATTTCAGGAAATTCTTATTTATTTCAGGAAATTGATATTTATTTCATGAAATGGATATTTATTTCTGGAAATGGATATTTATTTCTGGAAATGGATATTTATTTCTGGAAATTGATATTTTTATCTTGAAATCAATACTGCTCGGATCGGAGTTCCCTCAGGGACTCGCGTCTCCGGGGGCACCCGAATCGCCTATAGGTCGTTGCGTCCACAAATCATTAGATTTGGGCTCGATGTGGTTTCGATTTTGTTTCAACTGGTTTTCGATTCTGTTTCCATTTTGCTTCAACTGGTTTTCGATTCCGTTTCAACTGGTTTTCGATTCTGTTTCCATTTTGCTTCAACTGGTTTTCGATTCTGTTTCGATTTTCTTTCAATTAATTTTCGATTCTGCTTCGATCTGGGTCGTTCATCTTGCTCTTGTTAGTCAGAACGAACGAAGAAAATTCATCAAAGGAAGAAAATTCATCGAAAGAAAAAAATTCATCTTGCGAAGAAAATTCTTCGTACGAAGAAAATTCATCGCACGAAGAAAATTCATCCAACGAAGAAAATTCATCCAACGAAGAAAATTCATCCAAAGAAGAAAATTCATCGCACGAAGAAAATTCATCGACTCCAGATTATTCTTCAGTTAGTTTTATTGCGTGCGTTAGTTATTAAGATTGTAAATCGTCGTTGTAATTATGTAGAGTAATTATTGCCGTAACTTGACTTTGCTCAGCCCGTTTTCCGACTCCGACACAGCCTTCTGTTGTGTCGGCCTTGCTTGCAAGTCCTGAGCTGGTCCAGTTTCGGTATCCGGCGTGAAGTCATTGAGAGGGATGTCTAAGAGACTCGTTCACTCGTCTTCTGACGATCCCCTGTGTTAACGTAATCCTGGGCTAGTCATGTTAACGCTTGCGTTCTCATGGCCCCCAGTTGCGCCAGAAACCGTTTGAGCGCATCTCTTTGCCATCTTTCTTGGTGATGGAGTGACGGGTATCGGGCTGGTCGGCTCAGGACTTGCAAGCACTGAACGCGTCGTGTCGCCCTTTTAACCAGAGCCTTCTGCCCTGGTTCTCTCTTGTTTCTCTCTTTGAAAGAATCAGAGCCTTCTGCCTGATTCGCCTCTGGTCCCTCGTGGATCGGAGACTTCTTCTCCGATTCACACTTTGCGCCGCAATAATTACTCGACATACGCTAAATCTAAAAGAAGTCTTTTCCATGAAAAAGACTACTTTTCCATTTAGCGACCTGCGAAATTAGTTTCTAAGAATCGTCGTTGTAAGAAAGGGAGACAGAACGAAGGGAGACTTCGTTGTGACTCTCTTTCGGGTCTCTTGTACAGCAACCTCCTCGTGGTGAGACCTGGGCAATCGATATTATCCACAATTCGCAAGATACTATAATTTATAAATTATAGTATCGTGCATGTAGTAGATAATATCGAGCTAATAGCTGCACACTTAGATTTTGCGTGAATATTGTGTAGTTGAATGTAAGTTTTGTTAGATGTAAGAACAAATATATTCAGAAGTTTTCAATATGTACCTTTTAAACTAATATCTGTGATTATATCAAACCCATTCTCTTCCATAACAGCTTGTAATGTCATGTCACCTTCCCCCACAGTAAAATATATTATCCATGCTGGTTAATTTGATTTTTGCATTAACATGAATAGGGTTACTCCTTGAACCTTCATGGTCCTATTTCGTAGTTAAAAATTGTATCGAATCAATATTGTTCGAAATGATGATAGAATTCTATTGATTACCTTTGGATACCTTTCAGTTGAGTCCTCAAATATTCAAAAATTCCTACGGGAATACAGTCTAAAATCGATTCAGAATATCGTGCGAATTTTATCAAAATTGTATGTTGCGCTTTTTCGATTTCTCGATTTTTCGAAAAGACTTAGTGCTTCTATGACGAGACAGCACAATTTACGTGCCTGAAAAATTTATTGTCTTTGAACCATATTAAATATTTGTAGTACAAATAGGGTATACAATATACTCGATCCTCACTAATATGCCCAGATTCATGAGTCTGTGATTGAACAGAAAATGCGCTCGGTGGCGGAACCAGTGGGCGAATAGACGAACCACGCCAATGGTTGAATTTAGTCAGTCCGAGAGATGTCTCTATTTTGCCCGAATGTACAAAAATAGATTACATCTACTCGTTTATAAATACATTCATGGAATTCATTCTGTGCATTTTATAAAATATAAAATATAAAATTTGATAAGTATCAGTGCACTTTTACATGTGGAATGCAATTTAAAAGAGATAGGTACATTTTCAATTTTAAGAATTTGTTCTGCAATAACCGTGAAAGGTAGAAGGATGAGTTTTAGCTAGAAATTTCTACAGACTCTCCCGAATACAGTAATATATTTTATTATAATATTAGGAACATTTAAAAGTACGTAAACAATTTTAAGTACATTTTTTTATTTATTTTGGAAATGAGGAGTCAGAGGCAAAATCGAATTATACCATGTAATAAAGCGATCTTTTTTCCCCACTAGCCTGGTAAATTATCAAGCATTCCTTCTGTGGGTAACTTATCAGCCATACGAAAACTAGCAGAAGGTTCAGCGAGAAACGCCGCATAGGGTGCGCAACCCCTGCGACACAACCCCGAAGATCCATAACACTATCATTAGCTTTGTTCCAGTAAACATTAAGTAAAAAAATAATTTTGTATAAAAATTAGTCCGACCAGAACGTGTCTGACAATATAGCTAAAATCTCTACCCTTGACGTTGTAAAATGAAACCTGCCTCTAATCACATTAAGCATCTTTTCTGTCAGTTTTAAGCACGTTATTTTTACAGATTGCAAAATCGATAAAAAATTCTTATGTAGTGATTCTCGAAGATGAAGTTCTACTATTCTGGGCAATTTTCGATACAAACTGCACGTGCAGTACAATAGTTTATCATGGTGGCTGCGTGAGAAACGGGATTCGCAAAGATTATCAGAGAAGCTGGTCGAGGAGTGGAGGTCTCGTAGGTGTTCTGGCAAGCAGGGAGTCTCGTAGGATGAGAGAAGGTCACCAATGATTTCGAGGCTCCGCCTACCAAGCAGGGGTTGGAAGCAACCCCTTGGTTGAGGGGTAGTCCGCGCAGACCCGCTTTCTATATCACGTTGTGGGCGTAGACGTACCGTAGACACAACCCCCTGATGCATACACCCTGTCTTTTCATCGTTCACCGAGATCAAATCACTCGTCTCAGTCCTATCTTTGATCTTGCCGGTGCAGCAACGTGACCCCGAAAACACGAGCGGCGGCTCGTCGACTTCCGTCGGATTGCCGGTGACCATAATCGCGATCGGGTCTTGGTGACAACTATTCGAAAAGGAAAAGGAAAGCATCGGGAAGCTGTGTGCGACGAGGATGAATCAGGATCAAGAGGTGCCCGCCGCAGCTACGGACTTGGCCAGACTGGTAAGAACATGATCAATTATCAATCTTTGTGTGTAATCTCGTGGCAACTGCGTTTCGTTGTCATAAATTAATTTTATGTGTTGACAAAGAATTTTTATTTGAATCCATTACACATTAAGTAATACTTGTGCCATTTTGGTGATTGATGTGGTATTACAGTTTATTTACAAAAATGGAAATTATCTATGACTGAAACAAATAATTTATACATAGAATTTTTAAAGATTACGCTGTGTTAAATTTCGTTTACTTAATAATCCTAAAATAAATTATTAGATTATTTTATCGGGAGCGACTTGTTGATTCATGGTTAAAAGTTTTACTGCTGTTAGAGAATTGATTAATAATAGTGAAATTATCGCCGGTGGATAACGTTTTAATTTTAATTTTAACTTTGTAATGTTTGAACATCAAGGAAGGAAGTGAATCCAGTTAAATTTCGGAAAGTATACTATTTTAAAAGTGTGGAGTGTATTTTAATGTGTTAAATGCATGAAATATACAGTTACTAAAATTTTTTATTGCAAATACGTTTTCATGCACGTATTTTAGTAGAACGCAATAAAGGCATGGTTCCCAAAAATAGTAAAATATAAAAATGTGTAGTATTGTTTTTCTAAACTTTGATAACGGATTTAAAGGATCTGACGTTCCCCGGCCGCAACGTTGTTGGAATACACATTGCTCGGGGATAAATATTATCATTATGCCGCTATTACTCCTTGTTTTTAAAAATCGAGGAACTCTATCTTAGTTATTAATCTTCAACGCTTTTTAAAATTTATTTGTACTACTTTTAAATTTATTTTGAATGAATCTCAACAAAATGATAGACTGTTAACAAGTGACTTTGAACAAATGTAGAATATAAAATCGAAAATTTTGTGCGCATATCATTAGTCCGGGGATGTGTATACAAATATAAATTTTCATTCAGTAATATAAAGAAATTGGAACCAAAGAAAAGAATAGCATACTTTCTTAAATTAGAACAACATAAAAGGATTACAAAATACACTGGCTTCTTAAATTATTGCCAAATGCATCAAATGCAATGCACCATTACCAGTTTCGTCGACGAAACCCAATCACCAGCGTTCATTGATCCCGCTTACTGATTCATTACATCCAAAATCGCTATTAATCCTGGAAACAACTCCCGATTTATCTGTTAATCCCAGATAGTCAACTTACCGTGTTGTTATTACTAACATATTACTAGACATTCGTGAAAATACTCAAAAAAAATTTTAAAAAGACTAATACATATACATTCTTTTTACACAATTTTCAATCGTGTTATACAGAAGTTTTCTACGGTAGTAAAACGAAAAATCAGAAAAATTTAATTTTGACCCAACAAGTGGTTCTAGCGTTAAAATAATTTTGGCAAGGATCGTTTCCCAGTGTTAAGAAGTGGTTATATCGAAACCGTGTCCGATACTGCGTTTCCGGTCCCCCGATCGAGCCACTCTAGCACACAATGGAGTCATAACCGTGGACAGTAGCGTTCGAAGTCGTCGCTCGCATAATCGCGATGATACTCGAGTGTCGAATTGCCGTGGCACGCGCCACCACGCTCCGATGGATCGTCCCACGGGTGCCACCCCTTTTGTGCCCTCTAAACACGTAATTGTCGCCACCATTCAACCCTCCTGGTCCCCATAGTGGAACAGGGAACACCACCGTGACTGCGATACACGGGACCCGTGGGTGGTCTATGGGGCACCCCAACCCAAGGACGAACTTGGACAAAGTTGGACCAAGGGGGACCAACGGGGTCGAAAGGGGACGAAGGGGGACAGAGGGCCTTGTCTCGCGGAAACACTTGATTTATGTTTGTTGATTCTAAAAATCACTCGATTCCCACACACCCGCCCCATACCCAGAGCCGGTGGTTAATTGACTGACCCCCACGCTCACGGGAAACATATGCTGCCACTCGAGGTTCCCATGATTACCCTTCGATTCAGGACGCGTGTTACACCGTGAAAATTTACCTGGATGGACCCCCTAGAACTCGCCACGAAACCGTAGCAGAAAATGCGGCGGCAAATATAATAATTGTTGGTGAACTGAAAAATAAGTAAACAAGTAACTGAAAGTAAAGAGCAAATAATTATTGCGTTGCTAATAAAATTAGTTACTTTCTTGACATTCTCGTGAACCATACTTGTCATCCAGTTGCTATTTTTGTTATTAAAACAATTTTAGAACGATTCTTTTTCATTTGCTTCGTCAATCTTTATGGGAAGCTTTTTAAGAACAGTGTCGTGTTTAAAAAGAGTTTAATAATTTTCTTGTAAATAATAGTCTCCCTCAAAAAATTTACAAAAATACATATTCATTATTTCTCGCTGTTTTGCGAGTACACATTGTTCTACAAAATTCAGAGGCTGAAAAATGGTACAATTAGAAAATATCTAGGTCATTTCACTCCTCAAGAATAAATTCTTATAACTAGAATATGTTATACACTTATTATTAGACTGCAGCTTTCATACATTTCGATTCCAATGTCGCGCAATCTTCGCAAACAATTTTTATTCTGCATAATAATTAGTAGTCTGCTTATCATTTTCAAGATTTAGCAGTTTACCTGGTGAAAATGATGCACCACTGTATCTCTGCCATACAAATCGTAGTTTAAACATAGCCCGGCATTTAAACAGGGTTCCGTCGATCCCGATTTCAATCGGCTTGCTGCTCGCACAGCATCAAAGACCATAATCTCGGCGATCAGGAGTTAATCGAGTGCGTATCAGAGGCAACGACTCGTAAGGTAAACGCGCAAACATGGTCGCGTGCCGGTCCGCTTTTCCCGGTCCCTTTTCCCTTTTTATCTCCGCTTCTCTCCCCTGACCTTTCCCATCGCGCAGAAGACGCGCTCGCGTAAGTGTACCGTGTGTGTCGTGCACGAGCAAACGAACTACGAACGTTTGTGCATACCTAGTGAAAACGAGATACCCATGAACCGGCGTGGGGAACGCCCCATCGTTCCCGGTGATGCTGCGAAGGGGTCGTCACCCCAATTCCCTTCGAACGCCACCCTCGTAATTGCGCACTTCGGTTCGGTTTATAATAAAGTCATCGAGCAGACAACACGTTCCAAACAGATTCCCCTATCTATCGGAGGATCTCGACTTTTCGTTGCGATACACTCGAACCTTCGTGCTCCAGAACGGATTACCGAGACCATAAACGCGTGTCCATTCTGCATCATTCGATTCTGCATGCTTCGGCAGAGGTTTGTCGTAGAATTCGAGGTGTCCGAAATTTTGTAACATTTCTGGAAAGAGACCCATTCATTAACAGATCCAATCTCGTCGCCGTCCAATTTCATCAATTAGGAGAAGGCGTTGCCACTTGGAGAAAGTCTCTCTCTCCCTTTCCTTTTTCTTTTTTCTTCCCATAGCAGCCCCGCAAGAGGGTGCGAACACAATGACGGTTTCGTCAGGTCGGAACGCGAACAATAAGAGGTAACAGGACAACGCTCATGATCACAGCGGGCTGCCGAACCGGGCTCTATCTGCTAATTGCTCGCTAACGTTGAAAAACGCTGCCGAAAAGAATCTCTACCCCTACGGGAAAGATGCTTGCTCGCTGAGCCACACTGGAAACAGGCGTCGTTTGAGGATAGATGAGCTTTCTCTTACGGTAATCTATTAAATCGGCAACTAACGTTATTAACACGTTGACGTAAATGCAGTCTATAGGCGCACGCCAATTTTTAGGAAAATTTGATAGAAAAAATAATAATTCAATCCAATAAAATTATTTAAAACACAAAGCAATTCCTAAGTGGCTCTTGTTTCCTGAAACAGATGCAGACAATTTTGTATTTTGCATAAAGATCCGCAGTCTAATAATCATGTAAAAAAAATTGTTCGATATTGCTCCAGTGTGGACATAAATTTAGAAAGCTTAAAAGAATTGAAGAGGATCGATATATTTCATTGAACCCACTAAAATTACTTAAAAAGCAAAGAAACTCTTATGTGGGTCTTGGTTCCTGAAACAGATGCAGACAATTTTGTATTTTATATAAAGATCCTCAGTCTAATAATCATTTAAAAAGTTGTTCGATATTGCTTCAGTGTGGACATAACTTTAGAAAGGTTAAAAGAATTGAAGGGGATCGATATATTTCTTTGAACCTACTAAAATTAATTAAAAAGCAAAGAGATTTTTAGACAGCTCTTGTTTCTCGTATCAGAAGCAGACAATTTTTATTTTACATAAAGATCCTCAGTCTAATAATCATGTAAAAAAATTGTTCGATATTGCTTCAGTGTGGACATAACTTCAAAAAGCTTAAAAAAATTGAAGAGGATCGATATATTTCTTTGAGCCTACTAAAATTATTTAAAAAGCAAAGAGATTTTTAGGCAGCTCTTGTTTCTCGAAACAGATGCAGACAATTTTGAATTTTGCATAAAGATCCGTAGTCTAATATTCATGTAAAAAAATTGGCCGATATTGCTTTAGTGTGGACATAAAGTTTAGAAATGTTAAAAGAATTGAAGAGGATCGATATATTTCTTTGAACCTACTAAAATTACATAAAAAGCAAAGAAATTTTTAAGTAGGTCTTGTTTCCTGAAACAGGTGCAGACAATTTTTTATTTTACATAAAGATCCTGAGTCTAATGATCATGTAAAAAAATTGGCCGATATTGCTTCAGTGTGGACATAACTTTAGGAATGTTAAAAGAATTGAAGAGGATCGATATATTTCTTTGAACCTACTAAAATCATTTAAAAAGCAAAGAAATTCTTAAGTGTTTCTTGTTTCTCGTAACAGATGCTGCCAATTTTTATTTTGCATGAAGATCGGCAGTCCAGCGATGATCGACCATGTGTTATTGTCCATGTCGGTTACTTTAATCACGAGGATCGGCAAACGGCTTTTTTCTCGTTCATTTAACGCTGTCGTCCCAAGCGAGTGCCGTCTCATATCGGGTTGGCGGGATTAAAGATTGAACGTAATATCGGGGAATGTAATTAAAATTTATATCAGGGGGGCACAGCTTGTGGATTACGAGTGGCGAGCCATCACGGGGACTAATTATAAATGACTATTAATTGCAATCAGTAGAGAGAGACCACGGAGCGAGGCAATGAACGTAAGACCGAGCCGCGAAAAAGGAAGTCGATTACGTCTTTATAAACGATAATATCCTGTCGAATTAAACGCGAGTGAAAAACTGCAGCCAGACTAGGCGATAAAGCGATTAAAAAAAGAGCAGCAAACTTTTCGATTAACACAACTTCCCATCCTCGTAAGGTCACCTGTCCAGTTAATCAAAGTCCGAATCAATTAACGTAATTCCTATTGAACGAAAAAAATAACGTTTATGACGCCTTCTTCTTGTTGAAATACAAGAATCCAATTCTAAGTTCTCAGATATCTCGATAAAGAGATCTTCTTTATCTTATTATTATTTATCTCCTATTCAGGGCTTTTTTAATTTATGTACCAGATGTTCAAATGACATCTCACGTGTTCAAAGCAAACATTGTTCTTTTAAAAATCAGCTATTTGTATTTTGAGTGGTTCAAAAGTCTTAAGTTTGTTCGTTTAATTATGCTTCACTGGGCTACCTCTGTTCGTTCATTAGAAATTGATGTTCATTGATCTTTTGGTCCATCTTTAGTTTAATCGCAGATTTTTAATACAAGCTATATCCATCAAAGATTGTTAGAACTGTGTTCTGAAGTGTATGATTTTTAATATTGACACAGCCTTCTTATAGAACTAGAAATTTTGAAATCAAATAACGATTTGCGAATAGTGATTTCAACAGACATACAACTCAAATTGTTCGTTCTCTGGACAGGTCATTACATTCGTTTTATTTGAAATTCATTATAGATTCTTCGAGCGGAATCATACGTTATAGTTTCGCGGGATTAGTGTCGGCATTTTTGGTTCATTTTTTTAGCGAATTTCGAAGTGTAAGCGATCGGCGCAAACCACAGAACGAAACTTCATAACGGAGAAGCAGACGGCGACAAGGCGTTATTGGAATTTCCAAAACCGGTAACCGGCTTTACCACTAGATTGCTCCGCAAGGAGGAAACCATCCAATCGTTCACCGGATGTCCTCCTTGCCTCCTCGCGCGGGTTCCTTGCTCCTCTTCTTTCTCATTGTGCCGCTTTCACTCGCGAATCCCTTGCTACTCCTTTCTGCCACCGAGTCGCCATGTTCGTTTTCGTCCTCCTTTGCGGCTCTACATCAATTTCGTCCCAATTGTCTTCCTCTTTTTATTTTCCGGACTGCAGAGAAGCCTAACAGCCGAGCCGACCGAATCATTCTCCCTCGACCGTCGCGGAAACTGTTCACATTGCAAGGATTGTCAGCAAAATTGATTTCTCATGATCCATAAAAATAAGATGTTTCATCTTCTGACATGTTGGTTGACATAGTTTTCTTTACAATGTCCTGGTAAATTGTCTACATTTAGATTTTCAGTACTTTGGACGGGAATATTTAAATGAGCATAGATTTATTATTATACCACAGATTTTTATGCAAATTCAAAATGTTCCAAGTCATCTATAAGAAACTTAATCAAAATGTATTTCCGATTCAAATACTTTTAATATGTCGATAATAATATAACAATGTTGTTGTACTTTTATAATGTTTTTACTGTTCGATATTTCACTCGTCCATTTTTGTAATAAATGCATGGAAATCGCAACCAATTTATTATGCGCAGACGCGAATAAAAATATTGGCACAAATAAGAACACTGGCTTTTAATTTACGTTGGCTGCATGTAAATGTAAGTGATAAACTGATACCTGGTTAATTTCTTAAATAAAATCAATGCCGAAAATTTTCTGAATTACATTTAAGGGTAGTCAAAGGGATACAAAGGGAGTGTAATACATAAACTTTGTGCGATGAAGTTTAACTACCTGAGTAGAGTTTGACTACAGAAGTTTTCATGGGTATCCAGTATAGCTGGATGTTCATTAGAGATTTAATAATTGCCGCGTATAAAGACGATTAATAATTCCGAACGCGGCAGACCGCGCCGAAACCGCCGTGTTTTATTATTGCAACAGTTTCAGTGCCGCGAAAATATAACGCTAACAATTTCATTATCAATCTGAACACTTGCGTGACGATTTGTGCATCTAGAAAAATACGATGCTCTTCGAAAATTTGAATCGAATGAAATTTGAATGTATCGGAAGTGAAATGGAAATAGAATTAAATTGTAAAATAAGTATATATCCGTTCATCATTCTATAGTTCACAATATTTCGAAGATTAATATCCACTCTAAATACGAAAAGTTCCTCGGTCAATTTACAGTGAATCAAGCAAGTTTTACTTCGAATAAAGCAAATTTGACTTAGTCGCGAAAAATCGGGTAAAAATTTACTAATAAATATTTAAAAAATTATAATTGTGTTCTTTCAGTCCGGTGAAGAGTTCAGCAGACTCGGTGAGCCGCTTCAAACAGTCGCAGCAGGATACTGCCCCACAGATTATTCGGTGGCTCAGACAACCAGTGAAGAGAAACTCCATTCTGGTAAGTAGAGCGTCTCCAAACCCTCCAACAACAATAATCAAGAAATTTCTATATTTCCAACGCAGACATCATTGGGCCACTATAATTTATTATACAAACTATCTAGTAAATTCAATCATAAATTCCCTAGATTTACGTGGCCCGGCAAAATGAGGGATTCAAAAATTTTTAATTTACGATTATTAAGAGTGTAAGGAGACATTCGTGAGGAATTATTAAATAGATTTATTTTTTTGTGTACATATTACAATAAAAATCGCTGAAGATCTAAGTAAATACAATTTTATTATTTTTATAAAGCAATGTAAAATAATCAATTTTAGTGTTCCGTAAACCTAGTGTTAAAAAAACTTAGATCTCTCATTCTATGCTTAGGCTATCGCGTTAAAACAATAGTGAAAAAATACGTCCAAAGCTCAGGCAGGTCAAAATGACCCAATACTCTTCGATGGAGTGTAAAAGAGGGTGAAGGGCGGCAAGCACGGTTAGATCAACTTGAAAATACTGTAGTTCTACTTCGAGATCGAGCAGAGTCACGAAGGGCGGTCCGTTCAAGCAACCATCCCCCAGCTCGGCACGATTTTGAAGTTCTTTGATACAACGTTACCCCGGAATGTCGGCTCTTCGGCGTGGCTCGGCGTCTTCTATAAACACACACATGCACACACACACATCGTCGTCGCCTTGCGCACGAAGAAAGTCTAGAGGGTGAGACAGAGAGGGAGAGGAAGAAGCACACCCGCTTTCGAGCACGTGCAGGATGTACGCGAACTACGTACAACGGGGTCGGAGAGGGAACCACCCCCTGAAGAGAGGCTGTCACCGGCAGGCAACCAGTCGAGTCAATATCTTTATATAGTCGCATCAAGGACGATATTATTTTCTGGTCCTCGGTGCAATTACGTTTCGAGACGATCTGAGAGCCTCGAAAATCCTCGACGAATCCTCGACCTCGTTTCCCTTTGACGAAGAACCTTGGCTTCTGCATATGTCGAAACGGCCGTGCCGGTGAGATGTTCATTTTAATCTTGCTTCTGCAATTTTAAGGTTGTTATTCGTGTAAAACATTGTGTTGCGGCGATTTTAGGGTTGTCGTTTATTGGAAATGCTATGTTGCAACCGATGCCCATTTGAAAAGATGTGTGGCTGCGATTTTCAGATTGTCGTTCGTCTAAATATTACTTTTTAGCTATGATATCGTTGTTCACCTAAAAGGCAATGTCGCTATAATTTTTGGGTATTCGTCTATATAAAATGTCATGTAGCTATGATTTTAAGGTCGTCGTTCATTTAAAAAGCCATATTTCTACGATTTTGAACAGATGTACCTAATTCAAGCAAATCAATAAAATTCGATGGTATAAATTATTAATTCTACTATTAAAACGTTTTTAATCGCTAAAATTCGATGTTAAAATGAATTGGACAAATTCGTGGTGCAGAAGTCATAACCGGAAAGTGTTAATTCGATGAGAAGTGTCTCGTGGTGGTCTCGGTTTCGTCGACTTCAGTCAGCCTTGACCCAGAAATCCTTTGGCACGGCGAGAAGCCTCCAGGCCGAATTCAATAAGCAACGTATTATCGCCGCAAAGAGCCCCATGGGGTAGTCGATGCCGGCTGTGTACCCCCACAGGAGACCGAACCCAGTGCCACCCCGAACCCCCATAGCCCCGTCGTCTGAGCACGGTGATTGACACTTTATATCTAACATTGGCATGCCGTGGTGTGAACCACCAGCCAGGATGGACCGCCTCCACCTAACTCAATCACAGCCTATAATGCTGCAATTTCTCTATCGTAATCGCGTTACACCCTACTACCACGGCTGTGCTCCCCATGCCACGTTCCAATGACGACGACGACGACTACGACGACGACTACGACGACGACTACGACGACGACTCGCCGTCAAGAAATATCGAAACGTCGCCAGAATCGCGACAAACGAAAATAACCCTGCCGACACCCTCTTGCACGATGCTCTTCGAACAGATTTTCCTCGTTCCCGCCAAGGAAATCAGTCGCAGAAACGATTCTGACGAATTTTCACCTATTTATGCTGAAAGAAACGACTCTATGCTTCTTTGGATTTTATCTTCATCTACAGTTTGCTCTGCTATACTATTTATCAAAATGGTGGGCAGGACATGGAAGCTAGATTTCATTCTATGAGGGAAGGTCTAAGGACACAACTACTAATAATTAAATCTACTCTTTATTTTACTTCACTATTTTACAAAATTTAAGATGGGAAGAATGTGGAACTTACATTAATAGAATGTCTAACACTTTGCACTCAGAGCTATTTCAACTCAAAAATCAAACATTTCTTCTAACCTACAATATTTCCATTGTACATAATTTTTTTCATTTTATGCGTATGAAACTGATATAGTACCTCATATAATATTTAAATGTTTAGTAATTTATGAAATATAAACAAATTTAATAATGTAAACAATATTTTGAATAATGGTATAATAATTTGTAGTGGCGCCTCAGAGTCCCCATTCGAGTGCTAAGGGTTAAATGAGCATTGAAAAAGATTTTTGAAGAATTCATTCTCGAAAGTATAGTTGAACTTTTACTGGAAGATTTACATGAAGTTTATGCTGATTGTGTGTTAAGTGGCACGATTCGGGTAACAACCCCAAAAAGTTAGTCTATGATCGGCTCGTTAGAGTGGCAATTCGGTTTCGGTATAGTATACTTTATTATCCACGAGGCTAAGTAAATTCGATTCGTCAGACGGGACAGTGACTGCGAACAAAACAAGGTTACTGACAAGTGGCTACCCGTGGCGAATCCTAGAGGCCCATTAAACGGACCCCATGCAGCATATACACAGATATTACTATCGTGGTCTCTTCGCTCGCTTGGAAGGGGTTGTTTTTGTCACTGAATCATCCCCTACTTTCCGCCTTTGTTACATCTTACGATCGAATCTTATCACACCCTAGATATCGCCTTTCATCGCGTTATAATGACGCAGAAATAATTTTACTTGTCATGTGTCACTGTCGCGTTCTGATTTGGCATTGTTTCGCCCTAACATTAATTATTGCTGAACTAGAATGAGCGATCATTTCAGAAAGTTATTCGATACACGACCATCATTGCTCAATGTAGCATTCTATCATCCTGAAATTAATTATTATTACATATAAAGTAATTAATTGCATCAATGTACCCATTGGAAATACAAACACCGTTGTTTCCTGTGCAATTCATTGTCTCGGAAAATGCACGGATTCCGAATATACATACACAGTATTGCAAAAGCAAAACTGCTGTGCATTAATCCCATGCTATATCTACTTTCTGGTGTTATTTCGGGTGCTAATGACTCACAGAGCGGAAGTTCACGGCGGAGCAATCGTGCAACAAGGTAAATACGATGGGCTAATTTCGCGACGAGATTATTATTTCCCAGTAACCATTAATCATTATGTGCTGAATGGAAATTCGCCATTTAATTCCATAACCAGCTAAGAAAGGGATGAAAGAAACATATTAGACTGTAGATTTTATGCATTTATGGCAAAAATGTACATTGTGTATAAAATTGATATGTCACGACTACCATAGCGGGATTCTATGTCTCTGGATCGGTGGAGATCTATTTAAAAAATGGCCCGAAAAATTGTCCTTGACCCCTCTTTCAAGGTCAACAATTTTTTTATATTTCATCGTATACCACTCGTCGCGAGAAGCAGAAGTCTCGAACAAACCATGAGTCTCAGGTCCGTTCTAATAAAAAAACTTTATAGTTTCGTAAACTATTTTATTTCCCATGTCTACTGGGTGTCGCAAGATAGTACGAATGTGGAGGGGGTGATTCTACATAAGAAAACAAGTCTAAAATATAGAATATTTTTTCATTTGACGCCTCGTTTTCGAGATATTAGAGTTTCAAAATTCGGTGAATACGCTTGATATTGAAATGAATCGTCTGACGTATCTGTGCATGATCTACCTGATCTGCTTCTTATAAACGCTAGGACTGCGAACTTGACGGATTTTCACACTCTAATTTCTCGAAAACGAAGCGTCAAATGAAAAATAATTATTGTTTTTTTTGACTTGTTCTCTCATGTAGAATCACCCCCCTCCACATTTATACTATCTTGGGACACCCTGTAGATATGTGAAGTAAAATGATTTACGAAACTTGAAAGTCGTTTTTTGTGAGAATGATTGACTTGAGAATGCTGAGACCCATGGTTTCTTTGAGACTTTTGTTCCTCGCGATAAGTACTATACGATGAAATACAAAATGATGTTGACCTTGGAAAAGGGGTCCAGGACAATTTTGCAACCCACTCTTTTAATAGACCTCCACCGATCCAGAGACATAGAATCCCGCTATGGTAGTCGTGACATATAATTTTTATACACACAATTTAAATCAGTTGGGTAATTAACACTGAAATTAAAAAATAAATTACTTTAAAAACATCGAAATATTAATTTCATTCTACTAAAATGATTGAAGAGAGAAAGAAATATTTGTTTCGTTCATATTTCTTGCAATTAACGTGAACAATTCCTATTTTGCATGGAGATTCGTAGTCTAATTATTATAAATAACATCTACTTCTATTTAAGTGCACGATCATGTTATCATAAGTGTTCTTATCGACACGATTGCGTCTGTTTGCGTGAATCAGCTCTTGTGTAATCGATAAAACGTTAACGCGCCGCTGGACTCGGTTACGCAACCCAATTGAGAAACTATTTTACATATTCGTTAATTATTTACCGAAATTGTTTGTTTATGCACCGAGTAGGTGAATATTTCATGTAAATGGATGTTTCAAACAAGGAAATTTCATTTCAGAGAACGAAATATACTCCGCGCAGGAATACAGGCAAGAAACCTGGCTACAAGATGGTAAGTAGCGTTTTGTTATAAATAAACGTATTCGCATGGAAATGAAATATGAAATCGCTGTCTCGGCGGAAGATCACTTTTAATGTTATTTCGAGAGCAACCATCTCGACTGCCTGGATAGCTCAGTCGGTAGAGCATTAGACTTTTAATCTAAGGGTCCAGGGTTCGAGTCCCTGTTCGGGCGTTTTTTTTTTCTCACTTATTATTTCATTACACTTTCTTTTTTTTACTAATATTGTACACGGTGAACTGATAAATTGAATCGTAGTGAATCATAGTAAAGAAATAACATAAATCAATAATAACTAGAAACAACAGTGTTCAGAAATTATTTTATAAAAATCGGTGCTATTAAAAATACACTAAAAATACTATTAATTTTTGTATATTTATAATTATATTATATTTATACATGTCATAAACGCGTTAAAATCCACAATGGATTAATAAAAATAACAAAAGTATATTTGTTGAGGTTTTGGTCGATTTTTAATATAATACAGTGAATGATTAAATTATTAGAGCCACGATATAAAAAATATATTTGTTTCGATTAATAATATTGCTTACAATGTTCCCAATTAAATATTTGCAATTTATCATCACGGATACTTCATACAAAAATAGTTTTTATCGGAAAATTCGCTTCATTAAAAATTGTCTTTATGTAAAATCGACAATCACTGTTACATTCATTAATGTAAACGTTGGATATAGATCTATATAACAATTATTCACAGCATCACTTTCACAATTTCACTAATTGCAGCTCAGTAAATCTGAAATATTTAATTTTCTGCTCACCTGGTAATTCTAGCAATAAAACCCTCTACATCCATCATTAAAAAGCAGTGTAGAAATGTAACAAACACCAGAGACCAAGAGAAAAAAATTTCAACATTATAGGTTTCGAAAGGCACAAGCATAAATCTCCCTCGAAGACGATTAGCCACAGTGGCCGGCCACTATCGGGAACATTAATTTTAATTACTTCGAACTGTAATGTAATGCACGGTGGATGCAATGTAATAACAAGGATATAACGGACGGGGTTGATGCCAAGGGTTGAAGAAAAATCTATACTCACCACGAAGGGGAACGTGGTCGATCATTAGCCAAGATCTCTCGCTTAGTTCATTAACAATGAGATTTTTACGAAGCGTTTCTTTCCTCGGCGTGATCGAAGAAACAGTTTGCTTTTGTGAAACGATGAACGAAAAATAACATTGCACTTCGTCTGTATTACATTACAGGTACCAGCTGCGAAACGGAGGACAGCGAACAATACGTGCCGGAGTTCCACCGTATGTCAATTATTATAGTTTGTTATAGTTTATTATACTTCTCCTTCTTTTTTTCTAAATAACTTCATAATTATTTTCGACGAATTGCACGGATATTTTCCGGAGCAGTCACATTCGATTCCATCTCGAAACTACTCGACATTACCGTAATTGCCGTATTCCGATAACGTTAACTATAAACGTATGCAGCGCGCAGTTAATCTCCATAAGCTAATCTCCATAGGCGCGGAAGCTGCACGGAAATGTCTTGAGCATGCAATTTATATCCAATTCCGAAAGAACTTGCGTCGCTCGAACGGGAAGACACAAATTTGTAGAGAGACATCGCTCGGATTGCTTGATTTCGTAAAGAAGAATCTGAATCTTGGCTGAAGATGTGAAATTCAGGATGTTGGGATGGGAAACTTCGTAGTTTTCCCTGAAGTAAGCTCGTAGTGTGCAAAATTGTTCTTGGAAATAGCTCTTAATCTCTTAACCTAAATTAACCTAAATCTCTTAATCTAAATTTGATATTTAGATTGATCCCAACACTAGAAAATTTTTTCAAGTCGATGAAATTAAATTGAATGAATTCTTTATTCTATTGGCTTTTTAACCCTTAGCACTCGAACGGCGACTTTGAGGCGCTACTACAAATTGTTACACCATTATTCAGAATATTGTTTTCATGGTTAAATTTGTTTATATGTAATAAATTACTAAACGTTTAAATATTGTATGAGGTACTATATCAGTTTCGTACGCATATAATGAAAAAAATTATGAACAATGGAAATATTCTAGGTTAGAAGAAATGTTTGATTTTTTCGTTGAAACAGCTCCGAGTGCAAAGGGTTAATAGTTGTCAAGCAAGCCTCTTGACCTTTAATATTTCATCTTTATTATATCAATTCAACCATTAAAACGTTCTTAAAAAGTCGATCGAATTAAATTGGATAAATTTCGCCCAGAACTGTATTGTCTTTTTAATAACTGTACCAAATTCACGCGTCTGTTGATCGTTAAGATTCGATATTTAAATCGATCGAAACACTGGATGAATATGATCAAAAACTCCAATAAATTAAATCGAATAAACTTCATCGTTCCGTACAAACATTTTCGCAATGCATCGCATCAAACCCAGATTCAGAAGACATTTTTCAATAAATTCGACGATAAATTTTGTTGTCGACACTTTCGGTCAGGCTGGATGTTAATGCGCTCGATTTTAACGATCTAACAATAAAGGGCGTCCCTCGCATACGATTAGGTTTTATCGACCTCGGTCGAACGACGATCATTTCTTCAATGGCAATGATCTACGGGGGATGAGACGACGGTTCGGGCGCGTGTCGTACCGGAAGTGGAAGGCGCATCGTTGCAGCGGCACGAGGGGGTGGGTCCTCGTCTAATGGGGCCGTCGACGATTTTGCGCGGCCGAGGGTGCGCCCCCGATAAATCAAACAGACTCCCGGCCCGTGGGAAGCATAAGTCGGAGGCCTCCGGCAATCATTGTATTTGCAAACATCGGAAGTTTACTTGCTGCTGGTGAGCACCGCCGACTACTCGATTTCGACGAAAGAATCCGACGGATTTGTGTAATCGGCTGGACCTGATTTTCCGGCACATTCGTTCCTGCAATCCGTGATAATGCTTGCCGGGAGTCATTAAAGATTTTATTCCCAGTCGAGATCGACTTAAGCGGACAAACATACCTCGATTTGGAAAATCATTCGACTGATAGACAACTGGATTGTTGAGGCGAGTGTTTGGCTTATGATCGCTGTATTTATGTTGCTATCGAATTTACTAGACTGCGGTATTTGTACATTTATGGTGAAAATGAGTAGGTGCAATTTAAAGCAGGAGGTTCAACCCCTTAAATAATCTACGAAAATCATGAAAATGGTACACAAAGTCGATATTATTGGTAAATCGTAGCTTTTTATTTTAAAAAAGTAAAACAACAAGACAGAAATGGCGTACAAAATATATTAATGTGGTTTATAACATTTCTACCGTCCGTCCATCAGGAGATGTCAGTGATTTTCGACAGTGGGGTGCAGGGGGACTGCGAGACCCCACTCTAGACGTCAGGCTGCGGACCCCACTCTTACGATTACGTTCTGGCGGGAACGGTAGACATTGACGCTCAGCGTCACCACATCTCTCTGTTCCAGTCACACTAATACGCGCGTTTCCGTCTTTGTCGCGCGATTCGGCCAATAGCGGTAGACGTGTAGCGTGTAGAAGGGAGTTCACGTGGTACCTCCAAGTTTCTCACTGCCATCTCCTGATAGACGGACGGTAGGTATTCAAAATTTCCATGCATGTGTTCCGTGAGCCCGTTACTGTCACGGCCTAGTCACTTAAGGCATTGAAATAATTCAGAAGCTTCAATTTATTAGTATCAGCTTCTAATAAAATTATCAAATAGTGAAAAAAATGTCTGATTGTCTCCTGTTCATTGTAACCAATGCAAACAATTTTTTTTGCATAAAAATTCGCAGTCTGATAGTTAATTTTATTTTGATTTTTACTGTTTCAATCACTTCATTTTAATATACACATTTCATATAAATATTATGATCGAGCATTTTATTCGATCGATGCTTTTCCAAAATATATGATAGCATAAATATTCTATATATAGTTAAATAATTTTTCAATTTTGGTGACACTATCTCGAAACATTTTTCTGGAACGTCGCAGTTCGAGCTTCGACTACCGTATCACTAATTAAATATTATACTAATTTTAACTATTTTACTATTTTAACTATTATACTAAATGTTATACTAGGAATTAAAACTCGCTGGAAAATTGTTCCCTAGCACCGGATTCAATTTGTACCATCATCCGAAGATAAAACCGGCGTTTTTACGCGATAACGAGTCGCGATATCGATCACTGCGAGGCGAAATGAAGTATAATGTCGGAACAAGCATAAAGGCTACTCCCCCATCCTGTTTTCCCGTTACAGCGCAGCAACTGTAACAACAACAGGCAAACAATGCCGAATGAAAGTTTATTGGTAAATCTGGACTCGCGGATAAACGTATTTACCTCATGCACGATTCGTTCCGATTGTTTGCCCGCGTATTACGTACACAATCGGATCGGGGCGGGGGGGGGGGGGGCGGAGATATCGGTCTCCCTCGCAGCCGCGGAACAACGAATAAAATCAACGGGTCATCAGTGATGAGCAAATTTGATCTCGTAATATAGCACATTACAAACGTATAACATTTGATGATCGTTAATTGATAGTAATTATACGGTGAGAGTTTGCTTCTCGTTTGTTGATTCGCGAAACTCGAAATAGAAAAAGAGATGAAAAGAGATCAATAAGGGAGATTGTACGAGAGAATATTAAATCGAGTTTCTAAGTTATTTTGAGAGTGTAATATTTTTTTCCGGCTCGTAACACGAGAGACGAGAGAAACAGAGCACCGATATTTTCTTTATTGGATTAACACACGTAGACGCACATTCACGAGCCGGGAACTGTGTAAGTGAGAGCATATAGACATTATCTGTCGTTGCCTCTGGCCGTTTGCTCATCTATTCCAGGCTATTGCGGGATACGCTAAACCGTAGCGAAAGATTTTGCGAAATCTCCTATACGAACGCAAATTTTCGTGAACTTTGACTATTCCTTCATTTATTACACTGTAAACCATACTGTTGTAATGAGACATGGTAATTAGACTGCGAATCTGCATACAAAGCACTGCATTATTTGCAAAAATTCGTAGTGAATCTCAAATCATCGATACAAATTTTAAATTTAATGTTCTCATTGTTTTGTGTATCATTTACCCGTGGCTTCAAAAAGTGTTTGAACATATTTCTGATTCTCGAGAAATTGTCGATATTTAATCTGTTGTAATTTGATATGAAACAATCGTACAGCAATAAATTTGCCATCATTTTAAAGCTCGAAGATTTTACATTCGCACATCATTGTTAATTTTCCTCTATGATATTTTTACATGATGTAGCAGTTACATGGTGAGAAACTGAAGATCCATTTTTCCTCGAAAATGCTGTGGAATGGAACCTCAGTAAAAAGATTAATAAATCTTTTTCGCGAATAAATCTTCCACAGATTTGAAGATTGAAGCCTCCTCTTTACAACCGAACCTTAAAAACTGATCTAAGATTTTTTTCACTGTTTTATGGAACGAAAATGAGGACTAAGTTCGATTATGTAAACACTCTTAGTTGGCTGTACACCTTTCGCTTAAATCTTAATAAAACGTCTAAAAAAAATCGTACATCAATTTTCATTGTAAACAAATAAACCAATTTTGAAATCTAAGGCAGATTCATTAACGATAAAAATTTGTCAATGTTTTTAGAGACAATTCAATTGGTAGCATTTTCAAGAGAAAACATGTCTTCGGTTTGCGACCTGTCACGTCGTGCGAAATTGTGTTAGGCAAAAATGAATAAGATTTCGTAAAAGTAGAAGTCTAAAGCTTTAATATGAGACTAGGTTGATTGTTATATTATTTTTTGTAAAGAAATCACCATTGGTTAAACAACGACAATTTCTCGAGACTGGGAGTGATTAAATACGTTTAGGATCATGTCTGTGAATCTTCGTAAGAATTACCATTTTTGTGTGTCATATAAAATTGAAATAATAGTGGGAGAGTGTGTTTTATTAACATGCGAAGATTTCCAGTGTTGAAAATACAGTAAAAACAGTATCGATTTTTCTTAAGCCGTAAACGGGGTCTAAGGATAATCGACTCGGAGATTCGATAGAACAATTTCGGGCGTGGGAAGGGGAAGAAAATTCGTTTCGACTTAATATAAAGTGCCTGGCCGTGTAACGCGATATCGATAATCGACGGGAATCTTCTGTTGATTCTTTCTTGCCGTTTTAAAAACATCAGCCCCGGGCGGTTCGCTGCCTTTTTTAATAAAGAGCCCCGATATTGATAGCGGATCGCCGAAAGATTGCATTAGCGGCTCGCTCGAGCGATTTTCTATATAATAACAATAATAGTAATGTTTTCTCATTGCGTGAGTCAGTACAACATGAAATATTTGGTTACTAATAAACTACGTATAATTTCGTGACTCTAATTTCCCTCGCAATAATATTCTTCACTTTTTAGAACTTGTTCGATAATTCTCGGACAAACAGCAGGCTACTGAAATCCAATATGGCGCCGGTGACCCGACATACAGTAATGCAACACGCGATGAATGTTATTGAATATAATCAAAATATGAGCTTGGGAAAATGATTGTTGGGAATATAAATAATGTAGTCAATTAAAAGCTTACTTCAGAGAAGATTAACATGTTTGAATCCACTTGAATTGTTTGATTAAACATTAGAATGTGTAAAACCACCATACACTTCCTACTTTTCATACACTAAATATCAATTGCTTTTTTACTTATCTGTATCTAAAAAAACTTTCAATAGTGTTTAAATATCTGAATAAATGAAGAACACACGGTGGTTAATTTTCAGATAAAGATGAAAACTTTCCGATCAGTGTGTCTTAATATTTCTTGATATAATAGTAACGTTACGTCGACCGTAGCCAGGTGTCATAATTCTCCGTCTACGTTTAAAGATTAATTTTCCTCATACTCTGTTCTCATAAATCGAACTTGATTAAAATCTTTTGAATTTAAAAGACACAAATGAATGAGCATTTCGATCAATTCTGACATTCTAGAAATTTCCGCGATCCTTCGGCAGGCAACGTGTGAACAAAAATAATGAATTGTATATTCTTCTTTCAGACTCCAACGTGAAGCAAGAGTCCGCAAACTGTAGGAGGATCAGCGAAGCTAATTACGCACAATATCAGGCGACTGTCAGCCATCCGCACGGCCAGGGCAGCACCTTCCTGGATCTAGATCCAGAAAATCGCTCCACCTGTTTCGGGTAAGTATCTTTTACGGATTCAATTTTTTATAGACTGAATACAGATAGAAAACTCCTGAATTTCTGTTGCGTAGAGGCAATAAATTGAGTTCGCGGGCGAACGAGGCTACGAAAAACGTCGCTGTGAAAGAGGAACCTGCGGATAGAGGCTATGGGGAGTCTATTGTTGCAACTATACCCACGACGACGGCCCAGGACACTCGAAACAGTGAGTTCACGTATCATTCTTTCACTAAACAGTTGATCTATGGAGCAGTAAAAATGAGGTCACCAAAATATTGAATAAAGATTAGGAATTCTCGGAAAACTGAGGGTTTAGGTCATTTTTAGCTTAGAGTGCACATGAATTAATCAATTTAGTGAATAAATAAGGCATAGATACTAGTGTTTGGTAATGCTTTGGTTACAAGAAAACGACGTTCAAAAGATTGAAGATATTATTGTACTATTTAACCCTTTTAGTGCCGACCGAAAAAATTAAAATTGAACGAATAATACTGAGACAAATTTATGATAGTGAAAAGGAATTAATAAATGAGAGTAAGGTATCGATTCTAATACTAGAATTCCTTCCCAAAATTTTAGTTAGTACAAGAATGCACTTGTCCAATTTTTTAGTTCTTCAAGCGTAGAATGTAAAATGCTTGGAATTTCCTGTAAAAAATCTTAGTAGTTTCTAAAAGCGTGAAGTAAGGAATTAGGAATAAAATTTCGACTTCTATGGTGGTTCTGGCTGCTAGAATCTCCCATGAAAGCATAATCCTGATGAATTACACTGACACACGAGGAGCCACTCTCCCGACAACGTCCTCCGAGTACTCGATGCTCGACAAATCGCGCTTTCTGATTCAGTGATCCCTCGTCTTAAACGTGCACCGTGACAAATCTCTGGACAATGGGTCCACGTGGCAGGGTGCTACCCTATGGTGTCCCATAAATAACTGGAGCACAGTGGTTGGTGCGCTTCCGTCCATTAATCGAACCCCGACTCGACTCTTCTTCCGGTTTCGGTTCTTAGAACCGATTTCTGTCGTCGTTTCAGCTTTTCACAATATTTTTCTTTGATCATAATTAGATTATTATTGGTTAAGGAATCAAGGAATAGAATTTGTTCACAATATCAGTGACATTGTGGTCCTGAAGTTTTCTGATATATCGAAACATTGCATTATTGTTGGTTGGAAGTATTGTTAACTTGATTCGACAACAAATTCCTGATTCCAACAAGAACTCCCAACGTAATTCTGGACCATATGCTCGACGTTGTTGCGCCGGACTCGCTCACGCGTGACTAAGTACACGTAAGTGAATAATTGAAGAATGCTTTCAACTCGAAAGCTGCCAAGAGAGACAGAGTGATAGAGATGGGGGGGGGGGGGAGAGTGGATCGCAGGTTCCAGCAAAAGCTGCTAAACGAAGGAAAGAGCATGGAATTCGGTCCCCAGGGAGCTGAGCAAGCTTTCTTCGAGCACTGTTCATGCTGCCAGATGCAAACGTTGCTTTGCAAGAAGATGGACCGAATTATATGACAGTCAATTAACCATTCACACTTTGGTTGTTTAACTATTGTTCCAAAATGATCAAGAAAATGGGAACTTGAAAACTAAAAATCTAAATTCTAATAAAATAGACAAATCATCAAAACCAGCACAACTTTTTCGTTCGGAAAAATGGCCGCCTTAGCTTCGTTAAGGAGTTATCAACGAAAAACACGTACCAATCAGAACACCGTTACAGCGCGGACGGATTCCGGCATGGCGACAGGTCACGTTGATGTTAATAAAAATCTAACTTCTGTTTTTCTTCCAATTGACTCAGAACATTTTTATGTCGCACAAAGATCGGTTGTATATGAACATTAGAACTAGCATTAAGGACATGCTTGTATTTAGTTAGGTATCGTCCAATTTTTGTTTAACTTCAATAGAGAAGTTTACTAAAAAAATTACTCGACGAAATATATTTATAATTTCTATATTTGTAAAGTAAAAAGTTAGAAACCAGTCATTTTGACGTTAGTTCATTTGACAGTGGGGACGCTGGCAGTATCCTTCCGCCGTTCCCCATCGCCGATAGGAAATTGATAGAGCCGCAGCATATGTGTCGGTAGGTATCGATATCAGCGATAGGTACGATCCTATTATTAATCTAAACTGCTTGTAAATAATTGAAACGGCTTAATGGTAGGGAGGAATTACGCGAAGAGAAGTAGAAGCATAATTCCCGGGTGACTTGGAAGTAAATGGGTATACACAGAGAGACGGGCCGTGTCGGGCCAGCGAACTCGGTGGTAGTTCCTAAAGGATTCGTTTTCGTGCCCGTGAATAAAGGAAGACTAATCATCGCGATGATTACGAGGCATGAGCTTGCAAACCTTCTTCTTCGTCGATTACACATTTCGCGCGGTCTCTATGCGTCGATGTCTATTAAGTGATTGCCATGATCTAGGAAAAATAACCTCTTTCAGCTTTCCCCCCTCTCCATATAACCATAACTTCATTAACTTAACAGCTTAACACTGCCATGGTGTGACATTGCTATTTATCTCTAAGGTCTAAGAATGTATTTATTAGTAGAAAACGAAATGATGTGGAACTGCAAAATTCTTTGCAATGTATTCGAACGTGATTCAATGTTATAAATGAATTCTTGTTGTATATAACATTTAATAATTACACTGCGGGTCTTTGTGCACAATCAAAATTTTCTGCATCAATTGCAAGAAATAGGAATTAAATACGTAGGAGTGTCTTTGTTCCATTAGTAACTTTAAAAAATTGAAAATAGTACATTAATGTTCTCAAAACCTTTTAATCCCTGAATAATAAATGCATAAAAATCGCGGTCCATTAATGATGCTTGGTTTTACTCACAAAAATATTTGTAAGAGAGATTCGTTGAAATATCGTGACTGTATGTACACGATGTCGTGTTTTTCATTTTTAGACAAGTATATGAGAAGTTATGCCAACGCCATGAAATTATAGATTAGATTATTAGATTAGCCCTACCAGTTATGTAAGAAAAATAATATATCTGTTCCAAAAACAGCGAAGAACGTGTCAAATTGGCACAATATTAAATAAATCAATGTGACAGAAAGATACACGATTAAATTCACAAAAATTCGTTCGCTGAAAAACAGCGACAAGATAAAACAAAACGAAGTTCGTAGATAATAAATCATGAAACAGGACATGCTGCCGTTGCAAAAACCATCATAAAACGTGTCAAATCATGGCAGAGGAGGGGGTCGAGGGTCGAAACATCCGATCGCGAAGCGAAATCCTGACGAGATGAAGCGTGTCCCGTCGACCCTTCCACGTATCAGGTGGAATAGTAATAACCGGTTAATGGCTACAGATTGGTGACCGCCCTACTAATTAATACGTGCACGAGGATCACGGGGATTACAGGTGGTTAGGTCCCGTTGGCTTCGAACCGGCAGAATTCCGCGACAATTACGGTCGCACCAAGAAATTCCACAACATAGTCTAAATAAACAACGTGGCATCTGTCGTCAATTACACTGTACACGCTAGACGCACTACCAATCGACCATTAAAACATAATTCTCCGTGTAACGACAGAGACGAGCTACGAGAGGAGTTTAGAGAGAGAAAGAGAGAGAAAGAGAGAGACTGATTTCAGTGCGTCAGGTGGGTGGAAAATGGAGCTTGCATTATTAACCGGCCTCTACTCCGGAATTCGGGGATCTGGCAGACAGAGACGGATAAAGGCTTGGCTGTGTCAGAGAAAACGAGTGAGAGAGAGAGAGAGATGGTTAGGGGGTTGCCAGCAGAGGAGGAATATCGGGATCGTGGAACAGAGAGGGACAAAAGAACGTAGCTTGTCTGAGAGTGGACGAGTGGAGTCCGTCCTCTTTTCCCAGCAACCCTTCTGCGCACCGCCCCTGACCAGTCCCGGCTTCAACCCTTTTCCTGCTCGGTACATCGCCACCGGTTTCATCAGCTCGCGATTAATTTTAATCTAAAACTACCCGCAAAGCCTCTAGTCCCGCTTGCACGTTGAGGTCGACCCCCTTTCACCCCCTCTTCGGAGAGAGTGCCAGATTGGCCTGCAGCTTCCCGACCACCCCCCCCCTCTCTCTCTCTTTCTCTCTCTATCGTTCTCTCTCTGTCCCTCTCTCTGTTTCACTCTCTCTCTCTCTCTCTATCTATCTATCTCTCACAACCCCTCGACACCGAGCCAGGATCCACTGTCTATCTCGTCTACACGAGGATCGGGGATCCGACCGACGTTTGCCCGGCGAGGAAGGTAAAGCTAACTCGCCGACACGATTAAACCTTGGTAACCCTTCCTGTTGATTTTCTCCAGTGACTGAGACCTTCCGTAATTACCGCCGAAAGAAAGGGCAACACCGGGCCCCTGCTAATTGAGTCGGCGCTGCTGTGGTCGATAATGAAAAATGGGACAGAAATTTTTAAAAAATTATTTCCGAAGTTCAAAATTGCTATAGAATTTAAACTAATCAATATCGAATATGTACAAGTCCATAAGTCTTTTGCGGTTCAATCGTAATCGTTCATAACTATACAAACATTTCGACAATCGAAAATAATTAAATTTTTAATAATCGCGTTTTTCTTCTATCAGACTGAATATGTCCTGAATTATCTAAAAAAAAAACTGAGAATGTTGCTTTAAAGTAGTACGATCATTATTACACTACTAGTATCGGTGCTGGATTAAGAGCTTTGGAGGCAGTAAGCACTTAAAAGTTAGTAATTTTTAATAATTTCACTAAAAAGTGTTTTCAAGTGTACCGATTTACGAAATCCGAATGTCGATAACGAACGTGTCAACATAATTCTCTGGAAGAAAGTATCAACGGTAGCGTATAAAATTTTGAAATTGAAATTTTCCCAGCAAAACATCGATAGAAAAAGTATCGGTGTTTTAATTGCCAAGTAAAAGGGGTGCGCGGGCTGGTGCGGGCGTCGAAGAGCGAAAGAAACGGAGAAAGAAGAAAAGAAAGAGAGCGACGTTCCGGCTCGATATCGGCAGGGTCCTCTCAATTTTTCAATATTCCCCGTACACGACTTGGAACGTAACCGGATTACAGGTTCGAGAATAGCTTTTTCGGCTCGAGGGACCGCGGGATCGGTGGGATGTCGGCGGTGTTGGTGTTCCCCGGGAGGAGAGCACCCGATTAATATACATATCGCGCGAGCTCCGCGCGGTATTTCAGGCGGTGCCGCCATCCGCGAGAGCCGAGCCGAGCCGGCAACCCCGTGGGCTTTGAATATCAACCAATTTCCTGCCGATATTTGTGTGACGAGCACTTCACCGGCAACCGCGCGTGAGTGCAATCGCTAATACGTCACCCCCTGGTTCCTCGTCTTTTTTTCCATAGGCATCCGGTCGCGACCGTTCCTTTTCAACCATGGCGATCCATACTTCCACGATCTTTAATCTCGCTTCGCTAACTCTCCGTTTAACCCCTTTCACTGGACATAAATCTTCTATGCGCGTGTCAGAGTTTGTTTCGACGATTACGAAGTTGCGTTAAGGTTTCCAAGGTCTTCAAGATCTTCGAGACGTCTTCAAAGTCTTCCACATCGACACTCCATTAGTAAAGACTCGTACTACTGAATTGGTAACTAGACAATTTATTAGTAACTGTACTGGTGATTACAATTTTTATTACCATCCGGCGGTTTTTATTATTCTGCAACGCTTTTACGGAATTTTCAGCTTTTGAAAAGTTATAAAAAACATTACAACTTGACAAAATAGATGATGTTATTTGATAAACTGAGAGCAAGCACTATATGGCGTAAAACGAGTTCCATATTGGATTTTGTACCCTTTTCTGCATTTTAATCAAAAATAGACGCTGTTGAGACCACAAAATGTTCTATATTCTATAACTACTTCCATGAAGTCACATACATATTGCCCTAATGTGTTTCCTTCGCAACCAAAGAAATTATGTATCGTTATCATCAATTCTCACTTCGCATATCAGAGAGGAAATCCATGTTTTTCCTTTTCAACTATGTCTTCATGCTTTGAAGAAGTTTGTGACAATCTTTGATAAAAGATACTTTACATTTCAGAGATGGTATTTGTTGTTTTCAATACACGCAAATTTATTCACATTCATATCAACTCGTAGAGGATCAGAGCACACCACAGTTAAAACATTAAAATCGGCAGTAAATATTAACTGCGAGGGTTTGAACCTTTGCAGACAACAACCTGGTGTACCAACAGCAACAATATGGCGGAACAAGGACCAGTACGGGATCTCCATCGCCCAACAGGCCAGCCAGCACATCCTCAGCAGCGTCTCAATGGCAGTCAACAGTCCCAGCGTCATCTACCGACGCTTTCTTCACACGACAAGAAAATTGGAGCTCCGAGGTTTATGGGAAAAGAAGCGTGACTCCCACGTGGACTGAGTTGGGTGCTCAATTAGACAGTAGGAACTCGTCGTGGGAGAGACAAGGCAGTTGCTACCAGAAGAAAGGTTCGCCGACTTCGTGGAACGCGGACTATGCCGGCAAAAGGCCGTCATCGGTCACTGGAGTGTCGCCGTGGACTGAAATGACTGTTGGGTATCAACAGCAGCGACGAGGATCTCTTCAGCTTTGGCAGTTCCTTGTGACGTTGCTCGATGATCCTGCGAATGCTCCTTGCATTGCTTGGACTGGTCGAGGCATGGAGTTCAAGCTGATTGAACCGGAAGAGGTAAAGAAACAATTTTCTTTTTTCTGCAGCATTTTGAACGGAATAAAAATTCATTGCGTTAATTTGTATAGTCATTAATTATCTTAATAATTATGATAAACTGGAAATAACACAACAGTACATTTAAATTATATAAATATTATATGACTGTTCTGCATTTGATCCATTCATACTTGCTATAAATGCATAAAATCCGTTGTCTAATCATGGCACTGTTAGAACCATTTACAGTTTTCGACCCTAGAACTTTTAATAAAATTATTTATTGCTGATTACGCCTTTAAGATCACTGCTAAATTACCAATTTGGTTCATTGATGTCTTGCCACTATGTCCGTTTGATACGCGGAGGACACATTAAGTAATGAATATTTATCGTTGAGAAATAAATTATTAAGATTAGGGATCGAAAGAAATATAGAACTCTTTGATATGTGAAGTTTGATTAGATGCTTTTTGATAGTCCTCAGATTATAAGTTTTGATCCGAATAAATAAAAAAAGTTCTTAAAAGTAAAACTTCTCGTTTGACCAGAAAATAGAAAACACAGAAATAAAACTTTGTCTGTAATAAGAATAGATATTCTGTTCAATATTAAAATTGTACCCGGTCTATAAATCGGAACATAATTATTTTCAAAACAAAAGATGATTGTTTATTTCGATCCTAGAGTAAGATGTATGGTTGATGGTTCTGTTTAGGTAGCTCGTAGATGGGGTGTCCAGAAGAACCGACCAGCGATGAACTACGATAAATTGAGCCGGTCGCTGAGGTATTATTACGAGAAAGGCATAATGCAGAAGGTAGCAGGAGAGCGATACGTCTACAAGTTTGTCTGCGATCCGGAAGCGCTTTTCAACATGGCGTACGGTACGGGAGGGTCTTCGAGTCTTCCGAGCGAAGTACAGAACGGTGTACGAAGCCAATCTATCTCCAGCAAAATCTCAACCACGAACGACGTCTCTGATTTAGGAAAACATTCGTCCAGTGGCTATGGGGATGCTGTTCTTGCCATGTACTCCAACACTGCTGCAGGTTCGACTTTTTAATACCAATTTTAAATACATTAACACCTTAACCAACGCATCAAACATTGAATACATATATAGATACATTTATGTGTATAAATTCAGTGTTTTCTGCTAGAATGTTTTAAGTTTTTTTAAATGAAATGCTGCAAGATATAATCATATCATTATCCTCTACATCCTAAACAAAAATATTCCACGTGTTATTGAATACTAAGCGAGTGTACAGCTATGTACTAATAATAAGGATTTGCAATATTAAAATTAAAATATCTCCGAAAGTAATAGTTTTTCGATACGAATAGGTTAACACATTTTTATTCAGAATATCGAGATTCATCGAATAGTGTATACAAAATTATATGATTCCGTTTAAAAAAATAAATATGACCTTTATGTGTCCTTCATTCGTACACGTATAAACAAAATAACGACACTGGATTGCATCCCCCTCAAAACAGACAAAGTTTCGTATAAAATTTTAAGTAGTTTAATCTTTGGGTAATTCAACAGTGTACGGATCGTCCAGCCTGCACCATCTGCACCAGTATTTAGGTGGCAACGACGGGTTCAAGACTCCTCCGAACAGGTACCATCCTCATTACTCGCACGAGTACAATGGCACCCATCATCATCCGCCATCGAGCTACGCAGAGACCTTCCTGAACTACGGTCGTCTATCCTCCCACGACACACCTGCCGAATCGAGGAGCCAGGAATTACCCAGGATCCCGTACAGCCAGGAATCCGAGGGTATCAGCAGAGAGCGAGACGCGTCATCGATTTTATACGACGGAGTGCAGAGAACGCAATTGCCGACAGCACCAGCGATCTCCCAGCCAACATTGTTGGACTCTACCACCACCAGCTCGAAGATAGAGCAAACATCTTATGCCTGTCTCGGCGTTGGCAGTTGCGTCTGTTGAATCTCCGTCCGATTTGACCGATAATGAGTCAGACTTTGATCGCAGTTGGGGCAGAATCAATTTCGAATCGTTTAACGCTGAATGGTCTAGCTGAAGAGTCTCTGGTCCAACTGCGATTACAGACTCGCGCATAGTACAATTAACTGTGAGAATCAAAGGTGTTTGACACTTGAATATTGGAACTTGAATTTATTTAGTTTGAATCTGTCGAAACCTCGAATTGGGCAAAGATTCTTTAACGCGTTCGTTACCAGCAATTTTCCGTTGCTCAGCTTCATTATTAGAATATTTTAATATATGCAGCGTTCCACCTACATGAAATATTGAAACTGTTTTTAGCTGTGATAAATATTATGCTATCCACTGTGATTTTCAATACATATGTACGTGTATAAAATTAGTTTGACTATCTTTGAGTAAACCGCAGGATCGTGGACGTCGCATATCTATGACGCTGATAGCGAATGTGTTAAGTAGATAATTGCAAGCGTTATGAGAACAAAACACAAGCAGTTACATTATAGAATAACAGTTTTATTAATCATTAGACTGCGGATTCGATGTGTGCGTAACAAAGATGAGTGTATCAAACTTAGAACAGTTTTCAACTCGATAGAATTATTGAGAATAGGAATGAATGTCTATGTAGCTTCTGTGTATTACAATTAATACAGACAATTTTTAGTTTGCATACAAAATCTGCAGTCTATTAATTCGTTACACGTGGCTTTTCTTCAAAGAGAGTCTTGAAGTCTTGGGAACATTAGGAACTTTTGTAATCATCCAGTGCTTAGCTTCATTAAGGGCTTGAAGATAGTGGATGTCGAGGTTCTTAACAATTTTAAACATTTTTAAACATACCCAAACGAATAAGTTCAAGTTCGAGTTTCCCTTACAGTTTTATTCGTGTCAATAAGACTACCGAGTACGATGTCCGAGCTGTTATAAAACGCGCGATGCGAACAGACAAGACATCTCCGAGTCGCCACGTTCGTAATTTAGGGGAAAGTTAGCGATTAGAGAATCGATCCCTCCGAGTAGCCTAACCTGGACTCTTTAGGTCGATCTTGCGAACATAGAAACAGTGGCGGCTCGCGTAAAATTGCGTTTGTATCGCGCGTTTCGTGGATCATGTAAATAGACGATAGCACTCGCTCATGCGAGAGAGAGAGAGAGAGAGAGAGAGAGAGCGAGAGAGGGACATGTCGCGATCAGCCACGGATCTCGGCTGATCGCTCAGTACATAGTCCAAATCGCCGCGTCCGAGTAGTTTCTGGATCTGTAATTTCTGTAAATATGAAATAAATCTCTATCGGAAGAACAATATCCTGGAGTCCTTTCGCCTGTCGTCACCATCGAATTTATCTAGTTGCGTCAACGAAAAACCGAATGAATTGCTTTCATAGTCGTCGGCTAGCCCGAGTAGGACCGACTGCGGCGCGCGTATTAGCATACGCGATTGCGTGCTTGACCTAGACACGGTCGCGTCGTTTTCTGCACATCTTTCTTGCACCGGCATATTAACATAGGCAGTGACGCAAGCCTCAAGACCATTGGACTGAGAGAGCACGGCAGCGTATTTCGGGCAGTGACACACGCTCGATATGTTTATATCGGCCCCTCCTTCTCGCACCAAACGCTGACATCTTTCGTCCTTCTTACACGCGACTGTCTTGCCGCGAATGTCGCCGACTCCTGAATCTACCATTCTCAGCTGAGCGATCGGAAGACACTGTTCTATGAGCTGTGCAACTTGTTGTCGATTGTGCTAATCGAACCGCGGTGAATAGTGTTGGTGATTTCATCGATCAGTGCGCCAAGCGACCAGTGGGTTTATTAAGATATACAATTTCAAGATAATATTTTTCCAGTGAGTATTTTTCCAGATTTTTATATGGTTTTGCTTGAGATACTTTTTGGACCACAGGGCTTTTGCGCACTTGTTCGATCTATCTGTTTGGATCAAAAGGATCCGTGCAACCGTGCCAGAGATACTACGCTTTTGCCAGCTGGCTGGCTTTTATCCATCTCTCTACGTGTAGCTTCTGTAATAAAGAAACTACGTCAACGACAAAAGTATCCGCTGGCGTCACGATCTCGTTCGCTTCTTCTATTTCGTTGGTTCTACGGATAATGGGCTACTCTGATCGCGTGACTTGCGGCTGCCAAATACGTCTCACGTGTGCTTACACAAATATAGCGCACATCTATTGAAAGTGCAGTTCGTAAGGGCCTGAAAGTCCTAAGAATTCAGAAGCCCTAAAAATCTGGAAGCTTGAAAAATCTAGAAGCCCTAAAAATCTAGAAGATTAAAAATTCTAGAAGTCCTAAGAATTCAAAAGCTCGAAGGACTTATAAGCCCTCGAACTTCCGAAATCCTAAAAATCTAAAATTTCATTTTGATCTGAAGAGTCTACTTTGCTTCCAGTCATGGCGAAAACGAAGTCCACGGA
Organism: Sphecodes monilicornis; assembly: GCA_913789915.3. Lineage (NCBI taxonomy): Eukaryota > Metazoa > Arthropoda > Insecta > Hymenoptera > Halictidae > Sphecodes > Sphecodes monilicornis. The sequence continues at coordinate 16,126,629 of OU565295.1, forward strand.
GTCCGAAGACACCGGGATGGGTTTCAAGGACAAGAAGAAGGCGCTGGATACCTTGAACGCGCTAGATGGTAGGGATATCAGCTACCAGTACCACGTGATCACGAGTTTCGTCAGTCGCGCGAAAAGAACGCTGCAGATAACTAAAGACGAGGAGAAACTGGCGAACCTGAAAGAAGCCCTGCAGGTATTCGAGGATTGGTTGAACGACTACAAGGTCAACAACCGCGGAAAGGAAAACCTTGCTTACCTGCCGATCGAGACTGTGAACGGCTTCAGGCTTCTCGCTAAGAAGTATGATGTCTTGGACGAGGAATTCTACAAGTATGAAAACTTTAGAAACATAACTTCTGAGCGGTGATGATTGTTGAAATTGATTAACCGTTTCTTGATCTTCCAGGGCGTATAAGAAGGAGAAAGGTGATTACAAAAATATGCGAGCGGTGAAAGTGCAAAATGGTGAGACTACGTGGGACATCGAGAGGAACCGGAAGCTGATGAAGATCATCGAAAAGATCAAGAAGGAGCACATCCAGTGGTACGAAACGGACGTTGGCGATTTCCGTGGGCTGCCTACTAAGGAACACGTTCAGTGCATCATGCTGGGCTATAGTCCAGACCCGACTAAAGTGAAGAAGCTGATCTCCCAAGTTGAGGAAAAATTCGAGGCTGAATACGACGAGGATATGGACGTTGACGAAAAGGAGAAAAGCTTAAAGAGAAACCATGAGAGTTCGACCAGCAGTGACGAGGACGAGGAGCCGGAGAGGAAGGTAGCTAAAGTAAGCGAAGAGAACACGGACGAGAAAGAGGAAAGTGGGCTTAGTTTCAAGGATAAGGAGAGAGCCTTGAAGAGTATTCAATCTCTGGAAGGCAGAGATGTATCTTTCCAGTACCACGTGATCGCTGGCCTGATGATGAGAGCAGAGCGCGTGATATCCTGCACGAAAGACGAGCAGAAGATCAAGAATATGAAGGAGGCTGTTGCGGTGTTCGACGACTTTATCAGGGACTACAAACTGAACGGCAGGGCTAAGGAGAACTTCAACTACTTGGCTCTGGACCTGATGCAAGCTTTCAAACCATTGGCGGAGAGATACAAGATCGAAGACAACGGGTTCCTCAAGTGAGTAAACGTTTTGCTAGGTATCGTGTACCTGTGAATAATTATGACAGAAGAATTGAACGATATTCTTATATTATTCTCGACTTGCTAAAATTATTGAAAGAGGAAATGAAAATTTATTTAATTTCTGCTTCATAAAAATGGCTTGGCCAATTTTTATTTTGCGTAAAGATCCGCAGTCAAGTGATAAACGTTTGTTGATTTACAGAGCGTACGAAGATGCAGATGGAGATTACAAGAAACTCAGGAACATGGAAGTGTCGGAATCTTCGACTGTTACTTGGGACATAGAGAGAAATAAGAATCTTCAGAGTCTGCTGAAGGATATCAAAGAGAACAGCAGCAAATGGTTCCACGCTGATGGCGAATTAGAGGGTTTGCCCACCGAAGAGCATACCAAATGTATCGTGTGGGCTTTCAGCCCCGATAAAGAGAAATTGAAGAAGCTTTTGCCTACGCTGGACGCGAAGCTGAGGTCATAACTAAGAATATACTGTGACGCATTTATTTATGTTAAGTAACGAAGCCAGTAACGCAAGAACGTTACTGTTGTATGTACAATGTGTAAAGAGGTATTTGTTTAAACGAGCGTCCGTGACGCTTATGTCATCAATGAAATCATGTTATTTTTCCATATTCAGATGGCTTTATGTAATTTCCCGGAGTATGTTCGGGTCACTTGTGGTTGCAAAGTTTGTCGGTGAGGTGACAACATCCTGCCATCGATGGTAGAAGCTCGTTGATCGATTCGTTATCTTTGTTACGCATAAAATCTCTGTCCTATCCTTCTTTTATTAATTTAAGAAAATTTCGGGAGAACATAACAGAATTTTCATTATTAGGATTCCAAATGTATGACAGTGCAATCTGCCCCTTGCAATTTAAGCCATCCATCGTTTGAAAATTCCTTGGTTAGCCCCGGCCCTTGGCAAATAGATCCCTTCCCTTATCTTAGCCTCGCCTCATTTTTCGATGTTACCAAATCAATATATGTATGTAACATATTATAACATGTATGTTCCTATGTACTCGGTCCAATGGGATTAATTTTCTTAATAAATACAAAATAATACATTTTTCTGTTTCTTTTTAAACCGAAGTAAGCCTATGACTAAAGTGCCATCGTCAATCTACAATTTGAGTCCTTACACGTTAAAAAATTCCAACGAAAATACATTTTATACTAAGATCGACTCAGAAACTCCTAAAATCGTGCGAATTTTGTCAAAGTTGGAGGTCGTAGTTTTTCGGTTTTTGAACCCGATCTAATATTTATTTCGACTGTACTTCCAAAAGCGGTCGTGCGCAGAATTGGATGAAATATATGAAATAGGTGTCTTTTTTCCTAAAATTATGATTTTGAGCAAGATTTATGTCGACTTGAAAAAAAAAATTGGTTTTCATTTTAATGTCACTACGTACCTTACCGACAGAGTTGTAGTTTTCGGAAGTAGATCCATATTTATTTCTAAGACTAAATGAAGTATATAATATATTCGATTCTCGCTATTATTCCCAGATTCGTGAGCTGTCGGTAACGTCGAGCGTGACACGAAATTGGTAACAGGGCTGTATACTTCTAAAGAAACCCCATGGGGTGACAGTCTACCCCTACATCTCGTCTATGGCCTCGATCCAGATTTAAGATTTCGTTCGTCGACTCGTGGCGCCATTTTCAAAACCTCTCCGAATCACCGGAAGATGTCGCGAGGATTCAAAGCGTTCCCGTCCTGAATCGATAGTTTTTATTGCCGCTGTGCGGCTCGCGAGGGTGGGTGAGCCTCGGGTCCGGTTTTGAGGTTAGGGTTAGTGACTCGGTGACACTGGAAACGGCGGTTACGAGCGTCCGTAGTGCGGGTCGCGATCGCACCGGGAGAGACGACACCAGCTCGTCTTTTCTTCGGTGATCGAAAGTTGAACAATCGACGGGCTCGATGGAACATTTCGCGGAGCGATTAAACGATTAGGTGCTCGTCCGTGCCGGGGAAATAAACGTTTGCGTGAGAATGGCACGTGCGGATTTGTTTATGCTCTATGCGCCAGCCGAGTCCTCGGGAACAAGGGAGCCTAAAAATAGCCGTCGCTTCCATCGTGGTTCGTAGACCTTGGCAACGAGATATCACGGATATCGCGATATATCGCCGGGTCCAGGGTAATGCGATTTTCGAGATCGATTAACGGGGGATCGTGGACGCAACACGTGATACAATAACGATCATCGTATTACTTCTGTTACTTCAGCGGGCCAAACGACTCTTTGTTTGAGAGATAGAGACCCGTTCCTTTTTTTCGAGAGAGAGGGATAGAGAGGCAGGTAGTGATGCGGGTGGCTGGATAAGAGGGAAACGGGTCCCGTTCAAGACGCCGACTAGCAGGATCGAACCGAGGGGAAAAATGAACACGAAACGGGCGGGTAGTGCGCGGATAGTTTGTCTTACGATGGACCAAGAGGTGAAGTGAAGATGTCACAGATCGCGGATGCTGAGAGTGAGGCGGGCTCCATCTGCGACGAGGAACGCGTCAGGAAGCTGTTCCAAGCATGCGACGGCGACGGAGACGGTTTTATTGACAGGTGAGCAACCACGGATTATATGACAGTTTTACATTAAACGCACCCGACATGCGGCACCAACAATCACTGGCGCAGTATGTTTTTATGTGAAAATTTCAAGATTGAACTTTGAAAGTTCTCCCGCAATTTTTATCCCTTGTGTAGCCAACCGGATACCCATTTCTATATTTCCTTTAGTTATTTGTAATGTTCCTGACAAAATATTGCAAAACTATTCCGGATCCCCACTCTTTGTATAATTTTACGTCGATTAATGTTACGCGAAAAAAAGTTTGTATAAAATATTTAAAATTATGTATACGCTTCCAGTACAACCGTAAACGCTTGTAATGCTACTTGTTTATCAACGTAAAACGTGAAGGATAATTTTTACATATTGTAATTGTGTCTGCGTGTTCATCGCAAACTCGTTTTAAACACTTATAGCATCTTCTTTTCTGGTTTCTCTGCGTGGCATATGTGGCATGATGCCACAACTTCATTTCTTCAACTTGCATCTGACGACAATGGCGCCGGTGATGCATTATCGAGTGTGGTGTCACCAGTCTAAGTTCTTCTCCTAATTGATGTAAAAATATTCGGCATTCATTCGTGCTTTTACGAAACATGCTATTATTTGAGACGTATAAGAGGGAACTGGCGCAAGACCGACAATATCTACTATAAATGTAATTTCTTTCGATCGAAATTAATTATATGGATGAAACTGATTTCGGCGCAAAGGTTCGATCTTATTGAAATTCAGCAAATTTGCAATTTTATTATTATCCCAACGTTTCGATCCGTGTGCGGATCATTCTCAAGAGATTTTATGCGTATGAAAAATTATATAATTATAATGTAAATAAACCGGAATTTAACATTCAGTCACAGTCGTGTAGAAAAACCAAGAAAATTGAGTGGACAATGAAAAGCAGACTTACTTGCTGTGCACTAGTTACAATAAAAGAAAAACAAAATATTTTTATGAATAAGAGTTACGATGGAACGTGGTTGAAACCATCGTGGCAGATACGTAAAGCAAACGTGCGAACTAGCTGATTATACAGGACGACAGCGTTAACTGATTGGTTGATTTAACTGAATTGCTTTTCATTGTCTATTCCATTTTCTTGGTTTTCTACGCGACCGTGACTGAATGTTAAATTCCGGTTTATTTACATTATAATTATATAATTTTTCAGACGCATAAGGGTCTCTGCACACCCATCCGGGACGGGCCCCGAGTTTTTTTACATAGCTTTGGTATAGGCAAGGTTCTCCGGGATGTCTGATCCGGTGTGGTACCGATTCTTCCCTCGCGCGACCGAAGGGCCATAATTCTTGCACTTTCGAGCGCGCGTTGACAGTTCCCTCTGTGCATAGCACAAAAACAATGTTTCCAGGGACTCCACACCTCCTTAAAGTAAACTATCTAAATTAATTAGCTAAATCCCGGACCGGCCCGTCCCGGATGGGTGTGCAGAGACCCTAAAATCTGTTGAGAATGATCCGCACACGGATCGAAACGTTGGGATAATAATAAAATTGCAAATTTGCTGAATTTCAATAAGATCGAACCTTTGCGCCGAAATCAGTTTCATCAAAATATCTACTATGTTATAAACTCCAACTACTTGATAAAACTTGTTTGATGATGAATGTCAGACGAATCCGGTGGATGATGAATATGATGGTTCCTTACTTCAGATAGTTTCATCCTTGATAACAAAAATATTGTCAAACGAAATATTTTCTGCTTTGTCCGTTTCTGCGGGACAATAGACATTCAAGAAGATTTAAAAAGGATTTGAAAGAGGGTGATCGGTTATTAAAGGGTTAAAATGAACCGTCAAACTACTATGTTATAAACTCCCAGTACTTGATAAAATTTGTTTGATGATGAATGTCAGATGAATCCGGTGGATGATGAATATGATGGTTCCTTACTTCAGATAGTTCCATCCTTGGTAACAAAAAAATTACCAAACGAAATAGTTTCTGCGGGACAATAGACATTCAAGAAGATTTAAAAAGGATTTGAAAGAGGCTGACCGGTTATTAAAGAGTTAAAATGAAGCGTCAAACTATTATTTCATCCAAAATATTCTCCTTGCGGACGCGACCCAATCGCGGTTTCCGCTGTTTCGCTCGGGACTCGAGTGAGTTAAACGCCGAAACACAGTGCCTAGTAGGGTAAACGCAAAATTGCTCGCCATAGTTTGCCCCGCAATTACGTTACTTTCGTAGCGGAGTTTCTGACACAGTTCGAAAGCAAACGAAAAACCTTCAGTTTCGTTTGCGGCGCGGGGCTTGCTCGGTGTGTGCACGCGAGAAATTCCTGATTTCACCGGGCGAAACAATGCTCGGTTTTAAAGTTGCTCGTTGCATACGTTTTAATTATAACCCCCATTAATTAGCCGGTCTGAAAGCATCCGTGATGCCGCGAGTTAACCCGGCGCGCGTGTTCCGCTTCCTTTCTTCCTTTTTTCTTCTTATTTTTCTCCCCCGCCCTACCACCCGCGACGAATGAATAAAACCCGCGAGATAATACCGGGGGTTTGTGTGTATATGTATGTACACGCGGGATGCTCGCGCGGAGGACGGCAAGCTACGTTGGTTTTCCATTAAACGTGTAACCGTTTCCCCGATATTCAACCGTTCCTACCCCGCTCCTCCATTCTTCGACGCACACGCTGCCAACCGCCGCGACCTACACTATTCAAATCCCGTTCTGGCGAAAAATTAGCCGTCGATTCGAGGCTGCCAGTCGTGTTCCCTTTGTTGCCCGGTCGAAACCAGCTACGGCCTTCGCGTCAAAGCGCTCGGATCTGCGATAAAAGCACACCAACACCAACAGTTAGGGACCCACGAGAACGCGTGCCCCCCACCCCTATCAGGGGGAATCCCTGTACCGCTATGTTGGTCCACGAAATTCAAAGACACCCCGGAAATAACTGGGAAAAGAATTTTATACATTGCCTCTATACATTTTCTCCTAAAATTAAGCTGCACGGTTTCTCATTCAGGCCATTTGAAGAAACCTAGTGTGGTTTGTGTCCATCGGTATAAAGCGAACAAATTTTTCAGTAAGGTACAATTCAGGGTGGTCAAACTACAGTCTTCACGCTGCAACATGTGCCCAAGCAGATCGTTCTGTGATTTGTCTTTACGAACTTACAGCTGCTTAACACGTTCACTGCCATGGGGGTCACCGGTGACCGGCACTCGACTTGGCTACAGCGGCGTGGGGGCCACCGGTGACCGGCGACGCAGCAAATAATAAAAGTACATAATTAGAGTAAATATGGATACTGATAAATTTTTCAATAATACCATTGTTATTATAATGGTTTGAAGAAATTAATGCACGAAAAATGCTTCAAGCATGATTTTATAACTCACTTTATTTGCTGCAAATAATATTTCATATGCATCGCATAATGAAAAATTCACGTTGGCGCCTTGGGCAAACCATGGAAAATACGCCTGGCAGTCAATATGTTAACGTGCGAACAACCCAGACTTACCACCGAAAAATCGTCGATCTTAGAACTCCTGTAACTTCCCGGTAAAAAATCCGAAAATATTCTGCCTGTGCCCATTTTGAAGGGTGATTCGTCTACTTTCACTTTCCGATCTCAGTTTTTTTTTCAAAGGCCTTAAAAAGTGTTCACAGTTCGAGAAACCGGCCACGGTTCATAGAAACCGTCGAAATTTTCGTTTACTTTGACGAAGTCCTAAAGGGACAGCGCGCCTCTGGCAGTGAAGATATCCCCCTGCGTTTAAACGCAGCTCGTTCCTTTATGGGAGGGGAGGGGGAGTATTTATTTTGAATATACAAAGAGGGATGTCACGGATACTGGCGGATGCACGAAAGCCGCCCGACAACTCCCCTGTTTATCCACCATTGTGGCTGCGCGTTGGTCCTTAGTCACCTATATTTACTTACATTTGAACCGATCAACGTGGCTGGACTATTGTAATCGGTTGGCAAACTTGGTGGAGTGAATCGTTTCTAATAGCAGTTAGTTACGAGCAATTAACTTTGGGAAACAGACTGGAAAATGAATACTATGAAATAATTGTCTGCAAATATTGCGTTAGAATCGTCTAATGTACTTCGGATTTTTGCGAAGGTGATTCTAAGGGTGGTTCTAACATGTATTTTTCATCTTCAATTTTTAGGGCTGTTCTCACCCCCTAGACTATACAATGCTCATAAACTATGTAGATAAGACAGAAAGTACAATATCATCTGCAAACTCGATTTAAAAATCGTGTTACAATGACGAGTCTCGTCAGACACACAGTTTCGATTCAGAGTTGATTAACAACCCCGTTTCACGTAACACCGAAATAATTATTGCCACTGGTAATGAAGGGAACACGGAATAGTCTGTAGTTCTGGTTCCCATTCGGCGTTTCGATTTCAGTGCTGAATGGAACGATTAGTTTGTCGTCTTGGCCGAAGTGGCGCCTGACGAGCTAGAGAGCGCGCGTGCGTGCGTGCGTGCGTGCGTGTGCGAATCCTCTCGGAAAAGCGTTGCAGAGCAGCGCGCAGCACTATTGACATTTCGAGCTGTGGAACTGCTCTCTTCTTCGCGCGACATTCGCGTTCCCGTTTCTTTCTTCTCTTTTCCATCTTCTCTCCTTTTTTTTTCTTTCCGTTTTGTTCATTTAGTTTCCCCGGTAGAGCCCGGGGGTTTCGAAAAGCTTTTTCGTGTCTCGTCGATAGGACGCGCGACGGGAGCCACGAGTATGTGTGTGTGTGTGTGTGTGTGTGTGTAAAGGCATGCATATATCTGGCGAGTTTGAATTCACGCCGCGATCGATAAAATTACCCGATTACCATCTGGCCGTTTCGATCGGGGCCGCGGCCTCTCTCGTTAAGACGATAAATCGAAGATTTATCGGGCTCCGATCGGGCCCTCGATCGTATCTCCCTTCCCGGCGAATGATCCCCGTAACAAGTTCCATCGATTGTTTTAAAGCGTGCTCGCGAGCACGCATCCAGCGCGTGATAATTAACGGTCGCGCCCCCCCGCCCTCCCCGTCCCTCGCTCGTTACATCGATTCCCGTCCCATCGATAATTATCGCCGGTGGGGTGGATTCGTTAAGCAGCCATCAATTTATCCGCTTTATCGCCTTAAAAATGACAGTTTGCGCCGCGGAGAACGGCCCGGGTCGAACCCGGTTCGCACGATGCTTCGGCGAATCGACTATCGTTGCGTGGGAATTATCAGGCCACCCCAAATTAACATTTCTTCTCGATGGAATTAGCAACCCCCTTGGTACAGCCTATTTATACGACTATATACAAGCCGTTTTGTAACCGAACCATGGGAGAGATTATTATGCGCGTAAATGGTTATCGCCATTTTTAGCATACTGTGGTCAAATTAGACTTCGTATATGAGAATTTTCTTAAATTCTCCGGAATAAGTTATCGATTTTAACACTATAATAAGTATAATATTATTAGAAATCTGTAAATTAGAATATATAAGTTATTGCAATTTTTAGCATACTGTGGTCAAATTAGACTTCGTATATGAGAATTTTCTTCAATTCTCCTGAATAAGTTATCGATTTTAACACTATAATAAGTATAATATTATTAGAAATCTGTAAATTAGAATATATAAGTTATCGCAATTTTTAGCATACTGTGGTCAAATTAGACTTCGTATATGAGAATTTTCTTAAATTCTCTTGAATAAGTTATCAATTTTAACACTATAATAAGTATAACATTATTAGAAATCTGTAAATTAGAATATAGAAATCACTTTTCGCAGGTACAGTCAAAGAGGGTATAGTGGCTCACGAAAGTATTCGAACGCCCTTTAAATCAGAATGATTTGTTTAAAATTGCACCGAATGACTTGACTTTTTTTACTAAGCACTGATTTACTTAATAACATGCACAACAAATTTTGAAAATCCTTAGAAATATATTTTAAGAAATTAATTAGCGAAGCTGTAAACTGTTCTAAACATCGTCGATTATACAGTTATCAAAATCGTCCACTTTCCGAGGGTTCCGGTAGATAAACTGTTATGAATAAAATATAATAGCAAGATCCAAACTCGGTCCCATGTAAATTCGGACTAATGCAGTTGTTGGATACAAAATTAATATTTTGACCGAGGCTCGTGTACATTCTCTCGGACCATCGTGGTTGCTTATTGTTACGAGCAAGGCAAGAGTATCCATTTAATTTTGCGTGGCTTGCGGGGTTGAACGTGACGCGGGCCAATTAAAATCTTGGCCGCGGAGGATGATATTCGAGAGACAGGAGACGGTTCTCACTCAGGCAATTTCCGTTGTGTGCACAGACAGAGCCCCGGAGTTCTGGTCGATAGGAAAGGCTCTCTGTAATTCGAGGGGCTTGATCCGAGTCCCGGATGAAAATGAAAAAGGGAAAAGGAGGCAGGGAAGAAAGGAGAAAAAGAAAAAGAAAAAGAAAACGAAAGAGAAGATGAACCAGGTTCGATTCTCCTTGCCTCTCCCCGTGGAAACTTCGGACCTAACCTCGGTGAGAGATCGTTCTCCAGCCTCGAAGAGCTTCCCACCCTTCTTGTACTACCTCTAAATGGTCCCCCGAAACGTTTCTCCCCCTTGTCTTACCCCGCGATTACCACCGCTCCCCCTTTTCCGCTGTGATATATCGTAGAAATAGGCAATAGGAATACGAATATCCTTCTCCCTCTCCTGCCCCCCCTCTCTCTCTCTCTTCCTCCCTTCCTCGACTTCTTTCGGTGAATCAGTTTCACGGATCGATAACTCGCGAGATTATTCCGCGCGTCGGGGAGCATTCCACGGGGCTCTGCGAATGAGAATGAGGTTGCTCCGAGGAGCCTCGATATCCTAATGGGGCCACCGGTTGCCCCGTGGGGCACTGACCTGCGAAGATTCGAATCGGGAAGAAGATTGCCAGACGAAATATTTTATGCTTTCTCTGTTTCTACGGAACAAACATATTAAAGGAGTTTTAAAAAGAATAACTAGTTAGGGTAACCGGGAGAGAGTAATCGGTTATTAAAGGGTTAAGTAAAATATAAAATCGTGGTCGTCGTATATATGTGATGCTGGCAGCAAACATGTTAATTCAGCCCCATATTCAGAATTCGATCGGCACAGCCGATAAATAATACTGTTCGCATCCGAACGCTTTCATTCGCAAGGCCATCTTGCGCAATCACGTTGACAACCGTTTGGACATGGACTGGGGTTGTTCCCGGCAACGTGATACCGAGCCTCGTGCCACTAAAGAAGAAAGAAAAATTGTTACGAACCCGAACCGCCTCCTCCTCCTCCTCCGCCCTGACCCGTCTGCCATCTTTAAACGCCGACGGGGGTGAGAGCGGGAGACGGGGCAAACGACTGCCATTAGTCGAAATTCAGAGGAGCAAAATTTCCTTTCCTTTTCGCGGCTCATTATTGTCCGTCCTTCCGCAGTCTCGTTAACCTTAGGCTCGAAACGACGAGATTCGCGTGGCCCCGGCACCCTTTTCGAAACTCGTGGCACTATGTACTCTTGTGTGCATCCAGCCGGGTGCAGCGAATGAAACCGAACACGCTCAAGTGCATACTCACGCGACTTCCTCCCTTGCGCGTCTTGTTTCCACCACACGACATCTTCGACTTCCTTTCCGCACCTTTCCCACAACCCTTTCCATTCTTTTCTTCGTGACTGTGGTCCTCGGGATTTGCTGGGATCGTAGCTCTTTATTACCTTCGATGTATCTGGGGATGAAGCCTTGGAAGAAAGGCAGTGTCAAAACTGGTTTGCCAAATTTTTTGTATTTTTTTTTTGTTTTATGAACATGGAATTATTACACTGCCTGAAATAAGGGAAAAAATCATTGACAAAAACGGGCAATACCTAATTTAATAAAGTTATATTTTCAACTAAAAATTTTGAATTTTCCTTTTTATTTATAGTCTGCATTCACTTAGTTGCCAACCCAATATAACCGTCCATACGCCTATGAAGACTGCTGCAGCATAATCCGTTCGGGGAATAAAGAGCCCGGGCAGTTTAAACATTGATTCAAGCATTAATTAAAAAATCGACACGACTTTATAGGACGATCTAATATTTACATCGGCGTAATTGTTGTAGCTCAAGTCCTCGGGGGGGCTCTGTGCCCGGCCAATGAATCCGGCCGTAAGCCTCCCCTTTCAACCCTTATTTCTGTGTCTTCTTTTTTACTTTCTCTCTGGCTCTTCCTTTCATCCCCGTCTCTCTTGCCTCCCATTCACTCTTCTTCTTTCTCATTTTTCCTCCCCTGGTGTTTCCCACCCTTGGCCTCCACTCTCCGTCTTGCGGCCTTGTTCCCTTGGCTGCGCGTTCGAAGGCAAAGTTTCGCATAAATGCTACCCTGTTCACGATGCCGGCTCACGTAGTCGAGGCCAAGATCAAACGATCTCATGGCTGTTCATCGAAGGAGGACCGCGGGGGTGGGCTCCCCTCCTCGGAACAGGGGTATATCTCGTTACCGAAAACCGAGACGGGCCGGGGCTAGGTTGCGATTAACCCCTTCTACTGGAACTAGACGTTATCGTTCCGGTATGAAATAATATTGCACAATCCCTCAACTTTTCAACCCTTATTCTTGCAACCGACTGCATGGTTTCATTATAATTCTTTCAACAATTTTTAATTCGAAAAATGAATCGCGATAACACTAATTCTATCGACATCGGTCAAAATGAACGGTACCAGATTGTTTGTTTTATAATTATTGAAATTATAATTGTTGCGAGTTAACGCAACAAATGACGAGGGGAGTTAAAATTATGGTAAATCGAGAATTTTTGCTCGTGTGACTAGTCGGTCGATCTCAGTGCTGTTTGCCACGGATTTTAAATCGAATAATGACAGAGTCACACCCCGGAAACGTTTGTCTCGTAATTGGACGAGCGCCGGCCTCCCTTTTTTCTCTTGTAGGCGCCACGGCCCTCCACCGCATCGATCCGCTCCAACTGTTGAATTCCCTTTCATCCCGACCACCTTTAATCCGAATTAATCCGCGACAATGTTTTCAGTATCAGGTTAACGTTTCTATTTCATTTTTAATGTTTCACAGCTGGGATCAACGAAATTACTCACAAACGAACCTCACAAGCGAAATAAGGGAGCTGTAGAACGCGGAAGAACCCAATTCGTAATTGGGGAGTCATTAGGTTGGCAAAATCTCTTTTTAGAAGATGGTATATTGCGAACGAACCTGATGCGAAATCTGGGAGTCGCTGGGATTATTAGTAGGCCTCGTAACTCTAATGATATAATTTAATTGATGAAATCCGAGCGGTAGGATTGTATTGTGTGGGAACGTTCAATTACTGGACGTTCAATTATTAAAAATTGCTAGTGGTCTAAATTGTGAAGAAATAAGTAAAGGTCACGATTTTTAATTTTTTCATCTGTGCCTATCATGAACATTTCAAATATGCTTTTCGTAGATCTACGTAAGTTATACAGGGTGCCCCACGTAATAGTTTTCACGATTTTTTACGTACTTGCGATAATCTGACAAAAAATATTTTCAACAAAAGTCGATCAGTTTTCGATTGGCTATATATTGCAATAAAAAAGTTCGAAAAACATTTTTTTTATAGTATTGTCAAGTTCACCTTCATTTTTTTAAATGGCACTTTGTATTTTTGACTTAACAGTATTATAGCCCCTGTCAAGACGAATTCAACGACTTAGTATACCATGACCTTGGAATGACCTTGAAGGCGAAGAAATGAAAATTTCAACAAAACATGACAATCTGTTTAAATGGGTGATAATAACTTGTGTTTATTATTAAGACTCGAAATTACATTCAATTCAGAAACCTTGACTAAATGAACGCAAACGATTTCGTATAAAAGTCACATCAAATGTTCGAATTGAAATCCGTTTTGTTCTAGGCACAATTTCGTTCTTCGTAGTACATTTGTATTGGTTTCATTTCTTCGCCTTCAAGGTCATTCCAAGGTCATGGTATACTACGTCGTTGAATTCGTCTTGACACGGGCTATAATACTGTTAAGTCAAAAATACAAAGTGCCATTTAAAAAAATGAAGGTTACCTTGACAATACTATAAAAAAAATGTTGTTCGACCTTTTTTATTGCAATATATAGCCAATCGAAAACTGATCAACTTTTGTTGAAAATATTTTTTGTCAGATTTTCACAAGTATTTAAAAAATCGTGAGAACTGTTACGTGGGACACCCTGTATATATGCACAAAGTTTCATCGAATTTCATCGCATATTTATTCCAATAAACAAATTTTATGTAACATATTCGTATAATAAATATTTTTTAAGTAGAGTCAACATTGAAAAAATAAAACTGTCATTTTTTGTAACTTTTAATGCTAAATATTTTTTATCAATCTTCGAATATATAACAAAATATGTTAGTTATAAATTTAACACTGCCATCCCCAGCTGGATTTGTCCATAATACCGATACTTTTCCCTCAACAAAATGTTTTCTCCTTCCTCCCAAACATTTTAAGTAAAATCAAAAAAAAGATATCAATACAACATTAAGATCAAGCACTTCGTCGCCATATTGGATAGCTACATATATTGTCCACGCCCCCAGAATGCAGAGCCTAATATTTTCTCGCCGGAATCAGCTCCGATCGATCTCGCGATTTTCCAACTGCGAAAAGCGATCCGCTTCACCTCCGCGTGGAATTTCCTCGCGCCATGTTGGATTTTCCGTGGCAACGGAACGCGGAGGGCTGTTGCACGGGAACGAGTGTAATTTCATTGTAAAGGAGCGGAGAAGGGATCTGCGAACGCAGCCGATTCCGCGGAGTAATCGTGCCAGCAAAACGAAAGGAAGGGTCGGCCGTCGCTCGTTGTGTGACTCACTTGCCATAAAACGCGATCACCCTTCGCGAGCAACCCCAGGGTGTCGTAGACGCTTCGGGTATCCTAGATGGCCAGCGTCTACCAACCAGAATCCGCGGAATATTACCCGCAAAACAGATTCCAAAGTCTTTCTTCGCTAGGTTCAACTGTTCCGCGCGTTTCGCGAGACTTTGCTCCCGGGAAAACCGTGCGGAAATGGTTCGAGCAGAAGAATACGCGAAATAAGGGTGTTCAGAAGGGTTGCACAGGGCTCGGGTGAACTGCTCCAGTCGAGAATGAGACTCTCTGCTCGACTCCTGGAAGAGTTCGCAGCAAGTGCCGCGCCATTCGCCGGTAAATATCCAGCTTTCGTCGATCGTCGACGACTGTGAAACTGGAGTTGCTTCGTGGAACACGGGTTCTCTGAACCAAGAAACGCGCGAGGAAACTTTCTCGAATTTTGATGGCTTCGTAAATTCGACGGTGCTCGAGTTTGCTTGCTTCCGGCAGTCATGTATCATGCAAAAATATCCTTGAAAGAAAGACGAACGATGTAATGCGAAAGTAGAGGCTTCAAGCTATAAAATAAGTCCGAGTTTATTGTTGTAATATTATTTTTCAAGAAGTCATCACAGTTCAAATATCGACAATTTCTCGAGAAGTGGATACTTCCAATGGCGCGTTATGACTGCTTGGGGTTCCTGGGCAAAGTAGAATTTCGGAGCCCCTAACCCCAACTAAATAACTTTCACGTTGGTAAAAATAAAACAATTGTCAAAACATCTACATATTTATTATTGCATAAAAAGTGAAATAATTGCTTCTTCATCCATGAAAACGTTTTACATAAAAATACAAAATATTTATTTGTGTTCGGGGCCCTGGGCATTTGCCCAAGTTGCCCATAGGGTAATACGCCACTGAATACTTCGGTGTTCAAACACTTTTTGGATCCATTGTGCATAGCTTTCGCGACAATCGCATTAATTGACAATGAAGATCACCTTCGTATCTTAAAATGGGATTCCTGCGGAATGGTTCGGTCGATGTGTTCGCGTGTACAAGTTCAGGATAGGTCAGGAACGTCCTATGCGCAGGTGAGGCGCAGGAATTCGCGAGCGTATTGCGCGCGCGGTTAATCGAGTGTCAAGGGTCGAGAGATCTTTAAATTATCGTAACGGAAGGACTATGATTTTTAGCGGCGTTGAGACCTTCTTCGCGAGCCTCGTCGGCAAGGGCTAGAAAGCGGAAGAGGTGTTCCATCGCGAGGAAAGAGAAATATCTACCATTGATCTCTGCGGCTGTAAATCATCCGCGGCGATACCATCTGATGCTTAATTATCCGTTCGAGACGGACGTCGGGACACACCGTTTCGACAAAAATCAACGTCGAGACCGGGCAGCCTGATGGAACTGCGAAAACGATGGCTCGTTTCGCGAGAAACATCAATCTCCAATTGTTTATACAGTGGACTCTCCCATAATGCGGGATCATTATGCATAATGCTACAAATAACCGCATAATGTCACTCGCAACAATTTTCGTTCGAAACTCTATATATTTCTTTCAACCTAGAACATTTTTATGCTATGTATCTATGTCAGCGGTTTCCAACCTGGGAGACGCGGACTATTGCCAGGGGAGGCACCACAATTTTTTAATAAAATATTAATTTTCATAGCATAATATCTTCAAAATGTTAATTCAATTTTGGATGAATCTTAGCGGACAGTATGAACCTTTGTATTGCAAAGCAATGGAAGTGCTTGTAACGTCTTATTTATGCGAAACGGGCTATTCCGCACTGGCGGCTGCAATAAAAACCAAATATTGAGCCAGGTTAGTAGTCGAGAAAGAGATACGAGTGACACACTCCACATTGCACCCAAGATTTGATAAACTTTGTACCAATAAACAACAACAACCCTCGCATTAAATTTTGATGCGATAGATGTAGTTGGTTTAAATGATTAAAAAGAAATTAATATAAAAATAAATATACATGTACATACATGTTATTATTCTTTTAATTGTAGTTTTCAGTTCTTTTTTGTAATAAAGTTATTACTATTTAAAACGTGTCTATATTATTATATCTATTAAAAAAATAAAAGGTAGGGAGACGTGGAAAAAAATTTTTTTTAGGGGAGGCGTGGAAAAAAATTTTTTTTAGGGGAGGCGTAGTAGCATGAAGGTTGGAAACCGCTGATCTATGTAGTTTTTATGGTACACTTAAAATTAAACCTGTTGGCTCATACAACAGTTGAATTTTTAGCAATTCATAGAATTTTTAGCGTATTAATATTAAATTGTAATAATATGAATTTTAAAGCTTCGGTCTTCTACTAGTACAGGGAGTTCCAACGTATTTCCCTCCGAGAACTGCAAGGTCCCCACCATCGAACCTCTTCTCCCACTACTACGTACAGCCGTAGAGTTAGTGAGTGTTGCGAGCGCCTCGCGGCTCTCGTGGTGGGAGCCAGTGATGGAAACTTCGTGCGCGCTGGGCGAAAATACTACCACCACTCTGACGTACCGTCTTCTCCTACTTTGCTTCTACCGCGCACGCGCTACACACAAGCGTACCTCTACTCTGTCCGTGTAGAGCAGGAATGGGCAATTTTGCCTCAATCGAGGCAAAACCGTCCACACCGTAGCGCCCTCTATCCCCTTCCAGCAAGCGGGGTACAATGGGGCAACGAAGACACGAGACATCAGCGTACGCAACGAACGTGCGCGCTGCATGAAAGAGAGGGTGGTGGGAGAAGCAGGCGTTTGAGGGGCTCCACCCGTGCCACTGGTGTAGAGTAGAGGTACGCTTGTGTGTAGCGCTGGCGCTATAGAAGCAAAGTAGGGGAAAACGGTACGTCAGACTCTGACGATCAGAGTGGTGGTAGTATTTTCACCCAACGCCCACGGAGTTCCTATGACTGGTGGGAGCTTCCCAGTACTATACATTATAACGATGAAGTCTAAGAGTAGGGGAAGAACCTAAGCGGGGAAGGTGCCTCGAATAGCTCCGAGCTACTGGTTGGAACTGCCTGTACTAGTAGATCCTCACTGTGCTGTATGTAAAATTAATCGCGTGTGATAGAAATATATTAAAATTAATATGCAATCGTAATCGTGAAACGCTCTTTATTGAAGCTGCTTCTGCAATCATGCTCTCGTGTGTTTTTCACAAATCAATAAATCAATGCCAGCTGTCGCCGCTTCAGGTGCCCCCTCCTCCTGGATTCGTTTTTCTTTTGTGTGTCCTAGCGTTTCCTCGAATATTTGTCGCAGGTCACTGGAAATCGTTAAAAATGGGGCCCTGCGCTAACACGTGTGTTTTAGATCGAATTACAATTTCCTTATTGAAAATAATTAGACAATAAAGAATTTAGACTTCATAGGTCCGGATAACAATATGAAACCGACATTTCCACGAGTGTCATTGCTAATTATCAAGATTCATTGAGGCTAACAAATTACCGTGCATTAAAATCGAAGTGGGTAGGGCAGAAAGTTGGGAATTTCTCTCTTAATCAGTCGGCCAATAATTATCGAGTTCATCGCCAACCATCGTCCCTCCGTTAATTACAAGCTCCATTCTCCGGGCTCCACTTTTCCCGGACACGTGCTCTCGATCCTCGTAATTTCGTCAGACAAGCGCTCGCCCGCTGTCCCATGTTCAATCCGTGTCCAATAAATTTGGAAATCGCGCGGCGGCCATCGGTTATCGTTATTCACGCC
The DNA here is from genome assembly GCA_913789915.3 of Sphecodes monilicornis. Lineage (NCBI taxonomy): Eukaryota > Metazoa > Arthropoda > Insecta > Hymenoptera > Halictidae > Sphecodes > Sphecodes monilicornis. The sequence goes on from OU565295.1 coordinate 16,144,913, forward strand.
TCTCTTGTCCAGCCGCCGGTAAAATTTCGCATTTCTTCCGCAGTAGATGCGACGCGGACTGTCAGTGTTCCCCTAAATTGCGAATTCGTAGTACGGGTGACGATTCGTATTTTTCCAACGATTTTATAACCCCTTCGGCAATTAGAATGATTTAGAACTGTGTCCCCGTCGATGCGATGCTTGATGTCGCGCGAAACTGTTTCGGACGCGAACGCGTTGCCATTCTGTGCAAACGAGCTTCAATAAAATTGACACTTTGCTACAATATTTACGAGATCCATATCTTCTTGAATCGCTAAAGTGATTTTACATATTCACGACGAGTCCGACACAGTTGCCGCACAAATTCGCAAAGTTAAAGCGTGCAAAATTAAAGCAATGTATTGTTGACTATATCTCTGTAACAAAAAATGATAGAATGATGATTTTCGGCTCATTTTGAAGCGCGAATCCTCTACTTTCAGAGCACTGAAATAGTATTTCCAAAAAAAATGTCTACGTCGTGCGTCTAAAATTGTGATAAGACAGAGGCACTAATTTGTCGAATTTTCTCAAACCTTTCCAAAGTCAAACAACTCTGCAGGTATTAAAAATTTTGTTCAGGGTTTAAAACCACCACAGACTCGGAGACGAAAGTCTCCTCTTTACAAAGAGCTTTAAATTTTGGTGCACGATTTTTTTTCTCCATTTTATTCAACTGTGAATGAAAAATGTGCACGAGAATGCAACAGTTGAAATATCTGGAAAAATCGAGTGTTCCTTTAATTTCGCGCGTTAGTTTCGTTTAAAAAATCGTCGCCCAGAAGAAGTTCACTTGTCCAAGGGATGTCCAGAGTGTGCTCTAGGCCAAAAATGACAAGGCAGAGATTCCAGCAGGCGGCTATCAAATCCGGGACCGCAGAATCGGCGGGTCGGTGCGCGTTTTCATCAAGGGTTCTAACGCTGATTGAGACTCCGGGTCTGAAGAACAGTGACAAAGGGATCAGACACTGCCGTTCTCTCTGTTTCAGCGCGCGATAAAGTATCCATCGAACGCATTCAGCCCGTTAAGCATTGATCTATCTCGCGTCAGTGTTTCATCGCGGAGTTATCGAAAATGCGAGGAGAGCCGGCAATTAACCCTGGGTTCCCGGGCCTCGCGTCTGAGGGTTGGGTGCAGCGAATGGCGGCTTTGGCTCTCTCCGATTTTCCCCGTTGATTACTCGGAAATCGAAACCCCTCGAAACCCCTCGAAACTTGGCCCCCAACAAAGGCCGTGCCAGACGCCGTGGAAGAGGAGATAACGGCGACCGGTTGGCAGACGACAAAGCGCAGACGGGCCCCGGGTGTTTCGAGGGAGCGAAACCTACCGGTGAAACACGGTTTCTCCCAGTGAAAACACGGCATTAGGTAATGTTTCCTTTCTGCCCCCAGTTTTTTCCCCCTTTCACGCCGCCCGCCGAAGGTTCGCCACTTCTCTCTCTCTCTCTCTCCTACTCTCTTTCACTTTCTCTCGCTAGCCGCCTTCGCTTTTTGTTTTTAATGGCGGACCTATTCCGACATATCCAACGGGAACAGCCCCGAACCCCGGTCTTCTGAAAAGGGAGAATTGCCTGGAGGAGATGCTGGAGTCCTTTCATGGGAGACCTGAAGGGCGCCAACCAAATAGAGCGGAACACGCGCTTAACGCCGAACAACCCTGTCGCTTTTCAACCACTGACCCTTTGCCTCGCGTTCTCGATGCTTGGATTCCTTTATCACCTTCCGTGGAATCCTCGGAACCCTGGAGAGATGTTCTCCGAGGTTTCCGGAAGGTCAAGAAGCCTGGCAAGCTCTGATTTCAGGTCGGAGGGTGGGAACGTGCGGAAATTGGTTATTGAAAGAGGATTCGTGGAGAAAGAGGGCTTTTTAAGGTTAGGTATGCTTGTTGGCTTGTTGATTCGACTACTCGTGTTGTTAACCCTTAGCACTCGAATGACGACTCTGAGGCGCCACTACAAATTGCTACACCATTATTCAGAATACTGTTTACATGATTAAGTTTGTTTATATGTAATAAGTGACTAAACATTTAAATATTGTATGAGGTACTATATCAGTTTCGTACGCATATAATGAAAAAAATTATGTACGATGAAAATATTCTAGGTTAGAAGAAATGTTTGGTTTTTTAGTTGAAATAGCTCCGAGTGCAAAGGGTTAAATGAATGGGTCGTATGTTGTCGTTTGCTTAAGAGCTGGAAAATTCGAGAAGGTTGCGCAGAACTACTTAGTATCACACATTTCAAATTTTCAAGTTTTATTTCACTAACTAAACTTATTATACTTTGACTTTAAAGAATTTTGACGCTGATGCTTTGGCAGTCATAGCGTTTAACTGTTTTTGGTACAATACAGTCATTGAACATTTTATTAACAGCGTTTCCGGTAGTTAAATCGTTAATGAGGACCAAGTATCGAGGTCAGCCCCGTGAATACTTCGTTCCCCGTCGAATATGAGCAAGGGGGATGGTCGAAAGACAACGAGGGAGGGATGAACGATAAAAAAAGAGGGCGAGGAGCCAGGCAGGGGGATGTTTTGCCTTTCCGTGGGCGTTTCCACGGGTGAAATGATTTTCACAATGGGCCGCACTCGCTTGTCGAGCAACGAGAGAACCCCTTTCGATGAGCGAAAGTGGACGTCTCAGCGTGATGTTACGCCGTTACACTGTTCTCCAGAGAACGGACGACCGGTGTTACAACGAGCTTGTAGCTCGTAGCTCGCAGTTTAGCAACTCGCGAGCGTGTATATATGCGAGGCGCTTTTATATCGGAAAGCTCTTCTCTGCCGAGCCGGCGAGCTGGTTACAAAAGCAACGCACAATGCAGCGACCGACCCAATAAGTGTTGCCCCATTGTTACGACGCGCGAATCCGACGGCGAAAACCCTGCTCGTCCTACGGTGAGAGAGCTCGCAGCCGGATCTCGTTAACGCCTGCTACCATTGATCCAAATGATCCGTGCCGAAAGAGCTCGAGCTTTATGCGAGATCCTCGAAACGGGACATTCGAAATAATTCGAAGACGATTATTTTACTAAAAATCGACTCTTTGGTAAAATTGCTGTGAAACCTTTCATCTTTGCAGATTTTGTCGAGGATGTTCCTCGTGTCAAGAATTCTTCCCTGAGTACGAGGAATTAACCCCTTTCGCATACGAATTAACACTAGATTTATGGGACCCGTCAAAATGACGGATTCTACATTTTTTAATTTACCATTATTCTAATTGTAAAGATACATTTATAGGAAATTTACTTAACACATTTATTTCTGGGAACAATCGTTATGATAATAGCTGCTCAAAATTTCACTGTATAATATTCTTGTCATTTTTATAAAATAATGCAAGATTGCCACTCTTGGTGCTCCGTAAGTGTTAAATGAAATTCGACGTGACCAAAGGTACTACACAGTAATGCCGCGAAGAGTACGACGACCTTGGGTCCGCAACATTGATTTCTACGAGCGATACACGATTCCTCGAGGTTCCTTTATCTTTTGTATATCTCATCGACATACCTGATCGTGGTACAATTTCTCGTCTGGTTTGAGCGTCCCTTCAAAGGTATACTCCGCAGTGGGAGGGATAATGCCATCGCACTTAGCGTAAGTCGCTTCATTGCTCTCTTCGCGGCGTTACTGTATTCATTTTGTAAATTTATTATGTGGGTAAGCTTGACACTAAAGGACCCGTTGGTAAGGATATCTAGCGAACCCTTATCTTAGACGCGTGATGTCGTAAGGATAGCTTAGAACATTATATATACAAAGGAAGAATCAGGTAGTAGCGAGAGAAGGTGTTGTCGCACTGTCCATCTGTTGGTGAGCATAGGAGATAGCCGCCACAAACTCGCGCGAGCGTGACAGCGGCCATCAGCGTGCAAGCACTCCTGTCGATCCGTATCGGCTTTGTGAACAGCGCATTTAAATGAACCGGTACCTTGCCGGTAACCTGACGAGGAAGAAAAGTCTCTGATTTCGCCGCGGTGGCATAATGGTCAGCCGATTCGCCGGCGACCACGATGCCTGACAAAGAGAGACAGAGAAGAGAGGGAAAGAGAGAGAGAGAGAGAGAGAGAGGGGAACAGGTCCCGTGGACAGGTAGTGCGACGACCCTGCGTACGTATTTAAAATAAAGCCGCGCGTCAGCCGTAAAACCGCACGCGGCCCGCCGAGTGACACGGCATGGCATCGCGGTGGATTAAGTCGCGTCCGTTTCACGCTCGCTTCTTCCCTCCCCCCCTTTTTTTTCGCTTTCTTTTCTGTCCCGTTTCCCTTCGGCTCTCTTGTCTTCGACTCGGTATTTTTCTCCCCTCCCTCCCCTCCCCGTTCCACGATGAACGCAACAGCGGCTGCATCCGATCCGCTCGCAGTGGCACTTGTCCCATCGCTTCGGCCGGACCTGAAAACCGCTGCGGGTTTTGTGTGTTATCGGTTCCTCGCGCATGAGCCTGTCCGAGAACCATGCCTCCGGGAGAATGATGGAGCCGTTGAAAAGGTGGGAGGTCAGGACGCTGGAGAGACTGTCCCTGCGAAAGCTCAAGCGAAAGCTATCGCGATGGTACGTATCCGAGGCTCTTCCTTGCGCACTGCCCACGCACCTGTTCGGAGTTGTTGATTCTGTTTTAATGGCTGGTCTCACTCCCTGGAAGCTAATGGGTAGCGTGTTTACGTAAGGGACCGGGGTTCGACTGTGCGATTGTCGATGGCGATGTTGATTTGCCTGTTGTAGAATTTGATACTGGTAAAATGGAGTAGAGATGTTCCCTTTTGTATTTTGGTTTCCGTGTAAATGGAAATTAGGTAGCTTTGGTTTATTTTGGTTGGCGGCTCGTTTTGATAGTCTGAAATTCAGGTTGTGATATTGTTACATTGACGAACAAAGTAGCGAGGCATAATAAAATATTTTTTGAATAAGAGTACGGTGGAACTCCCTTCATATGAAGTAAATTTTAGCAGTACCGGATTAACTGAACTCTAGGTGATCGAAATCTTTTTACATGTACGTGTGAACTTCTATTAAATGAACGAACAATCATAACCAGTAGTGGGAGACAGGTGGACTCCTATTATATGAACCGCCCGATTATGCGAACCAATTTGTCTTCCGATAGGTTTATATAAATGGAGTTCTACTGTTATTGAACAGAGCCTTCATTTGAACTTATGACTGTGTTCATATTTTATAAACCAATAATGAACCAAGTGTTCAGCTTCATCAAGTTTCACAGAATTTTATCAAAGTTGGGAAAAGGTTATAAGATACTGCTGTCTAAAATGAAGAAAATGTACAGAACATATTAATATTTATTTATATAGAGTTGGTTTAGAATTTACAAATCTGCAAAATGTATCATTCTTAAAGGCCAGGCTTGCTAGATAGTGCTAATTTTCCATCCACGTTACTTCGTTATAACTGTATCTAGAACAGAAACGGTTTTCTTAAAAAATAATTCACCATAAAGTAGTATGAATAACCTTCATATTTTCCTCGGTTTATTATTTGTTTAACTGTGTATACGCTACTTAAAAATGTACATCGAGTCAGAAACTGCAGTATTTCCTCCATAGCGGAGCGCGATTCAGGAGGCAGTGAGACGTTCAGAAGCAGTGGATGGTATTCTGTCCCCATTCCCATTGGCTGCTTAGCGTAGATGCCTCGCGATTGGTACCGCCTCAAGGTGGGGATAGTAGAAACGTCACACTATAAAGATCGTCGTAGCGCGACGTTACGGAGGAAGTACACGATGTATTTTATTATATACTGAATATCTAAAGCAACCAAACAAACTATTGTCTCGACCATAATTTTTAAAATTAGACTGCGGATTTATGCATTTACGACAATAATGAGTAGATAAAACACAAAACTATGAAGACATTGCAAGGTATTTAAAATATTCTTCAATTATTTTCGATTTATTAAGGTGATTAATAGACAGCGGATCTTCATGCAAAATAAAAATTTTCTACGTGAATAGCAACAAACTATATAATATAAATATAATATAATATTTATTTATAAATAAATATAAATTTATATTTCGTATAAATTTATTTTCTTTCTTAGTGTTTCTTCCTACTGTTTCAAATTGCAGCTCCTCGTTTTTGCCATAAATGCATAAAATCCGCCGTTTAGTGATTAAATTGTCGTGCTGTACGAAATCTGTCGTCTTCTACCTAAGCAAAATCGTTCCTCTCCTCTGTTAATACGATTAAAACATTAATCATCATTCCCAAAGCAGTACCGAAGGCACTTTCGGCGCATAATTATGCCCGATATATCCGCAGGGCTGTACACAGTCAAGTCCGACGCCCATAATCCGGCACAATGGATCTGAAGGGGTTAATTCCCTTTGACGAGCCTCGATTCCGTCGGCGACACACGGTCTGCATATCAATAATCACTCAAGTCCCGTGCGCCGGTCCCTGATTAATTGATTTGTTACACGGGACGGAGTGATGCATCGCTGTCTAAGTGTCGCGGCCAATTATTGGCCAGAGTGTTCGCTCGACGCGCTGCAGAAGTAATTCGATTCTATTCCGTCGGGCACTTGTTCTCGCCGGGCGCATCAGTCGTTAACGATTCGAAGCGAGTCAATATACCATCCACACGGTCACTATCTCCCCCTTGTGCCGATTCGGAGATAAAACCTCGAGACCAGGCAACGCAAGGTCTGAGGTCATCCGGCCGCGAAACAAGAATACTCAGACACCGTGTCAGCCGATTGTACAGTGGCTCACGAAACTTTTCGAACGTCCTTTAAATTAGAATAATTTGTTCAAAATTGCTCTAAATGACTTGACTTTTTTCGAGCAATCAGAAGAATTGATTTACTAAATGGTGCGTAAACGAGATTTTGAAAATATTGCAAAAGCGGCAGCAATTCCGTTTATAGTTCAACAAATGTTTACAACTGATATAGATGCTACAGAACAGGGATGAGCATTTTTGTCTTAATTGAGACATAACTGTCCCCCACCAGCATCCGCCGTTACCATAGAGCAGGTATGGGCGACGCTGGCTCAGAAAACACATGTTGCTGCTTCTCCTCTTCGCTTGCTCGGCGAGGCAATCCCCACCACGCTCACTTCGACTCTCCCTTCAGCACGTGCCCCACGATGCTGTATCGGCAGGTAGGTGCAGCATCGTGGGGCCCGTGCTGAAGGGAGAGTCGGAGTGGACGTGGTGGGGATTGCCTCGCAGAGCAGGCGATGAGGAGAAGCACCAACATGTGTTTTTTGAGCCAACGTCACCCATGCCTGCCATAGAGGAAGGAAATGCTTGGCCCGTTGCGAACAGTGCGCAGGCTTCGCGCATGAAAGAGAGGTTGGTGGGAGAAACGGGGGTTTGAGGAGCCCCTACCGTGCCCATCCCTGCTATAGAACATAATGTAGATAATATAGAAAACACAATGCAGATTAATTTTTCGATGCTTGTCGTTTTTTTCTACATCAACGGATTTCGATGAACTTTTCGGCATGCTTATAACTAACATAAAGCTACCAACAGCTTATTTCAAATTTTCATTGTTGAGAGTTTATGTGAAAATAATTATGTTTGAATACGGTGGAAGAACTATACAATATTTGAATGTTGGAAGAGGTTGTCGGAAGGGTCTACAAGACGGGCGCACAATTGTACAACTAAAAACGTGTCCAAACGCGGAGACGACGGTACGTATCATGTTGTAGAAGAATTGGGGAAGGCAATCAGGTATTTCCCGATATCTCCAGGCTATGGAGTTTTCGACAAAGTACAGCAACTCTTGTTTTACCTTGGCATTCATCACGGGCTGAAATAAGAGTTTTCTAAAGTGGCTTTTTTATAATTTCATAGAACTCCAATCAATCGCAATTTTTTCGAAATCTGCCGAACGTAACAGGTACTAGCTGATAACTCGAATCCGCTTTCGCGAAGCCGTCTTAAACCCCGAGCCATCTCCGCAAGCCCTGTTTCATTCGCGAGGATGCTCGTTCGCTCGTAAGATCTCGAGTGCGCCTCGCTACGTATTTAACGCGCTCCCGCTTCTTTTCCGGCGTTGGGTTTCTCTCTGATCCGAGCATCTCCCGTGGATCTGTTCAGTGGCTTGAAGAGGCCGCGATTCATTCGCGATTCATCCGCGATGACACTCGAATGACCCTACACTGCCGGCTCTCAGTTCTTACGGAGCCAGACCTAACCGGAACGCCGTTTACGCGGCCGAGCTTTCAATCACGATGACCCTTTTCTTCGATGTTTTGTATACACTGTTCGCAGTAACCCTTCCGGTACATCGCTGCTGTCAGAAGGCTGCCACTGTTGTCTTTCATCCAGTTGCGATGCTGTCGACGATGCTCAATCGAACGTTGTTCGGATGGACAATGTAACAGGGGATCATGGGGTAGATGATTGAGGCTTTTTATCCAATTTATAAAACATTATTAAAATGCGGATTTTTATGGAAAAGAAATGTTATCTGCAAGAGACAGAAGCCGGATTGATATTTGAACGGCGGCTCTTAAGCGAGCCAATTGCAATACGATTCACACTAAAAATCAGCAAAAATTTAACCTAACAATATCACTGAGTGACTGTTCCATAATAATTATTGCGCTACTAAATTAAAAAAATGGGTTAAGGTTCCTACACATATACAGAGTGTCCCAAAATTTATTCATCGTATTTACAAAAAAATACATCCAATGAAATTTGTATGGTTTTCAAAGCTCTATAGAAAGGTGCATTTTTTAAATATTTTATTTGATGTGTTGAAAGTCATTTTATGGTCAAGTTCTCTTTTTTAAATGGAAACATAATTTTGTTATCACCCTAACTTATTCTATGAGAAAAGAACAAGTAAGTTTTATTCGAAACGTTTTTTTATTCGACAACAACTTTTTAAGTAATTCAATGATAAAGACACAAGAAGAAGTGCCTAATAGGTCAGCGCGCTTTCCTGACTTGACGCCATTAGTCTAATAAAGAAATTATGTTTCCATTTAAAAAAGTGAACTTGACCTTAAAATGACCTTCAACACGTCGAATAAAATATTTCAAAAATGCATCTTTCTATAGAGCTTAGAAAACCATACAAATTTCATTGGAAGTATTTTTTTCTAAATACAATAAACAGATATCCCGTGTAACAGAAATTTTGGGACACCCTGTATAATGGACTGAAGTAAAGAACTTTAGTCAATTATTTTTGCTTGAACTAGAATAAATGAGAAAAATATCTTCGTTCTAGTAACATAAAATATGCCTCTGTGGTACGTTCGAACGAAAGCTTGTTACTATTTTGCCACTGCTTAATAGATAAATGAAAAAATATGTGTTCGTAGCTTCAGGATACATCTACACATCCCAAGAAAGTTTATTTGAAAATTGTTGATACTATTGTGGGAAAAAATTCATAAAAATCACTTACTTTTGTAGCCACTGTACAAGGATTCCTCCTTAAATATTTTGAGAACAAGTTTGATTCTTTCATATATTGCTGTTTAGTAAAATAAATATATTCGATGCGAGGGATCGACGAACCCTTCAATTTCGAAATACGTGAAAAATCCCAGCTTCAGAGTTCAGCTGTAAGTACCATTTCCACGCGCATTGAAATTCGCGTTTCCGCTCGTTCGCGCGCGTTTTCCGGTGAAAAGAGGGTTCGACGGCTCGGGTATTCCGCGTTCCTCGGTCGGAATGGTATTAATTACGATGGAAAATCGCGTGGCGAAAGTGTCGGTGGAAATTGAACCGAGACGTGTTAAAATATTAACGCTTACACGCGTTAAACGGCCTAGCGAAATTCCTTCGGCGTCGCGTTTCACACCTGGACGAGCGAATATAGAGACTCAGGGATCAGATGATCTCGCGTTATCCGATCGGCGTCAGCGTCATGCTATTCCTTCGTCCTTGGTCCGAAGAACATTCCACGAAAACGGAAAGTTCCAACGAGATGGGAGAAAACTTTCCTCTTCGGAAAGTTCTGTCGGCTCCCTCTTTCGGTTACATCGCCGCCAATCCGAGTTCTGCCGCATTTTGTCCACCATATTGCGTCCGGTGATAGACCGGAAATGGACGTGTCTTTTCGTGCTGCATGAATCTCTGAAATATATTCCCTTCAGAAATTTTTAGTGCTACACAAATTTATTTTTCCTTTGACTCTTAGCTTTTAATCATTTTGATTCCACTACTTTTGCAATCCATCGTTCATTTTTTCTTAAAAATATTTTACACGATATAGCAGATGGGAAACTGAAGACACGTTCGTCTTGAAAATTGTAGAAATTGAAATGTTTCTAAAAACGCTAGGAAATTTTTTTTGTGACTGTATCTTGATTAGATTTGCAGATTAATTTTGTTACCACCACATTTTAAGGCTACAAAACCAAAATATTCGAAAGAAGTGAAAGGAACTCGATGTTTGCAATTATCTTAGAACACATTAGCGACTAATTGTGAAAAGAATTTTTCTGGAGTCACGAAAGACCCCAGGACACCATTCGAGAATTAATAAATGTAGGTGTGCGATCATTGTTCGTAAATTTAATGTGAATTATTGAATGATGGAATTTCGACCGGAGAAACAGTATGCGGAGTTAAATCCTCCTAACTCGCATTAAGTGTATTTCCCTGGACAGTTGATAGCCTACATGATTTTATTTTTATCCCGATAGATTAAAATATATGAAATATTGAATATTTTTATTGCTCTCACTTACGACATTAAATATTTTATTTGCGTAACATTCGTAAGATATAAATTCACAAAGTCTTGGTAGAATAATTATAGCATTTATATGATACATTTATATGAAGACAGTAGGAATCCGTTATAATTGTAATTTTTCTTACGATTATCGTAAAAGTGTGTTTAATTCTTGTACATAATTAGAACAGACGGTTATTATTTTTATTCAGCTAGTCGGAAACGTGCTTAATTGCAATATTACCGTTACATTTGTACTCACTTACCATCGAATATCCATCTTCTTTTAATTAACGCTGGTCGCTGTTGTCAAAAATCTGAGATTCAACGAAGACGAAAACGACGTACATTAAACACAACTGAAATAGAAAAATAATATTCTAATGCATAAACATTTTTCTAAACTTTTCACCCAATAAAATTATTTCGGAAAATACTTCTACAATTTTTATTCAAATAAAATCGTTTCAAAAAATATTCCTGCAATTTTTATTCAAATAAAGTCGTTTCAGAATATTCATATACAAGGTTTATACAAATAAAATGGTTCCAAAAAATACGTCTACCGTTTTTATTGATATGAAATAGTCCCCATATTGTTCTACAATTTTTTTCCAAGTAAAAAGATTCCATAAAATTCTTCAATTTTTATACAAATAAAACAGTTTCAAAAAATATTTCTACAATTTTTATTCATCTAAAATGGTTTCAGAAATAGGTCTAGAGTTTCATTCAAATAATTCTATACATTTTACGTTCTGTACAGTTCAGTCATCTTTTTCTCAACTTGAAAGTCTTAAACTTGGCAAGGGAATTTTTGAAACATTTTTTCCGAGTGTCCGTGATATTTTTTTGCAGAAAGAGCATACTATGCTGAATCCCTTTTACCAGCTTTTACCAGCTTTTAGCCGAATATCCGTCTGCGCGCCGCCAGTGAATCTTTCATTCCATATCGATCGAGCCTGCATGTCCGTCTTCCGCGTGATTCTCGCCTGAACCCGACGCTGACGTTTTAATCCGCCGATACTCCCGTCCCGCTGTCAACGAAAATTAAGAGGGACATCGGAACGCTGGAACGATGGGGGAAACGTTTTATGGCCACCGACGATTTTAATTAACCCGCCTCAGTCACCGATAAACGTGTCTCTCATTCTTCACGCAAAGTGTCTTCGATCTTGCTATATATACACGGTCACTGCGCACTCTCGCACACGTGTTCAGATAAAACACTTATTCTCACCGATTATGCTGCCCTTGAAAGCTAAAGATCCGACTTGATATCTAAAAATGTTAGCTTATACTTCAATTAACATTACTCGGAGCGTTTTCCGTCTTTTAATCAACTTGTACCAGAAAAATATGTTTTGTTCTTGACAAAAATTGTTCTGAGTAAAAATAGTTAGGATTTCGATTATTTAATTAAACTGGATTGATAAAATAAAAGTTTTTGAACTTGTATAGTGAAAGGAAAAGAGATTAGAAATGTTAATTATTTTATTTTGAATTATTTTAGTCTTGTTTTCTTGTTTCTGGTCAACGAGGACCTCAAAAATCGCAGAACGACGTTTCCATACAGATTTATGTAATGAATAAAATGTTTGTAGTAGGATAAGATGTTTCACGAATTTTTGTGAACGTGTAAAGTATAGACTTTTTTCGAATATTTTAATATTCAATATTTCACGTCACATACACAATCACTTCACTTTTCGTTTGCTAAGACCAGTACCATAGAAAATCAATTAAAAAGACGAATGCAGCATTAAACCGGAGATCGTCAAAAGTTATCGAATGAATTCCAGCCGAGCAATTCGAACAAAATCGTACTGAACCGGCTGGAGCGTTTATCGACCCAATGATCGTGGTGCTTGTATCGATTAGCTCTCATAGAAGTGAACATACTTGAAGATTCGTAGTCCACGACCATTCCGGTCCGCATTCCAGTGGTATACTAACTCCGCGGCCTCGGTATCTCGCTAAAAAGATGGCGGAGAGGCTCGAGAACTATCGAGAGCTTGACAATTACGCGCGCGCGAGATCTCGTAATTTCCTGGACGATGAGCGAGGCTAACATTCTTCTTGTTTTTCTATTTTAGCCAGGATCTGCTGACGGTATGCAGGGAACTGAATCTGGAGAACTCTGTGGAGGAGTTGATGAGGGAATTAGGGGCAGACGAGCACGGTCGCATTTCCTATCAAGAGTTCCTCAGGCGCCGTTTGGCTCTGCGACCGGAAATCGAGGCCCTCAGGTCCGGCAGGCATCGAACTAGCTCGCATCATACACACACGCCCGAATATCTGCCTACCAGCAGCGATAACAGCCTCGGTAAGTCCATCTGATTGGTCAATTTCGCTGTCGAAACGAACTGCGACCCGCGAAAATTAGAGTGGCTGCGCTAACTCGATGATCACTTTCGTTGACCCACTGGATTGTTCCGAAATTGATGTTCTTTGTTCGAAGTGGATGACCATCTTCTTCTTCGTTTAATACTGTTGCTTATTTTTCTTTATTTGAATTCTTAAATGGAATTTCTTTGAGCCAACAAGAAACGAAGAGGATAGATTACATTGATGTCTAAACATGATTGAACTCTTTTCAATCATGAGGCAATAAAGATGAACAGATAAAATGAAATTGCTATCTAAAAATAGGTATTCTCAATATTGATTAGAGGCAATGAAAACCAAAGAGAAGAAGTGAAATTGTTACGTAAATAATTGCGGAAACATATTGTAAGTTGGAAAGAAATTTTTCCCATGGGTTAGAACTGATACTTCATCTGTTCCATCTGCACCTCATCATTTCAGTCTTTGTTTATTATTAATTCTTTCATAAAATATACAATTTCCTCGATCTTTAATTGACTTGTTTGGGCAGCTATCTCTTATGAGTTTCTAAAAGTAAAATTGATTTTTTGAGACAGGATCTGGGTATATTCATTTTCTGATACTTGTTTTTGGGAATGTTCTAGTTGAACTGTACTTCTGATGCAGGTTTTTGGGAATGCTGTAATTGAATTTATTTTTTTGAGGTAGGTTTCTGGGGATTTTCTAGCTGAAATGATTTTCTGTAATAAGTTTTTGGAGCGGCTCTAGTGGAGGAAAGGTATAGAAGCCTGAAATTCGTGAGTCTAAGGGTTTACGAAAGTGTAACTGAATTTATCGATCAAACAGCCCCTAACCATGTCCATTATCACCGATAACTTTCGGCGTTCACGGTATTATAGGTACGGTATTCTCCGTGTGTTTAGGTACCGTATCGGGCCGGCATGAAAGTTGGGAGTTCGACAGCGGAGCACGGGACCTTTCCCCGGAACCTCACACCCTTCAGAAGCTGGTGGAAGCCGCGGCGGGCGGGACCGGAAATATGTTAGACTTGGCGAACAAGGTGAGTCGTGAACAGTCAAAACTTGATAAACTCTTCTATTCTTATACGTACAGTCGTAGTGTATCCTGATACGTAACACTGGTAGACCAGGGCGAGATCAACTCCTATAAAAATGTCCTACAGAAGAAAACTCTACAAAACGGCATCTTTACAATTCTTCATAGCTGATGGAATGTAGTTGAAATGAAAAGGAATGCAGAGAGATGAGTTTAAACAAATTATTTCAACCGGAGACTGTTTATGAAGTCAGTTGAGGTTCTGTTCAAAGTAGTCATAGTCAGGGATTGTCCTTTGGAGCACTGGTACGGCTCCAGTGAAGCCAAGAGTAACCGAGCCACGCCCACTCAGGACACTTTCCTTCCAATGTACCATCTTTTACATTTGGTTAAAAGGATGCATTAATTTGATGATGGTTCAACTATGCAGTTAGGTTATGCTTGGAATAAACTATTCTGTGGAACACTGGTACGGCTCCAGTGAAGCCAAGAGCAACCAAGCCACGCCCACTCAAGACACTTTCATTCCAATGTACCATCTTTTACATTTGGTTAAAAGGATGCATTAATTTGATGATGGTTCAACAATGCAGTTATGTTAGGCTTGGAATAAACTACTCTGTGGAACACAGGAATGGTTCTTTCGAAATTAGGAGCAGCAAAGCCACGCCCATTCAGGACACTTTCATTCCAATGTACCATCTTTTACATTTGGTTAAAAGGATGCATTAATTTGATGACGGTTCAACTATGCAGTTATGTTAGGCTTGGAATAAACTACTCTGTGGTACACAGGAATGGTTCTTTCGAAATTAGGAGCAGCAAGGCCACGCCCACTCAGAATAATTTACTTCAAATATATTATTCTTTCCATTTTGGAAAAAAAATCAAACTTTAACTGATGATGGTCCAGCTATGTATAGTTGTATACTTAGGCGAGTGCAGAGTATAAAGTGCGTTGTGGAACACTGTATTGGCTTTATCAAAATTGGAAGTCACCAAGCCACGCCTGCTTAAGACACTCTTCTTCAAATGTCGTATTTTTTACAATTTTGCTGAGACTATGTCTCAATTAATGATGCTTCAGTTATGTAGTTAGGTCTGTTCTGAGTACAAACATCTCTATGAGTCACTGCATTGGCTTTGGCAAAATTAGGAAGAACTAAGCCACGCCTACTTGGCGGTCACTAGATCTGGCCACGCCTATCTAAGGCATTCTACTTACTTTATACAATTTTCTATATTTGGAGGGAAGAACGTCCTCACCCATGGATACTCCAACTCTAAGATTACATCAAATACGAACACAAATGGTCTAACAAGACACTGCCGCGGTACCTTCAAAGTCAAGAGCACCAAAGCCACGCCCCCAGGACTCCCTACAAGACCGAGAGCCAAGACAAACACTTCTATTCCACTCAAGCTCATAAACTCGAGAATTCTTTTCTTCTCTGGCACCATTCGCCCCAAGAAATTGCCCCAGGGGGCAGTTCACATCTTTTATCATCTACCCATGGTCAAAAGCGCATTCGCTTGTCCAAGGACAGCCACACCGAAATACCCGAACCTGAGAGAGAAGATCTTGATAAAATAAATCTGACCAAGTAGGAGCTGGGGGCGGGTCTTGTTCCGTTTTCCTTCAGGATAAGTCTTGAATATCGCGACTCGTTAAAACCGTCCCAGTTTCGCAGGATCGATAACGTCGACGCCATCGCGGTGCCGTTTGTCCGAGCAGAGTTTCT
Source organism: Sphecodes monilicornis (assembly GCA_913789915.3). Classification (NCBI taxonomy): domain Eukaryota; kingdom Metazoa; phylum Arthropoda; class Insecta; order Hymenoptera; family Halictidae; genus Sphecodes; species Sphecodes monilicornis. The sequence continues at coordinate 16,160,746 of OU565295.1, forward strand.
CCGCCCTCGCGTTGCGTTTCGCAGTGTCCAAGCGTGAAAAGATTCGCGGACGCGTTGTTATAACTTCTCCGCGATTATCAACGGTTTTTCTCACTGGCTTTGAATCGGATTCGTACACGATGAACACACAGAAAACGTTCCGAGCGTATTCGAGCGGACAGGAAAGGATTCCCGGAACAAGCCCGAGCCCGGAGCGAAAAGGGAAATAAAAGTCGACCGAATTCCAAGCCGAGGAATTATCGCGGGAACGGGAGGAGGACGAACAGAGGTGCGGGAACGGGGACGAGGAGAATGGCACAGGGCATTTACTGCCTATAAATAACCGTTATTACGCAGTGCATTACCGCACCGAAAAACCGGGGAGGAGCAAACGTTCGGTTAACTGCGCCAGGATCGGCGCAAGCTCGCGAGCAGAGTGTTCGCAGAGTGCGGTAGTTTCTACTTTTCAGCGAGGTTGATGGTCGTGTTTTGTTCTTATCGGAACATTGCGTTCGGATTGGGTCGTAGTTCCGTTTGATTTTCTATATTGCGGTTGCTGGTTCATCTCAATTCCCGTCTGCAATCTGAGTCGCTTATTTCCAGAATAAAATTTCATTCCTTAATTTCTTTGTCTTCCCAATATTTATTTTTTCCCTTTAATACTTGAAACATTTGACGTTCCAAGGATTATGTATTGAAATAGGGACTTGGATACGTATTTTGGAATTTTTCTATATTTATTTCGAAACCTAGAACAGTAAACAAATTAGTCGCGAACAGAAAACCAAGCTCGATGAAAATAAACTCTCTAGCAACCTCTGTTACAGACGGACGGTTAAATGTGATCTAGAAATACAAAGTGTAGTTGGTAGTCTCGAAGACTTTGCATTCTTTGATGCCTGTTGGTTGCATTAAGTTCCCGAGTTGGGTCACAAAGGTGGGATTAGGAAAATTCAGAAGTCTAAGATCACAGGGTAGTATAAGAGGGGGTTCTTGAAAGAAGTTGAGAAACACTGTAACAAACAGAGGTGGGGTAATAGCTACCAATCAGAAACACATTCATCTGCTCAACGAAATTATCATACAAATAGAATTGGGAAGAATGGAATAGGATTTTGAATGAAGATGCACAAGGAACAATGTATGTATTCATAAGGAACTCTGTGGGTTAATCAGTAGAGTGCTTGACTACCAAGCCAGGGTTCGAGTCTTGGTGGATCCTGAAACCATTTTTCCTTTACTCGTATAATTGGAATTCAAAGAGTCTCAATGCCTGCATTAGTGTCTGCCAGTATTAATAAATTGAACAAATTGAGTACCGCTTCAAATATACAAGAAATATTCCAACGATTTTAGATACTAGAAGAAAAATAAATTGAACAAATTGAGTACCGCTTCAAATATACAAAAAATATTCAAACAATATTGGATACTAGAAGAACAAATTGAGTACAGAAAATTTACCCCTACGCTTGGAAATTGGCATTTGGTCTCAGATGTTGGATATTCTGAATCGTTCAAATGAGTACTACTCAATCTCCAGATGCGGACCTTTAAATATGAGTTCGAATACTCCCTCATCAACACTCTCTCTCTCTCTCTTTCTCTCTCTCTCTGCACTATTAGGATAGAAATAGTTAGTACTTCAACATTAAAAAAAAATATATGGCTTCTCTAGGTGTTTCTTCAACAGTGCTCAAAAGTGAAGTACTTGAACAATAAATATAAAAAAAGGTTAGGTCAAATATGAGATCAAATACTCCCTCATCAACACTCTCTCTCTCTCTCTCTCTCTCTCTCTCTCTCTCTCTCTCTCTCTCTCTCTCTCTCTCTCTCCACTATTAGGATAGAAATAGTTAGTACTTCAACATTAAAAAAGATATAGGGCTGCTCTAGGTGTTTCTTCAACAGTGCTCAAAAGTGAAGTACTTGAACACTAAATATAAAAAACAGTTACGTCAAATATGAGTTCAAATACTCTCTCCTCAACACTCTCTCTCTCTCTCTCTCTCTCTCTCTCTCTCTCTTTCTCTCTCTCTCTCCCTGCACTATTAGGATAGAAGTACCTAGTTACTACTTCAACATTAAAAAAAATATAGGGCTTCTCTATGTGTTTCTTCAACAGTGCTCAAAAGTGAAGTACTTCAACATTAAATATAGAAAAAGGTTCAAAGATTCAGTAGTTTTAGAATCTCTGTCTAAAAAGCGCTTCAACACTGGATACGCCAGTGGTTTCAGACATTCGCAATAACGAAGCACTTTCAACACTAAATACAAGTGCGAACAACTATAAATACACATCAAGTGTATAACAACCATTTCTAGACGAGTCCTCCTAAGGACTGCAATTGTAATCATACCCAAAATTACACAGTATTAACTAGTAGATGTACGATAATTAAGGGAAAAGGGGGGCCAATCAGATCCTAATTCATCCGCTCATCCTAACTGGCAGCCACCTTCGCGAAGGATTCACTTACAGAAAGGAAGATAAGAGAAGCGAGCGGATGAGGGCTTCTAGAGAGACACAAGTAATCAGACCCTCATTTCTGCACTTAACCAACTTGTCATCTCAACTACACTACTCACCAGCAACTAACACAGGGCAAGAGAAGGCAGAGAAGCAGCCAGTAGGCGTCGTTTCTAGCCACCACCCGATGCGCCGTCGTCATTCATCGTATAAAATTGCACTAACGACCAGCAGAGGCTAACACGCACTCGCCCGCGATTCCCTAACGACCATGCCGGCTTTTCGAAGCTTACCTCAACTGGACAGTAGTGACACAGAAGTCTCCGGGAACCTGCTGCTTTTCCTGGACACTTTCGAGCTTAGTTCTGAAGCGCTCAGCCAGCCCCGGATTACTTTGTCCCGAGTGGTGTATGTCGTAAACTCGTTTTCTACCGTCTCTCCTTCGCGAACATTGTGGCAAGCTTCTCTACCCGCTTCTCTCTGCTCGCGCTTTAAATACTGGTTGCACGGATCTCCCGTCGTCTGCTTGTCACGGGGAACGAACGCGATATGCGCGTCGGTATACATGCATATAACGCTCTCCGTCGGAAAAGAAAGAAAAAGAAAAGTGTTTCAGTGTTGCGCGGACCCGCCTCCGTGGAACGAACGATTCTGGAATGCTGGAGAAGGGCGGAGATACACGTGAAAAAATGAGAGGCGAGTGTTCGGGGTCATGTGTTGCAGTCGAAATTTTCATTTTTTTCGTCTCCCACGAGTCTCTTCAATGTTTTCCTTCGCTTGATGAAATCCTCTCGACAGATCGAAGATTGCCTCGCTCGTCAATCATCCTTTCTTGATATATTAATAAATATGTCCATAAAAGCAATGCTAACGTTTCGACATACCGTCGGTCACATTAATATTGGGACACTTTTAAGAAGGCGATAACTTTTTTAATAGTGGACCATATGACTTGGATTTTTTTTTTGAGAAGTTAGAACTATGGCGGCAGTTGGAATTATGAAAAGATGGAAAAAGGAGAAGGAAGCGTTTCGTCCTAGGCCCGCTAGAGGACTCATCAGTAAGGCTATCTAGCGGACCCGTGCCTTAGACGCGGGATGTCGTAAGGACAGTTTCGGACGGTATTGTATACAAACAGAGGAAGATTCAGGTAGTAGCGGGAAAGGTGTTGTCGTAGTGTCCCTCTGTTGGCGAGCATAGGAAGTAACCGCCACAGAACGATTAGTTTACTACATGACGCAAGAAAGAAATTTTTGAAAAATTGTAATTGGTCGGAATTGCAAAGAAAATACTAAAAGTTGTTTTTTACAACCGTTTTATGTGGATCTGCATTGAAAATTTAAAAAATTTGTTTCGAGACGCCCTTTAGAATCATCCTCTACTCGCTTATACATGTTATTCGGCCGCACCCTGTAAAACGCAAAACAGAGAACGTATTAGTAATTTGTCGCAGTCACAATTTCCGCAAGTAGCCGATCCCTAGCGGCTCCACCCGCGAAACCAGATATTCCAACGGCAGTTGCGAATTACCTTTGTTCTCTCGTCCTCCTCCTCCTCCCACCCGCTGTGCGTTATCTCCTCGCGTCACGAATTTGCATGATTAGGCTCGCAAGACACGGCTCCGCGAGCTCGATAGCCACCCGCCTGGTTTCCTCGGGAATGGGACCGGCAACGCGCGATTTTCCGTCGAGTTTTCGCGAGTGCAACGCAGCGCGCGCCAGGCCTGACGGGAACGATCCACGCGGACGTTAACCTGCTGCCGACCAGCGACCAGAATTTCCATGGAAATGGGCCGCGGTAGCGTTGTTGCGTTCGCTGCCGACACGCAGCCGGCAAACGAACCTAACGCTCTCTCTACCCTCTCTCTCTCTCTCTCTCTCTCTCTCTCTCTCTCTCTCTCTCTCTCTCTCTCTCTTTCTCGTTAATCCTCTGAGCGCATGTTGATATCGCGCGAAAACAAACGCAAACGAAGTCGCGCCGGAAATTAATTCTCTTATCGAGCCCGTGGATCTGTTGAAAGACGGCCAGCTGCGTTAACAGTCACTTGTTTCGTATTTTGAACGGTGGTTATTAATAAGCGCGTCAAAATGAATCAATTTGATCGATTGTTTCTCATAAAAACGTCTTTGCGGGTGATCGTTAGAAAAATGAAGAAATTTAAGTGAGGCTGTTTGAGATATGTTGATCGTGTTGGATACCGTCGCCGATGATACGAGACATATTAATTATTGAGTGTTTCACTTGAAAATGTTGATAATGTTGGTTACACGAGCCGATGATGTGATACAGGCTAATTGTTGAGCGTTTCACTTTAAAATGTTCATAGTGTTGGATACAGTAGCCAATAATGTGCGACAAAGCTATAGAAATGGAATTTCTACTACTTCAACCCTTAATTGATCAGATAGTTTTCAATGCATTTTAACATGTCTACCTAGATTTTAATATTTTCATATTATTTTCAAAACAAAGTGCGCAAACACGTTTTAATATGTTTGGTAAAATAAATAACACTTCTACAATATTATTCATGCTATTGTAGAAGAGATTGGGATTAGATAGCCAATCTCCGAAGGTTGAATATCAGTATTTAATATTAATTCGTAGCATTTAAATCAAATGAAGAGTTGTTATATTGGTAACAACATGAATTCTAATATGTATAGAAGGTGTACCTTCAACAATATATATTTCGTTCAACATTTTATAAGATGGTAGATTCTTTTTTCCTAAAAACTGCGTGGTTTTACTTCATTGAAGATCTATAAATGTTTCTAAAAGAAAAGTAGAGGTTTCTAGAGGAGTGGTAGGGGTTTCTAAAAGAGGAGTGAATGTCTCTAAAAGTCTGACACGATGTCACGCGGTCATCCTCTAAATCAAACCGACTTGTGACACGAATTCGAACTCAGTACGTCGATCCTTCAACGAAAACAGCTCGCGCCGACCTTGACTTCGGAAATGCAGTTACCTCGGCGAGCAGAGAGCTCTGTAGCTGCAACTTCCGGCGAATTACGAAATGCACTTTGCCGTCGCGACGCTAACAAACGACTTTCGAGAAGCTCGACGCGGTGTGCGTTTCCATCGAGCTTCAACTCCCGACCAAATCTCCGAGCACTTACGTCAGCTGGCGTGATCCACGAGCAAGTTTGCGTGGACGACGTGGAAACCGCGCCCTCTCCCTCGATCCATAGGATCGATCCTCTCTCCAGACCGTTATCCTCCGAGGACATCCTGCGAGGCATCCTTCGTGGCATCCTGCTGGCGCGCCCTGCTGGCGCATCCTGCGGCGCGTGACAAGAACGCTCGCGTGCCTTCCAGCTCGCCCACCGCGATTTTCTTCGCCGCATCGGAAACCCTTTCGCCTGACCTACTTCCGGTTCCGTATTTTACTTGGTCCCCTCTCCCAAATTCTCCTTGGGGAAACCTTTCGATGCTGGTACGTGCCCTGGAGCTGTGATCGGGAGATTGATAAATCGCCAATCTCTATTTTTATGTGACGAAATTGGTTTCGAACCCTCCGTTTCGACACTCGATTTTCTACTGCTAAAAATAATGAAAAATTCTACTGCTAAAATTGCGTTCTGCTTAAAATGATTTAATACTTTATTAGCAGCGTTAGTCAGCAATTATAACAGACAAGGACGCAATGAACGTGTATTCCTCTTCTTAATAATAGTACGAAGTAGACTGTGGATTTTGATGGAAACTAAAACTTGTCTGCATCAATTACCACAAACAAAAACCAAGTAGAAAGAACCCCGCACTAATCATATGGAAGATCTATCCCGGTAAAATCAGTTGAATTTTTCATATGTTGTAGCTTATGATCTACTGAACAAAAATATAATGGGCACAAAGCTCAATAATGGACAGTTATCGAGTTATAATTAGTCAAACATGACAAATTCGAGCCGCCGAATACTCAAATCTCGGGAAGTATATTTACTTTACACGCTTGCCGCACTTCCACTCCCGCCATCCCACTCCTTCGATTTTCAAGTTGCGCGACCGAAATGAAGTTGGCAACATACTAGCGTTATAGCTGCCGAATGCTATTATTTTCTGGCATTGCTACGTTCGATATTTATATTATTGATATCAGTGTATTCCATACATTTTGGTCTCCATACTGTTTGGTAATACATAATAAGATCATTTTTTTATTAGTTTATTAATTTTGGAGTCAAAAAATACTACGGGAGTGACGAACCCTGGGGTTCTTATCTCTGCTATGACACGCAAAGATTTTTGTGAAAAATTTCTGTTCACAGACCTTTTCAAGGTCATTCAAAATTCAAAAATAATGACACCACCTAACAAATTTTGTGAAACCCTACTATTTTTGTTTCAAACATTTTTCCAAAAAATAAATATTTCCCGAAATTTGAGTATTCGGCAGTTCGAATTTGTCATGTTTGACTGATTATAACTCGGTAACTGTCCATTATTGAGCTTTGTGCCCATTACATCTTTTGTTCAATAGATCAGAAGCTACAACATATGAAAACTCCAACTGTTTTTACCGGGATACATTTTCCATATGATTAGTGCGGAGTTCTTTCCTTCTTTCTTGAATAACTTCACTAACTTAGAAATGATACATCCATATTTTTTAATTCTTCTACTCCTTCTATTCTTTCAAATTGCAGCTACTCATCTTTGTCATGAAAGCATAAAATTAGCAGTCTGATCATACATGCATAAAGATCATGATATTATAAGTTTGATACGATATTATCGTTTCCGCCTTGATTATCACGCGACGATAATAAAACTATACAGTCTCATTAAAACCGAAAAGACATTCATGATCTTGATGTCTCAAACACGTAACCTTGAAAAACGTGCCATTACTTTTTTGCAATTTAACACTCATCTCTACATTTCACAACCATCTGTCCCAACATTCCTACAATTGTTCGGTGTACTATAAAATTCAAACATTATTTCAACACCTGAATAACCAACACACGGTCCAACGAACAGCCAAACAGCTCAAGAATTAAAATCCACGTGCGAACCACGCTGCAGCATATGTAAACTGCGTCGCCAAGTAGAACAGGACAGCAAGAGTCAGACGGGGCACAGAATATACAATTGGGGAGCAATACCATGAATGCAGAGGTGCAGCAAACGCAGTAAACGTTCGAGAACCCTAGAGTTAAAGTTTCGATGGCCCGAAAAAGGGTGGAGCGTTGCGCTCGGTGTTCGTTGATTAAACAGGAGAGTATCAAAAGTTGCCGGGCGTTGGGAGCGAGAGAAAATTGTTTCCGGCTAAGAAGCGTGGATTACTTTTATTCGGCAGGGTTTAATCTCTTTGACGCGAGAGCCACGGGTAAACTGGAGCGGAAGCAGTCGGGAGTTGGTGTTCTCCTTGGAAAACTGAATCCAAGTTCCCTCAATTGGCCCCCGGAGTTTAACGAGGCATCGAAAGCGGAGCGGACTCGCCCGGTCAATTTGAAATTCAACAAGCGCCGAGGCTCTCTATCGGGTCGGCTCGCTGAATTTATACCGAGTGTTACATTCTGGGAACGATTGGGAAGGACGAGGCCGAGGATAGAGCTATGGGGAAGGCAGTAGAGAGAAACTGGGTGCTGTACGGCCCGCCCATAAACTCGCGAAACAATCGTTTTGATCAGACAAGCGGATCGTGGTCCGCAACGGCGTTTTAGTTGCTCGAGAGTTCGCGTCGAGTTTGCCATGGAATTTAGTCATTTTTTTGTGGAGTATGTTGATCATGTTCTAGACAAGAGTGTATATTATACAGGGTGTCCCATTTAAGTTGAGATTGTAAAAAACCTAGAAGACGTGTGATTTAAAACAAACAAACTGACACATGTCCTTTAGTGTTTCGAGTGGGGAGTCAAATGGGTGTACTAGTTTTCTGATGCGTGGGCGTTTCCAAGGTTATTTCAAGCTCATTTTGTCTTTTTTTTTATCATAAACCCATATTTTTTATTCGCAATCATATTCTACGTAAAAAATGCCCAACTTTTTTTTATACATCTTTTTGTAAGTTCAATATTTCTTAAGATATTTGGCTGATTTTTCATGTTTATGTCAAGGATCATTTTGTTTTTCTATTAATATGACAACGTTACTTTCTTCTGAAAGATTTTTTATTTCATTTAAGAACATCGTAATAAATACTCGAAAATTTTACCGTCAACTTCTAGACACTTGGTAATTTGTTTAATAAAAGCCTTCACAACCAGCTTTAAACAACCTTCCAAAAAATGTTCCAAACAAAAGTTGTGCATTTTTTACGTAGAATATGATTCCGAAATAAAAGATATGGGTTTATGATAAAAAAGACAAAATAACCTTGACATAACCTTGAAAACGCCCACAAATTTGAAATTTAAGGTATTTTGTACAACGAGTTATAAGTGCTTTTGGATCCACATATGTTTGTGAAACATTTTTTTCGGAGATGAAATTTACAAAGAGTTCATCACGTGCTTCATTAACTGATGTCAATTTAGAAAACCAGCTAAGATGTAAAACGTCGAACATAAATATAGATTTACAAAAATTAAGTGAAAGAAAGGATAAAAAATATCTCATTAATTAAGTCTCGAGAGTTAATTATATTGAATCATAGTATAACAATAAAGTTTCATTCATTTTGTATTCGTATTAGATTTTTTAAAAGCATGCTTACCTAAACTGCGACCCGCTGTAACGTTACGCGTCATCGAAGTGGCCCGTGAAACCATTTGGGTTGGCCAGGCCTCGATTAGATTATTGAGGGTTGTTGGTTTATGATTGAAGCTTCTATTGCTATTGAACGATCTATTAAAAAATCCTAAATCACGGGCCACAGACTTAAATCTGACATTGGTGATGATGTTTCTTTCGGTCGTTCGAAAAGAACTTGTTGTACGGATTCTAAACAGCTGATTCTGGATTCGGGACAACCGTGGCGACAGACTGAAGCCGAGGACAGTTTCCTGGGAGGAGTTATCGATCGATGACCCCAATAGGGCTTTTATGAAAGTTATCGGCTCGCCCGAGGAACGATACCGGGCACGATATAAGATTACACGCTCGACGCGCCATTGTTCCTCGCGGAATCCTTGCTCCGCGACTTGTGTATCACGGCGGTCATCCGAGATAACGGAGCGCGCAGAGCGAACCATAATCGTGCGCTGCTTAATTCAATCTGTCGTATCTCTAATAAGCCGTGTTCGGTTTATCTCGAGTCGCGCAGCGGGCCGCGTAACTACTACACGGCGAAAAATGACAGTGGGCTGCCCACTTCTCGATGCTATTCGTACATTGTGCATTCCACCCGAGACCTAACATTCGCGAAAGTACACTACTGTACAGAAGTAAGTATAGAAAGTGTACTGGATTTTACTGCGTTTACGCTTTTTATTGTTTCTTCGCTCCACACTTTCTTTATTTGATTTTTAACCCTCCTCTATCATCGAGCATTTTTATAACTACAGTAAAGTCCGTTTATAATGACATTCATGGGACAGAGAAATTACGTTGTTATAAACGAACGCTGTTATAAGCACAGTTAGATCATGGGGGGTTTTTGTATATATTAATCCTTTGCACTCGGAAGTATTTTATCTACAAAACCAAACAACTTTTCCGATGAAGAATATTTTCATTCTTATATGATTCTTTTCATTTTGTAGATATGAAACTGTTATAATACCTCGTACCAGTGTCGCCTGATCGCTGAAATCGAGGGGAATACTATTTATTCCCCCTCTGATTTAATTTACCACCTCTCTGATGACCAGAGTAATATGTAACACGTTGCGCGGCACGTCACGTGACCAGTCTACGGTCTTAGTGGGGGACGTTGGAGTGTGCTCAGGAGTGGAATGGGATAGTGGAAGGGGCAAAGTAGGAGAGGAAAATCAACCCAGTTTTGGGTTGATCTGGCGACACTGCCCCGTACAATACTTAAATGTTTAATACCGAATTTATTTAATACAATTTTAGTAATGTAAACAACTATTTGAATGATGGTATTGCCGTATAGACATTTTTAGTGGTGCCTCAGTGTCACCACTCGATTGCTACTGGTTAATATTCTAATTAAGACGTTGCCATTAGCAAGAACAACTATGGTAGACGATCCGCGTCTAAATCGTCCCAAAAACAATCTATCCGAGATGAGCAGAATTCACCTGATACTATTCAAGACATTTACTATCATAACAGCAATGTATCACTCGAATCACACCATATGGACCACAGTCGGACCATCATTTTATCGCAGAACGTATCGAACGTTCCATTTCCCACGATACGCGCCTACATATTTATTGTTACGATTATGACCACAAGAAATTCGAGGGCGTGGGGATGGTTTGTGTCCAATCTAGAGGTCGGCTGCCTTGTAGGCTATAATTGTCAATAAAAATCAGTCTCATTTGGCGGCACGGACGTCCAATATCGCGCACGATGTCTCGTCCTATTGTCAGGGCGATTGTCGGAGCTGCGGGGGTGGATCGTGGACGATGTTTTTCTAGGGCACAGCACGATCGTTACTCTCTATCGCGACGGTCGGCCGCCTTCCCGCTTTTCTTCCCCCGGATATTTACTTCCGGCGGCACTGTCTTCCCTAGTCCCGAGAATTTCATCCCCGTCGGCGTCTGCGAGCTCAGGGGTAGATTCTTCGGGCGGCGAGCGCGACGCAATAAAGCCTAGAGGCATCCTTACACGCGGCACCAACACGCAAACACACGCACACATACTGCTATCAACTCCATCGTACACGCGCGCTCTCTCTTTCTCTCTCTCTCTCTCTTGCGTCGCACAGTCTTTGAACTGGCCCGTAATTAACGGCCATCTTATTTCTTTGTTAGCGCGAGCGGCAACCTCTTTATTGCTCGCATCTTTGCACTGGTCCCACGATTTTGGACTTCATTCTACGTTCAACCTCGGGCAGCAGATCTTTTTTATAACCAGACTGCGAATTTTGTGCGTTCATGACGAAAATGAAGTAGATCAAAGCTACCAATGCAGTTACCGCAATATTTAGTGACGACTTGGATGTTTTTTGTTAATTTGAAGGTGTTCTGTAATTTATTTTGCATTATTTGTGATAAACAATTAATTATCAACATTTTTTTCTGTATCCTCAAATTTTTCTGCGCGATTTCGTTAAAAAGCAATAGCAATATTAACTAAGATCCAATCCGAAGTTTTGTATTTGTTCTTCTTGTAAGTGTTTTCAAATTATTTCTATGACGATATTGATACTATGGGTAAAAATGGACCCGGACACCGCTGTTGAAGATTTAGTTCGTTCGCCAGGAACTGAGTAATTGAACGACGATTTTTATATGCTGGGTCAAAATAGGATGTTCTAAAAGTTAGTCCTAGTATAAAATCAGTACATATATCCCTTTATTAGCAAACATGTTTGGTAGTTGTTTAATAGATTATCAAAGCTTGCTGAAAAGTTTGGCAATCTATTAAACAATGGTTCACCATCAATGACAAGGTCGTGGATCAGCAAGCAACCCTCGGGAACGTGATTGATTTCTTCCTTTTGGGATTGTGTTTAGATATTGATGAAACCAATTTCTACTTTGCATGAGGATCCGCATTCTGGCTATCAGCATTCTCTGCTACCATACATCGTCGGGTTACTGCCAAAACAAGGTAACTCCATAATTTGAACTTTTGAGAAATCGTTGTTTGAAAATTTAAATTGAAATGAAAAATCGTCACAGCTTCAAAATGATTTATTGATTGAAAAAAATCAAAGTAAGTAACAAAACAAAAGAAAAATTCTAGTTTTGTCAGTATGTTTTTCGAACATTTTTTAATCTAATGGAGTACTTAACTTCGAATTGAGTAAAAGTGGAGTTAGCTTGTTTTGGCAGAAACCCGACGACATTTCAGTTTCGAAGGAGTGTAGAAATGTGGACAGCGACTACAACCACCCCCGAGCGCCTCTCGTGTAATTCGAATGCTCCAGTCTCTAAACTTTTTGCACCGCAAGAAAACCTACTGGCTAGTCTCTCTCGCTGGTAGCTCCGCAACGGAAGACGGCATCGTGTTAATTGAGAAATTAACGAAGTTAATTAAGAAGCCACACCCGGCCGGCTGTCCTTCTAATTGCGCCACGACAATCGCAGTTCGCCGACGTCTCCCGGTTTTCCGCGATTCCAGCAAGTCTACGCCTCCGGTTTCCTGATTCTGCGAGTCTTTTCCTTTTATTCGGATCATTAGACTTGCAAAGATGACGGGAATACGTGCAGAAATGTTGGAGAACGTGGACTGCCACTGTCTGGGGCAACGGTGTTCACTTTTGGGCACTTGGGGCCACGTGAAGAAGGCTTTAGGAGCCACAGGCACTTGTTTCTGGTCCAGGTACAATTTTGTAACAGCGCATTGAAAACTCCATTCTCTTCTTCAAAGAGAATAATACTTGAGACCAAAAATTATTTTCTTTGCAGACTTCTCCGAGATGAGAATGATTTTCCAAACATGAGGATCGATAGCCCGAGTTCAATCGAATTGTATACGTTTCAGTGCCTCTATAAAAATCCTAGCATCCTTTCAATCGAAACATTGCGATACACAAATTCATTTGCGAACGTCAAACGGACCGGGAGCAAAGCGCTAAGCAAGCCACGCCTTTCGGCAGTTAGAGCCTCGTGGTGGGGGTAATCCATGACTCAGACCGCGCGTCATACTGGTCAGACCCACGCTCAACGCCTCACTCTCGCTACCCCCACTCCTCTCGCGTCGACCGTCCACGTGACACGCAAGCCTATAGATTTTATAACATCTTGGGTGGGTACCGATGGGCGTGGCTTTGTTGCTCTCGATTTTAAGTCAGGTCATTGCCCCACGGTGTAAACTATGCAGAGACTATTCTAAAGACTACAATCTGATTCCTGAAGACTCTACTTTGAATTGTTCTGCAATTACGGATGATCATTCATCATTTCAAATCATTGCAAATAGCGTTCGTTGCTCTATAAAAGTCCGACATTGTCCTAAGAACAACGTTTTCAGATAAATATTCAACTGATCAGGGAAACATGTACAGGATTAAAGCTAGAAGATATTGTCAAAGATATTCTGGTTGCTCTCTAGAGCCAGGGCGATGCCCCACAGAGCACCCAGTGCCCACGCCGGTTAGAAACGAGCAGTTGGAGCATCAGGACGATTAAACCCAGCCTTCCCGCCTAAATGCACGACGATCAAATCGATTAACCAGTCGATGTTTCGCCATATTTCCACCCAGCCGTTTAATTTCTTGAACAAGTTTCCGTGTCGCGTCGCTAATAACTTTCGTCTTCGGATAGACAACGACCAGTTGACCAGCAGAATGGGTGTGTGTCCCGTTACGCTGGCTGCGTCCCAGTAGGAGGACAAATATTACAAGTCGACGGGCAGGTGTGGCCGTTAAAGGACAGCGCTCTGCTCACGCGTCCTTTAGACCCCATAATTTTTCCCTGGAACCTGTTCCCAGTCGGGAAAACAAGTGGAAAGTGGATAATAAGAGCTCGTAAATAAACAGAAAACTCCGTTTTGCGCGAAGCTGAACAAACATGAACGTATCTCTCGAAAGACTGCGGAGAAGTTAGCTACCTCCGTTTGCTCTTGTTTTTAATAATTTCGTTGAGTTATGCAGTGGAGGACTTCGAGAACGAAGATCAACTAACTAATTGAAGATGTGCACTTGATATGTTCACTTGATGACAAATTTTATTTTTTTTAATGTATCAATGTTATTTCGCCGTCGGTAAATTAAACAATATTAACCCTCCGACAGCGGTGCCCGAATCCATGTTGACCCAGAGTATCAAGGTAGTCGTTTATGCATTCAATTTTGGGCAATTGCACTAAATGAATGGTTGTTGCATTAGAAGTAACAGAAAGACTAACGTGTCTACGAGAAGCACCTTTTCATCAATAATTAAAGTTGTAAACGGTCCTAAACATTGTCAATTATGTAGTTCTAAAAAAGGTCCGTCATCGGAGGGTTAACACATTGACGCTCACTCTGAAATCGGTGATGGACGACAAAAGCAACTTTTTGTTTTTGATTTCATTGTTTGATTCTTCGGGAGTTCGATGGTCTTACAAAATAAAAGGTAATTATTTAGAAGTTTGCCCTCCTCACCGATTTTGACGACCTTGAAATATGTTGTCAAGGTCATCGTTCTGAACAAATTTTTCCTATATATGTTACCCCCGCTCGGTCTTAGATATCGAGATATTTGCAAAAATCTTTAGTCAAATTGACCTTGACAACATATTTCAAGGTCGTCAAAATCGGTGAGGAGGGCAAACTTCTAAATAATTACCTTTTATTCTGTAAGACCATCGAACTCCCGAAGAATCAAATAATTACCGAATAAAATTATTTTTTCCAAATTATTAATTTTTCTAAAAATTGACGAATGTCTATACTCGTCATTTGCATCTACAATCCAAAGCATTGGACGTCTACAGACGACATTTACGTGAACGTGTTAACAGAAATTTTCAGAATTCGGACATACACCGTTATCATTTTCAGTCCGTCGAATACGGTTGGTTTCGCGGCGAATCCTACTCGGTTCTGAGCAATTATGTCAGTTGCGCTCGTGTTCCAGGTCGTTCGGCAGTAAACGGCGATCGGTCCCCGGCAGTTAATGGAATCGTTGGTACGCAATCGCGTCGCCCGTCCCTGTAATCGAACAGAGTCATTAGCCGGCAGTCAGCCCGGTGATTTTCACACTTCCTGGCAATAAATCACGGGCGGCCAATGGCGGCGCGCAAGGTACGCGCGTAATAAACGCTCGCGACTTTGTATCGATAAGGAGAAGGTCTGCTAAAGGTCCTTCGCCGTTCATAAATCCTCCGGGGCTGCGAATCGTAAAGTCGTATAAAGCGTATAAATCAGCAGCCGCTCGCATAATAAACCGTACCGCGGGGACGACGCTCTGCTCGCACTCTCGAGCGGGTGCAACGAGTACAACGGAGCGGGTAGAAACGGTTTGGGTATACATACGTACCGCGGATGCAACCGTAAATACACCCGGGCACGTTTGGACACCAGGAGCACGACGATAAACCGGCCGACGTTATGGTACTCGCAATTAAAACGTGCGGGGCCCATACCGGAATACGTCCTCCGCGTTAGGGCACCGGGATTGACTTCGCCACCCGGAATCATGATACCGGGGAACAGAGAGACACTTACGTGGGATGTAATAACGCGCGCCGTAATCGCGCGGATAGAGTGCAACTGCCGATGAAACCTTAGGCTGCGCGCACAGTGAATCCGACTTCGTCCGACGTCCGACTTCGGCGCACACGCACGAGCGTTTCGGGCGCATCGGGAGATATCTGTTGGTGTCGGTACGGCCGATTTCGTCGGAAAATGTGCTCACAGTGGGTCCGACATCGGACGAAGTGCTTCGACAAGGCTTTCAATGGGACAAACCCCACGGGGCCCCGATATCGGACGATGGTCGGAGGAAAATCAAATCATTTTGCTTTTCGTCCGACACGTTGGAGGCGTACGTGTTTCTATAGT
This sequence comes from Sphecodes monilicornis, assembly GCA_913789915.3. NCBI lineage: Eukaryota > Metazoa > Arthropoda > Insecta > Hymenoptera > Halictidae > Sphecodes > Sphecodes monilicornis. The sequence goes on from OU565295.1 coordinate 16,176,711, forward strand.
AGAAATTATGATATTTTGTGATTTGTAATGTAAAATAAAAAATGTACATGGAAATATTTATTAATGGAGAAGGGATAAACAAGATAACATTATTTTTCATTGTCGTATTTTTTAATTATTATTTCATTTATCATCTCTGGTTCTAGAAAAAACTGAACGACATCATTCGGCTTTGTCTTAATTTTCTTGGTTTTAAAAATCTTAAGCTTAATAAATATGGATCCGAAAAAATCGTTTGTCTCGCGCTTTTAGGAAAGTCGCAAAAAGTCACAAACTCTTTTTGGATTATAACGTTTATGTCTAGATCTAAACCAAAAAAATCGGTGGGACTCTTTTTTGTATTTAATTTAAAAAATATATACTCGCCGCACTGAATAATAACAATCTACACGCTGCAATGCCCTGTCCAACTGAGCAAAGGTCAGTGACGTTCGAGGGCCTCGGTCGCCGAGGAGTGTAATTATGTGGGTCGGGTATATCGGTGTGAGACCACTACTAATCCAATAACAAAACTTCTTCATTTTTCATAACTTTTTTATGGTACTTTCACCGTCATATTTGTGGAATTTTTCTGATGAAAATGATACCAAATATGATATAATTTCGATGATATTTATTTGTATAATGAATGACGAACTTTTCGGACGCAAAGAAGGACAGCGTATGGAAAAAAAAGAGACGCGAAATTCCGACGTCGGACGAAACTAGAAGGGTCTCACAGACGGGCCTACCCACGCATTTGAAATGTCGGACCGATGCCTCTGACGTCACCAGTTTCGTCCGATATCGGATTCACTGTGCGCGTAGCCTTAGCTGACGACTTCAACGGATGCCACGGGGAATATTTTGCCCGGGAGACACGCAGTTTTAAGATGATGCGCGTGGGCGAACGATATTTCCGGGCGGGGTCTGGTACTGATTGGAAATGCACGCACTACAGCTTTCATTCCAGCCCTCGAAAGTTTCCAGGTTCGTCCTCGAAGTTATTTTAAAATTGTTTTGAAGTAGCCCCTTCAAACGTCTTCATCGGGTATCCCTGCCTCTTCAAATAATGGATTTTACTATGTCAGTTCGAATTTTTTTGCAACCTGTAATGAATCTATCATAAAGTGCATTCCTCCAGCTTCAATTTGAGCTTTCAAAAGTTTGAAAACTACTACGGGAACACATTTTAAAATCTCGTCGAAGTAACCTCGTATAATCGAATCAGTTTTGCCCGTGCTATCGGTCGAGGATTCTCAATTTCTCGATGTGACTTCGAATTTGTCTGGAAACCTAAATGAATTTATCATAAAATGTGTTCCTCCACCTTCATTTTGAGGCCTCAAACATTTGAAAATTCCTACGGGATCATATTCTAAAATCGACTCAAAGATTTCTCTCCTAATCGAGCCATTTTGGTCTACGTCGACGTTCGGATTTCATATGAAATTACCATATAGACTAGTGCAGTATAACTTGTCCAGTATTCAATAAAAGAGTTTGCGGTGTAACACATTTGGCAAACAGGTTCGATTCTTCGCAATATTTGTCGCCAACACACGATAACCGATGTTCAATCGTATTTCGCCGCAGGGATACAGGGTTAATATAGCGTGCGGTCGGCTGCTCTGCGGATCTTTCCGGAACCGTGGACACAACTTTCTGCGAAACTTTCGCCATTTGTCTCGAGGTAGCGGTGCAAAGTTGGTCTTTCTCTGCTGAGAAAAATTGAAGTTGACCGGCAGAACTCCACTCACACTTTTAGAGTTTATTGTTGCGTAGTGATGGTACGACTATTCAACAGGAGTTGGCCACTAACACACAGAGTTCTTTCTATCTTTCTCTCGAAGAAAATTCTCAAGGAAATCTCTTAAAAAAATTGTCTATAGTGCTGTCCAATTATTTTTAGATTGGAAAATTACCCCTTCCTGTAATTACTAAAGTTAGGGAGTGATTCGAGGGATTTCAAATGCATTAACAAAACTTTAAGTGTTTCAAGAGCTTGCAATCTCTTCAACCACCCCAACACAATATCTCAATGCCCAGAAAATACAAAAGCAATCTCACAACACAGTTCTCACGACTAAAACCACCCAGAAGACGATGAAGATGCTCCGTGAGAGGAAGTTAGGGCACGAGGGACTGTAATCGAATTAGTAAAATTGTGAAAGGGTTTCAAGGAGTTAAGACTTCTTCAACCACCCCAACTCAACATCTTCATGTCCAAAAAATACAAAAACAATTCCAAAACAAAGTTTCCTCGACAGGGACCCAGAATCAAGACATTATAAGAACTGGAGTTAGGGCATAGGGATGACTCGAGGAACTCCAAACGTATTAACAATAGAAGGGATATAGGAGGTTGCAAACTCCTCACTCTTCTATCTGAATGTCCAAGAAATACAAAAATAATCCTAAAACACTATTGTCACGATCAGAACCTCTAAGGCGTCAGTAAAGACGCTCCGAAAACCATAGTTACGGCACGGGGGTGGCTCGTAAGACTCATGTGAATAAAACTTGCCAAGGGTTGCAAGGAACTCCAATTTTCTTAGGATCACTTTAAACTCTGAATTCTAAAAATAATCCTAAAACACTATTGTCACGATCAGAACTTCTAAGACGTCAGGAAAGACGCTACGAAAGCTATAGTTAGGGCACGTGGGTGGCTCGTAAGACTCATGTGAATAAAACTTGCCAAGGGTTGCAAAGAACTCCAATTTTCTTAGGATCAATTTAAACTATGAATTCTAAAAATAATCCTAAAACACTATTGTCACGATCAGAACTTCTAAGAAGTCAGCAATGACACTCCAAAAGCTATAGTTAGGGCACGGGGGTGGCTCATAAGACTCATCTGAATAAAACTTGCCGAGGGTTGCAAGGAACTCCAATTTTCTTAAGATCAATTTAAACTCTGAATTCTAAAAAGCCTGCGAAACATCACTTAAGACATACGACACTATTCCCACGATCAGGATCGTTCCGAAGCCAATGGATACGCTCCGAGTGCCACAGTTGGGGCACAAGGGTGACTCGAGGGAGATGCACCAGTCCGATATCCGGTTTTTTCGTACGCGGGGTGGTTCCGTGTTGCACACGCCACTGCGAGCAACCGTATTAGTTTTATCAGCTGCGATAGCCGCGGCTGGTCGCGTATCGGCGACCGACGCGACGTTACATGGTTGTGCAAGCGTGTAGAGTGAGAAAAAGAGAGTGCGAGAGGAGAGGAGTTGCCGAAGGGAGAGACAGAGAGAGAGAGAGGGAGGGTCGGATCGGAGCTAGGTTTCGGTGCAACCAGCCGCGAGATCGGCGTCGCTCGGCGACCCTCGGTTGGCCTCGGGCTTTGCTACGCGAAATGCGGCAGGGGTGTGGGAGAATCGGTGGTTCAGTCCGTCAGCGAGCGTTTCGCCCATCGTAGCGGCCGGTCGTCGCTCCGATCGACCGATCTCGTGCGCCGAAACGCCGATCGAGATTAATCGCGCGTGTCCCTCGTATCCCTGTGACACTGTGGACACTGGTGAACACTGGTGAAGTGTTTCTTCATTAATCCGTCCGGTTGTTCCGTCGATTTTTGTCCAAAAAAAATCGGCAGATCGCGTTGCGATCGGTATTGAAGATCGTTAAAAATCGGTAAAATCGAGGATCGAGATTGTGGTTTAGAGATGATGTTGAGAGATTGCTGTCATCGCTGGTCTTTATTGCTCATAGCTGGCATTCGTGACAATGTTTTCGAGATCGAGAAAATCGATCGAGCAGTTAGGTTGCTCCTGGTACCTTTGATTAGGTCGTGCACCGCGCGACAAGTCGTAAAATAGCCCGAGCCCTAGTTACATGTTAAGCAACACCGCAGTACAACGAGAACGGCGATATCGAATCATTGGTGCGCGTACTATGCGGATATGTATTGTTCGCCAGTTTGTTCATACTTTTTTTTGTGCAGATAAATTAATTGGACTTTTTTTTTAGCAGCTTGTCTGGGACGGTTTTAATCAAATTCTACGCGTGCGAAATATTTATTCGATTTTACAGTGGGACCACTTTATCCTTTGAATGATAGACCTTCTTTGATTACGATACAGTTATTGACACACCTGTTTTTCCACTGAGTATTTACTACAATTTTGGCAACTATATTTTCCGATGTTTCTATACGAGATTCTTTGTTATTTAATTTCAAAAATAACAAACAAATCTGCAAAAATAATTATTTTATAATAGTTATCAGAAAATGATAAAACTATATGGGGCTTTTGTAAGGATGGGTTAAAACTGACCCAGGTCCCGGGTAATTCCGAGTATGCCAAAATAATGTGGCTCACCTCAGATTTTTAGAATCGCTGTGATCATAGGGGTGCGTCTAGGGGAATGATTAAACTCATCTATTTTAATGCATTTTGTCTATAATTCATTCAGAATGATTTCGATAAATGAAGAATGAGGCGGTTTGGATTGTTCAGAAATTCTTAACGATAAACTTGGCCTGAATTGGTCGAACAAATTGGTAACCTCCTTTCGCGGGCCATTAAGCCACCTTTAGATTCTTGGCAAGCGTAAACCATTAAAACCATCTGAGAAGCAATTAGAACAAATTAATTATACAGCTTCGAAAGTTCTGCAAAATTCATAGACCATTCTAACTTTAAACCTGCCGCGTTATCTCCGTAATTAGCTTAATAGAATTGTTATTTCGTGCAACTTCACACACAACGATATAGGATAGGATCTAAAATTATTAATATTTTCTATCTTTCATAAGGAAAGAGGGTCTTTAGTTATTCCACAATAATTCGATTACCATGAGTCATGCGAGGAATCAACCCCCAGGAGAAGATATACTATACTATATCCATACATAGTATACTAAATACATGCATACATACTATACTCATTAAAATCATAAAATACTGATAGACAGTATAGTACATTTGGTACATGTTAGATAAATACTTGGTATCATTATTTTTATGAACGTATCAGACTCTGAAAAAAGTTGAGAACCAGTAGAATTTGTTTTTTTTCTGTAATTATATTGGCTGCTTCCTTTATCTCTAAAAATCAAAATATCTCGTAAACGATCTATCCTATGAAACAAAGCAAAATTTATTCATTTTTGAAATCTCCCACCAGCATTCGATCTGTATAAAAATAATTTGCATCACTAATCCTCGCAGAACAAAAATCGTTTAGATCAAATCAATCAAAAAGAAAAGTCTCTGTAAGGGCTCTGAGGGCTCGCGAGTTTTGCAGACTCTGAAAAAAGTTGAGAACCAGTAGAATTTTTTTTCCTTCTGAAATTATTTTGGGTGGTTCCTTTATCTCTAAAAATCAAAATATCTCGTAAACGATGTACCCTATGAAACAAAGTAAAATTTATTCATTTTTTAAATCTCCCACCAGCATTCGATCTGTATAAAAATAATTTGCATCACTAATCCTCGCAGAGAAAAAATCGTTTAGACCAAATCAATCAAAAAGAAAAGTCTCTGTAAGGGCTCTGAGGGCTCGCGAGTTTAGCAGAACGCGGTAATCGATCCCAGCGCAATCGGATCACCGTGAACAAAGTATCATGACGCTGCCTTTATTGTTAGTCATAGGTCAGAGTGCATACAGTCATAGCTGCGTGTCTCTCTGATCCTTTCCCACCCTATTCGCACCATAGATCGTTTATCACGAGTCCATCGCGATGCAGCTCGACCGCGATCGATGTCGCGTGTGCCGCGGCACTATTTTTCGCGTTGATCGCGAGGAGGATCTCGATGGCGGCTGGAATTGGCGCAGGTCCGCGTTTATGTAGGGCGCAGGGAAGATGGGCCGACCTCGTGAGGACAATCGATGCAAAAGCAATTACGTTCCCCAGGCCACACGTAATCGCACTGCGCTCGCGTTATCATCTCTCTCTCTCTCTCTCTCTCTCTCTCGTCCTCGCGAAAGAGGATTCGCCACCACCCGCGAGGTCCTCGCCCTTTTGCAAACGGCACCAAGGATACCGCGATGCCTCGGACGCAACCATAATGGGGCCAGGATCTCCGCTGATTGAGCCGTATCGATAACCTCGGGTCGCGATCCTCCTTTTTCTCTGCGGCGAGCTCGTTTCGTCCTCCGACGAACAGACACGCAATTTATCGATATCGTTGATTCTTCGGGGTGGACTTCTGGATGGTTAGGCGAACCTCGATGGAGATCTGAATATTTCTAGATATGAGTCTCGACCATCGACTAGCTTTTCATGCCGTGGAATATAATAAAAACGGAGAGATGTTGGTGAGAAGAATATAAACTGATGGGTTGCCTTTGGAAAATAACGGACATTTGATAATTGTTTTTATGTATATAATTATGTGTCTTTAAGAAGTCGATATGTATTTGCGTCTTATTGTATGATGTTTATATAGTATTCGCTGAAAATTTGAACTGGGTATCGCAAATTAGAAAGCCACGATAGCCATTTTTCTGAATCCATTTCCGGTTGCACATTTTAAAAAATTCGACATTTTGTTTTATATAGAAAATTATGTCTCTTTAAAAAATCAATATATACATTTTATTGAATGATCTTCAAGTGGTATTTGCTGAAAACTTTAGCTGGATATCTTAATCTAGAAAGACGTGGCGGCCATGTTTCCAATGCCATTTCCGTTGCACACCTTAAAAAATAAGGAACAATTCGACATTTTTCGAATCTAAGAATTCGTTAAAAATTAGAGCTCTGTATCTTAAACTAGAAGAAAGTGGAAGCCATTTTTCCGAAATCATTTCTGCACCACACTAGAAGCTTGTGCTACCAAATATTTGTATCTCTTTCGTTTTATACGTAACAGACACGCATTTTTTTAAATATTACAGGCAAACAAGACAAAAAAAGTTATTTATTTAGCCACAATGACACATTCCATCTTTATTATTTTGTACAATAAACAGTGCAGCATACAGAGCGCCATAGATTGAGCAATTTAGTCCCCGTAATGAAATATTGATATGTCAGCCTTCGGTAATCAACGATTCGGGTAATCGGGATCTTGCTGCACACTTGATCGGAACATTGTGGCTCGTATTATCGACACAAGTAATTTCGCGGGGCCTTAATCTGGGTAGTTAAAAGATAATATCGATCGACGAGAGTTTTATGTAGAATCATTTAGGTTTTTGCCGAGACACGTGGACAGGCTCGGTTTAATTAGGCGAAGCCGTTAACGGCGCACCGGACTAATGAAACCGGGTCGTTATTCGCTGATCACCGGTGCGCGCTCACCTTAACCGGTGACAATTTACATCGGCTAATGGGCCGATTTGCAGGTCCCAGAACGGCGACGTGTCAAGTTTGTGGGACCCACGACCCCGGTTGCGTAAATTTTTCGAGGACCTGTCCCGTTCGTTGCGATCCTGCCTTAAGACGGTCAAATCCCGCGACAACGAGATCCAATCGCGAGAAAGACTCGTTCGAATCGAGGGAACTGCGACTAGGCTCTTTATCTCGGCCTGTTGCATTCCTGGATCGATCAATTTTAGCAATAATGACCAGAGGTCGGCAAAATATTCATCTAAATAAAACTTTCGAATAACGAATGGCAGATGAAAGAATTTTTATTTGTTATCTAACTAATTTGGTATCGAAATAAAACTGTCGAATAACGAATGAAAGATAAAAGAAATTTTATTTGTTATCTAAATAATTTGGTATCTAAATAGAATTTTGGAATAACGAATGAAAGATAAAAGAATTTTTATTTCTTATCTAAATAATTTCGTATCGAAATAAAACTGTCGAATAACGAATGAAAGATAAAAGAATTTTCATTTGTTATCCAGATAATTTGGTATCGAAATAGAACTTTCTAATAACGAACGAAAAATAAAAGAATTTTCATTTGTTATCCAAATAATTTGGTATCGAAATAAAACTTTTGAATAACGAATGAAAAATAAAAGAAATTTTATTTTTTATTCGAAGGTCCGAATAAGAAAAGTATCGTTATTCCACGAGTATAAATATTTTTAGTCGACGAGAAATTATCCAACGAATAAAGATACCACTTTTATATATTGCGTCGAAAAAAATTTTCATCTTTTATCTGTATTTTTATTCGAAGGCTTCGAATAAACCTTGGAATAATTTTTGCTAGCTCAAATAGATCCATTTTATTACGTTTAGATTTATTATAGATTTATTGTTCAGCACAGGTTCATTAAATTTACAGTCCTAAGACACGTATCTTTAAACATGTATTAGAAAATTATTTATTTCAATAATAGCCGCGAGTAGTTTAATGAAATTACAGTTTATATGGATCTGTACAAAATTTTTGGAACTGATCAAATTTTAATTAATTGAATTCTGTAGGTATTCCACCATTACAGTATTGAATTGCAATCAATATGCAATCGGAGGTGTAATAAAACTCGGTGTCAATAAAATTTTTAATTAAATCAATTCTGCATCGCTCAGTTATAGTATTGAATAACGAACGGAATTAATATTATGTGCAAATCCGCAGAAATACTCTGCAATTTTAAAATTGTAAAAAATTCTGTACAGGTTCTCGTGCAATCTTATTAAACTAATTCCGATATTTTTAAACTTCTATAAAACTGTCTGTAGGCCCTTTTACAATTTTGATGCTGTATTGAACATGCTTATTATATCATTTTGGAATTTTTTTATGGAAATTGCTCGTAAAAATGTCCTCGCGAAATAATTTTATAAACTAGCATGAGAAACTTCTCGAGTTTGATTATCTCAGGAACGAAGTGTCGAGCGAAGAATTTTTCTGTCGCATTTTTGACCGAGGCGTCACGAGGTTCACGATTGTTGCAGCACCTCGTGTTTAATATTAATAAGCACCGTTCCTTTTAAGTTCCAGGATAATACATATTCGCCCCTCTTGTTGCTGAACTTTGTTCCATTTCCTGCTGAAACTTTCATGCTGTCGCAGCATGAAACTCCTCTGACTTGTCATTAAAACATTACTTATTACGCTCATTTAGTGTTCACACGTTTTACGTCGTTGCTATTAAGTATTCCTGCGCGAGATGATTATAGCACCTGATACTTTCTCATCATTTATATTCTGTTCACCATTTTTCTTTATTCATGAAATGTTCGTCTTATATCTTCTCATATTTGTTTTACTTAATATAATCAATCATTGGGTATTCGTGCTACGAATAAATTCATTTGCTCGGACGCATTCACTAGACTACGAATCGTTATGCAAAATAGAAATATTCAATCGTTCGAAAGAGAAATCAAATGAAAATATATTTCTTCCTCTAATCATTTTAACTGGTCAGAAATAATGTTATAATATTTCTAGATGCATGTAATAACGTTTCCACACTTTTGTGTTTCGTTTAACCATTTGTGTCACAAATGCATAAAATCCGTAGTCTACACACGACAATCGCTCTAATTAACCAAGTTAATCCACAACTAGATTAAATCTACACTAGAAACAGGAAGTGTATCATTAATAATGAGGAAACGTAATAACAGTGAATCCACTCGTCAGGACTGATTAGATTTTATAAATTCATCTTTTGTATAAATCACACCCACGCAAACGATTCAAAGTTCAAATTTTCTTAATCTCGCTGCCACAAGGCTAGAAAAATGAAAACATCGAGCGCACCTCTTCGCATAAATTAACAACACGGTATAGTAATAACACGGTGAATCTCCTGCAACATCAACGGTCTATTATTAACATAAATTTCCCACAAAGTTGAAAACCGTAATGAAACGAGGTGCAGTGCTCAACACACAATTCTCATTTAAAAATCACTGGCCTGTAGAAGGCCAGGCTAGCGCATCGGCACGCTTAGGCGCGCGCGCTATACTTCTTCCCGTCCTTTCCACCTGTCTCCTCCCCCGCAGTTTGTCGCTCCAAGTTTCCTGGCTCTCCTCCAAAAAGCTGCTCGACCATGGCAGCCGTGCTTCCAGGGAACAATACGATTCATTTAATTTCCATTAAACCGATGTCTCGCGCTCGCCGAGGTCCACGACGCGGCTCCCACCCCCGCGTCGTTCTGTCTGGCCAAAGGAACGCCGATACTACTAGCAGGCCACCGGGCCAAAAGCCTGAAAAACAGTGTCTTTAATCGCCTCGTTGGCTACCTTGCCCGAATTCGTTTATACCCGATTCATCGCGACGTCCAAATTCGCCGGTTTTCAAGCCGGTTCCGAGCTGATCGTGACGGGAATCATGAAAATAGTACAACGATGTACGGTGCCCTAAAAAAAGAAAAGTATTAGCACACCCTTTAAATAGGAATAATTTCTTAAAAATTTTACCAAACTACTTGAATTGTTTTTTAAATATTAGAAGAATTAATTTAACAGCTAATGAGAACAAAAAATTGTTTGAATTGCTACGGGAGCTCCAGACCCTAAAACTATTTAATGATGAAAACTAAAATCTATTTAGTGAGACCACAACTAATCCAATAGCAAAACTACTTTATTTTTCATTACTTTTTTATGGTACTTTCATCAACATATTTGCGGAATTTTTCTGATTAAAATGATACTAAATATGATGTAATTTAATGAAAATATAAATATAATGAACGACGAACATTTTGGATGCAAAGAAGGATAACGTATGGAAAAGAAAGAGACGCGAAATTACGATGTCGGACCAGTGATGCCAGAAACAACCAGAACTGGTTTTTCCTCTCCTCCTTTTCCCCTTCCACTATGCCATTCCACTACATGAGCACACACCAACGCCCCCCGCTAAGACCGTAGACTGGTCACGTGCCGTGCAACGTGTCACATATTACTCTGGTCATCAGAGAGGTAGTAAAATGGGACTCACAGACGGGACTGCCCATACATTTGAAATGTCGGACCGATGCCTCTGACGTTACCAGTTTCGTCCGATGTCGGATTCACTATGCGCGAATCATAATCCGATCTGAGTTTTGATTTGTCCTGTTGAAATATAGTAATTCATTTAATATCGACAGTTTCTATGCGTTGCTTGTATGTATTGGAAGTTGAGAACTAGCATTGGCTGGAAATTGAAAATTATTAAACGTTGATTGAATGTAAACGGCTATATTGAGTCCTCAAAATGTAAAGTCCAAATTTTGTGAACAGATCACAAGATTTTAAGACTCCACCCGTTTAATTAGAATGCTAGGATCTGAAAAGTGGATTTCAAGTGCAAGTTCTGACTGCAAATTGTAGTCTAAACTTAATATTTCAGCTCTCTTTAGTGATTTTCTAAAATGGACCACCGTTTTTTTAAGAAATTTTAACATGGAGCTCTCTTTTCCCTCAGAAAGGATCTCCCAAAAGAACCTCCGAAAAATTGACTACAACTCAATTGTCTATTAACATTTCTCAATAGAAAAATTATGAGAATTACTTCAACATATCCTCTATCGAGCAAGACATGTTTCGTCCCAAAATGTTCAGGGGTTTGTTTATAAAGAAATTCGCAAAAATAGCGTGTTCTTACAGTACTCGATTGAATACAAAAGATGAAGTGTAAGGATTTCTTGGAACCGTTTACCGTTCTTAATCGCGTCACTATTTTTCAAAGATAAACCCCGTCCGATCGATTTACAGATTACCGACAACATGTTTGTGCGTCTGTCAATCGTCAATCGCAAACATCGCACAATGTTTACCGCGCGTTGCCGAGCGACACATCGTAGTCGCGAGCTAAGCGAGCGTTACACGCGTTTATATCTAATCCTCTGCATCACTGAGCCTCGGAGGCCAACGGAAATCAGATAACAGCTTTGCTTTTAGCACGTTGGCCGCTGTTGAAGTGACTGAACTTGCTGGTTCAACTGAATCGTTCCCTTTTGCGGCGATTAACGTTTAACCGTTTGCCCAGGGACTTCTTTTTCACTGTTGCAACGAGTAACTCTGTCGTTAATCATTTAGACATAGTTTTGGATATTCATAAAGCTTACATAAATGAAGAAACAACGCCGATCTGTTGAGGATCAAGAAGGAACTTCGTAATTCTATTAGCCTATAATAGTCTCCCTTTGAAAAATTCACTTACACTGCTACAGTCGAGTCTTGAAAAATTTGTGCTAACTAAACGGGTGGATAAAAATCTATAAAACTGCTACGACACTTGGGTAGCACTCCAAAGAACATGCACAAAAATTTACATCCCAGAACAATCACTCCCCATCAAGAAATCGTGGGGAAACTGAAAAATTCACTTGTGTACCTACAGCCGAGTCTTAACAAATTTGTCCTGACTACACGGCTGAATAAAAATCCATGAAACTTTAAAAATACTTAGATGACTCTTCAAAGAACATGCACAAATATTTTCGTCTCAAAACAATCACTCCCCATCAAGAAATCGTGGGCAAACTGAAAAATTCACTTGTGTGCCTACAGCCGTGTCTTAACAAATCTGTGCTGACTAAACGGCTGAATAAAAATCCATGAAACTTTAAAAATACTTAGATGACTCTTCAAAGAATATGCACAAATATTTTCGTCTCAAAACACCCACCCCCCATCAAGAAATCGTGGGGAAACTGAAAAATTCACTTGTGTGCCTACAGCCGAGTCTTAACAAATCTGTGCTGACTAAACGGCTGAATAAAAATCCAAGAAACTTCAAAGATACATAGATGACTCTTCAAAGAACATGCCCAATTATTTTCATCCTAGAATACTCACTTCCCACCAAGAAATAATCCATTCTTCCAAGCCCGTCAATTGTAAGCTCATCAACCTTGGGTCTAGATTAGCCATCTAATAGACCAAGCCTTTCAAAATCGAACGGCCACGGACGCAAATTAGGTCACCTATCGTAAAGACCGTTTTCATCGTCTACTATTCTAGCAAATTTCCCGAGACTGCACAGTGGTGGAACATCGGGAAATTAGCTGGAAGCCGTTAGGAGCCAGTCGGAGCTTGAATCCTGATCGTTCAGTAAGATGGATCGGTAATCCTCGAACGTTATCCGCGATTCTCCGGTCGGAGGAGTAGCCGCCGCGCCGGTTAGCTGCAGTCTAGGTTCCTTGCACCGGTTGTTTACTTTCCACTCGGCCTGCAATGGTTCTCAGCAGTATAGTCCTGAATTATCCTTCCGCGGAACGGTCTCTCGAGCGTGGCGTTCGCGTTCGGCGTGTTCACGGTATCATTAGCGCGCGTGTACCCGGTTAGGCTCGCATTGCTCGCATGTACAGACCGTTGCCAGACGTTATCCTACTTGCCGGATTCTTTGTTTGCCACCTTACATATTCATTCACGGTATTAGCGTAATCACCGTCCGCTGCGGCGGCGTCTGCCGCTCTCGTCGTTCATCGCGATTTTCCCCTTTTCAATTTCCAACGCGCATGTTTCGTTCCGTTTCGTATTTTCGTTCTCTTTTTCCCGCCTCTTGTCCCTTTGTCTCTTTCCAGCCGGGGAAAAATCGCGGCATTCCCGCAGCAACGATTTCAGGGATCGGTAACAAGTTTACCGAACTGCCGTTCCTCTCGCGAGACCCGTCCCTTCCGCGTTCCTGCCGCGTTCCGACGACTCTTCAACGCTCCCGAGAAAAACGCTACCCGTTTCCCTGGAATTAAGCGATCCACTGCGAGCAACGACATCGTTCCGACAAATGAGCTCCGCCCGAGACTCCTCTACGCTTCGGCGGACGTTAACACGTTAACAACCGCTGATGAGCGGCCCGCCAGTTTTACATGGCCGCGCGCGATATTTTAAGGGCCATGCTGTACACGTACCACCCGCGTTTCTATTCGACGATTTTGGAGTTTATTCTGCTTTCTGTAGACTCGAATAGAATTCTAGACCTTGGACGTACACAAAGAATGAGAGTTGGAATTGTACCGAAGTGTCGATGCATTGCAAACTGAAAGACAGCGTGCACAGGAATGAATAGAATCGCGAGACCCATAATTCCGTTTTCTGCTTCATGTCAGACTTGGATGGAATTCCGGACATGAAAAATGTAGAATGAATGGCGATTGAAATTGTAATGAAGAGTCAAGGCACTGTGAATTGAACGATAATGTTTACAGGAATTAATAGAAACCTGCGAAAGTTGATGCAAGAGCGAGAATGAGGACACGAATGTCGATATCGAAATTATTCTAGTATGTGAAGTATGAATTTACTATAGCGATGCATAACCTGCTCGATTATAAAAGAGACACTACAGAAGAAGTCAAAAATAAAATTAGACTCGAAAATGATAGTATTGCCCGCGCAATCAGAGTTGGCACAGAAAAACTTGTGGGTACCACGTGATACTCCCACTACTCGCTACACGTCGTCCGCGATTGGCCGAATCGGTTGACGAAGACAGCAAACGAGCGTATTGAGTGTGACTTTAACGGAGAGATGTGGTGACCATGAAGTAAGATGGTGGTGACGCTGAGCGCCTATGTCGATCGTTCCCGCCAAAACGTGAGCGTTAAGGTCGGGTTATACATGTCCGAAATTCGGATCAGACCGAATATTGTTACCCAGGTTTAAATGAGAGTGTTCGCAAATGGAAATCGGCGTCGGACTTCTCAACGATTCTTTTTCTTCGAGTCTGGGAGGCCATATATCTCCATCGGGTGACGGCTCCTTGATGTGCGTGGCACAAAAAAAAGGTTCTTATAGGCTCCACAACTCCTTTAGGTAAACTATCGGTAGCTCTCCTTTAGAACATCTCGAACGCTTCTCAAGTTACCTCAAAGTTCGGACGGAAATGTATAAACACCCTAAAAACGCGTCCGATATCGGACGGATGTGTATAACCCGACCTTAACCCTTTTAGTGCCAGGCGAAAAAGAGGTGCCTATCCGAGAATAACCGGCCGAATTTCACGGTTTTACTAAGGTTTGGGAAAATGGTCATAAAAACCAAACAAGAAACAATATTTACATGATTCAAAAAGCAGTATGTTAAGGACGAAATAGAGAACAAAACAATGACACTAGTTTTTCTATATTCATTGAAAATTATATAAATAACAAAGGTATAAAAGATCATTAAAAAAGTAAAAGTCCAGTTCTCTCTTACAAAACGTATTTGCACATACAAAAAGTCATCTTTTCATCATAATTTTATATAGACCATTTATTACAAAGTATATACTTTGCATTTCCGATATATTTTGTAACAAGATAAATAATATTACATAACAAACATAAAAAATAACTCGAAGGTACATGTTAAGCGCCGGACGGATTATCTCTTCCGAAATACGTAATTGTTATAGGTAATATAACATTGCTGAAACAAAATTATGTTGTCATAAATATATTTGTGATATAATTTTGCATAATACTTCATTATAATGACGCTTTCAGACTGTCACTGGGACAAGACGAAATATACTGCTCACAACAACGATCGAAGAAAAACTAACTGATCCTACGTCTCGCTGCGGCAATGCGATCTTACTTCGTGAGAGTCTTCGAACAGTTGTTTATAAAACGCTGTCGATATGTTCCGATAAGGGCCCAACGCCACGCCGATTCACGCCGCAGGTCGGATGTCGCCTGAGCGGCGACCATCGGTGTTTATGTTAGATTTTGTTAGCTCCAAGCGATAGGAAAAAGTCGTCGTCCACAAAGAGTTAAAACGAAAAACCATTTTTTTTAATTCTCTCGTAATGAAATTGGACCATTTATAACGTATTATAAATTTATTTGGAGATAGAGTTCTCCCGCAATGCGAATAGTAAAACGCTATAAGTCGCGGGCCGATATATCGGCTCTGGCACTTCTCGCCAGTGCAGCAAGAGCCGATATATCGGCCTCCGGAACTAAAAGGGTTAAGAGTGGGATCCACTGATCAGTGGTGGGATCTGCAGCTTTGCGTCAAGAGTGGGGACTCGCCGTTCTCCCTGCACCCCACTGACGAGATTTTGTGCCAAGTATCATTGCGCGGACAATACAGATCAGTATGTAACCTCAAAGTTACTCGGAACTATGGACGTTTAAGATGTTTTTGCTCTTAATGATTTTTTCATCGCTCTATTACCAATACTATTATATTCGTGAGAATTTCTGGTTAAAATGATACCAAACACGGTACAATTTGGTTTCTATTTACTCGTTTAGAGAGTAGAACCTCGCTTATCGGAACTACTCAGGAAGACATGTGTTTGCGGGTGACTGAACAGTTACCTAGCCACGGTGTTATATTAAGTCTTTACGGATTTGTACAGTGAATCATGCTGTATATAGATGAGTTGGTGGTCGAAGTGTTAATTTGTTTGAAGCCGTCGGTGGAGGAATGGGAATGTTGGAATTGTAAGGACGAGGCAGAGTCGTTCGTTTTATTTCCTCGATAAATGTAATTCGAACAATACCGGTTCTTGGAACACTCGCCTCTCTAATCGTCACTGTCCGGTATACTATACCTGTCGACATAATGTTACAATCTTGTCGGTTCACCGCATCGTAACCCGATCTCAAGGCGCCGGAGTAACCTCGCTGCGTTAAGCCTCATCCTTACGGTGCGTTTTTTGACGAACGTTGATCGGTTGGTGTTAAATGACGTACCGTGGGAACTGGTGATTTGTATTCTGGTTGATTCTTGTATCCGATGTCGGTAAATATCAGATAAATGGGGATAGTATCTACTTATCCTGTTTGCTTTCAAACTCTGGGCAATCTAAAATAATATAAACCTGCCCAGTGCACAAATTTGCATACTGGTTGCCCAAAGATGTCTACCCAGATTTACACGTTTGTACAAACTCAGACGATTTTATAAACTTCTACGGTACTAGCCCAAAATCTATTTACTGAAATTTGCATGTTTGCACAAATTTTAGCACTGGCTCAAATGTTCCCAGTCCTTTAGATTTACGCGTTTGTACAAACTCATACTATTTTCTAGACTTCTATAGTAGTCCTTTAGATTATTCTGCTGACTCAAGTTTGCTGGTTTGAACAAACAAACCTTAAGCTTGTTCAAATTTTGTTAGACCTCTCTGGTTACTGGTATGTACAAATTCAGACGATTTCCGAAACATCTACTGGACTGGTACAAATTTATCTATTCACTTAAATTTGCTCGTTTGCACAAACTTGAGCACTGATTCAAATGTTTGTAGTCCTTTAGATTTACGCGTTTGTACAAACTCAGACTATTTTCTAGACTTCTATAGTAGTCCTTTAGATTGTTCTGCTGACTCAAGTTTGCTGGTTTGAACAAACAAACCTTAAGCTTGTTCAAATTTTGTTAGACCTCTCTGGTTACTGGTATGTACAAATTCAGACGATTTCCGAAACATCTACTGGACTGGTACGAATTTATCTATTCACTTAAATTTGCTCGTTTGCACAAACTTGAGCACTAATTCAAATGGTTCTAGTCCTCTAAATTTACAAGTTTGCCCAAACTCACTTTCTTATCTCGTACAGTATTTTTCCAAATTTCTCCAGTAGCCTAAACATTTCAAGCAACTAGGCTGCACTACAAAACCAAAAATACTACAAACAATGTCAAATCTCACTGCTCATCCTGCTATCTGGACCAAATAATTCGACCGCAGATTTCTGCGGTTATAATAAAATTGGATGTAATTCCAGATTAAAATAAAACCACTAAAGAGAGAACAAAAATTCCTCCTTGGTTCTCATGCCTTGAAATTCATCCAAATGATTTTTATTTTGCGTATAGACTCGCAGCCCACTCATTGTTCATCCAGAAACGTTCCCCACGAAATCCTTAAAAAAATTCACGAACGTACGAGGCTCTCTCGACCTCGCGACATTTTTTCCGTAAATCAGCAGCCGGCGATTAACTCGTAAATTAATATCAGCCTGTCCTTCGGGGTTCGTCGAAGTCCCGGTAATGAAGGACGGACGTTGAACGGCGTTGCAAAGCGTGAAGGGGCGTGCACCGAACGTTTTCGCCCCGGTACGAAAAATGAAAACGTATAAAAAGGGGAGGAGGAGAACGCGGAGAACGAAGAAAAAGAAACGCACAGTCGTAAACGCGGTGCTGAAGCAATGGGGATAAGAGGATCGTATCGACACGCCGCGCCGCGAGCAACGGGGACGTCGAACGTGTTTCTGTACTCACTGGCGCGGACTTTATTGCCCAGGGATTGCCAGCCCGAATCCCGGCCCGCGCCGACAAAGTTAACCGAAGGATGAAAAGCCTCTGGGAGAGACAAAAATCGTCGTATCTTCCGTCATTCCTCCGCGGGCGGTTTGCGAAAATGGCGGCGGGAAATATTCGGTGTGCGGTAATGCCTCGATAGATGTGCAAGAGATGTGCACGATACATGTACAAGATGTGCAAGAGATGTGCACGATACATGTACAAGATGTGCGCGCATGCATATATGGAAAAATTGATCTCAATTCACACATTTTACAATGAAATAAAACAAACATTTGACCTTGAGAATCAAGGTCAAGGACAATTTCGCGACAACATTGCTTCTACAGATCTTCATCGATCCGAATATGTAGAATACGCACATGGCAGCCAAGACCGAACATTTCTTTACACCATGTATATCGCAGCATGGCGTCTCAATAAATTTCTACGATTGAAATGATTTCCGCGATCGATTCAGGGTGCAGGAATTATGGCTGCAGCAGTATTAAAGGCAGCTGGGAGCCCGCAACGGCTCCCCGAAGGGTTAATAAACCCGGCACGGGGTACGTGACTGTTCGAGCAGCCGAGAATAGTCGCGAATCTCGTCTCGCACGTGTGCGATCCGCGCGTGCTAATTACTCATATAATATCCGGGCACGCGGCAGCGGCGGCTACTTTGCTATTCACTCAGCTCATGGCAGTTGTTCGAAACCTGACCTAGGTCCCCGGTGAATCACGCGTCTCATCGAGTAACCGGCCAGCTGCCAGAACGATTGTCCCCGCTGCCGAATGAGTACAGCTCGTATAATTAATAATCAAGATTGGAATCTGCCCGCGTCTCACGCGATACACAGTGAGTCAACGCGCTCTCCGGCGAGTTAACGCTGTTATATAGTGTTCGGTCGTGGTAAAGGGTTGGCGACCGTCGAGAGAAGTGGGAAAACGGACCGAGCTCTGCTAAAGGAAAGGCTAATGTAAATGTCCGCCGGATACGACGGCGAAACGATAAGCTAATCCATTGAAAGCAGCTGCTGAACGAGCACACTACTCGTCCGCCCCCGCTTTTCACTCGTTCACCCGTTTTTCACGGTGTTTGGCTAGCGCTAATGGAACCGACGATCGCCCCCGTGATAGAGCTCCGGATAGCTAATCGGTTTCGTTGGCAGAGATTCGTTGGTAGAGTAAGTAAGATCGTAGGTAAGATCTTATTGATCTTACTGGGAATTCTTGTTTTATGGAGAATTTTAGTACAATTATTTATGGAAATTGGAGTATAGTGGAACTCTGTTTATATGAACTCCATTTATAAGCAACTGAACTTTAGCAGTGCCTGGTTAACTGAACTCTAGCTGAGCGATATCCTCTTGTATTAACCTTGAACTCCTATGAAATAAATTGAAGCGACAGTTTTTCGAATTATTATTATAATTAGTTATTTGAGTTATTCGAAAAAATGGGAAAAAGGAGAAGGACGCGTTTGGTCTTAGGCCCGCTAGAGGACTCATCAATAAGGCTATCTAGCGGGCCCGTGCCTCAGACGCGGAATGCGTAAGGACAGTTTAGGATAGTACATATGCAAACAGAGGAAGATTCGGGTAGTAGCGAGAAAGGTGTTGTCGCACTTTCCATCTATTGGCGAGCATAGGAAGTAGCCGCCACAAAATATTAAATAAGTGAAAAATCATAGTCAGTAGGGTAGGTGGACTCCTATTGTATGAACCACCTGATTATGTAAACCAGAGATGGGCACGGTAGGGGCCCCTCAAACGCCTGCTTCTCCCACCAACCTCTTTTTCATGCGCGAGGCCTGCGCACTGTTCGCAACGGGCGAAGCACTACCTTCCTCTAGGGTAACGGCGGATGCTGGTGGGGGACAGTGGGCGCTATGGCGGGGACGGTTTTGTCTCAATTGAGACAAAAATGCTCATCTCCAAACCAACTTGTCCCCCGACAGGTTCATATAAATGGAGTTGTACTGTATGATAATTTTCCTCTGTTAGAATTCTTTGATTTGATGTAATTCTGAAAATATTTCCATTTCATGAACAATGCACAAAGATTAATCTGACAATCAGGTACGCGTTGATAACAAGAATATGACTCTCATTTCTATATAAGAATCTGATAAATTTTATTAAAATTGGGGGGGGACCAACTTTTCCTTCTGAAAAGAAATATTCTTCTTTGCTACAGGATCTAGATCTCAAATATAGATTTTTGTAGAATTACTTATGGATTTTGAGCATAGTTATTTTGCACAAAGGTCCGCAATCTAGTAATGAACAATGCAAATGATACACGTTCGAATTTGTACTATTTTTTCGCTTTCTGGGGTGTGTCACAGGTCCAACCCATCTCACAACACAAACAACGAAAGTCACAAACAATTTAATTAAACATCCACCACGGTATTCCCGCATTGCAACATATCTGACCGAACAATTCACTTAAGAAACCACACAGTGTGTCCTATAAATAGCAACGCAATCACCAAAAGGGTGGTTCCACCTGACTAGAAAAAGAAACTACTTTGCTAATGCAAACGGCGAGAGTTGTAGACACAACTTACCTCCAATCAAACATTGAATCTGTTAGATAGCCCTTCGGACAAGAGATCGGTGGATCGGCTCGCTACCATAATTTTGCTTTCAAAGACTTTTACAGACTCGTTGGACCGTGTAGAAGAAAAAATCGAGCGTCTCGATCGTAAAGAAATCATGACGCCATTTGCATACGTTCGAACCAGTTGCACTTCGAAAGTAGCGAACTGTTCACCTATCGCCTGGATTTTTCTAAAGATGAATATCATTAAATAATCCTCTTCAATTGCAGGTTTCACGTCTCAAAAAAGTATCAATTAATAAATTGAATACTGTTCATGATTTTTTAATTTCGTTTATCCGGTTTCTTTACAAGGTAAAATATCTTTGTGTCGAATAAGAAAATGGAAGTTCTATTCCTGCTTTTAAGCGACATTTTTGTAAATGCTTAACAATAATTAGGCTGCAGATTTTGTAGTAAGTGGAAGTAAAATAAGATTTTGCAGAAATGAGGAGGAGAAACATAGAAATTAGAACAATTATATAATAATCTACCCTGATTTAATATTGTTACATTATTTTCAATTAATTTAGTCCATTAAGAATGGAAATACATTTTTGTATTTTACTCTAGTTTTCATCGAAATCAATATAGAAAATAATTGCTGCAAACATTCTCGTTGATAATATTTTAATAGCCAGTTGTCGATGTGACTGTGTAGAGCATAGACGTTCATCGTTTTGTCTCTCGATTTTTCGTATAGTGTATCGTTCATATCATCATGTTATGTTAAATTCAATCTCAACAAATTTCCACAAATTCTTCAAACTATGCTGCTCATGTTTTTAATTCTTTATCAAGTTCATTACGATTGAAGGTGTACAATTTTTATTCTCCAGAAAAATTGACAGACAAAAAACGTTGCCAAGTTACCCAGTGTGAAAGGAACAAGATTTTCATACATACGAAAAAGTACATACACATTATACCGAAAATTCACAGCCGAAAGATCAGGATTCGAACCGTGATTTCACGAGGAATCCATCGGAGGTTTGACAAAATCGCGTTTCCCAGACAAAGGTCACCCGAAACGCCGGTCCCTTTGATCGCGTTGACCTCACATAAAAACTAATTGCAGCCGGTAATAAGGGCGTCGTTAGGTCCGCGCCAGAAATCCCTGTGCCCCCATACCCTTTTCGTCGTTCGCTCATAATTGTCGGTCGAGCAATTAATTTATTTCGCAAACGCTCGCGCGCGCGACGCGACGGCTCCGCGTCCTCTTCGTCCGACGGGTCCAGGATCTCGTCGAGGATCGATACGGCCTGCCGGAGCAATTAAGCAGCCCTGTAGGTCGGCGAGTTTACGCGAGCACCATGCGAACTCAATTACGGGAGCCCACTGGCCTTTACTCTCCTCTCCACTCCTCTCTTCGTTGCTGTTGCGAGAGAAGACCGCGTTTCGCGTGGAACACCGCAATTTGTCACTCAGAGTGGATCTACTAGTGAGGGTCAACGAACCAATCGGAAAGAAATCAAGATTGAACTCTTGCAAAACCACTGGAAAGTCATCCAACCTTCTTTTAATATCTTTCTGATGGTTATAGAAAAACGTAGTGTTCGAAGGATCCATAAGATCATTTTTGCTTTCGGAGAACGAAGAAGGGTTGAACAGTATTAAAAGGGTTAATGAAAGATCAAACAATATTTTATCATTGAGGTACATTGTATAATTATTAGTGGCGTGCGAGGACCGGAAACTGTCGATTCGGGACGAGATGAGAATTTGTTTTGAGATCGAGACGAGTTCTCGAAAATTTCGGGATACTCGATTTTGTCGAGATTCTCGATTATGTAGAGATTCTCGAAAATTTCGGGATTCTCGATTATGTAGAGAAAATTTCGGGTTTCTTGATTATGTCGAGATTCTCGAAGGTTTCGGGATTCTCGATTATGTAGAGATTCTCGATTATGTAAAGATTCTCGAAAATTTCGGGATTCTCGATTATGTAGAGATTCTCGAAAATTTCGGGATTCTCGAGTTTGTCGAGATTCTCGATTATGTAGAGATTCTCGAAAATTTCGGGATTCTCGATTATGTAGAGATTCTCGAAAATTGCGGGATTCTCGATATTGTCGAGATTCTCGATTACGTAGAGCTTTTCGAAAATTTCGGGATTCTGGATTATGTAGAGAAAATTTCGGGATTCTCGATTTTCTCGAGATTCTCGAAGGTTTCGGGATTCTCGATTATGTAGAGATTCTCGAAAATTTCGGGATTCTCGAGTTTGTCGAGATTCTCGATTATGTAGAGATTCTCGATTATGTAGAGATTCTCGATTATGTAGAGATTCTCGAAAATTTCGGGATTCTCGATATTGTCGAGATTCTCGATTACGTAGAGCTTTTCGAAAATTTCGGGATTCTGGATTATGTAGAGAAAATTTCGGGATTCTCGATTTTCTCGAGATTCTCGAAGGTTTCGGGATTCTCGATTATCTAGAGATTCTCGAAAATCTCGAGATTCTCGATTATTTAAAGATTCTCGAAAATGTCGGGATTCTCGATTATGTAGAGATTCTCGAAAATTTCGGGATTCTCGATTATGTAGAGATTCTCGAAAATTTCGGGATTCTCGATTTTCTCGAGATTCTCGAAAGTCTGGAAAGGAAGAAAAAAGAAGATTGAATGAATAAATTTTATAATGTGGTTTTCGTAAATCTCATACCGCGATCGATTTTGAAGCGAGTCTCATGACGGTAATCGAGTACTGAACACGCTAAACTTTTCGAGAATCCCGAGACTTTTGAGAATCTCGAAACCTTCGAGAATCTCGTCATAATCGAGAATTCCGAAATTTTCGAAAACCCGACCCGTCTCGTGTCGATGTCTTCCCGACCCGTCTCGACCATCGAGATCCATACATTTTCGGGTTCTCGCACACCCCTAATAATTACCTTTTGCGTCATTCAAAAATCCCAGTGAATAGAATCGAGCAAAAATAGAGAAGCACCGTATCAGAAGGGTCAAAGAAAAATCAACCAACTTTTGATCATTGAGGTACATTTTTTAATTAAGTTTTCCTTCATCCATAATTGGATTAAAAAAAGATCAAGCAGTTTGTAAGCTAGGAAGCTAATTTAAATGAGGCCGTTACGAGGAGAGTTTCGCAAGGTTTTGCACTTTGAAAAATGCATTGGGCGATCGTCGATTGTATCGAATTCGCGAAATTCCGTGTTCCGGCGGACGACACAATATTTACTCTACACAGCGGGTGGCTGGGTTTGTTTCTCCGCAGGCTGCAGCCGAGCTAGCGCGGATAAATTTACGCGAACTAGCGCGATGCGGCTGCACAATATGCAAATACGTTTACACCCGAGAGAGATTTATCGCCGAAGCAACGCGGGAACCGTTTGCTGGCGGCTCGTTCGCTCGTCCCGGCGAAATTAGTCGGTTGTTTTCAGACGCCGCACGCCCGAAACCGAGTTTTCCGCGCGAATTTAGCCGCAGCGACGCGGAAACACGAGGCTAAACTGTGCAAACACCGCCGCGCGAATCGACAAGCTGTTTGGACGGAAGTCGCTCTTAGAACCACTGACAAGCCTAATAATCTTGGTGTACCTATCCCAAATACACCTAATGTGTCATTTTAGTGACTCATAAATATCTCCTAATTTTTAGAACAACTGAGAAACATCATAATCTTGATACACCTACTTAAAGTAGTTTTTACTTGTTGCTTTGATGATCATCGTGAAAAATCTACTATTAGGTTGTTGTATATGAAAGGTCCGACTTTTAACAGTAAAACTAAACAAATGCAACTTCTTTTTTAAAATGAACTTATTCGTCAAAGTAAGCATCATTGTGTCCGACGTATTCTGTCAATTTCAAGTTTCTTGATTGTATAACTGTAAAAATAGAATTTTTTGGTCATTTAAGTTCTTCATTACCAAGATGGTTACCTCCATCTTGTAGTTCCTTTTACCATCAACGATTAGTACGTTAATTAATCACCACATTTTGACCAAAACTCGCACAATGCAATCGTCAATATGTTATTTTTTCACACATGTACAAGGAAGACATGACAGTCGCATTGATTGAAGTCAAAATATACTTTATTTAAAAGTAAAATTAGACATCCACATTAAAATTGGGTATGGGATATTAAGGATTAGTTTTATACCTCAAAGTTTCATATAATAACACTGTAGAGTGTAATAGCAATTTCTTGATCAAAACGTTTCGTAAGATTTGCCCTTCTAATATTTACCCTTCTGATCGAGTAACTTTTCAGCAATGAACATTTTGGAAGACGTAACGGGAGACAAATAGAGTTGAAATTGCCAAAATTTTGCTACCATCAAGGTAAATACTGTTTATATAAACAGTATCACACAATAAAGTGAAAGAATTATTCGTTGAAGTAAGAAGAGATTGAGGAAGAACATTTTTGACAAAGGTTGACTGCTTGCAACAGCAAACGTGAACGACGGAATGATTCCTCATTCCCAATCAAACAATGAAACAAATAGGAAACACGCATTTAATTAAATGAAGTAATAAATCAATAAATCACCATTCAAAGAGTAATATATTTTTCATGTTCTATCACTATCACGCCAATAAGATTTGTTACTTCAAGTGATTACTTACAGATTTCTACAGATGATTAAAAGCTCTATCATTTGTTTTTGTTCTTTGCGAAAGAGTTTGCGCGCGAATTCGTTGCGGATCTCGCCGACTCCAAAGCTTAAAATAATAGGATGTGGTTGCTAGGCGTATCCAGGATCTGGTGAATCCTCGGTAGCTATCTAAAATACCTAAAAGAATAATTCCTCCCTTTTTACCGCCTCTGTTTCTCTTTTTCTGATCGGGCGTAGTCGTTTGCAGAAAATCAATTCGCTACCGGCGAGCCGTTCAAAGCATTCCTCGTCGAGTTGAACGAATGCAGCGTCGTTTTCTCGTCGTCCTGGAGAAATTAAAATACTCCGCCAGCCTTAATAACAGCGAACAGATACTCCCGCAGAATATCCAATAATCAGATTAAGTTCCGAGGCACGAACTACTCGGCTCTCCTCATCTCTCCCCCCCCCCCCCCCCCCTCTCTTTCTCGATGCAGATCGGTTAACGACGCACAGTGGGGTATTCGCACCTCAAAGTCGGACATTAGTGAATTTCAAAAATTTTGAGTGAGTCGCAAAGCTTTTAGTGTTAAAGGTAGATGAATGTCTGAGGAACAATACATCAGTATTATTTTTTAAATTTGTGCACTCACAAGGCAGTATAGACCATCGAAAATTAAGAGATTTTATACACGCTTTATAGTCTTAACCACTGTCTGAAACAGCGTTCGCTTATTCGTGATTCTCAAGTAGTATATTGTTGTCGTTTTCAAGGTCTTTTGAAGGTCATCGGTGTTTAAACGCAAGGGATAGTTATCATTACTTTAAACTGCATCCTTTCAATGACAACTAGACTGTGTATTTCATGCATTTATGACAAAAATGAGTGTGTGGAATCGAAAACAATAAAAATATTAAAAGAATATAACAATATTGATACAACATTTCCATTTCATTAAAATTGTTACAGGAAGAATGACATTTCTGCATGTTTACAGATTTTCACAATCAATGCAGACATTTTTTATTTTCTATAGAGATCGACAGTCTAATGACAACAATTAAAACTTTTGTTCGATGGATAGTGATAGTGATAAGATTTTTATTAGACAGTCCTACTCTTTCATCCTCCTGCACATTTTGTTAAAATCGAAGAGGGAGTAACAAGTCACTTTTCATTTTAAAAAAATGCACGTCTCTCATATTTTTGCACAAAAATGTGCAAAAATTTTATTAAAATCGAAGAGGTAGTAACAAGTCACTTTTCATTTTTAAAAAATACACGTCTCTCATATTTTTGCACAAAAATGTGCAAAAATTTTATTAAAAACGAAGAGGGAGTCTGAATTAACTTTTCATCTAAAGGAAATGTTTCTCACAACTAGATACAAAAACGTGCAAAAGTTTTATCAAAATCGAAGAGGGAGTAGCTCTTCAACTAAAGAAAATACGCCTCTCATATCTAGAAAGAAAAACGTGCAAAAATCTGATTAAAATGGATGAGGGAACGGGATGTAACTATCTATATAAAAAGAAGGGATGTTCGCGGTGTTATCGCGGTCGGATTCGCGCGTTGTTCGCGAATCGTTCTGCAATTCGTATCGGATTCCGCGAGAGAGAGAGAGAGAGAGAGAGAGAGAGAGAGAGAGAGAGAGACGCGTCGAAACGCACCGTTGAAATGCTGACGAACGGCCTATGGGGAGAGAGCATCGAAGACTAGCGTTGACCGGGCCACTAATGACAGGTTAACGAGCGGTCGGAATGCCGCGCTCGTTAAACACGTTGAAAATGTATTAAAGAAACAGGACGGAGAGAGGAGAAATAGAGACGAAAGAAAAAAAAAACGAGCACATCGCGCGCAAATCCGACGCCATTAAAGCGCGACGCGAACTTTTCCACGATTTTCAAGATCAGGATCGCGGGCGAAGAGCCGAGCGCTTGGCACGTGCCAAGCGGAAAAAACGCGCACGCCACTCTATGAATTCTAATTAGTGGCTGGAATTTTCTCGTTTCACGCTCTAAACTGCAATCTTTCCACCCTTATAGTTCTCCTTTCGGTACTCCGAATATCTAAATACTGCGCCACCGTACAGAGCGTTCCATCAACTATGCCCATCAATTTGAATACATAATGCCCTAAACGTGGATCAAAATAGTAAATTACTTCATTGAAATGATGATTTTGCTAATGCAATACGTTCTCTATGCGGATCTGTGTGTTACATATTTAAATCCTGAAATTTTCAGCCCAAGGTCATTTCAAGGTTGAAAATCAGAAAATACATTGTTTCACACTAGAACATTAAAATTGATGAGTTTGTTACTGTTTCATAAGATTCAGATATACGACTAAGACTTTATTTTTATTTTGGCGTTTTTGTTAAAATTTGTGACCGAATTAATTCGTTCAATATTTTCCAAAAGTAGTGGCTTTAAGGTTCATGAAATATAAAATAATTAGTGTCCTGAAAGGTCCAGAGCAATATTCTACAATTTTAGGGTCCCTCGTAGAAATTGCAATTCGATTTGAAGTATTTAGGTGATCGAAAGGATCATCCTACAATCTTGGTGATCCTTGTAGAATTCACAATTCTCTTGTAAATCTCTAAAGGATCCAAAAAATCGTTCTTCATTCCATATTTTCCCTTCACTATAAAATAAACATTCTCTCTTAATTCGCCACAACTGTCTACGATAAAGAACAATTTGGGCTAAAAAAGAAAACAAGATGGAACACCCTGTACATTCGAAGAACATACACAAACACTACTTAATCCCAACACAATTGCCAATATACATCATAAAAGCGACATTTAGCATCTCTCTCGCGGGTCTTTGGTCCTAACCATTCATAATAACTAGACCACGGATTTGATGCATTGATGAGAAAAATAATTGGCTGCAATTTTCGATGAGAGTATTTCGATACATTATTTTCAATCTACCTAAAATTATTAAAGAAGCATAGAAACGATGCTCCAGTTTCTTGCAACAGATACATACCATTTTCATTTTGCACAAAGATCCGCGATCTAATAGTACCCTAGACAATCAATTCCCAGCGAACCCACAAACCAAATTAAAAACCTCAGGAGCTAATCAAGAACCATCATAATCAGGTTACAATAAAAATCTGCCTCGGTTCAACCGTCAAATCCACAATATCGCGACACGTGCTTCAGTGTGAACAACACTAAATCCTCAAACAAGACGATTGAAGACTCCCTGTACATATCTCTGAAAGTCTCCAATCTGGGATCGAATACCAGATCAGTCAAGCCCGAGGATCTATGAGGAGGACCATGATGAGGGATCCCATGGTGCGCAAGGATTAAGGGGAAGCACTGAGACAACGTGGCGGGCTTCACGGTGGCCGTGAGCAATGGCTCCACGGAGCCGGCGTATTATGTGGACCGGCTGCACCGGCAGAGAGTGCAGCTGCAACACCAACAACACTGTCAACAACCGTCCAGATTCCCTGCACAGCCGAGCCACGTCCCAGTCTCTGGCAAAGAGATCCTGGAGGCGCCTCGTAGGCACGATCTCGTCTATGTGCACTGCGCCACCACCGAAGACGAGGACGCCGAAGAGGAGGAAGAGGAGCCGAAGAGGTTAACCAGATCCAGGTCGTGGCTCTGCTGCCCCGGCGATCACAGCTCCGATAAAACCGTCCCTATACAGGTTGAAGCTAGTCACAAACATCAGGAGTCTGTAAGTCCTGGTCATTTGATATTACTTCTTTTTGGCAGCCGTTCCCGATTGAACCTGTGCCAGAAACCCATCAGGAATTATTTATGATCGTAGTACATGCAAAATTAGGAGGGGTTTAAGTCATCACTTTGATGATTTCGGATTTCTTTTGAAAGTACGATCCTTTTAGTTGCACTATCTTGGGACGACTTTGTGAAGATGAATTCTGAGTGGTTTTGAATTTTTGTTTCGGGATCCGGTTGTCTGATTGAGATTAATCGTTTTTTCGATTATTCTAGAATCTTTAGTCTAGCGCAACATATTCTTTTTCTTAAAGAAAATTCATTTTGTGTTTGTTTATTAAATATAGAGGTTCCACTTCTGCAAGCTCTTTGTCTGCTTTCTAGGGAACGTGATGTGGTGATGAATTTTTGCTGCGGAAACTATTTGCTAGATTTGAATCTTTTTCTGTCTTATTCTAGAAGGTTTGATTTACCATAATGTATTTTTATCTTCAGTAAACAAATGAATTTTCTAGTATCAATAATTATAAATCAGTCCCTTGCAGTTTTGAGGTTCTTGAAGTTCACATCCAATAAAATTAAAAAATTATGTAAAAGTGTTCTATATATGTGTCTTAAATGTTCTCATTTATACATACAGTGTGTAAATTGTATATACTCGATGATACCAATCTTTTTTTACTAAAAAATTGACATTTATCCAACAGAACGATAGGGGCGATCGAAGCGTATTAAATAGAGCTCCGGGATCTCGATTTTCGACAGCAATTAAAACACAATTCGGGAGTCGAGCCACCTCATTAACCTACTCGGCCAGCTCCAATCAAACTTAACGAGCAACCTGTGCAAGTGAACGAGACCCCTCCGATCGTTCTACTCTTGTTATCAAGAGAAAGCGATAGACACTTAACGGTGTCGTAAATTGAGCCCTCCTCGCCACTATTATTATTATCACAGTAAATCTCAGCAATTTACGATGAACGTAAATCATACTCTAAAAGGTTTCTATATTTATAAATACTGTCAGCGATCAACAAAGGGATCGTGTGATTAGCGACTCCCACGCTGCTATTATGCGTTCGATAAACGTTCTCGGTAGAAAGTCGATTAACGTTGAAGTCTCCGAGGAGGAAACTGTCGAGAACGTCCCGTTAGTAACTGTGTCCGTTTATAGTGATATTTTCTATAACGAACTTTATGTACCAAGCTGTTTTTGACACGGGGGCGTTTCCAGCTCCATTAACAAATATTTAAAAATCAACCGTTTTCTCGCTTGCGACAGCGACAGAATTATTTTCTTGCACTTCAGCTATCGAAATCAAAATCCCGTGGATTCTGCACGTTCTCGGTAGAAAGTCGATTAACGTTAAAGCCTCCGAGGAGGAAACTGTCGAGAACGTCCCGTTAGTAACTGTGTCCGTTTATAGTGATATTTTCTATAACGAACTTTATGTACCAAGCTGTTTTTGACACGGGGGCGTTCCCAGCTCCATTAACAAATATTTAAAAATCAACCGTTTTTTCGCTTGCGACAGCGACAGAATTATCTTCTTGCACTTCAGCTATCGAAATCAAAATCCCGTGGATTCTGCACGTTCTCGGTAGAAAGTCGATTAACGTTAAAGCCTCCGAGGAGGAAACTGTCGAGAACGTCCCGTTAGTAACTGTGTCCGTTTATAGTGATATTTTCTATAACGAACTTTATGTACCAAGCTGTTTTTGACACGGGGGCGTTCCCAGCTCCATTAACAAATATTTAAAAATCAACCGTTTTTTCGCTTGCGACAGCGACAGAATTATCTTCTTGCACTTCAGCTATCGAAATCAAAATCCCGTGGATTCTGCACGTTCTCGGTAGAAAGTCGATTAACGTTAAAGCCTCCGAGGAGGAAACTGTCGAGAACGTTGTGTTAGTAACTGTGTCCGTTTATAGTGATATTTTTTATAATGAACTTTATGTACCAAGCTGTTTTCGAGAAGGTGTCGTTTCCAGCTCCATTGACAAATATGTAAAAATCAACTGTTTTCTAGCTTGCGACAGCGACAGAATTATTTTCTTGCACTTCAGCTATCGAAATCAAAATCCCGTGGATTCTGCACGTTCTCGGTAGAAAGTCGATTAACGTTAAAGCCTCCGAGGAGGAAACTGTCAAGAACGTTGCGTTAGTAACTGTCTCCGTTTATAGTGATATTTTCTATAATGAAATTTATGTACCAAGCTGCTTTTGACAAGGTGTGGTTACCATCTCCATTAACAAATATTTAAAAATCAACCGTTTTCTCGACAGCTTTTCTTGCGACAGCGACAAAATTATTTTCTTGTACTTTAGCTATCGAAATTAAAATAGCGTGGCTTTTACACAGACTTTCCTGAGACTGTACAATGTTTTGAACTCTGAAGGATCAAATATTATTCTAACCAATCAGATTAGCCGCAGCTCACCGCAACAGTTCCGAATACACTCTATGCTGGAACATTTCGCGATCCATGCTCTCGTAGTTTGTTGCAGGATCACACGGTGCAACGAACGTGTCCCGTTTCCCGGCGTCGCGCGTCGGATCGATCCCCGCCCACGGGAGATTGCAGTTCGCCTCTCTGTCCAGACGTTTCCGCGAATTTCCCGGGACGGGGCAATTTTCACGTTTATCCCGGCATCGATTAGGCCGTGCCTGGCCGAAGGAGGCCGGGGTGAGGGCCGTGTTAACGAAACAGAGGCGGCGAGTCCCGACACCCGATAATGGAGTTTCGTAATTTTTGCCGCTGTCGTATTCGATTCGAGTACGATGCCAGCGACGGATCGAGAGAGAAGAGAGAGAGAGAGGAGGGATGTTGTCTTTCTCAGCAACAGGACAATGTTTTCTGTCCTTCCGGTGGCCTCCGCAATTCCCCGCCGTCCATATTCATCCGGGAGCGTCTCGTTCATTTTTTATCCTGCTCGTCTTCTCCGCTCGCCACGTTCGTAGATTATCTTTCTCTCATTCCTGGCTCCCCCGCTTTCCCAAGCGTCTCTCTTCTCTCACTCTCTCCTTGTTTCTCTCGTCCATCCCCGTCTGTCTGTCGGAAGCTTATACAGAATCGACTGCTACCCTTTAAACTTTAATCCGTCGGAGACAGAGGCGGCGCGATGCGATGGCCGACCAATCGGACGATCGATTTCACCGACGGTATTTCCGGATAAACTTCTCTCTTCCCCCATCCCACCGAAAACTCGCCGAGATAATTTCGTTTGGCCTTATCCGACACCTCCAACCGCCATAGTCTGCCTCCGGGATACGCGTTTCTCGCGAACGATGTCTGAACGATCCACCCCACTCTTCCCCCCTCCCAGAACTGTACGGCTGTCATTACCGATCGCTTCGCCTCGTCGGATGTCTCGTTAGCGACGTTTTAGACGGCCACGACGAATCAATTCTCGACGTCTACAGAGATACTGCTGCTACGTCGCGGATCAGTTCCGACCAGAATATGCGCATTCGCAACAGTTACTCTCTGATAGTTCTCGACGGGGGAAAAAAGACGAGGAGAGTAACCGGTCTCCTTGGGCTCTCGAGGTCTACGCGATCTTGGCGGATCCCCTTCTCTCGGGGGGATCCGAGGAATCGTCGCTGAGCTTTCGAATTCGCGAAACGTCTCCAGGGTTCTTTGTATTCCGAGATCCTGAGGGATCTTGGCAAGTTCCGTGGCATGGATAGATCCGGGCTGCTCTTTTACAGGTCCCGAGAGGTGCAGAAACCGTCCTAGAACTGTGATAGTAGATGCATCAGACGGAGGATCTTCATAGATTTATAAACTATCCCAGGGATCCTTTCGATTACTTGTACGGAGTCCAAGATGTCTGCGGTATTCTTTCACAAATCCAAAACTTGGTGTGTGCTTAGACCACACGGCTGAAGTGAAACTTCTTTCTTTAATTTTTTTTCGAATTTTAATTAACACTTTATGACATTTAATTTTCTATGATTCTATTATTGAAACAATTGGCTTGTGATAGCTAAAATATGATATAAATATTTTTGAATCAATTTTGTCTAAATGTCTTGCAAATACTACATCGAGAGTTGTTCCTGATCTTGTTATTGCTTCATTAGGATCATTTACCATTTCCAATCTTAATTTACTACTAAAAAATTCTATTAATAATTTTGATTGTTCCGATGCAAAGTTCAGGTTGAAATCTCCACTTAGCATCATCGGAATTTTATCATAATCGTTATTAAGCAATGCCGAATCCTCAACCGTATATGCTAATAGAATAGAATTTCGTTTCATCGTTTCATCGCCAGATCGATTTTACTCCGACCACGTCCAGGTTTTACGTCTAACGCGTCGAGATTTTACTAAATCGATTCATCGTTTCATCGTTGCAGCGTTGCACCGTTTCATCGCCAGATCGGCTTTGCGCCTACCGCGTCGAAATTTTATTAAATCGATTCATCGTTTCAGCGTTTCACCGTTTCATCGCCAGATCGGTTTTACGCCTACCGCGTCGAGGTTTTACTAAATCGTTTCATCGTTTCACCGTTTCATCGCCAGATTGGTTTTACTCCTACCGCGTCGAGGTTTTGCGCCTAAAGCGCCTAAAGAAGTTTCACTTCAAAAAAATCAGGGAACGTCTTACAGTTTGGGAGGAGATCCAAGCAATCTACCTGAAATTTCAAAGATCTATAAGAGGTTCAAAAGATTATTTTGAAGCTTCGAAGGTCTGTAAACATTCTAAAGGATCATCTTGACGCTTCGGAGGTTCACAAGAGATCAAAGGGATCATGCTGAAGCGTCGAAAGCCCCTATGGAAAGTAAGAGATTCATGTTACTCTTCCACGGATTTCTAAAAGATTCAAAAGAACATCTTGAATCTTTGGAAATCCCTATAGATAATCAAAAATTCCTAGGAGGTTCTAAAATGATTCTAAAGGATCCTCCTACAATCTCAAAGATTCTTGTAGAATCCAGTGCGCTAGATCCTTCCTTATAGAACCCTAGAAAGTCTCTAGAAGACCTAAGAAAATGCTAAACATCCCCAAAATCCTCGGTATCTTTCAAGAAGAGATCCATGTTACTCTTCCAAAGATTCCTAAAAAATTTGAGGCACCATTCCGAATTTTTAAAGATCCTTATACAAAATCAAAGAATCTCGGCAGATCCTGAAACGAATTTAGCCCTTTGCAGACGCGTGTCTGTCGATAGCCGCCCAAGCAATTTTATCGTTCTGCGACTGCAAAATAATTTTTATAGAAATTATTACTCTCAAAAAATATGAAATAAATTTTTACTGAACACAATCCGTTTCCCTTCATTTAATTCATACACTTAACTCTTCAGTATGCAATTTTGTTTCACAAGGAAAATTTAATCCAGACACATCAAGAAGTACGCAAAAAATAATTCCCGTCCGCTAAGGGTTAAAGGATCCACCTAAAACTTGCAGAATCTACGGAAGTCGCCAAGAGTTCCAAGAAAATCCTAAAAATCCTTCATATCCAAAGCAATCCTTCGAGAGCCCCTGAAAGATCCTAGAAGCCTCCATGTCTGGAGTCATTGAACTCTCAAAGAAAATTGTTCGGCGTCCCCTGAACGCTTCTAACATTGATTCAGTGCTGCACCGAGGAGCAAAGAACCCCGCGGCCCTGGGTCCCTGGAACAGACTACGAAAATTCGATCCCGTCCCGGCATTAATTATGCGTGTCGTGTGCGTCGCTCCTCCAGAAGAAGCATACTAAAGGCACAGTGCATTTTACGGGCCGCGTTCTCTCGCTCGTAGCGGGCTAAACGTGTCCGTGGGTTACTCTTTTGTCCCAGGGGCTCACAAAAGGACCGTTTGAAACGGTGTGCACTCGCCCCTTGGCCCGGTTCGTCTTCGTTGAACGCGATCCCCTGGATCAAAACGGGCCGAGGGATGCTCATCCCTCGCAACCACCACCGCGGGACAAAGGGGAAGAAAAAGGGTCACGGCAGACTGGTCAAGGAATTTGCGTTCTTGAAAGGGATAACCACTTGACCCCTTTAACGGATTACCGAGCCGACACCCATCCTCATCGAGAGCGATCTCCTTGGAGACTATGGACCATCAGTGATCTTATTAGCCCTCGCGACACTGGAGAAGACTGTACCAGGTCTGAGGAGAACCTTTGTACCTTCATGGGCCACTTCAAAGACACCTACCGGTGGCTGGGTTATCAATTTTTCAATTTTTCTACGCTTCAACCCCTTAGCATACGAATTAACCCCTTGCCCTACAACAGGCATGTCCAGAAGTAGCTCACTTGGAGGCAAATTCGAGGGAGACGCCTAGTTCTTCCGCCCGCGCGTCTCGCTCCCCGTGGCGGCCGTAGTCCCCCGAGCTCCTCAGACCCGTGCCTACCGCTTGCAGTGTGTACCGCGTGTGGCGCGTTGGGACGACTCCACTGATGGTATATGGTCTCAGTTTTTTCGCGCATGCGCGACTAAATGCAGGAACGTACCGTGCGTCTTATGTTTGTGGGGAAAATAGAGGAGAACTGTTATGGGCAGGAAACCAGACAGAAGAGTGCAAGACGAAACGACCGTACTTCGAAATTTTGGTAAGTTAATGTTAATATATTCGATTTCATAATGGCAACTAGTATTGGAGAAGGAGCTACTTGTCAATTCATATTTGAAAATCGATAAAAAATCTGCGAAACTATGCGGGGTGACTAAGGTACCCCATTTTAGCCCAATTTTGTACTTTACTGACGCTAAAATCGTCGCGCATGCGCGAGAAAACCGAAACCATATACCATCACTGGGCGACTCTGAGGAGCTCGGAGGACTATGGCCGCCACGGGGAACGAGACGCGCGGGCGGGAGAAGTAGGCGTCTCCCTCGATTTTGCCTCCAAGTGAGCTACTTCCGGGCATGCCTGCCCTACAACAACGAGTGCAACTCGTGGTAAGAAATTTGGGCCTGTTGGTGCGGTTGTGTCCGCAGGAGGCAGGGAGCAAACCGCGTGCGAATTGCGCCACCTGGCAATAGCGAGTAGGATTAGCGAGTCGCTTACTAGACGTAGAACTGTGCACACGTCCCGGCGTCACTGTATATTTTATATTATAGCATTGAAACTTAACGAGTGAAAATATAGCGAGTAATAACGAACTCTCTGTTTCAATTCATTTGCCCACATACGCAACAGGGCCAAAAACAATAAGGACGAGCCTGACTCGTACTTGGCTCGGACCAAACGTAAACAACACGAGCCTGGCTCGTTGTACTTCGTTCGTGACAAACGTAAACAACACTAACACGAAGATTACTAATTTTCTACGAGTTTTCTCAAAATATCATTAATTTAAATTAAGTATTAATTTACAAATTGTTACTGATACATGATCCACTTCCAAATTATAAATCATTTTTGTTCACCGATGAATCGATCATAATTACTTCCCAGACATCTTAAAAGTATTGTGCCCAAACGTGTTTATTATTTCACAATTCTTTTCGTTGCGCCGAAATATACACGTCATAAGACGCATACATTTTGCGCAAGTTCGAGCACACGGCTAAACAGCTAAATGGCTCGACGCGTGACAAGAGGTTAAGGAAAATTCGATAGGACCGAAGGTGCCATTTATTATTTAACTTATTGTCCTTGTGAGATTGACGAAGAACAAATCGTTAATAATTACAACTGTCCTGTTCATTCTAATAATCTAATAAAATCTTCATTTGCAAAAAATCGGTAGTAATTCGTTTCCGCAGCCGATAGTTGGAAAACCTCCAGAGGTGAAGACTCATTAGGAAGATTCGATGAAGTCATTAAATAATCAAGCGCGCGATCACGGCCTCTTCCGTTGTAGACAAGTATGGCAGCCTTCCAATTACCTTCTACTCGATTATTTGCCCGCGGGCATTGTCTGAAAGCTTCGCCGAGCTGCTTCGCGATGCTTTTGCCATGCGAAATTCCGCGCCCCATCGGATATCGCGCCCTTTGAGCGTTACCAACGGGATCCGCGTTTATGCATTATTCAACGGGCCGCGGTCTAACTACTAATTTTATCGGCCACGCTACCAAAGTACTTTTTACCATTCAAAGGGCTCGGTTTTTTGCGCGGAAAACGCAACCGGACGACGACGACGACGTTGGTTACGCGATTGACTTTCATGTTCCACCTCTGTGAATGAAACTTTTTTCGCCCGGTACCTGTTCGATCGCGACTGCTCGTGGAATACACTGGCAGATGTTGTTTCGCAACTTTGTCGCGATCGAATTCTGTCGTGGAGCAAGCATGGTTGCCTCTTGAACAGCCCAGTGTTGAATATCAATGGTTCAGGAACAGAATTCCAGTTTTGAGCATGCCATCAGTCGAGGTTAATTATTTATGGCTTGTTGGTACTTGGTAACATTTCTAAAAAATATGTTTTGATCATAGTGATTTATTAGACTGCTTATGGGTATACGAAATTATGCAGTGAATTTTGAAACAGTGGAAAAATTAAAAGAATTTAAAAATATCGATGTATTTTTACCATCTTATTGAAGTCATTAAAGAAAGAATGAAATTTCTATTTGGTTACTGTTTCTTAGAATTGCTGTAAATCAGCCAGTTCCAACCAGTAGCTCCGGAGCTATTCGAGGCACCTTCTCCGCTTAGGTTCTTCCCCCACTCTTAGACTTAATCGTTATAATGTATATTAGTGGGAAGCTCCCACGATGAGAGCTACGCTGCGCGCGCAGCACTCACTAACTCTACGGCCGTACGTAGTAGTGGGAAGAGGTTCGATGGTGGGGACCTTGGAGTTCTCGGAGGGGAATACGTTGGAACTTCCTGCTGTAGATCATCCCTAATCTTTAACACATTAACTGCCACACATGAATATCGGAAAATTTTTCTCATAGAGATTACCAATCCTTTTGCACCCTAAATATCCTATCAATATTTATTCTGTTGGAATATGTCACCATAAAAATTAATTTTGTATTTCTGATCGAAAAATAGTGACATTTGTACGCGATCGACATGGCAGTAAACGTATTAAGCAATTTTAAAATATTGTACAGGGTCCAGCTGAATTTTAAGCAGCTCCATTTCATTTTGAATGCATTCGATTCGCTGACCAATGGAAAACAATTTCATGTAGTTCTTATATTTTCTTTTGGAACTTGTCCGTGTAATTATTGGTTTAGTACCCATTATTTTATAGCAATTAAAAATTCTGACGTGCTTTAAATTGTCGGTGAAACACGGAAAACGTCGTCATCCGTTGGTAACCTGTCGAGTTCAAGATTTTACCGATAAGAATAGACAAGACTGTTTTTCTTTCCACGAAGTCACGATACTTCGGAGCAATTATGCTTCGTGTTTCGATAGAATCACGATGAAACGTGTATCGCTCTTCGGGAACAAAGAGCTTCCTTTAGCCTAACAGTCGGGACAATCGACAGGACGATGCAAGATTAACGCGTGGGAACAGATTTGGTATCTGGCGATTGTGTAACGGCCTCTTCAAAATTAATTATTATATTTCTGATTTCAGCACAGAAATATTGAAGTTCCTAAGAAAATCAAAAGTCCTCTCAAAACATTTCAGACATTTTTATAAGGATATGATAAACATATGAAATCGACAGGTTTCTTAAAATTCTTCTAAGAATGGCGAAAATTAATTATTAGGTGTACAAATACGTTCAGTGCCTTTATATATATTCAACTGCAATTATGTTTCAAATTCAAATTTCTGCCATATTCGTAACAATATGATGAAAAGCCATCAAACTTATTTGTACACCCAATATTTCACTGCAGCCACATAACAGTCTTCCCAAAGAAACTAAAAATCACTCAAAAACATTTTTAATATATAACAAAACAACATGAAAACGACGTATTTATAAAAATTATTCATAAAAGACATCAGTCACAATCAACAAGATATTTCACAGGAACACAATCTTGCAACATCTTCTACGATAATCAACTAAACCAAAATGCCGGGGTTATGGCTGAAGATTCGCAAAAAGTCTCTCACCTACCACTTTAAAAAATTCAAAAAAATTCTCCCGACACCTCGCAGACATAAAAAGAGCTGTTAACTCCCGACAGAGCCCTCAACGCGTCGGCAACGCTCCTCAAAATCGCGTGAAAAGATCAGCGTCTCTGAAAAAGCGGGTAAAATGCGGGTCCTTGGCGATTCTTTATCCGACTTCCGGTTGATCCAGTTCCTCGCGTTCTCTGCAAGCGGGAAAGCGTTCTGATTACCGTATTTTCGAGAGTCCAAGAAGCTCTTTGTGAAGCGGCGGCGCTCGTTGAGGAGCGTTCCCTCGAATTCCGCGGTGAAAAGCGTGAACAGCGGGCGGTAATGCAAGCAAAAGCCGTGTTTCTCTCCTCTCGTCTCTCCTTTCAGAGAGACACGCGACCTACTCGTCGCGCTACTTCGTGGCAAGTTGCGAATTTCGTTCGCAAGGTGAAAGGAAAAATTGCGAGAAGAGGATCCAGCACGGCTGGCCAACAGGTGCCCCGCGGCTCTTCCCCGTCGGCAGGATTGCAGTTGTGGATGCAAACAGACGTGACGAATTCCAAGACAAACACACCAGAACCGTCGGAGCTTGCGAAACTTCCGACGGTCCCTGGAAAAAACGTTTGCACACCCGGAAAAAGCGACTGCACTTGCTTGCAAACCGATTAACCCACCTGCTCTGTTGCTTAGAGCCGACCATAGTCTTCTGCGAGGCTTTTGTTGGAGTTCTGCATTGTTACCCAGAGTCGTTCGAGTGGTAAAGTCGATTCGTAACACTGATTGTTTAGGACAAAAACGATTTAAGTGAACCTTTGTTATTAGATCGCGGTTAGACTACAAAGCTTGTGCGTCGATTAGAATAAACTCATTTTAATAAGTTGAAAATATTATTATGATGTTATTCAATTCTTCTAAAGCTTTCACTGTGGTCTATTGCGACTAATAATTTTTGTTAAAAATGCATCAAATCCGCAGTCTATTCATTACTGATTTCTTCTCTTTGTATTTACGTAAAGGTGAATTGTTTGATTTGCAATTTTCTGAATTGGTTACAATCTGTATGAAAAATCGATGTTCTCCGACGATTTAGATATATATGATATGTTTTCACGATGTGTCACTGTTTTCTTTATTGTGATTTGTCCAATAATCAACTATTTACTTGCATTGCATTGGCAAAGCTTAAAGAACCTTTGGGGTTCGTCTCCATATTTTTAAACAAATTTTAATATGCCATGTAAACTTCATTTTCCGTGGAATGTTGAAAATAAGATGCGGGACTACAAAATAAAAGTTTGAATGGTCTGAATCAATTATTTAGAGCAGGCAGTTCCAACCAGTAGCTCCGGAGCTACTCGAGGCACGTCCCCCGCTTAGGTTCTACCCCCACTCTTGGACTTGGAAGCTCCCACCATAAGAGCCGCGCGGCCCGCGTAGTTCGATGGTGGGGACCTTGCAGTTCTCGGAGGTGAATACGTTGGAACTCCCTCATTTAGAGCCTCATTACTCAGATTCAAGCCAGTAATGCAGTGTAAAAAACATGTTTATTATCTACGCGACGGATAATGTTGCCTGCAGTATTGTTAAAGGTACGTTTCCATTTTAGTGGTCCATAAAATCCTTCATAAAAATAGGAAGAATTAACTGTAGCTAGACCTCGTATAAAAATTGTTCGTTTCAATGGTCACTTGCCAATGTATACGAATAGCTTTCAACAATTTTATCATACACTGTATCGTTGTTGGACACTAAAAGGGTTAATAACCAAGTCCAATAAAATACACGTGGATCAAGGACTTCCACGAATGAGCAAACAATAATAATTTGACCACCCACTGTGAAGAATGAAGTATAGTTGGACCTACGTATCAAAATTGCTTGTTTCAAACCCAACTTGTGCAAGTGGCCGTAGCAATCTGATCTTACATTGCATCGTTGCTGGACACTACAAAATTTAATAACTAAGTCCAATAAAATGCACGTGTACGAAGGACTCGAACCACTGGACAAACTGATAACAAGACAAAAAGAGACATCGAGTGCGGGACTGTCGAGAAAGTCGATGTCCGTCTCCCAGTCACCCTCCCATGTCGTCGGGTGCGCAGCACTTTGCCGCAATTTCCGGTATCGCTTTACAAAGCCACTCGGACGGTCTCGATGCTCCCGCGAAGAGAAACTCGGTCGAATTCTGGGGACGATGGCCCCGGGGAGCATACGCGACCGTCCGGAACGTGAACCGATCCGATTCGAACCGAAGCCGTCCAACCTGTCCCCGGTAATCGTGACGCACGTGAGTCACTGACAAGAATTCGCGAGGCGACGTTGCGCAACGAACACCGACACGTTTCCAGGCTGACGCGATACATCGGCCACGCGAGGACAGATTTGCCATGATTTTTAAGCCCCTGGGCATTCAGAGAACCCGCGGAGTCCTTGATACACCTTTAGCTCCTCGACTATGTGCTCGAGACGTTCTCTAAAATTCTGCGTTGCCAAAAGTTGACGAAACTAATCAAAAGTTAATGTGTAGACTGCAGATCTTTATGCAAAATAAAAATTGTCTGCAAAGATTGCAAGAAATACGAACCAAGTCGAATGTTCTTTCTCTAACAATTTTAATAGATTAAGAATACATTGCCATTCTTAGACTTTTGTAATTATCCAGCCATTTCGAATTTCATCTACCCAATTTTCTCATAAATGCATAGAATCTGCCGTCTACTAATCAAACACCGTGGCGATTTCTAATTATTTAAATTAGATTAAATTCATTTGAATGTATGCAACGATGGTGCGACAGCGTCAACACAGACAGTCTAATTGTCTCGTTATTTCGACAGTAACCGAAAAAACATGTCTATTGTCTCCGACCACCAAAAAAACAATTTCATCAAAACGTCCAGCGATCTCTAATGAGTTTAATTTCTAATTAAGGGTTCGTCGAAATGTTTGTCTACGGTTTTGGATTGGCCAGGTTAGTGGACGTAGTTTAAAGAATAGTAGGTTTATTAGCCAGGTTACAGTCGGTACATTGTCATACGTCGACAGTTAGCATCCTCGTGAGTCGATGGACTATGAAAATGACAAGCGGCTTCTGCGACGTCCACCTGGTTCGGTACTCCGACAATCAGGGTTTCGGTCCGCAGGTTGGTACCGGGTCAGTTCCACAGGTTCCAACGTTGCAACGCGGTGGAGCCATCACGCATTTTCTGTCATCGGGACAAGGTGGTGCATCCTTGCAGCTCTTACCTGGCAGGTGGATGTAGTCGTCGTCCTTTGCCAGTGACATCGATACACAGAGCACAGCCAGGAGGAGCGTCATGCTGAACAGGAGCTTCATTTTGGCTTTCTGGAATCGTTTCGACAGTGTTAGCATCCTTTCAACAATATTGGGATCGTTTCGACAATTTTAGTGTTGAGGCGCAAACATTAGAAACACAAGAGGAGCGTCAAGCTGAGCAGGATCTTCATTTTTGCTTTTTGGAATCGTTTCGACAGTGTTAGCATCCTCTCAACAATATTGGGATGCTTACGACAATTTTAGTATTGAGGCGCAAACATTAGAAATGCAAGAGAAGCGTCAAGCTGAACAGGAACTTTATTTTTGCTTTCTGGAATCGTTTCGACAGTGTTAGCATCCTCTCAACAATATTGGGATGGTTACGACAATTTTAGTATTGAGGCGCAAACATTAGAAACGCAAGAGGAGCGTCAAGCTGAACAGGAACTTTATTTTTGCTTTCTGGAATCGTATCAACAGTGTCAGCATCCTTTCAACAATGTTGGGATCGTTTCGACAATTTTAGTATTGAGGCGCAAACATTAGAAACACAAGAGGAGCGTCAAGTTGTTCAGGTACTTCATTTTGGTTTCTACAATAGTTTCTACATGTAAGGATCGAAGAGCAAGCATTAAGAAATGTTAGCATAAGAAAATGATTAAGGGATAATCATCATGAGATGACTTGCGTGTACTTTACTAAATCTTGTAATTTAAAAGGCTATCAATAATCCTTTTATGAGGCTATCAATACTAACAGAAAAAAGACACAAAGCAACCAACAGGTCAATCAAAGAGAAACCTACGGAACCATAGGCAAGAATCGTCTCTGCCTCAAACAAAAATCCACGATCCGCCATGAAACCAACAGCCGGACGCTTAGATTCCCAAGAAATCTCAAAAAATTTGTTAATTCCCGGTGTAGTAAGACGTCAAACCGCACGCGTGTAATTAACCAGGGAGCCATTTCGAGAAGAGCGCGAGGCAGAGGGTTTTTCATGCTCGTAAATAACTCAATGCATCTTTGTAAGCTCGAGCACGGACGGTGTACGGCGGCGAACGTGTTAAAAGTGTGAAGCACGATGTGTTCGCAAAAAGACGAG
Organism: Sphecodes monilicornis; assembly: GCA_913789915.3. Lineage (NCBI taxonomy): Eukaryota > Metazoa > Arthropoda > Insecta > Hymenoptera > Halictidae > Sphecodes > Sphecodes monilicornis. The sequence continues at coordinate 16,219,972 of OU565295.1, forward strand.
CCTATCTTCCCCGAGAAAGAGAAAGCAAGAGAGGATGGGGAGGAAACGAGATGATGAAGACTGTGTGCGAGGGAGAGAAATGTTGTAGAAGACCCAATGGCGGATGAGGATGGCAAAAACTATCCGAGAAACTAGTTTACCTGTTGTGTCGCTGGGGTAGTTGTGAGGCTGGCAACAAGCGCACGATAGTCTGGTCGTAGCTCGACTGATATCGCGGTAATTACGAGCGGTGATTCTTATACGTGACGCCGTCACGTGGCCCAGGAATCATTAGCGGCTCGTCGTATCGTAACCAGCAACACGCATGACTGCATCACTGCCACCGCGAAGGACACTCTTCGCGGAGAGCACGAGATACGGCTCGTAAACGCCTATTCCGCGACGCCCACGCCGCCAGCGTTTTTCCCTCGCACGCCGAGATCGTTCACGCTCGAAACGGCCCGAATGCGGCGAAATTAATGAGGACCGTCCGGTAATAAGGAGGAAGGACGATCGTCTGCGACCCACGGATCGCTACGACGCGGTGACGATACCGTCGAGAAACTGTCGTTCCTCAGCCACAATTAGAGAAGCCTACAGAAACGACGTCGCATTTCGCGAAGAACGTTCCTCCCAAGCGTAGAGTCTCTTTTCTTACAGCGAAAATCATCCGGGTTTAAAGCTCTCTATTCCTCGAACTGTGCTTGAATTTTCAAATTTCCCGCCTTACTGCAGCGCAAGGCGCAAAACAGACGCTATTCTTGAAAATTGTGCTGTTTAAAAAACATTGCTCCGAGATGTAGAATCGTTTTTTATTTGTCCGAAAACCGTCCAGATGCTGGTTTGAAGGTCCTTATGCCTCGAACTGTGGTTGCATTTTCAAATTTCCCGCCTTACTGCAGCGCAAGGCGCAAAACAGACGCTATTCTTGAAAATTGTGCTGTTTAAAAAACTTTGCTCCGAGATGTAGAATCGTTTTTTATTTGTCCGAAAACCGTGCAGATGCTGGTTTGAAGGTCCTTATGCCTCGAACTGTGCTTGAATTTTCAAATTTCCCGCCTTACTGCAGCGCAAGGCGCAAAACAGACGCTATTCTTGAAAATTGTGCTGTTTAAAAAACATTGCTCCGAGATGTAGAATCGTTTTTTATTTGTCCGAAAACCGTCCAGATGCTGGTTTGAAGGTCCTTATGCCTCGAACTGTGCTTGAATTTTCAAATTTCCAGCCTTACTGCAGCGCAAGGCGCAAAACAGACGCTATTCTTGAAAATTGTGCTGTTTAAAAAACATTGCTCCGAGATGTAGAATCGTTTTTTATTTGTCCGAAAACCGTCCAGATGCTGGTTTGAAGGTCCTTGTGCCTCGAACTGTGTTGGAATTTTCAAATTTCCTGCCTTACTGCAGCAACTGAATAGAAACTGAGCAACCATCTTTAAAAATTATCCTTCTTGGTACTCTCGAGTTGCTCATTAGATTTTTATGATCTTTATACGTCTAGGTTTGGTATGAATAATAAGGTGACCTTTAGTCTGGGAGCGGCTCGTATTGCCCCTTGGGGCATTGCTCGAAGGCAAAAAACGTCGAACAAGTCTCTCAGTGGTGCGAATTTGAAATCGATAGCAACGGAAGGCTGTCTGTGCTGCTCTTTTTAGATAAAGTGCTCCGAGTGGGCGGGTCTACGTTGCTTCCGATTTCGAAGGAGCCGGGCCAATGCTCCTGGGGGCAATTTGTACCCACGTTTGCTCCGGATTGACGTTTTAGGGACGATTAAAGAAGAAAGCGTTGGAAGACTGTCTATCTTGTCTTCTTCGTTTAATGTTCTCTTAGTGGGCGTGGCATTGGTTTGTTCGAAATTCAACGGGGCCGGAGCAATGCCCGCGAAGGGCAATCAGTGTGCATGTTTGCTATAAATTGACTGTTTAGGAAAGATTAGTGCAGAAAATTAATGGACGAGTGTCATCTTGTTTGTTAGTATTACATGAAGTAAAAAGGATAATATTCTCGGAACCAAAATCAGAATTTGCTAATTAATATACCGAGGTGCTCGAGGGAACAATCTCAGCTATTTATAGTTTCATAGCCACGCCAAGATTGCCGAGACAGGGTTAAATGGATTAATGGATAAGGATTCCCGGTTCCCCGTCAGGATATCCATTCTACCTCTCGTGTCTTCAATTATAAATGTTCTTCGACTTCTTCGTCTCAGCGACGCTAATTGACGGACGCATGCAAGGACGATTTTTCCCGCGCAGCGATATTAACATGCCTCCGATTAGAATCCTTTGAACGTAACATTTGGGACCGATCAGACATTGTAACTGCGTGATTATCGTTCCGCAAAACCTGGAACGACAATCTTCCTCGGACGCCATCTTTAAATGCTTCACCTTGCTTGCACGAACGCACGGTCATTTTCATCTGCGGTACGTGATCTATTATTTTAAGTGATTCTGTAGACATTATCTTGCCACAAAGAGTGCTAAAATGCAATTCGACAATTTTCGTGTAATTTTCGTGCAATTTTCACTTTAATTTCTATTTTAAATATGTTCTAAAAAAATAGCTCATGCTTCTCGGGACTTAAAAAATTGCAAATAAAATTCATTTGTTATTCAAATAACAACGAATGTTACTTAAGATTTTTATATGACGTTTAGATCTCTGAGAAGAATGGTTCCAATGCAGAGAACGCTAAAATACCACGGTTGGTTGACAATTTTTGAGAATTACTTGGAATTCACTCGTGTTAAATGCATAATAGTAAAATGCGAAGAATAATTCTCCTTAGAATTTTTAGATAGAAATTTTCAAGTTTGCAATTACAATACTCCGAGTTATTTGAACCTCAGCATAATTTTTGAGATCGCGTTATATAAATTTTTAAGTGATTTAATTACTGTATTTTAGAGAATCATCGTCTACGATCGGTTAAATTGTGAAAACATCGTGCAGTTCGATAAGAAACAATTTCCGCCGAATCGGGGAAGAGGCGAGAACGCTCCAGACGATGCGCGATGGCGGGAATTGTTCTTGCCGCCATTTGCGTCTCGGATGAAACCATAACAGCCTGAATATTTGATATTGTGCTCTCGGGGTTGGAATAGCGCTTGGCGCCGCTGCGAGGTTCGCCCGACTAAAATATTTACGGCTACGAATAAAATATCATGCTGCCACCGGTGTTCGGCCGACAATCCGCAATCAGGACAAATCCTTATCTGTCCGTTCGTCAGATCCTTGGTCGGGACAGGTTACGTCATGGACCGAGGCGAAACGCGTAGAAGGCAGTCTGAATCACACCTGCGACGCCGCAGAATGCTCGAATTACCTGCACGTTGCCGATCGATGATTCTCATTTGCATTTCACGTGTTTCTGCGGTGCTCGAACACAGACGCGCCGGGAAAATGAAAAATTCGAACTCTCGACCGCCCTTTTTCGGTTGGTACGCTCATGAAGACAATTCTAGTGTTCTCTTTGAATCATGAAAGAGCTTTTTGTGATACATTGGTCTCCTTCTCTATTACGGAACTTGGTATGACAGCATACACTTTTAGAAGATAATTTTCCTGTTCTTTTTTATTATTCATTTTTATGATACATCGGGCTCCTTGTCTTTTATCATGGAACTTTGCATGACAATTTAATTTCGAACATTTTTAGAAGACAATTTTGGTGCTTTATTTTATTATTCATCTTTATGGTCCAACGTGTTCCTTCTCTTGTATTTCAGAACACCACATCATACGAATCAATTTCATACGTTTTTTAAGAAAACTCAGGGACTAGACATTATTAACCTTTGTGGTCCAACGTGTTTCTTCTCTTTTATTGTCAAATTTGCTGTGACACCATACTACTCATTTTGAAACATTCTTTGATGGCAATTCAAGGACTCTCATTATTAAAATTTGTGGTTCAACATGTTTCCCCTCTTTTATAAATGTTTAAAAGTGTCGAAAAATACCTAGGAATGTCTAGAAACGTTCAATAACGTGTAAAAAGGTTCAAATGTGTCTATAGATGTCTAAAAACATCTAAACATGTTTAAAAATGTCTAGAAATGTCTAAAGATGCCTTAAGAAAAGCCTTAAAATATCTAAGTTTTAAAATATCTAAAAACTTCTAAAATACGTAAAGACTTGTAAAAATGTCCAAAAAAATACCAAAAATATCTAAAGCATTTAAAGCATCAAAATAAATCCACTCTAGAGGCAATCCCCATACGCTACTGCCATTGAATCCCGTCAACGTCACGTCGACGACCCTGAAGAAGACTCTGTAGACGATTCTGCAGACTCCTCAGCCCGATTCACCTTTTCAAAAATCATCAGGCTGACCCGCTAACAAAATGTTCCGAATTTCTGTTGCAGCTGCACGCGGCCGCGCTGTCATCATTGAGGAACGAGGTGGCCGAGCTGAACTCGAGGCTGGTGGCAGCGACACGAGCCAGGGAGGCAGCGGAGGCAGCCTTGGTGAGGGCCGAGGTGCAGACAGCCAGAACAGAACAGAGGGCAGAGCAGCAAGCAGCGAGGCACGAGGAGAGGCTAACCGAGTTGCATTCCGTGATCGCCGAGCTCGGCAGGCAGCTCGAAAGGCACCGTGCTACCGTAATTGCCGAGGAGGATGAGTCCGGTAAGGCAGAAGTCAGCCGATTCCGTAAATCTGTTGCGCGAGATGAGAGCGGAACCGAGTCGATTGGCTCCCTCTCGCTCCCTCGATCCATCGAGTTTCTTTCTCTTTTTCCCCCTCTTTCTCTCTGTCTTTCTCGACAGAGATTTATTCGATCTTTCAACGTTGTCCCCCGCTGCGAGACCCGAGGCCACCGAAATTCGACGATTCCTCCCAGACGCCCCGCAGGCTTTGTTTTGCGACGTCCCGACGCCGGAAAGCGGCCACGACGCTGTTTCGTCCCACCATTTTGTAATCCCTGTTCCATCCGTCTTGCGCTTTGCAAAGAAATATTTTCAGACCAGTAATTAGTAGACCGGGGATCGTTTGTGCAGAATAGAAAGTTTCCAAGATAATTGTAAGCAGTAGAAGTTCATTAAGAATGTGTCTCTTCGTTTGAGAATTGTTGTACGTCGAATATAATCTAGTAGTGTTCCAACAAATTCTTCCTGTGTTTCTTTCTGATTTGTGCTTCATTTATACATTTATTTTTGTCTTAAATTCATAAAATACGCGGTCCAGTAATTTGTTTAGAAAAGAACAGCAGTGAAGAGACGAGTATCATTGGTTCGGAAAAGAGGAACGTATCCGCGTTAAAGTCATATCACAGACGATACTAACGAGTGAAAACCCGGTGTTCACAGCTGTCGACGGTGCCTGTTAGGAATTCTGGCTCAGAAGTCGCTTTATTCTCTGATGTTTCCACTGTCGGCGGTAGAAGCATCGCGGGTCTCGTAAAAACAGCAGGGCGCCGAATAGATCGCGTCTCTGGGTGGCCGAAGGATCTACAATTCGAGAAGTGTGTACGCGAGTTGAGTGCTGAGTAGCACACATACGTTGATAGAACGTTGATTTTACCCATCACTTTGTTATTAATCTTTACGTACATGTACAATCTTTTATTAAAATATTTTGCAGCAACACATTTTTGCGGGCTCGCATTCAGACATCTATTTAAAAAAACGGCGCACTTCGGCAATTTCTAATGATTAAACGGTCCGATATAAATTTACGAAACTTTTCCTATATTCAAACGATGGTTTTGAGGACATGTCCAAAAATTTTCCGATTGGGAGATTCGTTTTTTAATAAGCTATAATGATTTCCCCTTAAGCCTACCCTTTTTGTCACGACTTAGGTCAAGTCTTAGCTGAAGAGTAGTAGTCGATCAATAATTTACCGTTTAACGACTTGTCAGGAAAAGTACATTTAACCTAGAATAATGATGTAATTTGTAATAGCGCCTCAAAGTTGCCACTCGAGGGTTAAAGTGCAATGTATGATTATGTGTTAGATTTTGTACATGGATGTTGGCAACACTTAGAAATATTCTGCCTTGTTTAAAAAGGATGGCGTTGAATTGTTTTCACCAAAAAATGTCTAATACTGCTTCGTAATACTTGTTTTAGACTCTTCCGCTGACAATATTGTAAAGTTATTTGAATTTGGAAGATCATAGCCAACAGAGGTTTTCGATCGATTCTGTCCAGTTAGTCGCCGCCCACCAAAGTCGTCGAAATTCCCGTGCTTCATGGTGTTTTATGATTCGCAGAAATCGAGACGAGCAGGGACGCGGAGGGTTCGATCACGAACCCGGTCGAGGAGAGCGAAGCAGGCGGCGACATCCAAGGCGACGGCGACCGTACCTTAGGGGATGCCGATTCCAGCTGTTGCGAAGACATCGAGCACCGCGCCAACGAGGTAGACAACCCACCCACTTCCGACTCTTGTGTTCAGCCATCAGGAACAGTTCTTCACTTTTCCATTCCGCGATCGATCCACCTCTCGCTCGATTACCAACTTTTCTAATCGAGAACCGAGCGTCTGGGCCCGGCGTTCGCGAGGCTATTAAATTTCGTCCGATATACTGTCTCGAACCAAGTAATTTCATCGAACGGTGAAACTATGGGAATACCGCGAGCGTTTACCATCGTTGCACAAGCTTCACGGATACGAAACTCGCCAAGTTTTCAACCGGAGCTACAGCTAGATTTCGTCGGAGCGATCCAGTACAGACGAAGATGATGATTTGCTGATCACGTTATTAACACGTTATCCACCGACGATTGTTTCATAATTTTTGAAAGTATTGGGTTCTTCGAAAAGTAATCTCGTTTTTCCAAGGGAAAATGAAAAACGATTTTTCACTATTTATTTATGAATTCGGTAATGTAGTGACCACTTTGTTCCACGATCTTTTGCCATCTTTTCGGCAATTTGGAGATCCCATGTTCGTAGAATACCTGTGTTTTATTAATATTATTGTACTTTTGACGCGTTTATTTAAAATGATATTTACATAAATAAATGGTAATCCGATGGCACATCCTCTCTGTGAGCAGCACACAACTTTTTCCTTGCTTGCACTGCATTTTCACTCTTGCGGTAATAAAACAGCAAAATGACGTCCGAAATGTCAGTTCTGAAAATATATAATGATTTTGCGACTTAGAATAATGTTAAGTAATAATAAATGGAAGCAATACCATCTCTACACGAAAAACGAAATTACTTTCCGAACAACCCAATATATGGCCCATTGCTGAGGATTTCTTAATTAATCCTTGAACAGCTGCAGGAAGTTCAATTCTAAACGCACCCTCAATAACGTAATCTAATCATTTCGTTTGGGATTACTGTGTGAAATGTTAAGCTTCCATTGGGTACAGCACAAGTATTGGAAAGCTTATTAACCCATTAAGTATCAAATTTTGCGCTAAATGGCTAATATTTATATAGCCATTTATTAATATTATATAGTTAAATTACATTTAAAAAATGAATTCTTGTCGTGATCTATCGAAGAAATATCCTCATTTGGGGATGGCGGCGTTTAGAATGTTATTTAGTTCTTTTTACGCTACTGTTTAGTGCAGTTCATATGAATAATCCCAAATGGAGATTATGGGCACGTAATTAACACGTTCACGCCGGCGTGTACCACCGGTGGTACACGTGGTGGATTTTTGTATCGATGAAATAAATAATTAAAATAAAAGCATTTTGAATACAAGCTATGCTATACTAATATTATGCCCTAATAAATGCATAGTAAGAGTAAATTGTCCTGCTGATCCTGTAGTTTTGCTTAACAAAATTTTGAGTACGGCGCCACCTAATGGAGCAAAATTAAAAAAACAGCGCCGGCGTGAACGTGTTAATAAGCTTCCAGTAGATAAAGTGTTAATCCTTTGCACTCGAGTGGTGACTCTGAGGCACCACTAAAAATTGCTATACCATTATTCAAAATATTGTTTACATTATGAAATTAATATTCAATAAATTAGTTACCAAACATTTCAGTATTCTATGAGGTATTATATCAGCTTCATTTCTTCAAAATGAAAAAAAAATCATAAAGAATGGAAATATTCTTGATCGAAAAAAAAAGTTTGGTTATGGAGTTAAAATACTTCCGAACGCAAAGGGTTAACCTGTTAACCGGGAGGATTTTCAGTTCTGAACGGTTCGAGACGTGTAAAATATAAGCCTGTTGAAATTGATGAAATTGAATCAAGCCTTATTGTAAATCGGAAGATTCCTGGGCCTAAAGTATATTCACAAGAGTCCAGTTTCGTCGAAATGACTCTCATGTTCTTTCTTATTGATAGAATGGCAGAGAACAGTTGGACAGTCCCGCCGCGTTACCAACCCCCGAACCAACGCAGCAGGCAGCGTCCTGCCAAAGTGTGGCTGTCGCAGCATTACAAGACGAGGTCACAGCTCTGAGAGCCGAGATTTCAAGTTTGCAAACTCAACTCGCCAATTTTAAGAACCATGCGAACAACCAGAGGCAACAGGCTGGTAGCGATTCGCCTCGCAGGGAGATTAGGGTAGGTGATCAAAATAAGACAGACTTTGGTAAATAACAATTGTGAGCGTTAAATCGTAAGACACGGGAGCTACGTAGATAGTCTTTCCTTTTTCTTTTAATTTTAATGAGAGGAAAATCATACAACAACATTTATAAATTTAAACCTGACACAATCTAGGAAACGCAGTGTGATGCTATCAAATAATGAACATTGTTTTGTATTCATTATAATTGTAATTTTATGGAAAGCCTAGGGAAGGAAGAATATAGTTTTATTTTATTCTGCCGTGTATCGTTGCGAAGAATTAAATCTGCATAATTTTTTAATTAATTAAATGCTTGCAAGGGATAATTGTAAGGGATTCGACGCTAAGAAGGGAAACCTATATTTTAATTTTATTTCACAATTTATTTTATGGAACATTCGTACCACTTTTTGACTGATCGAGCACTACCCGGGAATCATATGTAAGGGATGCGACGCTAAAGGGGGAAAACTATATTTTCATTTTATTTCATTGTATATTGTACCAAAAATTAAACCCATGCCGAAATTTAATTAATTGTGTACCTGATACTGATTAGCTAGGGGTTGCGACACTAACGAGGGAAAATCACATTTCTGCTTCATTGCGATGTATATTTTATTAAGAACGAAACAATTGCCACTTTTTAATTAAGTACCAGGGAATGATTGTAAAGGATGCGACGCCAAGGGGGGAAACCCACATTTTTACTGTATTGTGCTGTATATTTGCAAATGAAACCCGCGCCACTTTTTAATTAATTGGGTATCCGGGAATGATTGCAAGGGTTGCGAAAATTGCACGGTGAATTTCTTATCGGTGCACAGAATATTATCCGGGATGCGCAGCGTGCACCCGGTCGGCGTTGAACAAATTTTTTGCATGGTTACCCCTAAGGCTCACAGGCCCAACCTTTGATCAGCCGACACTTTCACAAAAATGTTTATCAACCCTTCCCGCCGTAATGTTTCCTCGTCCTCCTTTGATTCCCCGCAGACAAGAGGCAACACCAGCTCGCCGGAACCTTTGAGTGCACCTTGCTCGCCACTCTTGCCGCCCCTGCAGACACCGCCAACAAAGAGCGTAACGAGGGAGGAAGCTCCTGTTCTTAAAATGGCCGAGAGGGTGAGACTCAGGAGGACGGACGAGAGGCACATCACAGGACCCGATATTACCAACCTGGGGGTACGTTATCGTTCCCGTTGTCCGCGACTCTTCTTTCAGAATTTAAGCGCGTGCTGAAAATTTCTCATCGTACCCCGAAGATACGCACGCTCACTGTATTCGTTGTTCGTGCATCGGTGCCACAAGTCATCTGACAAAATTCTCTATCTTCACCCTTCCATCACTCTGTCCATTTTCAAAAATTAATGTTTGTCGTAGCAGTTTTACATTCATCGAATTTTATTGTAGGACCTAAAAGGGGTACAGCAGGACTCGTTGTGGTAACTTTTATAGGGTGATTTAGGACCCTAGGATATTTAAAAGTTCGAATAGACACATTCTTGTTATTTTCATAAGGCAAAATAGTCACTTTTAGTGCTCTGTAAACCTAGGTGTTAAAGTTTCATTTTATGTGATTATAAACTGTTACTTTGCCACCGTCATTTAAATGCTACACCCCATATTTTTCAGCTAGTGTAAAACGAAACTAAGTATCATTAAAACAGGACAAAATAGGCTTTATCTGACTCCTTAACCCCTTGACACATACGAATTAAATGAAATTCGATGCGATCAGAGTTAGCATTTATTGTTTAACTTATCATTCGTATAAGCTTAATAATGATTTTCATTTAAATTCATAATTAATATGCTCCTGGGACGATAACAGACATGTTGCTGGTAATATTTACTGTTAATATTGTGTAATATTTTACTTCAATGTGCACAATACCATAAAAAATATATGACGTGTCTGAAACGTCTTTGTACGTCGAGGGGATAAATTTACGGACCAGTGTTCAATCATTGAAAATTTCTTTTTAACACTAGAACTACCGAGCGCTAAACGCGACTGGTGTATATTGCCTTCTAATAACGACAAGAATGCATATAATCAACTTCCGTACAACTTTTGTTTAAACATGTACTCTAATAGAGAGATTGACTAAAACATTACTCCGGAAAACATTTTTATAATTTCAATATTTGTAAAAGAAAAATTTAGAAACCAGTCATTATGACTTGTCCGGTAGTTCTAGTGTTAAGCTCGTTTTTGAGCCAACCCCTATTTAAAGCATCAGTCTATTTCCCCAAAATAAATCAATAAAAACAATGGAGAGGGAAAATGTTTAATGCAAATTGTTAGGTGTGTTCAACGATGGTGGCAGAGCACCTGGTGTCCGATCTTCTGGAGCATTCTAATCTGCAAGAGTTGAACGGGTCCGAGAAGCAATTCGAGGTTGAGACAGAGAGGCTGAACAGCAGATTGGAACATGCTCGAGCAAACAACGCTGTCCTGGCCCTAACTTTGCACGAGAGCAAGGCGCAATGCGACAGGTATTCCCCTACTTCATGAACAACATGAATTAGGTGTTAAGAAATTTGTGCAGGAGTCTCTTTATTTTATTCAGATTGAGCCTACTGGTAGGGAAATACGAATCGAACGCCACTGCGTTGCGTCTAGCTCTCTCGTACAGCGATCGAGCGATAGAAGCTTATGATGTTCTAGTAGCGTTGTTGGAGAGCGAGATCGCTTTATCAACTGAGAGGAACAGCATCACGATCGACAACAGGAGGGCAGCTGAGCACGTAGCCTATCATGTGCTGAACAAGCTGGAGAACGAGTGCGTGAACAGCCTGAACGCGCCCTGGGAGGACAGTATAGTCCTGTCTGACGAGTAAGTGTAGAGGTGATCTCTGTGACCGTAGATCTTGAGTTGAAGGATCCTCTGAGCTGCAGAACACTTGATTGCATTGATCGATGCCTCAGTTGTCAGAGATGGAAACCATCTGTGTATCGTAACTTCAAGATTTCAACCGTTTGTCTAGAAAGCTAACAATGAATCATTCAACCGTTCAGTGTTAGTTGATTTTTAGGTAAAAATTGTTAAAAGATCATTAACACTAAGTTTACGTTACACGTTCTGATATTTCTAATTTATTTTACGGAGATTTCTCATTTTATTTATTTATGTTTTATGGAGAATTTAGTGCTTTGTCCTTTTGATATGTTCCCTTGGAAACCGTGCAACATTTATTTGGACATTTTTTTCGTAGAACAAATACCTTAGGAGTTATTTGAAATCATCGTGTCAAGAGACTCACGCTGTATGTTATTTAGAAAATGACTAGAAATTTTAGATAAACACATTCTCGTTATTTTTATGATATAATGTAAAATAGTCAGTTTCAGTGCTCCATAAACCTAGTGTCAAATTGGTGTCAGGCAAATGAATATTGACACCAGGAACCCAGAGTTCCATGGTGCACAGTTTGTAACACACGATGAACAAAAGAAACAGTGTAAAAGGGGATTGTGGGTCTGGTATGAATGGGAAACTATAGGTTAATGTGCAACAAGAGTGCGTAATTACGTCGTGTCATTAGGAACGAGGTGACGTGGAGCGTGGAGGACGAGCAGAGGCTCAGGAGACACATCAGCCAATTAAAAGGGGACCGTGCAATGGTCAGATCGACCGCAGTGGAACTGGAGAGCGTCCACGCAGAGCCTCTGAACTCGAAGAACACGATCTCGCTGGCGGAGGCCAGGAAACTGGACTTGGAGACCGCAGTGTTGATGCAGGTTCGTCCCCCCGGTTTGTCTTTCACTCGACGAGTGAACAGGACAGCTAAATACAGATCTGGTACAATGATCACGCAGGAATTGATGGCCATGCGGGAGGACAAAGCGGAGTTACGAGCAAGAGTCTTCCTCCTGGAGAAGGAACGGGCCACCATAGAATTAAAATTAAACGCGCGCGACACGCAAATCGCGGCTCAACATGCCGCCATTGAGCACCTTCAGGGTCAGCTGAACGACACGGAGGCCATGCTGGCAATGGCTACGAATAAAGTATGAATGCAACTGCCGTTCATTCACTGGAAGATGATCGTCTGCTGGCGAGAACTCAAACGGCTCTGTCTGAGACCATTTGGACCTCTAACCCACTTTGTTTCATCCTGATACATTCAATATTTAATACCATTGAATGTTCATTACTAGGCTGCGGATTTTATGCATTTACAAAAATAAAATGTCATGAGAAGAATTTAGGGACACTGTTATATTATCTTCGACTTTCTAAGAGGATTAAAAGAGAAGATACATTTTCATTTAACTTCGATTTCTTACAATTGTCTTGGACAATTTTTATTTTGTATATAAATGCATCGTCTATTCGTTACATAGATTCCCTTGTTAGATCTAATGTAAAAAATTAGCATCTTAATGTGTTATAGTATTTATGAAGTGAGGAATTAAACGAATCACGTTATAGTGTAGGTCAAAATGGACCCAGACGTCGCTGTATTAATTAAAGTATACAAGATGATTCGCAAGTGTATGTGCATGCACTTGATTGTTTAATTGTATTCGCAGGATCGCGGTCTAAGCGATAATGAAAGCGAAGGCATAGAATCAGAGCTGATCGAGGCACTGGGCCGGGAAGCTAGGTTGAAAGAACGTTTGCAGGAATTAGTATCAACGTTGGATAAAGTTAACAAAAATTCGGAACTTAGGCATCAACAGTCTGCCGAGCTTGTGAACGATTTAAAGAGAGCCAATGGGTAATTGAACTTGAAAAATCCTGCATTACAGTCTATCGTAAAGTAACTTCTAATGGAACGCATGATTTTAGAGCTCTGGTGCAGACACTAGAAAAATCCAAGAAGAAGTACCAGTCTAGATTAAAGAAGTTGGAGCAGCAAATGTTGGGCATGGTTGAGAGGCATGCTACGCAGGTACAATGATTAAAATGGATGATATAGGGGATATTAAATGCAAGTACTGGAATTCTCTAGTGATATTAATAAAAGCTAGTTTATTACAGTTTTGTATATTTCTACAGTTTATGTCTATTACATTTTATTGAAGAATCTTGTTACTGCTTGATTCATTTAAAGTTATTTGTACCGTTGACTCCTGGAAGTAAAAATTGTATACAAATGATAGTCTCCTTCGTTAAAGCACTGGTAATACAAAGAAGTCAGTGTTTTGTTCGATATAAACCCAGTCATGTATACGTACACGCTTTTGCAATAGCTCTCAAGTTTTTATGCTTTAGCAATCTGCAGTTTCATTTGTCGTAATCTTTCTCGTAATCTTTCTTCAACTGCCTCTTCTATTCGTCTTTTCTTGTATGTTCTGTAAAAGTTAACCTCTCCAACGTGCCAGTGTATCATAGTATACTCCATAAGAGCACCAAAGAAAAAGAAAAATGGTAAAAAACGAAATTCACCCAAAAACTTAAAGGGCACTATATTCCCCAATCTTTTTGATATCCTTCGTAATCCGGATTTTGCCATAATCGCATGAAATCACAAGTTTCGTCATCTGATAGTCGCCATCTTGGTTCTCTTCGATTAGTGCTTCTACGCCGACGCGGTTCGCTAATGTTGCGCACAGTCACTAAAATTAACATTACGTATTTGAACATTTGGTAGAAAAAAAGCAGAACATTTTGTGATTATTTTGAGCCAATTAGTTTCTTTTTTGGTCCATATATACATTCAGAATAAATCCGAATAAGTTATCGCGTGTGATCCAACTTACACACCGACGCATTATACCAATGTTAAACACGGTCTCTATAAAATTAATATTGATTGTTTAACCTTTAATCAAAAGTGGATTTTATTTGATAAAAAAAAGGGAAACATTTTTTGAACATTTTGAGCTAATTAGATTCTTGTTTAGTCTACATTTTCATTCAAAATAAATTCAAGCATTACACGTGACGAAATCAGCGATAAACTTCTCGTAATATACGAAACAAACTTTTTGCAGCGCGGTTACTTAGTATTAAGAAAACGGAAATTACTATTTGAGAGTCTGTATACATTACTTTATATATATATGAATTTTTAGGTAAACTTATTGAAACAACGGATAACATTGCTAGAGGAGGAGGCAGCAGGATACAAAACGAGTTTACCGCTTCAATCGCAAAGCTCCGGCGCCAGCGAGACGTCGTTATGACAATTTAGTGATTAATGAAAAGTGTTCGACGCCGGTTCAAGGAACGAGTATTTTTTACTATCTTTCCTGACGTAATAGAACGATCGATACTGAGATGAAATTTACGTATTTTTTTACACGAATAGTTGGCCGAGAATAACGCTTGATTATTCGCTTTGTAATTCTATAAAGGACAAAAAAACACACGTGTAGTGGCTATCCTAACGGATTTCAATTTCTAAGCTAGGTTTTACGCGGATCTGCTAACTGAGATACAACAATGCAAGCAAACTATATAAGAAAGTCCTCCAGGTATACTGTGAAATATAAATAATTGTTACTTGATACTATATGTCATTTATAGACAGTGATATTCATCTTGTACATATGTATATTTCAAGCATTAAAGAAAAGCGTGATACGTGTAAACTATGATGAAATAAATTGTGCTTTATTAAATCCCCTACTGTTTTTCGTCACCTAAAACATCCTACATAAATCTATTAATGTGCAGCGTTGCCTTATTTATATTCAGTTACATATGGGAGAACATGATTACACAAATATCCAATTTTTATTATTTAATTTATTGAACTATTTACAAATTCCAATGATGCTCTATTTGGGCTCCATTTCTGCAACTCTTCTCTTAAATTCCTCTTCTATAAGATCCTCCAAATCTTCGAGAGGCTTATATTTCATGTGAATGAACTGTGAACCTGCCACCATCGATACCATCGCCAATATGAAGAACGAGTAGCGTCGAAAATCCGATACGATCATGTTATCACTGTTGCAAATATATTGTTTTAATTATCTTCTAACGACGCGTGACTTTGTAGTAGCTTTCCTACCGTATTTCTTCCACCTCGCACTTTTCGTAACCTCCAAAAGGATCAAAACTATTCAAAATTATTCAAAATTCAGATATAGTACACAGTATGTCAGTATACTAAAATATTTACTGTTCCATCTATCAAATTGTTCTTTCATCTATTATGCACAAATTTTAGTATACGTAATTAATTTCTTCAGCACAATAATCACCATTCAACGTTGCAAAACACTTCACCATATTGGTACAGTCGCGTTCGAAATGGTACGAAACCGCACTTTCGCTGTACAGTCTATTGAAAGAGTTAAAGCTGAGGCAGAAATAAGCAGTCGATTAATTAAAAGCAATGTATTTAAATATTTATACAAAATGTAGTTATAGATCTGTACACGTCTTTTTACAAAATTTTTCAGACTATTTGATTTTCCTGTTCCTGTTGGTTCATCTCTGTTGCCATAACTTCTGTAGCACTCTTCCCAGGAATGTCAGGCTCCTCCTCTCCAGGGACATCATTGATCTCAACAGCTTCACCCTTGTTCATCATGGATTTCTGTATTTCTTCCTCTAAATGAACACAAGCCTGTTCAATCTCATAATTCTTTGATACCAGTCCCACCCATTGAGCTTCTAGAGCTCTCAACTTTTCCCCTCCTTGAGTTTGCATCGACTTTCTCTGCCAATTGACCTCCTGAATCTTCTTTCTCAGAGACTGCAGCTGTTTTTGTGCTTGGCTCACTAGCTGAACCAAGATTTCTAGGTAGGATTTCCAAGCTTCACATCCGTATTCCATCATTAATTCCAGATTACAAATTCTACGAAAATATAAAGTATTTCAGTAGGAGTAAAGATCAATTAAAGTTGATACAGCGAGTTGCAATTGGACTATAAATTTATATACCTAGTAGCTTGGTGTTCTAACTGTGCGCTACTGTTCTCCACACTTTCATTCCACGCTGCAAGGTCATTCATCTTGCCTGGAGGTGGAGGAGGCAGCTCATAACGTTTCATACTAAGTACTTCCATAGGCAAACGATTTTGCATTCGCTCAAATTCATGTTTCATCACGTCTGTTTCAAAAGCGTTTATATTCAATGGCGGTAGGTGTTCTAAATAATTCTTCGTTGGTCTGTACCGTCTTGTCTCTTCTTCGACCATCGCCAAGGCCTGAAATGTTTAGTATCTTTGAGATATCAGTGTAAAACACGCCGGGAACAAAATGTAAATAATATAACCTAAAATGACTCCGATATCATAACAATTAATTAAACAAAATATACTTACTGCTTCTCTAACACCCGGCTCATCGTAGCCTTGATCAATGTAGGGTAGTGCGTCTACAATAACTTCCCCTGCCATTTAGAAAAGCTAAAAAATTGAGACTTCCTTTTCCGCAATTTCAGTGTCAACAAAATCAAATATACTGGCTGAAGTATTTACGCGAATGAGGGGCCTCTTGTGGCAGTATCAAGAAACTCAGTACTTTTTTTCTTTTTTTTTTTAATTATGGCAAATTTAGAGCAATAACAAATAATATAAGGGCATAGGGCCGTTCAGGGGAATCTTCTGCAATGATCGAATGTAAAAAGAACCGACGGAAATCGCGAATTGTTTAAATATTAAAATAGTAAAAGTGGATCGAAAAACTGAATGGCGGCGCCACCTAGCGGCGAGACGGAAAAACCCAGAAACAGAAAAAATTCAATAACTCTGGAACCAGTGGCTCAAATTTGACGTTCCTGGGCTTGAAATACTCGCAGTGAAAAACTGTATCGAACGCATATCTTGGAATCCTATAATTATACGCGATTATGGTTTTTGCAAAAATGGGTTGCTGATGGGGTTTGAAATAGCTTCGCCATCTCGCGGTGGCGCCCCCGAACTACACGTATAAACCACCTGCACAGACTTAAGACTACTACAGACATTGCATCTTATGGGCTTTTCTGTCTAGGCCTCGGTATTACCGATAGTTCACGAATTTAGCCGTATTAGCAAGAACTGAATATTCCGTATACTTTATTTTTACTACGGGTGTTTTGGAGGCTACTAATGCATACGGCGCATGTATTTGAACGTTGAAAATAATATTTATGAAGAATGTATTACAAAAATACGAATTGTAGTAAAATTAATTTGGTTTCTATACGTAATATTATTTTCATTACTCGTGTCACTAATGAATGTATATTATAATAGTTTTATACACTTTAGACCAATAGTTTACTTTCTTTACGGTAATGCGGCAACGTGGAACAGATCCTGCCTCATCTTTTTACCCCCTCTAACACATGAATCAGAACTAACTTTTAGTCTGAATAAGAACTAGTTTCAACTAATTATTTAATTTGAATATAAAATAATGTTTCAACAAATCGAAATAATATGCGATATGTAACGTACATCTCAGCACGTACATCATATTTAGACTACATCAGACCTACAATCTACTGCAGGAGTGCAAATCTATTTAACACTCGCTCACGAGAGCAAGAGTTACATGTATTCTGAAACGAAAACTTTGAATTCGGATTATTAATTGAAAATAATTGTTGAAGCTGGGACATTGGACACTGGAGGACCCATGGTCAACCCTATGCCAGCTGAAGGTAAACAGGGATAGGCTAGGGTAGCTCTGGGTGACCACTGTAGGTCCACTGGCTGACCATTGGCTGACCACTGGGTGACCACTGGGTGACCACTGGCTGACCACTGGCTGACCACTGGCTGACCACTGGCTGACCACTGGCTGACCACTGGCTGACCACTGGCTGACCACTGGCTGACCACTGGCTGACCACTGGCTGACCACTGGCTGACCACTGGCTGACCACTGGCTGACCACTGGCTGACCACTGGCTGACCACTGGCTGACCACTGGCTGACCACTGGCTGACCACTGGCTGACCACTGGCTGACCACTGGCTGACCACTGGCTGACCACTGGCTGACCACTGGATGACCACTGGCTGACCACTGGCTGACCACTGGCTGACCACTGGCTGACCACTGGCTGACCACTGGATGACCACTGGATGACCACTGGATGACCACTGGATGACCACTGGATGACCACTGGATGACCACTGGATGACCACTGGATGACCACTGGATGACCACTGGATGACCACTGGATGACCACTGGATGACCACTGGATGACCACTGGATGACCACTGGATGACCACTGGATGACCACTGGATGACCACTGGATGACCACTGGATGACCACTGGATGACCACTGGATGACCACTGGATGACCACTGGATGACCACTGGATGACCACTGGATGACCACTGGATGACCACTGGATGACCACTGGATGACCACTGGATGACCACTGGATGACCACTGGGTGACCACTGGGTGACCACTGGGTGACCACTGGATGACCACTGGATGTCCACTGGATGTCCACTGGATGTCCACTGGATGTCCACTGGATGTCCACTGGATGTCCACTGGATGTCCACTGGTCAACCTCGGGGTAGGCAAGGGCAGACTAATGCTGGAGGGCCCGTGGTCAACCCTACGCCAGCTGAAGGTAAGCAGGGGTAGGCTAGGGTAGCTCTGGGTGACCACTGGACGACCACTGGACGACCACTGGACGACCACTGGACGACCACTCGGGGGACGACCTCGGGGTAGGCAAGGGTAGACCATTGCTTGAGGACCCATGGTCATCCACAATGTAGGCAGGAGAGGCCAGGATACCTCTGGAGGACCCCTGGTCAACCCCAAGGTAACCGAAGACTCTCCTGGTTCCGTAGCTCGTCCGCTCCTGCCGGAGCCCCCGGCCCGACTGACTGACTGAGCGCGCTCCGCGGGCTTAGGTAGGCAGTGATGCGCAGCGCGTAGCGAAGCGCAACACTCCCCACCCTAACTAATTTCGATAGATCTCGATCGCCGTGATAATAATTATTGATAAATGTATTATTTCTGGCTGTCTAATGTTTATAACAATTCCTCTTGCCAACGATGTCGACAAGCATCCTCTTGACCATCTACCATCTTATTTTTAAGTAAAAATTGCTAATAGTACTCGAGATACAGAGTAATTTTTAACACATGAATATTACCAAACAATATTATATCAAGCTAATGTAATTAATAAAGATACTATCTCTGGCTGTTTAATGTTTATAACAATTCCCTTTGCTAATTATGTGGATAAGCACTCCCCCGACTATCTGACCATCTAATTTTTCAATAAAAATATCTAATGTAACTCGAGATATTGAATATCTTCTGACACATGAATATTCGCGACCATTAATTTATCGAACACAATTCACTGATAAATTTATTATCTCTAGCTGGTTAATATTTGTAACAATTCCTTTTGTCGATGATGTCGACAACCACTCCCTTGACCATCTTGCCATCTAATTTTTTAGTAGAAGTTGTAGCGAATGACTTCCAGTGTGGACGCGCATTAGGATAGACAGGCGGAGAGTGGGGGAAACAGAGAGAGGGAGAGAGAGCGAGTGTGTGTGAATGCGCGGTAGCGTGGATTGTAAGGATGCAGCGAAGATAATCAGTTTTTGTAGTTTATGTTATAATAAATAGTTTAATCGGTAATGGTGCATTGGTTCCTCTGTATCCCTACCACGTGGCTTTATCCACTGTACACCGCGATCTTCCAACATTAATGGTAGCAGAGCATGGTTCGCCGGTGTACACGAGTGAATTAGAGGTTAGAAAAAGCACGTGTCGAGAACAGAGGGATAACCATGTCTGAGTCAGGTATGTCGAGTAAAAATATAGACAGATTAACCGAAAGAAATTACCATGTGTGGGCATTGAAAGTACGAGCAATATTACGAGCGAGAAAATTGTTTAAAGAAGTAATAGAAGACGATGAACCACCGATATCGGCAGATCCGGAATCGGCGGAATGGAAAGTAAGGCAAATTTGGGAATCTAAAAACGACGAAGCATTTGGATTAATAATTGTTACATTGTCGGACGAGCAAGCTGGTCAATTTTTAGATGAAACCAAGGCGAAAACGGTATGGGAAGATCTACGAAGATTACACGAGGGCAATATACAAGATATAAAAATCGACATTGGACTAGAGTTAAAAAATATTAGAATGAATGCGAATGAATCAGTCATGGAATACGTCACAAGAACGAGGAATATCGCATCTAAAAGTGCCAAAATAGGATCTCCATTTGACCCACGTGAGGTAAGCTATCATATGGTAAGGGGAATACATCCCAAGTATGAGAAAACAGCAGCAGTGCTGAGGACACAAAGAGACATCAATTTAGATGATATTAAACGTGTACTAATGGAAGAAGAGAGCAGACAGAATCAAAACAGTGCACATGGTGGAAACGACGCCTGGAAGACAGAGAACGCTTACAAGGTAACTCGACAGCCAAATAGTAGAGGAAAGCATGGAGCGTGCTATATATGTGGGAGGAATAACCACATAGCGAGAGATTGCTACCACAGGAAAGATGTGACGCCAGGGAGACAACCAAACAGAAGACCAGGAAACTATTACAACCAGGGACATAATAGTAACCAAAATAGTTACAGAAGAATGCCGCAGAGAAGAGAACAAAGTAGTATGATGAAGTGCGCTAAGAGTGAGTACAATTTCCTAGTGACAAGTGATAAAGGTATGTTACAGAAGAATGTTAATAGACAAACATGGACAATAGATTCCGGTTCGACTGCGCATATGTCAGCATGTAAAGAAAATATGATAAATGTGATAGAATATAAGGTTAAGATATGGTTAGCGGATGAAAGTAGAAGTATAGAATCTCAAGCGAAGGGAGATGTTAAAGTGAAAGTGTATTGCGGTGAAAGAGAAAATGTGATCTGTATAAGAAATGTGTTATATGTGCCAACATTGCGTTCCAACCTAATATCTGTCAGTCAGTTAAATGAATATGGGCACAAAGTAGTATTCAGTGAAGGTGTTGCAAAAATAATAGGGAGATATGGTGAACAAATTGCAGAAGCTTTTGAACAAGATGGTATTTTTATATTGGAAACAGCTGCAATGGATGAGAATGCAATGTCGGCAGATACAGAAATTAAGAAGGATACACATAAAGTGGGTATAAATAAGCAGAATAGATTAAGTATAGATATAGATAAGAACAAAAATTTAGCACATTGTGAGAAGGTATTATGGCATAGAAGACTTGGGCATGTATGCGAAAGTTATTTAGACAGTATGAAAAGGAAAGAAATGGTCAGAGACCTTAGGTACCGTACTGAACCTCTAGGTTGGTGTGAAGCATGCGTGCTGGGAAAAATGTCACAAAAACCATTCTATCCCATAAAAAATATTGTTACTAAAGAGCCATTAGAATTGATACATATGGATTTATGTGGACCAATGCGTGTGAACTCGATAGGTGGAAATAGATATATTTATGTGTTGGTGGACGATTATTCTAGATATATATGTGTGTATTTACTTAAGAACAAAGAAGAGACGTTTCAATGTTTCCTTGAATACCTTAAAAGGTACGAGAATCAATTAAATAAGAAAATAAAAAGGATTAGGTCAGATAACGGTAGAGAGTTTATTAATAGCAGATTTAGGAATTTGTGTGAAGAAAGGGGAATTCATCAGCAGTCAACGGTGCCATATAATCCAGCAAGCAACGGGGTGGCGGAAAGGACGAATAGAACATTATTGGATAAGGCAAGAACGATGTTGCTGGATGCAGAATTGCCTGAAGAATTCTGGGCTGAAGCAATCATGACAGCCGCGTTCTTAAAGAATATAACCTTTTGTAGGGAAAGGTGTGAGAAAACACCAATGGAACTGTGGTCTGGAAGAAAGCCAACAGTTTCATACATTAAGGTATTTGGAAGCGTTGCCTATTATTATATTGCGAAGAATTTAAGATACAAATTAAAGCCAAAAGCGAAGAAAGGAATATTTATAGGTTACTGTGAGGGGAATAGATCATATAGAGTATATGACACAGAACTGAAGAAAATAGTGTCAGCGAGAAATGTTAAATTTAATGAAAATGAAAAAGGGGCATTACTTATAGAGAATGGAAAAAGAAATGGAAAATCAAATGGGCTCAGTACTGTCACTTACATAGACATACTCCATGATGGGAACGAACATGAAGAGAAGGAAGGAGAAATAGAGGAAGTTCAGAATGAACTCGATAGAGAAACAGAAGATTATATAGAACAAGATGATTGTGATGAAGAGGAGGTTGGAACTGGAATAGATCAAGTGCAACCGCGAAGAGTAGAACATAGACCAAGAAGGAAGACAAAGGAAATAGAAGAAGAACACAGAAGAAATAGACAGCAACATGAAGAAAGATTATTAGAGCAAGGTGTAAGAAGGTCGGATAGAATAAAGAATATACGTCAACAAGCAAACATAGCTGCGGGTGAGATAATACCAAAGAATCTACAGGAGGCATTGGAGTCTGTAGAAGCTGATAGGTGGGAAGAAGCAATGGAGGAAGAATTAGACTGCATGGGAAAACGAGAAGTGTGGAGGCTAGTACCACGACGACCAGAGATGAAAGTAATAAAATCAAAGTGGATTTACAACAAAAAATACATAGAAAAGGATAACATAAGGTACAAAGCTAGATTAGTAGCAGTGGGCTGTCAACAACGGCAGGGAACGAATTACGTAGAATCATTCGCACCGGTTATTAAAATGCAAACTGTGAGAACAATATTATCGATAGCGAGCATATATAAAATGAAGATAAAACAGTATGACGTGAAAGCAGCATATCTATATAGCAACCTGAGAGAAGACGTCTACATGGAACAACCACCAGGATTTAACAGTGGAAAAAATGAGGTGTGCAAATTAATAAAAAGCATTTATGGACTGCCTCAATCGGGATATTATTGGAACAAAAAGTTGAACGAAATAATGGAAAAGATAGGGCTAGAAAGAGCAAAAGAAGATCCATGTGTATACGTGAAGAAAGAGAACAATGGACTGTTACTGATAGGCGTGTATGTAGATGATTTTCTAGTGATAGGAACTAACAACCAAATAATAGAAAGTAATATTGATAAGATAAGAAAGTATTTTGATCTCGTAGAAACGATAAGGAAAAGTTTTTTAAATGTAGATATAGTGGAAACGAAAATAGGATTAGAATTATCGCAAAACGATTATATAGATAAAATAGTACATAAGTTTGGCCTAGCAGAGTGCAAAATAGAAAATACACCGTTAGATGTGCAACAGGATTTAGATCAGTACGAAGGGTCACCAAAGATAGATCAATTGTTATATCAAGAGATGTTAGGATCTCTAATGTACCTGGGAATTGCGACTAGACCTGATATTACACACAGTATTAGCAAGTTGTCTCAATATTGTAAGGATCCGCGTCAGATCCATTTAAACGCGATAAAAAGGGTATTCCGATATATAAAAGGTACCAAAGATTATAGACTAATATACGATAACAAGAGCGATATTTTAACCATAAGCACAGACGCGAGCTGGAACAGTACAAAAGATGCCAAGTCATTTAGCGGGTATACTGTTAAAATAGGAAACAATATAGTGGGATGGCGAAGTAAAAAGCAGGATTTAGTGGCTTTGTCCACTTGTGAGGCCGAACTGATGGCAATGTGTGAAGGAGTACAAGAAATGAGATGGATTCAAGGGTTACTAGAAAGTTTAGGCACAGAAATAGGAAAAAGACTACCAATTAAAATAAAAACAGATAGCAAAGCAGCCAAAGACTGGGTTCACAAAGATAGGGTTACTAATAGAACAAAGCATGTTAACAGAAAATATTTTTTTATAAAAGATGAAGTTCAGAAAAATAATATTGTAATAGAACAGGTAAAATCGGAAGACATGGAAGCCGATATTTTAACAAAAGCGTTAAGCGTAGATAAATTGAGAAAGGACCTTGATAAGTTAAATGTACGCGGTAAACTCACACTGAAAGCCAAGGGGGGATATGTAGCGAATGACTTCCAGTGTGGACGCGCATTAGGATAGACAGGCGGAGAGTGGGGGAAACAGAGAGAGGGAGAGAGAGCGAGTGTGTGTGAATGCGCGGTAGCGTGGATTGTAAGGATGCAGCGAAGATAATCAGTTTTTGTAGTTTATGTTATAATAAATAGTTTAATCGGTAATGGTGCATTGGTTCCTCTGTATCCCTACCACGTGGCTTTATCCACTGTACACCGCGATCTTCCAACAGAAGTAAGTAATAAAACTCGAGATCCAGAATAATTTATGATACACGAATATTACTAAGCATAATTATAGTGAAAAAATGTAATTAATGAATTTGTTATCTCTGTTTGTTTAACGATTACAACGATTATATGTTTGGTTACCTCACCACCCAATTTTTTAGTAAAAATAGCTAATAGTACTCGAGATACAGATTAACTTTTATGCATGAACATTTGTAGTATACAAGATATTCAATTCTCACTAGTATGCACAGTTTCATTAGAACAAGAGTAACAAAAATTATTTATAACTAATTAACCTCTTCCAGAATCGAATTGAAAACTATACATGAATGTTGTCGAAGGTCCATTCTATATTCTTCGAGAGCTAATATTTATAAAAATTACCTGAAGTAATTTATCAACCATTTTTGTGGAGGAAACTTCTATCTTCTATGCCGGCAATGAGTAAGACAAGGAGAGTCCGAGTATTTGTCAAAGGTAAACACACAAATCGTTGTGTCACCTCTCTGGAAATCGTAAATAACTAATTAACTAGGCGTCGAATCTACATAAAACTGCAACAGAAATGTAGCTGAGACATCATTCTAGATCCTCCGATCACAAGGCAGATTATTTTTTACCAGAGATCTGTTAAATTATTTGAGTTTATTTTAGAACGAGACTTAGAATAATTGTTTATAACTATTTAGTCAGAAATAAAATGTGACGATAAACTATATGTGAAAGTAGCTGAAGGTCTATTCTATATTTCCTAACTGCAAATATTTGTAAACAATTCCTCACAAGTGTGTTACTAATAAATTTTCTGTCGAGTGTGCACAGTGTTCAGCAGCTCTGTGTCTGTCTTTCTTTCTCTTCTTAAATGTGCATAAGTTCGTCTTTGTCGGATACAAACTTCTTTATCATGTTCGCCAAATTTTTACCAGGGGGTACGAAGTCCTGTAAAAAAATAGGCGGCGCAAGTGAATAATACGTGGAGTATTTTTGTACGTATACAATTGCGTTTTAAAGCTGACAACGCTGTAAAATCGAGCCTCCTCGGACACACACTTTATGTGTTGCAACCTCATGTAGTTCACCACCTGACCGTTCCATTTCGATAGAGTCCGCTATCGTACTAGGACATTTTCTACAGAGTCGGTAATTCAGAACCGTAGACAGAAAAATGCATTGCATGCAATGTCTGTAGGTTTCTTAAGTCTGTGCCACCTGTTTTAATATTTAGCAGCAATTACATACAGTGCCACCTGGCTGAGTGAGTAGAACTAAAAATGGGCTAACAGTTTGGGCGTTTTGCCGCTACAAGGAATGGCGCTGTACGGGCATTTGAAAGAAACAAATGATTCTTGCCGGAATTTGCATTGAGGCTTATGATAGAAACGGCAGGAATCATTTTCATTTGATTAAAAAATAATATTTTTATGTTTTTTTCGTTGACATTTTGTAATTTTAGAGGGCCTTGCCTTCAGGTAGATTTATAGGTCACCTTTGAACTACCTTAAGCTAACTTAAAATACTCCAAGGTAGCTCTCCTGGTCCTGGAACTCATCCGCTTTTACTAATTAAATTGTCTTCGGCGTATCGCGATCAATAATGATGAATAGATTTATTATTTCCAGCTGTTCAGTATTTGTAATCATTCTTATTGCCATGTATATTTCCTAATCTTATGCAGTTCATTAGCTGACTGCTTTATTTAGTTAACGAACGCAATAAAGCGATTGCTTTTTAACGACGTCGGTATTTCAGATGGTATGACATGAAATCACATTTGGTGATCGTTTTACCCCTATACCTCATTTACGATTTTTGGCAATGTCTGCAAGGGTTTAAAACCCGTGGTAGCAACTTTATCTGCAGCGAAGAAATCTTCTTCATCTACAGGCACTAAGTGCATCGCTTTAAATTACATTAATTAATTAATGATTTTATTGTTCCATTCAAAAGCTTCCTCAATTTGTTAATATCAGTCTTACGATAGTAACGAATAGTGCTTTACAGTCCTCATTCTTATCTTCAAATGCTAAAACAGGCACCCATTAAATAAAAACTATAACAATTTACGAGAACGTTCCTCTTCACACTAGCTACTTGAGCAAATACGGCGAAGAAGAATGGATTAATTCATCACTAGCACTGGTTACCTACATATACCTTCCCTGAACACATTAACAAGATTCAACAAATCAATTAGGGTTGCTGGACAGAAGAATGTCCTCGCTGAACCCAACAATCTTTATGTGTCCTTAGCACCCTCTTTGCAATATTTAATTCACGTCTGGAGAAGAAAGCATGAATTCATCACCAGCACTGATTATTTTTATCTCTCTTCCATGAACACAAAAATTAAACCAATTTGAGCTCCTGTATAGAGGAATATCCTCAACAGTTTTTACCTGTCCTTAGCATCCGCATTTGCAATATTTTATTCTTACGAGGGACCCCCTGAACAATTTCTGCTTACGAGGGACCCCTTGAACTTCAAAGTGCAAAAAAGCTAGCAGTCCAACGATCCAATATCCCACATCATTTTTCATAGGGGACCCGTTCGAGAAGCGAACGGCCACATCCCCTTTCTCGAAAAATGATTTGTTCGGCTCGGTCCGACCGGTCGGTGTGCTCTTGCGCGGCCGGCGAAGGACCTGCGCAGGTGTCGCCGGCCTGGCCAGCCGTGGCAGATCAATAATTCCCAGGGTATAAAAGATCCTGTCCCCGTCTCGTGGCCACCTCTTTGAGTTCCGGTGATCGGTGTGTCTCGGCACCTCGGGCTCGAACGTGTTCAGTGGCACCTTCGGTTTTTCCATTCGGTTGTTCGGTTCCATCGGCGAAAGAGAGGGAGAGAGTATACGAGCAGGTAGCCTCGATTAAGTGACTAGTTGTAAGCCTCCACACCAACGCCAGTGTACCCGCTGGTGTTTAGAGATAAGTTTCCCCACAACAACAACAAAAAAAATAAACACCCACGGACGATCTCGGCGGGAGCCCTCGCTCCGTCGTCACGATCGTCCCGAATGGAACGACGCCTCGACGGAGTCGACGGCTTCCGGTTGCTACCAATACCGATAGATCGATACACTCGAACACCGACGATCGACGCAGCCGATTTCCTCGATCCGAAAGGCCTCCATTAAGGATTCAAACGATGCACCGTAGAAAGTGCAGTGCCGCACGTGGCACGTAACACACAGAGACGGAAAAATCATACTCGACCCTCGTCGAGAATTAACACTTTCACCCGGGCGAAACCGATCCTCGGTGCACGGCAACCCTTTCTTTTTCTCTCGGATCAACAATCATAGAGCAAGTCGGCCGATATCGTCCGTGGCCGAAAAAAAAATACATAAACAAAAGCAATGACTTCGTTGTCAGAAAAAGATGAACTTCTTACGAGATTTGCATACATCCACGAGACTGACGGCTTAAGGATTTATACACTTCTCTTCTTGCTACCCTGACTTTTTTCTTTTATTATACTTTTCCGCCTCCCAGTTCGCTATGACATTCTATATGTCCTCCTTCTTCTTGTGTTCTCCACACGGGTGCAAAACCGTGTGGCATGGTGTAGGCCTCCTGGGGATCCCCGCCATGTAAAAAAACGGGAACGCGTCCCGGCACAGTACCCCCAGGGTGACGAGGAAACCTGTGCCATTTTGCCCCATGTTTGCGAACCTGTTCCGGTGTGCTCTTCGTCTTCGGTTTCCACCCCGTTCTGTCTCCGGAGACCTTTGTTTGGATGGCAGATTTCTCTTGTTGGACCATTTTGTCTTTCAACTGTATTCTGAAAAGTATGTCTCTTTGGGGTGCTGTCCTTTTCCAACCTCTAGAGACCTGTTCTACTTGATTTAGTAGACATTGTTGTTCGTCGCTGATCTGTTCTTGTTCCACCCCCTATTCGTTACTTTGAGAAGTTTCCTCGGGCTTTGTCACGTTTTATTACCGTTTCTTTTAGCTTGCAGATGGTGGATAATGATCTACTCCTGTTTCAACCCCTGTTTACAACTTACCGAGTCTTCTTAGTAGCTTTCTAACATTTTATTATTTTTTCATGTATTTTAGTGTTCTTTGTTACTAATCTGTTACCATTCGTTGCCATTTTGTGTTCAGTTTGTATGTTGAGTTGTAAATATTTTAATCCCATCATGTTTAATGCCCTTTTCAACTCCTTGAGAGATTCCCATTTGGTTTATTAAATTTGATTGATACTTTTTATCAAACTGCTCCTGTTTCAACCCTTATTTAATACCTTAAAATGCTTTCCATTTGAAACCATCGCAATTTTTCTATCATTTGTCAGCACTTTCTCAATTTTATCTGAGAATTAAGTACTCCCTGATGTTATCGCATAGTTTTTACCTTTATACTTGTGAAGATAATACTAAAGACTAATGAATGTGAAAAATAATTGCTAGATTTCACTAAAAATTATACTAAAACGACTCTAGACACGGTACTTTCAATTCAATTAATTTTTTTGTAATTATTCTAATCGATCTACAATGATTAGCGGTGGCCTGAAAATATTCCATTTCAAATCTTGAAATACCTTTTACTCGATTACATAAATCGCTTTCACAGAAATCTAAAATATTTCTTGACTCACAATAAATGCTGAAACCGTATGACAAATCCATTTAATATATTCACCGTCCCATGATTAATGCATGAGTCAGCTTACCCAAAAGTTTAGTCACATGTGGTTCGGGGTAACAAGTGCCGGCAACATGATTAACCGGGCAGCCATTTTGGAACCTGTGGAATGACATTAACCGAGAAACCGGCTACTCTTAAATAACTCATCGCCTACACAATTAATTAACCTAATAAACTTCGAACAAAAGAAACACAGAACAATTCTCGAGAATACTATAATCTCCGATTCCCCATAAACATAAACGATAGAAATCCACTGGCGGACTATCGCCGCGCATAAAATATCAATCGTAAACCACACAATGTAGAAACTCCTCGCGATTAAATATTCCGCGCATACATCCGCTGGTTTCCCTATTCCGATTAAAAGAAGAGCGCGCGTATCGATTGTGTGGGGCCCGGTTGCGCGGAATTTCACTTTAATGGGAGAAATTTGTACCTGTTAACCATTAAACCGTTCTCGCCCCATTTCTTGGCCGGTGCGCGGCGCCGATAACGATCGTTGTTCGCTGGAAAGTTTGATTAAAAGCTGGCCGCAGGAAGTAACGAGTGATTCATTGTTCTTAGAACCGTCGCCGTGTTACGTTACCGAATGAGAAAAGAATCATCCGAACAATGACTATTAACATTCGGACACCCTGTAGATCACAATCTTTTTTAAAATCTCCAAAAATCAATTTTCTAGTTCTTAGAACCGCGCGCGTCGCCATGTTACGTTACCGAATGAGAAAAGAATCATCCGAGCAATGACTGTTAACATTCGGACACCCTGTAGATCACAATCTTTTTTAAAATATCCAAAAATCAATTCTCTAGTTCTTAGAACCGCGCGCGTCGCCATGTTACGTTTCCGCATGAGAAAAGAATCATCCGAACAATGACTGTTAACATTAGGACACCATGTAGATCACAATCTTTTTTAAAATCTCCTAAAATCAATTCTCGAGTTCTTAGAACCAGGCGTGTCGCAATGTTACGTTACCGAATGAGAAAAGAATCATCCGAACAATGACTGTTAACATTCGGACACCCTGTAGATCACAATCTTTTTTAAAATCTCCACAAATGAATTCTCTAGTTCTTAGAACCGTGCGCGTCGCCATGTTGCGTTACCAAATGAGAAAAGAATCATCCGAACAATGACTATAACATTCGGACACCCTGTAGATCACAATTTTTTTTTAAATCTCCAAAAATCAATTCTCTAAAATCACTCGGAGTAGGATTAGTTTCCTGGACGACGCGTAAAAGCGTAGTTGGCGTCAATCTACAAAAGGTGTTTTCTTAATTTTCTGCACAAGCCCAGATGAGAAAATTGTGAACTTTCTTTTATGTATCATTTAGTACAATAATTCTTTTATCTGGTCAGAAAATCTCGATTGCTTTGGTCCAGTTTTTAAAAAGTTTCTGCTGTTTTAATAGTGCGGTGTTCCAGATCCATTTTCATTCAACATTGCTAGCTACTCATTTAGAACGAAATGTAAAACAAAAATTACAGAAATGAAAACCTGAAAGATGTATCAACTTATCTCTGCCTATGAGAACGATCAAATTTATTTTCCGGCTGAATTTCTTAAGTAAAATAATTATAGGACGACATGATCCAGAAAAAGGATAGCGGAAATGATTTTGATTGTCCTCGAACGTATCCGTAGTCTCAGTTCCGACAGCAAAAGTCTGCGAACACCGTTTCCGACGGGAGAAGAACGCGCGGCGAAAGGCGCTTCCCTTTTGCTCGGGGGAAAAGAAAACCGGTGGATTTTCTCCTGGTAATATCACTGAGTGTTTTCCTCCTTCCGGTTCTTCGTCGGAAGATCGATGGGAACCCGTTGAATCCACGTCTTCCTCTCGCCGCAATCACCCAGATGCACTTTGGATATTGAGTCTTCCGGTTCGCGTTGTTTGCAGAGAAGCGTTATTGAATTGCCTGCGGATGGGAAAATAAGGATTGAGTTACTGCGACGAAATCTCTTGAGATCCGCCTGCTTTCCATCAGGAGGATACTTTTGTTTGGATAGACAAACATGAGAGAGCGTCGGCGGTGAGCAATCAAATATTTTCCTGATCCAGTGGCTGTTGAGAGACTCTCTACTGAAACTCTATCAATAGGATCCTTAACAATTATGTTACCTTACAATGAAGTTCAAACATTTTCTCTGCGTTTATAATCCCAAAAGAAATAATCAGTGATCTGTTGGTCCTCGATTGAAAATGTTGTTGCTAAATTAACAGGTTAAATGTTATGTCAGTCCCTGCTGGTGGTATCGCATTTACAAAGCAATATTATAATATATAATTCATAGCATATTAAAACATGTTCACACTATATTAATAGGCTTGATTGGAACAGATTAAACAGAAATGGGGCATTTTTATTCAATTTAAATAAAAAGTGATATCGCTCCGCGGTTTAACGCGTTAAAAGATTCACAGCTGTGAATTATACACTGTTTATTCAATAGCTGTCGTGCAGTAGTGTTTTAAAACTCATTGATCAATATTTAACTAACCAGTTGCTCAACATCTTTCATTTTTATTGGATTATTACTCCAAAATTCTTATCGTATGTTTAGAGGTTCTTTAATTTCTTTAAATGAACCTTTATAAAATATCTGTTTTGCTCATTTTCTCACTATTATCCTGTCTTTAAAAAAAAAAAAAAAAAACAGAAAAGAAAATTTTGTGTCTTAAAACTGTGAAATATGTAATTTTTATCCACCAGGCATATTCAGAGTAGAAAATCGCTAAATCGTTCTCGATGTTTCTTGTTTATCTTGTCCCGGGGCAGAGCCCATCCCAGTTGCCAGAATCGCTCGGCGCAGGTTCGCGTGGTTTCTCTCCGTAGAGGGTGGGGTCCGCGAATAATAGTGATTTCAGAGAAAGTATCCGGTCGGTTTCCTCGGATCTAAACGATCCAGAATCCCGTGGGCATTAAGGAAGACATTGGGTCAGCCGATCACCGGATCGAGGCCTCCTAATATTTCACGCGGCGCGATTCAATTTGCAGTGGATTCCGCTCGGCGGAACCAATTTGTAACGTTCCGCGAGGCGTGAGAAGGCGAAACCGCAGCTCAAGCGCAGTCCAGTGCACTCCAGTGGAGTCCAGTGCAGCGCATTAGCCAACGCCGAGGAGAAAAAGAATCTATTGATTATTACAAAACGACCGGGCAATATCTTTCTATCTCTCATTCACCGCCTACTTACCTACTTATCGTCCTACGTGGATTTCGAGGCTGCCACGAAAAACTGACAGGCCCCTCTTTTGTTGGAGGATCTTGTGCCAACGACGATAACGGGCTTTGTCCGCTTGGCATCGAGATAAAGAACATTAGGCGAATCGCCCGGGGTCTATGGTTTTCCGCGGAAGCTGGAAAATTCGTTTTGAACTAGCTTGTAACGCGATCGAGATAATGGCGGAGGCATTCAGGTGACCTTGATGATGCAACCGCGGCCTACTTCTTCCTGATTCCCTATTCAATTCGTCTTCGCGCCCTGATGACCATTGTTAGTCCATCGTTGTTATTTTAGGCCAGGGATTTACGTACAGGAATATTTTCTACTAGATGAATTTCAGAAAACATTTTTGCATTCAATTTGGATCGTATTTAGGGGATGGTGTATCTAATTGAACCACGTAATGGTGGATTCGAGGTTCGGCCATTTCTGTAGAAGTACGAGTACAGAAATTTGGAGATCTTTGAGAATAAACGGAAAAGATGATTTAATATACGGATTTATATTGATTTATATTAGACTGCAGATCTTTATGAATTCATGGTTTATGAAAATTTCAAAAAAATGTTGGACTCAAAATTCGATAGAACTTACAACGATATTTATTTATTTTGGATCTACAAAGGCTACTACCACTGAAAGTAAGATTGTATTTGATCCCACTTTCTTAAAATTGGTCTAGAAAAATTAAAAATTGAACATCCGCAGTCTAGATATTACCTCTTTGTGTTTTTCATGGTAGCTTCCATCGGTAGTCGTTCGACGCAGACAATGCCACACACACAGCTAATATTTTATAGATTGTTTATCGGCGGGTACACCTGAAGCCAAGTCTCGTTAAAAAGATGTTCACCCAGATCGTTTCTCTTTCTGCGTGTTCGAACCGACACTAACTCTAAACCGTGGAAGTTTATGGCAGTTTTAAGGCTCTGGAATTGCTTTACCGCCGCCTTGTCCACAGAATTATCGAACGAGGTCTACGCCAATCGCGAATGGCACGGGGGATGACGTATTATTGTGCAGAGTTTGTAAGATCAGACACAGTAAATTCAGTCGTTTCTATAAGTACATATTACGAATTTAATTTTTCAATTATTTTATAGAGAATTTTAAAATTAATTGAAAATAAAATTTGATTAACAACTGTCTAATTGTAAATCGGTGTCTATAAAATCGCGCGAAAAGACGACGAAATTTCTTTCAATCACGTCGTCGATGTTGTCAAATGATAGAATGATGCGGTGCAGTCACAGGTGCATACTACACCGGTCGTTCTGAGAGACACAGAAGATTAGGGTCAAGTGTATTAGATTTTGAGCCCATCAGGAGAGCTGCGTCGTGCGCCCATCAACAATATAGGACACGCTGCGACTAGGCTCTTTGAGCCTGTGCACGATGTGTTTCGGCCCTTTAATCTGAGTCCCGATCACGGCTATTATTAGGCGAAAACGCATTGTCTCCGGCGAAGGTGGCCGTGTAATCGGCTGCCGAGGAGAGCTCTAATGGAAACTCGAGAACGCCCACGAAATCGAACCCATTCCCCGGGGTACACAGGATCCGCGAGCATAACCTGTAACGGCGATTGATTGTCCGCCGAGGGTTGCAGTCACGCCATCTTCATCGATAGCGAAAGCTGAACGCAGCCCACTGGACAACGATTGTTTGTCGTCTGGCATCCGAGGACGCCATAGATTTCGGCCATCGGGTCAATTAGCCCTTTGAGACGCAGCCTTTGAGACGCTGCATCTGAGACTGCGAAATCGAGTGACGTTCTATAATTTTCTCTTGAGTTTGCTATTTTTTAATTTTTGGTAATTATTTTCTTCTGGTATCAAGAAATGGTTTGTAGTATAATGTAGTAATATGCTACAACAGCAGTTTACAATTCATTATACAAGAATGTCCACCTAAATGTAGCCGCACAATTGTCTCCTTCAGTTGTCTCGATATAAAAAATAGATTGTATGTAATTTATGAGATATGAATTTTATATTTAATTCTAGTTTTAGAAGTCAACGAAAACATACACGTACAGTCGATAGATAAATGATTAGCACCACTGTACGAAAAATATATTGTTTATGTGCCGACAGTATTGCTAAACATACAGTCGGTCACAAAAAAATTCGGACACTTTTTTTGGACCAACACAGTAACTTTTTTAAGATTGGATCAAACGACTTCAATTTCTTTGAGACGTGAGAAGAACTATTTTACCATCTGACAAGAAAATTTCTATTTTTTTTATAAAACTATAATTGGTCAGAAATTCAGAGAAAATACTAAAAGTTTAATTTGCTGCTTTTTGATGTGGGTCTACATTGAAAATTTAAAAAATACATTTTGTAGATCGGCCAACATTGCCATGAGGTACAAACGGATAGAGATGTTGAAGATCACAGTTTTTCTAATAGCGTAACTATTCCTTCATTGAAAATTTAAAAAATGCATTTTGTAGATCGGCCAACATTGCCATGAGGTACAAACAGATAAAGATGTTGAAGATCGCAGTTTTTCTAATAGCGTAACTATTCCTTCATTGAAAATTTAAAAATACATTTTATAGACCGGTCAACATTGCCATGATGTACAAGCAGATAAAGATGTTGAAGATCGCAGTTTTTCTAATAGCGTAACTATTCCTTCATTGAAAATTTAAAAAATGCATTTTGTAGATCGGCCAACATTGCCATGAGGTACAAACGGATAAAGATGTTGAAGATCGCAGTTTTTCCAATAGCGTAACTATTCCTTCATTGAAAATTTAAAAAATACATTTTGTAGACCGCTTAACATTGCCATGAGCTACAAACGGATAAAGATGTTGAAGATCGCAGTTTTTCTAATAGTTTAACTATTCCATCAGTATTTCTAAATTATTCTAAACAGATTATTAAAGCTACATATGTAAACATAATTGAATTATACGAACTTGTGCAATAGTTCTGAAGTAATAGAGAGAGCACTTTGGACCGCAAGGGGTTAAATGGCTTAATTATAGTAGCAGAAAAATTACTATGTCAGAAGAATTATTCTGGCTTTCTAAAGTGGAGGGAACCAAGTATGCCAGAGAGAAATCAAGTTGGAAATAATTACGAAAACGTCGCAAGCTGAAGGATTCGATCGTTGGATCACGACTTCGGAGTTTGTATCCAAACCGAGCCGAACCGAACCAGACAGATTTGCGGGAGTCAAGCCGGTAATCGCAAGGTTTCACTAAAATCAGTATTATTTCAGGTACGTATCAAGCTGCTCGCTCGGATCGCTTGACACGAATTACTCGGTCGCTTCGGGGCCGTTCAAGAAACCCAAATTTACTTAACTGTCGTTCAATTGACTTTGCGCGGCTCCCGTCGAGAAAGTTTTACGGGCACAGCTGCCGCGCGTCCCGCAAAATTAGGTTCCTTTAGGAGAATAATTACCGCGGGACAACCGATACGACGGTGCACGAGAGAACGTCGTGACACCTGGGAACGTCTCATTTCGCATCGCGTGCATCGGAAACGTAATTGGATTCCGCATCGAGGAGGATTGAAACGTTCCGTTTGGCAATCGGCGCCCCTGCTGAGCCGAGCTCCCAATCAGCTGAATGTGATAAAATTTCG
Organism: Sphecodes monilicornis; assembly: GCA_913789915.3. NCBI lineage: Eukaryota > Metazoa > Arthropoda > Insecta > Hymenoptera > Halictidae > Sphecodes > Sphecodes monilicornis. Next base: position 16,256,093 of record OU565295.1, read on the forward strand.
GGAACCACGGGTTTAACGCTATAGCCGCCGTGGAACATGTGACTGCCTCTGTAAAACTGATTTAAGAAGGAATAACGAGTAATGAAATTTTAAATGCTTTTAATCAGCCGGTGATTTATGGAAATTCTTACTCAGGACCCGAAACTGTACGTTTTCATAACTGTACAGGCATGATGGAGTCATAATGGAACTGAATCTTAAACATTTTTGCGTATCATTTACTATGTTTAGTAATTCGTTTGGAAAAATCCTTTAAAAACGAAGAACTTTTTTAAAATTGGTCCTAACGACTTGAGCTTTTTTGATATATTAGAAGGATTAGTTTACAAGATAATGTGTGAAAGTTAAAAGTTACTATTGGTCACAATTGTGAAAATGTAAAATATGCCTTTCGTAGATCTACATAAATTATATTGTAAATTATATAAATTTGCTACGAGCTACGATTTATTAATTAAATACGGAAAAAATTGTGAGAATATGCGATTTAAGCCCGAAATTCAAAGAATTTTACATTTTTCAATGCTTACGGCTTTGTTATGTCGGATTGATTCCAACTCCACAATATTGTTAAGAAATGAAACAGATGTCTATGTAAATAGTTTCTGTGTCATATAATAAATGCACAAAATTGTCATTTTACATAAAATTCCGCATTTTCTTAACGATCTCTCATAATTATTCTCAAAGTACAGAGAAGCTTGCTAGAAGTCTCTACAATTTTTTAATAAATCTGTGAGGTGTCAATTTCTGCATCGGTCTGCAATATTTTGATCAAAATATTCATTTTATAATTGCCCAGTGGATTGAGTACTGTCAATGAAGATATTAAAACTTGAATTTCAGATGACTGGTGCTGTTCTTTTGATCTTTTGATTAACCGTGCACCATTACAGAGTTCCTCGGCAATTATTATTAATAAGGAACGCGAGTGCATCATTCGGTACCGAAGTTCTTCGCGTTACTAATGAGGAGTCATCGAGTTCAATGAAATCCGAGGAGACTCAAACACGACGATCGAGAGTCGAACGTCCGACGCTGTGTCCGAGATGAGAGTTTATAGATTGCCGAGCGCTCGCAGCCGAAACGCATCGATTTCATGGAAATACGGCTTTTTGTTAGCGTATTCCATTGTGTGCGCCCGCTAATTTTCGAGCCGTGCACGGGATAGCTTTGTTCGCTCGTGGACGTGTTAACAACACGCCTCATCGACCGTCCCCGTTTCGTTACCACGCCGGCCACGAAATGTCGAACGTCCTCTCTTTATCTCCACCGAGGCTCTGTCTCACCTACGCCACGGACTCAGCTCCTCCGCTGGTAGCCACATATTTCCGAGCTGCCAAAGAGAAAAATAATACGTTCCGCGCGACTTAACACGCCGCACATGCTTCCACGAATGCTGTGCGTCGTATATTCCGCGGACGCAGCGTGCGCCGCATAGTGGGACGAAATGGCCGATTTTTTGGAAAACACCTCTTGGAACTGAATATCATTCATAATTGGTGGCAAGCCTGACATACAGTCGGGAACAATATTAAGCGGGCACCCTTTAAGAACTAATAACTTTTGAAGTGAAACTTCTTTAGGCGCGTTAGGCGCAAAACCTCGACGCGGTAGACGTAAAATCTCGACGCGGTAGGAGTAAAACCGATCTGGCGATGAAACGACGAAACGATGAAACAATGATACGATGAAACGATTTAGTAAAACCTCGACGCGGTAGAGAAGGAGAAGTTTCACTTCAGCCATGTGGTCTATGCACACACCAATTTTTTTAATACTGTTAGGAATAATACTGTTACTTCATAACCCTTCATAGGCACATTTTTACATCTTCCGTAGGCGCAGTGTCTCATTTATGACCAGGGCTATTCTTTTACCGTTTTCGGCTTTCAAAATATTCTGAATAAATTCTAGAATGTACTCTATTCGAGTCTGTACTTTAATACTGTTATGAATGAAAAATGAAATAATCATCGACGTGTACTACAAACAAAATGATGAATTCTCTTGGACTTTGACTCGCCATGTTCATAGCCACCGGCACAATTTTACCCTATATTCTCCAGGACTCTACAAGATTTTTCAAGACTCGTCAATATCTGTCGACGTCGAATATACAGTGATATTTTTGAATACCATTCCTTATGCTTTCACGGGGACGACATTATGCTCAAAGATAAGACAACACCATATAAAAATGAGGAGCACAAAAGCATAAAAACAAGGATGTCGGAGAAGCAAGAAAGCTAAAAATCACTCTCTCGAGAGAAAGAGAGAGATAAAAGGGACGGAGAAACCCGATACTATCCTTTCACGAACGCATGGCAACGGGTTTCAAGAGTACTTAAATTTCTGTATCCGACAACGGTGTCATAAACATCGCGATTTCAGGTGTATCGTGCGTGCGAGAGCGTATCCGGTGCCAAAATATCGGTAAAAGGATACACGCCGTAGGTTCGCGAGAGCAGAATCGCCGTCCCATCTCGAAGACATCACCGCGTATTTCACGATCGAAGCCCGGATTTATCGTCCCGTGAGAATCGCGGCTCTCGCGCCGCGTAGCTCGTAAGTTCTCGCCGAAAGCTCGCCTCGCAGCTAAACACGTATACACGCGCTATACGTGGCCTACACAATCGTACATGCGCGCACGCGTCTATATACAGATACACAGACAGGAAGAAAGAGAGAGAAAGAGAGAGAGAGAGAGAGAGAGAGAGAGAGAGAGAGAGAGAGAGAGAGTATATTTCTCCGTTGATCCCGTGACACGCTCACAATATACAGTTACGAAAGTTGCGTAACAGGAGGACCCGGGAGAAGATCGGTCACGGCGTAAATATAAAAAAATAACGGTACACCGGGTATATTGAGCGGCGGACACAATGTTCGGTTACCTACGGCCTCGTTATCGCCGGCCAGCTGAGTCGATACTCTGGTTTGTGGTTAATTAACGGCCGGCTTTTCGGATTACCCGGCGACCCCCGTCCTCGTAAATCCCGATAGAGGCATCGGGACGCGAAGATTAATCCTTTAACGGGCGGACGCGTCGACAGGAAGCGCGTCCGTACGCCACGGATAACAACCGACCCTGACGAGCCTTTGCTCTCGAGAATATGGATTTTGAAAAGGCCAAGGAGACAGTGACCCGATAAACGCCGTAGAACACGCCGATCACATCGATTTTTCTATGGGATGCGTTGGATTATTCGACGCCAGAGAGAAATTTAATGGCGATGCAAGCTGCTTCCTTCGGCCCCGTTCGACTGATTTAGGGGAGATCGTGGTCCAAAGCAGGAATGCCAGAGTAGAGACTTTGCTTAACCCCTCCAACATCAAATTCCCCTTTCGCGAGTCTCCGTACCGAAAGGAGAGTGAAAGAGAATTCCCATTGTGTAGAGAGCCACATTTAGTAATAGAAGGGGAAGCGTTTTGAGGGGAATCCAGTGTTGCCAGATCGATTAAATCGAGGGGAATACAGTTTACCACCTCTCCGATGACTAGAGTAATAAGTAACACGTTGCGCGGCACGTCACGTGACCAGTCTACGGTCTTAGTGGGGGGCGTTGAAGTGTGCTCATGGTAGTAGAATTGGATAATGGAAGGGGCAAAGGAGGAGAGAAAATCCACCTAGTTTTGGGTGTTTCTGGCGACACTGATCCTGGTCCGTCCGGCATCCCTGGTCGAAAGTAACAATTTGGCTGTGGACCACGGTTAGGGTAACCTGCCCCCTTTTTAGGAATGGTCGTGTACAAGATTATATTTCATATTAACACTAAACCTACCAGTACCGGTCAAATGACCGCTTTCAGATTTTTTATTTTACAATTATTGAAGTTACAAAGATGCTTCCAGTGGAAATGATTATGCACACTTTTTTTATTGAAGTATACGTTATTATAGAAATGGCACAAAATCTAAATAAATCCAATCGTGCCATTTTTATAAGAGAGCACATATTGGTCACTTTTAATGGTCGGTAGGTTTAGTGTTAACGAATTGTGTTTTCCATGTATATTCACAATTCATAATTCTGTCGTGCAACACTGTATCGAGAAAACTAAAATCGTTTTACCGGCACGAAATGCGCTCTTCCTCGGCTATATAGTGTTTTCTACTCTCATTGAAAACCAGCCGCCGCCGGGTTTCTCCAGAATATTCGAAACCGCCCAGAGACAAAGATTTTCGTTCTCAGTACTTATCCGCGCGACGAATGCCAGCGCATCTCGTCTGCGTGCAAACTTTCACCACTGTCCATTGTCTCTATCATTATGCTAACTCGCACGCGCCGCGGACGCAGCCGAGGCTTTCGTTTCGCCCGTGACAGTCTGTTCGTTCAACACCAAACAAGTGAACAGAGTGCACAGAGCGAATTGCATCGTTGCATCGCGTTGTCGTCCGTCCCACACATTTTCCCAAAGATTCCAAGGCAATGTTTCACACATTTTTCCTTTACATTTTAATATTAGGCCTTTTAATAATAACCATTGCAAAGTTTTTCCAGTATTTTTAAAAAGAAAAATACCAAAATGAAATTATAATTAGACTCTGAATTTTATGCATTTATGAGAAAAACGAGTTGGTGCCATTTAAAGTAGTCAAGAAATTAAACGACACTTATGAGAACATTAATTTATTATTTTCAATTTACTAACCTTTCAATTGGATGACTTTTTAATCATGAACTATTACGAAGACCTAATGAAAAACAAAATAACAACAAAACTGAACTTATTTAGATGTTGCACAGTTTATATTACAGTATGTGCATGAACAAAGAAAATTCAATGGTTTCCCATGTAATCATGAAATATAATTTCAATCATTATAAATATATTGCGAAGTATATGCATTTATAATAATTGCATCAAGTGCAAACTAAAAAAAACATTTCAAAAGAATTTAAAAATGCTACTTTGTTTTTTCCATTTGATTACAATTATTAAGAAAATAAATAAAAGTCTATGTATCTTCTGTCTCGTAACTAATGCAGACAATTTCTATTCCACCTAAAAATCCTCAAAATCTATTTCTATAAAATAAGAAATCTATAACCAGTGATTTGACCATCAGAGATGCGTCTATCATGTCATGTTTCAACCATGGAAAGCTGGCTCGAGTACCTACCAATTCTATAATATGATAATTGTGACAAGAAGATGGATCGAATCAGCAAAAATGTCTCACAGAGAATGTAAATTCGGCGCAGTATGGAGGATCGTCCGATGTCAGAACTTTCTATTTCTAACGTCTGTCGGTGAATATTCACGGTGCCGTCTGTCCAGGGACCGTAAAACGTCCAGACAGCGTAGCGGTGCCGTTCTATGAAACAATCGCTGCATCCGCGTAATTGGTGCCGTCGAAACGGCGAAAGCAGCGGAATCGAGAGAGCCCAGGTGTCTCCGTTCGCGTGCAACGATGCAATTTCGGGGATGACAGCGATAACTGCAGGCTCGTTGAACGAAACCTCTCCTGGCCCCCGAAGGTGAGCAGTTACCATTCTCTCGGAAATGGCTAGCCGTTCGCGCGTGAGAAACGAGGCTGCCGCGTAGAAACGCTTTGACTTTGGTCAGCGTGCACGAGATAAACCGAGACGAGGATTCACGGAATCCTCGGAATCCCTTGGAATTCTCTGCAGGATCAAACTAGCGACCGGGCAGGATGTCTGGATTTTGAAATGGTAAGTAGCTCGCTCGGCAACGAGATCCTGCGATTTTCTTATCCCTCGAGATGAAAATTCTCTCGTTTCTTCTTGGCTAGGTACTGTGAAACAGTAACATTTAGCTAGTTATCTGTAAAATTAAATTCCATTTCATTTATAATATCTATGCAAATTTAACGTACATTTCTAGGAAACCATCAATACAACCTCTGCAATGGTAAAGTAAAAGTTTAGAAATTTCGTTTGGGACTCGATAACTTTTATTATAGCATCTGCATAAACAAGCGAATTTATTTAATCTCTTCATGTTGTCTAGGCCGAGTGTTCTCAACTCAGAATAAAATTATGCTGTCCTGCTATTCGCATTAAAATTTGTGTAAACTCGTAGTTTTCAGACATTTTAGAATAAATCGAGTCAAGAACGAACTAAAGAAATTGAAGTGTGATTAATGAAATTTTTTTGAAATTCTTTCTTGATCTGTTTAAAAAATCGAGATACACAGCTGAGAGGCTGTTAATGTCTAATATTCTATGCAGTTTATTGTTTTGTATACTGCGGAACGTTTGATTTCTTTCTATCGACATTGCAAAATGTGTTTCTTCATTTTTAGACATTAAATCCGCCCTCGAACCAAGCTCATGCGTTCTGCAACGTCCTGTACGTGCATGGAAATGCAGATTGCATCGGACAGACGTAGATTGCAAACGACTGTTTAGACGTACCTCGAAAATTCGTAAAAAGGTGGCGTACACGGCACAGGGAATTTTAATTGTCCGTTCCGAACGAGGCCGCGATAACGAAAAACCTGGGAATCACGGCGCGGCAGGATTTATAGGCGGTAAATCATCGGGCAAAAACATTGTTTTGTCATCGGGCTGGTCCGCTGTCGTGTTTAACAATGCAGCAGAGCCGCGATTATATTCGAAGGGACCTCGAATAAATGAAAACTCCGCGGGAACACGTTGATGTACGACGCTTGGGGTTGGATCTGCTGGCCTTAGGCCGCGTTTCCATCGGTGTACAACACAATTGACGATTAAATCTTGTAGAGATGTGAATTGCAATATCTCGATATAGAATGTGAAAACTTTGGGGCCGAAATGTCGTTTGTATTGTATGCAGATGTTCTTTGATCTCTTGTCGCTAGCACTGAACAAACAAATTAATAAAACTTGTTTCTTTGCAAGGGTTTTTTTTAATGAAAATGTTACCAATAATTATCGTGACGCTTCTCTGATTGAAATGATACCAAACACGATGCAATTTGCATCAGATTTACTCGTTTAATCCACGATATTGTAAAACCTCGATTATCCGAACGTCTCTTGCACACATCGAGTCATTACTGTGAATCGTGTGAACTCTGTCAAGCGAATGTTATTTTCGAGTGTTTCTAGAAACAGACGATGAACAGGTGGATGAAAAGATGATCTTTCTTCGTTCTGGTGAAAGGGTGGCTATAAGACGCGATTATCTGGGGCCATTGAGGGCGAGGCGAGCCTCTTTAACCGCGAACCAGCCGGAACTTCGAGCAATCGGATTCCAGTTGCGACAAGCTTTCTCCGGTGGTTTTGAAATCGGCGGTTCTGATTTCAAGATGCTGCTCGGGTTAATGTAACAATTTTTGTACAGGGTGATACATAACCAGGGCTTCATTCACAAAACTCTTTTAACACTAAACCTACCGACCATTAAACGTGATTACTATGTGCTACCTTATAAAATGGCACAATTGAATTTATTTAGATTTTGTGCCATTTTTAATAGAATTTATACTTGAATAAAAAAGTGTACATAACCATTTCCAGTGGAAGCATCTTTATAACTTCAATAATTGTAAAATAAAAAAACCTGAAAGCGGTCATTTGACCAGCGCTGGTTGGATTAGTGTTAACGACCTAACTGACTGTAAGAGCATCGGAAAACTCAAGGTGTGCAGTGAGTATCTTGCCTATTGTCTAACCTGTACAGGATGTTCCATATTCACAGTATTCGCAAATCAAAATAGAGAAAATAAACAATGATATTACTAAAAAAAAAAAAAACAGTGAAATTCTTCAATGATCGACGTCCATTAAAGTTGCAGCATAGTTCTGAAACGTTTACTGTATTCATTTCGCTGTAAATACAGGACGTTCCATACTCACGGTGCTCGCAAATCAAAAATAAAGAAATGAATGATGCTTGCTTTAACAGTAATACAAATGTTTATACATTCGTAAGAGCCTGAAGACACTTTCCAGACGTTTAATTTATACATTATGCAATACATACAGCGTGTTTCATATTCGTAGTATCATTTTGGGAACCAGAAAAGGCGGATTCGAGGTTACAGGTCCCTATAAAGAATCCTGTTTCACAAGTTCAACCTTTCCCACTTGGTACAACCTTCCAGAAGAAGGCCACGATTATTACCGGCACTGATTGCTATTGTTCTCTTCGTTTGAAAACACACGTTCGCACTTGCGCACAGTTCTCGTAACATCAAGAACGCTGCTCGTGACAAACAATAGCAACTAGGGTTACGACTTCCTTCATACGTATTTCTTTTTTGTTTCTCTCTCTCTCTCTCTCTCTCTCTCTCTCTCTCTCTCTCTCTCTCTCTCTCAATCTACACTTCCTTTTCTCGTTCCATTACGAAACCGCGTTGTCGCGTCAAGAAACACTTTCATTTCTTTTTCGCACTGGCGATCCCGTCATTCGTGAAATTGCTGGGCTTTACATAATGCCTTGTTGGCGACAATTGCCCGGAGGAAGTGACCGGTGCTACCATTCACAACGGAGGCACTCAATTATCTCTCAATTATGTCCTCTAATAGATTCGTCTTGCATTCATTAGGAACATAAAAGTACTGAGCGAATGAGCCACTTAAAAGATACACAACTTTGAACACTTGCATATGTTGACGATGTTCCTCTTTTGCGAGACCATCTCCGGCGTTTTGCAATTTTAGTAGGCAAACTTGAAGAAAATGGGATCCAATCAAATCTTATTTTCAGTGGTAGCGGCCTTTGTAGAGCTGAGATAAATAACAATCCTACCAAATTCTATCGTATTTATATTCTAGCATTTTTTGAAAATTTTTAGAAGTCATACAATGGGTGTAAAAAGTATTCGTACACCATTAAAAATTAAATAACTTTTTTAAAATTAGACCAAACGAGTTCAGTTCTTTTGAGATGTTAAGAGGATTAGTTTACTAGGTAATTTGTAAATAATTTTTTCTAAAAATTGCTATGGGACGAAATTGTGAAGAAAAACGTAAAGGTCTAAATTTTTAACTTCTTTATCTTTGCCTTATCTTTACCTTTATGAAAGTTTCCTTTATTTCAAGTCTTTTCATCATGTACATTCAGGGAGTTCCAACGTATTCCCCTACAAATACTGCAAAGTCCCCACCATCGAACCTCCTCCCACTACTACGTACGGCCGTAGAGTTAGTGAGTGCTGCGCGCGCCGCACATTATAAGGATGAAGTCTAAGAGTGGGGGAAGAATCTAAGCGGGGAAAGTGCCTCGAATAGCTCCGGAGCTACTGGTTGGAACTGCCTGATGTACATAACTTACTTAGACCTATAAAATGCGTCTTTTAAATTTTTATTACAGGCACAGATGAAAAACTTAAAAATTGTGATCATTACTATTTTCGTCGCAATTCCGACCAATAGCAATTTTTAGAAAAAAATTATTTACACGCTAACCTAGTAAACTTATGCGTCTGACATCTCGAAATAATTGAAGTCGTTCGATCCAATTTTAAAAAATTTATTCGATTTCTAAAGATGTACGAATACTTTGTACACCCACTGTAAATGTATAGAGATCCGCAGTCTACTTATCGCTGAAGAACAAACACGCCCGGTGTAATAAAATTGCAGCACGAGTGCAACAAAGTTGCATCGGAATGCCTCCGATATTGCATAAGCGCGTTACAGCTGTTTTTCCTATGGCGTTTTGTTAAAACGGCGACAAGGTTAAAGAGGTGAAAAAGGAGAAAAAGGGTGGCTGGATTGTGTCCGGTTCTCCCATATTTCAGCGGGACATCGAATCTGCGAGAGTTCACGAATATATCAAGCTCGCTCGTTCCGAAGGCTTGCCCACAGGCCGGCTCTCGCTTGAAGCCGCGATAAATCCTCTGTTTCAAACGCGAACCAACAGAGAGAAAACAGATAAAAGCAGGAGAAAGAGGGAGCCAAGAGAGCACGGAACGAATGGCGATTTTACAGCCGAATGTTGCGCGGAGATCCTTACTGGGCCAATGCGGCTTTACAGAACGGAACGGAACGTTTTCTCGTTTCCCACTTTTTAATTGGCCGCCCGATGATAAATCCCGGCGTTCGCTTTAATTGCGGACAGGTCCTCTCCTCGCTCGTGCAGTTAACACTTAGCCGGGGTCCGGTGATATTATTTTCGAGCCGGGTGGACGATCGGAAAAGAAAAAGTATGCGGTGTGCCCGTTCGAAAATTCAACGCTCGAAAATCCACGCTTTTGGCGAGGTCCGATGCTCAAACTTGGTTAAACCTAGTCAAACTTGGTTAAACCTAGTCAATCTTGGTCGAACCTAAACAAAATTGATTTTTCGACTGCGGATTTTTTTGAATTTGATGATCAGAAGAAAATTAGGAATATTGTTATGTTGTTTTTAATGTGACAAATATAATTTAATGTTACTCCTGCTTCCATAATCGATGCAGAATATTTTTATTTTGCAGAAAGATCCACAGAAAATTAGGAATATTGTACTGTTGTTTTTAATGTGATAAATATAATTTAATTTCACTCCTGCTTCCCATGATCGATGGAGAATATTTTTATTTTGCAGAAACATCCGCAGTTTATTGATTTTATCGAATGAACCGGTATGATGGGTTCGACTCTTTTCATGCATTCTTTTGGTGGTTTGTTTTAATTGATGTTCGATTATTGTAGATGCACCAGAAAAATTGGGAATGTTTCTTCGATGCAGTTTGCTTGCTCTGAATGTGCAAGTTGTGAGTTTTCATTGAAATCCGAGTTAAAATGGTAGAAATGTATATATTGATTTATATTGTCTATTTAGTACAGATTTCTTTCAGTTCCTTCGCATAAATGCACAATGATTAGTTTGTTATAATTTGTGGTATTATTACAATTTATTGATGGTCTATTTATACTTCAGAAAGGTTATTTTAATTTTTGCAAATGGAAGATGCAGTCTTATTATTCATTTTTACCGAGATCTACGTCTAAGTGCAGGTTTGGTCTGTTCAGTGCAGACTTATTTCACTTTTTCATTGTATTTATTTTATTATACAGTGCTTTCGTTAGACTTTATAATAGACTATACTAATGTATAAAATAGAAGATAAAGCCAGATTACAAATTTTCATTGAGATCCGTGTCAATGTGTTCGGGAAACGTGTGAATTTTACTGATTTGTCTGTTTAACACAGACCTATTTCATTATTTTAACAAAGTGCGCGATTATCTAGTTACAATCTTTTATAATATGTTTTATTATGTTAACTACACGTTCTATTCCTAATTAAGAACAATTATTCTAATGTTCGAAACAGGCGATACAGCAAGATTATTAATATTCATTGAGGTCTAAGTATGCAGTGTATGCAAGAAACGTGCGCATTCTGATGATCTGGTCTTTTTAATGTAGACTTTATTCACTTGTTCGCAACAAATCGCACAAGAACGATCATTTTGTACTTGTTTTATTATACTCTGGTCTCATTAGACTCTGTAAAAAGCCATTCCAATCAGAAAATGGGATGCGCAGGCTCATTAGTCTTAAAGTAATGTTAACGTGATATATTATCCCCTGCCAGTCTCCGGAAAGAATTGGGACCAAGTGTCAGTAAAATACAGAGATAATAGGATGCAATTAACATTAATGGATACGTTACGTTACAATCAAGCTAAAAATCGTGAAATGGACAAGGGAATCAAGAATAAGCTGTAAATATAGATAATGTCCAAGTGATACAGCATCGGAGTTATATCGTCCGTTCCGGTTAGTAGGTTAATTTCCCCATTAACTGATGATATCGTTAGGATTCTCATTAGTATGAACTTCGTAATTTGACTAACACTGCGTATCACATTCCCGAGTGGCCCATTGATAACCTACGACCATTAATCCACCGTTTCAAAAATTTCAACATTCTATTCAACATGTTGTCAGCCGGTATCAATCATGCACGGCTGACACAATTCTTTGTTCGGGCAGAAAACTTAATATCTAACGATCTGTAATACACGAGAGGAGTAAAACAAGTAGCCGCTGCTATAAATCACAATTTTTCAGTCGACGTTTCATTAAATAAATTGCTTTTAGATTGCTCCGAGATTTGATTTGTACTGACTCCGCTGTAAACAATTTAAAACCATACTTCGTCTACCTCGTATCAACTTTCTATGAAAAGAAAAAGAACCGGTATAAGTTGAAGCCTCTAATACAACAAAAAGTCGTTTCAAATTGCTGCCATTTCTATAAACCATCAAGTTTCTTAATAATTCTACGCTACATTTTAGATAGCATCTTCCAGTTGTAGAATAAAAAAACGATGTCTGCCATCAAGGTACCAATAAAAGTTCCTTTCAAAAACAGGGAATAACTCCGTCATTTTTTAATATTTTCCACCGGAAAAAAATGGAGGGTAAAGCTAAGAGCTGTGTTAATATCACCGTAAAAGACCAGAATTTTTCAATTATTAATTATCCTCAAAAAAATTCCTGAAGGCACCACATCTTTTGCTCAGGGATGTCTAACGACTTAACGAAGAAACTTTCCTCGATTTTCAATTTCTATGATAAGCAAAGCGTCTTTCGACGGTAGTCGCAAGTTCGATCACGGCACAGAGAGATAAAGGAGGGGCCCCGTTTTAATATCAGGCCCTGCAGCGGGCCCGTTTTTGTTCGACGTCGGACTCAGCACCGCCGCGACAAATTAATATCCCTGCTAAGAAATGTTCCTCGTCGTATTTATTATCATTCCGTTCCTCGGTGTCCCCTCTTGTCCAAGGGGGCCCGTCCAAGGGACCCGTTCCTTCAGTCACAGGAGCGGGGGGCCACCAGCAAAATGCCGCTAGAAAATGTGTATTGCGACCCAGTGACACCACGAAGAGATCCCGGCAACCGTTATCGCGTGCTGCCGCGACTTTTTCACCGCGTACCCGCGACACGTTTCAGGAATGCGAGAATGTTATCGATGCCTGGATAGTGGTTCTTGATCCCAGAGCCCCCCTAACAGATGGCCAAGCGGCATGCTAGCCCCCGGGAAACAACCGCGAGAGTCTCCCGGAACAACGACTTCATTCCGAATCCGTGGGACCGTTCAACCTTGCTGTGGAATTTCTCATTGCTCCCTGATCCGATGTGCATCGGATTTATCTATCTCTGGGACCGATATTCTGGGTCCAATTGGATAATGGCCCAGCTCTTTCAAAATGGAGGATTGCATTTATTAAAATTTTCTTTGAAATTTTCCTTTGATTTGTTGTCTTTTTGAAGGTCATATTTTTGTATTGCTATTGAAGGTTGAAGATGGACATTTATTTTTATCCTGAAAAATGGCTCATTTGTTTCCGATTGGAGGGTTGCGTTTTTTTAAAACTTTCTTTGATTTGTTGTCCTACTTGTTGTCTTTATGAAGGTCATATTTTTGTATTCCTATCGAAGGTTGAAGATGGACATTTATTTTTATCCTAAAAAATGGCTCATTTGTTTCCGATTGGAGGGTTGCGTTTTTTTAAAACTTTCTTTGATTTTTTGTCCTACTTGTTGTCTTTTTGAAAGTCATATTTTTGTATTCCTATCGAAGGTTGAAGATGGACATTTATTTTTATCCTGAAAAATGGCTCATTTGTTTCCGATTGGAGGGTTGCGTTTTTTAAAACTTTCTTTGATTTGTTGTCGTGCTTGTTGTCTTTATGAAGGTCATATTTTTGTATTGCTATTGAAGGTTGAAGATGGACATTTATTTTTATCCTGAAAAATGGCTCATTTGTTTCCGATTGGAGGGTTGCGTTTTTTAAAACTTTCTTTGATTTGTTGTCCTACTTGTTGTCTTTTTGAAGGTTATATTTTTGTATTCCTATCGAAGGTCGAATTTTTACCCTTAAAAATGATCCCCTTGTTTTTAACGAAGTTTCACATTTTTTTTCAATCTATCTATGATTATTTTCTTGTTCATTGACTATTTGTTTGTCACGTTTTTATATGGACAGAACGTTTCGTCTGGGTTAGACGTTTATTTTTACATTGGATTATTTATATTCTAGAGCCTTGGGATCTTAAGTTTCTTTTTACACCTGAAAAATGGCCCATTTGCTTCAGATTGAAGGGTCACGTTTCTTTTAATATTTTCCTTGATCCATAGTCTTGTTCACTGTCTTTACAGGAGTCACATTTTTGTATTTGAAGATATTCGTCAAATCCTTGTTACTTCACTCCTAAACCTTGAAACATACAATTGAAGCTTGACATTTATTTATATGCTTAAAAATGTTCCATTCATACACAACGAAAATTAATTCTTACATCCTAAAAAGTATCTTGAGTCATTGTTTTTTTGATTGTCTTGTTACGGGTCGCATTTTTATTCGCTAGATATTTTGCGAAATTCTGAATCCTCAGATTAAAGTTGGAAGTTCATTTTTATCCTGGAAAATGGCTCGTTTCTTTCCGACTGAAGGTTCACAAGAAGATCAAAGAATTACATTTTGTAAATGTTTTCACTGATCTATTGTCTAGTTAATTGCCTTTTTACGAGTCACATTTTTTGCATCACGAACCAGAGACCGTTGAGACGCAATAAACCGGGGGATCAAAAAATTCAGCGTTCTCGACGAATTTACGAAGGACAGCGAAAGAAACGTCGGTGGAGATCGTCTTCAGAGGAGGATGGCAACCCGTGATGTCGATTTTCCGAGAAGCACGACGTCACTCGGCATTCCCAAACGTCGACGAATCGCATTCCCCGGACGGCAACCACCGGTTCGAAAGAAAACGCTCCGCCGTCACCGGTTAACTGTATTTTAATTGTATCAAAAGACGCCAAGGCGAAGGCGGTCATCGTTCCGCGGGAGTTAATTAAAATTTATTGCCGAGTACGACGGGCACGCGTACGTGTTTGTTAAGTTTAACGGAAATCCACGTGGGTGGAGACTCCTGAAGGGTGGCGGTGTACAGAACGCAACCATAATTCTTGGAAAAATTAACGAACCCGTTAATTTAACCCCTTCCACTATAGTAACGAGTCAGACTCGTGATAAGAATTTCGAATTAACAACATCTACTAAATATGTAAATTATTAATTTCCTTTGAATCGAAATAAAATTTTATTTTGTTGTTGTCGATATATAGCCATTGGGGAATATAAAAGCATATAATAAAATTTAGATTTTCTTTTTGTTCTAAGAAATGATGGACGACGATCAAGTTCTAATCACTGTAACCGTAAAATAAATCATAGTGCAAGCGGTTAACCCTTATGAACTACCGTTATCTGATACGCACATTCCCAAATCAATTTACGCACCTACAGCATCAAGAATATTTATTTCATTGCTTGATTACTTTGTCCATTTTATTTCATTTTGTTTCACCTCTTAAATTCTATTGTCCAAGTTTTTTAAGAGAAAAGATAGTTACGATCTCTTTATTAATCAGGTCAGTGATAAATGTAAAGTAGCAGGTTATGTACTTCATTTTTAATAACTTATCGGACAGGAAAAATTTCGCGGTCTTTAAAAAATCGAAGATTAACAATTGAGGACTTCTCAATCAATTTTTTAATGGCGATAACAATTTTGTTTGTAAACCAACAAGTCATTTTCAACAGCATGGTTATGTACTTCATTTTAATTTGTGGATCTCAGGATTAGGGTCCATTTTGACCCAGAATTACAATCACTCTGTCCAAACTCTAATTTTCTAGTCCCTGTCCGGTTCAATTCATTATCTATTTATATTATAGTAAATAAAATGGGAAAATCGACGTTGATCTAAAGGAAGTAGGTTCAAAAATATGTGAGAAAACAAGATCAAGATTAACATAAGGATTTGAATGGATCTAGGTACGAATCAGCCATGAATCGCGTACCGGTTGAACACTATTGGCGATGATGCAAAGCTATTAGTTGTGATGCAGAAGCGAACTTGAATGGATCGATAAGAAAAACGAGGAACGGGATCGCAGGGGGTTGGAGGTTTGATCGAGATCGATCGATGACGGTTCGCAGGAGTCTTCCGGAGTCTTCCCTGTCCTTGAGAAGCAATTAAACGCAAGTGCTTGACCGTGAAGGGACCGAAGACACAACCAGAAGCAGATGCTCCCGGCGACGTGGCCGATAATTAAGAAGAGAGAGTCCCGGGGCTCCGGTTCGCCGGCTATCCGGCATTATGCCCGCTCCACACTCACCAAAACCTCGATCCGAGTTACCTAACTGACTCACGGATGCACCTTCCAACCATCCTCCAGAACAATGGCTACGAATTTTCTGTATTCTTCTCTTCCCCTCTTAATTCACTTATTTAATCTTCGTTCTGTGGCTTTAGAGGATTTTTAGTTACACAAATAACCATAATTTGTCACGACAGTGTACATACACCCCCGCCCACAAGTATGACACCGTTTAAAAACGAATAACTTTTTCAAAATTGGAGCAAACAATTTGAATTTTTTTCGAGATCTTAGAAGTACTAGTTTACGATGTAATGTACAACAAAAATTATTTAAAAATTACTATTGGTCGCATTTGCGAAGAAAAAAGGAAAGATTACGTTTTTTAATCTTCGTTCTGTGGTTTTACAGGATTTTTAGTTACACAAACAACCATAGTCAGTGTCACAATAGTTTTTTCAAAATTGGAGCAAACAATTTGAATTTTTTCGAGTTGTTAGAAGGACTAGTTTACGATGCAATGTACAATAAAAATGATTTAAAAAATTGGTCGAATTTGCGAAGAAAAAAGTAAAGATCACGATTTTTAATCTTCGTTCTGTGGTTTTACAGGATTTTTACCGTCACGAGAGTGTACATACACCCGCGTCCATAATTATGACACCGTTTAGAAACGAATAACTTTTTCAAAATTGGAGCAAATAATTTGAATTTTTTTCGACATGTTAGAAGTACTAGTTTACGATGTAATGTACAACATAAATGATTTAAAAATTACTATTGGTCGAATTTGCGAAGAAAAAAGTAAAGATCACGATTTTTAACCTTTTTCATCTGTACCGATAACGAAAATTTGAAACATGTTATTTTGTAAACCTAAATGAGTTATATACATGTACAAAGTTTTATTGAAATCGCGTGATGCATAAAAAAGCCATAGGCATTGAATGTCTGAAATAATGAAATTTTGAATTTTTAAAATAGGCAAAGACTTTTTAATTTTTGTTTTCTGTACTAAATAAGTTGCTTTGATTTTACCTAATTTTTAGGTGCAAATTTTTAATTTTAAGTTGCAGGATTAGTTTCGTTTAATCTGTCCTTATTTTCCGAATAGTACATCAAGATGTAGAGTTATTCCAGGCTGGAATAATATTCCTCCAGTTAAAACATGAACTCATCGTAGATCCACGGTCGCAGAATCAATCTCGCCGAATAACATCCTCGACCGTGTATAATGCAAGAAAAGCACGCGCTCTCTGAAATAGATCGATTAAAATTCACCTGCGTTGATGCAGCTGCGCAACGGATTTGCTATTAGTCTTCTGGAACACCAGGGGAACAAGAAAATACCCTCGAGTTAGTTGTCATTCTCTCAGCCTCACCCGTGGCAGACAGTTTTAATTGAATCGTCAAGAGCTTAATCCATACCGACGATTTATTGCATCGACATAAACGACCGTGGGCTCCGGGCGTTCGTTTGAACTCGTCTTCCGCGATTAAATCGACGCGGCCGGTCATGGAACCGTGTGTAACAGTAAAACGCAGTAAAAAATCTTTATGCAAATTCGCCGGTCCATTGACAGTCTTAAAAAAGGCCCGGCGTCGTATTTCGGAACTTGATTCTCAATAAAATACGTGCATCGCAGAAAAACTTTATTGCCTCGTGTATCGATCATGTCACCGATCCCATCCCACGAAAGTGTACTTGAGGTGCATATTTATTGCAAAAAGTATATGTGAAAACTCGAGAATCGACACGTCATCGACATCGTGTACAAATATTATATCATTATCTCCCACCGTTTATATATGTGTAATCGAGAAATTAAGAAATTAGATTTCGTCGGTTCGGATAAGCGAGGTTCGAATATATCGCTGATTACACAGGCATATAAGCTTCAAACAATGTCGTGTCGGGTATCATTTTAATCAGGAAAATGTCACTCATATGTCCCTAAAATTGCCATAAAACAATAATTAAAAATAAAAATGTTTCTTCAAACAAAACCAAACATTGTTGAATTTCGGTGTAATTTCTTTCGATCGAAATGAAGTATATTGATAAATCTTATGATTATCAATATTGTTGAATTTAATGTCAGTGGCGTGTATCGCTCTCTTCAAACATTGCTCAGACACGTTTAAACGTTCCCAATCTTATGAAACAAATATACCATGGAATACAGGGGAATCTGTAGAATCGTTCTACGCAAGAATCATTTCTGTATTTATTACGGTCCAAGCACAAAATATTCTCAAAGTTGGAAATATTTCTTTTAAAATTGAAGTTTCGCAAGAACCAAGAGTTTAAACGCATCAAAAGTTGATGAGATTTGGCTGTCAGTTATCACGAGGCGAGATTGATGTTTGATGGTGTTATACACGATGTTTTATTCGAGCAGGAGCGTATAAAATGGCGTCGGAACCGGGACCCGACCCGAATTTTCGTGGTCGTCCGCGCGCCCCTAATTGACGCGGCCCCGATGGCAGCTTTACGGTCTCTTAAAGGGGGATTTCCACGTATAACGAACACCGTTCAGCCGAGGTTTATGGACGAGGCGCAGTTAAATCGCTCCCTGTACTCGCTGCGAAACGATTCCGATCTCCGGTTTTACGTTGCTGCGTTCTTCCCTTTCCTTCGAAACCGCCTGAAACCCCTCCGCATTCACATTTTCGTCTATCCTGTGGCAGTATCTTCGTCGTCCCGCGATTCACCGATGGAAGTGGGTTACTTGGACCATGGCCGATGTGCACGGACAACCTGCGTCTCGCTGGTGAATCGAATTTATTCGCAGTTCTGGAAATTGAGCCCGACATCGATCGTGCCCCCCACCACGTTTCACAAAATTCGTCCGACACACCCGAATAAAATTGAAAGAAAAATTTGTTCGGTTCATGAAATTCAATCAATTCGATTGGTTGACTGCGAATTCATGTTTCGAATGCAACATTGTTGGGTCACGTTTGAAACAAAGACAATGTTCAAAGAAATTACGAATAACGGATTGTACGAATGTATTCTGACTAGATTGCGGATTTTTATGCAACATAAAAATTATCTACATCAATTGTAGGAAACAGAAATTGTATAAAAATGTCCATTTCACTACAATAATTTTGGTAAACTGAAGATAGTTTAATATAATTTAATGCTTTTAAATTCTTTCATTGTCTTCACAGTTTTGTATTTTATAGATTCAGTTTTGAAATAAATGCATAACGTCCGCAGGCTGATTCTGGGAAAACTGGGTGAATGAAATACGAAATAGTGTTATTTTCGACTTGTTAAAATTGAAGGAAAAATGTTACATCAAATATTACAGTTTTTTCGTTGAACATTTCCTACAAAAAATAAAGGACTTCAAAAATACCTTAAGATTATACTCCCTATAAGTGTGTTTCTGTCCTAGTAAAAAATAACGCCAAAATCAGATTCTAAGGACGAAGGATGCCGTAAGACTGCATTGTCTGTAAAAAAATAACGTGAAATTAGCAAGGTCCAGACTTTTGTGCAAATTGGCCATAGTGCCTGGTTATTTTATTCTTCTTTACGTCCGCCCGTCCGTCCGTTTTCCTTTCGCGTCCCCGTCCGAGCAGAATTCGTTCAAAGAGAGTCTGTTTATCGATTCCAGAGCGTCCACCACCCCTCGAACGGCTCCGTTTGTCCTGTCCTTTTGCATCGGAGCCAAGAAAACGATGCACGCTCGTTTTCTGCGCTTTTACGTCCGTGGAAGATGGCCGACTCGCCTCGATCGTAATAAGTGGGCCGCTCATTCGGGGGGACAACGGCTCGTTCCGATTACGAATCCAATTTATTTGTCACTGGCAAGCACGCCCGTAATACCGGTCTCACAGAGGAACTGCATTCTTTTAATTAATTCGCGGACCTGCCGTGGTCCTTGACTATAACGTATAATAAAATATCGATATTCATTCTTTGATCTTTTACGAGATAATTTATACACGGGTCGGTTCGATTATAAGACAGTTTTTTGAGAGATGATGCTCGGCGAACAATTCGTGAAGAAGACGATTCTTAGGAATTTTTCTTAAAGAAATTAGTGGGCCTTCTTTTTTTTTAAACAACTACAGTAATGTTTCGTTATATGTGAAATGTGAAGAACATGATATGTCAATAATTTGAGAAGAATGCGATTCATTGGAACTTTTCTTGAGGAAATTAGTAGACCTTTTTCTTTTTCTAACATGTACAGTAATGTCTCGATATATGTGCAAGAGATATGCACGATATTGAGAAACGAGTTTCATGATAGTAAATAATTGATTTCCACTACAGCGGAGCGTACCCTTTAAGAAATACTGAAGAAGAAGAAAGAATATGATATGGGGTTAGTATCTATGTATCACTGAAACAATGCCGAATGACAATACATTTTTTTTTCTAATTATTTCAATACAAAACATTGACCAATATATATTGGAGTAATAACTGCAACATTATTGCACTTGGTTAGAAGATGTTGGCTACTGATACAAGGATTAAGAGAACAATCCGAACAAAATATTTCAGAACCAAATACACGGAGTCAGATCGAATCCGAGCACGCGTGTCCTGCGCGCATCCCGGCTCGATCCTGCGCTTCGTTTTGTATTTTTATCCGGCGGTCTTATAACGAGCTGCAATTAACGAGGCCAGGCGGACCAGCAATTTCGAGTATTCGTGTAACGAAAGTTGGCGGCCGTTCCAGAGGGAAGAGGAAGAGGGAAAAGTGGGAAGGGTCGTCTAAGTCATCGGACGTTTCGTGGTAAATTCCGGTTCGGCTAATCGGCTACGTGTGCACCCCTGATGCATCTCAGATGAGCTCGATCCCCCGCAGAGGTTTTCGAATATATCAGCTCAAACGTCGATATTTCTTTTGCATAAATCGATAGCATAACCCTATAACTGTCCATAGGCACACTTATTTTTCGCATCTTCCGTAGGCGCAGTGTCTCATTTATGCAGAGGGCTATTTTTTACCGTTTTCAGCTTTCAAAAAATCTGAATAAATTCTAGAATTCGTATTCGAGTCTTTACTTTAATACTGTTATGAATAGAAAATACAAATTTTAACGATTAAATTTGGAAAAATGAGGGTCTCCCTTCTTTCCTCGTTGAAATAACCTAAGAGTGAAATTTTTGTCAAGAAATAAACGATCCAGTGTACGAGTCCAAATATAACAGGAAAATAACATTTGGATAAAATTGATATTAGTCAGTAAAAAAGTTATTAGTTCTTAAAGGGTGTTCACTTAACCCCTTGCACTACAAGTTATTTTACAGTGACAGTGATTAGAACTTCTTTGCCGTTCATAAATTTTTAGATGAAGAAAGAAGCTTATATTTAATGCGTCCGCGTATCTTTCAATAACTATGTATCGACAACAACAAAATAAAATTTTATTTCGGTATGTAGAAAATTAATAACCTACATATTTAATAGATTCTGTTCGAAATCTCCATGACGATTGTAACTCGTTGTTATAGTGCAAGGGGTTAATAATGTCCCCGACAATAAATTCTGTAGTTGTAATAATATTCCGCCATTCGAGGGTTGAATCAATTCAGATGTTTAGACAATCCACAGTCCGTGGACTGTTAAATAACTGTTCCTCCGTGACGCACTGCTGCTTTAATACTCGTTGTGATTCATCTTCAGTATTCAAGCATTGAGCGCGCACTCCATCTCCGAAGCAGAAGAAGAAGAAGCAGCAAAAGAAGAAGAAGAAGAAGAAGAAGAAGTTAGACTGCATCTAGCCGGAGGAATGCAGGACGGTAATTGGATTCCGAGAAAGTGCATTTTGTCACGTAGGTAGTTTTCGGAAGGGTTCAATTCTGGGAACAGCTGGGACCGATGCCAACGGGCGTTTAACGAATCGAAGAGTTCTCCCGGCCAAACTGCGGTGCTCCTCCCGATGCGTATGCGTACGTACTGTTATGAAACACGATCAGATAATGCCCTTAGAACGGAGGAAAAGATTAGAGCCGCGGGAGGGCCTGCAGGTTCGGGCCCCGTCGACGGAATTTTTATCCCCATCGTTCACTGGAGGCCCTCGGAGACCGGCAATTGTTCACCGGATAAGCCCCCGATGGTATCAATCATCCATCGACCCTAATTTTCACTCGGAGAGTGATAAGCGACGAACGGGGCCCGGGCCCCAATTACCCCGTAATTGTATCACGCGAAATCCTCCGCGATATTCGAGCATAAATCGCGGGCCCAATCTCGGGTCGAGGCTTTGCATACGTTCTGCTGGAAATTAACGATCCTTCGTGAATTTATCCTGGACAATGTATTGCACCAATTTTATTCAAATTATATAGATGTTTTTCTGTGTTGTTGAAGTAGCTGCAAGCATTTTTGTTTGCTTAAAAATACGGATTTTAATGGAAAATAAAAATTGTTTGAATTCATTGGAAGATACAGGAGTTACATACACGTTCAGTTGTTTTCTTAAACATTTTGAGGAGTTGGGAATAATACAATACAAGAATGTTTTTAACCCTTAGCACTCGAATGGCGACTCTGAGGCGCCACTACAAATTGCTACACCATTATTCAGAATATTGTTTACATGATTAAATTTGTTCATATGTAATAAATTACTAAACATTTAAATATTGTATGAGGTACTATATCAGTTTCGTACGCATGTAATGAAAAAAACTTATGTACGATGGAAATATTTTAGGTTAGAAGAAATGTTTGGTATTTTAGTTGAAATAGCTTCGAGTGCAAAGGGTTAAATTCTATACATGTAACTTCACTGTTTTGTATTTGATCTATTCATTTTTGTCATAACTATGTAAAATGCGCAGTCTAGTTGTGAATAATGTTTCTGCAGTCGATCGATGAAATGTAGCACTTTGAAGGAAAATTTTTTTATCTTCAGAGTGTCCTTTAAGGACTTTCATATTTTTGGACCTGGAATTTTTGGGCCACGAATAGTTTTTTGAAGGTTAGCGAAAGATTTAACAATGGACCTGTAAAGACTATGGTGTTTCAATTATAGCATATTTTTCTTAAAAATGGCCTTAAAGACCAGTACTAATTTAAAATCCTTGCAGGCGATAACTATGAATTTCCAGTGTTTGTAAAACAACAATATCAACCGCAGAAAATCGATGGAACAAGATCAATGGGGATCAAAGAGTAATCCTTGATTGAACCAGAAGGGTTTATCAGATGAAGTAGAAGAATGAGTGTACAAGTATGATGCGTGTTGCGTGTTGCGCAGGACACGTAATCCTTCCTCGACATCTTCGATATTGTCAAAGAGGTTTCCCTCTAATCCGACCTGTTCCACGAAACCGTTCGACAAAAGCGAGGCTCGATAACTTAGTGACAAAATACTGCGACGTCACGCGAGCTCAAGCGATGCATCGGGTATGCACCGAGACACCGCCTGCATCTCCGGCATTGATCGCGTGAGCTGGTCGGCGCGGCGTCGAACGAACGAACGAACCAATGTACGAACGAACGAACGAACCAACGTACGAACGAACGAACGGACCACGGTAAAAAGAAAGCGATTGTCGACGCGAGGAGAAATTCCATTTTCAACGAGTCCTGTCGGGACCGCGCGCTGTCCGACTGGAAACAATAGAATCAACGGCGGTCGCGATGTATGCGGTGCAAGTGTACCGTGAAAAGAAAATCCATCTCGGACGCGGATTTCGTTCTCTTTCAATTTCATGCGCTCTCCTGTTCGCAGGATAAATGACAAGGTTTCTTCCTAAACACCGACAAACCACGATGCATTCTGCAATTCTCTGGATAGCTATGTTTTCTAGATGCAAAGATATTTAGGACGAAATTTGAATATTTTCGTAAACACCAAGAAACCAAGATTCACTTCTAGCAATGGTTTCTAGATGCAAGGGCATGCAGGACAAAATTTGAATATTTTATCAAACGCCTACAAACAGCTGTGCATTTTACTATCGCCTGATTAATTATATTTGCTAGATTTAAGGACATTCAGAACAAAATTATCATACTTTCCTGAACACCAATAAACAGCGGTGCACTAGCAATGTCTTCTAGATACAAGGACGCTCAGGACGAAATTAGAATATTTTCCTAAACTCCAACAAACCAAGATTCACTTCTAGTAATGGTTTCTAGATGCAAGGACATGCAGGACAAAATTTGAATATTTTATGAAACGCCTACAAACAACTGTGCAATTTACTATCGCACGATTAATTATGGTTTCTAGATTTAAGGACATTCAGGACAAAATTATCATACTTTCCTGAACACCAATAAACAGCGGTGCACTAGCAATGTCTTCTAGATACAAGGACGCTCAGGACGAAATGTCCATATTTTCTTAAACACCAAGTTATCTCATCAGCTAAAGTTACCCAGTTAGGTTAGACTTCCGAGCTTCCAATCTTTCTATCAATTTCTCCGCCGACACATGTTCCAGGATCTCTCATCTTACAAGTCTCCCGAGCGCACGGGCAGCAGAGAATTTCAACATTTCCAGCTCGTGAATGTTCAATTTCTATTCCTCGATATCCATGCTTATTTAATCCAGCTAATTTACCGAGCGTCGGGTTTCTATAATAGAGAGATGATAATAGGAGATTGCAAGTGAAACTTCTCTTCGTGGACTAGACAAGAGAAAGAGAGAAAGATATGGACTAGGTGGAAGCCGTTCGAAGGAGGGCGGAAATTGGGTTAATTAATCGTGTCAATTACCCATTTACCACCCGGAGAAAAAATCTCGGTTTCATTAGGCGTTTACGCGCATTTCCAGTCTGAATCGCCGGACTCTTGTACACGGCGGGATGCCATGCGAGCCTCCTATAACGCTTCCTTCTCCCACTCTCTCTCTCTCTCTCTCTCTCTCTCTCTCTCTCTCTCTCTCTTTCTCTCTTCTTCCGTATCTAGCTCATCGTAATATATCTCCTGGCTCACGCGTACGCAATTAGTGGACGCGTTTAATACAAAAGCGGCTGGTTAATTAACAAGGCGATCTCAACCGGACCGCACCAACATATCGGTAAACAAAGTTGCAACGATTTTCGAGGAAAAAGTCGAACACACCCCACCCTCGCGACAAAATTCACGAACCGCGCGCGGGTTTAACAGTTACACGCGATAAAAATGCGACGATAACGGGCAACGGTATTAAAGAATTGCCGGTGTGACGTTCGTTAGTTCAACGATTAAGCCTGACTTTGCGCAATTGTTCGAATCGCTTGTAACTTTCTTTTCGGTGAATTTGATTAATTGAATTCGGTATTTCGCATTGCAATTCTAAAGGGGACTTCAAAGATTGCATCGATATAATTATTCCGATTTTTCAAAAACATTCTTCTTGTTAATATAATTGCATTTTTCTAATGATTACAATTTTACGAACACTCTCGATAATCTCAGAAAATATCGAAACATTGAATTGCGTGTCAACACGTCAGACTTTTATAACTGTACAAACGGAAGATGTTTTAATGCAATATAGAATTTGATTAACGCTAAACTTACTATATACATAGGTAGTAAAATGACCGTCTCCAGATTTTGTATTTTACAATAATTGAACTTGTAAAGATTCTTCCATTGAAAACGATTATACACGTTTCTTTTTATTCAAGCATATATTATTATATAAATCGCATAAAATCTAAATAAGATCAACTGTGTCATTTTGATAAGCTGACACATATTTGTCACATATAGTGCTTGGTAGGATTAGTGTTAACAGGCTGTTTGTATCGTATAGCTATACAAGAATTTTTCCCAGCCAAAGTATTTAATGATTTGCTTTAAAACGATCATAATATTAATAGTATACTATACAATTGTATAAAGGCATAATATTAAACTATCAAACGACAACACATTTATACATACACAGCATATTTGCATCTCTGTAGCTTCAAAATAAAACCCAGACACACTCAAAACCGCTGGACTGCAGGTTTCATGCATTTATGACAAAAAATGAGTAGATTAAATGCACAACACTAAAAAAACAATGAATGAACTCAAAATTAGTGTTATATCATTTACACTTTATTTACTTTATATTTTATAATATTTTTTATTTATTTTACATTTACTATATTTATTTTATTTAAGTTATTGACAAAAGAAATTAATTGCCTATGTAGCTCCTGTATCTTGCGATTAATAGAAACAATTTTTATTTTGTATAAAATTCCGCAGTCTAGTGATCACTGCCACGAGAAGATCAAATCAGTAACAATTCTAGGTCGACTTTACGATTTGAATTCCTTCTGAATTGCATCGAAACCAAAAGATGTCTCGATGAATCTGCCATCGAAATATGGTCGAGCTATGATAGGTTGGCCATTATTCCTGCAACGAGACGTACGCACCAGTTACGAGCTGAGAAAGGAAATGCACTTCGCGTCCGGCTGCGCTCGATACACACGATGCATTATATCGTCGCGTCTGGTGTCCGTTGCACCGCGTCACTTTGTCACGTAGATCGTGGTATCGATCCTCCCCGTTGTCTAATTCTCTGGCAATCAGGACTTGCTGCATAGTCATCTCCGGCAGGCTGTCTATTCAGCTGCGCTGGGAATTCTGCCGATACTTGCTAATTCCCGAGTGCAAATTGTCTCTTTACCACTACTGTGTTTGCTCTCTCTTAGGCTAACTCGACTGAGTGAGTCACTCGGATAACATTGTCAGGATTTAAATCATTCGGCCACGATTGCTAGACAGTGGATATTGTTATAAGTTTATGACAAGCACGAGTTGGTGAAACACGAAATACCAGAAATATTAATATTATTGGTACATTATGACAGACTATTACAATTATTAAGAGAAAAAATCAATGCAACTCCCCTTTCTTGCGATCGATGCAGACAATTTTTATTTTGCATAAAGATCCCCAAGGCTATTTGTAAGACTACCATTACTGAGTATTCGACAGAATCAACGAATAGTGCGTTCATTTACAATCATATTTTGACAATGACAATCACATTGATTAACACTAGAACTATTGGACCAGTCAAAATGACTGACTTGAAGGGTCAGAGTTGCGAATTGTATGCAGGACCAGCTCTAGGGGCGGCAACTCGGACATTTGTCCGAGGTGCCAAAATTTAGGGGCGCCAAAATTTAGGGACGCCATTTTGGCTTTATTTAAAAGATATATATATATATATATATATATATATATATATATATATATATAGAGCGAGAGAGAGAGAGAGAGAGAGAGAGAGAGGGGCGGCAATTTGTCTTTATATATATATAAATAATAAATACTAAATTATATATATATATATATATATATATATATATATTCTTAAGGGGAGGCAATTTGTCATTTTGTCCGGGGCGACGTAACCGCTAGAGCGGGCGCTGATTGTACCGGCTGTCCGCGTTTTATTTTCGATGTCCCCAACGCACGAATTAGGATCCGAAAGTTCCACGGGAAAGCGTAAAGTGCTGGGTGACTTTCCTCTCTCTCTCTCTCCCTCTCTTTCTCTCTCTCTCTCTCTCTCTCCCCCTCTTTCTCTCTTTCGGTTGACGAGGAAACAAGGGGACGTTTGTTCTAGAGAGCTTCGAGAAATGCACTCTGTTGGGTGGATAAGTGGGACTGTAGGTGGGCGCTGGGAACACAGTACAGACGTAGTTTGTTTAAGAAAGTAATTTGTCCGGCCTCTGCTGGCTCATGAGATCGGGTAAGTGCCACGTATACTCGTTGTTAATTAACGTAATGACAAGCCGAAAGGAGCATTTAACACACGGTCGTTATTATAGCAGGCTCTCCTCTAGGATGGAAGTCGGGAAAGGAGAGTTTTCACGGAAAACGAAATCGAAAAGAGATTATTGATATTTCAGTTCGAGAATACTATTTCCGACGATTTTACACTCCGTTTTGTGAACTTAATTCTAGTAGTGCCTAACTGAATGGTTAATAGAACTCTAGCTGAGCGAAATCTTTTTATATGAATGTGAGCGTCTTATTTACCTTTGGATTGCGGATCTATTTTACAAAAATATAATGGGCCGCTTATTTGGAGGGACAACGGCTCGTTCCGATTACGAATCCAATTTATTTGTCACTGGTAAGCACGCCCGTAATACCGGTCTCACAGAGGAACTGCATTCTTTTAATTAATTCGCGGACCTGCCGTGGTCCTTGACTCGAATGTATAATAAAATATCGATATTCATTCTTTGATCTTTTACGAGATAATTTATACACAGGTAGGTCTATTTTACAAAAATACAATTGTCCATGGTTAGGACCATCCACAATTTTATTTATCAAAAATTTTTAAACATATTTTTGAAGGTACATCTCGGAGACATATTAGTCCTTCTGTTGTATGTAATGTAACAGCTATTCATTTAATCTATTTGTTACGAAATCGTGTTCTTAAATAATGATTCTAATACCCCCGGGGGGGGGGGAGCAAAATATATCCGAGCAACGTTGTCAAATTGTTAAATGAATGAAAAATCATACTCAATAGTGGGAGACAGGTGAATTCCTATTGTATGAACCACCCGATTATGTGAACCAACTTGTATCCCCACAGGTTCATATAGTTCATAGAGTTCTACTATTTTGTATCGAAGTTTGGAGGTCTCGCAACAGACATCGGACCCGGTTGAACGTTGGGCCAGAGCTCTCGGCCAGCCACTCTCGCCAGTTTTTGAAGTTTTCGCTCTAGTTCGCTGGTCTAACGAGCTACGTCTTCCGCCAACCGGCAAGGAAAAAGAAAAATTCGATACGCCCAGCGCAAACACGTCCTCGTTTAATTGCCCCGCCGTGTAATATCGGAACTCTTTAAACGGTTCAAACACCACCCGTCCTTCGATCATGCCTTTTACACGCCGAATCTCTCCACCGTGTTTGTAGATCATTCCGTTTAACGATCTTCTGCCTTCCAATTCATTCTTTATACTGAATACCGGATCTTCGCGTGGATCATTATGACAAGTCATGTTTTTGGTGCAGGATTATTACATTAATCAAGGCAGACGTTTATGCAAATTAAAAATTGCCTGCACTCACTAAACAAAAAAGAAGCTATGTAAACGTTTATTTCTTTTTTCAAAAGTAGTTTTAGCTAGTTGAAAATAATACAACGGTATTTTGAATCTGTGATCACTAGACTGCGGATTTCATGCATTTATAATACATTATTTTCGATCCGCTGCACTTCACATTAAGGGATCAAAATTTTTCAAATTTTCTGAATGTAGTACTGTACATTTCGACGAGAAAATGATAGAACTGTAAGTTTTAGTGCGCGAATTCAAGTTTTAGTACAAGGAGTTCATTGGTTCAAAAGTTATACGCAAGTAAAGTTGCTCGATTTCCAGCGCGTTTAACAGGTTAAAACAACGCCGCCATATTACTTTGTACTTGCGCGTGATCCAATCAGCAGACTTGCTACGTCACACCACAAGCACATACAAGCAGCCATTTTACTTAATTTCAAAAGAACCCGCTGAAAATAAGCTAATACAGCTCACGAGCACGATCACTTACAATTGTTGGGGAGAGTAAGATTTCCGTGGCCTCTCGTTTTGAGGTTATATTTGTGTTCTTGGGGTTATTTCAAGAAAAAAATGTATACATAACATGGTGTCAAATTGGCCTGGTTTAGCCGGTAAAGTAGATTTCCTGTTTCTTATAAATTTGCAAATATCTCGGTAACTATGCGAAATATGGCAAAATATCAAGAGACCTCTTTTGTAGAAAATGAAATTTTATTTGCATAATTTTTGCATTGTAGCTGTCATCCAGAATTTGAACTAGTAATGGAGAAATCATGTGAATAGAATGAGGCGTGGTTAGGTCGTGGAGGGGGCGGATTATTACGAGGGCCCACAGAAATCGTACTCGTGCCCAATTGTTAGTCGCTTGAACTGTAAAATGGCTGCTTGATGTGCTTGTGGTATGACGTAAGAGATTGCAGATTCGATCACATGTAAGTACAAATCAAGTACGCTTGAAATCAAGCAACTTTACTCGCGTATATCTTTTGAGCAACTGAACTCCGTGCACTAAAGCTTACTTAGGTCTATCATTTTTCTCATCAAAATATATAGTATTACATTCCGAAAAATTGACAATTTTTGGTCCCCTAAGGTGAAGTTTAACCACAAAGTCAATTATTTAATAATGACGAATATGTTACCTCGTAGTTGCAGATTGTAGAAGGAAGCGACGTAGCATTCGTCAAGATGGAAACAAAGTTCGACGGTTGCAGCGATGTTGGCGCGACCTTCTTCAAAGGATGAGGATCGAGCGATCCCGTGTGTCAGCGGCTATTATAATCGGGCTAGGCAATGTCCACAGAGGGAGGAGACGCAGGACTAGACGTCGGACGAGAGGCAGGTTGCACGAGAGGAGGCCGTCGGCCTCGACTGTTCTCCGAGAGGTCGACCCACTTCGCCCAAAGGCGAGAGGGACCGTACTGGTAGGCAGTTACGTACGTGTACGTGCACCGTACATACGTAAACATATCTACGATCTTCTCTTTGCGTCGTATAACGGCCTCCCTCGCCATCTCCGCGCCCCTCCCATCTTGTCGTTCGTTCTTTCTCCTCCAATCGTCTTTTTCTGATTCTTTATCCCTCTTTGTTCGGCCACGAGTATACACCCCCGGCCATAAGTATCGGCGCGACTCACCTATCCGAGGACATAATATTAATATCGCTCGCATTGTGTACACATTAAGATTTTTTGTCGCTAGCGTCGCACGTAGAAAAGGATAGCGAGAAAACATAGCATCGACGACAGCATAGCAGTAATGATACTAAACCCATCACCACCGGTCAAAACTCTGGTTTCCAGATTTTTATTTTACAATTATTGAAATAATTCTTTCGCGCGAAATTATTTAGTAGGCTAAACTTTCGCACAGCGGACAGAAATTGTTAACTTTTCTGAATAAAATGTTACACAATATCACAAAAAAAATGATAAAACTCGAAGTTCCGATGCGCGGAATCGAAGTGTTCACTCGTTCAAAAATTATACACGACTACAGTTGTTCGATTTCAAACGCGTTTGATAGGTTAGAACACTGCCATATTGTTTCTCGGACATAAAATTCCTGTTGCACTCAAGAAATACATCTCGCGGTAATGGATTTAAATTGTTCACGAATATCGTGCACGTCTACCACATATATCGTGTCACAATAAAGTCACTAGAGTACAAATGAATAATTACTAGGAATTAGCAAGATGTTCGGATAGTTCTGGCGACGAGTGTACGTCTCGGAGGAGGCATTTCGACCGCGTATATCGAACAACTGTGCCGTAACGTTGGCTTGATAAAGCGTTTCCTTATCGTCACGCTCGATCAACCCCGGGAAAACACGAACGCCACCATTTTCCCGGTTCGGCCCGCAGCGGAACGTAATTATCCGGTGGTAATTTTCCTTTCTATCTGATTGAACTGCAGCGAAAAGATCCGTCGCGGTTAAGTTGATTATTCACGGTGGTGTTTCGTGCGAATACATGTGTACCTGCGCACGAGGCTCGCGAATTATTAACCCATTTTTCACGGCCAGTCCCATTTGGGGATTCCAGGCGGCTGCTAGGGGGCTCTGGAATTATTATGTGATGACGGTTGCCACTTTGCCGAGTAATTCTGGTGAGTGGACGCCCGCCGGCTTTGGGACACTTGTCTAATGCGAAATGGAGTAGCAGGGGAGTTCTTCTGCGATGCGTGACGGTATCAGTGAACGATGTCGCGCGACGCAAATGGGATTTAGCGGACACCATTTGTGGATGTACCATTTTCAGTGTTTCAGGTAGAGTTTGGACTGCAAAGACGAAGTTGTAGAAAATGAGAATAGAGACAATGTGCGAATTTTATTTTCTGCAGTAACATTTTCCATTACCTCTCAGTCAGCGAGCACTGTTTGCTATTTAGTATTCTCAGTTTTGTATGGAGATAAAATACAAAGACGAAGTAGCAGAAAATATTCATTAAACGACGTACTTTACTCAACTCTACTATTTTATTACGTTAATTCTTACGCTAAGAATTACGTGAAAGAAGACCTATATAAAAGTCATTTTTAGTGGCGCTCCATAGGGGGCAGTCGAGTGTGAAGGATTAAAATTAATACCAATCAAGAAACAGTATTTTTGAAGTACACGCTACAAATGAACCAGTTATAAT
The DNA here is from genome assembly GCA_913789915.3 of Sphecodes monilicornis. Lineage (NCBI taxonomy): Eukaryota > Metazoa > Arthropoda > Insecta > Hymenoptera > Halictidae > Sphecodes > Sphecodes monilicornis. Next base: position 16,288,309 of record OU565295.1, read on the forward strand.
GATAAAGAGTAGTGCGGAATAAAATTGAGAAGACATGTGTAATCTAAACACATAAAAATGTTTAGAATTGATGAGAATACAACAATGCCGAATTTGTCGGACAGAAAATCGTGAAAAAGTTCGTGTCGCAAGTGGGCTGATCCTGATAGGCCAAATACAAGCCTAACACCCGAATCTGTCTCACCGTACCCCCACCCTTGAACAAGACAATAGTCCAGGTGGGTCGAGTGTCGGCCCGCGTGAAATTACTCCGGTATTCCTGGCGGGAGACGACACGTGGTTTCTTCAGTAGCGGCTGGCAGCACGCGGCTCCCTACTCTGCGCTGTTCGCCGAGTTCCTCGTCCACGCTGGACGCAATCAGCCGATCCTCAAAGCGCGACCGGTAGTCGAACCGCGTGCACGTGGAGCCCGACGTGGCCTCTGCCTCCGTGGATCTCTCGCGATCTAACGTCGTCGTCCCGATCAATCGATCGCCGGAGGACACGCGCGCGCGACGTTATCCTCTCATCGAACCATCATCATCCGCGCCGATCGAATCGACCTCAGTCATTCAACCTCCTCCGTCGTGCAAACGATTACAAACAAACGCAGCGTCGATCCACGATCGATCGATCTACAGATACATAAGCGGGTTGAGCCGAGTGTCCTAGATCTTGCGTCAACGAGTGTCCTCGATCGGTTAACAGAGAATTTCCGGTTGAATCAATCTCTAGGGTTCTTTCGACAACGATCCCGGGTGGAATCTCTGGAAGAGAAAAGAGGATTTTGATCTTCAGGAAGTTCAGTGGCACATGTGATCCTCGGGGCAAGAAGATCGACAGTGTCTCTAGTCGGTTTGTCGGTTGGGACCGTCGCGGTTTTTTGCTTCCTGTGCGAGGACCCCGGTGATCAGTGGTGAAGAATGAAGGAGGGGTGAACGATCGACAGACAGTGAACGAGCTGCTTCAAATCGGTGAGTCGATTTTTGCACGGTGGCCTTGTTCCTTTGCTGACCGACCGAGAATTGCGAGCTCTCTTCGATCGATCCTGCCGCGGCCCGTTGCTCGCTGCCATGCCGTTGCCGTTGCTGCTGGCAGCCGCCAGCCGACTTCTCTCTGCCAACAGGTTCTCGCTTGCTCGCGCGCACACACTTTCTGTCGTTTTTGTTCGTCGAATGTGTTATTTTGCTCCGGGGCCCCTCTATCGCTCTTTCTGTTCTACCTGTGTAGGAAATCCTGCGCGAATCTTCGAGAGATATTGTGAATTGAATTAGAGGTTCGCACGCGCACGCGCACGCGCGCCCGCGCGCAAACTCTTTTTGGAACGAACGTTCGCATGATCGGTAGGTCCGGCGAGGATGGTTCCTCGCTGCACAGATGTGCTTTGAGATTTCAAACGATTTTCTGTAATTCGGGGCAGTTCTCTGAGAGGTTAGGACGTGGGGATCGACGAAATTTTAGAGATTGTGAGGCTGGGGAATTTAGAATTTAAGCCTTTGCACTCAAGTGGTGACTCTGAGTGACCATTAAAAATGGCTATACACTATGTATTTGATATATTATTACATATTTATTTAAATATTCTACGAGTAAATTGCATCAGATTCATGTGCATGAGTTGAAACAAATCAAATAGGATTGTAATATTGTAGGTTCGAAGAAATGTTTGGTTTTGAAGCTGAAATAATTCCGAGTGCAAAAGATTAAGGGCAATCTTTTCTCGATGCTGTTTTTTAAAACTAGTGCTGACTTTTGGATAAAGGGACCATAGTATTTAGACCATAGAATTTCTATACTATCATATGTATCGGGAAGTTATATTCTATTTTCTAGATTCCTGCGTGGAAACAGGTTTCAGGATTGCAAATGCGATGCAGAAGTGCCAGGAAATCGATTGGATTTTAAGGGTTTGATACAAGTTAGAATCTATTCCCGGAGAGATGTGTAAATGTACGAGGGCTTAAATTAGAGATGAAAGAATGCACTTTATGATAGAATCGTTTTAGTTTTGTAGAAAATCTAAAATCATACCTAAAAATTGTTTAATCACGATCGCTCGGAAGGAAACGATTGTACGTCTGTAGGTTATTTCCAATCGTTTTTAGAATGTAATTCCGTGGGAATTTCTAAACTTCTGAGGTCTTAACACTAGATTTACCGACTATTTAAGTATATCTATTTCTACCAAGACCAGTCAGAATAACTGGTCTTTAGAAAAAGTGCTTAGTGGTGTTTCCAGTCTTTATTTACTTTTAAAAAATGACAAAAAAGTTGAATAATATTAATTGTAATACAAAAATAGATTTATGGACATTATCAATTAATCAAAAGCTTGATAGGGCCAGTGCTAGAAATTTATGGGCCACAACTCAATCAACTCGCCCAAAAGCGAGTCGACCGAGCACGGCCAAGACACTCAGAAACCCCGAGTATTGAGTTCGCACTTACAGATAGCCAAGTGTCCGGGACCCAAGGAGAACCTTATGTGCGGCCCAAAACCCTGAGTAAATATACAATTCCAAGGGCCGCTAGCGTACTGCATCAGAATCATGATTTTCCCGGAATCATATATTCTGTCCCGAAAAAACGTTGCAGTACTTTTCAATTGTTGTAGCTGCCCCAATGTCATTTCATCACATAGAAACATGCACCAGTCATTTTGACTGGTACTTGTATATAACAAAAAATATATTTGTTACGAATACATATAAAATAATATGAAGTTCACAAAACTGATTCTTTAGTTATGGCTACAAAAGTCACATGATTTCGGAAAGAAAATGTTACATGCAGTAGGAAGTTTGAATTGAAATTGCAAAACCAGTCATTTTGACTGGTACTGGTATAAGTGTCAATAACAAAAAATATATTTGTTACGAATACATATAAAATAATATAAAGTTCACAAAACTGATTCTTTAGTTATGGCTACAAAAGTCATATCATTTCGGAAAGAAAATGTTACATGCAGTAGGAATTTTGAATTGAAATTGCAAAACCAGTCATTTTGACTGGACTGGTATAAGTGTCAATAACAAAAAATATATTTGTTACGAATAGATATAAAATAATATGAAGTTCACAAAAATGATTCTTTAGTTATGGCGACAAAAGTCATATCATTTCGGAAAGAAAATGTTACATGCAATAGGAATTTTGAATTGAAATTGCAAAACCAGTCATTTTTGGACTGGACTGGTAAATCTGGAGTTAAATTGAAGCTGGCAGAATTTCCTATATTCCTACATGGAAACAGGCCTCATGATTGCAAGCACAAATCAGAAGCATCACGTCCAATGTCTTTCCCTTTATCGCGGATCAGATTGAATTTCGCGGGGAGAGCAGTTGGTCTGTGCGGCTCGCAATTAGAATGTTTATTAGCGGCGTTGTTCGCGGATGCTTTTGAAGGCAGCCGACCTACTTGACTTCCGAATCGGCGACTCGTTCTCAGTCAGCAGAGTTTCGAAACGAGGTATCCTCGGATCCTCGGCTTCGGAGTTCGTGAACCCCAGGGCAATTTCTTCTCCGGCGTTTGACACGGATCAGGATGACTGTTATAAAACAAATTACACGTCCGGCGCGTCACTCGGCGACTCGCACATCTCCTCGGCCGGTCATTAGTATGCCGGTCGCCGGCCCGAAACGAAAGTGACTTAATTTCTGTGAATCGGTACACGCGCGTCCCTCGAATAACAAAAAATCGGACGGCCCGAGCGCTAAGTAATGGGAATCGGGGGCCCTGAGGGAGACGTGACCGACGATCACGCATAATTACACACCTATTCCGTGAAGCTGTTATTCGGATTCAATCACCCGGATCATTCGGACGGATTTCTCGCTGCTCGACATTCGTTTGCTCCTGTTGCCGAGCTTGGAGACCGGTAATAATCCACTCGAACGGTCAAGACAGCTGTTTTTCCAAGCTGCTTCGCTAAAATTTTAGAAAAATTCAGTAGAAGTTACTAATCCCTCGCAGACAAATGTCAGTAGACAGTCATCAAAGCAATTTTACCGTTTTGTGAGTGCGAATAATTTTTAACACTAAATAATTAACTCTCCATCGACAGATTTTTCATTGTCCCGTCTTTCAATCCCAGGCCTTCATTTCTAGCTGCTTCGGGCTTTCCAAAAATCTGAAAAATATCTGAGATACTCGCTGTAGTCCCTAATTTAATGTGCAAGTGATACTTTAGTCAAATGTTTAAACGTTCTTGTAATAAAGACAAAAATATCCAGGAAGATTTTAAAGAAAAATTTAAATCCTGTCGTTTTTCTGAGTCCAATGTTAATGTTGTATATTTTTAATGTCCCAGACTCAGATTTAGAGAATTTCTAAAAATTTGATGCAATCTTTTGTCATTTTTATCCATTCATTGTCAACTGCAATTTCGGTCATGTACCATCAAACGATAATAAATCTAAACAAAACAATAATTACTCTCGAAAGAAGATTTTTAGGTACTTTTTTCGTCACAGCGCACTCGTGAGAATCATTTATTTATATGAATTGTTCCAAGATGAAAATGGCGCCGGTTACAGGCAAATTTGACGTGGAGAGAATAGTGGGGAATTGAGGATTGTAGATCATGGATCAAGGCGCACCGGCGACGGAAAAGTGTCCAGCGACTCGAGCCAGGTGATAAATCATTGGCGATCGGTGTACTCGTCCATAAACGCGTCCAATGAATATCTATTGTCTCCGTTACTTTCTCCTGATCGCGACGGCGGAACATCGTGTACTCTGACAGCCCCTCTGGCGAACGGAAGCCACGTGTTCACTGTAACTACATGTTGACACCTGTTCGATCGCTGGATCGGTTCTCGGAGAAGAATACCAATTTTTTCGGGATGCGTTGAGAATGTTTGAAAGCGATTTGGTGACAGATTTGGGAAGTTTAGAAGATTTTTGTAGGAGAGTGGAGAAAGGTAGGATGAGCACTGTGAATGATGAAACTTTATGACGAGACTCGTAAAATTTTAAGGAAGTGCGAGAGATTTTCGAAAAGTCGACTAACCCCACTCTTCAGCTCGGACAAAAATGATTTTATTACAAGGAATTTTTTGAGTCCATTTTGGAATGCGTTGGAATTTTTTAATTTTTGAGAGCTTAAATTAAAACTGGAAGATCGCATTTTATGATAGGCCTATGAAGATTTCAAAGAAAATTCGAAATCGTATAGAGAAATTGAAAAATCTCGACTGATAGCTCAAAGAAAAATGTGTCGATTTTAAAAGGTTTCTCCGACGCAATTTCAAAATATATTCCCGTGGGAATTTTAAACTTTCGAAATCTTAAATTGAAACTGGAAGAATACCTTTTATGATACGCTCATTTTAGGTTTATGGAAAAGTTGAAACCATTTCTAAAAAATTGATAAATTCCGATCTCTATCTGGGAGAAAAATAAGTGTACTTTGAGGGGTTCCTTCAAATCGATTTTAAAAGGTATTCCTGATGTTTATTAATTAAATCTATTATCTAACACATCTGCAGCCTTCGAACATAAATGTTCTACTATTCTTCCCCATTCGTAAAACGGTATCAAAGCCGCAATGTACAAAAAGGAGATTCTAAAGAGTATCTTACGATCCCATGATCGATCAAGCAATGCTTAGAAATATTAAATCAACAAACGCGTCTAACAGATCCACCCCCTGTAGTTTCATCGTCTTTAAACAAACGTCTTTAACACTAGAACTACAGGACCAGTCAAAATGACTGGTTTCTAATTTTTTCTTTTACAAATATTGAAATTATCAGTATGTTTCGATTAGTAATTTTTTAGTAAGCTTCTCTATTGAAGTACAAAATATTTAACCAAGAATTCTACGAAATCTGAATAAATGCAATCTTGTTCTTATTATAAGACAATATTTGCCAGTCGCGTTTAGTGCTAGGTAGTTTTAATATTAACGCCGAGCAACTTTATTAACAGGACTCGGACGGCTAATTCAAGAACGTTGTTCAGGTTTCCGAGGGCTGTAGAAGGGTAGGTTGGGGTTGGAGAAGTTAACGTAGCAGGGCAAGAAGGAACGAAGGTAATCGAGGAAACGGAGGGAGAATTTAGTTGCGAGTCTTTCGCGGACAGTATTGTTATAGCCGGAGCTCTTTTGTGCGTGACGTTGTGCGCCGGAGTGCACTTCGGGGGAGAAACAGACTTTCGAAAGTTGTTCCGCCCCTCGAAGGCATTGTTGCGAAAGTCTTCTGAAAGTTTTCTGAGTACTGGGATAAAGGGGAGTCGCTGGATTTTCTTCCCTTGCCAGCCGACGCGATCCTACGCGAAGCTAGATTGACTCTTGGCCTCCGGAAAAGTGGCCGTTGGAAATCGATTCAAAGAGTAGTTTTCAATTTTCGAGTCTCGCGGGATTCCGATAGAACCGGGAGACTGGTTGTATCGTGGCAAATTGAAACGGGATTGCACACTCCGTTCTTTCTTACCTTTGCTACAGGTACAGCAAAACGAATTATAATTGCAAGAAAATGATAACTTTTGTGTTAAAATAAAAAAATTAAAAGAAGAGAATAAAAAACCTAGCATTTCTAAATGTTTTTATTTGTTCTACACTATTTAGAATTATTTTGTTCTCGTACACTAAGGGAATCTTGTGTACGAACATTACTTTTCATTCGAATGTAATGGTTCGTTAAAAACAATACAAAAATTGTATTTATTTCGAAGTGCACAGTGTCTAATTATTTATAGTATAGAAAAATATTTATCTCAAAGTGCAAAGTGTCTAATTCTTTGTAATAGACATGAACAAGAAGTATTCACAATAAATAATATAAAAATTGTATTTATTTCAAAGTTCAAAGTGCACAGTATCTAATAATTTATAGTATAGGAAAATATTTATTTCAAAATGCAAAGTGTCTAATTCTCTATATAATATACATGAACTAGTGCACAGAATGTACTCGTTCACGATAAATAATGTAAAAATTTTATTCATTTCAAAGTGCACAGTGTGTAATAATTTATATTATAAAAAAATATTTATTTCAAAGTGCAAAGTGTTTAATTCTTCATATAATAGACATGAACTAGTGCACAGAATGTACTCGTTCACAGTAAATAATGTAAAAATTGTATTCATTTCAAAGTGCACAGTGTGTAATAATTTATATTATAAAAAAATATTTATTTCAAAGTGCAAAGTGTTTAATTCTTCATATAATAGACATGAACTAGTGCACAGAATGTACTCGTTCACAGTAAATAATGTAAAAATTGTATTCATTTCAAAGTGCACAGTGTGTAATAATTTATAGTATAAAAAAATATTTATTTCAAAGAGCAAAGTGTCTAATTCTTTATATAATAGACATGAACTACTGCACAGAATGTACTCGTTCACAATAAATAATGTAAAAATTGTATTCATTTCAAAGTGCACAGTGTGTAATAATTTATAATATAAAAACTGAATTTCTTTCAAACTGCACGATGTCCAACAATTTACAGTCGTCTTAAACAGTTGCACAGTGTTCAAGAATTTATAACGAACACGCCCAGATGCACAGTGTGTAATAATTTATAATAGAGCAGAACAGAGACGCACGGTGCGTGAATAATTCATAAAATTAGTGTAGTTTCTCGGTCTGACCAAGACAGGCCATTTTCACTAGCAATCATCCGGAGGTGAGTCAAATCGGAGCCAATAATGTTACACTCCGATTATTCGAGGTTGAAGCGGCGACGTTTCCAGAAGGGACCCGCTTAACAGTGTCCAATCTTCTTAACAGCGTTCTCAAATGTCTCGGTGAGAAAGTGGCGTGTTACCGCAATTAACTGTAAAATCATCGTCTCGCTAGCCAGATGGCAGGAACGATGCGACTGAGTTCCAGGCTGATCAGTGAAAGTGCCGCACGTCCGGCCGGTCGCGTTCGTTTTGAAAATCGAATCGACCCGATTCGATGCATCCGCGCGACGTGCCACTGCATTGATTATGCTGGCTGTCTACTGGCATAATCACTTGAGGCTCTACGTGTCGTTGGCAATTCAAATTCGATGGCAATAATATTCTTATTAACCTCGAAGACAAAGTAACCTCTCGCTTCTGTTATCAATCTTTCAGTTGTTTCATAGCAGTAAACCGAAAATAAATAAATAAATGAAAAGGTAGAAAGGGTAGAAAGGTAGAAAAGGCACTACAGAAAAGGTAGTGGTCCAATTTTATTCAACTTCATTCTTAAAAAGTGCTGGGAATCATTTTACTTAGCTTGTGTCAGTGAACTTTACAAAAAATATCGGAATTTTCGAATAAAATGGGGGATGTTTAGTTCAAGAAATTTTATTCAAACAGTTACAACGTCAATTCTTAAAATTTGCTTAACCCTTGTACGTTCTTTCTAGTTAACATGATACAAAATTTATAATTTTTCTATGATTGTATTGCAACTTGTTAAATTACTTTAAAATATGAAAGCACTGATAAAATTGGTTCAATTAAGTTAAAGTGGAACCACAGGATTTTTATGCAACTATTTTTGAGAAGCATTTAAAGATTCAGGATTGCAAGGAGACTGTTGCAAAAAAACAAAATCGGGGCACAGTGTACGGCAAAGGAAATTAATCTCCACCGAGCAGATTGGAAGATAAATAATTGTATTGTGGGGCGAAAATGCTCCGGGTACGCCTTTTATCAGGCTGTCAAGCAGTTTGCAATCAAATAATTGATCTCGATGCGCGTTGAATTAATATCCATCGCATAGCCGCAACCTGAAACCATGTTTTCGTCATTTTACTGTCACGGTCTTCTTAAGTAGGTTAGAGCAGCGTGTCCTTATTCTCCTCCCTATCGCCTACTTATCTTGTAATCGTTCCGAGATGCAATCAAGCAGAGGATAATCGTCGTATACTGCTCGTGGATGCTTATGCAAATTCCTGTATCATTAGTAAAAAACAGAATCCGGAGCTGAAATTTATTTTACTCTTGATGTGATTATTTTTAAACCGAATACATTAATTTGCTATTATGTCTTAGGTGTGTAACCGGTGATATTGGGGTTTGCGAATTTTATTGAATTTACTGAGCAATAATGTGTACGCTGTAGCGGAAAATTACAACATTTTCTGCATTCTTTAGCTGCGTGAAGGAAATTTGTACTTACAGTTTCGTGGTCGATTTTGACTTTGTTGAACAAATCTGGGTTGAATTTCTTGCGGAAATTCTTGCTAGATATTAATTGAACATCGACGGTTCGTATAGATTCCATGCGAGGTAAGAACTTGATTTTAAGAGGTCATTCCGAATCGATTTTAGAATGTATTCCAGTGGGAATGTTTAAACTTTTGAAGGCTCAAATTAAAGGTAAAAGTTCGCTTTTTGTGATAAAAGCACCTAGGTTTAATTCGAAATCTGAGTTCACATCGAAAGAATTGAGGAAACTGTTAGCTCGGACAAAATCAACACAATTGTAAGGGCTTGCTTCGAGTCGATTTTAAAATATCGTCCCGCTAGAATGTTTAAACTTCCGAGGGCTTAAATTAAAGGTGACTGATTGCCCTTTATGATAGGTCTATTTGGATCTTGACAAAAAATTCGAAATCGTGTTGAGAAATTGAGAAATCTGGACTGAGAGGTCAGAGAAAAATTTGTCGATATTAAGGGGATCTTTTGATGCGATGTTAAAATATGTTCCCGTAGGAATTTTCAAACTTTCGGGGGCTTAAATTGAAGCTGGAAGAACGCACTTCATGATAGATATGCCAAATATGGCCAATATTTCGAAAATCGGTACAGTGGTGTTCAAATACTCTTCAATGCCATTGTAAACAAGATACAGGACAGGTCCAACCCCTTTCTTAACACTAAACCTACCACAGCCGGTCAAATGACTGGTTTCAGATAGTTTATTTCACAATTATTGAAGTTATAAAGATGCCTTCATAGGAGTTGCCTCAATAGATTTCTTTATTCATTCATGTATTGTAATATAAATCGCACAAAATTTAAATGAATAAAATCTTGTTATTTTCATAAGACAACACAAACTAGTCAATTTTAATGCTCGGTAGGTTTAGTGTTAAAAAAATAAACGACAATTCTCAATTATTTTACACTTTTCTCGCATCGATTACGATCTCATTTGTCACATACTCTAAAAAGTTTCGCGTGCAGACCGGAAGGTTTCTTAACAAATCGAATTTCTCCAGCCCCGAGGATCCGGTCGTCAGACCCGCGTTCGTTGTCCACTTTCGCTCATCCCACGATCGCGAGACGATAATCTCAGCTTGTATTCTCATGTTTCCACGCGGGAGGAGATACCGATCGATTCCGTTTTCTAAATTTCACCGTGTCGCGTCTCGTCGGCGAGAAATCCTTTTGTTCCGGCGTAGAAAGAGGGCGAGCCAGTCGGTCGAGGTCTCCGATGCGGTGGGGATCGAAAACGATCAAAAGAGATCGCCGATACCGATGTCCGCGATTGAGTCGCGATCGGATCACCACCTCCAGATATCTTGCTCGAGCTATTCGAATTCCCTCTAATCGAAAGTTCCAGGTGTTAATTTCATCCCGACACCTCCGCCGCCCTCGCAGCGACGACGCGACGCTTTCCTCGCGATTGTTCGTCTCGGTTTCGTTCCTCAAGTTTACGGAACCGGCCTGAAATCGCCAGGGTCATCTGAGCATCGCGATTCCGCTCCAGTTTCGCAAGGATTGCCGATTCGGAACAAATTAGAGCCACTTTTGCCAACACCGACGCCGCTCGACGAATTTCCTTCCGATTCTCTCTTTCTTTCTTTCTCGCGGCCCCTTTCGCCGGGACACATCCGTTAGACTGTTTCGTCGTCATGGTCCCACGACCGTCAAAGATCCTGCGATCCATCCTCCATGCACCGATGATTGACCGAAAATCGCGAATCGCGATCATAAACCGCAAGTTACTGGTGTGGGAGGTTTCGTAGTATCCCTGGATTGCGAAGGTTTAGTTTCAGAGTTAGAGAGTTGGGTATATGTAGGTATTCTTACGCTGTTATTGCTTTTGGCGTATGTTTTGAGAGACTTGGCCTTCCATTGATTCAGATTTTCTGTTGCCGTAAGATCTACCACCAATACGACGGAGTTTATATGCTCCTTTCGGACAAACGAACCTATCGAGATCTGAAAGTGGCGTACGCTGACTAAGAACAATGTCAAGATTTCATTTATTCAGAATTTTGGCAATTCTTGTTGTAGTATGTGCTTCGATTCACAAATTTGTTCAATCATTTCCCGGAGGAAGATTTATACCACCAGTCACTAGATTGATGAAAGAATGTTCAGTGTTAAGGGGTTGCATAGATAACTGTGAACGTTTGAGAAATAAGAGGAGTTCAAGAATTTTTATTATGTACACAGTTATTGCTCTTTAAAAAATTATGATATACATCTCATGCTATGATATTTAAATAGTACTTCCTGGACATTTTAGCTAAACATCTCGAACCGGATCAACAAGGTAGCCATTATCAGAGGGCACCAACATTTTTGTCCGTTCACAAAACACTGAGACACCAACGTTTTATTTAATTCTCATTTTATTAATTGCTTATTAAAGTAGTTATGAAAAAGCTAGTTCTATATGAAGCTGCTTGGCCTCCAATATATATCATTTTCGATCTAAATTTTCATCCCCGTTTGTTTGTAAAAATGTAGGTCTGAAGATCACTTTCTTAATTTCACGGAGGACCCAATGAAACGAAATTGTTTGTAGATGTGTAACAGCACTTTTGACGGTCTGTTTATAAATGAAATTAATGTCGTCGCAAGGTGAAAAAAAAGAAGTTGCAAGATTGATGGTTGAAGATGTAGCAGTGATCCTCGCGATTGCATCGGCAGAACCAGACTTGTCGTCTAGAGAATTCTCTCGTGTATTTTTCGCAGACCGTGTAAAATGAGTTTGTGAAATTGAGTGCCTCTTGTAATTAAGGATTTCACTGGGTGACCACCAATTTCACCGTAATCTCTGTCTCCGACCTTAATGCACGCGTTCAAGAGAATTTTGCTGCGGTCATGATGCTGCTGTTTCGAATTATGATCGAATTCTGGATTGTTGGTGCTGATGCGAATATTTGCACGGTTGTTTTGAGAGATGCTTATTATACATTATTCACGAAAGAATCATTTGCTGCGATCGGAGTTTGAACTCTGTGCTGTGGCTGATCTTCATCAATCAAAGAAAAATGTTATAGAAAATATTTGTGAGAGTCCTCTCGAAAGTTTTATTTTGTTGAGTATGATACAACGTTTTTGAATCATTGAATCTTAATAGACATTGTCAGAATATTAAAAAGAATCCCGAAACAGCCGCCATATTGGCTTCGACGTTTTGAAATCAATTATTTCCCGAGGATTAGGAAGGAGCGGACTAAAATGTTAATAAATTAAAAAGAGGCCCCCAAACAGCCGCCATATTGACTTTGACATTTAAAATCAATTATTTCCCGAGGATTAGGGAGGAGCGGACTAAAGTGTTAATAAATTAAAAAGAGGCCCGCAAACAGCCGCCATATTGACTTTGACGTTTAAAATCAATTATTTCCCGAGGATTAGGAAGGAGCGGACTGAAATGTTAATAAATTAAAAAGGGGCCCCCAAACAGCCGCCATATTGACTTTGACATTTAAAATCAATTATTTGCCGAGGATTAGGGAGGAGCGGACTAAAATGTTGTAAAGTGGGCGTGCAGGGAAAAACGAGGGTGCAGTTTACGTTCAATTACATCGTTAGCCTAACGACCGTGCCGGCATCAACGTAAACAACGGAGAGACCCGTTGCAACTGCAGGATGCAACAGCGCGGCGGTGTGTTGTTTGTCACGTACAGTCGGAATCCTGTGGCGTGTAGATACATGGTAGCGTCGTCAATTACCCATACTGTGAAACGAGTAGATCCGCGAGGAATCGAGCGAAATTACGAGCGATTCGATTCCTCGATCGGAAATGACGTGGTTCTTCGTGGCAACATCCGGCGCGAGATTGAGATCGTTTGCGAACACGAGCGCAACGCGACGGAAGCACGAAATTCCTCGTTCGTTTCCGTGTTCCATCGAATTCCACGGTTTCTTCGAACCTTCGCAGTTAATTAGATCGCCCGCGAGTTTATGCGGCAAGGTTTGATGTTCGATCTGTAACGAAGTTAAGAGTTTTAATAAATTACGTCGAAGTTGTTATTCAATTGCGGCGTAACGAAACTCCTCGCGAAGTCCGAAAACTTGCATTAACTATTAATTTGGAATATTATTCCAGCGAGCTACTAATTAATAATTATTTACTAGTAAATAATCCGCTAGCTTTCTATCAATTTAATATTTATATTCCGGTAATTAGGACTCTGTACCACATTCATGAAATTGGTCTTCCGGCTCAAATTTAGGTTACTTTAGAGTAACTATACGGATCACGTTTTTTACGGTGACAAATATTCGATTACGGTTTGTTCGATTGAATAATTAGGGTAATCAGATTCCTGCACTGTACTGAGAAAATTGGACACTTTTTCTCGCTGTCTTCACGAGTACAAATCGGAAACTGGCGAGAAAATAGTTCGAATTTAAATTACTTTATGCAGAAGACTAGTGGATGATGCTTTTTGCTGCAGTAAATGTTCTGCGACATTATGAACATCTTAATAATTATTTTAAAATGGTCACGTATCCGCGTCGCTTCGATAATCTCAAATTTACTAGTTCTCGTTACTATAAATCGAGAAGAAGGCGGGAAAATGGTTCGAATTTAAATTACTTTATGTAGAAAACTGCATGGACGATGCTTTTTGCTATAATAAATGTTCTGCGATATTATGAACATCTTAATACTTATTTTCAAATGGTCACGAGAAGAAGGCAGGAAAATGGTTCGAATTTAAATCATTTTGCATAGAATATTACATTGACGAGACTATTCTGTTGGTTCAGGATTTCGCAATATTAATCGAACATTAAAATCAGAGAATGGTGGGAGAACGGTGCAAATTCGAATAATTTTGCACAAAGCACAAGATTCGCAACAGTAAACGGAGTTTACTTCCGAGGCAAAAACTTTAACCTACTTAACATTCGCTTTTAATTAGTCGTTTCGCGATCGCTTCGATAAAATCAGCAAGCCTCGCTGTTTTTAAGCCGTAAAAAGGCGGGAAAGTGGTTCGAAATGAAACCAACTGGCGGAATGTCTAACAAACAGCGAATTACCGATTCGCGTAGCCGTATCCGCAAGGGGGTTTAGCCAGTCATAATTCGCCGGGCAGCGGCGATATTAACAGATGCACCGCTAATTGCACCGGTATTCAGCGTGCGGCGTGCAACGCGCAATTTCGAGCATCCGACGTGGAATTTCAATGCGGATTATCGGACGGGCTTGGTATCGATCGCTCGCTGCAACCAAACAGCCATACTCGTGGAGCATAAACTCGGCGAGCAGCTGACACGGGCCAGCTACGCCCTCGAATCTGCAAAACAAAACGGCGGTAAGTTAGTGCTCGCTTAAATTAGGCTAAAATTGTAATACTCAACAAGTTGACGGAATTATTTATTCAGATTTCAAAATAAATTTTTACGGTAATCTATTCATTGTACCGATTAATATCTAGAAAATTGCAAGAAGATTGAGGGACTACTCGGTGTCATACATTTTAAATTTTCAATATTTTTGTTTATTAACACTAAATCTACCACCACTGGCCAAAGTGACCGGTTCCAGATTTTTTCTTTAAGAATTATTGAAATTATAAGGACGCTTTCATGAGAAATGATTAAATAAATATATTTAGCAGAGAACATATTATAATAAGAAGTGCACAATCTCTAAATAAACTCAATATTGTTATTATTATAAATCAACACGTACGAGTTGCGTTAAGGCTCGGTAGGTTTATTGTTAAATAAATCACTTCGATTTTATATAGAATTTTTGGGGTTGTTGGATTGCTGGAGGCAGTCAGTGCCTCTTTGTACTTATTATAGGTAATTTAAATAATTTTTATGCTTCTGCTCACAAAGCATCTCAGCTTTTTTGCTTTACTACACTATTTGTTTTACTTGTAAATTTAATCGAGCACTGTTTTGTTGGAGAAATTGTTTTTTATATGTAGGTGGCATTTGATAATATTGGTAATTGGTAACGCTCTTTGTAATTGCGTTTTGTTTATCGTTACACAATTGTTCTTCTTTATGCTTACTTCCGACTGGTTACTATTCAACATAGTCGTTATGCTAAATGTGGTGCATGCTGTGTTAAAATATGTCATTGTTATAAGCGAAAATGGGTTGGATTTAACCGAGCACTATTGTATCGATTTTTCCGTCAACTCGAATGTAATCGATCTCTGCCGATACGGTCATTAACGATCGCGACCCTGTTTCCTCGTGGCAATCGGTGAAATTTATCGATCGGCGAAACTCTCTTTTCCCTCTCGCCCCGCTGACAAGATCTAATAAATGGAGCCCGAGAATGATACTTTGTCCGATCGAATCGTAATATCGTCGGGGACGATCTTCCGACGCGTTTCCACTCGTAAACTTTGAAAAATGGCCGAACGAAATGAGCCATCGGTGAACGTCCCCGTGATCTAATCCCGGGAACAAGCGAATGAGATTGCCATGCCGTGGAGAAATTAAGAGATAAACGCGCCACTTGATTCCTGATATTAATCTGAACGACGATTTATTGCAGGGTGTTTGGTCGGAATGGCAACTAATATTAGAAATTGCGGAGACGATGTTCTGAATGACGAGTTTACTGTCTAACGCGGATGTGGTTTTATTAATTCAGTGAAAAAGAGAGAGAATGTTGGAGTATTCTATTTTTCTACCTCGATGCAGTGATGCCAGATCGGTTAAATCGGGGGGGAATACAGTTTACCACCTCTCTGATGACCAGAGGAATATGTAACACGTTGCGTGGCACGTCACGTGATCCGTCTACGGTCTTAGTGGGGGTCGTTGGAGCGTGCTCATGGTAGTGGAATGGGATAGTGGAAGGGGAAAAAGAGGAGAGGAAAATCAACCCAGTTTTGGGTGTTTCTGGCATCACTGCCTCGACGGGGCATTCTGATAATACTATTAATCTGTAGACGTTTTATTAAATCCTGTTTAACACTTTGAACACTATCACTACGCATGTCAGTCCGTGGGGACTGGTGGTATCGAATTTACAAAACAATTAATATATAATATTCATATAATATTCAAAAATGTTCACACTGTATGTGATTGACTATTTTTACATGTTTTTCCTGAAATAAATGGTGTCCTTATTTTCTGAAACCGACGTATACGTTTCGTTTTGGTACCGAACACAAATATTTCATTGGAAGTAATAATAAGAATTTATCAAAAAACATAGTCGCTTATACAAATTTCGGGCAGTGTAGTTAATAATTTAAGTAGACAGCGGATCTTTATGCGAAATAAAAATTTTCTATCCGAATTGCAACAAGCTGAAGTGAAAGGGAAACCTATTTTCTTACTTAGAAAATTAAATAGATTGAAAATGATGTAACAGCATTTTTAAATTCTTCCAACGTTTTCACTGTTTTAAATCACATCTACTCATTTTTGTCGTAAATGCATAAAATCTTGTCTAAACACAAAGTGTCCCAGTACTTGTGGTGGTACAACCGCTAAGGGAGTGATTCTACATTAGAAAATAAGTTTAAACTTTGACGGCTGGTTTTCGAGAAAATGGAGTTTAAAAATTCGGCGAACACGCGTGCTATTGAATGAGAATGGTCTGACGCGTCTGTTCATGGCCGACCAGTTCTACTTGTTAGAAATGCTGAGCTCCCGAATTTAACAGATTTTCTCGAAAATAAAGCCTCAAATAAAAAATATTTATTCTGTACTTTCAATTTATTTTCTCATGTAGAATGATCCCCTCCACGATTGTCCCATCAATACTAGGACACCTTATATAAGTGTCCACCGACACGAACGAGCGGAACAAGAAATAATTGAACATTCAATTTCAGTCGTGCCGGTGGTCTCGGAAAAAAGGAAAGTCCCCCGATGCGAGGCGACGGAGGGAATTTCCCGTGAGGCTTCTCTTCAGCTACTTGTACACCTTGTTCACGCAACTGCCAATCAAGGAACGAGGAACGATCTCCGTCGCGATTCGAGTTCGGTTCACGATCGCGAAGGGATTGTGCGCGGTTAGGTGAAAATGCGAGGCTCGTTCGGGGCCGTGCCTTCCCACGAGCCCCGATGTGTCTCTCTCTCCCGTTTCACTTGGCACACACGATGCGATGCGGTGCGATGCGATGCGATGCGATGGCAGCCCCGTGCAGACGAGATGTTAATTATTCACGATGATGCACGTGTTATTAGCCTGCGAGAGCAGAACGGGGCCCCCGGAGCCCTCCAGCCCCCCCTGGTTTGTATATCCGTTTCATGGGAAATGGCCGAGTTCCAGGCCCTCGGGCTATTTCACGCTCCATTTTTAGTCGTTATAGTCACGCTCGTCCAGCCGACGAACCTTTCAGATAGGGCCTGAACTTGGGCTAGGTCTGGGTCGACGGGACTCTGTTTTCTCTTGTAGAACAAGCTTTTTATCAGGGAATCTTATTAGATCTACTGGGTCTGGAAAAATTAGGCTGAACAGTTGTCTCGCGACTCGGACAGCTTCGAAACGAGGATCTAGCTTGGGTTAAGTCGCTGTAGACGGAATTTGTCTTTTCTATATCACAGTCCTGTCATGAAAGGTTCCAAATTAGAAACCTGATGACTTTGTTAGCATAAGATCTTGTTGCGACCATCTGGATAGAAAAGAATTAGGCTAGACAGCAATTTTTAGGTAGTTTCACAGTAGAGTCTAACTGAAGTTAGATCTGGGCTAGACTTAGTGATAAGATCAGAGCTTGTATTAGGTACCAGTTGAATTCTAAAGGTTTCAAATTATAGAGCCAATGACCTCCTTAACAGTAAATCTTGTTACGACCATGTGGATTGGAAAGAATTAGGGTAGACAGCAATTTTTAGGTAGATTCACAGAAGAGTTTAACTGAAGATAGATCTGGGTTAGGCTTAGCGATAAGATCAGAGCTTGTATTAGGTACCAATTGGGTTCTAAAGATTTCAAATTATGGATCCAATGACCTCCTTAACAGAAAATCTTGTTACGACCATGTGGATTGGAAAGAATTAGGCTAGACAGCAATTTTTAGGTAGATTCACAGTCGAGTCTAACTGAAGCTAGATCTAGGTTAGGTTTAGTGATAGGATAGGAGTTTGTATTAGGTCGCAGTTATGTTCTAAAGGTTCCAAACTATAGAGCCAATGACCTCTTTAACAGAAAATCTTGTTACGACCATGTGGATTGAAAAGAATTAGGTTACACAGCAATTTTTAGGTAGATTCACAGTCGAGTCTAACTGAAGCTAGATCTAGGTTAGGTTTAGTGATAGGATGGGAGTTTGTATTAGGTCGCAGTTATGTTCTAGAGGTTTCAAACTACAGAGCCAATGACCTCTTTAACAGAAAATCTTGTTACGACCATGTGGATTGGAAAGAATTAGACTAGACAGCAATTGTTAGGTAGATTCACGGTAGGGTCTAACTGAAGCTAGATCTAGGTTAGGTTTAGTGATAGGATGGGAGTTTGTATTAGGTCCCAGTTATGTTCTAGAGGTTTGAAAGTGTGGACCCAATGACCTCTTTAACAGAAAATCTTATTAGGACCATCTGAATTCAAAGAATTAGGCTAGGAAGTTGTCTCATGTTTCAGATATCCTCAAACCGACGGTGTAGCTTGAATGAAGTTAGTGTAGACGAAATTTATCTTCTCGTTTGGATAGTTATGGCGCATGAAGTTCCAAATTAAACACTGAATGTCTTGGTTAACAGAAAATCGTGTTACGATCATCTTAAGTGAGAAAGGTGATGACTAAAGCAATTTTTAGGTAGTTTTACAGTAGATTGTGTTTTGAGTTAGATCCGAATTAGGTTGAAACGCAGCCACGTGGTAGACTAACTCGTCCAGTTTACCAAACCTCAACGTCGGTAACCCTGTTTTACGGTACACGCTGCACTGCCACCGGACTGGCTTTTATTTACAGTGTAACCAACCTGACAGAGGGACCGCAAAGGGTCAATGGTTGCAGCCCGTTAAAACCGACGTGGCAATAAATTGAGCTCGCCGATTTCACCGGGGACCTCCTCACAAAAAGAAGATGGCGCCGTGCCGCTTCCCCGTGGGGAAATGAATATTGTGTTTGCGACAGCGCTCGCATGAAACGGGCCCGATCATTGAAAAATATATAATATCGCTCGCATACTACACTGCCATTCCTCTTAGCATCTTGCGTGCAACATCTCCCAGAAATCGAAAACAAAACTATTTATCCAGACTTGCAAAAGTAATTTTTGCATTCAATTATTGAGTGTAGCAAACTTAATTAGGGCCTGCCAAATTCTGAAAAGGTGAGAGAACATTCTTAGTGTCGCACATCTAAACTTTTCAATTATTTATTTAATCCTATAAATTAATTCGATTTTTTGGAATTTTTGAGGCCGACGGGTGGACACACAAAATGTTAACCATGTAAGTTTTGCTTTTACACTGTGCACAACAATTAGAGAATGTAAAATTTACAATTGTAGAAAATGATAGTGACTACATAATGAACAAGTCTGTTATTTTAGCATGTAGACATTTGTGTTTTATTCTTACAATCATTTAATATGCAACCTAATAATGTACAAGAAGAAGAAGTATAAAATGATGGTGACTACATCCCTAATTAACAAGTCTGTTATTTTAGCATGTACTTACGCATTTGTGTTTTATTCCTACAATCATTTAATATGCAACTCAATAATATACAAGAAGAAGAAGTATAAAATGATGGTGACTACATACTCGATAAACAAGTCTGTGATTTCAGAATGTATGCATCCGTGTTTTATTTTTGCAATCATCTAATACAACCCAATAATGTACAAGAAGAACGTCTTCGATTTCCCTAAGAGACACGAGCAAAGTACTGGAAAATTAGAAATCAATAATAATACAATAACCGCTCACCAGTTACAGCATACGATAGGACCATAAAACCAGGCCCGAGCAGGCCTGAGCAGGCCCGCGGAGAAAAATGCTCGCTGACCAAACAAATTGCGTCCGCCAGAGGACGCAATTACGAGGCATAATCACGCAGTTCGTCGCCCGAACGGCGTAATATTTCAACACGTCTAACTGTAACGAATCGGATCGGCTCAGATCCTCCCGGTTCGGCTCGAGTAAAGCGAGCGGGACAACAGAAAAGCGTAAAAGGCTGGCGCCAGCGAGCGCGCCGTGTTAATTAGACTAAACCAGTGATCCGGCGCGCACACAAGCTTGTTGGAACACGAAAAAATCGAATCCGACGAACCGGTTGAATCTTCCGCGAGCAAGTCCGAGTACGCCGGGGCCCGATTGTAGTCCCGAGCGGACCCACCGACGAAAATCGCCGCGATAAACCACGTGAGCGCACGATTACGCGGTCCCGGGCGCAGTCGGGCTTTGCCACCGCAAAAAAATCGCCGGCCGCGGATCGTTAATTCCGCGGCTCGCGCGTAAAATGTTCGGAATTGATAGTTAACGGCGCGGAATTTTTCCGAGGGTACCGTTCCACCGATCCGAATGCGTTGAAGATCGCTGAACGAAGATGAGAATTTTCGGGAACGCGGATACACGCCTAACTGCGATTTTTTGATCGACGAGCATTTTTCTCTACGGGCCTGGTCGGGCCTGTCGGTTTCCTTAGTCGTTAGTAGCTTTTATAGCTAGGTTAACATTCAAGTTAACATCAAGTAATGATTTTGATTTCCAAGAATGTTGAGGTTAACTTCTTTAAAATCGTGTAACTTCATTGATGATTGATGAATGTAAACAGAAATCATACCACATTATCATAATGTTTATTTATTAATTATCATAATATTATCATAACTTCTTTAAAATCGTGTAACCTAATTGATGGTTGATGAATGCGAACAGAAATACCGCGAAATGTGAACGAATCATACCACATTATCATAATGATTTTAGTTTCCAAGAATGTTGAGGTTAACTACTTTGAAATCGTGTAACCTCATTGGTGGTTGATGAATGTAAACAGAAATCATACCACATTATCGTAATGTTTATTTATTAATTATCATAATATTATCATAACTTCTTTAAAATCGTGGAACCTAAATGATGGTTGATGAATGCGAACAGAAATACCGCGAAATGTGAACGAATCATACCACATTATCATAATGATTTTAGTTTCCAAGAATGTTGAGATTAACTTCTTTAAAATCGTGTAAATTCATTGATGATTGATGAATGTAAACAGAAATCATACCACATTATCATAATGTTTATTTATTAATTATCATAATATTATCATAACTCCTTTAAAATCGTGTAACCTAATTGATGGTTGATGAATGTGAACAGAAATACCGCGAAATGTGAACGAATCATACCACATTATCATAATGATTTATTTATTAATTATCATAATATTATCATAACTTCTTTAAAATCGTGGAACCTAAATGATGGTTGATGAATGCGAACAGAAATACCGCGAAATGTGAACGAATCATACCACATTATCATAATGATTTTAGTTTCCAAGAATTTTGAGGTTAACTTCTTTGAAATCGTGTAACCTCATTGGTGGTTGATGGATGTGGACAGAAATCATACCACATTATCATCCAAATCATCAATGAACCACGTGTATTAAATTTCATTTCTTTTTAGAATATTTTTGAAACTAGACTCTGTTCTGTTAATAAATTAATTCATTTGATTTCTCAAGCAAAGTCGTTCGGTCCACTTTAGAAAGAATTGTTCTTTTTTATGGGGATCATAGTATGGGTCACAGGACAGCCAATGTGTAAAATAAATTAGGCAGAATATTTTCGGTTAATAAGTATAATTTTGGGTGGTTTCGGCGAGCGTCGTCACGCAGGAAACAATTAGCGAGCTCGGTTGCAGACGGGGTCCGAATGTGTGTCAATCGAAAGCCGGTTTCTAGGTGGCGTCCCCGGTCTCTCGACGGCCGACGATTTTCAGTGTAGAATTAATGGCGGATCGTTAATGCCGCGGCGTAATTACGCGTTTTGCATGGGCCCCAATGTTAACGCACGGGCATTAATACTGCCGCGTGTAATAACGGGCCGAGAGCGTTCCATTGATTCATCGAGTCGTCGCCGATCGACCGGATCGTCCGCGGAATCTGATTTATGGCCTTCGGGGTTGCGCGAATATTTGCCTTGGGGGTGGGACAACAGTCTCTAAACAAGTCGGACGGTCGTTCTAAATCACGATCTAAACGCCTTCGGTGATCCGCCGCGCGTTGTGCTTGTTAGAAACGTTTCGCTCGTTTTCTACACATGTACGGACATGTACGTGTAGGCTTTGTAATGCGGGGGTGGACAGTATCAATTGAATATTACTGCGAAATTCTCATTCTATGTTTAGAAATCGATTGTATTGGGTTGTTCGAAAAGTAATTTCGTTTTTCGTGTAGAGATGGTATTGCTTAAATTTATTATTACTTAACATTATTAAGTTGCAAAATCATTGTATATTTTCAGAACTGACATTTCGGACGTCATTTCGTGCCTTATAGAACTTTATAATCTTTCAAGCATTTCTTTTGTCATCGCGTCAAATATGCAAAATCAAAGTGAGCATATCCGTCACATTTTGCTTTTTTGTTACGGGTATAGTAAAAACGCAATGCAAGCAGGGAAAAAGATGTATGCTGTTTACAGAGAGGGTGTACCGTCGTATTACCATTTATTTGATTATTTTCAACACTTTTTAAGCGGTGTAACTATCATTTTAAATGAAGGCGTCAAAAGTAATACAACTCAATTATTTGCTAATAAAAAACAGGCATTCTACGAACGTGGGATCTCCAAGTTACTAGAAAGATGGCACAAGATCATAGAACAAAATTGCCACTACTTCACCGAGTAAATAAATAAATAGTGAAACGTCGCCTTCATTTTCCCTTGGAAAAACGAAATTACTTTTCGAACAACTCAATATCTTTGCTCTTGATCGCGTCGTGAATGTTTCTTTCGTGATCGGTTGAAATGAGGTCTGGCTCGGCGGGATGTTTAAAACTGTGGAGAATGATTAACCCTTTGCAAATGGTGTTGATATACTTTTGCTCTTCAGTGTATATTAGAATTCTTAAACTCTTTTAATCTTTCTGCTATCTTAAATTTCATGTACTCAATTTGCTGATACAGGTATAACATCCGCAGTGTAATGATCAATAATGGGAAGTAATTGGCTCGCATGTTATCCAATCAATTCTGGGCAATTGTAAATACTTTAGAGAGCTTTGTTTTAGAAATATGCAGTTTTATGTTCAGTGAAAGGATTTTTGTTAGGAACTTGCTGATTTGTGAAAAATGAAATTCATTGGACGATTGTAGGCATGGATATTATTTAATCACATTTAGAATCGAGAGCTAAGAGAAATGTTTATTAGTATTGCAAACACAGAGATCTTCAATATATTCTGGTTGCATTAAAATTGTATTAAAAAAT
The DNA here is from genome assembly GCA_913789915.3 of Sphecodes monilicornis. NCBI lineage: Eukaryota > Metazoa > Arthropoda > Insecta > Hymenoptera > Halictidae > Sphecodes > Sphecodes monilicornis. The sequence continues at coordinate 16,311,808 of OU565295.1, forward strand.
TTCTGTGCTCTTAAACATTGATGCACATTATCGCTAACATTAAAAAGTTGGCACGATGAATTTTTGGCCATTTATTTTCGTACTATGATGTGCTACAGGATTTATCGTTGACACAGGTGAACAAAATGACAAAGGAAGATTTAATCGTCGCCTTGGAAACGAGAGCTGAGTGCAATTTTCCCAGTGGATGGTTCGATCGATTAAAAAAATGAATTACCCGAGGAAAAAAGGGATCGCAATTTATGCAAAAAGGTTGAAACGTGGTCGAACGTACGCGGAACCCTGTAAAAATGAATGTGATGCGCGCATGCAGGCACGTCGGTCTCGTGCACGGACCAAAGTGGGTCACTTTTACCCCCCGTAGCAAGCTGGATCGCGAGATCGCGATCGAAGATCGGGATCAAGGCCCGTGTGATACGAGTCGATCGCGGCGGTGTTGCGTGGCGTCGAACGTGAGCTGCATCCACGATGCCACGCGTGCATACAGGTCGTTGCATCCCGTTTTCACGGTGCTTCACCTATCCCAAATGTTCTTTGCATCTCTCTTGCTCGTCCAACACAATGATCCATCTATTAGAAATTTGTTTTTAATCTAATACTATAAAGAAAATTGTACGAACATTTTGCACATCGTTATCTAAAATTGCGATCCATGTTACGATACTGAAAAAAATTTTCTAATTCTTTTCTGACGGTGTTAAAATTAGCTTCCAAACGATTTTGTTGGAACATAAAGAAACAAAATGGTTGAACTGTATTATCGTATGTTCATCGCGTAACATTATTTTAATAGTGCGATGAGTAGACTGCGGATCTTTATGCAAGATAAAAATTTTCTATGTGAATTGTAAGGTACACAAATTGTATAAAAATGCACTTTTTCTTTTAGTAATTTTACTAAGCTGAAAATAACAAGTAATTGTGCTTAAATACTTCTAATATCTTCACAATATTGCATATTTTACCGATTCAGTTCTGTCATAAATCCATAAAATCCGCAGTCTAAATAATCACCTGTTCAAAATTGACCACGTTCTTCTTAATTCAACACATGCATGTATCATTCACTTCATTGTGCAGCAATATTAATACTTCTACAAATTGCATCGTGTTTACGTTGATTGTGACACAATTTTGGCCATGTCAATCTCATTTGTCAATTTACGGTTTTATTTGTTGTACTTCCTGAATGTACATGACTGGAAAGTCACTCGGTTGAAAAGTTAAAAATTTAAAAACGACAGTCGTAACAAGATTTCATGTTTAAGATCGCAGTTACAACCCTAAGCGCGAAGATCGACTGTAAAATCGTCAAATATGGTCACGAACGAGATTGAACCAAAAGGACCGACAACATTGGATTTAAAATCAAGCAAAAAAAAGTCAATTTGTCGATCGCTTTCTCAAAAGCAGCGCTGAAAGATGTAGATGCCTATCTAGTCACAGTCCACCGCATTGACATCGAACCCGCATTTAAACGGGCCTCGTAGAAAGGATCAGAACAAACAGTAAAATCATCGTTTCCGAGGCAGATCGATTCGTTCCGCGAGATCCCACGTCGATGATGGCGTGCCGAACGATTTACGACGAAGGTACCCGCTGCCGATGGATCGAATGCAATCGTGATAAGTCCAATTATTATCGTCGTGCTACTTCATAAATTTACGATCCAGAGAACGCGGTGCATTTGTCGCTATCGATCGTAGATCCGACCGCGAGATTCTCCGTATCGTTTACATTGTCGCCGGAGCCCCGTTCCATGATCAAGATATCACCGATCTGTGGATCGGCGATCGTTGAAAAATCCGAAACACGAGCACTAGCCACGCGAGAACGATAATCAGAGCCTTGGTAAAAAGAGGAGTACTCTAATGATATAGTAGCTGCGTCCCATCGACTGTAAATCAATGGAAAATTGTTAACCGATTCCTGCTTCCGAATCAAACATATTTAAACCGCGTTCCAGAAGGAGCAGTTGCAAATTTTATTATTCATAAAAATAATTAATGAAACAGGCAGGTCTGTATCTTTCGAGCTCTTACAATTCTCACTTTAAAAGTACACTGTCGATTCTAGACAAATTTTTATATCAACCCTTTGCACTCGGAGTTAGTTGAATTCCAAAACCAAAGTTTTCTTCCTGTCCAAGAATATTTTCATTCTATACGATTTTTTAAATTTTATGCTTATGAAACTGATCCAATTTATACGTGAAATATTTAAATATTTCGTAATCTATTCAATACAAATGTAATAATGTAAAAAATAGTTTGAATAATGGTATAATAATTTTCAGTGGCGCCTCAGAGTCGAGTGCAGAGGGTTAATCTTTTAACCGAGTATCTTTTCGATTGTGAACCTTCAGGGAGACGTATCGCAAAACAAATAACATTAACATAACGGAAATGTTATTATTCATTGAATTAAGAAGAAAATAAAAACTTTTCAACAGGTAATAGCAATCACAAACAACGATTCCCAGTTAAAAGGTGAATAACATGGAACAAGAATCTCTTGGCTCTCAAACAAAATGGCACACAATACACACTGAATTCGGTATCGAATTTTTTTTATCCGGCAAACGGAACGATCAATAAAGGGAGCACCTTCTGCAATTAATTCGCGATAGTGGAGTTTACACGACCATCCAATTTAATGAACACAGCCGTTTCATCATCCCGTTTGCAATGGCGGTCCGCGTTCGGTGGAAATCAATTTCCAGAATTCTGGGTAGCTTCAGCAGCAGTCGATGTTTTTTAAAAAACGCGTGGAATTAATTAATTTAATGGTTCCTCCGCGGATTCTGATAAACAACGCGAATTTGCCAACGGCGTTTCTATTCGGAGTTTCTATTCGAAAAGCGGATAGAAACTTGTTGCGAACGAGAGAGAGAAAGAGAGAGAAAAGAAAAAGGAAAGCAGATCCGCCGGGGGAATGAATTCCGCCGAATGGAGAGGCTCACGGTGACGAATCATCGCATGATCCTCGCGGCGCGGCGCGAGAAAACGCGACGTGCCACTATAATTCTCGTGGCGTAACAGCGAACCGAACCGGCCCCTGTCGCCATTGAAATGCATCGTACGTCGTGGAAACACCCTTTCTAACAGTTATAGACCGCCCGCCATAAATTTTACCGGTACGAGCAGCCTGCTCTAAATGGCCACGCGAGATTTCTACCGGGACAAAACGGTCGCCACTTAGGAGCCAGCCTTGCCAATCATCGATTCAAATACCCAATATCACTCCGCGATCCCATTCCCGGATGTTTTGCCTCGGAAACCACCTACGAAGCGGCGAACTGACCATCTTTCCCCTTTTTACCGACCATCTTTCCCCTTTTTACCGACGATCTTGGATCTTGCCTACTCTTTCATCGATCTTCCGTTTTATTCCCGCAATCCTCCCTTTCCGACCCCTTTTCTTACACGTTGATCTTCTTTTTCTTTCCAGCGGAGGTCTTCGATTCGTCTTCACCGATTTATTCTATCCCCTGCACAATATTTTCCTTCCGGGCGAAATCATTTTTCTGTTCCTCCATCGATTTCTCCTTTTTTCGGTACGATATTCCCTTTTTACTGTTTATATATTTGGTTTTTGTTCATGATCGATGCCCTCTGCGATCTTTCCGGTTGTTCTCACAATCCTCGCTTTTCTGTCCTACTAGAACGATTATGGCTTTTATGTCACAAATGAGTGGGTGTAATCTAAAACGGTGAGAACATTCGAAGAATTGAGCCAAGTCTAACCAAGAATGTTTTCTCTGTATTCGTTAATACTATTATGTTTTCTTTCAGTCATTTATTCCTCACTGCGAACGTTCTTTACACTTTTTACGTTGATTTCTTCTATCCGTCCTATCAATCTTTCTTCTTCCTCCAGCGATCTATTATTTTCTTTCGACGATCGTTTTTGTTCTACAGTCAATCTCTTCTATCTTTCCATCCATTGTTTCACCACTTCCATCCATTGTTTCTTTTCCACCGCTAGCCTTTTTTCATCTTCCGCTGATCTGTCTTGTTGAGGCAGAAATTACTTTACGCGCTAATTCAAGGTGTGATTTCTTGCAATCCTTTTTTATTGACAACGAATTCAAAATTGATATTTCTCATTCGGAATTTCAAGAAGAGCAATCAAACACTATAATTCCTTCCCTTGTGTTTTACAAATTGATTCTCCATTGTTATCAGACATTTTTCTATTTCATAAATGTCCTTTTTACTCGTTCAATCGTTCTGTTGTTTAACATAGAAAGAGTAATAAAAAAAAGTACTCCACCAGTGACATTTCTGTCAATTTCAGCTCTCTTTCCATAAAATAATTGATTTTCTTTTCTTGATTTTTATTTTACTATCTCGTTCGTTTCTCTTTCCTCGCTTAACGATTCAATCTTTTTAACTTTTCCTTAAGACTTCCAACAAAAAAAAATCAACTTCGAACTACAAAAAGAACAATCTAGAATATTCTAGAAAGTACCCTACCAGTGACATCTCTTCCCTATTATCTTACAATAATTGATTTTGTTTTCTTGTCTATGCTCCATTACTATCGCCTTCGTTTCTTTTTCTTCGCCCAATGATTCTGTACTTCGGACTGTTTTTTTAACACTTCTTAAAATAAAATCAATGTTCACAGACCTCGATTACATCGATCCATAAATAGAACACTTGGAAACCACTCTATCATTGTCGTTCCCGCCAATCCCTTCCATTTGCCATCGATTTTCATCTCTTATCAGACATTTTTCTATCTCGTCTTCTCTCCAGCGCATCGAATCGATTTTTTCCAATGATCCATTCTTCTGTCTAGCGATCACCGACGCCCATGTCGTGTGGCGTTCACCCGTCGACCTTCTTACGGGAGATCCGTCGACTTTTCCGTCCGCGCCGTCCTCGATCTTGCTTGTCTAAACCGGCGAGGAACCGGGGGATCGGCGATCGCGAACCACCACCTCTGGGCCCCGTGATAGATGACACGCTTCCGATAACGAATGACACGCGATGATTCCCAGGCGATACCGCCGATTCCTCCTCCAATATCCTCGGCTAACCTCGCTATTCTCCTTTCTCTTTCTATCTCTATCTCTCTTTCTATCATTCTCTGCGCTATTTCTGCCCTATTTCTGCGCTTTTTCCTCTGATTGTCTTCCTGCGCTATTTCTGCGCTTTTTTCTCTGATTGTCTTTCTGCGCTATTTCTCTAATTTTCTTTCTGCGCTTTTTTCTCTGATTGTCTTTCTGCGCTTTTTTCTCTGATTGTCTTTTTGCGCTATTTCTGCGCTTTTTTCTCTGATTGTCTTTCTGCGCTATTTCTGCGCTTTTTTCTCTGATTGTCTTTCTGCGCTATTTCTGCGCTTTTTTCTCTGATTGTCTTTCTGCGCTATTTCTGCGCTTTTTTCTCTGATTGTCTTTCTGCGCTATTTCTGCGCTTTTTTTCTTTCATTGTCTTTCTATGCTTTTTCTCTCCCTCTCTCGCTCTCTTCTCTTCGCGCTCTTTCTCTCTTTGTGCTTTCCTCTCTCTGCGATCTTTCTCTCTTCGTGCTTTCCTCTCTCTACGCTCTTTCTCTCTTTGTGCTTTCCTCTCTCTCTGCCCTCTTCTCTCTCTCTCTCTCTCTCTCTCTCTCTCTCTCTCTCTCTCTCTCTCTCTCTCTCTCTCTCTCTCTCTCTCTCTCTGCGGTCTTTGTCTCCCTGCGCCCTTTCTTTCTTTGGGCGCTCACTCTTTCTCTGTCTCGTCTACTCCCCTCTATCTTCTATAACTCCTCTATTTTCTCTCTCTCTCTCTCTCACTCTCGTCTACTCTCCTATCTTCTCTACACCGTGTATGTCGGCGTCTCGGAACGGCCGGTTGTTCCCGAGCCTTGTAATCTTCACCGGTCGAACTGCTTCTCTGCTCGCGATCTTGATCGCGATCGAGCACTCGGACATTATCTTTCATCACGTGCCGGAAATTAGCTCCGCGGTTTCGTTCTCCGGCTGATGAAAATCCACCGGTTTCCACACCGATTTCTGTGTCACCTGTGACCGGTGTGACGGCCGTCTCTGATTTTCTGATCCGTTGTGGGAGACACCGGGAGAAACTCGCGCTTCGGACTTTCTATAGTTAGTTTGTTAGGTCCGTCTGCTGTCTGGCTTCAGAATCTTCCATCCTGACCCCGCAAATTGCAATTAATTCCTCCCCCATCTCCCCACCCGAGAGAATCGCAAATTAAACCGTTTGTTTCGAAAGCTGCGTAAAGTCGTTCTCTTTTGCTCGTTGTTCCTTTTTCTTTTTTTTTGGTAACAATATAGGGAAATATTCATCAATTTTTCTTAAAAATGGATTGTCCCTTTATGTCAGTTTCAAACCAGTTATCAAACCAATTATCACTCCGAGTTATTTGTATTGACTAACACCAATACCGGTTTAATCCGATAACTTTATTGTTATTAACTATATTTTCATGAGACTTTCGCCAACATATTTCCGACATTTTTCCGATTAAAACGATACCCAACACGACCTCGTTCGAAGCCTAAATGCTTTCATCGATAAACGGTAAAAGATTAAAGAACAGTGTTTGAACACGTTATAAGCGACACTTTGGGCCTCAAGTTCTCACACATATCGATACACGATAGTAAACCCATTTTTATGGTCCATAAACTGTTGCTACACCATGAACTCCTGGAAGCAGTTCTCAATATTCTCGATGCACCTGCACTATTAAGGTGACCAATCGCACTCTTCTTTAGGGAGATAGTATTATTTGTTACAATGAATAAAATGTTTCTTTTATGTACAATATTGATTTGTCTTCAATCTATTCCTGTCCTCCTTTTCATTGTAAAAGAAGTTGGTCACCTTAGCACTGTGGAATCATCGATCGCTACCGAACTCGTATGCAACGAGTACCCGATTGTTCTTCAAGGAGCGACTCTTACGAAAACGATCTCTGTTTGCGCTAATCAACGGCAATTATCTCGCTTGTCCAACGGTGGTAGCCGAGTGCAACGATGCGCCCAGTTAGAAAGGAGTCGGACGGGCTGTTGAACGATTGACGATAAAGTGTCCACGGGTTTGCGAATCGCCCGGCGAGGTCATAGGTGATCGATCCTATCCGTGGAAGCAGTCGTGCGCTGGAAACAGGTGTGGCGATACGCGGAAACACCTCCGTTGGTATTTTCTTTTCGCCATATACGTCGAGCCGGAATCGAGGCTCGCCATAAAAAGGTCGCACGAATGCTCGCGCGCGCGTCACCTCGCGAAATGAATTTCTCCGGCTACCTTGCCGGCATCCGCTTACTTCCGGTTGCGCAAAAGAATCGCTTCTTCATTCAAGAAAACGGGGAAGTTGTACTGGAATTTTTCTGGCACCAAGAACTCTTTGTTTTTAAATAAATTGTTGATTTTAACAGCTTCTTTACGTCTTAAATAAAACAGTATTACAGTATTTGACAGTGTCCTCTTGTTTCCGGTTGTAAAAAATGTCATCTCTGTTCAAGAAAATAGCAAAGTTTTACTGGAACTTTTTTGGTACCTGGAGCTCTTTATTTTCAAAGTGCATTGTCGATTTTATATTTTCCTTTTATGTACCTTAAATGAATTCTAACTCGTATAGAAAATTAATAAAACCAGTCCACCAATGAACGTATTCGAACAAATGGCCATTTAAATTGAATTTGGTACAGTTTCGGGTTTATCGAATTTGTATTGTTCATCAGAGCCGTTTTCGCCCGGCTAATTACGTGTACCTTTCTGTTGTTTATCCGACCAGTGGTTTCGGTTGTTCTTCTCGCGCGGCGTAACAAATTAATACATTATTAATAAACGGCGGTCGGTCAACGTTTTATCGCGTTTTCTCATCGCGATCGCCGCGGATCGCATTCCGAGGCGTGTGTGCATGCGAAATATCATCGCGCGGTTAGAAAAATCGTTCCGGCAGACACGCGAGCTTTCACGAGAGTCGAATAATCGCGCTCGGTCTAGAGGCCAGCTGGAAAAGGAGAAATCTTGGACGTCCTCCGGTCGCAATTAGCGGAAAACATACTTGGTTTGCATAATCGATTCAATGATTGAAAACGGCCATCGCGGATGATCGTTTCAAACAATCAATATTTCAGTTCCGACATTCTGAAATCTCTCAACACTGTCGTACGAAAAAATGATCAATATACATATGTGTATCAATAAACACCGCATTTTTATTCAAAATAAATATTCACAGAAGTTATCTAGTTAATCGTTTTTTCTTTTATATATATTTATTTATTTATCACATGAGTGCATCAAATGCAAAATATAAAGTATATTTAAAAAAAGACAAAAATGCTGCTGTATTATTTTCTTCTGATTAAAATTAGTAATAAAAGGAATAAAACAGGAAACGAATGAACGGAAGAACAGAAAAAACGATTAATTAGATAGCTTCCGTGAATTTTAATTTTGAATAAAAATGCGCTGTACATATATACACATCATAATCTGATGCTACTAGTTTTTCGATAGGTGTAGGCGTCAAGGAGATATGAAGGTCAACTCTGTTTTCTAAAATGGAACGGTATGTTTTCTGACTTACATTATGATAGAGTATTTCAAGACGAATACAATGACCTATTATTAAAGTCATTCAAGGTCAGTCAAGGTCACTCAAGGTCAACTACAAGAGCAAATAAATTGTCTCAAAGCACTCTTCGAACACTTCGACGATTTAGACGCAACATGTTATTTATGTACTCACTGCTAGTATAAGTGTTCAAATTGGCGACCTTGAGTGACCTTTGGTGAGAGATACATTGATGCAATGTCTTAAATATTGACGATAATATAGCACGATGAAATACAACAGAATTTATGAATGTTGTTGAAACAATGTTTAAAGTACAAATATGCACAGTACCATCTCGGTTATCCGAACCTCTGATATCTGAAGTATTTAGTATCCCAAGATATGCAATACTATTTATCACAGAAATGAAGAAAAATTAAATTTAACGTTGTAACGGATTAATTGTTCTAATATCTTAACAGTCATGCTTTACTGTTTCGTTCGGATAATCGATGTTCTAGTGTACGTGGTACTGTGCTTGCGTGTTGGCGAGCTTTCCCATAAGCCATAAGGGTTCCACGACCTTGTTCGGAAGACATGGAAACGTTTAGTTCGATGCGAGAGTGTCCTGCACGAAATCGCTTTCTTCTCGATCTTCAAAGGAAACTGGGTCGGTTGTGACCCGTGCCGATGTTCTTCCCTCTAACGGAAGCTTGAACGGTTCGCGTAGCGTGGTAATTCCGTAGAAAGTCGGCGGATATAACCACAATGGCACGCGACGTCTCGGAAATTTGTTGAACCATGATTATTTCTTAAAACTTCTTCATGTAAGTACATACAAGTCTAGCTGACTTACCATTTTCATCCAACAGCTGTCATCCAATGGCACGGTGTACTAGCAGATTACAAAGGTCATTCTTAGAAAGAAAATGCTCAGTTTCATGAGACTAAATGAAATTACTAGGTGGTTTCTAATTACGCCATTGCAACGACAGAAAAGTGTTCAAGTCGTCTAGATAGGGATGTTAATAACACTGTAAGTCGAATATCATTCACCGAAGTACCCGACAAAGTAGCAAACTTCAAACATGGTTTTTAGAAAGAAAATATTCAATTTGAGGTGCACTTCATCCGAAAGTAATAGTTTAGCGATCTTCGATTATTCCATTTGGAAAATAGATAATTTTCAGGTGTTTCAAGACAATAAAGATACCAACGCTAAACTGTGTTTGTTAAGGATTGCATACAAAAGTGTAATGTTGTTGCATACAAAAGCTAGCAAACACCAAGGATAGTTCTTAAAAAAAAATATTCAGTTCATAGCTCACAAAAGCAACTGCCTAGCATTTTTCATTCGTTCAAAATAATGAAAATAATTAGTTTCTACTATTGCCGAGACAACAAAGATAACAACGATAATGTATGTCCCTTAAAAATTGTATTCCAAAGTGCTGGAAAAGCTATCATACTCCAAGGGTAGTTCTTAAATAGAACTAACGCCCGCGAAAGTAATTATCTACCATTTTCCGATTCTTCAATCTAGAAAATAGTTAATTTCTAATTGTGCCACGACAAAGAAGATGTAAATGAGAGCGTCTGTCTCAAAAATTGTTTGCCATAGCCTCGACAAGGATTTCCTACAGCTCCAAAGATGGCGCTGTGGATGAAACTTTTCATTTCCACGATGACGAACAAAATAGCCCGTCGGCTTCCGATCGTTCTCGAAACGGGCAATTTTCCAAGTCGGTTTTCCCTGGCGTTTCCAGACACGCGAGCGTGTCTAGTGTCTGGTTGTTTCCGCGGCGCGTCTCCTCCCATCCAACAATAGGCACGAAAGTAAAAGGTAAACGGTGGCGGCAACCCTATCTAATGCGAGCCAGCAACCGTCTACCGGCGTTCTGCGGCTAATTTGGAGAAAGTTGGAGGCATAACGGCGATTATCGGCGCTGAATGGACACACGGGGGCCCTGAACGACGAGCGGCCGTGCGGCCTCCACATCGCGGGATTCCACTTTTTCGCTTGCGAAACGGCCCCGAAGGCTCGCTCGCTCGCGTATTAAGAGCAGATCGCTCGTTAGTTCCGTTTAGGAGATGGTATCTTGCGCGTGCACGCACGCCAACGCGTCCCCGAGCTTAGAGAGCGCAGAAAAAGGAAGAGAGAGAGGGAGAGAGAGAGAGAGAGAGAGAGAGGAAGAGAGACACAGGGCGAGCAAGGAGAGACAGAGCGCAGAGAGGGGAAGAGCACAGAAAAATAGATACAGAGAAAAGAGCGCACTGACAGAAAGCGCTCAGAGTAAGGAAGAGCGCAATGAGACAAAGATCATAGTGGAAGAAAAAACACACAGGGAGGAAGAGCGCAGAGAGAGAGAGAGAGAGAGAGAGAGAGAGAGAGAGAGAGAGAAAATGCGCAGAGAGAGAAACAGCGCAGAACGAGAGAAAAATCGCAGAAATAGCGTAGAGAGGGAAAGAGCGCAGAAAACCAGAGAGAGAGAGAGATAATAGCGCAAAAATAGTGCAGAGACAGAGAGAGGTAGAGGTAGAGACTGCGCCTTTCTTTAATTAGCAGTAGAGGAGGGGGGTAGAGGAGCCGCAATTAAATCCGCCTCGGCAACCCGCCGCGCCGCGATAAATTCGTCGGGCAAACAATTAGGCGCCGCGCAAAAGATTAATAATTTTAATCCGGCTCTCGGAGAGCGGTAAACGAGAGGGAACGATAACGACCACGACCTCGGTTATATTCCGCTGATTCCTTCCTGTTCCACGCTGATTGGGGGATCAGCGAGTACCGATCGAGGGCGTCGGTTATTTATGCGATTCGTCGGCACTACCGCTACGCTGTTGCGTGTCCTGTCCCAACAAAACCGAACCCAGACCCAGAGACCGGCGACGTGTAATCCTTGAGTGATCAGGGCGGATTGATCTTTCGAGCCTTTCGCTTGGTTAGCTTTTTATATTTTAGTGTGGCTCTTTTTTGAAAGATCCTTCGGCATCGAGTCCATAATGAATCATGTTCGCTTCAGAAAGATTTCTAAAATGTCGACAACGGAGTCTGTCAATTTTATAAAGATCTACATCCGTCATATTGATTTCTGAAGAATTTAAATGGACACTGCCACAGCCTCTATAAAAGTCCACGAGTGTCCTGTCGATTTCTAAAGTGTCAACAATGGACTCTGCCAATTTTATAAAGATCTACATGCGTCATATTAATTTCTAGAAGGCCTATAATGGATTCTGTCCACTCTGAACAGATCCACCAACATCATATTCATTTCTGGAGGATTCATGATGGATTCTGTTCACTTGAAAAATATCCATAACCGTCATATTAATTTCTGAAGGCCGGCAATAGAGTCTATTCCTTCATGTAAGGGCCACACATAATAATTATCAATTATATTGTATTCAACGAATTACAAATCGTCTGTACAACATGTCTGACAACGATGGCTGGCTGGTATCAATCTGGTATCGATCTACTTTCTACTTTCTTGTCGATATATTCATTAGTATCCCACTCCTTTATTTCGCTCACACAATACACACATTCCGCAGTTAAATTATTATACATAGGAGGGATCCGCAACAATCATATTAATTTCTGGTAGGTCGACAATGAACTGTGTCCACTTGGAAAAGATCTACAACCATCGTATGCATATCGGAGTGGCCCACAATGGATTCTACCAATCTCAAGCTTATTCTCCATATGCACCGTCCATCAAAAAGCCATCACCAACTGATCCACTCGCTCTCAAAGGATCCGCAACAATCATATTAATTTCTGGTGGGTCCACAATGAACTGTGTCCACTTGGAAAAGATCTACAACCATCGTATGAATATCGGAGTGGCCCACAATGGATTCTACCAATCTCAAGCTTATTCTCCATATGCACCGTCCACCAAAAAACAATCCGCAACTGATCCACTCGCTCTCAAAGGATCCGCATCAATTGCAAAACCTTTTCCACGTATCCTATCAATTTCAAATCCAGCCATGCGTTCAATCGGTACTCGAAAAAATCGATCAATCGTCTCGACCCTCCTTCGAGCACGTCTCTTTCGATTTACATCCCCCTGAAGGACCCGCTGTCCGTGCAACGGTGCAGCCACGCTCGGATCGGTACACGATCCTCGGATTTGCATAAAGCGTGGGCATACCCGTTCTTTCTTGGCGAGGACGCCGCTGGGTAGACGCACCGGGTCGCGACGAACAATGCAAGGAGAATGCGTATACCGGTGCACCTGTCCGTCCCGCTTCGACGTAACTTTAATATGTAACTTCCGCCCACGCGTGCCCGAGTCGAACGATCGTTTCGCGCGCTCTGCCCGTACTGGCTGTGGTCCCTCTCAGTGAAAGTATCACCGTTTCCGGCGTGACACCACTGATTCACCGGTTTCAACGATTTCTGACTAATCGGAGAGTTCCCAACCTAATCAACACTATGACCGTCCACTTGCCACTCGCAAAAATCAAAACAATCCAAAACATTTTATTCAAGAGGGTGTTCTCGTCTTGGGCGCCGTTTTGTAGGGTATGGAAATTTTTGTAAAGAAATCGGACGATTACTTTTTATTGAGGTTTTGTATAAATATTTTCTATTGTTTGGACAAATTGTGGGACCTATAATTACTTGACGAGGAGTATACAGGCCTTCTATTGGACTGAAATAAAAAAAATAGTGGAGAATTTTGAGAAATACCGAGGACCATTTTCGTGCCACAATGATTGCAATTTGTATTAAAAAATAGAAGGGTATGTCTTCAGATTGTTATTAGTAGACTGCGGATTTTACGCATTTATGACAAACACGAGCAATTTGATAGAATAGAAAGATGAAAAGAATTTACGAAATTGGATTTGCCATTTCTCGATTATTGAAATCGTTGGAGAAAGAAGGAAGTTTCTACTTGTGGCTTGCAATCGATGCAGACAATGTTTATTTTGCATAAAACTCTACAGTCTGGTTGTTAGTGAATTTTTCATAGGTTCCTGCAAAAACGGTACTTTTAGTCCTACTCGGAAGGATTCTACGTAGCCCGGTGCAACGATGGATGAGCGATTGTTTAAACATGAGCAGGAAATTCTCAGATGAGCACAGATATCCTGTACAGTCCGTGAACGAAGCATAAACTGCAGTATTCTAAGTCGAGTTTATAAAACAGTGCGTTATTCTATGCAATCGTTGAATCTTGCTTTTCCAGACTGTGCGCCGTAGTCTGTAAATTTAGATTGTCTTCGGATAATTCACCGAAAGTACCAATTTAATACAGAGTTGCTTATTCCAGTAACAATCTTGAGGAATTAGAAGCAAAATGAAAATTTTATGGGAGGCTCGTTAACATATTTCTCTACGTGTTTCCGTGCACACACGGATTTATTATGATTGCATAGAATCCAGTGGTCTGTTATTAAATTTAGTAGAATAATGTCCGCAATAAAGCCGAATACAAACTTCTTATTTTCATGTTCGGAGAAACTGCTTCTCCTCGACATGATAAATTGCAAATTGATTCATAAAAATGTCAGCGAACGGTAGCGCGGTCCGACAATTAATTCACCCATTTACACTAATTGGCTATTACGAGCAATTTCAAAGACGGCGCAGCACATATTTCAGTTTGTTACAAGTCTCCGAACAATCAGGACGTATTAACCAGTACAATAGTGTTGCTCTTCCGCAGTGTTTTCACAAAGTGTAAATCGCTTTCTCTCGGGTCAAAAACGATTCGACAATTTGTCGACTTTTTGCTGAATCTGGGATGACCAACAAATGCATCACACGTTCTTCCCCAATTATTACCTGGAAATATTCAAAATACAACTTTGACAAAGATGTGTATCAAAATCAATGAACGAATAGCTAGTAGGCTGAAAAATTCAATGTTCTCAAAATGGCACAGCAGAAATGGTCCTCGGACAAGTGCGACTTCTGATTATCGACCTGAACGATCCAATACACTATTCAAATACACAATTTAAAATACAATGCTATGGAAATATCTATTAAAATCATAAAAATTACTGCGACTCGTCTGAAAACTAGGATATTCTTCGAAAATGGTCCTTGAACGCGTTTCTTCGTAGCCATTGACCCAAACAATTTATTATACTATTTTAATATAAAAGTTAAAACACAATTCTGCGGAATTATCTATTAAAATCATTAAAAATATAATGCCTCGTCTGATAACCTGGATATTCTCAAAATGGCACCGCAAAAATGGTCCTCGAACTTGTTCCTCTGCAACTACCGACTTAGTCAATTTAACATTGAACCAACCCTCCGCAATTATTAAAATTAGAAATTTGTTTTCATAGAAAACGATTAAATAAATATATTTAGTAGAGCATACACTATAATACGAACCGCATAAAGTCCAAATAAATTCAATCTTGACATTTCTACAAGGCGTCCCAAAATGTTAAAAATCCTTGAAATGGGCGGTTTCTGAAGTTATTTAAAGAAACTTTTTTCTTTGCAAAAATAGCCATCTCGGTTTTGTTAAGGAGTTATTAACGAGAAACACGGACCAATCAAAGCGCGACTATAGCGAACGGATTCTGGCTCGGCGACAGGTCCCGCTGAGCGTGGGCTTGTCATTGGTCGAGCCAGCATCCGTCTGTTGTAGTCACGCTCTGATTGGTCCGTGTTTTTAGTTAATAACTCCTTAACAAAGCTAAGGCGGTCATTTTTGCAAAGGAAAAGGTTACATTAAATATCCTCAGGAATCGCCCATTTCAACGATTTTCAATATTTTGGAACACCCTGTATAAGGCAACATATACCAGTTACTTTTAAAGCTCTATATGTTTACTGTTAAACTTACGTATCATTTAGTAAAAATGCGTCTCAGAATGAATTGTCCCTTTTAAACAGTACAATATCATCATTGCAAACCGAAATCAGTGCATACTCGAAGTTTGACATTTTTCTTGGTAATCCCTGTGTCGGAGGTATTAAAATCACCGAATAGCCAATCGTAACAACCGGAAAAGCCTGAAAGTACTCTGAAAACATGACAAACGCATTCGCTGTCAGCCCACCGGGGCGTCTCGCAGAAAGCTTCCGTTTAATGGCGTCTCCGGCGTCTTATTACGCGTGATTTCACCGTCGAGTGGCCATTAACCATCGAAGTCGGTCATGAACGCGACCGACAGTGCGTCCTAAATCGTTCTCGACCGACGAAAATAAGGGGTCGCCATCTTGGCCGGAACGATGTTTCGGCGGTGAACCATCCGAGAGCCCCGAAGGGCTCTTGTAACTGCCGACAAAATGTCAGAGGGACCATATCCGAAATTTCATTCTCTCCTTGGATAGTTCTATAGCGGAGGAAGGGGCACTCGAATGATAATTGCATCGAGATCGCCGGAAGCTCCGTGAACTGCCTCCCTTTTAATTAAAATCCCCGGCCGTTAAGTAAGATTACTCTCCGATTCACCGACGGATTATTTAGTCGCGAGTCGTTACCTCGAAATCGTGACACCTACCCTTTCCGTTTCGTCCCCGTGTTGAAACGTCGGAGGAAAGTCTCTTGCAGACCACTGTCTCTGAATGGCAGCTTTTCAGCCCGACGGAAAAAGCTCGCTTCGGGCTCACGACGACTCGTTAGCCGCGATTTCGAGGGAACTCGGGTTAACCAGCGCTTCAAAGGCTCCTCGAGCCTAACAGTTCCCTGGGATACTTCACTTGTTCACTAACGGAAGACGAGTTGACTCGTCCTTTACCGCGGGCTCGTACCCTGCATTCGAAACTAATCGCTGGAAAGAGCATATTCGTGCCACGCAAACATTTATACGTTGTATCCCCACCCTTATTGATCTTCGGTAGATTACTGATTTATATACAAAATAAAAATTGTCCAACTCACTTGTGAGGAACGTAAGTTAAGTGAACATGTATTCCTACTTTTGATAATTTTAATGAGTAAAGTAAAAATTGTCAAACTTAATCGTAAGGAACGTAAGTTAATGAATACTGTTGTGTTATTTTCAACTTAAGAAAATTATTCAGCATAGAAATAAATAGAAAGATACTCAAATGAATTTTCGAGGTGAATGGACATGGTGCGAGGAACTCGATCACTCAGGATTTCATGGATCGCTATCCGGTTTCTAGCGCGGAAGCAGGAAATCGGTTGTAGATCGATCCACACGCAATTTACCGATGTCAGGATCGTTCGGGTGCATTCGATTCTTAAAACGTGAGTTATTAACTCCACGGCAAAGGACGTTCGATCCGGTAATTGCCCGCTCGGCGCACGGAGTTTATCTATCTATCGTGGCTCGCGCTGCCCTATGCTGCGCTATGCTGCGCTGTGCTGCACTGTGCTGCAGTATGCTGCTCTACGACGAGGTGCGCTGCGCGCGTACTTTCGTTGCGGATTAGTAAGAGTAAAACGTAATGCTCGGAGACATCGATTAACGGTAACGGTAAACGACTTACTCCGTTGGTATTTCTCCAAGCGAACGCGTACTCCTATCTCGCGCGCGTTATACAGGCTCTCTCGAACTCTCCGGCCTCTCTTCAGTATCGATTTTCAGCGTCCGCGCCCCATCCCGAACCCGCGTAATTAATTATCGAAACGCTCCCGCGCACGCGCGCCCCAAACCACCGGCGTTTAATTAAAATCGAACACGGAAACGATCGAGGAGAGCCGGAAACTTTTCAGTCAAGATTGATCGAACGGCTCGTGATCGGACGAGATTCGATCCTGTGCACATCTTTTGCAATTATGTTTCATTTCCATTGTTCGAAATTCTAGCAAATATTAGGTCAGCGCAAACGTTCGTACGCGATTCCTTGTTGTATTTTAATACGGAATCGGACACGAAATTTTGCACTGACCTAATCACTGATTTTTCTTTTATTTCATGATCGTGTTTGTTTTCTATCAGTAAATTTAAGGCAGACATTTACATTAAATCTAATGAGAAGAATCAATCTTAACGGTGAAAAAACAGTAGCAAAAATCTGTAGATAAGATTGATTTGTGAGAACATGAATGGACCTACGTCCTTCCATGAAAATTTGCAGTCAAGATTGATCGAACGGCTCGTGATCGGACGAGATTCGATCCTGTGCACATCTCTCGCAATTTTGTTTAATTTCCCTTGTTTGAAATTCTAGTAAATATTAGGTCAGCGCAAACGTTTGTACGCGATTCCGTGTTGTATTTTAATACGGAATCGGGCATAAAATTTTGCACTTTTGACCTAATCTCTGATTTTTCTTTTATTTCATGATCGGGTTTGATTTCTATCAGTAAATTCAAGTCAGCCATTTACATTAAATCTAATGAGAAGAATCAATGTTAATCTTGAAGAAACTGTAGCACAAATCTTTAGAAAAGATTAATTTGTGAGAACATGAATGGACCTACGTCCTCCTATGAAAATTTTCAAAACCATCCACAAGCCTGTGGTTCGTACCAATTTTCGACGAAGCAGAATCATTTCTTCCAAGTTCATTCTTGCTCTTATGGTTCGAGGCGCGAGTTAACCATCTCGTATGCGATAATCTCGTCGATCTGCGATGATAATCAGCGGAGTGGTTCGGTATGCGGGATTAAAATGGATTGCTATCGAGGACGATCGGGGAATCTGCCCGCGAAACTTAGGCGTGGTTGATGCGCGCGGGGCATCGTTAAGATTCAGGACTAATTGCTCGGATCGCTTAGTCATTGCCCGAACAAGAGATATTCTGGGTTAACCGAGTGGCTTACATACTGGCCACGGCCTCCAGTATACTTCTCTCTCCATCACTGTCGCTCGTTCTCTCTTTCTCTTCTGTATCTGTTATACCTCTCTGTATCATCTCGTTTCGGCGAAACGCGGTGCCGTTCGGGTTTCCAGGTTAGCCGAGCGTCCCGCCTTCGGGGATAATTGAACTAAAATCCATCCCCGACAACTTATACACCTCGTTCCTCGATCTGTGTACTATCTTTTCCTAAATTACATCTCGCGAGGAAAATCGCAACGCGATCCTCGCTCGCCGACGCGCAATTAACGGTGAATCGAAGTGATTCAATTAGATATGCGGGCCTGAGGTATAATCTGTTCGGTGAAATCACCGATGATCCTCATTTTATATTCCCCAGTCAAAGGAAACTGTATCTTTGCCTTCGTTTGACCCTCATTTTTACTAATTAATTTCAATCTTTTTACGAATCTTTACATACTAGTGAAAAATCCGTGTGATAGGACATTAAGTAATTAATTAACTTTAGGAATTTCTTTATTGAGAATTAAAAGCTTATAATGTGATTGCTCTCGTCTTTCGTAACTAGACTGCGGATTTTATGCATTTAAGTACAATTTATGCAAGTCAAGTACCAAACAGTGAAGATGTTAAAGAAATTAACAAACACTGTCTACTACTCTCAATTGATTAAAACCAATAAGAGAAAATACACATTTTCATTGAATCTTTATTCTCTGTAATCAATGTAGACAATTTCTGTTATGAATAATAATCAACAATCTATTCATAACTAATCGAATTATATGCCGAACGTATACTGTTTATTCAGTATCTGTAAAAATTTTATCAAAACGACGCGAGGAGCGAACAAGATCCTGACCAATCAATTATATATCCGCTATTGTTCATAATAAATTGTTACTATTCATCGAGTAGCTCTCATACCACGACTGGACTGTAAATTTCCCAGAATTTTTGTGTATAACAAACACAAATCTCGAAAATACAAGACATCATGTTTTCATTTCATTGTTTAACCGACTTCGCAAAGAATCATGTGATTCAATTCGATCAGTATGCATGTTATTTTTTTTTTGTCGACTTTTTGATTTTCTTCTGATCGAAGGAAAGCGTTTCCTTCGCTCTAGTTTGAATAAAATTAAATTTGACTCGAAGAGTGAGGCGAACCGATGTTTCTTGCGAATCCGAAGGCAATAGGCGACGGAATGTTAATGGCGGAACATCTCGGCTCGAATTTTATGGATGCAAATTGTGGAAACACGCTCGGACCGATCGGTAGTCAAATTAGCAGCCCTAAAATTTTCAAGCTTCCATTCCCGGTGAAGGTGCTCGTAAAATTAGCGCTGGGCTCCCCTAAAACCAGACACTCTGATGGTTTCTTGGGAGCCCGCCTTGATGGGCTTTTTGAGGACACAAACTTTTTATGCCGGGGCGGTCTTACCAGCAGATTATCCGGACGATAAAACAAAAAGATTGGCCCTCTTCTTTAAACAAGAATGGAGAAATTGTGCTACATTCTCTTTTTAAAACACTATAACCTCCATTTTTGGATATCGAGTCTGCGTAGATAATTTCTAATCGCAGGATCTGCAACTTCTTGATATTTTCCATTTTTGGTAAAAGACGACTCAATTTTTAACATACGGGAAATGTACACATCACGTTATAATTACGTTTCCCGCATGATGTATGCTAAATGTTAACAAAATCAGGAGTCTGTACTTTAATTTGTGTTCATATTTTTATATCGCATTAATACGTGGATAAAAATACGATTTTAAACAAAAAAATAATATCGCTCGAATCTGGAGGGTTAATGAATTTTTTATATAGTGTTTCAACGATTCAAGCTGACGATTCTATAAACTGTTCACAATCTTAATTAATTTACCCGCTAAACTGCGGTTCTTTATGGAAAATAAAAATTCTGTTCATCAATCGGTACAAACCAGAGCCGGATAGAGATTTGTTTCTTTCTGTAATGATTTGAATGAGTTGCAAATAATATTATAATAATAATAATATCTTTATTTCAGCATTACCGGCCATGAAATTTGTACTTGGTTTACAATTCCGTGTTATACCACTCAGACATTCTCATCATTCATTCATTCTCACTCTCTCTCTCTCTCTCTCTCTCTCTCTCTCGCGCGCGCGCGCGCGTTACTACCTAACTTAGACCTTAATCTAACCTCTGAGTTTTGGAACCCAAAATCTAAAATCTTACACCTACAACCTATAACCTAAATACCTATTTTGGTTTGACCTTTGGTTTCTGTTTGTTTGTTAATACTCTATGTTATATTACTACGTGTTCTTCTCCTTCTCTGTAGTACCTTTTTATTGCCGATCTGTTAGTTGCATATTATAATAATAATAATATCTTTATTTCAGCATTACCGGCCATGAAATTTGTACTTGGTTTACAATTCCGTGTTATACCACTCAGACATTCTCATCATTCATTCATTCTCACTCTCTCCCTCCCTCTCTCTCTCTCGCGCGCGCGCGTTACTACCTAACTTAGACCTTAATCTAACCTCTGAGTTTTGGAACCCAAAATCTAAAATCTTACACCTACAACCTATAACCTAAATACCTATTTTGGTTTGACCTTTGGTTTCTGTTTGTTTGTTAATACTCTATGTTATATTACTACGTGTTCTTCTCCTTCTCTGTAGTCCCTTTTCATTGTCGATCTGTTAGTTGCAAATAATATACAGATATTCCTATAGTCTTCTAATCCTCAAATTGTTTGAAATTGAATCTGCCAATTTTCATTGTAAATGCACAAAAATCGAGAATCTACTTATTATTGATCAAAGGAGCCCAAAAAACGCAACGCTAGGTCTGTGCGCAGTAGAGTGCCGATACCAAATTTCAATGACTGCGCAGGAAATACGAACGTGGATCCATAATTAAAGCAATATGCGGTGCCAAGAGGCCCGATACATCAACGTGTCGAAGTGATTACGGTGCTGGTAGCGAAAGCTTGGTCGCTATCGCGAATTAAATCTTCTTCCGAAAAACGGCTCGCAAAGTGGGTCCTCGGTTCCCCCTCGAAGGGCTCGGTCCCCCTTTAAGGACTCGCTCCTCCTTAGTGGTATATACACACAGAAAGGGTCCACGATCCGTTAACTGTTTTTTCTCCTTCCCTTCTCTCTGCTCTCTTTTTATTTCTGTTTCGTTGTTGAGTCTCCGTAGCAGGTCCGTCGTCTAATCGGGTGAAAGTGGCGAGTAACGAGAAACGCGGGCGAAATTAGTTTTCGATTAATTTTTTCGGGTCCCCCGTCGAGCCTCGTGAGAAAATACCTGAAAGCGATGATGGCCACGGGGACCGCGAGTGATTTGCATGATTCCTCGGTAAATCTACCGGGCCCGATTTGACGTGATCGAGGGGGCCGGCCGAGGAATCCTGAACAAGAACTTGTTTGCTCTACGAGCGTTTCCTTTTGGGCCTTAGAACACATTTGCATCGTGAACGAAACAGTCCCGGATGCGTGTATCAATATTATTAGACTGTAGTGCATTTTTATGTACTTTTAATGTTCATAGAAATTCGTTAGAAGCGCTAAGATATGTTAATTCGAAGAATTAGAAACGAACATCGAGATATAGTCGACAAATCGTCCACAGATCTTTGAATGGCTGTAACTTCGTGTAAAAAAATCTTAAAATGTTCTACCTGTGCTTGTTTCAAAGGGTGAACTCTCTATTTTAACCCTCCTGAACTTATTTTTTACTAAAAGCCTCTTGTTTGATCATCCTAGTAACTTTTCTGCTTGAAGGAAGGCAGTGACACTGAATTATAGCCGACAAATCGTCGATTCTTCAGGTCCTGCAACTTTGTGTAAAAAAATCTGACAATATTTCGCCTGTGCTCATTTTAAAGAGTGAATTGTGTACTTTAACATTCCTGAACTCATTTTTACTCAAACTCTCTTGTTTGAATCTATCACTGCCTTTTCTGGAAAGCGATAAAAGTGTTCAAGTTGTTTTATTATCCTAGTGCTACCTTTTACGTCAATAGACATAACTGACACTTTACGAGGTCATTAGCAGTGCTGAAATATTCTCCATGGGTTAGAATGTGTCCAAGTTTGTCACCGCATATAAAATTATTATCTTCATTATTCTAATAATAGTTTAATCATCGTAGAGTCATTGTAGATTTTCTATCACGATAAGTACCGATCCAAAAATGATTTCATACCATTCACACTCTTCCCTGTACTCGTACAAGTAATAAACAATTTTATACATGCATAAAAATCGACTTAATGGGCAAAGTCATATGATATTGATTTAACGCGAGACCTAGCCGACCAGTCAGTAATTTAGTCACGATAAAACCGATTTCCCTGGCAACGATTCTGGCGCGTAAGCAGGGAAACGGATTCGCCGATAAATCGGCAGCAATTAATTCACCGATAAATCGCCAGTATGATTAAATACGTTCAATAATTCAACGGAACGGCGCGAACTATACCGATTCCAAAAGCGCGCATGGATCCCGATCGCCGGTTCCCATTAACAAGCAACAATTTCCATCGGGCACCGGTTAAAAGTGGCCGGTCAACTAGTACCGGCGGAAAGTTTATCGCCGGTTAGGTCAATGGAATTCCGATTTTAATAGTGTCGACGCCCCTGGCCGACGCGGAACGAACGTTTTCCCGAAGTCCCGATCGCGGCTTAAATATAGATCGCATTACGATATATCATAGGGAAACGTTGATAAAAGCCAAAGCACACGGACACACAACCCGACCACGCGTGTATCACTTGTTCCGTAATTAAAGTTCCTCGCCACCGGTTCGATAGAGGTGCCGATAAGCCGGCGATAAGCGTCGATACAAATTAAACGTTTCCTAGCACGCCAGAACGATTCCTTCTAGCCAACGCGCGCTCTATGCGCAACAATCTCCCGGAATCGTGCGAATTTTCCCACGAAACTGCCCGGCTGAACCGCTTTTACTCATTTTGCTTCGCTGCTCGTCGAAAGCTTCTTAATTCATACGCGTTGCATGAACGATCAGAGCAAAAGGACCAGAGAAAATGAACATTGCGAATCCTGGTCGCCAGACGGACTTTGCAGACGATGAATAGATCGTGGATCTTTAAGCCAAATGCAGAACTTCCTCAAGTTAATCGTTAGGAACGTAAGTTAAGTGAAAATGAATTCCTACTTTCGATAATTCTAGTGCGTCGAAAATAATGTAATAATTTGAATGCGGATTTTTATTTAGTATGTCCGTGATGGGCACGGTAGGTGCCCCTCAAACGCCTGCTTCTCCCACCAACCTCTCTTTCATCCGCGAGACCTGCGCACTGTTCGCGACGGACGAAGCACTTCCTTCCTCTATGGCAGAGATGGGCATTTTTGTCTCAATTGAAACTAAACCGTCCCCACCATAGCGTCCACTGTCCCCCACCATCATCCGCCGTTACCATAGAGTACCATAGAGGAAAGAAGTGCTTCGTCCGTCGCGAACGGGGCGCAGTCCTCGCGCATGAAAGGTTGGTGGGAGAAGCAGGCGTTTGAGGGGCTCCACCCGTGCCCATGCCTGCTCTATGGTTACGGCGGATGTTGGTGATGGACAGTGGGCGCTATGGTGGGGACGGTTTAGTCTCAATTGAGACACAAATTCCTATCCCTGCAATATGTATGTATTAATAATGTAGAATAGTACATTAAAGAGTTAATAAGAATACAGAATACTGCACCAATACAGTAAAAATTAACTTAACAACTTCATGGCTCGTACACGATCTTGTAAACACGATACACGACTTCTAAGCAGTGTTATCATTATTTGGATAGATCTTCTTTAGAATTCTCACCCCGCACACGTCCTGTCTCTCCTTCCAAAGGTTGACTTTCTTCATCCCGTTCTTTTCCGATCGCTTAACTTCAATAAATTTCCTCGAACAGCTTGTTAAACATTCTCGAGCCTCTTAAACAGCTCGAAGCATCCATTCGACCGGATTAAATTCGCAGATTTAGCATTTAGGAGTCCTCGGATCGCATTTTAATGGTACCGTATATCGAGTCAGAGCTAACAATAAATTTTTCCACGGTTTACAACCACGTTTCGAAGCGGTCGCAACGGCGTTTCCAGCGATCTCCCCGCGTAGCTCGCGTATATCCGCCGCTTTCTGTGCCGGTACGCCTTTAATCAAAGATCATTATCATACTCTGCGATACTCTGCGCCGTGGCACTACTGGCTGTTCCTGTGGCCACGTGGTAGGGTGCCGTTCTTACATATTTACTATTACAGCAGTTTTGTACCGTACAGGATCATAACACAGACCCGACGTAAATTATATCGGCCATTTCATTTTGAGAGAACGGCCTCCTCTCGTCCCTGATGACGAGTCAATAGCGCCGGGTTTGTACCGTTAATCACGATCCTACCGGTCGATCATTGGATCCGTCGTGCTGACAATGGACCACTGAATGATCGTTGTCTCTCGATGATCGATCGCCCCGCGATCGATCTCGGGAGACTTTGTTGCGATCAAAAATATGTCTGCAAGAGACACGTGTGTATATTGTCTTTAATTTCTTGGCAACACAAGCGCAATTTTATGCTTATAACAAATTAGACAGGGAGATTATGAGCTTGGAACGTGCGGTTCGTTGGAAAAGAGTTGCAATATTCAGATGTTTTGCGTAGAAGATTGAATTAATTGTTGTACAACAAATTTGAAACAATAACGCGCTTTTTAAGTGCTACATGTTCATCTAACACTAGATTTACTGGACTCGTTAAAATGGCGCGGTCTAATACTTTTAATTTACGATTATTGAAATAGTTGTAAAAGAGGCGCAGTGTTTAGTGGATTTGCGTAGAAGATTGAATTAATTGTTGTGCACCAAATTTAAAATAATAACGCGCTTTTTAAGTGCTGCATGTTCATCTAACACTAGGTTTACTGGACTCGTTAAAATGGCGCGGTCTAAGATTTTTAATTTACGATTATTGAGATAGTTGGAAAAGAGGCGCAGTGTTTAGTGAATTTGCGTAGAAGATTGAATTAATTGTTGTGCACCAAATTTAAAATAATAACGCGCTTTTTAAGTGCTGCATGTTCATCTAACACTAGGTTTACTGGACTCGTTAAAATGGCGCGGTCTAAGATTTTTAATTTACGATTATTGAGATAGTTGGAAAGGAGGCGTAGTGTTTAGTGTATTTGTGTAGAAGATTGAATTAATTTTTGTGCTCCAAATTTGATATAATAGCGCTCTTATAAAATGATAAAGGTTTACCTAACAGTAGGTTTATTGCTCTTGTCAAAATGACGCGTTCTAATATTTTTAATTTCTTTCGATCGAGATTGTAAAGATGCATTCATGGTGAATTATTCAACAAATTTATTTCTTCTGTTATGTATTATAAAAACAACGGTTAATAATTTGGATAGATACATTCTTGTAGTTTTTTTATAAAGTAGTGTATAATAGTCAGTTTTAATGCCCCGTAAACCTAGTGTAAATCTTTCATTAATCTACTCGCATCTAGTAATGTTTATTCAGTATTGAGAACACTCTTCTTCATTTTCTATCGCTTCTGCCACTTCATTTTATGGTAATTAATACTAATGAACTTTTTCTTGCAACAGCTCTCTTACTTCTCCGAAACTGTCGAATTGTTACCTCTGTTTGCTTTAATGATTTCGTATCGCATCGATGTGAGATATTAATCGAATTATGGTTAATTGGTGTAGAGATAGGAGATACGTTCCATTTTGGCTGGGAATGTACATATTCGCGATGCCGTACCCCGTGTAACTCGGTTAATTGGTTCCGAGTGAGTTCCACACTATAGAAACTCGGTGCATTAGGCAGAGAAAGTTAATACTTTATTATATACAATGAATTATTCTTTTTTCTTTGTTCCGCTGAATGTATGCCTCATCGACTTTTAATCGCATTACCGGCTATTAACAGGGTGGAGCTGTTCCTGCTTTCCACTTTCACATTTGTTTCAGAATTATCGAACGATCGTTCGTTTTTCACACGATCTCGAGCGACCTCCATTGGCTGCTCCGAATCCTCCAGCCAACCCCTATCGATTCCTGTCGGCCCCTTCTTGCTACTCTAAGTTCCGCTCGAGCACGACATCCTCGAGATTAATGCGAATCCCGAATTCATTTCAAGTTCAACGAGCTCGGGCGAAACTGTGTCGGATGTAACAACATCGATCCCTTCCGCATAGCGAGCGTTTCAAACTATACTACTTTTTAACGCATTCGAGAATAGAATGGTATAGTTATTTTATTATTAGACTGTGGATTTTATGCGCATGAGCATGAATAGATCGAATTCAAGACAGCGAAGACATTTAAAGAATTCAAAAATATTCTATCACTTTCAATTGATTAAAATGATTAAGAATTAATCTTGCCATTAATGCAGTCAATTTTCATCTTATATAGAAATCTGCAGTATAATTGTTATATGAGAATAATACTTTATCTTGTTCATGGCAGGTATAATTCTTATGCTCACAGAAGGAATACGAAATGACCATTCAATTTAATTACATCGCATTTAAGCATTGCTTTATATCTTGTGGATATTTTATAAGCCACAATAAAAATGTCTTTAAATATATCTTTAAATTTGTAGGCAATTACCTGTTTCAAAAACATGTAACAGTAAGATGAGCGCCGTAGTGGAGATGGAGTAGGGATGAGCGTTACCGGAACCCGCGACGATTGCGTCGGTCGCTCCCAATCAATCAGCAAAGACACGTTATAATTTGTATTCATTACTTATGTATTCTCCTAAATGTTAAATATATAATTATATGTACAATAAAATCAGTGCGTACAACAAAATTGAATTTAATAAATTCTACTTTGAAACAAGAACACATAGGATCTATGTTTATACAAATATTTAAAATGCCTCAAAATCTTGTTAATGCTTAGGGCCTCTGAAGGTCTTAATCCAGCGCTGACGATTGTCACCGAAAATTTCACACGATGCTGAATTCCATCTTCATAAAAATTGCAAAGAAGGTGTCGAAGTCTCTGAAAATCTTGCGCGAACGCAACCATCCCGCACATTCGAGCCGATAATTATTCGCAGGAGTTTCGCACGAGCCTAATCGCAGAGTGTGATTTCGCAGAGGCGTTTCCACGCGACCCGGTGGTTTTGCCGGGAGTATCCCACCGGAAGCCCGCGGTAACGTTATTCGTACGGCGAGCTTCACCAGTTAAAATATCGCGGACGGTTCCGCGGCGCTAAGCGGAACAAAAACAACGATTTCCTGGTGCCAGCCGTTTCTCACAGCGGCGGCAACGATCATGGGATCTTCGACCGGCCGATGCCAACGGAATGCATCGATCGAGACAATCGGCGAACGTGAAATCGTTTCGAGAACCGAGCCGGTCATCGTTCGATCGGCTTGGCTCGATTCGCAGCAGCCGTTACTCGAGAAATACCTCGGAACACGCGAGATGAGGCTACCTCAAAGAAAAACCCGACGGAAGACACAGCCCGGGACGATGCGATGATTGATCTATCGACAGGAACGGAATGCTATACCCCTCCTCCCAGCGACCAGCACGTACCCGCCACTCTCTAATGACACAGCAGCCTCCATCTTTCCGCCTTCTCGCGCCTAAGTTCGTCTAGGTGGCATCCGAGATAGAGCCACGACCTTCCGAGAGGATCTTAGAGACACCAGGATCTATGGATCCTAACATTTGTGAGGCGTTGATGATCCAATTCGGAGGAGTTGGATGAGAAGCGAATGCTGGTCTGTTGGCCAGTTCAATGAGAGCTTGAGGATAGTGAGGATGGACGATTGTTGCATGCAAAATAAAGATTGTCCAATTCAATTGTCAAATTGTCAAATTGTAAGAAACAGACGATACGTAAAAATAGATTTTCTCTTTAAATAATTTGAATAAATTGGAAATAATGTAACATCATTCAATTCTTCTAAGGCAGCGGTGTCCACCGTTGGGGACCCTCACGCGCCTGCTTCCCCTTCCTACTGAGTTTGCGCAGGCGCAGTATGTTCTCTCTCCGCCGATCAAGAAATCGAGTAACCGACCCGCGTGTCATAAAACAATCGACGATCATCTTTTTGACGCGGGAAGCGAGCATATTGGTAATTGGTTTGCCGCGTCACGCCGCTATGGAAACGGCGAACGGTGGTGGGGACGGCGTTCAGCTCCCGGAGCCGAGTTTGGACATCGCTATTCTAAGGTCTTCTCAATTTTGTATTTGCTCGATCCATTTTTGTCGCAGATGCATAAAATCCTCTGTCTAATTATGGTGGTTAACACGTTCAGCGCCATGTCACCCACATCTGGGTGACGGAATTATTTATACAGAATTGGAAATTAATTTTTACGTTGGTAGATTGAGTGTACAAAATTTCCTACGATCTGAGGAATAGAAGAGGTTTGAAACAGTAATTAATATCACAAAACTAAACTTCTTAGTTTTTGTTTTATTAAATATATTGCTTTGATTTTGTGTAACTTTTATGATTGTGGAGTGGGCGCTGAACGTGTTAAAGGACTGGGAATGATGTTTTTGCGTTGATTTAGTGTATAATTATGTAGGGATTGTTGTGAAGTCAAGTTCGGTGCATCTTCCTTTGTATTTTCTAGGGTGCAGCATATTAGGAATTTCTTTCAATCCTGTTGTTTATAAAATAATCTACACAATTTCCTCCGATCCTGTTCCTTATAAAATACTCCACACAATTTCCCTCAACTCTGCTCCTCGTCAAATACTCTCTACATTATATTCTTCAATTACGTTCTTTATAAAATACTCTATACAATTTCCCACAATTCTACCGTTTATAAAATACTCTATACAATTTCCCTCGATCCTGTTCTTCATAGCAGACTCTACACAATGTCTCTCAACATTGTATCGACAAATCGGCCTGTAAAACCGAGAACATGTCAAAAGATTTCCAATCTAATTATTGCGGATCCCGACCGGGGACCAAGGAAAGAAGACGAAGGTGCAAGGCTAAGCGAATTCCCTCTGGCGAGGCCATCTGCAGCGCGATCCGCTGCGCTTCGCCACCGCGTCGCGCCGCGCGCCGTGTGCATCGTATGCGCCGTATGCACCGCGCGCTCGCGCGAGCCAACACCAGCTGAGTGCGAGTGCAGATTAGCGGTAACTCTCCCGCGGAGGAAGAGTCGTGGCCCATTGAAGTAAAGGCCAGTTTGCACGCGAGTTTCCTCGTCCGGCACGCCCGGTCTCCTTCGTCCTCAACATGCGAACAGTGAACACTGTTTCTGCGAGAGGACCGAGGGGAACGAACAGAGGAAAGAGAATAAGGGAGAGAGAAAGAGATAAATAGATAGATAGATACAGAAAGAGGGAGAGAATGAGAAAGAGAGAGAGAAAAGAGAGAAAGAAAGAGAGAGGAAAGCGGATAGGAGGAGAAGTTATCGAGAAAGTTATCGCTCGGAAAGACGAGTCGCATAATGAGATCGCGATCCTTTCCTCGCGCAGTGCTCCCTTTCTCTCTCTCTCTCTCTCTCTCTCTCTCTCTCTCTTCGTCTCTGCACCGCGAGAGGAAATAAAAAGGAAAGAAGAGAGGAAAAGGAGAGAAATAAAAACAGGGGCGGGGAGCCTGTTTCGTTCGTAGCCGGTCGAACGATACGGGCTATATTAATTAATTCGATGCGCATCGACGCGTGACGGTGAAACGCCATCGAAACGGAGGCTATCGGCTGTGATCCGAGAGAACTTGAACGGTTTTCAACATCGGACTAATCAGTCGGGGACAGCACGTGGGCGCAGCAGGTGCTGCAGTAGTACCAGTCGTTTGTATAATT
The DNA here is from genome assembly GCA_913789915.3 of Sphecodes monilicornis. Lineage (NCBI taxonomy): Eukaryota > Metazoa > Arthropoda > Insecta > Hymenoptera > Halictidae > Sphecodes > Sphecodes monilicornis. The sequence continues at coordinate 16,341,885 of OU565295.1, forward strand.
GTAGAACGGAACATGGAGCTTTCGTTCGGTTTAATTAAAAACGGCGGGCACTTCCGAGGACTAACTGGTCCCCTAATTGGATGAGTTTTAGACTGGTATATTGACTTCGCGTGTGCTAGTAGACACATCGGTCATTAAGATATTGAAGTACTTCTTCTTTAGTCAATCTTTTACTCACAGTGAATCGAAAAAGTATTCAAACACTACATTTACGATTCTTGAAGAATTATAGATATTTAAATTGTGAACATTTCGTAAAAACTAATAGTACAACCATAAGCCTAGACTCATTTTAACCCTTAGCGGACGAGGATTATTTTTAGCATACTTTTTGATGGATCGAATAAATTTTCTTTGTGAAATAAAATTGTTTGCTGAGAAGTTTGGTGTATGAATTAAATGAAGGGAAACGTGTTGTGTACAGTAAAAATTTGTTTATATTATTAATATTTTTCGGGAGTATTAATTGCTTTAAAAATTATTCACAGTCGCAGAACAGTAAAATTGTTTGGGCGACTGTCAGCAGACACGCGTCCGCAAAGGGTTAAAGCTTGAAGCCTCCACTTTCGCAAACAGTGTTCATTTTCATCCAAGATATTCTTACGTGATCCAACAAGTGGGAAATTGAAGACCCATTTTTCCTTAAAAAATGCTGCAAATTCAATCGTCTCCAAAAACTTTCAAAAATTTTTCTCCTCAGTGAAACTGTATAATCTATAGAATCCATACAACGTACACGCATCGCCTCTGAAGAGTCAAAAGCAAGTATCATGATTTTTCGGTTCGGCAGCCAAAAGATACCGTCCACGAGGTCCCCTCATTTTGTTTCTCGTTTTCTGTATTGCGAAAAATTGGCCAGCAATTTTCGCCGGTTCTAAACGTCCCGTAGGAACAAGAAACGAGCGCCATGCAACGATCCTTGCAATCTTAATCGTCGGCGGAAGCGTGTTCACTGCCGAGGTTACGTTCGGCCGAACAGTTATCGCGGCAATTCAGCGGTCGTTTCAGCCAACGAAAGCGCCGCTGGTGCCACGGTCCGCGGGGCTGACTATGAGCCCGAATCAGACAGCGTGACTGGACAAAACGCTCTGCCATCGCTTGGCAGCGAGTCGGTTTCGCGGATTCTATGCACGTACCGAAAAACGGAGCAGCGACCGGCACACGCGCGCGAAACGCGAAACTACGGTCGAGACAAGAGGATTCTCGAGTTCAGCCGGAACGAGGCCGAACGATTCTCATTGTGCCCGATGCGCACGTCTGCCCGGGGTAGCGTCTCTGCGTTTCTCGCGAGAATTATTAACCCTTTCACGCCAGAATAATGGGCCGAGGATGCGTCGTAAACTTTCTCTTTGCTTGTCCTATCCGAGAGAGAGAGAGAGAGAGAGAGAGAGAGAGAGAGAGAGAGAGAGACTTGGAAGGATCGAGGGACGAAAGTCCCTCATTTCGCGATCTGTTTGGATCGATTTTACCACGATTTTTCAATTCGAGACGAATTTTATCTGAATTTAGCTAGAAGAGACTAGCCGAAGGGTTGTTTGTTGGGAAAGATTATTCACAATGTTTTTATCATATGCAGATTTATGCAATTTCATATGTTTGGAACGTGTATTGTTCTTTGAGTGAGACACGACTTTTCAATTTTTAATGGAGACTTTTCTGGATGATGATTGCGTGATTTTGTGAAGACTGTAAAGTGACAGAGAATTTTCCGACAATTTTTCTATTTCAGGACAAAGCTGAATCGAATTGTTATAGAAGAGACTGGCGGTGTGTTGTTTGTCTTTTTTAAGATCGTTTTTATTATATGCAATTTTATATTTTTGCGGGTGTATGATATAATTAGACACGATGTTTTAATTTTAAGTATGATTTTTGGATGGTGCCAATGTATCTTCGTCCGTGAAAAAATTGTTTGGAATCCATCAAGATTCGAATCCTGGACATCTGCTCGGTAGTCGAGCACTCTACTAATTACCCTACTGAGGTTCTCTCTTGCCTGTGAATCATTTGCTATCTGTACAACCATCAAAAGCGTAAATGGAGATTCGCACAAGATTCTTGAGGAAGTATGTTTGAAATGTTAGAAAGCAATTCGGACCGTTTGCATTTCCTTTACTGGGTCGTTCATACAATATTAAATAATGATAATATCGCCCCCATTGTTCAAGACGAAACAGAATATTGATAACGCGAGGTAAAAAGAAAGCTATTTTTCTGTTCTACAAACAAAACACTCTAAAACAACGAATCCGTGAAAACGTAAAATTGTTGGCTAAAATTATTACAAAATGATAACACGATCATGTATCATGGAAAGTATTAGTCCTTATGCCAATATCCGAAATGCCGGATACATATTTTTAATTTCTTTTTACAAATTCTTTAATATTTCTTGGACGAATCGCGTGTAGATGTTTATGTAAAATATGCATTAGGACTATTAAAGTACATCAGTGAATATCACAGAAAATTTTAGTTATTGATATACGGTTTAAGGAAAACGGACAATTTAAAAAGAAGGCAGAAATGAAAATAAAGGAACAGGTTGACAATACTTGTTGCACTCATGAAAGTGTAAAAGAAACCAGAGGAGAAAGAACTAGAACAGAATAGTATAAATCGCTAACCATGAGATCAGGAAGGAAATTCGAGTAAATGAAAATAGCCGATTTAAAAAGAAAGCAGAAATGAAAATAAGGGAACCAGTTGACAAGACTTGCTGCACTCATGAAAGTGCAAAAGAGACCAGAGGTGAAAGAACTAGAATAGAATAGTAAAAACCGATAACCATAAGATCAGGAAGGAAATTCGAGTAAATGAAAATGGCCGATTTAAAAAGAAAGCATAAATGGAAATAAGGGAACAAGTTGACAAGACTTGCTGCACCGATGAAGGTGCAAAAGAGACCAGAGGAAAAAGAACTGGAACAGAATAGTAAAAACCGATAACCATAAGTTCAGCAAGGAAATACGAGTAAATGCTTGCACGGACGCGAACGGAAGGAAGAGAAACGCAGGCTCGTTCGATGCGAACAAAAGTGCAGCGGCTGAATATAAGAGGATAAGTAAAAGCGAGTCGTATGAAAAACATTGTGAGAAGTAACCCCAAAAGTACGTGATAAAACTAGGTCCTCTCGAGTGTCGACTCTTCTTGAAGCTCGCGAGCACGAACGGGCAAGAAAGCGGATTGCGAGCGTGCGGGAGGACACGGGAGGAGAAGCGCGCGAGGTGAGAAGAAACGGAGAAAACACGGGGCCGGCAGGCCGTGACGCAATTAACGACCAAATTATTTCCACTAATTGCGAGAGCCTGCGCCAGTGACGGAGTTTTGCCGTCGCGAGCACCACCGGTTCCTCCGTCGACGGACTTCGGTGCTACGCGTGCAGAACACGAATTTTTCACGCGAACCGTTTAACCCCTTGTACTATAACATCGAGTCAGACTCGTGATAATTTCCAACAGGATCAACTGAATATGTGTGTTATTAGTAGACTGCGGATTTTATGCGTTTATGGCAAAAATGAGTACGTACAATTTAACGCAGTGGACATATGGAATAAATTTAGGGACATCAACTTATTAGATCCGGCTTAACAACTTATCTACATGCGATTATTTCATAATGTTTGAAAGTCTATGGTCCATGGCTGTGGATGTTTTTAATAGATGCTTTAACAGCAACAGAAACTCCAATTGTAAGCCAAGTCACCCTTAATAACGTAATTAAGTAATTTCGTTTGGAATTATTTTTGAAATAGAAGATTTTTTATACGCTTCCGGTAGATAAAGTGTTAATGAGACAATGGAAAGAAGAAAGAAAGTTTGATCTGGCTTCTGTGTCTTGCAGTCCGACTGAAATAGAAAATTCGACGAAGAACGGTTTATATTCGATCTATATTAGATTAATGCTTAATTCGATTGATCCCATCATACTTTTATATTATCTTAACTATTACCGGAATTGGTCGACAGTGGCGTCCTCTTCGCGACCAACTGCTGAACTTCGAAGTGGAGTCAAAGATGGCTTCCATCGTGTCAGCTGATTTCTATAAAAATGGACACTATATTCTTCAAACTACATAAATTGTATTATAACGATCAGATTCATGTCGTGAATGAATTCAATTTAATTCAAGCACTAATCATAATTTATTGTATCCCCTATTTCTCAATTATTTTATTCCCCAGCGAGACGTATTAATATTTTAACTCTTATACTATTTTAAAGATAAAATAATCAGACTATTATATTTCGTTGTCCAAAAAATATGAAAGAATATTCGTATTATTTATGGAACAACTTCCAGTCAGTGTACTTTTCTGAAAATAAAATAAATCGAAGGGGAAGCGAAAGAAAAATGAAAATGAAGAACGCCCGACGTGGAATTCTTGAAAGTAGACGAAAGGACGTGACAAAAGCCGTATGTCACAGATGAAATAATTTACAAGTTCAGAAAAATTGATCGCTTCCGTACGAGTGATCGTAAACTCTGCCCTCGGTCTAATAAGAGGTATAGATAGTAAATTTGTATTCCATAACTCGTTGGTATTGTCGACAAAGTTCCACTGGAACAGAAAATTCGAGGAAAAGTCCGGTTTATATTCGACTGACCCTCGGCGGTGTTTCTCGTCCGCGGTGGCGAAAGGGTTAAAATCGCGAGGGGGGCAAATCGTGTCACTGTGCCGTTGTTTCGCGTACCGGTACATCTCTCCGGGGCTTAAATTCCGAAAGAAGGAACGTGGCTGGCTCGTCTGTGTGCTACGGCTTCGTCCCGAGCACCGTCCTGGAAAACCAGATCCGATATCGAGCTCTCGAGACGCTCGATCCCGAAAAAACCGCGAAATAGTCACCGAGAACCAAGCTAATCCTCTCCGGCCTGGCGATAGAACCCGAAGAGAGGCATCCACGTCGTTGATCGTGTCGTCCCGCGTACGTGGCATACCAATGCCGGCTTTTTAACTAGCGCCGGATAGGAACGATCGGCCGAGTGGAACAATAAATCAACCGGGGAAAACGCGAACGCCAGGATCGCAGAACTGGTCACGGGTTTTTCTGGCTCTGCCGACGCTGAAAAATCCCGGGATTCGAGCTTATGCTCGCTTAGGTGAGTCATCCTGAACCGGTGGCTTATCTGGATCACTGTTCGTAGGGCGTTTCCGGGACCTAACCAATTTCTTTGAAACAAACGTTGTGGCTCGATTTTTGGAGATTAGACTGGACATTACCACTTCGATCGGAATAAGTGATTTACTTGTCATTAGGCTGGGAATATTTATGCAAAATAAAAATTGTATACATTTATTGTAAGGTACAGAAGTTATATAGACATTTATTCTTTTCCCAATAATTTTAACGAGCTGGAAGTCAGACAGTAAGAGTTTTAGATTCTCTGAATGTTTTCACATTTTTGTATTCCGTCGAGTCATTTTTTTTTTACTTATCGTTAACTATAGATTTTATGCATTTATCACGGAAAGGAGTAGATAAAATATAAGACAGAAGGGAGATGAAAAGAATTTAAATGCTTTGGTGCATTATTAGACTACGAATTTTTAACGAAGGTTAAACAGATTAGAATTAGAATTCATTCTTGTGCCTTGGCGGCCTACGTATAGCCAGCGTAATAGTTAACGTGTTAAAAAGATTGTTTTATGATTCGAAAGTGTACGTCACATGTATCTTCTCTTATTTGAAACAGGTTGTAGGTAATGGGTAGATAAAAACAGCTGCTGGCTACGTTCTAGTTTGAAATGTTTTAATTTCAAAGTGGATGGGAATAGCAATGTAGTATAATCACTGTTATCAGTACTCGCTCATGAGTATATATTTTTATAATATCACAATATTATAAGCGCACTGCGGATGTTTATGGAAATTCTTATTTTTCAGGACAAGCTTAAAAAACATTGAATTCGAATCTCTACAGTGATATGTTTATTAAATCAATACGTGTATTATACTATTCATTATTTGCCTCGTGCGTCTTACGATTAACGCAGACAATTTTAACTTTACATAAACATCCGCAGAAATCCTTTCGCACACATATTCTACAACACTTATACTTACAGAAAGTGCAAAAAAAAACAAAAATCAACGTTTTCCAGGCTCTAGTCCAGAAGACCTCCTCCACATTAAGAAATCAACTGTAGCATAGTTCTATCGAATTATTAGTGTAGCGGTAACTGGGACAATATCGAAAAATCACATAAAGTTCAAAAGGATCAAACGCGGCTCCACAGACATTAACAAATGAGAGAAACTAATACTGAACAACATTCTTAAAAATCTTTATAAAATCGCAGGCTAGCATAAGCTTCCAGTGTCTGGTGAGAGTTAGCAACCGATCAGACTTTTCGCCAGCTACTGTACAATTGCAGCACAGTTGCACAGTTACACGGTTGCAGGACAGTTGCATCGTCGACAATCGGCCGATCGATCCGGCAGCGCGTGCCAGGCCGGATTTTGACATATTTCCGCGCGATGACCTTGAATAGCCGAAGACGCAGCGTCGGATCAGAGCGGTAAGAAGGACGAGTGACGGTGGCGATAGTAGTTAGCGGTAGAAAAGAAGAGGGTGAACGAGAAACAGGAGAAGCAAACGTCAGGAGAAAGGGAGAAGGAACGAAAGAGGAGTGAAAGAGAGAGGAGAGGGTCTAGCAAGGTAGAGAAGACCAGGCCAAGAGAGAAGGAAGGAGACGAGGAGGGCCGGGTGATGGCTGCGATGGTGATGGTCAGTGGTTCTATACCGGTTAAGCCGTTCAGTGCCAGGCCGGCGTCCGTCACGGTTAAACCTCGACCACTTCGTTGGCTGACTCGAATCCTCCGCGTCACCAGGACACATTGTGCTACCACTTGGATCCTGAAACCTCCTCGGGTTCGTTCGTCGTCGTCGATGACACCTTGACTGGCATACGCGGAGGAACGTGGCAAATCGACGTCAGTGACCCAATGGAAGACCCACATTCAACGTCTTCTAGGTGTCTACTGGTCGATCAGCTGTTTCGAAACACAGTGAACTGACCAACCGAAGACACAGTTAGGTCCCAACATAGTGTATTAGCTAGAGGATCTCAGAAACTGTTTAGAAAAACTCGAGCAAATAAATCTACCGAAGACGAAGTTGAGTCCCGGGAAAGTGTACAGGCTGCAGGATCTTCCCAGAAACTGGAATCATACGTGTCTCTTGCTTAGAAACTCTTTAGAAACACTTCAGTAAATAGATCAACTGAAGACGTAGTTAACTCCTAGGAAGTGTATAGGCTCGAGGATCTGAACTTGAAGCCCTAGATCAACGGTATTTCAGGAGTCCTCTGTAGTGAGCTAATTAATCAAAGTTAGACGAGTCATTTGGTTAGAGGAGATCCTCTCAGAAATTGGAACCATCCAGTTATCAGCTGTTCACCAGCACGTTAAGCAAAATTACCGAAGGTAGATCCTACCGATAGGTCCTCGGGAAGTGGATAGTGATTCACGCCGCTCCTCCGCGAGGAGGAAGCGATCCAAGGACGTCGATTAGGTCCCACACACCTGGGGACCGTGTCGAGTGCTACGGTCTACGGTGATCTAATTCGGAAGCGGTCGGGATCGTATAGCACAAGATGAACGAGTGATTAAAGGGTTTTGGAGGTTCGCGTATCAGAATGGCGACCGAGCCGCACGCGATCGCCACGGGCACCGGGAGCCGAACTAGCCAGCGAGCGGGATACCAGGATTCGGAGCCAGCGAACAGGCGCCGATGAAGTAATCACGAGGACTGACCAGTCGCGGACCTGTCTGATCCCACGGGACATCCAGGTATTGCTTCCCCACGGATATAATTTTCTGCGATTCCTTCGGAAAACCGTGTTCGCTCTTCAATTTCTCATTTCTCCAAAGAAACCTTTTTTTCTTGAACGTGGAGAACATCTAAAGACACCTTCAATCTGTAAGAGGAGGTCAAGGGGAGCAAGGGGATTTTTGCTGGCTAAAACCGCACGGTGGTCTTACAACCCTCACAGTTGTCTTAGAACCACGTATAAACCTTACAGTGGTTTTAGAACCTCCTACAACATCCACAATAGTCTTAGAACCCCCTACAACCCCACAGTGGTCCCATAATCTTCTGCAGCCCCTGGAGTGATCCGAGTATCCCTTATAACCCCCGCAGTGGTCCTATAATATTCTACAACCCCCACAGTAGTCCTACAACCTCCTGCAACCCCCACAGTAGGTCTAGAACCTCTTACAACCCCTGCAGTTGTTTTAGAGTCTCCTGCAGCCCCCACAGTGGTCCAAGAATCTCCTACAACACCTATAATTGTCCTAGAATCTCCTACAACACCTATAATTGTCCTAGAATCTTCTAAAACTCTTGCAGTAGTCTTAGAAGTTCCTACGACCTCTAAAGTAGTTCTCGAACCTCCAACAACCCCTGCAGTGGTTCTAGAGCCTCCTGCAACCCCCACAGTGGTCCAAGAACCTCCTACAATACCTATAATTGTCGTAGATTCTTCTAAAACTCTTGCAGTAGTCTTAGAAGTTCCTACGACCTCTAAAGTAGTTCTCGAACCTCCAACAACCCCTGCAGTGGTTCTAGAGCCTCCTGCAACCCCCACAGTGGTCCAAGAACCTCCTACAATACCTATAATTGTCCTAGAATCTTCTAAAACTCTTGCAGTAGTCTTAGAAGTTCCTACGACCTCTAAAGTAGTTCTCGAACCTCCAACAACCCCTGCAGTGGTTCTAGAGCCTCCTGCAACCCCCACAGTGATCCAAGAACCTCCTACAATACCTACAATTGTCCCAGCACAATTCAGAATTTTCTGCATCTCAAACATAGCAATTTTGTGATACTCCTCGAGCAACTTTTAAAATATTTATTTGTGATTTTCTTAAGATCAACTGTGGAGTGGACCGAAGAAAATAAACATTAACGCGAATGAAATTTATCTTGTTGCGAGATTATAACGTCATCCCATAGACTCTACGGCACTGGCAGGGGGACATAGACAGCATTCCGGGAATCAGTGGCATGGTGGTTACGACCTGTTGCTAGGGGGATGACGTACGGGCTCGGTTTTCATGTATCGATGGCTTCTTGGTTCTTTTTCGATGCGACTCCGGGCTATATATTGTCGTTTTTCTTATTATTGTAGCTTTATTATTCGCTGGGAGATTTATGGCTAGACTGAACTCGTGGTGAGAGGAGAATAGGGTGGATTTATGGGGTTTTGTGGAAAGCGATCTTTGCTTGGGAATGTATCAAATATTTTACTGTTGGTTTGTTGTTTTGTTTAGATAGGTGGAATAGCTTTGAAACAATAATAGTTTAGATGAATCATCGGATTGTTATTCAATAGCCATGTCATTCACACTTGAAAGGCGGAAGTATTTATCCACAATTGTAAATTCATTGTCACGCAAACAGAATGCATCAAATTAGAGTACAATCTACTATAACGTACGAGAGAATTAAAAGAGTAATTAACGTAATAAATCACAACCTCTCAGTGTCCATTTTATTAAATTAATTACCGTAATTTTAAACGATTATCATGGACGCCGATTCTGCGTAGTCAACGCGTTAAAATAGCATATCTAATTGATCTTTTATCCTGAAATTTATAAAATATCTTTATATCCGTGAAAGTAGGATTCTAGCAGAAACAATTGTCATAGCCTTTACTACTAACCAAGCGTCTTGCACAGTTCTTCCAATCAATACCCAAAACGATGATCGCCAACCCTTTCTCCCATCAGTTGTTCCCCAGTGCCATACCAACCTCTGATTGCCAATATCACACATTACCAACATCACGCATAACATTAATACCAACCTTTCAACTTCTTATACAATATGCATTAGTCTTTCCCCATATACATAATTAAATTAGAACACTTACAATTAGATGCAAAATCTCTTAGCAAAATATTCTATTTGAAAAAATCCTCATTCACAATGGGTTAAAATTGCTCTGCAAAAGAAGTCGAGCACAATTTTCTGAATCCGTGGTCCTAAGTCGTTTACTATGAATTCCTCAACAGTGAAAGAAAAATAAGAGTAGATGAAGAAGGGGTAAACTTGCGATTCTCATTTCTGAAGCGTTGTTTCAAAGCTGAGGAAGGGGTAGGAAAGGGAAGGGAAAAAGATGAGAGAAGCTAGAGACGAGGAGAAGGTCGAATCTGCTTGGCGTGCACGCGCGATAAAGCGGCAATTCCGCTACCAGTTACGAGTCCTTGATGGCCGATCCTATGATTTCTCCACGTTAGCTCCAGGGGCCAGTTGAATACCGTAACGACGCCGAACGTGACTCCGATCGAAAAACCCGGCGCGATACGTCCCGTGCACGGGCGTCCCCGGCGTCGATGCTCGTTTCCAGTTATCTATTACCGTTGTCATACTTCCGTAATACTTCTTCGACGGCCGTTAATCGTGCCACCGACCTTATGCCCGCTTCACACTCCAAACACGTCACGGTCCCCCTTTAACCCTTTCGACGCGAACCTCTCCGACGCAAGACAATTTTCGGTTCTGAATGTTCTGATCCACTCTGCTTGCGAAACACGATCGTTCATCGTGATCTATGATCGTTGCATATAATCTAAATGAAACCAAATGATTTTTTGAGACTTTATTAACATGTACAGTTTGGCTTTATTACATCTGCAGGTGATATTTAGAATTGTCAGTATTAAAATTCTCTTCATCGGAACTTTATGTTATATTCTTGTTTTTAGAAATTGTGCTTCAGCAGATCGTTGTTTGATAGTCGTTTGAGGGTGCTTGGTAAATTTTTGAATACCATTGTTATATTAATAGCATTAATCAATTTCTTTTAAAGACTACCCTGAAATATTGAGATTAAAATGAACTTTAATTTTGAGAAGTTGCTTTATGATATAGAATAGTTGCCGAGAACTGTTGGAAATAATGAAAAACAGTGAATTAACAGAAGCTATTTGATAATAATAAGAGTACAGTAAAAATTGTTTAGCTTGTCTAATATTTGGCTATTTTAATTGCGGAAGGATCATTCAGTGAAGAGCGAACAAGGGTTACCAAGTGCTGAAACAGTCGTTCATAGTTTCTGTGGTTGTAGACAGTCTTCACACCGGAAATAAGGATATCAAAGTTTCTACGACCCTCGGGGGCGTTAGACAGAAATGTTCAACCTTGCAGAGCGGCTAGATCAAAGCAACCATGTTCTACCATGAGCTATTGTGCAACCTTGTCAGTCGTTCTCGCCGAGCTCTACTTCCGTCTTTCGTGTTCTATGGCGACGAAACTTGTACTAACCTTTGGAACGGGGTATTATTAATCTATAAACTATCTGTATGCCTCTTCAATATGCCTTCTTTAACCTGGAAATATATATTATAATCATTTTTAGCGATATTTACCGTATCGATCGATTTCGATCTGTCTATATCCACATTTTTCTAATATGATGCTAGTAAACGATGACAATCAAATGCTAACAGAAGATATTAGACTTTGGTTTAACTAGTTGTGACTGTCACAAAATCATGTCATAAAATTTTACAATTATTAATCAATTGGAATTGTTTACGCGGCTTGAAGTAATCATCGAACTGCTACTTCTCTTTTCGATCAGCGACAAAATGCAAAAATGTATATTTACAAAAGAAAGCGAAAGTGCCTGGACATTAAAATAAAATCTGACAAATGAAGCGAGTAAAATAATTGTTAATTAACATTCTATACTGAAGATACGTTTTCTGTCACCCTAAGAAAGCTATGAGATCAGTGCAGAGGATGATTTCCGTAATTCTCGCGCGGAAGTACTTTCCACGTCGTTCCCCAGGAACAGAACCGTACGAAATATACGAAACATTTCATCTGTACCGTGTTCGCCGGATATTTCTACTGAGCCATGTCCCCCGATCATTTTTCAAATTTTTAATTTAGTGGTATCTAGAATAAAATCGAAAAAGCACGTAGCGACGCATAAAGTAAAAAATGTACAGAAAATAGATCCTAAATATATAAAAATCGTACAAAATTCTGTCGAATTCGGTACTATAACAATTTCTGATAATTTTAATGATTACTTTGTAAATGAATACTAAATATGTTTTAAAAAGGCAACGAATTAATTTCTACACCTAACATATCGCGTTCGCGCACATTCCACGACAAATTGCGTCGGATCTCGTTTTCATCCCGCGTTAATCGCGATTACGTAGGCGTGTTACGATCGAAGAATCCGCCGGTTAACTGGCTAATATCATCATCTCGGTAAATAAATACCGATAACGGTCGTAATTTGAAGAAAAAGAAACCAGCCTCGACACGTGTTCCGGCGATCGAAAACGCGGACGAAGAACAAAAAGCCGAGATAAAAATCGGTACGATCGGTCTCAATTAAATTTCCCCGGGCGATGACAGACGATCAGGCTCCGAAATACTTGTTCCCGGCGGAGCGATCGATTAGGCGATCGTTAAGCGACTTTCTAACCAATTATCGACAACCGCTTGCGCGTAAACGCCGCGCCATTTTGTATCCGGCATTACGCTCTGCGGTTGCATCTGCTTGTGTGCAGCGAAATTATGCATGTATAATGGTGTAAAACGTTAGTGTTGATTGCTACGTTGTGTCAGTGCAGTGGGTGGTGACACTGGATTGCAAAGATTTTTTGTTCTTTTAGCACTGTGATGATGGAGTCCAGAAAATGTAAAAAGTTTTCTAATTTCGGTTTTTTTAATATTTTAATAGGGATCCATTGTTCATAAATGTTAAATAAGTGTCCGATCCTTGTTTCAAATACTAATCATTGTTGAATTGTCCTGCAGCGATATTAAATAATTATTGCAACCGCATTGATGTTCTAAATATATTACTTCTTATTTTATCTATTAATATCGCAAAATTTTACAAACATACATTGTAGCGTACAATTTTCTATAGTATATCATTTGTAAAAACACATTAGTCGTAGAGCAAATAAATATTTTTCTAAACGCAATTTTTCTAATATTTGAATAAGGGTACATGTTTTATTCATGAATGCTAAAAATGTTTTTGCATCAAAAACATTCTCGAATGAGGAGTACTACAACGATGTTAAATAATTGTTGCAGTTGAATATTATTATTCTAAATATGTTATTTATAAATTTATCTGTAAGTATCGTAAAACTTTGGATCATACGTTTAATTTGGACGTACATTGGCAACAATATTCCGTAGTAAGTCTTTTGTAAAATCACATTACCTGCATGATGAGTCAAGTGCATTGTCATCAGGTCCGTTCGACGCAATGAACGAGACCGTTGCAGTATGCAATTACTTTAGTTACGATTATTGAGTAACCGTTAGCGTTCACGAAACAACGTTCGATATTACAAATTGGAAACAAACGAGATTCGATTACAGTGTTTCCATTATGGAACCAGAGGTTACGGTCTGTTTCGCTGAAGCGTGAATGCAACTCTGTAAAAACGAATCTTTTCTGTATGAAGTACCGAGCAGTTCGACCGTATTCATATTAGCTCAATCATTTTCAAGAATCTCCATCGTTATAAAATGATCAATAAAAGAAGTACATGTTTACGTACCTCATATATCTCCCAATCAATGCGGACAATTTTTACTTTGAATGAAAACCTTCAATCTATCGATCATCTACGCTTAAGAATACTCTTTGTGCAGCAGGTTGGTTCATGAATGCCGTTCGAGTTGCATACAAAATAGTTCTAATGTCTTGCAATTAATGCAGATAATTTTTGCATTGTATAAAACCATCGATCTATCGATCATCTATTACATCTTCGCATAAAAATACTCTTTGTGCAGTAAGTTGGTTCATGAATGCCATTCGAGTTGCATACAAAATAGTGTTAGTACCTTGCAATTAATGCAGACAATTTCTATTTTGTATAAAAATCCGAAATCTATTCATCACGTACAACTATTTAACTTTATAATTATTATCTTGTTTATCGTCCCGGCCTTTTATTTTATGGTGTTCAGTGAAATCTACACGCATTTATGTCATCCCGTAATTTGTCAATATACAGGGTATCCCAAAAATGTTATAAATCCTTGAAATGGGCGGTTCGTAAGGTTATTTAAAGTAACTTTTTCCTTTGCAGAAACGGCCGCCTCAGCTTTGTTAATGAGTTATTAAAGAAAAACACGCAACAATCAGAACACCGTTACAGCGGACGGTCTCCGACTCGGCGACAGGCCCCGCTGAGCGCGACGTTATCATTGGCCGAGCCGGAGTCGGTCCACTGTAACGGTGTTCTGATTGGTGCGTGTTTTTCTTTAATAACTCGTTAAGAAAGCGGAGGCGGCCGTTTCTGCAAGGGAAAAAGTTACTTCAAATACGCCAGGAACCGCCCATTTCAAGGATTTACAACATTTTTGAGACGCCCTAATAATTGAAATAGTTTTCTCATCGCGAATGCAATTGTGCGTATCATTATTTTTCATCGATTTCCAACCACGCACTATCAGCCGCCTCAAAAAGTACAATCCAACACAATAGGTTAATACTATTGCAATTGCAGAAGAAAGATATTGAGGCAACCTCCTTCAAATAAGCCACCCTGTACAGATGCAACATTTCATTTTCACTAATCACCTAAAAATAATCCTCTCAATAATCACATTCACAATTCAGATAGTAAACAGCTTCCATCAAGAATAATACTGGCATCATCTCATCCCCGTTGCATACTAAATTCCACGCACACACCACGTACTATTATGAAACAGCTTGTACAGTCCTCGACCTTAGAAATCATTCTGGAATCGGGTCGATAAACCTAACACGGCTGCACTTGCCGAGTCATCAACGATTCGAAGAAAAAGAGCAAGAGAGAGAGAGAGAGAGAGAGAGAAGGAGAGGTGGAAATGAGAGAAGCAAGAGAGAAAGATAGAAAAAAGAGAGAAAAGAGAGGAGAGACCAGCAGCCTGTCTCTTCGCGTTAGCGAAAGCTCGCAATCTCCTCTCCGCATCGAAGGACAACCGACCGCGCGTCCCCTTTTCACGCGACGTCGTGCTCGATCATTTCTCAGCTCGGGCCCCCGTTCGCGTCATCGATCGGGCCCCGTGCTAGAATAAAGGGGGGCCCGATGATCGCGCCGCGCGCCGAGCCCTCTTCTTATCTTCGTGGCGTACTCTCGGGCACGGGCACGGACACAGGCACGGTCTCTCTTCCTTTTTGCCGGGTTCCGCGTTTCACGCAACGGGATCCGAGCACGACAAGACTCGCATAGCCAAGTAATTATAATGATGATAATAACAACGAGTTTATTGCGTCACGGGCAACCACGAGTGACCGAGATATGCGACCGTGCTCATGCAAGCTGCTGCTGCTGCTGATACTGCTGCTCTTGCTGCTGTGCCGTAACTGCTAACCGGAATAGATTGCATATTAACGCGAATACCGGCCGAATAAACTCTGTCTTACCGCTAGAAACTCGAGTCACGGACCAACAAGACTGGCGAATTTACTCCTATATTTGTTTTGAAAGATATTGCCTTTTGTTCGGATTTTTAGTCACAAACATGTGGGCCCTTTTCACTTGTAATAGAGAAACAAGCTGTTGGATCGTTGTGTGAAGATGTTACAGCCTTTTGAACTATATTAGAAAGTTAAGTTTAATTTGTTTGGTTAATACGTTTGCTATCATTATTTATATCGTTAAAATGTTAAATCAAATGCAACGTACCACCTTGAAAGCTGATGAATTATTCCCACAATTTAGGAAAGGAAACTCAAGATGATAGTCTTAACTCCGTGATAATCGTGAAAACATTGAAACTCAGTACATATTTATGAATTATAACACGAGTGTACCTCTGGAAATTATAAATAACTTCTTCAAGCCATGAAGTAATTTTAAGAATTTTGCTAATTCCCAAAAATTTGACTGGACAGTATAATCGAACAATTGATGTTCTCTTTGGCACCTTTGCTTCCAACAGTGTTATTTCTTAACCACACAAAGAACAATGTCTTGAAGTCTGTTGAAACCACTGAAGTTACCGAGTAACTTCAGGAGAGTTGGAAAAAAATGTGACTTCTCTTGTTTTCTTGGTTTCGGAATTTTTTCGCGAGATCAGTGTTTGGATAACGAATTGACAACGTGTTTGCCTGGTGGTTCGACGTGTCCCGCCCGCGAACAGAGCCAAACGAAGGCTCTCTTCTCACGTCGCTGGAATTTATTGGCTAATAAAACGTCCATTCTCCGTCTCGCTAATGAACGTCACCCTCATCATGTAACCGCGTGAACCTCGCGCTCGTTGCACGCGGTGTTCGTGCGATTCCGCGCCGGGCTTTTTGCGACGGTTTAATAACTGGTTCTGTCGCGGAGTAATTATATTAGTCTGCGTGTAACGGGAACGAGTCGAACGCTCCTGCGGAGAGCCTTTCGGTTTTGCAGTGCTTGCCTCGTCGTTCGGGTGTCTGTTCTATAGATGATAATTTAGATCTTGTTCGCAGTCGACGAAGCTCGTGTCACGGTTCTTTGCGGCAACATATTTTCCTTGACAAGCTTGCCAACGTCGTCTTTCGTTGCTTGGAATTACGAAATACATGCCTGAGACTTGTAAATATCAAGAAAGGTGGAGGGAGAAACGTGTGAAGTTGTATAGTATACAGATGGCTGCCATTGTCCACGAAACGTATCACCTCGCGATTATATTAAGTAAATAAAGATCCTAAAGTGGACGTGTAATCGAAAATGGAGAAGAAACGTTGAGTTTCAATGTGAACATGAAGAAATCGAGGCTCGAAATATTTATACGACAATTGAGAACAAAGTATTCATTATGAAGAACATCTGAAGCTATCAGCCGAAAAAAAACATGGCTGCCGGTCGGCCGTTATCCACGAAACTACCCACCTCGCGATTTTAATAGTCAAATGAAGATGCTAAAGTGAACGCATCATCGAAAATAGAAAAGGAACATTGAGTTTTAATGTGAACAGGATGAAATCCATGCCTGCATTATTTATACGGCAACGGAGGACAAAATATTCACGACAAAGAAAGATGGCTGACGATGGCAGCAGTTGTGGCATTTCCCATCTTGCGACTTTAACTACCAAGTATAAAGCCCAGAGTGAATCTATCACAAAATATGAAGAAGAGATGTCTAGTTTCAGAGTGAACAAGAAGAATTCTACGTCTTTAACGACTATCCAACAACCCAGAAGAGCTCCCAAGCGCTAAGAGACCTCAGACCTTACGACGGTCAGCTTTGTCTATGAAAATCGTTGTGAGAAGTCATCGAATAGCTTCCGCGGGTTGCTTAACGGCAGACGGAGGGTCAAAGATCCCGAAACAGTTTATTAACCACTCGTATTATCTGGTATCGCCTTGCGAGTGCGCGCGGGTACCTAGCTGTCAAGCTGAAGCGCGTGCGTGCGCGCGCGCGTTGCATTCGTGTTTCGAGCATGTACGGTGAAAACTGGTCGCCGCGGTTCGCTATGAATAGAATTAATGGACGGTCATTCTGCGCTTAATCGATGCCAAAGAGGACGGTAGAACCGTGAATGACGAGCCGAGATGTCCGATATCATTGCGCCGCAAGAATTTTAATTGTTGCCGGCAACGAAGCGTGGCGGTCCGATCGAATTAGCGCCGGGACAGTTGGCTTTGCTATGGCCAGCGTTTTCCACCGATAATCGAGGATTTATCGTTTCTATACTGGAGTCGATATCCGTCGCTGGCTCTCTCGAGAGAGTAGATAACACGGTGTCGCAGACGACGATGACGACGAGTCGCGCGTCTTTCTTCAACGCGGTAGCTAACTGTATATGAACTATGAACGTGCGAGTAGCCGGAAGATAGATGCACGTCGAATCGAACCGGAGAGCCGATCGCGAGAGCTGCGCCTCGAAAAACGGCCGAGTCTCTCTCGGCTCGACACGACTTGCCTCTCGCGATTATAAATACGAGAAGAGTTTATTAAGAGGCATAAATCGCGCAAAAACCGGCGGCCAATTACGATTCGCTCCAGTTCGCCCGGCATTCGCACCCCTCGAGAGTCGATTAACCGGACTCGCGGCCGATCGAGGAGGGTACCGTTGTCGCGAGACCGACCAATATCTTCCTATCTATGCTCTTAACCATCTGGAACTCATCGAGCTCGAGATATACCAAGATACACCGACTGCTGCCGAGCGCTCTGCGAATTTCGCTGCTGTGCATCGTCAAATTCGCAAGAATACGACAATCGAGAGCTCTGGCTCCTTTATCTGAATTGTGGATGGAATTTGAAGTATAACATTAACACGTTGTCTAATTGTTTAAACTTGTAAGGTAAGGCCGGGATTGAGGCGCAAATGAAATCGGAAGATGCTGATAAGAATCAATAACTTTATTCACACGTTAAATACGTCTTTTCCCGACATCGGACCCGAGTAGACTGCTCTTTTGTCGTTTTTGACATTCGCCTCTCGTTGGCAAGGAATTGTTTTTCAATAACATGAATATAAGAATAATATATGCCGGGTGACATAACATGAACAATATATATAAATTATATACATTATATATACGGTGGCGCGGACTGTCGAATTACAGCTTACAAACTTTAATTTACGAGATACATTCAGTTTTAAAAATAAACTTTTTATAGTCCTAATAGTCCTAATAGTGAATGAAAAACTTTCAAAACAACTCATTTTGACCTTTGCGATAATTCCAGTGTTACATTTTTTAAATGTCTTTATTGTTTTGCATTGGACCCACCCAGTTTTGTCATAGATGGGCGAAATCCGTCTAGCAATAATAAATGTAAAATAATGGTTATAAAAGCTGAAGCATAGTGAAATGGCTAGTGGATAATTACCCAAAATGGATAGTTACCCAACTTTTAGAGTTCTTCAAGTCCGTTGGTGTTTTTTTACGGATCACCGTGAGAATCGGCAATACGTGAGATGATAATAATGAGAAATCGTTGGTCACGGTAAACTCGAAACATAGCCGGGTTTTCCCATGGCAGCGGTAACAACCAAATTCCAGGCTGACGAACCACTGTTCCCCCTTAATCATCCTCCATTTCCTGCAAGCTCTGCTACGCCCGCTTGTTAAAGCGCTTCTGGTCGGCTACTGAACGCGCCAGGAAAGACATAAATTATATTACCAGGGGATCGGCATCCCGCCTATAGGAAATAATCCGCGGAACCATGGAAACCGATGATTTTCACGAGGCGTCGCGGAACATTATTGCCGAGTGGGAGAAACTAGCGATTTGGATCGATTTTAGAGGTTCCGAGAGACTGAGGATTTATGGGAGAAGCTGGTACGTCTGTATCGATCCTTGAAGAAGTCATTATCATCGATGGTTGAACACTTCAACGTGTTCGCCTAACACAATTTGTTTCGCTGCTTATATTCGTCGATGAAACATTCAGTTGTATATTAAATTGTTAAATTCAACGTGCGCCCTTCATGATATATTAAAACAATTTAGCTAAGGAAAGCCGTAGACTGTCTGAATATTATTCTCCAGTAAAAATGACTGGTTACTAATTTTTTCTTTTACAAATAGTAAAATTATAAATATGTTTCGATGAGTAATTTTTTAATAAGCTTCTCTATTGAAGTACATATTTAACTAAGAATTCTACGAAATCTGAATAAATGCAATCTTGTCATTATTATAATGGAATATTCGCCAGTCGTGTTTAATGCTCGGTAGTTCATGTTAAATAACAACATGTTTCACATAGGTTATGAGATCGTGGACGTTACTTACGTGTAGCGAATGAATTAAACATTGTTGCGCGAAATCGTCAGAGATCGAGGAAACCTGAAATTATATCCTGATTTATCAAGGAATTTGTTAAATGTGCATAGTGAATCCTGGGATCGTTGCATTAGTGGTAACATGTCCTAAATTCGCCTAATTGCACTGCCAATTTAATTTACTTCCAATTCGGTATACTACGAGCAAGAAAGTTGGTATGAAACTCGTATATAATATTTGAAAAATTATTAAAGTTCTTAAAAGTTGAGAAACCAACTAGAAAGTTGGGTAATCTTACAAAAAGCGATCTAAAATAAGTTTTCATCGCGTCTCAGCAAAAGCACAGCAAATTTTCTGTATCACCGAACTTTCCGTAATCCTGGAGCCAAAGTGTCGCGCGAAATTGGATTGATCTAAAAAGAAAACTCGCTGGAGAGAATCCAGGGCAATTTAAAAAACAGCCAACGGATCAAAGTATCGCGTCAAAATTTGATTGATAACGTGACATTGAATATTTCGCGGCATAGAAAATCAAGATAATAAACGACGGGGGAACGTTAAGGAGACGCGTTTACTGTTCCACTGATTCCTGAAGGTGTTAGAAACGATCAAGACTGATTTATGAAGCTTGAAATCGAATGAATGCGTAGCAGAAAATGTTCGAGGATAAGCTCCTCGGTAAATTTCGCTGGAAGTTCGTCGATCACGCGGAGCAGAGACCCTCGTAAAGAGTCTCAATCAAGGGTTAATTAATTTGACGACCGTGTCACGGGACACCTACGAGTTGCTCGATGTCAGCCGTCGCTAATTACAATCCGCCGCGGATTATTAGCTGCTGAATAATGGCGTTACACGGGGGAAAGTTGCAAGCGGGTTCGTGAACGATAATTCACTGGCCGATCCTTGGCCGAGACGCGGGATCGAACGATACTAACGATGCAAATTAACGTACCCATTATTCTCTCGATCGAATCTGTATTTACCGAACGGCTACCTGCTATTACGAGGATTCGATTGGCACGGAATACGAGCTTTATTCGATTTTATGCAGAGATAAACGCTGCACTCTTCATATTTTCATCTTTTGATCTTTCATGCAGATTGTACAAATTTCGTAGAATTCGCTTTTTAAAGAAATATAGATTAAGCCAGCGTTCACAGTTTCTGCATAATAAGTAGGTAACGAGCTCACTGTCCATCTTCGTCCTTTACTCATATCTTCTATGTACAGTGGCTCACGAAAGTATTCGAACGGCCTTTAACCAGTTAATTGTGTAGCTCGACTATGTATGTGGCTACTAAAAATTTTTGACAACTTAATTTATCACATATTAGCCTCTCGTCAATTTCTTTGTTTCGTTTCTTTACTTCGTCTTTGACTCGAAAAATTGTAAAATGTCGACAAATTAATAATTTTTATTCCATGACGATTATACTCGGCAAAAACAGCTAACTGGTTAAATCAGAATAACTTTTTCTTAAATTGGACCAATCGTCTTGACTTTCTTTTAGTAATTTGAAGCATTGATTTAATAATTGAAGTGGAAAAAAAGATTTTGAGAAAAATTGCAACTGGTAGGTAGATTATTTTTATCGACGCCGTCTGCATACTGGGTCGTTTATGTTCACGACTAATTTTGTTTATTGTTCTAGGTTTTCAACAGATTGTTAAAAATTCAGAAATATGTATTGAAGTCCCTATTTTAATATATAATCGTTGGAACTTCAGATGTTTTGAGTATTAATGGGAAAAAATAAATAGCGAAAAGAAAGAAATTCAAGAGTGAAATTTCTCTCCGAACATAAACGACCCTGGTTGCCCATGGACGGATAATAATACTAGTGGTATTATATGTATGTGGAAGCTGCAATGCAAGATTCGTATACACATGGGCATACAAGAAAGCACCACAGTGAAAACGGCAGTAGTAGTCAGACAATTACTGTCGCAATATGAAGAGAATACGCGACGAGGCAAATAAATCACTACACGATCATCACACCATAAACGTGTAAACGAATCGAGGTAATAACAATTAATCTTCAGACAGACTACACGGGAACAATAAAAGTACTAGAGAAACATCAAAAAGAGCAATAATTGTCCTCGGAAAACAGCTTTACAAAACATAGAGGAGATCGATAACGCAGACAGAAAGAAATTCAGCATCTCCCTCAAATCTGACAGTGGGATACCCTAAATTAATCTAAACTAAATTATCATATATATTAAAAATATGCAAATGGAGCGAAAAACTCCACGGAAGCCGAGCCAAAGGTCTCTTCTAAAAATACAGCGTAAACGCTAAAAATTCTCGAAAAAATTTCTCGGTGCACGCGGTTCGAGTGTCTATCTCCAGCGCTATTTCCATCCCGTTATTCGAATTAAATAAATAAATAAATAATAGCCGGAGTCGTGTAGCCGCGCGTCTCGTCACCCCGCAAAGAAACGTACCGCAACGAAGTAGCGGTTATCATAGCGACTCGTTCCCGTTCCAGCTTAATCGTTCCTCCCAAGCGAATATTTCTCGCGAGCCCGTGCACGGGAAATCGCATAATTCGCGGAACGAAGCGCTGCAACTGCAAAAGGGGCGCTCTGGCCAACTGCTGCTTTCCATTGTTGCCGAAGAGGTGTGGGCCGGGGTCGGATTTCAGACCGCAAGTTAACCTCTTTACTACCCCGCAGGGCACAGTGATACCGCGGCTGTTGATTAAGAGGAAAGAAGCCGCCGTCAATTAACCTACTAACCGACCGATTAACTGGCCCCTTGGCCTAACGGGGACAATGTCATTTCGAGGCCCGAGATAAACTTGACACGATTGAACGCCGCGCCGTCCACTGGAAAACGCGACCGACGTTTCTCACGAGTCATTTCTCTGTCCCCAGTCCCATCATCGATCTAGGAATTCCTCTTGGTCATTAAACCTCGCGCGATGCTCCGGAAATCACAACATCGACTCTGGAAACACTCTTTTTCCATTTCTTATCCACCGAATTCTTCGTCAGGTGTTTTTGGTCGAGAGCGTCATTTTTGTCCGCCTCGTTTGGAAATTTTTTAAAAGAAATTAGATGACTGTTTAATATTGAAACTTTGCAGACATATTTTCCATTATTTGGACCACACGATATAATTTTTTTTAAGTGAAAATACTCAAAATTGTAGGAGTTATAGTTCCTTGAAGAGGAGCATGTAACTTTTCGAGAGCGTTATTTTGTAGGCTTCGACTGGAAATTTTTTAGAAGAAATCAGATGACTGTTTAATATTGACGCTTTGCAGACATATTTCCCATTATTTGGATTACAAGATATATAATTTTTTTAATTGAAAATACTCAAAACTGTAGAAGTTATAGTTCCTGGAAGAGGGGCATGTATCTGATCAAGAGCGTTATTTTGTAGGCTTCGTCTGGAAATTTTTTAAAACAAATCAGAAGACTGTTTTACTTTCAGGTTTTGCAGACATATTTTCCATTATTTGGATTACAAGATATATAATTTTTTCAATTGAAAATACTCAAAACTGTAGAAGTTATAGTTCCTGGAAGAGGGGCATGTATCTGATCAAGAGCGTTATTTTGTAGGCTTCGTCTGGAAATTTTTTAAAACAAATCAGAAGACTGTTTTACTTTCAGGTTTTGCAGACATATTTTCCATTATTTGGATTACAAGATATATAATTTTTTTAATTGAAAATACTCAAAACTGTAGAAGTTATAGTTCCTGGAAGAGGAGCATGTATCTGATCAAGAGCGTTATTTTGTAGGCTTCGTCTGGAAATTTTTTAAAACAAATCAGAAGACTGTTTTACTTTCAGGTTTTGCAGACGTACTTTCCATTATTTGGATTACGAGATATATAATTTTTTTAAGTCAAAATTGTGGGAGTTATAGTTATTCGAAGAGGGGCATATAACTAAGAAAAGGACCTTATTAGTTGATACGATTCCAGCTGTTTTATTGGCCTGAGCTCAAAGTGAAGTAGCCTTTTAATTAGTATGAATATAGTTATGGAATGAACCATACTTAAAAAATTTCGAATTTTGATTTGTTGAAGCTTTTGGTTCATACTCGTGATTCAGCCAATTTCCATCTTATACAAAGTTTGACAGTCTAATAATTAGTATATCTAAAAATTGATTGAGACTTTGAGGCTTCGCGGAAGAGCGTCTAATTATTATTTCCCGAGGCCCGGGTTCGGTAGCGTCGGAATAAATTAAAATCGACTGTATCGGTGCTCGTATGAATAATGCAAAACAAAAAATCCCTATGAGTCTCGCAGGTTCGTGTTTGTTTACGTCGGCCACGGTGACCGAAAATGCGCGAGCATAAATTTTAATGGCCACGCAAGTCCCCTGCGCTCGTGGAACCACGTCACGTAGAGATCCCGGCACGTGTTTAGGAAGTCGCCGGAGAACGTAGACCCACGAGCATTATGAAACCTCGTCGCGACTATGAATGTTAATGGAGGCTTACCCGCGGCGACGTTTACTATCGCCGTTGCAGAAAGTACAAACAACACCGAAGTGCATCCGCGCCTCTGCTACTCGAGTCTCCGAGGGCTTCGGCCGATCCGCCATTTTCTTTTACACCTTGGACTGTCATTAAAATCACTATCAATTCATTCGGAAAAAATTCCTAATTCCCTTCATTAACAGCCTGAACGTATAATACTATATTATTCCCAAAGAAAATTAAATGCGAGCTCATAGAACCAGTTCTGAAGTTCCTGGTTTTATACAGGGTGTCATAAACGAATACAACAGATTTAAAACATGGATGAATATAGTGTGCATTCCTAGTACAAATATAACAGTAATGATTTTCATTTATTTCGGCTTCACAGCTCTGTGGTGGACTTGTTTTGCAGTTTTTATTCTATCTCTCACTCTTTCCTGTAACTTCTTCCGGTTTTGTTCAGTGCTTTTTGGCAAAACTTTGTCATTTTTAACTACTTTCGTGTAAAACTATTAGCAACGTATCGTTGACATTTTTCTGATTAAAACGAGTCCAAACACGATACAATTTTGATCATATTTACTTGTTTTATCCATGATGTAGTCAAACCTCGATTATCCAAACTGATTAGAGTGAAACGGATGTTTGTGAATTACATGAGCAAACCTGATCCAAACTGAATCGTGTTTGGTATCACTTTAATCAGAAAAGTCTCGCGACTATGTTAGAAATGGTTTCATAGAGAAATGATTAAAAACAATAAAATTGTAACAATGAATTAGTATTTTTTACTTTCGATGCCAGCATCATGAGTTATTAACAACAGGTAAACGATTAACACGTTGACGCTCCCTCTGAAATCGGTGATGGACGACAAAAGCATCTTTTTGTTTGTTCATTATTTCATTCTTTGGGAGTTCGATGAACTTAAAGAATAAAATTGTTATTTTTTCTAACAAATTTTCCTAAAAATTGGCGGACGTCTATAGCCGTCATTTGCACTTACAATCCCAAGCATTGGACGTTTATAAACGGCATTTACGTCAACGTGGCTAGAAACTGAATTTTTGAACTCAAAATTGTGCGAATGGAAAAACTGCGGGGAATTTCCGAGGACAGGTCGCAGCCTAACGGGGCGGGATTTAAAATCCGCGATCAGTAGGTCGTCGGTTGTGTCTGCCGGCGCAGGAAACGCCGTCCAGCGACAGTTTTATACTCTTTGCTTCTTGACCTTGCCCCAGAGAGGCCACCGATCGGAACACTATTCGAAGCATGTAGGGTAGAGCAGTAGTTTCTTTCTCGCTGCTGGACGCTTAACGGTCTCGGTCCAGGCCGATCGAATCGGCTCGGCTGTGTATCCTTGAGCTATCTTCGAGTGACCGCCGCGAGGACGAGGGAGGTGTACCTGTTCCCTCGAATACACCAGAGTCTTCGTGACCATTACGCCTTTTTCACGCTCGTTTCAACATGTTGACTGCCTCATCAGTCCCCATAAAAGTTGCACGTAATCAGTGCAATTAGTTTAACGATACAAAAATAGAAAAGACGACATTTATTACCGCAATTATTTCTGTTTCCTTCTTACACATCATCAATATTGTACATGTTCGGTTTGTTTAACACTTTGCATTCGAAGCTACTTTATCTTTTTATCAGAATTCAGACATTTGTTCCTAGCATATTTATTCTACATGCATTCTTTTTATTTGTGCATATGAATTGAACGTTGATGCAACTCTTCAATTTTTAGAAATGCATTAAATACAAGTGGAATTTGTACTATTTATTCTACATGTCTTCAATTTTTAGTAATGCATTCAAGACAAGTGGATTTGGTAATATAAAAATCATTCTACACGTCTGGTAGTTCTAATGTTGATTAATTAATGTAGTTTTGCTGCAACAACGTTTCCACGAAAATCTCGACGAGTTCCTTAACGGTCAGTCGAGGATATTGAAGCAGGGGACCGTGTCCGATCAACTAATGATCCTTTTTTAATTCTTGCTCGCGTGGCTGAGGCTTCACGGGTCGCTGACTTCGCAAATAAAGGACATTTCAAATTCAGTATCTACGAAGTTGAGGGAATTGTGGTTTTCATAGCTCCGAGTATTTTTCGTGCGTTCTTTTTCTCATTCTTCATCGACTTTTACTCTTTGCGAAGTTAGAATATGAAACCTAAAGAAACTCGTAAAATCAAAATAATTAATAAAATTGCAACTTCAATGCTAAAATCTATCACAGCTATTGTTATAACACTTCAACTTTTATGCATTCTTACAAACCTAGTAAAAATGTATCTTTTTCGAACACGTCACCCAAAAAAATGGTTTTCTGGGCCTAGTTAAAGATTTCAAAATTTAAACGAAGAAGTCCAAATGGAAGCAAAGAAGTCAAAGCCAGTCGACAGTGTTAAATATAATAATTTTAATAGTCGGACGTTGTACTAAATGGACAAGTACTAAATATTTGATGAAATAGTGCACAGGAAGGTTCCCCAATGTTGTTTCTAAAGGATAAGAATAGAGCAGATCGCAGCAAGCAAGTCTCGTTCTCAGCTCCGTTCTCAGATTCCTGGAGGAACTGGTCTGGCCTGGTTGAGGGACTCGGTCGCGATCGCGAAAATCGTCCGACGGATATGTTCCGCGTGCTCGCGGTCAGCCGAGTTCTCGTTCCACGTCGTCCTGAAATATGTGTCACTTTTTGCGGGCGCTCGTGCGCCATAAGGGAGACGAGTAACGCGAGACCACGGCCCAGTTCCTCTGCAACCGCGGGGGACACACGCACCTCTATTCCTCGAGGTCTTCGCCTTGTCTTCTTCCTTTTCTATTCCGTTTTCTTCCTCCACCGATCCCATCGTTTCTCGTTCTAGGACAGACTCTAGGTCGTTCGCCGACTCTTCACTCTATTATCTGTCCCCTTCTTCAACTATTTTATAGAATTTACTTCAAGACTCTAGGATATCAGCTAATTCTTGGCTTCACTTTTTCTTCCACTTTTTTCTATTTCTTGTTCTGTAATTTTTGGTCTATATTTTTTCCTCCGAGACATCTGCTAATCCTTGACCTATCCTCTTCTTCAACCCAGAATCTTTTTACTCCGAGGTTCTAGGACGTTTGCCAGCACCTTCCGCTTTGTTCTATTTCTTCTTCTGTAATTTCTGATCCGAGATTTTCCTCTGAAACGACTGCTAATTTTTGGCTCGATGATCTATATTTTCCTCCTACTATTTTCCTGAATTTTTTCATTTCGAAATTTTAGAGTGTTTGCCAGCACCTTCCGGTTTGTGCTATTTCTTCTTCTGTAATTTCTGGTCCAACATTTTCTTCTGGAACGTCTGCTAATTTTTGGCTGGATGATCTATCTTTTTCTCCCACTATTTTCCTGAATCTTTTCACTCCGAGATTTTAGGACGTTTGCCAGCACCTTCCGCTTTGTTCTATTTCTTCTTCTGTAATTTCTGATCCGAGATTTTCCTCTGAAACGACTGCTAATTTTTGGCTCGATGATCTATCTTTTTCTCTCACTATTTTCCTGAATCTTTTCACTCCGAGATTTTAGGACGTGTGCCAGCACCTTCCGCTTTGTTCTACTTCTTCTTCTGTAATTTCTGATCCGAGATTTTCCTCTGAAACGACTGCTAATTTTTGGCTCGATGATCTATATTTTCCTCCTACTATTTTCCTTAATTTTTTCATTTCGAAATTTTAGGGCGTTTGCCAACACCTTCCGAGTTGTGCTATTTCTTCTTCTGTAATTTCTGGTCCAACATTTTCTTCTGGAACGTCTGCTAATTTTTGGCTCGATGATCTATCTTTTTCTCCCACTATTTTCCTGAATCTTTTCACTCCGAGATTTTAGGGCGTTTGCCAACACCTTCCGAGTTGTGCTATTTCTTCTTCTGTAATTTCTGGTCCATAATTTTGTTCTCCATGACGTCTGCCAATTCTTCACTCTATGATTAATTTTCTTCTTCCTGTATTTTTCCACGACCTTTTCACTTTGAGACCGTGATACATTTGCCAATCCTCAACTCTATGTGCAATTCTCTTCTTCAACTCTTCTTCAGAATATGTCTGCTCTGAGACCCCTACTATTAGTCCACCCACGTAATCTCTGATGTTTAAATTTTTAAACCTCTGAATAAAATACATGCCATTAAGTAGACAAAAGAAGTCTAATTGGCTCGAATGAACCCTCTAATTGCCCCATAGATCAAGGTAGAGGTCTGGATCGATTTCACGTTGCAAAATATGTTAACCCTAAACTAGACTGATTGCACTCAGGATGCATTGCATTCAACACCCGCTAAAACTCAATGAAACACGCCAGCTCCAAAAATTAATAGAACGAGCCCGACATCTCCAGGATCTACTAAATTAGTGACAGACATTATCTGATACCATGGAAGATTAGGGGATCCACGACGAGCCGGTTGCGAGGACGAGATCTCGCGTCGCGTCCGCGTTGTCTGGAACACGTTCTCGCGGTTAGAAAGTTTCGATAGCAGTCGAAGCGTTCCGCAAACAAGAGGAGGAAGAAGACCGTAACTCGAAACAGCATCGCTCGGATCCGACGGATATTGTTCTTGTTTCCGACCGGGGTACGGGCCCGCGCGTACCGCATTAACCTTTGAACAACCTCGTGCCGTTGCTTTCCTTTCACCTGTTCCTTTCATAGTACATACACAACTGGTGTGTGTCTGTCTGTATATGCGTGCTCCACCTCCCCACCCACGCACGACAACTTGGTCGCCCACCGTCGCGTCGTCGTTGTCATCGTCGTCGTCGTCGTCGTCACGGAATTTCGATTTCTATTTTTCTGCGCGGCGCTTATCAATCGAAACCGAAAGTCCCAGCGCACGGGAGAACCCGCTTCTTCGAGCCTGGTTGCGTAAGAGGATATAGAACGAAATTTGAATTTTTATGGGAAACATCTAGCGAACGTGTGTTCCATCCTTCCCTCGCACGGAATACCAAATCTTGGACGAGCAAATGCGATTTCTTTGCATTTCCGCCACGCGACCGGAAAACCTGAAGAGAATTGTTGCGAAAAATTTTGATGGACTATCTTGCGCTATGGAAATTGGTACAGTAATCCATTCATATCGCCTCACCGAAATATCTAATTTCTAGTCTGCAGATTTTATGCATTCATGGCAAAAATATGTGGCTGCAATTTGACAGAATGTAAGGACCAAAAAAATTGGATAGCAGCAATAAATTATTTCAGATCTAGGAAAATTATTAAGCAAAGGGGTAAACGTTCTATATCTTATACCAAATGTAGAAAATTTTTATTTTGCATAAAGATCAGCAGTCTACTAATTTCATAACATGATCTTCTAGTCTCCATTAACCCCTTGATCTATGTCACCCATATCTGGGTGACGGAGTTATTTATACAGAGTTGAAAATTAATTTCTATATTGCTAGTTTTTCTTTACGATCTGAAAAATAGAAGAACAGTAATTAATATCACAACGCTAAACTTCTCAGTTTTTGTTTCGTTGAATAAATTGCTATGATTTCGTGTAATTTTTGTGATTGTGGTGTGGGCGATCAACGTGATAAAGAATATACTTCTGGATACTAAAGTCCTAAATATCGTGTACATCTTTGTCTCGCACATCGAAACATTCCCGTGCTCAAAACAAGAGAGAGAACGCAACAGATCGAACAAGATCCTAGCTGCAGCTGACTTCCGGAAACGAAATGGATGTTTGCGAACCACTCCTGCGGATGATCGAAACGTGTCCCTAGCGATGCAGCTACTCTCCATCAAGTGGAAAAGGAAGGATGCTCGTGTGCACGGTCACGGTGCATTTTCTCCTGCAAACAGGAACATCCTCGAACGTTAGCTCGCTCGCTCGCTCGCGTGACCTCGCGTACTCCGAGGCGTTACCGAGTCAGCTCGGATCGGGCAACGAGATTGCGAGTTTCAGAACGTGCCGGACCGCCTATCGGCTCGACCACCCACGCGCGCGAATCTCGCGAAATAAATTATCGGCGAGTCGCAACCCTGCCCAGCAATTCCATCGCGGAACGCGCGAATCCTCACGGCTTGATCGCTAATTGAAACTGGAGCGCTTCCAAATGGTTCCACTCGATGCTATCCTTCAAGAACTTACTAGATTTCTGGAGATTCAAGTTTTTAAAATTTTTATTTGAAACCGTCCGACCCTACATACTTTTTGGAACAATTTCATTCAGAAGAATTTGATTGTCTTTCGTCAAATCTTGTTTGGTACACGACCAGTGTCAATATTTTCGTGCATCGCGTGTGCAGTGCAAGTGCTTAAAGACGAACTGTATAAAATAGAGGTTCTTTTTTAGTCTGAACTAAAAGTGTTTGAAAACCTGTAATACTGTGTTTCGCAGTCTAATAATACTGTTTTTCTTTGTACTGGAATAAAGCAAATCATTACATTTGTATAATGCAATTATAACATTGCTTTAAAAGAACTGTGTGTATTTTTTATGATAGCAAATGTACAGTCTTCTTAAAGCCATGACTAGATGCTAGCATCTAGGTTGTGGCTGCCATAAAATCGTCCAAAGCATACAACACATAAGCAGAGCAAATAATTGAACTGCTTGCAAGAGTCTTGCGAAATTCAATCATTGCGATTTGTTTCAAATCATCCTGCAGTCTTCAGGATCGAAACTCGAACTCGATGACCACACTGCGGATTTTATGCATTTATGACAAAAACGAACTAAGTAGTGCAATTTAAAACAGTGGAAGGATCAAACGAATTTAAAAATGACGATATATTTTATTCGTAACTTATTAAAATTATAAAAAGAAAAGAAAGAATCTTCTATGTGTCTGCTGTTCGTTGCAATTGATGCAGACAATTTTTATTTAGTATAAAGAGCCGCAGTCTACTGATGTCCATCTTGCGCATTCGCGTTGAACGCGACGAAATGGAACAATAACAATGCGAATCGATACACAAGGAGCACTGCAGCCCGTCGAGGAAAGAACTCGTCACACGGTAACGGTTTAATGAAATGTGCGATTGCACAGGACCGTTCAGCCGTGCCTTTGTACTAGAAACCTTTCACGGGATTCATAATTTTTGCGCGTCCGCATCTTATGAGTTCCCCCAGCGAGCTAACCTAAATTCAATGCGGCGTAATATTGCCCCAGCAAGAGGTCACTATACTTCTACACATCTCTAGTAGAACTTCTCTCGTCGAGATCTCTTTCCGAGAGACTTCTCCTCTCCTCGTCCCGGAGTCTGTTGGACTTTTAATTAAGTTGCCCGTGAGATGAATATCAACGCGACGCGCCGTTGTTTTGAATATTGAATAACCCTCCACGGCCGCCATCTTTACGCGACGAGCAGCGCTATGTT
Source organism: Sphecodes monilicornis (assembly GCA_913789915.3). Lineage (NCBI taxonomy): Eukaryota > Metazoa > Arthropoda > Insecta > Hymenoptera > Halictidae > Sphecodes > Sphecodes monilicornis. The sequence goes on from OU565295.1 coordinate 16,373,416, forward strand.
CCTGGAATAGTTAATCTTTTATTATACTCTCGCGATATTATGTACACTCGTAACTAATTTTATGTAGAATTTAATTTCTAATCGGATTAGTTCGAATGATTTTTTAAAGTTGTGCTATGCGTCTGCTAATCAAGAACATTAGTTATCATAAAACTGCGGATTTTATGCATTTATTGCAAAACGGGGTGACTGCAATTTCAAATAGTAAAAATACTCAGTGAATTTAGAAACATTTAATAAACATTTAAATTCAGATTTACATATGGATTAATTAATCGAATAAATCGCATTACTGCAGACTCTAGCACTCTCTAGAATCGTATTGATTTTTTTAGTGGGTCTTTACAAACTTTAAAAGACAAGTTTTTGTGCATGTCCCTTCCTTGTTATTTTATGTTAAGTCTTTTTTCTATTGTGTAAACATTTATGTAAGACGGCATCGGTCCGTTTATAGATAAATGAATAAATAAACATTAAAATAATATTTTCTATTTACTATAGTTATTATACTGCGGATTTTTATGCATTTACAAAGATATTGACTGAGTGAAATATAAAACGGTAAAAGATTCGAAAAGTGGAAGAATGTTATTAAGTTGCTTCCGACGTAAGAAGACTATTAAACGATGAAACGAATTTTTCTTTCAATTCTGTTTCCCGCAATCGAAGCAGAACATTTTTATTTTGCGTAAAGGAACGCAGTCTAGTTATCACCTTTCCCCTTCGTCTCGCTCAAAGTCTAATAAAAAAATAAATACGCCGCGGAGAATCTCGGGAATTCGACCAGGCCCTCGAAGAACGGTTCCCGAAGAAAATGGCGGCGACAGGAGTGCTAATTGCGAAACCCGGTGCCGGGTTTTCGGCACGCGGGCCCGCGTATCGAGACTTTCTTTTCGAACTCGAAATGATCCGTTGGAACGGGAATACGCGGGGAGTAAGTTAGTCTGACCTTGAACTTCAAGGTCCCGTAACGGCCACCTTTTTTACACCCCGGTTAAAAGAGAAAGAGAGAGATAGAGAGAGCGGAAGGAGGCGCCATAAAACGAATACCAAACGGAATACCACCCGAAACGATCTACCGAAGCTGATTCCGTTATTAAACGAATTACCCTATAAACGTGATAAACGCTGTGCATTACGTGTAGCTCGGTGGTCGATCAAAAATTGAATGTCCGTCGGAAACCGACCGAGCCGACAGAAAAAGAATGCGATCTGACATACAGTCCGGCGAAAAAGTTCGCCGAACACGATTTCGAAAAGAGCTTGCTTAAAAACTAGTTCGAGTGATTCCAGTTTCTCCTCGAGATATCAGGAGATTTGTTTAATACGTGTACAAAAGCTCGTGTGTAAGAAAGTTTACAAGAAACAATTACATTTGGACGTAGTCGAGAATAAAATAGTAAAACTCGCTTTGCGCAACATATTAATCCGTGTCTTTGACGTAAAATTGAAAAAATACAGTTAATATTGCATCAGTTTGGTCCACTTAAAAAATCAATTACTTCACATTTTAACCGTTTGCATTGTGATATTTCATTCGACATACAACAATTTTTTTGCATAAAATGAAACTTTTTCATTTACGCGCGAAGCTTTTTGATTTAACGTGTATGAAATTGATCATTACTATTCGCAAGTTATTTGATGAAAATAGATTCGGTAATGTGAAAATTGCTTTGAATTGTATTTTCTGGCGGTGCTTATGGTTGATGTTCGACCATGAAGGGTTGGAGGGTACGCGGATGACTTTTTCGATAGACTGTAGGCATGAATGGGCGAGCGAACGGGAACCGACGAATAGAAACGAGAGGAGAGGAGAGATTAAAGAGCGAGAGAGCCGTGTAAACGGTCCGCGTTGCTTTTACGACGGGTCATCAGCGACTATTATGCAAATAAAAGAAAGAACGCGGTTGTAAAACCGCGAGATATCGTGTAACGCTTCATCGCGGGCAGCTGCCCTAGACGCGCACGGGCATCGATGCTCCGGGCACCGATCATGCTCGGCATATTCATGGCTTTTTGCTCGTAAACGTGTTTGAAACTAGAATAAAAGACTCGAGAGAAAATTAAGCTGAAATGTGTACATCATTCTTCCTAGTGAACCCGTTGGATGTCGATGAGTCAGAAACGGAAGGATAGATAGATACCGCTTTCTTTCAGGAAAGCTGCAACATTTCTACAAACTTCAGCAACTCTCTGACATTTTGCCTAACGATGTTCAGGACCATAAGATTAAATGTTTGTTCGGTAAATATTACGTTAAGGGAAGTCACCTCGGATGACCTTGACCTTGACATACGTTGTCAAGGACAACGTTCTGAGTAACCCTCAAAAAAACAAACAAATAATACAAATACTTATAAATACTTACAAATACTTATAAACAAAAAAATGCAAGTGTTGAAGACTAAGAAAATTTACCGTTTATTCTTCTTGACAATTTTCTTAGCCCGGAATACTAAAAATGTTTGTTACCAATTTTATCAAACAATGTTCAAGAGCATCAGATTAAATGTTCGTTCTTCTCAGCAATTTTTTTAGCCAGGGATATTAAGCATTGTTCTTAGAATTTCTATAAACGAATACATTCAAGATCTACAGATTAAATTTGTAAATTCATTTGTCTATCCCTTCTCGTTGATTCTTCAGTTCACATGGTTCCCGTATCCCTTTCTTCAGGACCTCCATGAGGAGTCTGTAGGCCCTAGGCAGTCTAAGAATTGCTTTTACAATTTTTATGAGTGAAGATTAAGATTTTCAATGTTACAGTTTGCTTTTCTTGTCAATTTTTAAAGGATACGTTTATTTGTCGTGTTTTCACTGGCTCCACAATTGTGGTAGTTCTCGTGCCAGTTTTTTTCGGGACGTCCGTGAGGTTCCTGCTGCTCTGAACGTCACGTTTATCGTTTCTCGGTTTACGGAATGGCGTACGGCGGTAGAACGGTGTAATTCAATTAGCCAGGCAGGTGCATGCGGCCGATGAGAGAGAAAAACATCGAGTCATCCAGTCCACCGAATTCTGGTTTCACATACCGGGTCATCGGGGAGACTATCGGGGCTTTCTCGGTCGTTTTTTCGGGCAATTTGTCGTGCTGGCACCGATTCCAAGCCCTGGGAATCTCCGTGGACACCTCTCGCGCTTTTTACAACGGCCAGACAGCTTTATCGGGGCCCAGTATTTCAACGACAGTGGACAGGAGAGAGTGGACGACGGATCCGGTTGATTGCCACCGAGACGAAATCGATGCATACCACGGTTTTGCAAAGTATCGGCACGACCAGACGAGAGATGATCCTTCTGTCCTTCTGTCTACTATCGAGACCACCACCATCGATTTTTCCGACCCTTTCACGGACCTCCGCCGATTCTATGGCAACTTCTGACTAGCTGCGAATAAAGAGGACAACGGCGCGCACGCTGTTCGAATAACTTTGTCACAATGGACGTCGCTCGAACGGAACTGCCTTTGATATTCGATTGAAATACTTCCCGATGAAAAGGGAACGAGATTCTGGGATGACGAGGGTAGCGTGCGGCGAGGGGCAAACCTGGAATAGTTTTCCACTGATTGGTTTCAGTCTCGCGAAATGCTTGAAACAATTTTTTTCGAATCTTTTGTTGGGGAAGAAAAATGCAAGATTTTTAATGGACTTTCATTCTTTTGTAGTACGAAGATTTATTATTGAAATTCTTCTGGTCTTCTGCTAGCTGACACTTGGGTGGAGGGACCTGGATCCAGAATGAACCATTTTGACCATTTCTAAGATTTTATCTAGTTAGTCAACCCCATATAGCTAATTTCTAATTGAAGGCTCTGAAATTCGGTGCAATATTAATGGTGCTAAGTAATGTACGATTACAAATATGTTTAAAAATATTGATAAACAACTGCCTACGTGAAGGTAGACAGTACTATCTGAAACATTGTGAAGTTAAAAATGAAGTACAAGTTTCATGGCTTCTGACACAATTTAAAATTTGTACTTCCATCTAGAAGACACAGTTGAGCGTGAATGAAAATGTACATAGAATATTGCAGCGAACAAAAATGAAACATGGTGAAGCTAAAAATGAAGTCCAAGTTTCATGGCTTCTGACACAATTTAAAATTCGTACTTCCAACTAAGAGACACAGTAGAACATAAATGAAAATGTACATAGAAGATTGCAGCGAACAAAAATGAAACATCGTGTAGCTAAAAGTGAAGTTCAAGTTTCATGGCTTCTAACACAATTTATGCACTTCCAACTAAAAGACACAGAAAACATAAATGAAAATGTACATAGAATATTGCAGCGAACAAAAATGAAACATGGTGAAGCTAAAAATGAAGTTCAAGTTTCCTGGCTTCTGACACAATTTAAAATTCGTACTTCCAACTAAGAGACACAGTAGAACATAAATGAAAATGTACATAGAATATTGCAGCGAACAAAAATGAAACATCGTGAAGCTAAAAATGAAGTTCAAGTTTCATGGCTTCTGACACAATTTATGCACTTCCAACTAAAAGACACAGAAAACATAAATGAAAATGTACATAGAATATTGCAGCTAACAAAAATGAAACATCGTGTAGCTAAAAATGAAGTTCAAGTTTCATGGCTTTTGACACAATTTAAAATTTGTACTTCCAGCTAAGAGACACAGTTGAGCATCTGAAGTTGACAACGAATTGGCTCTGAAAATGCTAATGAACTACCTTGACCAGAAAGGAATAAGGCCATGCTTCCTGTATTGTCAGCACCCTACAAGCCTTCGACACAACGATCTCTATCAAATGGTTCCGGAGATGTTATCGTGGGTCAAGGAACGGTTTCGCTTAATTTCTCCCGTCGAGAGGGAAAATGTGACCTCTGGTTCGTAGTTTGGCACGGTACCAAGGCACGCGAGGAACGTGCGGCACTAGGCATGCTTATTAGTAACAGAAGCCGAGAGGCAGCGAACTCTGTTAGGCCGAAGGGAACGGGACACGTGAGGTGAGCTAGCTGGAAACGTATCTGCAGAACCACCTGTCTCTATCCGTGCATCAGAAATCACAGGCGTCGCGGAAAAGGTATAACCCGGAGGACACCGTGCACAGATGTAACTATGCTCCGCTCTGCGCACGCGTGCCTCCGCGCTGATGGAATTAGGGGATGGCTCGCGCAGCAATTTGCATGATTCGAGGAGATTAACCTTGGACAAGCAACGATCTACCTGGTGATTTTTCTCTGGATGAACCTAGTTTTCCTGCATAAACGGGCCGATCGGCATAAAAACAACAGAGCGAACACGGTGTACACGGGATCGTTTCGAACGGGTTCCTCGGTGTCGGTGAAAGATCGTTGGAAAGCGGATCGGACAATTAAGTATTCCCCGAGACAAAAAGGGTATCAAGGCTACCCATAAGTCATTTAAGGTACTGCGGAACATCGGAGAAGCCGATTTCCCCCAACTTTCGGCGGGGCTGTCGAAGGAAGACGGATGTAAAGCAGTCAGGACGAAGACACTCGGAGGGGAAGAGGGGGGAGGGGAGGACGAGACCTGAATGCAGTTGACTTATTGCACGGTCCGAGCCTCTTTATAAGTCGATCTCGGCGTTACGACCTACATATCCACGCTTTTTCCGGATCGAAGAATCGACCGTGCTCTCCGAGCAAACGAGGGTACACGCGTTTTCGGTTAACCATAGGCTTCGAACGGTTTTCGAACCGTTCCAGAACTCTTACTTTCTGCCCCGACATTCGAGGACCAATAACGGCTTAAAAAATGTGTCGAGGAATATTCGTTTTCTTAGATTGTTGCATCGGAGTGCTTGATTTCCAACAAAAACTTTTTTTATTTGCAGAAGTTTTTGATCGAAATAAGCATCTTTGCACTCGATATATTCTGTTAATGAAGTACAACTTTCTCTATTGTATGAATGCAGAAATTAAATATTTTTCTTCATTTATAGGCTTGCTGCGGATTTCTATGCAAAATAGGAATAGTCTATATAAATTGTACGAAACAAACAGCCAAATACAGTATTTCATCGATAATTGTCCACAACACGGGTCTACGGAGGGACAATTATGCGAGAGGGATATCATTGTTTGAGGTTTGCCGAACGTAGAGAAGGACAGCCGAGCTCGAGAGGCCTCGGTCACCGAGAAATGTAAACATACCTAATTCGAATTTCCATCTTCTTTATTAATCATTATTTTTTTATGGGGCTTCGATGACCATATTTGTGGCATTTTTCTAATAAAAATGATACAAAATATGATATAATTCCGATGATATTTACTTGTGTAATCGACGATTAAAGTTGTGGGCGCGAGGAAGGATAGCGTATAGGAAAGAAAGAGATGCGAAGAGTCGCAGTCAGCGGCCTTCCTCGCGCCCACAACTTTAATCGTCGATTACACAAGTAAATATCATCGGAATTATATCATATTTTGTATCATTTTTATTAGAAAAATGCCACAAATATGGTCATCGAAGTCCCATAAAAAAATAATGAATAATAAAGAAGTTGGAAATTCGGATTAGTATGGTCTCACCGATATACCCGAGCCGCATGGTGTCATATTTCTCGGCGACCGAGGCCTCTCGAGGTTCACGGCCCCTCTTGGGGTTACACCCCGCACTAGTGGGGATATCTCAGGGACAATTATGTCGGAGACATTTGGGACAATTACCGATGAAATACTGTAGCTGTTTCAATTTTCCTCCAATGGTTTTAATCAGCTGAAACTAACAAATTGATATTTCCATATACGTTTAATCTGTTCGCTGTTTTAAATTGCTCTTTCTCATTTTTTGCATAAATGCATAAAATTCGCAGTCTATTTACAAGAATTGTAAAATCTTTTGATAAAAAGTAAAAGTTTCATTTTCGACTATAATTAAATCATATAATTTTAAAATGTTTCATTCTTCGATTATAAATACTCAATTTCGGATGTATTTAATTTTAATCAGAAACTGCTTCTATGGTGGTACATATATTGTTTGATTTTTATTTATGTGGTGGAAAATTTAAAAAATTTGAAAGCCCCTGGTTTATGGGAAGAGCCGGACAGTCGGACAGCCGGATTATCTTAATCGGCTGAAGAAACGGAGCCGGTCCGATCGTCGCAGCTCGATCAGCATCGCGTTACAGTATTATACTCATTCTCCGAAGACGATCGTGTCGAACGGTGCTCGGTTGATTAACGTGGCGTGAAACGCGACGACGTCGGTGCTCGGATCAATGTTTTCAGAGCAAACCCCATTCTCCGGGGGAATCAGAGCCGCGAGATCTTGATCGCGAGCCCCTGATCTGCTTAAAATGATAATGAGACAACGGTCAACGCCGGGAAATATCGGTTTACGGGGTGCTTGTGACCATTCGCGCGAGACCCAAGGCCCTCGTCGACGATCGGCAACAAGTGAACTTCTCTCTCGTTGTGCTCGATCGTTTCGACACGGCCACGATCGAATTCGGAACGAGATCATCGAGGTTTCATTGTCCGAGGGACGATTCCAGGACTGGTTTTCTTGTCGGCGACGCGTACGCTCGCCGCAAGCGAGCCGTTTAGCTTCCATAAAATATCGTTTATGCTTCCGATTCATGCTGAAGCTGCTATCAAAGTTGTACGACACGTTCGAAAGTGCCGCAAGTAGATCGAGACTCGTTTAATCCGTTCGTGGAGCTGTTAACTCCCAATAGAACGAGCGAGGCCTTTTAATGACGAGAAAATCGTTTATTATACTTGCGCGATAGGCAATATGTGTTCTTGGTTGGAAGGTTCGAGGATCGGCTTGATCGGAGAGGTGTAAAAGTTCGAATTGACGAGGTAAAACTGAGGTAAAACACGTAGCTCCTGGCTTATCGTGCGTGGCACTAAATTACTATGTGAAGGTAAATTATTAATGCATAAAACGTCCGGATTTACTGGACAGAATTGTGGAGAATGCATATCTAGACTACTTATCTTTAAGTCGGAAGTACATGAAAGACGTATAATGCCGAAGACTGTTGCCATACTATCAAGGAAGAAGTATCTATTTAACATCTGTTCGTTGTAATTGATATAAGATATTTTTATGTTGCACTCAGATCCGCAGTCTAGTATTAAATAATTATACATGTAAATGTCGTCATGTTTCTCTGTTTGGGATTTAATTGACGATGCAGTTTAACGCACAGAAAATAAATCTAAAACTGTAAATGCTCTTCTATACATAATAATACCAAACGAAATGATTAAATTACGTTGCCGAGGGCGGCTTGGCTTATGACTGAAGTTGATGCTGCTGTTGAAGGATCTACTTATTAAAAGGTCCTTGGCCGTGTGACCTTGAAATAAAAACATATAACTCGTATTATATTCATTATTTTTGCTTGACAAAAATCATACGTGTACTTCAGATGCCAGTGAATATATGTAAAAAATACGAGTTCAAAATGAACCGTAGTTTTTTCTGACAACAAATTCCTAAGAAATCGCGCAGAAACAGTCGCAAGAAAACAGAATACCTTGAATATTACTGAAAAATTATGAAAAAATCACTGCTCGGCAATGTGTTAGTATATTTCCAAGAAATTTGCTATGTCCTGTACTAGAAGAACCACTAATATCAGTGTGCAACTTGAAAGATTATAGGAGGGTACTAGAGGGTTAGAGGTTAAGAAGAGGAACAGGATCGGGACGTTGGACTGACGGGTACTTTTCTGATTTCAGGGATCAGGATGCGGTGGATCGGTTACGTGGCCACAATCCTCTGGTGGTCGGGCATCGCCAGGTCCCTCAGCACGCTGAATCGAGGTCACAGTCAGTAATGCTCGTTTTGGTGGCTGGAAGCGCGAGTATTTCAGTAGCAAGGATCGCTCCCGCTCGCACGGGAGCGTTCAATTTCCTTCTTTCTTACGGTGTCCTACGGTGTCCTATGGTGTCCCTGGGACACGGTGGACATTCTTCGGGTTCCCGGCGTTGATCCCTGCTGACCCTAGATGGATCTAAACACCGCGGCTCGCGACCGTGAAATCAAACAATCTTCGCATCGTCCCCGAGGCAAATTTAATACGCGGATCCGCGAGAAGCCAGCTATAGCGCGGCCGGCCACAGGAAACCCCATAGTCATTTATTATTTTCCAATCGGTTCCCCTTTCGATACAACCATAGACGGCCAGAGGCGATCGATCCAATCGAATATCGCGCGCGCGCGCGAACGCGAACGCGAGCTGCTCACCGTCGAAAAGATGATTAACATTCAATGACCGGAGCGAACCAGGCCGCCTAATCGTCGAATAATGATCGCCGATAACGCTATCGGCTTCCCGTTACTCGTTCGCCGAGAAACGACGAATTATTCGGAATCATTGCTTCCGAGCAGCGCTTATTTATCGCGCGAAATAACAGTTATTTGACGATCCGGCCCGCTCGTGGATAATTATTTATCTCGTGCCTCGCGCGGGCTTTACTCTCCTCTTCCCTTCTTGTTCGCGTTGCTTTCTTCGATTTTGCTCTTTGTTCCACTGCGAAACGCGACCAGTTTCTTCGCCGAGTTAGGGGTTGATCTAACTCGTCATTTATCTGGCCTTTTTTAAGGATTTAAAGAGATAAGAGAATCGGTGTGCTTGTTCTTCTTTATTGATCTTTTGCGCAGGTGTTCGTTGTCGCTAAGAGTACGTTGCTCTTTCGCGATGAATAAAAATAAAAGAGGGACGCGGGCAGAACATTGTTTAAAATGTTACTGTGTGTGTCCATCTTCTGTGGTAGTTTGTGTACAGTCTTTTCAGGCAACCCTTTGTACATTCACTGTATACTTATTATTATTTAACATGCATGTATATAATCTCTTTCAAACAGATCTTTTTGGTCGCATAAAGACCTAGTTATAAGTATAGTGAATGCTCGATAATTGTCCCAAATATCTTGCCTATAATTGTCCCTGATCTATTCCTACTACCGCGGGTTATACCCCGTGAGGGACCAGAGACCTCTGTCGCCGGGAAGTGTAACGTACTACGGGTCGGGTATGTCGATGTGAGACCAAAAGACCACTACTAATCCAATAACAAAACTTCTTCATTTTTTATTATTTTTTATGGTACTTTCACCAACATATTAGTGGCATTTTTCTAATGGAAATGATATCAAATATGATATAATTCTGATAATATTTATGTAGGATCTTAGGAAAAATGAGGAATTCCGCGCCGGGAATCGAACCCGGGACCCTCGCGGTTGTAGTTGATCAACTCTTACACATACCCACGGAACCCTGCTACTTCTCCTAATCTCCATACAGTATTTGGTCTGGGAGGTCCTGATCCCACATTTACTTGTGTAATGAACGATTAAAGTTTCGGACGCAATGAGTCGCAAGCCTTTGAAGTGTGCCGGCGGCCGCGACTATCCGCGTCTCTTTCTTTTCCATATCCGCGTCTTTCTTTGCGCCCGCAAAAATAATATTATCAGAATTATATCATATTTGGTATCATTTTCATTAGAAAAATGCCACGAATATGTAGGTGAAAGTCTCATAAAAAATAATTAAAAATAAAGAAGTTGTGTTATTGGATTAGTAGTGTGTGGATTAGTAGTGTGTATTTATTTTAGTGTGTCTGATATTTTAAATGGTACCTACTCGCTCGTGACATAATATGTACAGCCTCGTTATTTTTACAAATTGAACTTAATCCTCTTGTAGATACGTATTTAAAGATGTACGCTATAGGACAATGCATTAAAAAATCGATTATTCCACAGTACTAGACCAGAACAACCCCTCAACGTCGACAACCGTACTCGCAACTCTTCAGCAACTCAAGATCAACATTTTCCTCCACTCTTCAACAATTTTTCCCTCCGGCTAGGTTCAGTTCTTGTCGAGTAGGTTCCTCTGAAACGTGTAAAAGCCTAATTGGCCCACATGTACTCGGTCAAGGTGCAATCGGTCGTGGGAAAAGAAAAGCAAGGTTCGAACTGAGGGGAACACACCTCATTTTCCATCCACTAATCCCCTTTACACGACCGCTGCTAAAGTATCAACTCTTCGAGAATTTATTTCTCGTTTAAGCCGTTAAGTGCTGCGCTATAGACTCCACCTGCTACGATCGCACTCGAGCTGCGAAATTTATATCATGTTTACGGTACCAATCGGAGTCGAAATGGATTTGAAATACTCGGCTTTCGGCCACCGCTTCAACTACACATATTTTCATCTAACTGTAACGCGGTTTCCAGCACTTTTCTTAGTGCTAACTGTACTATACTCGAGAACCTAACGAATGCACGCGCATAGTCAGACAGTTGACTGAATATCAGGAAAAGAATTTTTCGGAAAATGTTCATCAGTATCTAATTCACATTTTTAATTCGTTGTTCGATGTTTTATACACTGAAACAAACAGTAGAGACTTTCTAGAGTTGAACATTGGGTTACATATAAAATTGTAAGATAATCTTCAACATCTTCGATCAATTATGCAATTGTTGGCTATAAGAAATTTTTATTTAATCGCAGTTATCTGCGTTTCCAATGAAAAATATTTAAATCGTTCATGCTTGGACAGATTTATATTTGCAACCGAATGAATTTTTGATACAACACAATACAATGAATAAGCAGCAGATTTAAGTCATGTGTGACAAAAACAAGTAAAAAAATGCTGTTGTATTATTTTCAGCTCACTAAAGTTATTTAAAACGAATGTCCATGTGGCTTCTACAGCTTGCAATTAATGCAGACAATTTTTATCTTGCATGATAATCCGCATTCTGACAATAAATTTACTTCTATTTTCTCAAACTAGAAAATATTGGATCTCAATAGCAACTTCACTAGTTTCACTCTGAACGTTTCACAGAAAAGTCATGAAGATTTAAAACTGCTATCTGAAAAAATTAGATTAATATTAAATTTTCTCTAAATTTATATAAATCTCCCCAATTCATATATAATTTTACAAAACTAAAATCTCTATAAAATTAAAACAACAATATATAAATTTTAAATTTAAAAAATATTCACCAGTATCTGAGACATTTATATTGTTGATAGACTACAATCTCTTGATGTTCTACATACTGCAAAATACTATGTAATAGACTTTCTAGAATGAGATGCAGCGAATGCACGTCTCATTTCACAATGTACAAAATGTTGGTCCTCAAGATCACTTTGCCAGCCCGACTTAGACCGTTTTACAGAAGAGGAAAAGCGAGAAGGGTTTCAAAGGAGTAGCCTACCCTGTAAAGCCGTGAGAAAACCCCTTTGTTCCCGGATTAACAGAATTTTGCTCTGAAAACACTTCACCCTCCCGGCACAGACGACGTGGTCCCGTCAAGTGGCGGACACCCAGGCGGCCGCCGTTCTCGCAACCCCATTGTTCCCCCGAAGAGGTACGAACATCGGACGCGATAAAGTTTTTCTTTAATTAACGCGGCCTGGGCCCCGGGAACGCGATACGAGCATATTTCTAACGGAGAAAGCGAGACCGTGAAGGTAGACACACCGCGAACCGCAAGCAATTTACGTTGCAGTGGCCATACGCGGACTCGGTTAACGACCTGGCCCAGGTCTACGTACTCGTTCCGCGATTAAGTTTCGTTTTTCTCTTCTCCCACTCTCCCCCCTCTCTTTCTCTCTCTTTTTCTCCACCAGCCAGAATTTTTCGTTTTTCCTTTGGCTACCTCGGACCACCACTTTCATCAGGAACACAGGGAGCCCGGTAGATCCGATCTGCGAGCGCTAACGACGTCCCAATTACCGGACCTGGACCGAGGAATCGTTCGGCTATCCCCTAATTAGCGGATCCACGAAAATCCCGGAGACTTGCTTCGACGATTATCGATCCGCTTCTACGGGAAACGGTTCCGAGGAAACAGCCTCTGCAAGATGCAAGAGGTCGCAGGCCGATTGGCATATTCGGTGCTGAGTTAATTTTTGAATAGTCTTAAATTGATTTTTAATTTGGGTCTACCGCCATCGAGAAACGATATTTTCAATCCTAAAAATTTCAGGAGGGAGATTAACCCTTTTAGATATGTTGGGAGTGTAGGGGTGATACTGTACTAAATTACCGTACCGAGTTCCGCCGATTACTACGATGATAGTAACGGTAACGACGCGACGATCTGTTAAAATAATATTATTGATTGCGGTTTTCAGAACAGATAAAAAGTACGACGTGAATGATTCGAGACGAAAATTGTAAATCTCAGACGGAGATTGAGACGTGAAAAAGTTTAATTAATTGTACTAGCTGTGATATTTTGTGTTAAATTATATACATTTTTATATTTATCGTCTTTGATCCTACAGATATATCGTCGTTGGTTCCATTTGCGAAAAGTGATTGTTCTGTTCTCGTTTACGGATTTCTAATAATATTAGAATCCTAATTTATTTTAATACACATATCATCATATTAAACTTTAATTCTAGTATTAGAATCCGTAGGCCATCCTCATTTATGAATTCCTCTACAGTATCATAAATTCGGCTCGGTATTTATCGTTCAATTTTAATTTTTTAGTCGGCACTATAAGGGGTTAACATCACCAAAGTTAATTGGCTTTTTGGTTAATTGATTAGAAAATTCAATTTCTACCGCAACACATTCACTGGGAGACTTCTAATTCAAAGACAGGATATATTGTCTAGAATGATGCTTACTTCGAGCTATAAGTTTATTTAGAAAAAGATTATGTTCGTTTAACGTCACTGTTAGAAGTCGGACATGTCATACACAACAACCTAATGCATCAGGATAACAGAGAGATCCAAGCGAGTTCCAGGCATACCAAAGTCGACTCAATCCCGAGGAAGTCCCATAAAACTGGTTCATCACCGAAAGCCCATATATCAAATCGTCCCTCGGCAGTCCGCTGACATTTAGCGGTCAGTGTGACAGTCAGCGGGACACAGTTAGCGTAAGAGACGGCTGACATCATCGGCCACAGTCGAGGTGTTAAAAACCGGACCGTAAAGCAAGCGTAAAAATGATCTGCGGGGAATTTACGAGGGCCGACCTTTGGCCAGGAGCATTGTGGGCATGAAATACGGGGTCTGTCGGACGTTTGTAGAATTGTAGACCCATCAGGCAATCGGGCGATCGAATTAAGGGTCGAAATGTTAACTAGCAGCGAATAGAACGACACACGAGTCCCACAAATCACCTGGCGATGCGGCTCGCGGCAGCCACCGACTGCTCGGCTGATTGATTCTCCTTCTTTCTCTCCTCTCCCTCTCCCCATCTCTCTATCTCTCTCTCCCTCTTCGCTCCTTCTCCTCTATCTCTATGTTCTCTCTCTTTCTCTCTGGCTTTTGCCGTTCGCCAAGTCCCCCGTGGCCGCGAGAGCACCGGGCCCCGAAGTAGGCCAACGAACATACAATTAAGCCTGCCGACTAATGGGAGCATTTACGTCTAGATTAGAATCGATTCTTAACGACGCCCGGCTGCGATCTCAGAGCCACGAGCAACAGGAAAATTGTTTCGCGCGGAATCGTCCGCCGCCGACTTACAATCTGCTATCTTACATGCTCGCCGCGGGAGGGAGACGCTTAGTCGAGCCACGCGGACTATGTGTGACCCACATACACCGTGAACGATAAGCTACCGGCCCTGGCTACCCTTTGAAAGCGCGTTACTAACCCTACCGTCCACTCTTTCTGTTCATTCTTCGAGAAAACGCGCTGCTCACTCTCGTCAAGATCGCGCTTTTCAGAGATTTGTGAGTTTCTAGGTCTAAGGCTTTTGGGAGGAAGATGTCTTCTTCTGGAATTAATTTCTCAACGTTTTAGAAACATTCATAGATTCATTTGGTGTTAAAAATATATATTAGTTTGTTTTTCAGTCTCAAAGATACTGATGTTTGTATTGTGATGATTTATTAATAGACTTCGGACTTTGTGCATTTATGACAAAAATGGATAGGCGAAATGTAAGAAATGAATGTTGCTGTCATATTGTATTCGACTTACTAGAATGATTAAAAGGGGAAATACACTTTCATTTAACCCTTGGCAGTCGATCAACGACTTTAACACTAGGTTTACGGAGCACTAAAATTGATTATTTTACATTGCTTTATGAAAATAATAAAATTGTATTTACTTAGATTTTCAGCGATTTTTATTGTAATATGTACACAAGAAAATAAATCCATTTAATAATTCCTCACGAATGCCTCTTTACACTCTTAATAATTGTAAATTAAAAATTTTTGAATCCGTCATTTTGACGGGCCCCGTAAATCTAGTGTTAAGGTGCCACTGAATATTGCCAAACCATTATTCAAAACAGTTTCTACATTGTTAAATTTGTCTGTATTCGCGCGCGCAATGCAGAAAACATCGTATAAAATTAATATATTCTGGATCAAAAGGAATGTCTTGGTTTTTTGGAGTTCAAATAGCTTTGAACGCAAGGGGGTTAACAGTTCCAGAGAAGATGTAACTAACTTATTAACTATCTCTCGTTGATGTACAGCTTTTATAAGCATAACCTCAGCTGCACCAATAAAATGTCCTGAGGAAAAGAGAACAAGTTCTTGTGTTCAAAGAATAGCAAAGCTAAACACTAAACAATAATGTACTTATTGATGGACTCTAATAGACGATCAGTGTCTATAATCATACACTAAACTGGACCATAAACATACTCTGACGAAACGAAACCGATTTCTCGTCATCAAGAAGTAACACAACTAAATACAGAAAAGTGAATGCTACTAATCCAACTAATTTTCCAATTGGCTAACTATTCGACCATTTCTAAACCATCGAACCATCATGGTGATTTGCTGCGCAGGTTACAAAATCACCCCGAAGCCCTGCCGAGTGCCAGGCCCTGAGACCAAGGAGGGCACGTGCATGTTCGTCTGGGAGTGCATCAAGTCGGAGGGCACGCACGTGGGCGTGTGCGTGGACACGTTCATGTTCGGCAGCTGCTGCGTGCACAACTCGACAACGAACTCGATCACCGCGTCTCATCAGCAAAACCAACATCATCAGCAGCACCATCAGCACACGTCCTCCGACCCGTTGAGACCAACGTTGGCGGAAGCGTTGGGCAACGGGGCAACCAGACCAACGTTAACCTCTTTGTCCAGCTTCCTCGTGACGGATGCGACGACGCCGAGGCCTAGTCACCATCAGTCGAGCTACGATTCTCCCGGAGGGTCTGGCAGACCCCATAAACCGCTTTCAGCGGGGTCTGGGAGGCCGTTGCAGAAGAGGCCTCACGCGAAGCCGACTTCTGATCACAAGGACAGGGTGCAGGCGGTGCCTAGTTCGTCGAACTTCTGGGAGAAGGGCTCCCAGAGTACGAAGAGACCAGGGTCCACTGATCACTGGGAGAAGGGAGCACAAAGTACCAGGAGACCAGGGTCAGACATCTGGGAAAAAGGTTCACAGACCACGAAGAGGCCTTCTTCGACGAGTCTGTGGGAGAAGGATGCTCAAACCACCAAAAGACCAGGGTCCAATCACTGGGAGAAGGGTCCACAAACCACGAAGAGGCCTTCTTCGACTAGTCTTTGGGACAAGGACGCTCAAAGCACCAAGAGACCAGCGTCCGATACGTGGGAGAAGGGATCTCAGAATACTAAGAGGCCTGGGACCATCGAGATCTGGGAGAAAGGTCCTCAGGGCACCAAGAGACCCTCTTCCACTTCTTATTCGTTTTCTTCGTCTATTCAGACTACGAAGAGACCCTCTTCCTCTTCTTCTTCTTCTTCTTCGTCTACCCAGACTACAAAAAGACCCTCTTCCCCTTCTTATTCTTCTTCTTCTTCGTCGTCTACCCAAACTACAAAGAGACCCACTACTATTTTCTGGCAAGAAACTCATGGCACCAAGAGACCAGACATTCAAAATCCTCAACAGAAGACCAGGCCGGACGATAGTCAACACACGGCTGTTAAGGAGAAAGAGACTACGCACGACGAGTTCCAGGGGCATCACCAAGGGTTCAAGGACAAGGTGGACACTGGACACAATACGTTGTCTATAAGACTGCCTGGTAAGGAGCACGCGTCCAATGACGACGAAGATATTAGGCCGAACAGGCCGAACAACCAAAGACCATTCGAGACGAGGCCGGATGAGGGGAAGACAGAGGACGCTGATCTAAGTGTGCAGGAGTCCGTGCATCGACCTAGCGTTAATTCGGTTGATGAAAACGTAAGAGTCCTTTCCACACGGTGAAGAACATGGCTTGGCCATCTAGAATATCTTCTCAATGATGGGAAAAAGTGTTTCATTACATCGTTGCTTGATTTATGAAGATAAATAATATAGTATGAGAAATCGCGCTCAAGGTCACTTGAAGGTCATTGAGATCATCTTATTATATTATATTAACACTTAGAATTTTCACGTTCATGCATCGAATGTATTTGGTTAGGGTGTGCTAAAATCAAGGTTGGACTCTCAGCATCATAAATCTTAACATTTCTATTTTCATTTCATTGAACACGTTACTTTGATTTTATGGTACTTTCGAGGCTGCTAGGTTGGCACTCGAAGTGTTAATACAATGTTGATTATTCTTGAATGGCACTCAGGTTACCTGAAGGTCATTGGATTGGTCTTCAGCAAATATAAGTGAGATATTCAAGTTGGACAAGTTACGGTGTCTTGAAGATTTTGATGGTAGTTAAATTTAGAATGGTTTATGTCACTCCAGGAAACCGTGAAAGAGCCTCACTCGAACCTGAACTTCATCCACACGGAGCGTCCGCAATGGGCGACGAAGCCAGTGTCGCCAAAGCCGACGACGGATTTCTCGAAGCCGTATTTCTCCATCAAGACGACGACCTATAGGCCGACATCGATGAACGATTCAAGGCCGAATTTTATCTCGAAGCCGTCGGATACCTCGAAGACGCCTACGACATCTAGGCCGAGTCAGAGTGGCCAGTCTACCACCAGGTATTCGACTATGTCCTTATGTTCAATTTCTAATCGTAGAAACATCGTATCAATCTTTTCATAGCTTAACCCTTAGCACTCCAGTGGTGACTCTGAGGCACCACTAAAAATTGCTATACCATTATTCAAAATATTGTTTATATTATTAAATTGAAATTCAATAAATTAGTTACCAAACATTTAAGTATTCTATGAGGTATTATATCAGTTTCATTTCTTCAAAATGAAAAAAATCATATAGGACGGAAATATTCTCGATCGAAAAAAAAAGTTTGGTTATGGATTTAAAATACTTCCGAGTGCAAAGGGTTAAGCAGAAGAAGAGTCCAGGTGTTAATCCCTCTATAGTTCAGGTAGAAAAGAAGTTCATTCGCTACTCTTATTATGGTTTAAGTAGAAACAGAGTCTTAG
Source organism: Sphecodes monilicornis (assembly GCA_913789915.3). NCBI lineage: Eukaryota > Metazoa > Arthropoda > Insecta > Hymenoptera > Halictidae > Sphecodes > Sphecodes monilicornis. Next base: position 16,391,724 of record OU565295.1, read on the forward strand.
CGACAATCCTTTCATAGTTTAAGTAGAAAAGGCGACTGGGTAGTCTAGGCCTAGCGTATGCATCAGAGACTCCAATAAAGGCTTAATTTTGCAACTAGCGTCACAGTAAATTGTGATGTTGAGAGAAAGTAAGAAGGGAGTCTAGCTTTAGCTTATCCAGCAGGGACTTCAATATAGGCTTAGTTTTGCATCTAGCGTCACAGTAAATTGTGATGTTGAAAGGAAGTAAGAAGGGAGTCTAGCTGTAGCTTATCCAGCAGGGACTTCAATACAGGCTTAATTTTGCAACTAGCGTCACAGTAAATTGTGATGTTGAGAGAAAGTAAGAAGGGAGTCTAGCTTTAGCTTATCCAGCAGGGACTTAAATATAGGCTTAATTTTGCATCTAGCGTCACAGTAAATTGTGATGTTGAAAGGAAGTAAGAAGGGAGTCTAGCTCTAGCTTATCCAGCAGGGACTTCAATATAGGCTCAATTTTGCAACTAGCGTCACAGTAAATTGTGATGTTGAGAGAAAGTAAGAAGGGAGTCTAGCTTTAGCTTATCCAGCAGGGACTTCAGTATAGGCTTAATTTTGCATCTAGCGTCACAGTAAATTGTGATGTTGAAAGAAAGTAAGAAGGAAGTCTAGCTCTAGCTTATCCAGCAGGGACTTCAATATAGGCTTAATTTTGCAACTAGCGTCACAGTAAATTCTGATGTTGAAAGAAAGTAAGAAGGGAGTCTAGCTTTAGCTTATCCAGCAGGGACTTCAATATAGGCTTAATTTTGCAACTAGCGTCACAGTAAATTGTGATTTGGAGAGAAAGTAAGAAGGGAGTGTAGCTCCAGCTTATCCAGCAGGGATTTCAATATAGACTTAATTTTGCGACAATCGTCAAATTAAATTGTGACGTTGGAAGATAATAGAAAATGAGTGACAACAGTTTATCCAGAAGTGATTCGAACAGAAGACGAATCTTGCTACCAGCATTAAAGTGAACGGCGATGTCGGTAGACAGATAAGAAAAGGAGGCAGTTCCGGGCGACAGCTTCAATCTTTTCTTTCATTCTAGCGCAGCCGGATCCGTGCCACAGACCTCTCACTGGCAAGTGACCACAGAGCCGGCGTTCATTACCAAACAGAGGCCGTCGTCGTCCACGAAGCCGTCGGGCTCCTTGGAAACCTCTAAACCAATGCCAGTCAGCTCCCATTTCTGGTCAGAGAACAGCTGGACACCGCCCAGACCGTCCTTGAAACCGCACTGGACGGACAACCCTAGTCTCCTTCAGAACGGCCCTGAAGCGTTCCCTCCGCGACCCAGTTTCAAGCCTACGGAACCGCAGGAAGTATGTTCAGTCAATGATTTATATCACTTGTCAAAGATAACATATCACTAGATTCGTCATTTAGCCTCTCTTTCCAATATACGTTCGGGTATAATTACACTAACACCTACAATATTTTTTCGGTACACTTTAAGCTTGGAGATTTTCGAAATACTCGTTTGTCTCGATAGTTGTCGCCACGCGGTCCCCAGCCAGATACAATTATGGAGATAAGTCTACAATACTTCCTAGGCTTCGTTAACGCTTCAGAAGGGAATATACATTGTTTAATTGATGCCATCAGCCTAGAGAATTCAATTTTCTTAGAATACTTGTCTCCCTACAGGCAGGCCCTAAGTAGAGACATTTATGGAGGTATGGCATCTTAATAATGCCATATAATACTTCATTGAAAATTTCCTAGGTTTGAATAGTGCTTAGATTGCATAATGATTGAGTGATTCTAGTTAAAACCGTCAAATTCGTCGAAATATCTACATGCCTCGAAAATTAATTAAGAATAGATGAAGAAAGGAAGAAGAGGAAGTAAATGGGAACGAAGGAATGAGTGAGAGAATGTGACTAGATTAAGTTAGATTTTATGTAAAGCCAAGTTCGATTCTTAGCCGTGAGGCTGAATTAAATTAAGTATTATCTACATGCCTCGATAATTGTCGCTCCACGGTCCCGTCAAAGGTGCAAGTAGAGAGGTCTGGCAGCTCGACAAGCCTGTCGATGATCCAAACACGAGCAAGAGATCAGTGACGGAGGATATAATTTTTCTGCAGAATCGCACGTTTCAGTGCCCCAAGTATCTTCCGACACGTTTCCCTGCACCCTGTCGTGAATATTCGTAACTGTACAACGAACAACGCCGGCATCCGCATTATTCGAATAACACACGGTACCCTGGCTCCGCTATAATTCACGCGGAGCGAGGGGGAATATTCGAATTTCAATTTGAACGAACGGACGCGGTCTCGATCCGGAACAGCCACGGAATCCGTAATCCTTGGACGGCTCTTAACGCGCGGTTGCCCAACGCTCGCAAAAACCATCGTTCGTTCCCCTACTCTAAAACGGTCCGCGAGAAGGTATCTAATCGAGGAATCGATCCTGCGCGCGAGACGAACAGCTTTATCGCGTTACATCCTTCTTGATCGGCCGGTGATCCGGCCCGGGACGTTATTAGATCCGATCGGTATGTAAAAGGAAGGGTCCAGGCTCGAGGGAATCGAATCGACACGACGTTGAATCGAGCCGAGCCGAGCCGAGCCGAGCCGAGGCTTTGAGATCTGAGTCAGGTGTTTTTGCCGCGGTTACCCGGCGCATCGCGACAAAGAACGCGGGCCCCGATAAGGTCCGGCACTCGATTACACAGTCCATTGAGCACCGCGAACCATTACAAAATAGAGGGAACGATCAGCGATTTAGAGAATTAATATAAAACCGCCGATCCCTCGATCAGCCAGCCAGTAGCTTGAATGTTCAACAGGGTATGGCGGTTTTTCAACGATTTTTCTGAGGTTCGAGTTGTCGAAATGGAAAACCAGTCTACCGGTTTAAAAGACATACATAGATACTAGAATAATTATAGGTAAATGTAGTAATTGTTTAATACGCTTGATGTCCACACCTGCTTGAACAACAGTTGTTATAGTTAGACTGGGGATCTTTATACAAAATTATATATATCAATTGTATGAAGCCTGTCCTGGTTCCTAAACAGGAAGTAAAAATTTGTTTCTGCGATCATTTCGGTAAGCTAGAAATGATACATAGGTATTCTTAAATACTTTTAATCTCTCAATTCTTCTATACTGTACCTACTTATGTATTCTCGTTGGAAGTAGAGTGCGGATTTTTATGCAAATAGATAATTTCATGGATTACTTTACATAAAACAGGATAAGGAATAAGTCGAATTTATCACCTAGAAAATTCCTTGGCAAATATAGCTATGAGGGGACCCATCTCGGATCACCTTGACCTTGACATATGTTGTCAAGGACAACATTCTGAACAACTTTTGTCAATATATCTATCCGTTGCTCGGACTTAGTTCCTGAGAAATTTGCAAAAAACTATTGCTAGTACTGAATTGAATTTTCCGTATTGCGTACGCATATTTCCGATTTTCGTACGCGTGGTCGCCTCTCCGTCCCCTCCACAAACCTAACCACAACTCGTTCTATTCGCATAATCTCTGCATTGTAGCTGTCATTCAGAATTTGATCTAGTAACTAACCCAATCCTAACCTAACCTAACCACACCACAACTCATTCTATTCGCATGATTTTTCCATTGCTAGATCAAATTCTGGACGACAGCTAGAATGCAAAGATTATGTGAATAGAATGAGTTATGGTTAGGTTAGGATTAGGTTAGGTTAGTCTTAATTACTAGATCAAATTATACATAACAGCTGCAATGCAAAGATTATGTGAATAGAATGACTTGTGGTTAGGTCGTGGAGGGGGCAGAGAGTGCCGACCGTTATGCCGGCCTGACCACGCGTACGAAAATCGGAAATATGCGTACGAAATACGGAAAATTCAATTCAGTATTAGCAATAGTTTTTTGCAATTTTCTCAGAAACTAAGTTCGAGCGACGGATAGATATATTGACAAAAGTTGTTCAAAATGTTGTCCTTGACAACATATGTCAAGGTCAAGGTGATCCGAGATGGGTCCCCTCATAGCAATATTTACCAATTCCTTATCGTAAGCATAGTACCATATTTCCAAACTGCGGACATACTTATAAATGCATAAAAATCCATAATCTAGTCACAAGAGTATTGATGCTAAAATGTTTCTACACTTTTTTTTCTGTTCACACGGGAACCTACATGTGAGTACAATTTGAGAAAAAAGCTTCCACGTTTCGAAAACAATGTATTGAAAATATCTGCTACATTTTAGATCACTGATTGATTTATTGAAATCGTATAAATATTCACTGTATATCGTTCCACAGAGCACGGAGTTTCACAAGCCGCTCGGCTCTGCCCACTACATCACGACGTCCCACTTCGAGACGTCCGCCCGGCCGAGACCCACGAAGAAAACCACGACGTCCACCACCACGACGACCTCCACCACCACGACGACCACCACGACCACAACCACGACCACTACGACCACCACGCCGAGACCAAACACGACCGTGACCAGCAGCGAGCTGACCAAGGCAACCGGATCGGTGCTGACGGTTTCCGCGGCCGACGAGAGCAAAGGCACGCAGTGCGGCGTGCCGCCCCTGTTCCCCAGGCCGGAAACCAGGATCGTCGGTGGCAAGGACGCGCCGTTCGGTCGATGGCCTTGGCAGGTGTCCGTCAGACGGACATCCTTCTTCGGGTTCTCCAGCACGCACCGGTGCGGCGGCGCTGTCCTCAACGAGAACTGGATAGCCACCGCCGGCCATTGCGTTGACGAGTGAGTTGGAGCAGTTAGTAGAATTAGCTTTAGAATCAAGAAACACTTTGCTCGTGATAGTCATGATTAGATAGTCCTTCAAGCACCGACGCAATCCTGGGCACTCGATGTATTTTGATATAGAAATGTCTTGAAAAGGGATCATCTAGTCTCAATTGTTATATTTTAGCTGTCTTTGCGCCTTTTTTACTATGGAAGTATGAAAGTTGTTGGTATGGGACGTTTTTGTATCGTTTTATTCATGTTCTGGCAAGATACATGAATTTTTAAACGGCTGCAAAATCAAAATTGAGCTCGTTGAAAACGATGAAAGAAGAACCTAAATGGTACCAAAAATGTAGGCTTGTCTAAAGTGCTGAATTTCATCTAGATTCAGGAGTTTGTTACTATGGAAGTAGAAAAGCTTTTGCCATGAATCCTTTGTGAGTTCTTTTATTGGTGTTTTAGCTAGGTACAGGATTTCTTAGACAGCTGGGCAATAAAAATTGAGCGCGCTGTAAGCACTGATGGAAGGATCCGAACGATACCAAAAGAGTAATCTAGTCCGAAATGCTGAAGTGAGGGTAGCTGTGTAATTTGTCTGCAATGAAAGTACAATAGTTTTTGATCTGGGACTTTCACATACTTCTTTATCTATATTGTAACTAGATACTTGAATTTTTTGACTAAAGAAATCTCAAAATTGAGCTCCATATGCCTCATAAACGAAGAATCCAAACAGCACAAAACAGTAGTCCTGACTTCTACATTTTATCTAGCTTCACAATTATTTTAAAATGAAAGTACAAAAGTATAAAGAAAAAACTCCCGATCAGAACAACATTTTGAACATAACGATTGCAACACCGCTTGAAAATTTCTTCGAATCCCACCCATCGCGTTCAGTACCGTCCTAATCGCCGCAAGCATCGGCGTACGCGTAGAAACGGCGCGAATCCGTTCGCCAGATCAAACAGAGGTAATCACCTAATCAAACGGGGCTGTAGTGAGTCATCAGAAGCGAGGAGCGGTCGGAAGAGGTAGTCGTGAAAAGCTGAATCGAAACCGACGACTGCGCATCACCCTCGGTGGAAGTGTTAAGTTCCGCTGTCAGCCGCGAAGCGAAGTCCCTAAATAAGAGCAGGCAGACACGCGGAATGACTCGATAATAGTTTCCGTCGGCGGCGGAGCACGCGTGAAGCGCAAAAAACCGATCCTGTTATCCGTATTACGCTCGGCCTACTCGGGATGTGTCTATTAATTAGCCTGGATGCTGAGACGATAGCGTATCGCGGCGTATCTCGCGTTTCACCTCCGTAGCGTCGCTCCGCAAGACCTATCGTGCGCCTATCAAAAATAAATCTCGATATTATTGCGTCACATAATCATTTTCCTGTGGCTCGTAATTCTTGTTTTGTTCTTTATTGTTTTTTTTCTTAAGACTTAGTCTTCTTTATATAGTTTTTCGAGATTCTGTTTCGCGTCTCTGAGGTATCGTTCCAAGGCTTCTGGAGGATCATGTATAATAAAAATTATAGCGATGTCTTGATTTATGTGAAAGAGATGATTAAAGACATGTGTGTCACATTTTTTCGATCAAAATGAGTGGAAACATGATATCATTCGAAGCATATTTGTTTGTTTAATCCACGATACAGTAGAACCTCGATTATCCGAATCGATGATATAAAAATGTTCGATCCATAGATAGAACAGAATTTATTGCACATATCAGTCGAACGATTTAGCTTAGCACTGTAGCTAAATAACTGTTCTATCATCCAAAAAACACTCGTGTACCATTGATTAGTTCGGATAAGCGAGGTTCTACTCTACGGTGAATTGAAGAGGCACGTGTGCTCCGAATGTTGTTGTGCTTGGTATCGTTTTAATCAGAAAAATGTCACGAATATACTAGTACAAGTTTCACTAAAAAATCAGTAATAATAAACAAATTCTAACATTTTTTACGTGCAACGCCAGCGGCAAGGAATCAAAGAATGATGTCTGCACACGTAGAGGCATGTAGAAAATGATGCTGGCATCTTATTGAGGTGGTCTGTTCGGTCAGGATACAGGAGTCAGAGGGAGTTTGTTGTTGATGGTGTGTTCCAGCCTGCTGACTTCGCAGATCCGGATCCGCGTGGGCGAGTACGACTTCTCGTCGGTTCAGGAGCGGTTGCCTTACGTCGAGCGAGGTGTCGCGAAGAAGGTGGTCCATCCCAAGTACAACTTCTTCACGTACGAGTACGATCTGGCCCTGGTCAGGCTGGAGAGCTCGTTGACGTTCGCCCCGCACATCTCGCCAATCTGCTTGCCAGCCACCGACGACTTATTGGTCGGCGAGAACGCGACCGTCACCGGATGGGGACGGCTCAGCGAGGGTGGCACTCTGCCCTCCGTGCTGCAGGAGGTAAATTACTCTCGTAAATTTCGAGCTAGACCGCTGACACTTGTCCCCGAAATTATCCGAGGAATCTACAAAGCGCGACGTTCCACACCGCGCAATCTCGTCGCGCGAAACTCGGATTTCGAAATTGCGAAGGAACCAGCGACGTCCTCAGTCAGAGAACTTTAACCAGTTCAAGATTAGAAACTGTATCAACGACATTCAGATTGTGTGTTTTATTCTTGAAATTGTGAAGAGGTCAATTAAATGTTTAACACTCTGAACCACAGCAGTGAACCACACCACAAAGTCACACAAAATTAGAGGAAGCCATTTTTAACAGTTTCATGGCGACGTCTTGAGTTGGGCAGCTTTAATTCGTTCAAGATTAGAAGGTGTATTAACGACATTCAGATAGTGTGTTTCATTTCTGAAATTGTAAACGGGTTAATTAATTGTTTAACACTCGGACTACTACACTAGTGATCTTAAAAGTCAACCGGAATTAGAGCAACTTGTTTTTAACACTTTGTGTAACATGTTGGTCATCTATGATCGACACAATTCGTTACCAAACTTATAAATCAGTTTGTACTATAATTCATAACGCTTTGAGTGCCACAGCTGAGCAGCCTAAAAAATTCTATAAAATAAAAGTAATAAGTTGACTGCGGATTTTAGGCATTTACAACAAAAATAAGTAAATGAAATTGAAAACAGTAAAAGGATTCAAAGAATTTAAGAATGTGTCCTTTTCACAATTTCACAATTTTGTTTGGCTACTGTTTTTTACAATTTATAAAAACATTATCTATTTCGCATAATTATCCGCAGTCTAGTGATAAATAAAAATGTTAAAATATGTGATACCAAGAATATTTCTTCAACTTTCCAACATTTTGCAGATGCTAATCAAATACGTTACACAACAATACAACAACGAAAAAATCTATGGATTAACGGGTGCATTGTTTGACTGTCGATTATTGTTCCAGGTTTCCGTGCCTATAGTGAGTAACGATAGATGTAAGTCAATGTTCCTGAATGCTGGTAGACACGAATTTATACCAGAAATATTCCTGTGCGCGGGATACGAGACTGGGGGCCAGGACTCCTGTCAGGTAATCCTTGAAACTCAATTATCTACAGCCTCTGTTTAATAACAAAGTGATTGATACAATAAAATAATCATTACAGCGATTGCATTTTTTTGTTTCCGATCAATAGAAAGAATCGTGGTCGTCGTCGATCCACGTTTTCCAAAACATACTTTATAAAAAAATATATAAGTCCTGTAATTCTGATTATTTTCACGTTAAAAAAATCACACATACACTTCAAATATTAATAAATATGTATGTAAAATCCCAGCACGGAAGATTCAACAGTTTTTTTTTTTAAATTGGTAAAATTTCGTGCAAATACTGCCTCGAGAATCCGAATACACTCTTAACCCCTTGTCCTACCCGCTAACTCCCGATTGGTCGGGCCATAATAAACAAGAAGGTCGGTCAGGCGTCGAGCCATTTATCTGTTTGTCCGTGTGCTCGAACTTGCGCAAAATGTATGCGTCTTATGACATGTATATTTCGGTGCAACGAAAGGAATTGTGAAATAATAAACACGTTTGGGCACAACTAATACTTTGGCGATGTCTGGGAAGTAATTATGATCAATTCATCGGCGAACAAAAATGATTTATAATTTGGAAGTGGATAATGTATCAGTAACAATTCGTAAATTAACACTAACCCTACCACGGTCAAATGACCGGTTTTTTATTTCATAATTTTTGAACTTATAAAAAGTCTTTCACAGGAAATTACTAAATTGACTTCATTATTCAAGCATAAATTATAATGAAAACCGCACAACGTTCAAGCAAATTCAAAATTCTCATTTCTATAAGACGTTTCACTTTTATGTTTTGTGCTTGATAGGTTCAGTGTTAATACTTAATTTAAATTAATAATGTTTTGAAAAAACTCGTAAAACGTTTACGTTTGTCGCGAATGAAGTACCAGGAGCCAGGCTCGCGTTGTTCACGTTTGGTCCGAGCGAAGTACAACGAGCCAGGCTGGTCCTGATTGTTTTTGGCATAAAATTTCTTACCACGAGTCTCGCTCGTTGTTGTAGGACAAGGGGTTAAGCCTCTTACCACTCTAGAGCCGATATATCGTTCAGAAAAGCCGATTTATTGGCTCTCGGTTACTAAGTATGTTAAGTCTAACTTGCTGGGAAGGACGGTGAACTAAATGAAATTCTGTTTGGATAACAGGGAGACTCCGGAGGGCCGCTTCAAGTCAGAGGCAAAGACGGCCGGTACTTTCTGGCCGGGATAATCTCCTGGGGAATCGGTTGCGCGGAGGCGAACCTGCCGGGCGTGTGCACGAGGATCTCGAAGTTCGTCCCGTGGATCCTGAAGAACGTGACCTGACCGATCCCCGTTCGGGTCCTCTCGAAATCTTGTTCACAGCTCGCCGAGACGGTACTCCTCGTAGCCTGAACGTTTCCTCGATGCTCTGTCGACGATCGTCTCTCCCCGAGGACCCTTTCTCCTTCGGGAGAAAGCGAGCAGATCAGCTGGATCAAGTGGATCGCTGACAAACAGCACACGCACACATACACACATACACGGGACTCGATCCTCGACGATAGAAATCGCGGGTCGAGCGAGAGAGCCACGAAAAAAAAAGCGGATTCACTTGTAACGCGTCCTGAAGAGATTTCCTCTTCTACTTCTTCATCCTCTTCAAGGTTCTCTTCAGGGCTTTGAGACGAAGTCTTATGGAGCTTGCATCTCGAAGACTGTCGCTGAAAGCGAAGCCAATCAAACGCGAGACTGCGCCCAGTCTGGGATACGTACTTGCGAGACTACGATAGTCGTCCTTGCTTCTGAAACGCAGGACTGTATTTATATATAAATATAAATATATATAATATACATAGAGAGATTTTTAAGTAAGATAATAATATATTTGCTGTCACCCTGTACATGAGTAGAGTGAGAGAGGAGAGCTGGCTCGACGTGGGAAACGTTGGATCGAGATCCACGTGGTTTTAGTTTGTTTTCTTGGATCAGGATCTTGGCTATTTCGACGCCGAGCTAGCTCGATCGCGGTACGATCTCTGTAAAAATATGATTGCGAACCGCTTATGTTGTGATTTGAGTTTGCTCGACGGTGGTTTGGCCTGATTTTGTTGGAGATTGAACTGTTGAGAGTGATCGGTATGCTGAAACGATTGGATAGATGTTAATTAATGATAAAAATAGATGATCAGTCTTTTATTTGATTTTTAGAAGATTTTGTTGACTGATGTGTCGACGTAATTTTATTAACTGTCTAGGGAGAAGTATTGCGAGCGATTGATGAAGTATGAGAACTAGGAATATAGCGATTGTATGATACAAAAGCTAAGATATGAGACTAAGATATGAGACAATTTAAAGAATCTTGTTGACTGATACTTCGATTTAATTGTATTCAAAATGGCGTGACAACTATTCCGAGTGATTGATAGGTCTTAAAGCTAGCTTGACGGTGATGAAAGCTAGTTAATGAAAGTTAGCGCATGATAGTATGCAAGCTAGTAAAGTAAGGATACTGTTGTAGTATGATCCATCAGTTTGTAATTTCAGTTTGACAAATTCTATTGACGCCAATGTATTCAAAATAGATTGTGAAGCATTAAGGGTGATCGGAAGAGTATAAAAGCTAGCAAGGTAGTGATATGACTGTAGTCGATCAATCTTCTACGTGAAACCCGGCAGCCATCTTGGATTCTAAAATCGACTGTCGGCAATGAAAGCTCCAACAGCTATCAATCATTTTAAGACGACAATAAGGATTGGATGCTGTAAGAAAGCGTGAGCAAAAATGTTTCTAGAGAGAGCCTACTGTACATTTATTCACCCGTTGTATAGCGAAGCCTGTAAAATGCTAAGTTCTTGCCCATCGCCCGTTAGTAATCGTCAATTAATCGGAGACTAATTTAATGACACTGTCGCCTCTCCGTTCGTCTCTCTCCTTTATTTACAACATACGGATTTTTGTACAGACATACATCGTGTACTTAAAAGTAGGTGTGTGCGAAATAGGAATGATCTAATAAATATAAATATATATAATTGTTTATAGATTATATCGATATTTATATGTATGCCGAATAAACGTATATGTTTATTACTATCCCCCGGACTCGTGCCTTGTATCCCAGCCGTCGGTGGGTCTTTCTAGACCCGGGAAAACAAAAGTCTAAAGAGTGAATCCTATGAAAATCGAGATGCGGTTGCATAAAATGCATTTCAACGCGTTCGATATCAATTTCTCTTTAAATCGTTCTTTCACTGTTATTAAATTGTAGATTTTATGTGTCGTCTACTTTTAAGAATTGTCTAATTATTATTAGACTGAAGTTCTTTACACAAATTCTCATGTTTAGAGTTCATTTGGTAAACCCCAGAATAGGAATGAGAACAGTTGAAATAAACTCCTTTGTGGTTAAAATCAAATTAGAGCACTATTAATCTGACATATACAGGGTGTCCCAAAAATGTAAATCTTTGAAATGGGCGTTTCCTGAGGTTATTTAAAGTAACTTTTTCCTCTGCAGAAATGGCCGCCTCGGCTTTCTTAAGGAGTTATTCAAGAAAAACACAGACCAATCATAACACCGTTACAACGGACGTATTCCGGCTTGGCGACAGGTCCCGTTGAGCGTGACGTTATCATTGGCCGAGCCGGAATCCGGCCGCTGTAACAGTGTTCTGATTGGTGCGTGTGTTTCTTTAATAACTCCGTAACAAAGCCGAGGCGGCCATTTCTGCAAAGGAAAAAGTGGCTTCAAACATCCGCAGGAAACGTCCATTTCAAGGATTTACAACATTTTTGGAACACCCTGTATACTATTCTTTGCGTTTCAAAATGTTGCACTCCCCAGAAATGCATAAAGATCGACAGTCTAACTATTATTTAAAATAGATTCGCTACCACTGTCACAAATATATGACGTCCACAATCTGGCAGTTTACTTAAAGATGAATTTTTATATGAATTTTCTTAAATCAATTTAATACACTTTCTTCTGTAAACTCGCAATACAGAGTACCATGACGTTCATCTGCTAAATTACTTCAATATTTCACGGAGGATGAGTACGTAGCATAAAATATTTGAACAATGGGAATGAGCAACGACATGAGACTCTTCGTTAGAGTCTCCGACGAAGAGGGTCGAAGCCGCTCGTTAAAATCGAATGGAACAGGAAGCGTAGTATTAATTTTGGTGTCAGGATTTAATCAGCGGGTCTACGATGACACAGCAACGACTGATCCGGCACGTTCATCATCGTCGACCTCACGGGGGCTAAAGAATCCGTGAATTCAGGGGATCGTTCACGCGACCGGCGATTAAGGCCACCGAGGTTTCGGCGTCGACGATGAAGTAGAGGAACGGATGAACGGCCGTGAATACCACTGGTCCGGCTCTTTCGAACAACCCGTTACCTGCGGAGACACAAAACCGTAATGACGTTTCTTCTTTTCAATTGGAACTTCACAAGGTGCATAATTCTAGGTGGAGCGAAGCTTAAGTTCGGAAAACGTCTCTGAACACCTCCTTTTCTTTCACGAGTTTTCTGGAACCTGGCTCTGTACCTTGAATTAATGATCACCCTGTGAGGTATCATTAAGTATACTAGTAAGTCCACTGTTATATTTTAATCAATTGGAGAAATTGCAATTTTTTAGTCAGAGAAGTTCTGAAAGGGTTGCAACTTTGATTTGTTTGAAAATTTTTGAAGGAAATATTTCTTTTTGTCAGAAAATGATTTGGATTTTAATGAAATACAGTGGAGCTTGTTAGTATACTTGTTTGAATCAACAGATTGACCACCGGAGCTAGCAAAATTACTAAAATTACAATAATAATGAAGTTACGATGGTATTTCAAGATTTACTTCCCTATTTATTTGTTGAACCCACTTAAATCTCGTCGATGTTATCTGAATTCATTTTAGTTATTTTTAAAAATCGTATCTCACATTTAAAAGCTATTAAATAGTCCAAGTAAACATTTTACATAGCAATAATAATTTTTATAATTTGCTTCTAAATAATAACCCCCGGAGAAATTTTAAACTTGTTGATTTATGAATGAAATTGATGTCGGCATTGATGAATATCTTAACACTGTGATTTTTTAACAATTGTTAAGCCATCACCGGTAGTCAAAGCGATAATTTATGAAACTAGTTGACTGAAGTCAATGTCCAATTTATAACTATACCAAGATCTGGAAAATTCCACAAGAATGCATTAAAAATGACACAGAATTTGTAATTTTGTTAAAAATCTAAACAGTCAACTGATTTCGTTAATACACCGAACAAGTGCGAATGACGAAGGAATATCGAGACAGGGGAAAAATAGAGAGGAAGGACAGAGCGACAGAAATTAGTAAGTAGCAGAGTAATTAAGTTCCAGAGCGGTTATAGAGGTTGAAGTCGTTGGAACGGGAACATTAACAAGGAGCATTCCTCTCTCGCAGTGATTCAATAGTTTCCTAGTAGACGCGGAGATCGACCGCAAGGTCTTTTTATTTATTTCCCTCGGTGAGTCAGTCTGCAGGATATCAGCGATTAAATCCAGCGAACTTTATAACAATACTGAGAATATTCCTCGATCGTGGACCAGCGTCAATTACAATAAGCCGGAAACAGCTCCTCGGTGTGCAAACAACGACTCGAGGAGAATTCGACATTTACCGATCGAGGAAAAAATCACAATTATGCAACCTGTTGCTTCGAGCTCGAATAAGCATGAATGAGAAAGAAATTCGCGAAGATCAATCCCGGAATCTGGATAGATCGTGGCTGGATTTATCCAAATTCTCGTGCATCAATTTATTTTTAGGCATTTTTTAATCTATTTCTTTAAGATCAACGTCGATCTTCTTGTAGAGCTTATAAATAATTAGCTTAACTGAAACCGGTTGCTAAAAAATTGGAATTTAAATGAAACATTTATAACTTTGAATCAAAATGGACCCACATCCCCTCAGTACTTTTTAAACATTTTTATAAATGCATGAAGACTTGCAGGCTATTTATCATTAAATCTATTATATCTTGATTACTAAACTACTAAATGAGTAAGTGTAAACACTTTTGCATAGGAAATTGATTTTTGAACAGAGCTCTAACAAAAAGAAAGAAATATTTCAAAATGCAAATTTTCTGTGAATTTTTAATGGCTACTCGATTATTAATTTTGATTCAAAGACAAAATAATGAAATTTAATAGACGACAGGGTTACAAAAATTTTGCGAAAGGGAAGGATATGACAAAACTATCAATTATTGAACACTGTTTCAAACGTAGCCATAAATTCATGGCAGAATGCATTTCAACAGCAAGTTGCAAATCAGGCGGTAAAAACAAATTGCAACGGAAGGCAACAAAATTTCTCCAACACACGTTACGTAAAGTTTCTATGAATTTTCAGTGGATGCTAAATTAATAATCGAGATTCATGGACAAGATGATGAAATTTCGAGACGGATTGGATTGCAAAAATGTTCAAAAAAGAAGAAAATGATGAAACCATCGATTTCTGAACACTGTTTTGAATGTAGCTATAAAGTGGTCGCTGAATGGGTTTCAACAGCAAGTTGAAAATCAGGCAGCCAAAACAAATTGCAACGGAAGGCAATAGGATTCTTCGGCGATGGGTTGCCCAACGTCCCCGGAACCGAAGATCAACCGGAAGTGACAACATCCCCTTGAAGAATCGATTGAATCCGTCGAGACTCGACCTTCGCTGAGATTTCTAATACATCATGAGTCCTCGAGGAAGGGAGCCAGCATTTCCGACCTTCGTATTCGCTGTTGGAGCGTGGAATTTGGTCGGGAACCACGCGTCAAGCTCTTTCCGACATGACGAAGCGTGTTCATTCACAGAGCACCGTCATTAACGACGCTAATGAGGAGACAAGAGTGGGGGAACCCGCGAGAACGTGACCGAAGAAAAAGAGGGATGATACGAGCCAGTAGTAACGGACGACAGTCATCGGACGGATGATCACTTTGTCGTTCGCCTGCACCAATCGCAATTTCACTCGGTTGCGTCAGACCGACCGTCGAAAGTTGCGGTCATTTCCTCCCCTCCGTAATGATCCGTGAAATCCTTTTCCCGCGTTCTTTTCTCAGATGCTGAAAGATTCGAGGATTTCCGAGGAAATCCGTGCAAGGTTGGAAATTCTTCACTCGTGAAATTGATCCTTAAAACTGCTAACCTGGCAGGATTCTCCGATTTCAACGCCGGAAGTGCCGAGCGATAAATGCCATTGTTTAATAATGCGAATACAATACGCATTTTGTACTGTGGATACTATGAATACTATGAGGTGAAAGAATTATTAATTGAATTAGAAAGGAAATTGAAAGTTGGCGACAATCGATAGCGAACAGGTTGAATTGAATCGTTGAACGCGCTCGCAGTAGAATAAGACAACCCACGATGCCAATCAGACACAGAAAATAGAGAATATATGAGTGGACACAAAAGTGGAAATATATTCGATGTATACCGATGCAATGTTAAGTTCCAGCTAAAAATTAACAGTAGATTAAATTTTTGTTTCATGCTCAACTGCAGATTTTATTTTTAAAAAATGAGAAAAACGAGTTGACGCAATTTAACAGAAGAATTAAAAGCATTCAATGATGCTGCTGTACTATTTTATAATTATTGAAGAAAGGAACAACTTCTAAATGACTACTGTGTTTTGCAATCACTGTAGACAACACTCCTCAGTATTATTAACACTAGAACAACCGAATAATAAATGCGACTAATATATATGGCTTTTTAATAACTATAAGACTACATCTATACAGACCTCATACAATTTTGATTGTAATGTCTGCAATGATTGTAATGAAGAAATTCATTTGAAAATTTCTCATGAAAATATTTTTCTAATTTCAGTAATTGTGAAAGAAAAACTTAACTCAATAAAAAACTTATTTTGATTGTTTCGACAGTTCTAGTGTTAAAGAAACAAGGAAACATTTTTCCATTTAGACAATTTTTATTTTGCATAAAAGCCCGCATTAATGACGAGTGTCAGCTTCGAGGTGTGTTGAAGACAGTAATAGAAAATTATAAGGATGGTATGAAGCAAGAAGAAGCTAGTTTGGGATGCTGAAGGCAGGAGAGGACAAAGTGCGCTAGTACGTAGAAAGTCTAGAGTAGAAACCTGGATGATAGTATCGATAATAGTCCCGTCGAGGTGGAACGATCAAGGGAGGATCGGAATTGGGCGACTCACGAGAGTGGGTTCGATCTGGCTTCATATAATTCCTGATGTTCACACCGATGCTTTGCTGCACGTCCCTCGCGTATACTCCCAAATCCGGGGTCATCAACGACAGGTCAGCAGCTCTAGGCTCAAAAACGTCCACGATCCCTAGCTGCGAATCAAATTAACATCATTCAACCTCCACTGGATCAAATTTCAACTTGTAATGACCACAGTCACCACAAATCTGCAGCAAAAGCATTGGAACACGATCTACAAAGAGGCTATTTAACGGAGCAAATTGATTTTTCTACAACGTGGATAATTAATAAGAAACTATAAGATAATAATGCAGTCTTGTTACAATTAAACTCGGAATATAGCCATAACGATCATAACCGAATCGAAAGCATTAAAAAAAGGTCCACAGAGGTTTATGCTATTTTTAATGTAAAGAAACATTTTTAACAGAACGCATCAATTATTCCTTGACTCAGATCGTTAACAAAAATCTACATCCACAATCTAATGATAAATTCTTACGCCATCTAACCTCAGGATACTATATTTGATAAAATTGAAACTGACTTCATGTTTTGCATGTACTGTTTCAAAATCAATGATATAAAGTTATGATTGTGGATATAGGATAGGTACTGATATTTGGTCCCCTCAGGGTTTCAAATCCATTTTACCATTCTCCCCCTTCTTCCACTTTGTCCACTCTCACCTAACGCCAATGTTCACCCTATTTCAGCCTACTTTTCAGCGGGACCTACTGTTTATTACGGTGGGTTCCGAACCACCAAATGATTGTAAATATATATATATATATATATATATATATATATATATATATATCAATGCTGAAAAATCAATTCAGGAAGATATCACTCTAAAAATCATAATAGTATAGAGAAGCAACAAAAATGTTGTAACTCCTAGGAGAAAAGAATGAAGTGTTCTAATACAGTGACGTAAATTGAAGAAAACTTTACGAGTCAAGCTAGTTATAAGGTAAATCGTAGGATCGTTGGGGATCAATAGCACAGCTGTGCCATCAAACTGTAGTCCCATGGAGCTCAACCCTGCCATTTCAGCGTCGTCTCATCAGCATTCGAGTTCAGAGTCGGCCGGGGAGCTTCCTCAGGAAGAATGCTTATTGCCGTCGTGGCTCGTAAAACCGGCTCGAATGGTACCCCTGAATTACGACGATTAGAACAATTCCCTTGTTGTCTGTGTTGTTCTTTCTCTTTTCTCTCATTGTCCCTCCGGTTGTTCTTTTCGCGTTGCTCGGAGCGCGAAGCATTCAGCTTGCTTCGGAATTATTGTCAATTACGTGTCGTCAAGGAAACCACCTATACCGATATCTTTGTTCGTGGAACGGCAGCCGTGACGAGAGAAGCGGAAAGTGCACTCAAGATCTCGACTAACGCGATTAAGTAATTAGGAGTTTAATGCCCGAGACTAATGGCGAAATATCGAGCGCCTCCGCGCCGCTGAGAAACGTGATTCGACCGACGCGCTTAGGGGACCGTTCGCGTTTGCCAGGCCGGATCGAATTGATCCTCCAGGTGAAGAATTATGGCAGCTTGCTGGGACTAATGGGGGGACTGATGAGAGGCCGAAGGCGTTAACCAGCTCCGTACCCTTTGCAGGAAGGACGTCAAGGTGACGAAACCGCGCAACATGAACGACGGGATTGTGGCCCTGACCCAGGTAGCCTGTAACTGCTTCCTCAACAACCTCAACGACTTCCCACCGAGATCCCGAGACAGCCGGTACGTGTCTCGACGGTCCGTGGACATCACCAGCAAGATGTTGTACCTGGGGTCCTGCAACATCCATGGGGAAATAATGTCAAACACAGAGACGAGCGAAAAAAAGTTTGAAATTGATGTTTCGTGTGTTGCATGTGCTATTTTCACAGAAAGTGGCTCGCATTGTAACAAATGATTGTTCTATTCGATTGTACACGACAGAGGATAGAAATTTTTTAACACGTTGATCGCTCACTTGACAATCATAAAAATTACACAAAATCAAAGCAATATATTTAACAAAACGAAAACTAAGGTGTTTAATTTTGTGATATTAATGACTGTTTCAAGCCTCTTCTATTCCTCAGATCGTGAGGAAATTTTATACACTCTATCAATCAACGTAAAAATTAATTTTCAATTCTGTATAAATAATCCCGTTACCCAGATATGGGTGACATGGCGATCAAAGTGTTAACTGAGTTGAAAGGTGTGAAGAACTTATAAAAAAGTTTTTCGCTCGAAACGAAATATATATTGACAGCTATTCGTAGAATACTTATTGTTCGGCTTACGTCCAAAGGAAACTCAAGGGCGACAGCGTGCAACGACGGAAAATGTGCGAAAGGTAGAACAGCAAAGTATCTAGACGCTGTGACGGAGGACACGTCGCAGCCGTTCACCAGGAACGATATCTCCGTCGAGTCCCTGACGGAAGCTTCGCTTAAACTAGTCGGATAAGGATTCCAAATGCCCAAATCCTGCATCCAGATTCCCTCGTCTGCAATCCAAACAAGTAACGTGAGAAAAATCAAGGAAACTCTCTGCATCTATTTCCAAACGGATTTTCAAGACTCTCGCATCAATACCCTTTACGTTCATCGAGTTCTATAAAAATATCAACTCGTATAACTCAAATGAACTTCCGTTTAAGATAATATGAAACAAAATCTATTTTTCATTATCCAAAAACATTCATTTTTAACCTCGATATTTTGCTGTTTAGCTCTTAAAGGGTTAAAACAAGATTAATCGTTTACAACCACAGAATAATGAATTGAAAATCCAATTTTCCAAGTATCTCAAATTGACACAAGGAACAGGCTTAAGAACCACGAAAAATGCAAAAGAATATTTTTCATCGCTCTAAAAAGGAACATTCCAAAAACCCCAACCTTCTCAAACACTCAACTAAAAATCCAATTTCCCAAATTAACGTAAGCTCAGATAAACAAACAAAGGGTTAAAGACCTCATAAAATACATTCTCAATCACTCTAAAAAAGGAATATTCCAAAAAATCACCGTTATCCTTAAACACTGATTCGTTATCCTTCAATCAATCAACTAGAACAACATGTAAACCTAAAAATCGAATAATAGAAATATATCCCATTAACACAAAGTTCAGTGAACAAACAAAGGTTGAAGACCTCGTAAAATTCCTTCTGGACTTCTCTAAAAAGACAGGAACATTCCAAAAACTACACCGTTATTCTTCCTAATCACTCAACTCCACCAGCTCAATCATTCAATCAATCAATCAATCATCTAGTCCAACATCTAAATCTAAAAAACTGGTTCGAAACCTGGGTAGCTCGAGAAGAATCCCCTCGGGCTCCTAGCAGCGCGTTTCCTCCTCGTCATCGAGTCAGTGACAGACTGAGTGGTTGACTGTCCATCGGATCCGGTTTCAGCAGTTGTAGTTGGCAAATCTGTAGATCCGATCTCACTGGTCTGATTCTTCATCGACTCTGTCGAAACGGTATTCTCATCAGCAGCACTACTAGAACTAGCCTCTAAATTCGCGGGTGCAAGAATCGTTGTTGCCTCAGCAACATTACTGGTGGAAGTGGTAGCTTCTGTCACAATCATCGTTGCAATCGTAGTGGCTAAGGTCGTTGTCTCTGTAGCAGTGGTGTCAGAACTAGCATCCTGGACGACAGTCGTCGGTCCAGGTATCGTGGTCTCTGTCGCTGCTTGTGTTGACACAGTAACGTCTGTTGTAGGAGGTAGATCATTGACAGGGCTGATAGAAACTGTGGAGGTAGCTAAACTTTCCGTCCCTGTGTTTTCAGTGGCAGCATCAACCATGATTACTGGAGGAACAGAAGCGGTAGTAGCGGTAGAGGTAGATGCATCAGTGAGTGATGTAGGTGCATCAGTGGCAGTGGTAGATGCATCAGTGGCAGAGGTAGATGCATCAGTGGGAGATGTAGATGCATCAGTGGGAGATGTAGGTGCATCAGTGGCAGAGGCTATCGTGGTAGCAATCTCAGATACAGTAGACGTCGGCACGGTTGTAATCTCGCTGGGCAATGTAGCAGGTTTGGTAACCTCTGCTGGGATCGTTGAAGCAAAAGTTGTCTGCGTTAATCTGCTTGAAGCGTCTCCAGCTGTCATCGTCGTTCCTAGCAGCTCCACAGGAGGAGTTGTTGATGGCGTTGATTCAGTGCTGGCGTCTTGCATCGCTTGCATAGTTGTTGCAGTTGCATCGTCAGGGGGTGAGGTCTTTGGCTCCATTGTTGGTTGATTTGTGGTGGATTCTGGAGCATTGGTGGTTGCATTTGACTTCTCTTCAGGGACTGTTAGATCGAATCCGTAGAATCTCAGGATGTCCTCGAACTCAGGTCGAAGCTTGGTATCCTCTTGATTGAGAGTTAGGCCTCCGAGGAACCCGTCGGCGTTTAGGTATGTCTGGAAATGTGAACTATGATTGAGTAGGTGGCTAGAAGAAGGAAATGTGTTAGCGAAGATTGCAGATATGCCAAAAGTACTCGCTGTTGGTTGCAGCAATTTAACAAATTGTTGAGAATGCGGATTAATTTTTATTTTGAATTCTTTGAAGCATTTAAAGCTTTTCAATTTTTCAGGGCCTCTTTAATACGTTCACAGCCATAGTGCATAGAAGAGATACACAACGGAGAAACTTTGTTTTCGTTAAAAGAACGTGATGGAAATTGATTTTTGAGCTTGATCAAAAAATCCAATCTACTGTCTCCAATACATGATGGACGTGGTAGTCAAGTTGTTAATCCTTAGATACGAGACCCTTTCTTACAGCTATCTATGAAATTGACAATGCTTAGGACGTTTAGACATTCACAGCTTCATTTATCAATATATTAAAATGCATTTTAAAAGACACTTGTTCCTAACATGACAGCTATCCATTGAATTAAACCTCAAATTAGCTACAACAATTAATCAACGATTCTAGCCAGAGTTTTAATAGCCACGACGATCAATGAACTCTTTCCCCATTTTCCCAAAAATTGTCCCAAAACCTTTCTCCTAAATAAGAACACCTTCTTCAACGACTCCAGAGGCGTCGCGGTTAGGATCTAAAACAGTCCACGTGAATTTTTAGAAGGATCGATCGACCGAGAGAGAAACTGGCACTTAGGGAAGAGAAATTACGCGTTCAAGCTGCAAATTAGCTACTCGAATCGCGTCCATGGCAAATTCTCCGTGTCCCTTTCGCTAATCTCTGTAGCAAGATTGCGCAATGTTTTGAAGGTTTCGTCATCCTCCTGGTTTGTCAGGTGCTTACCCTTAGTCTGCGATGGACGTCACGAAAACCAAGCCTCGTGATGTCTCGGTCCCGAGGCAGACCTAAAGCATCGGAGATCTGTTGCCTTCCTCTGCCAGCTGAGCCCTCGTACAACGCTGCCAGGACAAAGCCAACCCCTGCCGGCGAGAATGCCACGTTCCCGGGGACCGTGTACTGCTGCAGAATCCGCACGCCCAGATCGTTAATAACGTCCGTGATGATGTCGACCGGCCTATGCGGAACCGGTTGATACCAGCCGTCGAACCCCACGTTGTCGTAGCCTCGCACTAGCGTGGGCAACACTGTCGGAAAATTTCAGGAAAGATGCATCACTGACCATACAAACATTAGACGATTTACAACTGTATTGCACTGATCCACAAAATGAAGGGAACGATTGAAGACCTTGATACAACAACCGGGCAAGCTCATTTTTCGAATAAAATTGTACTTGGCACTGGAATATTTTCAAAATAACTTAGCTTAGCTTTTCGCAGCGAGGTCTTTAATCATAATTGAGAAATTGTTGATCTTTGAATTGCTGAACAGGAGATTCCTCAATTGCTTCTAAGGATGCAAGGCAAAATGAACTTTAAAAGTCTGATTAACGACGTTCTATTCAGAAAAATCTTACTTCGTGTCTTCTAATTTAGTTTGAAATCAGAAACTGTCTATTTAAATATTGAAACGAGTATATAGACAATAAATAATTCTGTATACAGACACAATACATTGTCAAATTTGAAAGCTACTGCCACTGTGAAAATGAAGATGAAAGACGATCTATATTTTTCTAACGAGCTATCGAAAATTGTTAATTCCTTGAAGAATTGTAGTACTTGAAACTGAATATGATGGTTTCAAATTTTCTTTAAATTTCAAAACACAGTGCTAATTATTTTCTAATAGCTTTCAAAAATTCACATGAAAAATGCTCAACATCCTACTAGATCCTTCCATGAATTGTTCGAAATAAAATTTGTAAAATGTAGAAACCATCTAGACTCTATCTAGAAACATCACTTAACTGAAATTAAATACCCAATGAAAATCAAATGCCATTAAAAGAAAAGAACGTTGCCTAAACACCAAAATCCCTTCTAAAATAGTCTCATAAACTGAAAACTGGATCAACAAAGAATGCGGCGGATTTAATGAGTTTTTCGCAGGACTGTGGTGTACATACAGTGAAGAAGAATGGTCCAAGACACGGTCGTCCCCATGTTGATCTATGGATCGCTGTCAGAGGATGGAGGCCGGCCGACGTGCATGGAAACCACTCGCGGACTGTTTCGAACGCGGTGTGTTCGCGGTTTTTCCGATGCTATTAGGACTAGTTAGTCCTAGTCGTCCGCGCTCCACGTCGGAACTGGCTCGTGGATGGTGCACGCCGCCCGCTCGAGGCACAGCCTCGACCACTCTTGAATTTTTTGAACGGCAAGGTCGTCAGGTAGATAAACCCGTGTCTATGTACGCCGTCATATCGCCCTTCCACTTCCAGCGGCTGCGGGATCCTCCTCGCCGGGGTTACAGGTTCCCTGGAGAACGGGAACCTTCGCGGAGAACGAGCCTCCGGAGATGAATTATTCAGAGGATCGCCGAGAATTCGTTTCGCGAGGAACTCGATCGCAATTTAGCGCTACCCGGGCTGTCCTCCGCGTTAGACAGCCATTTCTTCGGTGGCCTCTCGAATTTTCGGCTACACGGTCCCAATTATAAACTTACGATCATCGAAACTCTTCTAAACTCTTCAGGATTTATGAGTCTTTGGATTGGAGGGTGGTGTAAGTGTCCTTTTATCATTTGGAGTGTCGAAATTGTGATTTAACCGTTTGCTAACCAGCTTTTTCAAAGTATTCAAAATAAAATTTGTCCATGTCAGTAGTAATAAATCGAAATCACATGAAAATGTATTTTCTCCTTTGATCCCCTTCGAAAGTCTTTTAACAACTTTCTATTTTTGTATTTGTCATAAATGCATGAAATTCACAGTTACAATGTTATGTGAATTTTATGTATTTTTCACAAAAATGAATAGGTGAAATTTAAAACAGTGAAAAGGTTAAAGGAACTTGAGAATACTAATGTATTATTTTTAATTTACTGAAGTAATTCATGAAAGAAAGAAATTTCTATTGAGCCCTTATGTTTTCCAGTTGATGCAGACAATTTTTAATTTACATAAAGATCCGCTGTCTATGCACAACTGTTTCGAAAACCGAAACTGATATTATAACTGCTTAGAATACCTGGTATTAAATTTGTGAGAATGATTGTTGGTATACTGACGACATCAGGATTATACATCTAATTCCTGAAATTGCAAATATACCATTTAATCGTTTACTAACCGTTACATCAATACATATTGTTCATTTGACCCATTATTTAAGACCGATAATTTAATTCTCTATGAAAAATACTCGAAGAATTTTAAAACCACGATCTCATAGTTTACACGACACTAAGCAAATTAATATTGCAGACACTGCTATTTCCATGAAATCCATGGCTTCACTATGCTAAATTGTTTTAATATTTAAGAAAGAAAGTTGCATTTGATCAGATGTTTTAGTGATGAAGATAAACAGCGAAACAAATTTTCAGAACAAATTGGTTTGTTTTTCACAAGGATGGTTTTGATGATTTTGTAGAAGCCGTTAGACAATATTCGAGATTCTTGTCAAAAAACCAAATTTTTTACGGTCTGAATTATGCAGATTGGACACGTCATTATAATTAATATCTACGAGCTCAGAATCGGAGATGCAACGTCTCGACCTTTCTACACTCGCGTTCGCACACATGCAACTCCCATTCTTCTGAAGACTGTGATCTTAATAAAGTACCTAGTTGTGGCAACTTCCACCGTAACGTAACAAGCGGACTCATACGTGTCATAAGCGTTGCTCAATGTTCACGGTCACTGTTCTTCGCGGAGCATAATCTCGCAGCGAAATTTTCCGATCGATTAGAAAAATAATGGTAGCGTTAACGTCGATTCTCTTGGTTTTCCGGGATTCATTTCTACATTGTCGGATATACAATTATGACTCTTGGTCTCGTTTGTCGTGGCACAGAGACCTGGTTTCTTTCATTATGTAATTCTCGTGACTTTTACCGTGAGATGCTTCCACAGATCGTTGCCAAACACGTCGAGGGTTTAACATTCAACAATGAACAGCTTCCTCTTTCTTCCGGATGATGGTTCATCACTTATTAATGCTGGAATTAGCGAGCATGAAAAGCAACTAATTGTAGAATCTTATAAAAATGATGAAATTACGTTCATTCGGATGTGTAATTGGGTAATGGTGCAAGGCGTGTAATTGGGGACGTATAATTGAGTGGTCAATTCACATAATCATTACTATACTGCGGATTTTATGACAAAATGTGTGGATGTCATTTAAAACAGTAAAATCATTCAGACAATTTAAGAACGTTCATATGTTTTCTCCAATTTATTAAAATTGTTAAAGATAAAACGAAATTTTCGTTTTATTTAATTTTTATTTTATGTAAAGGCTATTTTATGTAAATGCTTTATTTTATGTAAATACTGTGGGTTTTATGCATTTATGACAAAAATGTGTGGATGTCATTTAAAACAGTAAAATCATTAAGATAATTTAAGAACGTCCATGTGTTATATCTAATTTATTAAAATTGTCAAAGATAGGACAACGTTTTAACATGGTTTCTGTGGCTTGTAATAGACGAAGAAAATTTATAATTTGCATAAAGTACTGCAGATTTGATGTATTTATAACAGAAATGATTAGATTAAATACGGAACACTAAAAATATGTAAATAATTTAAAAATAATGTTGTACGAGTTCCAACTGATTAAAATGATTGAGGAAAGAAACAAAAAGGTCTATGCAGCTTCTATATCTTATGATTGAGGCAGATAACTTTCATTTTGCATAAAATACTGCAGCCTAATGATTGCCCTCAAAGATGCCTTGTACTAAAAAGGGGTACACAAATTGTTAGATCGTTGAGAAAAAGTATTCTATTCTTAAGGTGATTATTTTTCTGAAGAAGCCATTTGCGAAGAAGCAATTCAATAGTGTTTGGTCCACTTTGTGCCTTATTAACCCTTTCGCAACATATAACGGGTCTGACCCGTCGTGACATTTAAGAGCCCGTTTAACTAATGACGGGTCAGGCCCGTCATGCGATTTTTTTGTATTTATGACATTTATCGTTTGTCTGCGCGTAATAACATTCTTCAATATTATTTTTACTTACATTTTCTACTGTCTACTACTGTATTCTAAACATTTTATACAAATGCATTCCTTCTTGAGCAGTAGAATTGATTTATTCATTAATTCTTTCACGTACGGATTTTTAAGTGAAATTCGCCCTGTTACTTAAGCCCAGCAATTAAACGTTTGGCGTGGTTGCGAAATGGTTAATTCAACCTCATCATTTTTATAAGACAACACGTACCCATTAGTCGCTTTTACTGCTCGGCAGGTCTACCGTTAATTGATTCTACGAAGCAGGCCCACCGAAGATGTATCCCCATCCCCGTGTGTCTCATCTTCGCTCACGAACTGACTGACACTCTGCCAGCGGGCAGGCATCGCTCGGAAGGATCGCCGGTTGTCCGAGGTTGCGTGGATATCCGCGCAATATCCGGTGCCGTCCGCAAATTAGACGTTCGTGATGGTAATTGTAAACGGCCGGCTGGTGTACGTGTCCGTAAGCTATCGGGCTCTTCTCCCGATCGGCGAGAATCGTTTCGCGCCTATCTCCCCGAGCCAATTAACAACGAGAAAACAGTCCCGCTTGCTACCGTTTCGTCGTTTTCTCGTGCCATTCACCGGCCGTCGTCGCTCCGACGGATAATGAAGGAAAGGTTCGAACGAGTCAGGATTGTGCAACGAGATCTTTCGGGGCTTCCGGTGACAATGTTTTGCCAGCCCGAGTATCGGACCGCGGGAGGAAGGGAAGTAATTGCAGCCTGGCACGGTGCGGGAGTGATTTGTTTATTCGCGAAGAGAAATCGTCGTTTTGTACAGTGAAGTGCTGGCGTGAAGAGCGAAAGCAATTTGCATGGGCTACGGGACGTGTCCTAGGAACTCCGTTTACGAGACGAACGGCCGAATCAGCTTCCGCTCCTTGGACATCTTGCGCCTGTGCCAGTAGAGCTCGCAGAACAGGAAGAAGAAGGACAGCGTCACGCCTGAAATCGCGAGACGCTTTGTTATTCCATGAATTACACGGTAAAACTTTGTAAAACTAGGTGCTGGATTAACCAACCAACAAACTAAGCACGCGATTGGGCATGCAGAAGAGGAGGGCTCCATACAAATTTTCTGAATTTTACATTCTCTCCATAGGAATAATTAGACTGCGGTTCTCTATGGAAAATAAAATAATACATTGACATTCTTAAATCCTTTAAATCTTTGGGCTATTTTAAATCGCACCTACTGATTTTTGTCATAAATGCATCAAATGGGCAGCCTAGTCATAATATGACGAGTGAAAAGAACGAAAGAATCAATAGCGATTGAGCAAAATTCTAACTTTTATTAAAACCACTTTTCAGATAAATTATTTAAAATGTCTGAAAAATCGTACAGGTCCACCCTACATTACGTTGAAGTAGTATAAGTTGCCTGAAAATATTTTAAGTAGTTAGGGCCTCTGGTAGAACTGAAATTACGATCTGTGCGTTTCACTGTTTACGTATGACGTGAGAATGATAGCAGGACGTAGTAATTCTACCCATGAAGAGGACGAAGAATATCCCTTGCATATCGACCACGTTCACTTTCCGCTCGTTCACCACCTGATTGTTGCCGGCGATCTCCCAGCACTTGTCTCTGATCGGCATCCTCTCCGTGATCCATTTGTGCATCAGTCCTGACTCCAGCATGCGACGCAACCTATTCCCCAATTAAGAAATCTTGCTATTAACTTCCTCGTGATGTGAATTCGCCCATTTTCTTTCTTAGACACTATATAACCCGTGATCTCTTCACGGGTTTTCTTCTATTCTTCTAAAATATATTTCTGTCAAACGTGGCATTGTAAATGAGACATAATTCGTTGATGGAAAGTGTAAAGCGTAAAGCAAAAATAAATGAAGAGTATTATTACCTTAGGATCTTCTATGCAACCGTTTACGAGAAGAAGATACGTAGAGGTTAATACACTGTGAAATTAGCTAGGCGTGTAACTTACTCAGCGTTGATTACAGGCAGATAGGGGCTGCCGTGTGGGATGATCATCGCTATCGGCTCGTCGAGGAACTCGTCCTGGCTCAGGGAAAAATGGCAGCCTCCGGTCAGCAGTAAATCTTTCCTCATCAAGAACCTATTTTCGCAAACACCATCTTCCGATAGAGCTCTTTTCCTTTTTTTCTTTTGTACGTAAACGGAAAACCCGAGAAGAACATCGAGAAGTAATACCTAAGGGAACTTCTCCAATCGATCAGCGCGTGTTTCCCATCCTTCACGCGTTCGATCATATCCTCGTCTTCCGTGTTGTTGTACTTCTCCGCGCGAGCCAGTAGAATGTGATACTTCTTCTCCTCTGCGTTCTGTAGGTAGACCTCGAGGAAACTACCGTTCACAAAACCCCATGTTATCTTGTCCTTGCGGCCGATCAAGTCCTCCACTGTTAGGATCGATGCGTCCATTCTTGGAAATGTTAGGAACGCTACCAAGCTTCCGGAATATGTCGCCACGATCACCATGACGATCAACCACCAGACACCGATCAGGAAACGAGCGCTGTCTGACTTCGGTAAATACATTCCCCCTGGAATTTTAGAATATTGACAGTTTCTGGGATCACAATTCAGTTTTTACTTGGCTGACTTAATTGCTACTACAAGATGGTTGTTTTTGTTGTTCGCGTCTGGTGTTAATTCTGCTGTTTGTTCTTTTCTTTCCGTTCCTAACGTTGTTGCTATAATCCCTGGTGGACTGTGAATGTTGTTCACTCCTAGTGTGTTAGTGTTTCTTTTTTTTGTCGATACAACATTCCTAATACTCTATATAATTCTTTTTGTTCATCAACAACCACTTCCTACTTGCTTGAAGTTGTCCATTCCTGATACTATTCATTATGTATTCTATTAAATCACTCCTACGTTACTTCATAAATTTTTGTGTGATACAGTTGCTGTTTCTTGCTGATTTTTGTTATCTGTTAACTAATTCCTACTATTAACATTGTTGTTTTATTTGCCCTTGTTGTTCTGTTAAACTTCTCAACATTTCCAATTGATGATATTTTGATAATATTCTGTCAATTTTATTCTTAACATCTACTATCGTTAAGACGAGAAAAAACGCCTGCTACCAACGGTCCACCCATTTTAACCCGTACCACGACCGACATTGCTTTATTTAAATATCCAACAGCGAAAACATTTATGTCCGAGCCCACCAGTGTCCCGACAATCAACACCATCATTTCTCCAATATCTCTTACCCTAATTGCTCAGTGAACGATGTCCAAACGCTTTTAAATTCCGCCGTTAAACGGCGAAACCATCGCGAATGGGCACGAGCCATTAAGTCAGCGAAGTCACTACCGAGAACAAGAAAGGGATTCCGGATCGCGTGATCGTTTTACACAGGGAGAGAAAGAGGAATAGGGTCGTGGAAGGGCCAATGAAATCGTACCTTGCTGAAGCAGAGCCCCGTACACGTACCACACACACTGGAACGACGAGTTCAGGCCCGAGGTTTGCGTGCTGTACGGACTGCACTTGTGAATCATGTACAAGATCGGACCCATTATGATAGTGGACACGGCCAGGCAGGCCCACGTCTAAAAGCCAAGCAGGGTTAGAGGTATGCCAACTCGGGGAATGCCGAGCTAAACGACCGCGATCTTTACAGTTCTGTCATCAGGAGCTATTACGACTTCGGTATGTCGGAACGTTAAGGGACGAAATACTTTGCTCTTAGCGTGACGACACCGATTACTTCTCTGTCCGCCACGACCAGCAATATCAAAAAGTCAGCGACTACCCTCAAATTCTCAATTCTATCTCTTCACCCTTAGCACTCGAGTGGCGACTCTGAGGCGCCACTAAAAATTGCTGTATCATAATCCAAAATATTGTTTACACTTTTAAATTTGTTTGTAGTTAATACATTACTAATCATTTAAGTGTTGTAACAGGTATTATATCATTTTCATATCCATAAAGTGAAAAAAATCATATAAAATGAAAATATTCTTGGTCGGAAGAAATGTTTGATTTTGTAGCTAAAATAGCACCGAGTGCAAAGGGTTAACACATTTCCTACCAGCGATTATTTCATAATTTTTTAAAGCCCATGGTCCGTAACTAAAGACATTTTAGTGGATTTTTCAAAAACAACAACAATTTCAATTTTAAATCAACAAGTCATCCCTACTAACATCATCTATGAATTTCGTTTCAGCCAATTATATTATAAAAGAATTCTAAGCTTCCTTTTGATACAATACACCTGCTGAAAATCCAATTAATAGGATTCCGGTAGGTATAGTGTTAATATCCGCCATTTTTCATTATTTCAATTGATTCGTCAATCAGAGCAATGGAAAAGTGAAACAGTTTTTACTGTTGACGCTTTCGGGTGTATGTTGTATCCTGTTGAAAGGATTTTCCCAATATTTCTTGTTTGATGCGGTATCGGTGTGTCTTCACGAAGCTGCAATGTTTGCAAAACGTTAGAAAAATGATTGCCATGAGACGGGGTTTGTAGCCGAAAATCTCAACAGTAAAAACTGATGGATGCCTGGCCGTGGAAGACTTTAATCTCTGGAAAGATGAAAGAAATGGTGGATTCCGATTTAGCAAACCTGTTCGGTGAACGGCGAAGCGAATAATAGTGCCCTCGACAGCTGTTTGGGCCTGGCAGTTAAAAAACTATACGTCTGCACGTATATTGGGACCGTGAAATTGATCGCATTCTTGCTATGCTCGGTCATGGTTTGAGCGCACGCTGCCAACAGGACCTTCTTCTGACGGACCAGCTCGATCACCTCCTGCGGCACATGTCTTGTGTTCGACATCGTCAAACCTTTGACTTTCTGCGCAAGACAATAGCCTCACAAATATTTACCAACATCGTAAAGGGAACAGATGGAGATAAACAGTGAATCCTTACTTCTCCGAGCTTGTCGAAACGTGAAGCGATCCAGGGATTTGCGCTCGTGTTCAGTTCTGGTGCTATCACGGTGTAGGTGAAGTTCAGCTTCTTGCCCAGGTGCTTCACCACGTCGAAGACTAAGCCTTCGTACGTTTTCTCACCTGTTCTGCTTATTGTGATCACCTGCCACGGTGGATTCTAAAAAAATTCGTCGGGGGTTCCACTAGCATCTCAATGTTTTACGTATGGTTACTTAATCGTCTTCTAAACATTAATATTTTCATGTTGTCCATTGAAAAATACAATTGAAAGATAGAATAGACTTTCTAGTCACCTACAATATCAATCGTGATTCACTAAATCAATTTTATTTTATCACCGATTCTTTGCGAAATAAAATTCGTTCTGGGTAAATTTTAGTAGCAATAGTTCAATTTCGTAAAGCTGCATTTATGGAGAATTATCCACTAAAAATAAGGCAAATCTGAATGTATACAGTCTTGTCACTATTAGAAAGCAATATAAAGCAGTCATTTTTAGTGTTTTGTAGTTTTAGCGTTAAAAGAAAAATACTTCTGTCGTTAATGAATCTTAATAAAGATGTTTTGGTCGTCTACGCACAGAATAGGTCGCGATGGGCAAGGACATGCCACGGAATCCATGAGTGATGTGAGGAAAAAGCATGTCCGTCAAATTAACACTGAATCTTGGTGTCCACACCCCGATATCTAGCAAGTGACCTTGATTACTGCTATGTGAGAAGAAATTCCCCCAGGTGATGGCTGTGGTGAACTTCCATGAGAGGCATTCTTTGTCAATATCCTCCGAAGCGTATATCTTATGGTACAAACAAATTGAAGAAACCTATACGAATCTCCTGATACGAAAGATATACAGGGTGACCCACATAACCACAAAAAGGCCATTCAGAACCATGCAATTTAAGACCAAGAACTTTAAAATCGATGGCATAGTTTTCGAGATATTGAGCTGTTAAGAGTTATGTGGGCCACCCTGTATATTTTATTAATCTTTGATCAAAGGCTACTGACTCTGACGCTGTTCAGGATATCGTGACGTCTCTCACGCTTCGTCAGCCTGGTGATCGCCAAATTATCCTCGCCGATCCTTTTCAGCAAATCGATCTCCGTCTTCACGGAGCCCTCTAATGCTCTAGCTACAGCACGCGCCAGTCTCTTAATGTATCGCAGCAGTTCCATCTGACAGAGATGATCAAACCAATGAGAATGCTAATTTAGATATATTTATTAAGTTGCTGCATATAAAATGTCTGATTTGAGAATGCAAATGTTATGAAACATTTTGGTAAAAAAATACTATCATAGCCTGCAAGTTTATCGTATTCCATTTCGAGGTACAAAGCTGATCTTTAAGCTGATATCTTCAATTTTTATTTAGATGTTTAACTTTACTTTTAAATATTGCGTATGCTTTTTATACGAGTGGAAAGAGAAACATATTAACGTCAGCATTTTGCGGTGTTTGATGAAAATGTCGTAGCAAACGAACGCACTATTTGTCGATGATAGAAAATACTCGAAAATTTCGATGACAGTCTTGTAAATGAGGAAAGTGAACAATTAAAAACTTCAATTTCTACCGTAATGTAAAGATTTAAATCTACCAATCAAGATGCTTGTAGTTTATTGGCAGAATATGGTGATAATGCTTCCTTGGGTAAAAAATATTTATTCTGGAAGAAGTTACGTTTGGTCAATGTAACAGCCTAATAAATATAGTCTAGAAAGACGTCTCTTTCGGAGAAATGTCGACGAGAGAAACTGAATAAATAAAATGCAATGTCACAATGATGACCGACTGAATAAACTATCGACAGCCATGAATAAAATAGATTCGACTCCATTAATTATCAACGATCATTACTTCGCAGAAGACGTCGGTATCGGTCGTGTTGTACACGAAGGCCACGTTTCCACCTTCTGCCAATAGATCGACGAACGCTGTCATGTTGGTCGTGTTCTGAGCAGCGCTGTCCGTGATAACGTATAGCCACTGGCTCGCAGGATGCACCATCTTCAAGGACCTTGCCTTTAAAACCAAAGAAAGTTGTGTAATCGGTTCTGCCTTCTCGCTTGTACCGGCCTGCCACCTCAATTACGCTTTTAAGTGGACTTAAATCATTAAAACGCAATTTGTGGCAGGATCTGTCCTCGACAAGAAGCTTCGGACAAGATTGCTGAAGAGGCTGGAAACGATCCGTGCCTTCCTATCAACACCTTCTTCAAACGTTTTGTCACACTCTGTGAATTACGTTCTCCATTCGAAGAAGAAGTAGACAAATGTTTTGCAATCAATTCAGGACGCGGAGAGGAAGGAAGTGGGCATTTTTAACACTAAACCTACCAAGCATTAAAAGTATCGGTGAATGTTGTCATTTTAAATTAGAGACACTAAATTTGTTGAGATTGTCCGTAATTTTCAATATAATAGATGTTTAGACCAAGAAATTTATTTTATTATTTTTCATAAATGAATTTTCATAATTTCAACAATTGCAAAATATAAGACCGGTCAACTGACCGTGGTAGGTTTAGTGTCAAGGATTTCGTAACAGCGATGACTATTTCCATTAAAATTTTTGACTTAACCAAATTTCCATTTCGTTAAAATTGGTACTATTCTTTAAATAAATGTAAGAAAAATATTATCATTGTGCCTGTTGTTAAACTAGCTACAAGGAACTTGGTTCCATTCGAGCTTGAAGTTTGCAAACATGGAACAAAATGGACCCAGGTCCCAGTATCGAAGGATCAAACGAAACCTTACCACTTCCATGACATCCGGGACGATTTCAACGGTAGCGATCACCAAGAAGCAGTGTCCCAGCTGATCCACATGGAAATCGCTCAAAGTGTTGTGCACCAGAGTCTTCCTAGCCCTGTTCGTCTCGTTCTGCTTCAATGTGAAGATCGACCTGGAGATCAGATTTACATGCTTGGTGGGCAGCTTGTCCGAGATAGCCTTCATCACTCTGCTGACCATGTCCCTGTCTGAAACGATCCAAGAGCAAAACACCGGCTCGATTAGATAATAGAGAATAGGTGGATACAGTGTGGAAGACTCGTAGAGCTCGTCTTATCACCGAACGACTCGTCGTGGAGAATGTTGATAGCATTCCAGGACAGGATGTTCATCATCCTCAGGTCGAGGAAGATCTGGGGGAGTTCCTCGCCGGGCTTCACCACCGGGATGCTGATGCCTTCGGTGTCTCTGAGTCTGGGACAGTCTGCATCTTACAGCGGGGCATATTTTCCAATGAATTGCCCAAGATGTCAAAAACATCGATGAAATATAAAGCTTGGTAGCAATTTCGTACAAAAAAGAATGTAGGACAGCAAGGACGAAATTGTGTGACGGTTAACCCTTAGCACTCGAATGGCGACTCTGGGGCGCCGCTACAAATTGCTACACCATTATTCGGAATATTGTTTACATGATTAAATTTGTTTATATATAATAAATTACTAAACATTTAAATATTGTATGAGGTATTATATCAGTCTCTTACGCATATAATGAAAATAAATTATGTACAATGGAAATATTCTAGGCTAGAAGAAATGTTTGGTTTTTTAGTTGAAATAGCTCCGAGTGCAAAGGGTTAATGTGAATCTGGGACAGTTTACGAAGGATATTTTGCAACGAATTGTTCAAGATGTTAGAAACATGAATAAAATAAAACGGTTATGAGCAATTTAATAGAAAAGAGAATCTAGGACAGTCTGCTTCCTTCAGCAAAAGATATTTTACAATTGTCTCTAGGATATCACGAATATGTATAATATAAAAGTGTTGTAAGCAATTTAAAAGAACAGAGGATCTAGTGATTGAATAGAGAAGAGGATCTAGGGCAGCAAGAGCGTAATTATCTAGCGGAGTGCCCTTAATCGATCGAGTTGTCTAGTTTCGCAGAAATCTAATCGGATTTCAGATAAAAGGATGCCTACTGAATAATCTCTTACCAGTTATCGCGAAATGTATGAGATCCTCGTTGCGCGCAGCCTCGTGCAGCCGCCAAGTTAGGTAGCAAGTCGCGACAGACAGAAGTATCGTGTAATCTTGGTGCATGCGTCGAGCATTTGTAATCAGAAGGTTGAATGACGACGATTAATTAACCTATTGATCAAAGCTCGTGCACTTACCTTGACGTAGATTGACGTTCGTGTCCTGGAAAAGATGAACCGCGATTCCGCCGAAGTGCATCTCCTTTTTTACGGCGTGTGTGATCAGATCGAGGATCGACTCGACCGCTCTTTGATGATCTTCTTTGTTGCTGAAGAAGCTTCTATCGACCACCACCGCTACCGAAGGTAGTAACTATTCTTTTTTCAGTGTTTTTGGTATTGTTTGATATTTCTTGGAGGTTTAGAATCGTACCCATCGAAGCATTAGCGGTCATCAACGACGAAAAATCGTTGTAGCTGTTCCCATAGTTGACGCTCGAGAGTAGGAACAGGACCAACAACATTTTCATTGGAAATGACACCGGGGCGGTATCATCCGGCCGATATATAACCCGAGGACACCGGTTGAATAATGTATCACTTCATTAGTTTCGCCAATCCGTTATTACGAACCCGACCAGAACGCAATCACGGAGCCGAGCGCCGGTCAGGCCTAATGTAAACTGGATACACCGCGAATCGCAGGAAAGGTCAGCGGTTTAATAACTTATGACAGACCGATCGAATCCCCGCGGAATTGGAACAGGACATTGTTCGGTCTAGTTGCGTGAACCTCTTGGCTGATCTTGAATTTAGCTGCACGTAGGACTCGTGCCTTGCCAAACTTAGAGGATCTCGCCTGAGCGCAGGACATATTCAGCCATCGATACGCTGGAAGGATTCTAATCTGCTTAAGATTTTACTTATATTTTTATTAACACTTGGTTTACGGGACGCGTCGGAATGACGTGTTCTAATATTTTTAATTTGCAATTATTGAGATTCTAAAGATGCATTCATGAGGAATAGTTAAAAATTTGGACAGACACGTTCTCGTTGTCTTTATAAAGTAATGTAAAATAGTCAATTTTAGTGCTCCGTAAACCTAGTGTTAATAGACGAGTCTTTCAAACATCATAATGCATAACATCCTTAGTCGTGCGAAAAATGTAAAACTAACAACTAGACTGCGAATTTTGTGCATTTATAAATTAGCTTCAACCTCGATGCTGGTCCAAATTCGACTTCTCCCCTATTTCATGTCTAGCTGGATTTAAATTCTAAAAGGAACTTTAAAAAAGAATCTATACACTGTTTTATCGATTTTTTAATTTTTGTGATGTGAAATTACTACTTCTTCGCATAGACGTGTTAGTAATGAAACAATTTGTTTAAAGAGCACAAGGATTTTTTTTTCAACGTGGAAGGAAGTCTTATCAATGGACATTTTGCGATGAATTGTCCAGGATGTTTAAAATGTAGATACAATAAAAAGGTTGTGGATAATATAATTAAAAAAAGGATGTAGGACAGCAAGGATAAAATTCTGTAACGTGAGCGTGGGACATTGAAGAGATATAATCAGAATGGAATCCTGCTGACTAAAGTCCGACTTGGTATAACTAACTTCAAAGAAACATTTGATGCAGCACAAGAAGTAAGGTTGTAACATGTACACGTGCTAAATATTTCGGTTAAAATTTTGTCTGTAGCATATACAATAGATTTGCTTTCGATCGCCGAGCGTGTAAGACATCAACAGTTAGTGTCGCTGTCTGTCAACGGAAGAGACAATTGTATTGTTTCATATCGGCCGTTGGAACGCAGCGGTATACCACTTCCGTGTAGCGAAATCAGAGATAAAGCCGATGGCGTTGCATTATTGCAACCTACGCACGGTCGTCGTCGTCGTTAGAAAAATCAGACATTGTTATTTTTTAGCACTTTTCAAATCTCTTGTTATTTGTTATCATCGATCAGTATTTCTTTCATTAGTTGACTATCAATTCGCATTATTATTAGCTGATTACCACAACTCTGATAGTAAAAGAAATATAGTAAAAGCAAATTTTAGTTGTCTGAAAATAATACTTTATTAAATATGCATTGCATTAAAACTGGAGCTTCTGTGTGTACTGAAATATTATATTTTGACCTAGTTTACGCTAGTTTTATGATGTATACATAGACATAGTAATCTTCAGTGAGTCTTCATCTTTTTTATTGCTTATTTTATTGTGTTTCTTATCTGCTAATTGTCGCATTGTTTTTTATTTTCGTATGACATCCTTTGTAAGTATATAATTATTTTTAGAAGTGTACAGTGTTTAAACTGACCAACTCTTCTTAGAACTTCTATATGTAGTCGTTATCTTCTTTAATACTATTTTATTGTGTTTTTTATCTGCTAATTTTTATCTAGCATTGTATTCTCTCAAGATATTATTTATAGGTCCATTTTTATATCTACTTAAAAATTAAATAAAAACTACCAAAAATGAGGAACTACTAGAAATAGATTTGAACTTCAAACCCCCTGAGCATCCCGTAGTTCCACGTGGTTCCGCCACTTCCGGTTGAATAGAACCGGAAGAACATCGACCGAATAAGTCGGAACGAAATTCGAACGGTGCGATCGTGCGGTATTCAAAACGTGCTAATCGCGAGTGTGATTTCTCTTCGCTCTGTGCAAGAATAACAATGAACGATAACAAATTCGTGGCAAACAATGTTCGCTTAGGAATAACAGTGTGCGCGAGTTATCTTGCGGGACTAGACTAGTTCGTGACGATTCGGGTGACATCGTGCGGTGCGCGGCTCGTACGTGCACGGCTCTATTACAGTCTCGGAACAGTTGGCTCCGAATGTGTCCGGGAACCATGCAGCAGCGACTGTACGCCTGCATGTGTAGATCTCGTGATACACGTAATACACGCATCGTCGGACGACATTTCCATCGGAGATCCGGCCAAAGTTGAAGCTCCACAGCGAGACGATCGCCGAAAACCATTAGCCCGTGCAATGTCAAGCACCGCACAGTATGATGGGCTGAACGTCTCCAGAAAAACTGACAGAAGCAACGCGTACGAGAGAGCCGCACGGGAAACGAGCCTAGGCGAACCACCAGTGAGAGGAATCGCGCCCTGCGGGGAAAAGTGGGAGTGAAAGTGGAAAAATCCCGTTTTTCGAAATTGCACGAGGCACGGGGCCGCGCACCTAGTGCAACAACCCACACGGGGTACTCTGCTGATGTTCCGCGAAAACGATGGAGCCCGAGGAACCGTTGCTGCAAGGGATTCTGCTGTTACCGCCGCAAGGAATGCTAGGCCAACTCAAGGTTGGTTCACGTCCCGCACAGATTTACGATCCCAACACCCGTACATTCTATCCCGCGACTGTTCGTCTCGTGCCCATTGTCTTCGTCGCCGGATGCAAATGATCCATCTCTTGTTATCAGTCATCGTCACCGAGGAATAACCTACAAAGCGATCGAGTTACAGACGTTTCACGGGCTCGATGCAACGTGATACGCGTCACTCTTAATTAACGGCAATATTTTCGCTGAATTTTCAATGCTATACCACAACGTTCCTCGAACTTTTTACCTAATCATGTTCCCTTGGAGTTGTTTGTGCCCGATTGTTTATAATATAACGTTTTTAGAAATCTCGTAGACAACAGATCCACTATATTGAATAATCAGTTTATGCATATTTGACAGTATCGTTTACATTCATTATTGCACTCTGAATTTTATGTATTTACGACGAAAAGGATTAGCTGCAATTTAAAACAGCGCATGACATTCAAAAATATCAATATGGTAGCTGCAGTCTATTAAAATTATAAAATAGGAATGGAACTCCTATTTGTCTTTGTGTCAACAATAAAACAGGCTGCTTCATAGTTATAAAATTGATTAAAATCGCTTTGGCACAGCGTGGAAGATAAGAAACACATACACGGAACGTTCTTGCAGTATTGGAATCAGATAAAGCAACAGCGATAGCTTAAGCGACGGGGCAATATTCAAGCGCCAGTTTCTACATGTTATATCTCATTTCTCTGTTGCAGAAAACCTGGCACAAAAGGTTTTGTCAGCTGTTCAGAACCAGCAACTATGGGATCAAGCGTGTGGAGATCTACGACAACCAAGAGGAAGCTATTCTTCAGTTGCATACACCACGCATCATCACCTTAGATGCGTGCATCAAAATTGCTCCTAGCAACCAATCCCATGTGTTTACTGTAAGTAATGCATTGACTTGTTTAAAATTAATCATTCCGCGCTGTATTAATACTCCTTCTTTGTTGTCTCACATAGGTAGTAACCAAATCAGGAATCCACTATTTCGGATGTTACTCCGAATCAGATATGAGCCATTGGATTACTGCGTTTCAGTTGGTAGCGTTCAAGGACAGCGTGTCTAACCAAACCATTGAAGAGAACAACGATCTATACTGTACCAGTGGAGAAGGTGTATTTTCAGTCAGAGTTGTAGAGACAGATGCATCCAAACGATGCGGTCTTGAGAGTAGGAATTATACTCTCGTGGTGGCTGCAGCTGATATTAAATTAATGGACGGTGATGCGGTTCTGTTCACTTGGCCATACAGATATATTAGAAGATACGGTTATAAAGATGGAAAGTTCATTTTCGAAGCGGGCAGAAAATGCGAGTCCGGCGAAGGTTCATTTCGCATGGAGCACAGCAGCCAACAAGAGATATTCAGGTGCATGTACTCCAAGATGAAGTCTATGAAGAAGTTAATGAACGAAGAAGGTAATCCAGCCATTGAGTGCAACGATGCTCAGTATCACGCAGCCTTATCTATGGAAGCAGGCTCCAGAGCAGCGTTACCTCCCTCCCCAAATAGTTCTGGTAATTTAATTGACATTGACTTTTCAACTCCGCAAAATACCCAAAAGCAATCAAACTCGTCTACAAACACGGACGCTAATTTATCTAGTAAACCTTCCTCTTCTCTTCTCAAGTCTAAACCGGCGAAACCGCCACGGAAATACGCGTTCCAAGGTTTGCTGGATAAGAAGAACACAGACTCTGAGTTATCAGACCTGCCTGCGTGCGGGGAATACAAGACATTGAATCGCGACAATTCGCCGGAATTGTCCCAAAAGACGATAGGGAGTTCAATATTTGACGACGAAGAGAGACACTCGTACGATTTAGTGGAAGTAAGAAACGACGCGTGGAAAACGCACGGTATCGATACCATACATCACACAGAGCGAGCGAACTCGTTGTTGCATAGCGACAAAAGTAAAGAGAACGAGGACGACTTCCAATACGAA
Source organism: Sphecodes monilicornis (assembly GCA_913789915.3). Classification (NCBI taxonomy): domain Eukaryota; kingdom Metazoa; phylum Arthropoda; class Insecta; order Hymenoptera; family Halictidae; genus Sphecodes; species Sphecodes monilicornis. The sequence goes on from OU565295.1 coordinate 16,431,876, forward strand.
ACTGTGATGCCTCTTATATCATCCCAAAACTCATCGAAAAGTAAGTCTAGTATTTCTGATAATCCGATCACCACGTCGACGATCAACGCGTCGAGTAAACCCGTTGACGAATCTGATTACGATAAGTTAGAGCATTTCGGATCCGCTTCGAAAATCAATCAAAAAGGTACATTTAAATTCGGGAACTTTAGCAACGCCTCTCAGAATTCTCATTCTAACGTTTCGTTGAATAGTTCCGTAGTTGACACGACCACTGCCTGGTCTAATTATGATATTGTCGAGGATATGTCTGCTGTTAGATTGGCGGACGATAGTCATCTCGGGTACGGTGTTATTAGAAAGAAAACGAACCATTCCGATTCTGGTTCTACCAGCAGCACAATGGGTCCAAAGCATAAAGTCTTTAATAATAGTGAATATGCAATTGTATCAAAACCAAAAAGGGTATAAAAGATCCAAAAGAACTTCCGTTTCCGTAAATATATTAATTATGTTTAATTCAGAGATTCTCAGTTCTCTGAAACGATTAAAATAATACTAGTCTACATTATGACTAGAATAAGCTCATTCCTACCATTTTCTATATAACGAAACAGTTGTGTTGATATTTTACAATTTTGATTATATATATGCGCAGAAATGAAACGAGATTCGTCTTCTGCAAAGATTAGTTTAAGAAATACTAGTCTTTTTAATCATTGTCAATTGTCTAGGAATATTTAATTATATTAGAAACAAAATGAAATAATTTTTGCAAAAAATCGAACGATAATTTTTTAAAATGTACAACGGACTGATCGCAACGAAAAGATATTGGTGCCTTATATCGTGAAATTAGATAGGAAAGTCAAGATAAACTTTCGAAAAATCTGCAAAGTTTCAGAGTTAAATTTGCATGTTATTCGAATATCTGGTGTACTTAGAAATATTTAATTATTGTTATTCTCATACTACCATTAGTTCTATAGATTACAATGCTACAGCATCCTCTATTAGAGTTGTGCCTTCACTGAGATGTTTAAATGTTTATGATAACATAAAGTCTTCAAGACACAGAGTTTATATATTTATAGATATATATATATATACATGATAAGTGAAAAACAATAAGTCATTCCCCCTTGTTTCTAGTACATATATTTTATAGACTTATGTACTATATATACACTTACAAAGGATTTAACTATGTACCATATTATTAAGTGAAACATAGTTTTATAGACAGTGTATCATGCACATGCATAAATACTTGATAGTTATTTATACAAACATTCATATTTTGTCAAATAGAATTTGCCATAACACGGTTCATTCTGCATCATGTGCCAAGGTCTGCCATTAAAATTTATTGATATTAAATCGTGTAATAGTACTAAGCCATCTACACAAATAAAAAAAATGTGTTAAATTGCATAAAAAGGCAAGTCTCATCAAATTTTTATACGATCTGAGAAATATTCTTCAAACGTGTGTATTTTCTACCAAATTGTACATATTAGTAGTATTTACATTTAATACAATCTTAAAAGACGTTCGAAGTATGCATAACATGGAAAGAACGTCATTCGTTCTAGTATTTTTAATTTAAAGGATCAAGAAACAAATCTTTAAGTCTTTTGATACCGACCAAACTTCCGATATTATTTTTTACGTATATGATAAGTTACACGTAATATAAGAACTATAAGTGGTATACAATAAATTTCGAAACATTTACATCAGCCTAAATACATTTCTTTTTCTCTATTTGTCCTCCGAGATTCCTGTACTTTTCTTATCACTATTCATTTCGCCTTGTTCTTTAATTAATCGTTCCTCATTTTTTCTATTATGCTCCAATAAATCGAATTCCGCTTTGGTGACAACCTCGATGTAGCCATCGACATCGTTTGTAATTCTTTTAACGGTCTCTCCTTTCGCGAATAGGAATCTTTCTATATTCTTTGTGTGTTTCATTTCCGGAAACCATCCTAGATTGTCAGCGATTAAATGATTATTCTTGCAGCCGTCGCATCGAACGATAACTACTCCTTTCTGGTACGCAATTTTTGAAATAACTTTGCTGCTCCTATGATTACACTTTTTACATGTAAACATCAGCTTTAACTTTCCTTCGAGCTTGCCAAGGGGCTGTTTGATATCATCATCATTCCCTTGCGGTAAATTAGAAAGATTCGTCTGCGTTCGGACAAAAAACTTTTTGTCAAAATTGATATCAAAATCATTTCTAGACGTCAATAATGCCCGATGTAAATTTGTAGACTCTTTTGTCAAAGCTAGTCTACTTGCACACCGGATTGCGTGACGAAACATGACGACTTTTTATAGATCTTCTATATGATTTTTAGTCGCTCATTATGACTTTTTAGTAATTCAAAATGATTTTCTAACAATTACTTTCAATCCACTCACCGTGTCAACACGGAGAATATTTTTCTCTGACACATTCACGTGGTCGAGCACAACCGTCTAAGGGTGAGTTCACATGTATCCGGACGCCATTTTGTTCCACGTTTGCATTATCACATAACCTGTTATGTAAATTTACAGGAACAAGGCATATTTTGTGAAAATTATGATAGAGTTTATTTCTATGCAAAACCGTATCATACATCGTTTTTGTTACACTATAGAAACGCTCGTTTTGAATGAGTATATGCTTGTTAGAGGAACATCTGTGGACACGCCTAAAGACCAAATTCTTCATGAAAACCGACTATGATTCTGTGGTTACAATCTTTGACTTTTTTTCTTTAAATAAATTAAACCGAGTTTTAATCGATGACGAAGGATAATTTAAAATGCCTAATACCCTAGGAATAACTCGATCTTATTTATACTAATTTCTTTGCTTCAAAGAAGTTCTTCAAATGTTTCATTTGCCATAAACCCATGGCCAACAAGACCACAGACTGTGTGAGGGACCACCAGAACACACGTCTGTGCGTGCTCTCGGATGTTTGCCTAAAACGTTCTTCTCGGTACTGAAACAGAAAAGGTCAAAAGATAATTCAAACTCAAATTTAGAATAAAAGACATTGCAAAACAACCAGTTACCCTTTGGTAATTTTGTTCCTTGGTGATCTGTTCCACTTGATCAAGAAGCTGACGTATTCTCAGTTGCAATTCAGTGAACTTTTCCTTCTGCGCTATGTTGGCATAATCAATGGTGTGTTCACCCACTTGGATGTCTAAATGAACTCGCTGGACATTCAAATAAAACAATTTAAGTTCAATGAAATAAAGATAATGATTAGTGATCAACATCGTTTTATCCTGCGTTAAGAGTGTCTAAGATTGTTAAGCGCTCGTGCAGCTGCGGTTCACGTACCAGCTGAGTACCGCTGAACCAAGCACTGCTGTTAGAATATAGGCAAATGATATGTTCGCCAGGTGTGTGGGAGGTGAAAGAAATTCGTCCCTCTGAACTGTACACTCTTGAAAGAATTGTTTTAAAATCCGGATCGCTGACTTCCACATGCATCCCCATTCCAGGACTGCTGGGCATGAACCCGTTGGTTCGGGGGTCAAATATTTCGATCTTGTAATTCACTACAAGAAAAAATGAGAATAGAAATTTCGGCATGGTCAAAGATGAAACCTATATGAATAAACATTACTTTTATTAATTTATTAATTTCATACACACCTAGGACTGTTGTTTCATCTGGGATCTCCTCGAGGAAACACTTTCGCTCCGTCTCGCCGATGTGAAAGTATAATCCGGTTCCATACTCGAGGATGCATAAAAAGATGAGGAATACACCTCCGTGTTTTAACATGATTATCTACCTTGCGGTGCTTCTGATAGCACGCCGAAATTATGAAATTGCGAACAAAAATCTGCGAGCGACAGTACACAGCACACGTCACCTACGAAAACAATCACGCGGTGAAGTTCACGCGAGCGGCGCCACTGTACTCCATCGATATACAATCACAATGCTCCTCTCTGATACAATATACACCTTGCCACCTTGCTGATAATGTGTAGTTTTTGAAAAATAAAAAAATGGACGTAACTCTGTTAGCTTTCCTGGCCATTGTAATACTGCTTTTGATCGTAGTTTGCACAATATTCTTGAACAGAAGATCCGGTACGTCCTTTGCCATTGAATCATACGTTTCCTCACATTTTCCGATAAGACAGTCCGTGCTCCACAACTGAATGCGTTTCTAACCTCACAGTTTATTTTGAAACAGATGTTTTGACAGCTTTCCCTGAGCTTAATATGCTCATTTTTCCCGATTGACAGGGAATACTGTTGAAGTTAGCTATTCAGATTTATTGATTTATTACTCAGAAACACGTTAATAGGTTAATTCTCATATGTATTTGCCCGTATTGTTGATAAACCTGCACTTCTCAAAATAAAGATCACATCTAGAAATCTTAAATTGTAAGGATAAATATTAATTCAAATTGTTCTCTTCTTTGGATCGGATATAGTTGTGAAGAAGAGACAATCAGATGCACAAGGTGTTCCGGAGAAGAGGATAAGAAGAGCAGCAGGTCAACGAACTGCCAGACGTCGTCTCCAAGCAACTACAGTTGTTCCTCAGAACCAGGAAGATGAAGATGCATCAGGGAACGAAGCGAATGACGAAGCAGACGAGAAGCCAGATGCGTCTGATCAGAAAATGGGAGCCAAGAAGAGGGCGAAGCTAGCAGCTAAAGCAGAGAAGAAGGTGCAGAGAGAAGTAGCAGAGAGGGATAGAGAAGAGCGCAAGAAGAGAGATCAGCTGCTTCAAGAACAGAGGGACAAACAGTATGAAAAGGAACGCGAAGAGGAGCAGAAGCAGGAGGAAGCTGAAAGAAAAGCCAGAGAAGAGAAAGAGCAAAAAGAGTACGAAGAATACTTGAGGATGAAGGAAGCATTTAGCGTAGAGGAAGAAGGCTACGATCAGGACGAAAAAGAGGATGAAGAAAATCTATTAGAAGCATTTGTACAGCATATTAGAAACAGCAAAGTAGTAGTATTAGAAGATTTAGCTGCAATCTTCAATCTGAAGGCCGCAAGCGTGGTCGACAGAATTCACGAGCTACAAGCGAATGGAAGTTTAACAGGTGTAATCGATGATAGAGGGAAATTCATTTACATTTCTCCAGAGGAGTTCGAAGCTGTAGCAAAATTCGTGAAACAGCGGGGTAGAGTCAGCATCGCCGAACTGGCGGAGAATTCGAATCGTTTAATAAATCTAACACCAGAGAACAAAGTCAGCATGGTGGAGGCAAGATAGATTCTATCTTAACTGCAAAATACACTGCAATAAATTTATATACTACTGTAAATGTGATACAAGTATTCATGCAACATGAAGCATACTTGAACAAACGGAAGAATTATATATATGTTACATTATATAGAATTGTAGACATTTTATTTAATTGTACACCAGAACTTTTTTAAATACAGTACTTATTTACGTTACGCGTTATTGCGTTCATTACGTTATTACCAGAAACACATACAAAAGTTGAAACGGTATCAATTATTAATTTATGAAAGTACACGAATTCTCAATGTTGAAATTACTATTTTATGTAGCTAATTATCTTCCCTAGAATATGGTAACTTTTATGGAATCTTCCGTCAGGAAGAGGTGATTCGCAAGGATCGCTATATAGTAATTTAAAATCATTCGAATTGCTGCGGATAGTCAAGAAAAATATTTGCATAAAACATGACAGATCTTTTATTGCAGAAAAAATGCTTGTCTTGACCGGCCCTTCTCAAGATAAAACGTGTTGTTTGCTCGAAAGCAGCACCTGATGACACCTGGGAACGATGTTGCGTCAGATTCTAGTTTGTCGTAGGTTGTCAGCTGAAAGGTTTATACTTTATTCGTCCCAGGATGAATAATTTACGCGATTGCGCACGGCTCGCATTATTATGCGATCAAGAGAGGGAGCGTAAAAAACAGAGAAATAGATAAACCTAATTATTCCCGCGATCAGGATCACGTGAGAAACCCGAAAAAAGATTGATGCGCCGTTGATTTACACGGAGGCCGAGGCGAGGCCCTTTACGACCATTAGGTGTCCCATTCCTCACCCTAAAGTTAGTTCAGCAGCCACGGGGACTCCGAAAATTTCGTTGCCGAGAACAAACGCGCAGTTTGTTTTAGCCCGAATGATAATAGTCCTCCCTATTGGCTCGCACCGAAAGAATTATAGCCCCCGGCGCTATATTCGATGTTTATTCTCTCCGATCATCCTTCAAGAAATAGTATAATATACGCAACAATCATCCAAGAAACTTAAGGAAAACTTCTGAAATCTATTTTCCCCGGAGTAGCAGGTCACCTTCATTAATTCATCGTCTGACGCGAACGATTTGATTTTTGCAAATAAACAAGTTCAGAGGAACTCATCGACGTGACACATCGGCGATCTAGCTAATTATTCGGAGATTTGAGTGGACTGGTAGATCTATAAATAAGTCTTCATTGGCTCGCCTCTAATCTGCCGCGATCATTCGAGACGCTTCGAAGGATAATTAAGATCGGTACTCCACCCAACTTGCGATCAAGTCACGTTTCCGAATCGCTGAACCGATTAAAAATTCCGCCGACCGATCGACGGAATCGTGATCAATCCCCACTCGATTTCGCGAGAAGAAGGGGACACACAGAGCCTATGTAAGAGCCACGGGATCGCCTGAATCCTGTAGTCTTCCTGAAGAGTTAGCTCGTGCAACATTCCTTTGCAAAGTTACGATTCACCGTCTCAAATCCCCGATTCACGGTCAAAGGATCTGAGATCAAGTCTACCGGTTCTATCCTCTGAGAACTCTACGACCAGTGTTTCGTGCCGATCGAGAAGATCTATGTGTCGATGAGGTGCAAAGTCTTAGATTGCCAAGGCAACACCCCGACCTTTTTGCCCAGTGTCAGGTAAATGAAAACTTGATTATAATAAAGCTCATTTGATCCTCTTCTAGAACATCAACGTGAATAATTGATCTGAAATAATCGCTCGATCGGTTTCACCACCGTTGTGTTAGCATATCAATCTCTGATGACGTGGAGCAACCGCGTAGTAGCGAAATAAACGGTTCTGAAACCTGTTCGCGGAGAAACCGAGCGATCTCGCGTCGAGGGATCTCGACCAATGTATAGCGATCGCGTAAATCAGTCTGATCATTTTTTTCGATTTTCGGTATACAGACTCGCTAAAAACCTCCGCACTCGCAAGGGCAGCCGACGTGGTAACACTGCAAACCGATTAGAACTCCTGGTTCTGGTCCATCTGCATCACGTACCATAGAGTGAGTATGTCGCTAGACCTTGAAGAATAGAATAGGTCCTTAATGAACATGATTATTGACTTTAGCGGTAAATCAGAGCGAGTTCTTCATTTTGGTGGTGCCACATCGCATCGGAAAGCAAATTCTGAGAATCTTCTTGGAGTTTGTGCTCATTTCTTCGTATCAGTAGAAGAAGACTGACGGTAGAAGTTCGAGGAAGGAAGAGGAGAATCAAGATGGTCTACACGAAAATCGCCAGCTCGACTATCAAAGCTGCTTACCCGGACATCAAGTATGATATTTGTTACTTTCAGTTATGAATCCCTTAGCGTACTAATTATTTTGTTCACGTTTATTCTTTTTATAGTTGTGATTAAAACTTTTGTCGTTCTTAATGATGCACTGGTAGAAAAGGAAAATTTTGATTTAGTGTATATTTACAGTTATTTTAACCCTTTGTAGACGAAGATTTTTGAGAATACTGAAAATATTTGCCTCAAAGAGCTACATCGTTTGTCAAAGTCTTCGAAATTGAGAAAAATGAAAACTGTTTTTGATGTGCATAATTAAATTACTTATTTCCAACTTTAGGAACTAGAGACATAGCCTTGACATCAGCAATATAATTACATCTGCTCTCAAAGGGTTAATGCTTGAATATTAATAGCAGAAGAATTAGATTTTAGTTCAATTTCAAAAAAATTTTATGTGCACTTTTATTGGTGCACTAGTAGGTGTTATACGGGAAGGGGTTTATTTTGATCTTCTCTAGAGTCATAATAGGGTTAAACTTGACATTATTTATTTCGTGTGGTCCATAGGAAGGACAAGAATGCCCAGGCATCGTCCGTGTACCACCAGCAGACACAGCAGTCGCCGAAAAACGACAAGTATGGCTCCTGGGGTCCGATCTACAAGAACAAGCAGAATTTCGTAGACATGCATATCTGCTAACAACCACGCATCCCGCAGTATCATAGCTAATAACAGTTCCAGCCGCATCTTCGGGCACATTCTAAAATAATCGCGCATCCGGAAATCGTGATCATTCCCACTCATTGGAATTTCGGCAAAAATGGCGGCTGGAACCCGAGGTATCAAATGCCGGACAGCTTTGAACATTTTATAATGTATGAATAAAAATATGCACCATCACGTTTCGACCATGTTGAACCTTCAATAACGATAAGAAAATATTTCTATTTAAACAACAAGATGATAGGACGAAGTTCTGGATCTTTCTGTAAGTCACAGTTACGCCGGAATAAATGTTTCTTTTTTTAAATTAATGTTATACTTATAATGATAGAGTTTGGAAGAGGGTTAGGCCGCGGTTGGACCAGATGCCGAAAAAAGTGCATCGAGGTCTAGTTCCGGCGGATACGACGAAGACAAAGAACATAGTGGAAAAAATAGCCGGCGCTGTTCCCTAAAGACTGGATGTCTGAGATGACGCGGCGGAATGGAACACATACCACTGATTTCTACATCATTGGATAAAGTACCAACTCCACAGTCTAATTCCATAAACATATCCTGTATATTTTTCTATAATAAGCGGTGTATATTTTCCTTTCGGCCGTTTCGGAACTGTAACGCGCTCTTCGGACGCTTAAGTAGATACTTCCGTCTTGGTCAGACGTTCCGACTGTTGCTACACGTCACAAAGACGCGTTGGGCTCCACTGTGGTCACTGGTGACTGACACGGTGCGAATAATTACAGTACAATTAATCATTCTGTGGACAACAGGGTAGTCGAACGAATGTTTTACATTCTTCTGAAGATTATAAAATTGATTCGGTTTTTTATTTGAACATATTGGATTGCAAATATTCATATTGGGTCTGCTTATACTTTTTTTCAATGTATTCAATGTACTATAGACAAAAATTAATATTACACATGAATAGATAAAGAGAATGATGGCAGAACATTTTTTTAATACAATGCATCATGTTTTATATTTATACGAAGTTGCATTTAACTAAGATTGTATTAAACTTTAAAACACAAGATTAATTTTTTTAGTATTGGAAAATGATCGTTTTTAATCGTTTTGTCCTGCACAGTCGACGATGCTTGGATTTATTATTCCGATCCTTAAATATGCATTTTTCCGATCGCATTTTTAACATTTTTCATCTGGTACACATTGGCTTTATTACAGCTTGTTGAATAACCGCCAATTTAATTTTATTACGAGAAAGTGAATAATTATTAGGTCAAGTCATAAGCAATATCCATGCAGATTGTAATGATGCATTTATAATCGTAATGAGTCGTCATATTCAAGCTAACCGATAAATAGCAACAAGTCATTATATCATATTATTATAGCGAAATAATGGCGAATACGTAATTGATTGAGGTATAATTGGCGAGTATTATATTGGTAGACAAGAATTGATTGAATACATTAGAATTATTTATAATTCGAAAAATAAACAGATAATGAAAATTACTCTACTCTAAAATATTATAGGATCATTATGAATTAGAATCGAAATATAATCAATCAGCTTTTTCAGAGTCTCTTTTTCGTTCTAATTTTACATATAAATTATAGAACTTACAAATTCTAACGACACTACGGAGATTACAATTCAGTGTTCATTTAACTTTGTGAAGTAGTGTAATTTTTCAAAACCGATATCATTTACGACTCAACCTAACAAATATTTTTGGAGTGGTCATAATAATCCCCGACAGGATCGTTCAAATTATTTTTACATCTCGGTTGCTCATATTGGATTTAACAATACTGTTCCAATAACAAGTAGCAGAAGCGTAATTATTTCGATTCCTTGTAGCAAAAATTACAGCGATAGAAAATATTCTAAAAAAGTCCGATAAATACAGCCAGTCAAAAAGATCTCCATATATGTAAGTCGTGATTATTTTTACTGGTTGTAAGCCGCATAAGGAAAATATATAAAACGCGTCGAAAATACCCACAGCTCAAAATCTGCAATATGTTCAAGGCTCGATAAAAATTTTTCCCCACCACAGGAAAAAGCTGCGTAGAGGAACTTCGTCGAAATCCCATCTTCCATCCTGGTTTCTTGAAAATAGTAGGGGAAAAGCCCTGGCTGGTTAGGTGGGGAACGCGAGATCAAAAAAAAAGAATGCTCCTGGACAAACGGGAGGTTCGTGTCTCGGGGAGGACGAGTGCAATGTGGTGCAGTCGTTGAAAGCGCGTCGACTGGTTCGGTCTTCCTCTGAATGGAGGGTCGGGGGAGGAACCAGCCTACGAAGAACGCGTGTCTGCCCACCCTTTAATTTATTTATTTATTCATATATATATACATATAAAGTATCGTAAAGAAATAGAGTGCGCCAAAAATCGGAGTACTTTTCGCGGGAAATTTAATTTCTGCGCGTGGTTGTGCAAGTAGACAACGACGAAGACGACGGAGAGGACGACGAGACAGAAGAGGAGAAAGAAGGAAAAGTGTCGTTGCTCTGTGGAACGCGAGATACCCGAGAGTCGACGTCCCGACGCTGCTATTTCGAGGCTGAAACACAACCGGTAAGCTTTTGTCCGATAGTCTCGCGGCTGGCTGCTCTCTTTTCGCCGGCGAATTTCAAGTGCATGACTTGCGACCTTTCGTTTCACTCTGCAACCCCCTTGCCGAAGAAAACCGGCTCCTTTTTCGGAGGTCCGAGCTGTTCTCATTCGTCCGAAGTAGCTCTTCAGGGTGGCGTTTGTAATTTATTCTTGGAGACCCACCAGAAACTCGAGAACCCTCTCTTTTGTTCAATAAGAATTTTGATTCCACGATTTTTAATTTGTAGAAATTAATATTATCAATTTTTATCATACAATATTATAGAGACCATCGAAAACCCACTTTCATTCGATACCAAATTTTTACCCTACGATTTTTAATATTGAGACCGTGAAACGAACCACCTTTTTGTTTGGTAAGAATTTTTACCCCGCGATTAACAATTTGGAGACCGTCGAAAGCCCACTTTCACTCGATTAGAATTTTTACCCCTCAGTTTTTAATGTGGGTACATAAAAAATCTATTGCTTTATTTACAAAGAATTTTTACATCACGGTTTTTAATTTTGAGATCGTCGGAAACCGCCTGTTCCGTTCGATAAGAATTTTTAGTCCACGAAATGATTACTTTGGATGATTTGAATATTTTCTAGAAATTATTATATAGGCTTGAAGATATATTCTTGAGTAATTGAATTTTAATTTTTAGTTCGATATTACGCACTGAATAAATGAGTAATCATTTCTTGAATATTGCACAGGGGTTCGAAATGATGTCCTGACGTCTGAGAATCATAAATCTATTTTCTTCTTAACGCAGTACTTAACGATTGAGCAACTAGAATCACGTTCGGAGGATCGTTTCAAGTTGAACGCCCTTAAGTGTTCTCTTGTGAATTGTGAGAAGAACACTGTCAGAAAATATTTCTTATTGTGATCAATTTAATTAGATGCCTTTTTAGCATCTCATACTGCAATCAAGAACTTTAACAATTTTTTAAACAAAGTTTTTCCCATTTCATTTTCAAAAAATTCAGTGTTGTAATTAACGAAGCACTCTCTGAATCTCCAACTAATTCACAACAAGATAATATCAAGTGTCCTTCTGACTATGATAAGTTCCAATAGTTGCTTTTATAAAATTGGACAGTCTCTCTTACAAAGGACAAGTTGCACTAATTTATACTATAATATATTATACTACTATCGGACAATTTAATAATATCTAACAACGTTTCTGTTTCAATGTATCTTCAACTAATTCAATTCTAAAATTAGTGTAGCAGTTTCCGCGGCTCTAACTTATCTTCTTATTAGTTGGATACTCATACGGTTCGCATAAAGCACAAAAGTCTTTCTCACCAGCTTAACTAGCAGACCCTGCAATATTTTTCTACAAGAAAATTAGTACAAGCAGTATAATATACAAACTTCTAAATAAGATGCTGGCTTGAAAAGAAGCTCCAGCCATCTTTCGCAGAAAAAATTCCCAAAGCTCACGTTTTCTCAGATTGTAAAATAGAGATAACCGTTTAAAAAATCAATGAACAAAGTTTAGGCTAAGATTGTTAAAATACAAGGTTTTCAGTAGTTAGGTTTTGTCTCTGAATCACCCTTGATACCAATTCTCTTTATCGAATCCACTAGGAACACATCAAATCTTCAGGCTCATTACCACTAATTTTCAGAAGAACACTAGTATCTCAATAATAAGTATCCAAAAATAACAACGATCTGTGCATAAACGGAGTCTGAGTTTTTGTCTCTGAACTCTATTTATATTCAATCTCTTATTAACACTCGACATTATTTTATTAACTTCTCGAAAACACAGAGCCAGGCATTCAAATCTTTTACTGTTTTAGCTGACGTTCAATTGAAATCTAAAGTATCGAATGCACATACAGTCCACTCATTTAAAATTTCGCAGTTCTTGCTATCTCGTCAGTATTTCCAAAAACGCGGTCGCGTGTTTAAGAATTCGAGTGAATCAGGAAGCTAGACCCAAAATTGGGTCGCTGTTGTTCCCGAAAAGTTTCGGTCGTCTTCGCTCGTATTCTTATCGACCCTTTCATCATTTTTCTACGAGGACACATGATACATTGGAAAGTCATTTAAAATTTCGCAGTTCTTGCTATCTCGTCAGTATTTCCAAAAACGGTGTCGCGTGTTTAGGAATTCGAGTGAATCAGGAAGCTAGACCGAAAATTGGGTCGCCGTTGTTCCCGAAAAGTTTCGGTCGTGATCGCTCTTATTCTTATCGATCGATTCATCATTTTTCCACGAGGACACATGATACATTGGAAAGTCATTTAAAATTTCGCAGTTCTTGCTATCTCGTCAGTATTTCCAAAAACGGTGCCGCGTGTTTAGGAATTCGAGTGAATCAGGAAGCTAGACCGAAAATTGGGTCGCCGTTGTTCCCGAAAAGTTTCGGTCGTGTTCGCTCGTATTCTTATCGATCCATTCATCATTTTTCCACGAGGACACGGGCTAATGAGGTTCCGGGCACGCGCCGAGTGCCAAGCGAGAGGGTATATCTCGACAGATATCTGCTGTCCCGTCTCCGGCTGCTCGCAAGAGGGTGTCTACCAGCAACTGTTCGGCCCGCCCGACAAAAATAGCGGGCTCCGGAGAGAGTGCGTGGTACCTACGGACGCAACGAGCATTACCATCGACAGGGAGGAAAAGGAAAGGGAGAGAACACGTCGGGATTTAGACGTGACGGTCGCCCTTCGGCACGCGAAGGGACGAGGCGTTTGTTCTACGTTGGAGGGATCATCTCGAAGGAAGCTCTATTTCCGGTCCGCGTGGCCCCGTCGATTATCATGATAAAAAAACCTCGAAGGACTACATCGTGAACGGATCTACGTTTCCGCGGAGAGTTTTACCAGAACTGACACGGCAATTAGGCGACGAACAACACGCGAGACACCGGCTTCTGAGTTTCATAGTAGCTGGACTCTCGATGTCGGACATTTAAATCCTACTCTCAGCTGACTGCCGCCGGATTTCCTTCGTGATAGTAGCTCTTCCAGCCGCTTGTGGCAAAAAATAGATTGCGGGATGTTAGGCTACCAGGGGACTCGGGATGGTAGTGGTCCGCGTTCCTATAACACGGTTAATTTGCTTCGCGTTAGGCGAAACCCGGAAACAATACGAATCTGGAAAATGGGGAGGGTCGTGCGAGGATTGGTCATGTCTATTAACAAGGGGTGTGCGGGTACCCGAAATTTCGAGCCTCGGGTCGAGTCGGACAATGATCGGGTCGGGTCGGGATCCCGAAAGTTTCTAAACTTCGGGTACCCGAAATGGTAGTCGGGTCGGGCCGGGTCGGAGTCCCGAAAGTTTGCAATATTCGGGTACTCGAAGTTAAAGTTGTATTTATATAAGCATAATGCTGTTTTACGATTTTTCAGTTCAATCTTTTATTTTCAATGGCAGGTTCAGAATGATTTTTGTATTTTTAGTGTAATCGGTTATCAAACTTCGCGAGGGAAAAAATATTTTAGAATACATTATGTGAAAGAATGTACGTAAAGGACGTTTCTGTTTCTAGTAAACACTGTTCTTACAAGACAAGGACTCTTCGTCCGCACACTGTTCGTATATGAATTGGACGTCTTAATATGCACGGAGTCACAGAGTTATTTATTACTGATTTGACCGCAGGCTTGCCCCAACTTTAAGTTCGAGTACCCGAATATTGCAAACTTTCGGGACTCCGACCCGACTACCTTTCTTGTATCCGAAGTATATAAACTTTCGGGATCCCAACCCGATCCCAAACAAATTTACCGACCCGACCCGAACCCGAAATTTCGAGTACTCGCACACCCCTACTATTAACACATTCGCTACCATCTATCAATGCTTATCATCGTCGTTAAAATGTTTGACTAAATGAAACGTATCATATAACAAAAGAAATTCATGGACTCTACGTACGTTATGCTTGATCTATGATTTTAAGTAACAGCATATGAGCATAAAAAAAATTGACTAGTTTTATTTAAACTATGAGTCAGATTATAAAAGAATGTCGCAATTTGTACACCGTGTTGTATCCAAACCGAGAGAGTACCGTGTCATAAAAGGGTACCTTGCTGACTACAGGATCGATGTGGCTGACGATAAGGCAGATACTTTATTTGTTTGTCAAAGTGTTTGTCATTGTATCTATCGATAAAGTTCCGACCACGTTCTGCACAAAGTCAAGAATGAATTTGTACATTTACCTATGTCCATTCTCAGTCAAGAATACATTTGTACATTTACTTATGTCCATTCTCAGTCAAGAATGAATTTGTACATTTACCTATGTCCATTCTCAGTCAAGAATGAATTTCTACATTTACCTATGTCCATTCTCAGTCAAGAATGAATCTGTACATTTACCTATGTCCATTATCAGTCAAGAATGAATGTGTACAGATATACTCGTTACTACCGCAAATTTCTCAACGAAACGATTCGTGTACATTCCTCGAACACACAAGGCAGGTTATCCTAAAAGTCTCAGAAAGAACCGCTGCATAATCTCTCAAAGAGAAAAGAAGAAGGGGTCGCAAAAATTGCGTTATTTTTATACGTTCTAAACCTAGAAAGCACCCCGTTTACGTTGATCACCGGATACAGGGCCGATACATCGGATCCATCGGTTGTCGCGGATTCCGAGGGTCGTAGACGTCGGAAATTCGATCCTCTTCGAGGACTAAATATAACCAGGAAGTACAGTGTCGGTGGCAATTCACGGGTACGTTCTCGTCACCTTGTGGGCCCGGGCCTCGCATAAACCACGTGGCAACAGTCCTCGGCCCTCTTTGGTTATTGCATTAGCCCGTTGGCCACGTGGACGCGTGGGTGCCAAAAGGGCAGAGGTACATCGCGTCGGCAAAGTGGCGTCGAGGTGGCGTCGAGTTCGTTCAACTCCTCGAAGGGTCGTCGAGGTGACACGGGATACCCATCGCACGAGATCCCGGAAATTTATTGGACTTTGTTAATCGGAGCGCGGTGGGTCCTTGTTCCTCCTAAATACTTCCGGTGGATGACGAGACTTCCAAGCCGCGTGCCGTTTCGTAAATCCATGCAGCGCAATTTATGCGTCGTCTATTTTCTTTAATGGCCCGCCCGGCTTGCGGTGCTCTCCTCGACGCGAACACCGGTGCATCACTGAGACAAATCCAGTAATAACTTTTTCATTTTTAATTATTCTTGTGTGAAACTTTTACTAGCATATTCATGACAGTCGTTTTGTGGTTAAGATGATACTCGACAAGATGCAGTTTCGATATTATTTACCTTTTTAATCTACGCTAACATAGAACTTTGATTATTCAATACTGATCAATGCAGCGTTAGTGTTCGGTGATAACACACAGTTCTTCAGCTACGGTGCTGGGTTAAAACTTCACTGTTTTTTTTGTTCATGTTCACATTTTTTTAAAATAGACCGCGGATCATTATGCAACATAAAAATAGACTGCATAAATTGTCAGTCTTTCTCTAATGATTTTAACCAGCTGCAACGAAGACATTTATGTTTTTAAATTCTTTGAGTCTTTCCACGTCTCTAAATCAAATTCGCAGTCTACTTATAACAATACGTGTTTCAACGAAGAAATTCGTTCAATAATTTCTTTCACGAAGGAAAGATGTCGATGAATGTGATCTTTTGCGATTTCAATAATTGTGACCGAAAGAACATGAATCCAGTCTTTCAAAAATCACGCACGATCAAAGTAATTTAAACATTATAATAAAAACTGCAGAATTAAAGCTTTTCATATGAATTACGTCTCGAACCCTCTTCGTGCAAATTTCAACAAAGTTCGGTTCGAGCAACTGTCTTGTGAACAAAATGAACTATCAAAGATAAACGAAGAATTGTGTCGCCCTATTGGTATGTTCAATGTTGAAGTAAGAAATAATTGATTTTTTGAAGCTGGCAACTTAGGCTTTCTCCCTTTAAACATTGGCCCGCTTTCAGAGAACAAATATAGACCGAGTTCAGGTGTCCCCAGCACTCCGGGGACTTTTTCATCGAAGTTCCTCTCTCTTTCTCTCTCTCTCTCTGGCCGATACTGTTCTTTTTGTCTTCTTGCTCTTCTTCTTCTGGGTTCGTAGCTCCCTAAACTCGGCTTCCCCCGTCTTCTTAAGCTCCCCCAAGCTTCGGTGACTTGAACGCGGGGCACGCGCGGCTCCGGGATGACGGACACGTGCGCGGCTGTGTACGCAATTGTCAAACTTTACTTACGCCCCCGCGGGGAACACGGAACATCCGTCTGCATGCTGCGCATCTCGTCTAGCACGTGATCAATCCTAACACCCTGAAACGAGACGCGTGCTCAGGCAAGAACGAACGTGAACGAGCACGACCGACTACTATACTTTTTTGTTCCGGAGGAAGTTTGCGTCCTCTTAATGGCGGAGACGCCTCGGGAACGCTAAACTTCCGGTTAAGTGAATTAAATGTCCATTCACATGAGGATGTCGGAAAAAGTGTCTTGCTTTTACATCTTAATACATTTGCGGGCGGTAATGTCCACGCATAACATCTTAGTCAATCGACTTCGATTTTTCTTGTTGTCAGTTTTGTCGAGTGCTTAATGTAGGAAGTTATAGTCTCGTTGCTTGGACAATTGGTTATTATTAAATGCTTCATTCCTGGACCATTTCTAACGACCATAGCTCTTTATGGTCTATTTGGACTGTTCGCGACGGTGTACATTAGTCGTTTCAGTGGTAGGGGTTAATGGACCTTCACGGTTAGATCGGTAATTGTGTGGAGATGTAGTTGATTAATAATCTGTGAATGTTTATGCGTTTACGATTAATTTTAAAATACGAGAAAATGCGTATAGTAATTATTTATGCTCCGGGAGTGTAGTAGTCTGGAGGTTGAAGATATAGTGATCTTTGGGAATTTGTTTCTTGAGAACTGTGTCACTTCGTTCGAAAACTGTTTTCGAATTTTAAAAGGCTAATTTTAGAGAGTACCTCATAATTTTGTTTATTAAAAATGTTTGTCAGTTAAGAGTTATAGTTGATCTCCCGGAGGTCCTTTTGAGAATGCGGTTTGCGGTGATTATTGAGTACTTTAGACTGAAACTTTAAAATGACAAATTAGACATTTGTGTAATTCTATCTATTCTATACTAATCTGTACTAATCTATACTAATTCTAATATTTACTGTCAAGTCACGGAACAGACCAAATTCTTCATCGTTTTCGCCATCTTCATCTCATAGGTGTAGAATGAAGATCTTTTCACCGTCCTGTAAATCGATATTTTTTAATGGAGCAATAAACATGCGGCAATTTTTTTATCGCTGGCACAATAACTGCGTCTCGTGAGAACTCGTTGACAGGATGCTGACATATCCTGTCGTTAACTTTCCCGGTTATACTTCAATTATACCGAAACGCGTGTGATCGCGTAAAGTATTTCGTTCCCCGAGGTCTGTGGCTCTGGTGGCATAATAAAGAGTGTCCATGCACTCCTAATTTATAACAATTTCCTACAATCCTTCTTCAATACTTTGAAGGCAGAGTCTGGGTCCATTTTGACCCAGTTCTTAAACAGTATCATCTTCCATGCGGCTTCTACTTGTGGTCTATTAATTTCGATAAGGGCTAAATAATTTGATTTGATGAGCACTTTGAGATTTCTAAACTAACAGTCAAGATGTGAATCAAAATCGATGGACCCACATAGAGTACCGCTAAAATTATGTTTAAAAATAATCGTCTATCAAAATGGAGCCAATCAGTCCCATCTGTAGAATTGTTAACAGTATCTACAGATTTCCTATTTGCCAAAATAACTGATTTACGAAAAATATTCCTTGTCTATGGCTAGAAACATGGTGAAATTCGTTCAGACCTTGGACTCCCAGACCTTGGTTCTCTCAGCCAGACCTCACCCCTTCCGCCGACATAGTGAATGGAAAACACGTGAGTCAGAGGGAATCGTTCGATAAACGTGCACCAGTTTATGATCGAACCGTACAATTTTTCGACGCCGTCACGAAAATAGACCCCGGGACTTGACGGACACCCTGTATTTACACTCGGCCCCCGGGCTACGTTTCTTCCGATCGCTTCCGTCGTTTAATTTTAGCAACAAATCTCCCGTAAACGACCTATATTTACTCTTGTTCTGGAACAGAGGGACCGAAGAATTTCCGCGATGCCCATTTTTTCGCGGTGAGAATCGCGCCTATTTCGAAAAGGAGCGCGACACTGTGCGAAAAATATTTGTTAAAAACATTAGAAAAATCTCCGACAATTCTTAGAACAAGAATACAGTGAACCATTCAATAGAGAAAGTTGCTGACTGTTAATTTTGTTGCACGGCAGCTGTAAATTTATAAAACATTAGAAAATATTTTTGCCACGAGTGAAATTATTCATTTTGATTTTTATTCAATAAACTGTGAAGAACAAAATTTGTGTAAAGCTGTACACAATATGCTAAGAACAATTATGATTTCACAAGACCGAAAGAACGATTTTATAAGCAGAAGATCATTTATAATAAGATAACAGTCTACTGATAATAATTTTGCTGTAAGAGAACTATCATAAAAAAAAAGTTCTCCATCTTCGTCTCGATAATTTTGTAATAGATCATTGAAAAGGGAACGTGCACGAAGATGTACGGTCTGTTAAGTACAATTGTTGGTCCACGAGACTGGGAAAACAACTCTAGACAAAGAAGACAATTTACAATAATAGATTTCTATGCGGACCGCGACGCCGACGTTCCGACACGATTCTGTTTCACCGGGCGCCGCTAATGCAACAGAAACAGAGACCCAAAAAGACGAGGAGAAAAGAGAAAAGCACAACGGACACCGACAGAAGAAGAGGAAAGAAAGTGCCGGCGGAGGAGATGGAAAAAGAAACAGAGCGAAATCGATGATTTCCTCTCGTGAAATGAAACCGTGAGCAAAGAAACGGTGGGGCGAAGTGTCTCCTAAGAATAGAAGAACTTCTTTTCTCTGTTCTTCCGCTACAGAGTGGTCAATTTGCCCGAAAATCTGAACAGAGTAAAAAAAAAAAAGAAATTTTCAATCCGTGAAATCCAATTAATATTATTACCATTAGCATATTATAGGATGGAATATGTTTGTATGACTCTGTCCGCTTGGAACCGCATTCTGACTCAATTAGCAAAGTGTCATTTTGGGGCCTAAGGTTTTGTAAGAGAACTTTTCTGTCCTGATACCAAAAAATTAGATTCCAAAGTTGAGGAAACTCCTAAGACTGATGTACCTGTATCGAACGATGTGTAATTAGTAGACTGCGGATCTTTATGTATTTATAAAATGTCGAAATATGCAAAATATATGCACGATGTATGCAAGGTATATGCTAAATATATGCACGATGTATGCAAGGTATATGCTAAATATATGCACGATGTGTACAAGGTATATGCTAAATATATGAATAGGGAATGTATGTACGGATCTGTAAAATAGTAATCATTTTATTGTTTTATTTATTATAATTTTAATTACAATATACAACAATAGTTTTTTTTATGTTGTCGATTGTAAATTGATGCCTCTTGTCTGTTAAAATATAATTTATAACGTTGAAAAAGAGCGTTCTAGATCACGTGATGTTATAGGGGCATATTTTTTACAGGTTCTGGTGGCAATGGCATATTTTGTAACTTATTTTTATAAATTTCGACGCGTAGTAGAGCTTTTGAAAATACTTTTTTAACAGCAGATATTAATTTATTAACAGCAGAGAATTGCAGTCGCACTTCCTCAGCAATTCGGTTTAGTCCATGTACCAAACAAGTTATGTGCAACAAATTTGGCACATATATCTTATTTATTCTGGCGTAGCATTAAATAGTCGAATATGTACTTATGCAAAACATATGCAATATGCAAACTATGCAAAATAAAAAATATATTTTTGAAAAAACCCAATCATAACGTAAATTTCTGTGCAGGTCCGATTGGTCTACCTGTTTTCTATAAAAATATGCATTTGCATAAACATCCGCAGTCTAGTAATTAGTAAAGATATGAATTTTATTCACGTTTTTGGGAAAAATTGACTTTTCGTCGTTGTCGATCGATGAGGTACGTGGTTGTCCGTGTTGGAAATGGAAAATTTGTTCGAGGAAGTTGTTTTCCGGACGAGTTTACGGCCGAACGAGGATTTTGGCTCGAGACGAGACTGCGCTCTCTCGGATGCAACAGTTTAAAAATATCGGTTCCTGGAACGGATCGCAGAAATCGAGCACCGAGATATTCGGTCCTCTTCCTCCTCTTTGTTCCATGTATAACGCCGCCAGACCCCCCGCGAACCTAAAGGCGTGGTTACAACCACGGAGACGCGCGTTTATACGCGCGCATCCGCCTGGCTCGTCGCGAAAGTGCCCCGGCTGAATTATACGACTCGAATTAACTTTCTGATCCACCAAAGGAAACGCAAAGGATACTGTCTTTGCGCTAGCTTCATCTAGGAATGCGGAGATCTATTCGATTTCCTCTGTGAATAATATCAATCGTCTTTGTAAATTGACTTCAATTATTTTTCTATTCGGATCTTTGTAAAATTATTGTATTAATTTGTCTCGATATATGTGAAAATTTCGGGACGAAATGTTAGTCGTGTATAGAGACAATGTTAATTCTGCGACAACCTAGTAGTTGACAACCTTCTTGTTTTCAATTATTTATGTGTAAAATATTTACCAACATATTCGTGACATTTTTCTGATCAAAATGATACCAAACACGATACAGTTTGGTTCATATTTATTCGTTTAATCCATGATAAAGTAGAACTTCTATTATCCGTACTCATCAGTTCGAATGAGTAAGGTTATATAGAATGGTCAATTGCGGAAGCAAATATGCTCCGAATTGGGTCATGTTTGGACTCATTTTAATCAGAAAAATGTCACAAATATGTTGTTGAAAGTTCCATAAATAAATAAAATCGTTCAGCTGACCAATTACAAAAAGTATCTCTTTTGATTGGTAAGAAATATTAGTCAGCTCTACTGCGGTAATAGAGCACCAACAATAGATAGCCTCGATAATAAAAATCGTTTGAATGTGAGCTATGAAGCCCTCGCATCTCTGATTAAATATTTCTAGTCTCTTATAAAGGTTGTCTTAAATATTTCTAGTCTTATAAAGATTGTATTGATTTCCAAAAGTGTCTAAATCTTTGTAGTCTATTAGTGAGATAAAGGATTGTATTCGTTTACAAAAATGTCTAAATCTTTGTGGTCTATTGGTAAGATAAAACAGTGTATTGATTTAGAGAAGGGTCTAGATCTTCATAGTTTGTTGGTAAGATAAATTGTTTGAACGTTCGAGGAAAGTAGTTGGCAAGTTCATATTTCGCGGTTAAGAATCGCAAAACAGCGATACCCGATGGGTAAATTATATTCCTGTTCGTCCGAAAGTCATGTACCGACAGCTGGTAGCGGATTCTCAGACACGAGCTCGTTCCTCCGGTGATCGCATCTCGGAAGAATGACGTCTACCGGTGCGTCGAGACGGCGGCGGTCGTCTCAACCGAAAATAGATCCTTGGGTCCTGAACATGGATCTAAAGACGCTCGGCGAATCCGGCCGCGAGGCGTCGCGACGCCCGGGGAAACCGGTTGCTAGGGGAAAAACGAATCCCCCGTTTCAATCGGTTTACTATTAAATTACCGAGATACCGCAACGCTCATAACACCTCGCGATGCACCTAGAATACACCTAGATCCAGCGAAAGATCTTTAGATCGCGGAGAATGCGGTCATGCTTGTAAAAATCGAGATTTGTTGCTTCTGTTTCCTGAAAGGATTCGTATTTTATGAAAATTATCTTCTCTGTTACTTCGGTTTCCTGGAAAGATGTATTTTATTACAGTTGCGCTTTGTTGATTCTGTTTCCGGGAAAGATTTAATATTTTATCACACCGTGTTGAATAATTCAAGATCTTGTAGTCTGCGAATGTAGATCATTGTCTGGTCACCGGTCGTAATTACTAGACTGTGAATCTTTATTCATTTATGGTATCTACCTGATGGAGTACAAAGAAATACATTTATGATTTACTCGAGTGAAATTTAAAACGGCAGGATAAACTAGAAGAACCGGAGTGTGGCAATATATTATTTTCAATCCATTCAAATTATTAAAAAGAGAAAGAACTGTTTATTTAGTTTCTGCATCTTGCAACTCATGCAGAAAGTTTCTGTTTTACATTTGCGGTCTAATTATGACCGTGTTCTCGATGTGGCGTTGAAAAATCGAAGAAGAGGAGCAAATAAGGTATTATTTTTTGATTGCGTGGTTTTTGTGGTAAGTCGTGTTAGTGGGAATTGATTTTTTTTTAGCGTTCGAAGCGGGTGTTACGGGCCAGAGGGAGTAGAGACTCGGTAGTCGGCTTGTTTGACTTAAATTCGGGAGGGGTCGCCATTTCGGGTACAAGGCCGCACATGTCGGCCGTGGAGAGTACACGAAAGACATATGGGACAAGGGGCATACGAGCAAATAAACTAGACCTTTATTACCTGAAGACATTTTCAAGTAATCATCGGCAACCGCTCCGCTTCCGCTCGGCTCCGCTCGCTCGTCGGGTTTCTGTTACGCTCGACCGGCGGAGCGTTCGATTTTAACCATACAATCATTATCTAGCATGCGAACGATGATTGGCTCGGCGCAACGAGAAATTCTTCGGGGTTAAATATCGCTACGAGCGCGAATCGAATATGTTTCCTTAACGCGCATCGCATTATGCGAGCTAACGGGACCGATAACATCTCGACGATTCGTTTCTGCAAAAGGGATTTCAAGTTTATGGCAGCCGCCGCGAATTATGCTCCACTTCGCGTCATCGGTACTCGTCGCACTACCGAGTATCATCGCGTATCGTTCGCGATACGGTAAATCGAACGCACCTCCGGCGATTTCGATTAATGGCCGAAGCCACTTAGCAATATGGCGACGGTAGAACGATTTTTAATGGCATTAGAAGTGGTCGCGTGTTCCATGCGCAATTGTAGAAGTATTCCAGGCGGGATATGGTTTGCTCAAAAATCCAGAGAAATCCCGACGATCACTATATTTGGCCTTCTGACTCATGGCGCGGTTGCGCGACCGACGCGCAAGCTTTGAATTCTACCGCGCCATTTTGTCTTCTGCAGCATCAGATTCTTCGAGCGCCTTCGCGTTTTTTCTTCTATGTATCTTCTACCGCCTCTCGGTAACTGGAGTTTCTGCTGAAGCTATTTATTCGAATCGAGCCGGGGCAACAAATAAACTTACGTCTGGGTTGAATGTTTCTGGTTGTGGTACTGTTCGATGAAATTATTTCTGTTAACCTGAACTCGATCTGCCCGGAAAAAATTCTGTTTAGTGTTAATCCCTCTAAACTTCTCCATGAAAATATACATTTATACGAAAATTAGCTTAGAGACTGGTGAAAGGTAGAGAAATTAAAAAATATACAACACAGGTGGATTGGTTTGAAACTGGTGAGGAATTTCTAGGCAATCTCAGTTTCTTTCAGTTTCAATAGAAAAATGTGAAAATTTTATATAAAAGTCAGATGTTTATAAGCTAGTAGAAGAAAAATATAAAAGAAATGTTTAGATTATTTTCAGACTGAAGAGCAATTTTCTATGTAATCTTTAAGTCTAGATTTTTTTTTAAAAACGTAAATTTTTACAAAACTATTTACAGACTGTCACAACACAGAACAATTTGAAAAGCATGCAAGCACAGTTAGATTGAAATAAACTCGATGGCCCGTTGGTTCAACAAACGAAAACCCCATTAAGGCACCATTAACACGCCATTAATACGGCGTCGTGCGAGAAACATAGAAAATTAAACACTTAATTTCCTTCGCGATGATGAGACACTGTGTATTAATGGTTTAATTAATTTTTTTCAGTTCGTTGGCGAATGGAACATAAAAGTCCATCGTCAATTTAGGAACTAGCATAATGAGGGCGCGAGATTCCATGGTTTACACCCCAGTGTCCCTAGGACCGGACACAGACGATGAGGAAACACTAGTCAACGCAGAAGTTTACATCAATGGTGAGTTCTAATCCACGCATGTTTCAGTTATACCCGTATTTTCCTAAATTATAATTTTTTAGTAAATAGATCCTGATAAATTAGATCTCACGAAACGATTTTACCAACGAACGGTAAGTCAGTTCTCTGTCGCTGCGAGTAGGGTTACTGGCCTCTGAGAACCGCATAGTGAATCTTTCTCATGGAAGAGTCTTCTTATCTGCTTAATGTTGCTTGACGACTTTAATAGCGTTTTGTGGCGAATTTTTATGGGATTCGCTTGAATTCCTAGATGAATGACTGAGATGTCAGATGATCGATTAAATGATCTATGAGGGAGAGATTTTATCTCTGTTAGGGATGAAAATGAGTCTTCATATTGTTGAATAGTTCTTTTAGACAGAAGAGTGTTAAAAGATAATTCTTCAAAGAAGAATCTTCGTATTGTTTATATCATATTGTCAAATAGTTCTTGCAGATAAAAAAAACTGTTTAAATATAATTATTTAACACTAAACTTGCCGAGCATTAAATGATGCTAGTATGTATTGCCTTGCAAAAATGACAAAACTGTATTTATTTATTTGCGTAAGGAAATTTATATAATTATTTCCTGTGACTCCATCTTTATAGTTTTAATAATTGTAAAATACAAAATTTGAGTCCCGTCTATTTGACCGATACGGGTAGGTTTAGCTTTAAAGAAGTGTTTTCATATTGTTGAATAATTATTTTGGACAGAGAAGTGTTAAAATATAATTATTTAAACAAAAATATTAAAATAAACAGTCCAGTTTACCCTGACTAATAAAAATAGTAAAACGACCAATCAATCATTTATCGCGATCAGTTCACAACGTCAGGATAAGATTTTTAGGCGCTACATCTCGTTCCTAAAAATGAAAAGAACAAGATGGCAGCCATTCTGATGGGCCCCGATGCCATCCAACATTTTTCCCCGATTGAAATTCCGATTGTTCTCCGAGACAAGGGTATTCCTGACCAAGTCAAGCCGGATGCGATTGGAAAACGACGACAGTCGGTTCTCTGAGTCAGAGGAACACCTACACGACTTCCGAATTCGAAGTTCGCGGTTATGTGGCTTATGTAGGATAGAGGCGGGGGCGTGGCGTATGTACGCAATAACCGGCGAGAGAGCCAGCCGCGTCAGGCTCCGTTTTTGGCAATGATAATACGCTCACCTGGAAGAGCATTGTTTAATAGCTTATCTTCCTCTCCGGAGAAGTGACGGAGTCATGGGAAACAGACGCGCGATAATCCTCCACAAATATTGAACGCGTTTCTCAGAACCGTAAACGTTCCACAACACCTTCGGCAACACCAGGCAACACCAGGTGGACATTCAAAAGTAATCGAACACACTGGTGCAGAAAAACCAAAAAAAAAAGAATTAATTTCTTAGTCAAATTTTACTTGTTGAAGGTTTTTACGAACTTTTTGTTTCAAAATCTAAATCTTTCCCGCTCTTTATCGTATTCCAGTGATAGAACACTTTTGTTTATAATTATTTTTAATGAAACTTTTCCCGGCACATTGGTCACATTTTTTTGATTAAGACAATACCAAGCATGGCATAATTTATATACGATTAACTCGTTTAATCCAGGATATGGTAGAACCTCGATTATCTGAATTGGTCAGTGAAACATGATTGTTTAGGTAATAGAACAGTTATTATTAGACTGTGGATTTTAATGCAGGATAAAAAGTTTTTGCATCGATTACAATGAACAGGAGTCAACGAGAAGTTTCCTTCCTCCTTTAATACTTTTGATAAGCTGAAACTCGGGCATTGTAACTGTTAAATTCTTTTACTCAGTTTTACCATAAATGCATAAAATCCACAGTCCAGTTATTATATTACACATACTTTCTGATTTGCTCAACGCGTTACATACCGATCAATTTCGAATAATATAAAATAATTCAGACATTACTAATTCGGATAATAGAGGTTTTAGAAAATCGTGAATTGAACAGTCAACTATAACGCAAACTATATCGAGTTGGGTATCATTCCAATCAGAAAAATGACCCAAATATGTACGTCTCTAAGATACTTCCAATCAAGAAGTAACTAATTCTTCCGAAATTTGTTAATAAAATGCATCCGAGCCTGAAGAAAGCCGGCTTCGAGACTAGTCGAGTGACTCATTCGATTTCATTTTTCAAGGAAACGAGGGGGCACGCGTGGGAAAAAAATGGTATCCCACGTAATCGATACACATTCGCGACAATGATCGTCTGGCCAGGTACGTCAGCTTGTTATCGCGATTTTTCAAGTGACGATTCTAATCTGCGTCGCGCGTCAGAGGTTCGGCTAAATATACAGGAAACCGACGCATCCAGCGCGAGCAAAATGACATCCTGATTTATACGGGGCTATTGTTGCCGGTCTCGAGATTCCACGGTGTTTCGCCTGGTGAACTCGACTCGGGAAATATAATCGGTATTTGCGCGCCGCGCGATAACAGCTCGCGAAGGAGGAGCACACCCTGAGGATTGTCCACTCGGTACTTCGATAAGTATTATCTGGGTCTGGCGCCGTCTGGCAACTCCGTTTTAATTTCCCAATCCGCGAGAGAGAGGAAAACTCTGGTTGGCTACCTTTCCGCCACGGAGGAAACGTAAATTGATCGTCGGATGGCCGACGATTGGCAGCCTTCGGGGCCTTTACGATCGATTTCCTGCTAGCCGCGGAGAAAGTCGCCGTTAGAAAACTGCGGTTTAGTTTAATTATGTACTCCGCTAAGTGTGGGCAGCGCAAACATTCATTTCATTTACGTACCGCTCTCCATAAAACCCGACGGGGTCACGTTTATGGTGGTATCGCCGCACCGTTTGTCTGGCAACGAATATCGATCCACCGATGCTAATAATCCAACAGGAAAATTGTTGAACTTCCGATCTGGTTTACCTCTCGCGGGAATTAATTAATTCAGCGAATGCTCCCGTGATTTGCATTCGTATGGAGATCGTATGGTAAAGTATCGGTTTGATTGGAACCGTAGAGAGCTGCATTAATCAATACTTGAACAGAAGATTGGGTCACGGGTTCTAATGAGAATGAAATTCTACCTTGTACGAGTAACTGAAGTTTAACGAGGCTTTTATATTTTTATTATAATTTAGTCGCTTCTATTTATATCCGTATGGAAGTATCGGGTTTTATGTTGAAAGCTGATGCTGAAGTTGCTTTTTGTCGTGCGCGACCATTTCTGCAAGAAAATATTAAATAAATACTGGATATTTTAGTAAATAAATTTCTTGATAGTATACTCACTTAAACCTTAAGTAATCATACTAGGTACTTCGTGCAATTCTGTATAACTTATCTCGAATAGCTTTAAGTATATAATTTGTATTATATGTAATATACAATTATATATAATTTGTAATTTGAGACTAAACAATCCAAACGTAATAAAGATGCGAAAGAAACATAATATTTGCAATTGCCGGGCAATACACTTGCGAAAGTTTGCCGGGGTCATGAGAGACCGCAGTATATCAGTTAAAGGTTAATATAAGTATACATTGAATATTTAAATTTTTTCAATCTCCAAATAAACTGAAGGAGTATTTTTTCCCATGTTTGTTCGCTTGAATATTATATCATCGTATCGCGCGCATTACGATTTTCCGAAGATCTCCGTGAAACAAAACAATTCATTGAGACCCACCAACCGTCAGATACATCGCATTCTGTATGCACTGATCACCGCCAAAAAGATAATGAAAACCGAGTCGATATCGGCGTAGTGGGAAGACAGGAAGCGAGTCAAGATATTACGAGAAAGAGTGCTGCGTAACTTAATTACAATTATCCATGAAAGCTCGTAAACGGTCGGCAGCGGTTCGTTCCGTTTATTACTTTGTTATCTGCGTCCGGATGACCACGGATTCGGATTACTTGGGAACAAGCCTCGCACCACCGCACTGGCCCAATGAAGAGATCATTGTGACTTGTGACGCACGTACTGAGATAAACGTACGCTGAAACGCGATGAAAGACGACACGGAGAAAGCTCTGCTCGTAGATCGACAAGAGGATCAGCCTCGCGTCTGAAAAGCGTCTTGATCCAATCGAGAGTCCGATCGACAACCTCGTGTAGTAAAAGTGAACCATTGGGTAGGATACAAGGTGGTTATTAACCTAATCGAAGTGGTCGTTGTCGTTGAAAATCGATGTTTAAATTTATATTTAATACTGTTTGTTCGAGTACATTCAGCCTTCAGTTTGTATTTAAGCTCACTGTGTTAGGGATTGTAGCATCTTTCTATTAGTTTTGAGTGAGTTTTCAGCTTTGAGTCTCTTTCTTCGAATTTTGTACAGTAATGCCTCGATGCATGTAAAAACCACAGGAAATTTTATGTATATCGCTTAAATCGAGGGGAATACAGTTTACCACCTCTCTGATGACCAGAGTAATATATGACGCGTTGCGCGGCATGTCACGTGACCAGTCTACGGTCTTAGTGGGGGACGTTGGAGCGTGTTCATGGTAGTGGAAGGGGATAGTGGAAGGGGAAAAGGAGAAGAGGAAAAACAACCAGTTTTTGTTGTTTCTGTCGACACAGTGTACAAACACTATTTATTATTCTCATACCGTGAGCGTCGAATAAAGAAAAGGATAGAGAGGAACCAAACATCGACACAGATGTAACGTTGAGACAAATCTAATAATAACTAGTATATTTTTATATGAAACTTTTACTGCCATATTCCTGACACTTTTCTGATTAAAATGATACCCAACAAGACACCATTCGGTTCACATTTACTCGTTTAATCCACAATATAGTGGAATGTCTATTATCCGAACTGGATAACCCAACTTCGCTCACCTTCGATCATTGGATCACCAATTTAGTTGAACTTTTACACACTTATAGAGATCGTTCTCCTGTTTACGAATATGTAAAGTGTTATTATTAGACTTCTACTTTTTATGCAAAATAAAAGTCGCTCAAATCAATTGTAAGAAACTGAAGTTAAATAAAAATATACTTCCTCTTCGAATCATCTTAGAAAGCCGAGAATAATACAACGACATTCCTAAATTCTTCAAATGCCGTTTCAATATAACAACTCCGTCATAAATGCATAAAATCGGTAGATCAAATGCAAAACAATAAAACATTTGACGAATTGAAAAATACTGTTATATGATTTCGAGCCTATTAGAATCATTAAGAATGACCGTCTACATGGCACCTATAGCTTGAAATGAATGCAGACAATTTTTATCTCAGTTGTGTAAAGCGGTGTCGCTTTGTATCGCTATATCAGGTCTTCAAATGAGGATTAAAATCTTCGAAACTACCATCGGAAAAGCGTCATTTTCCCTCCCGTTCCCCAGCTTCTAATCAGTCGAAGAATTCTAACCTTCCTTTTCATCGCAAATGTCGTTCACGACAGTTTAAAATTTGCATTAAAAAAAAGTGCAATAAACGTTACAAATCGGTGTCCTAAAATAAACATCAGTACCTACAAGAGGACGCGGTTGCGCAACGATAACGGAACTGCCTCGAAACAAGGCCGCGTTACTCAATGTAGGTAGGGGGTCATCCGAAACGGTGGACGTTCAGCGGACGTTTCGCGGACGTTTCACGACAACCATTTCCAGGCGCAATCTCGCGATCTATCGGGCCCCCGGTTTTCCCGGCGCGTTATGCCGGACACGTAGCGGACGCATGCCACGTACGTATCGTGGCAGCATAAAATAAAACGGCGAGGCCGTGCCTTTCAGCGCCCTCGTGAGATCCACGATCTCGGGCACGTATAATCCCCCGGCGAAAAAACTGTATAGAGCCTAGGAGCGGCGGCGGCGGCTATACGTGCAGCCAGAGGATATACATGTAGACATGTAGAAGCTTGTAGCCAGGCGGCGGAGATGGTAATCTTAGGGGAGCGTGGAACGGTGGTCGGTGTGTGCCCGTCGTGCACCGGCGACCACCGATCGTAACGAGCCGATCCCTGGGGTTTTTCTTCTTCCGTGGGAATAAGGGCCGATACGCCTCCTCGCTCCCGCAATTGCGGTGAAACGTCGCCGAACACGGGACATCCTGCTAGATCGGGTTCTGTTCACTACAACGCCGGATATCCAGCGAAATTTTGACTCCGTTTCGCTCTCTGGCCACCTCCACTCTCCAATTCGTCTTTGTTTTACTGTGCTAGACCTTCAAGCATTTTTCTACAATTTCGGTAAACCATCAGTAGTATCAAACGTCCCTCTTTATATTGTTCTTTCACAGTGACTGACCTAATTCAGCCTTCAGTTTATAATGAAAGTTACCAGGTTGCATCTTATAGCATTTTTCTACAATTTTAACAAATCGTCACTGTCAAACGTCCCTCTTTTTATTGTTCTTTCACAGTGACTGACCTAATTCAGCCTTCAGTTTATAATGAAACTTACCAGGTTGCTTCTTATAGTACTTTTCTACAATTTTAACAAATCGTCACTGTCAAACGTCCCTCTTTTTATTGTTCTTCAGGCATTTATGGAAAAAATGTGTTGGTAAAATTTGAAACAGCGAAGAGAAAAATTTAAGGACGCTGCTACTCAACGGTATACCCAAACCAATGAACAAATGTTAGGAAATGGGGAAGGGTGCAATGATTGGCTTAGTAGTAATTAGGAGACTACCAGAGTAGGTCAGTGTAGGAAGGAGTGAGACAAAGAAAAAGTGTGAGAGAAGGTATGAACCGAATGCGTGAAATAAGATAGATTTGTACAGTTAGGTTAATGTAAACCAAGTGACATTTCTTGGCTGTAAGGCTGAAGTAAACCAAATACATACAGTGGCGAGCAAAAGTATCCGGACACCATTTAAAAACGAATAACTTTTTCATAATTAGTTCAAACAGCTTGAGATTTTTTAAGATGTTAGACGCTTTAGCTTACTAGGTAGCGTGTAAATAATTTTTTCTAAAAATTGCTATCCGTCGGAATTGCGACGAAAATAGTAAAGGTCACGATTTTTAACTTTTTAATCTGTGCCTGTAACAAAAATTTAAAAGACGCGTTTCGAAATCGGTTAACGTCGTTATGAGTTGCAAACATTTAAGGGTGATTACATAAGGATAAAATCCCCTGGAAAGACCGAAAATCTGCGACTTTCACCCTTAAGCTCCCATCTTGCAATGTTCGTAGCTCATAGCAACATTAACCGACTTCGATGAAACTTAGCGCATGTACGGTGGCTCGTGAAAGTATTCGAATGCACTTTAAATTGGAATAACTTTTTTTAAATTGGACCAAATAATTCGACTTTTTCTGTATCAACGAGAAGCATTGATTTACTAAGTGGAATGCAAAAAAATTTTGAAAAAATCACAGTTGGTAGGAATTGCATGAAAAAATAAAAGTGGCACTTTTTAAAACTTTTTTATTTCAGTTCGCAATGGAAAATTTAAAATACGAGTTTTATAGATCTATGTTAGTTATGCACATTTATGAAAATTTCATCGAAATCGGTTCACGCAGAAAAAAAAACGACACGCATAGAAAGATGTAAGAATTTTTGGATTTTAAGCAAAATCTGATCAAAAGTCGTGAAAAACTGTGATTTTTATCAGTTTGAACTACTTGTTTCTCGTGTATACATTAATCGATTTCGATGAAATTTTCAGCGTGTGTATTACTAACATAGGTCTACAAGACGCACATTTTAAATTTTCATTACGGCCTGGAATAATAAAGTTTTAAAAACTGCCATTGTTATTTTTTTTTTTTGTAATGCCTACCTACCGCAATTTTTTCAAAATCTTTTTTATACGCCATTTAGTAAATCAATGCTTGTAATTGCGAAAGAAAATGTCAAGTTGAGTGGTGCAATTATAAACAAATTATTCTAATTTAGAAGACGTTCGGATACTTTCATGAGCCACTGTATATAATCTATGGAG
Organism: Sphecodes monilicornis; assembly: GCA_913789915.3. Taxonomy (NCBI): domain Eukaryota; kingdom Metazoa; phylum Arthropoda; class Insecta; order Hymenoptera; family Halictidae; genus Sphecodes; species Sphecodes monilicornis. The sequence goes on from OU565295.1 coordinate 16,464,636, forward strand.
ATCTACAAAAGGTATATTTTAAAATTTTCATTACAGGCACTGACAAAAAAGTCAAAAATCATGACTTACTTTTTCTTCACAATTTCGACCATTAGCAATTTGTATAAATAATTATTTACACGCTACCGAGTAAACTAATCCTTCTAACATCTCAAACTCAAGCCGTTTGAAGTAATTTCGAAAAAGTTATTCGCATGAAAAAGTTATTTTGCATGCCACCGTACATACATATTCAACTGTATACTATTTTTAAAGGAAGGAATATATTTGGTCTTCTCATATATTGTCTTGCAATCGATGAAGAACATTTTTATTCTGCATAAAGATCCGCAGTCTACATATCTGGTGCACGACTTTCAAATTGCAGAAGGCTATAGTGGATCGAACAGACCATAGAATCGACTAATTTACGTAGGGTGGAGTGTTCGATGCAAAATTTACGCGTATCCTTTCATCGCTGTTTTTTCCACTGGACAAGCCAGGGTTAATTGTCGGGGAAGGTTTCTCTCGGTTAATTGGGTCGCAGCGAGCGCAACGAGAGAACCGTGAAAGTAACTTCCACTGTTTCAAGGCGAACGATATTTAATCTCGAGGAGTGCGCGAAAAGATTGCGGCCAGAAGTTACGAGCCGGAGAAAGAGAGAGTAGAAGAGAGAAAGAGAGAGACAGGAGAGTCAGGCAAGAACGATTTCGGGCAAGTATTTGAAAAAAAAAGAACATGGGAGTGTCCCACCCGACGAATAAATGGAAGATGCATAATAAAAATCTGCTTGGTACGAGTTTAAAACATAACCCGTGTGAGTTGCAAGCGGTTTGAACTCGATTGCACCACTTGTTGCCGGTCTGTGTAAATTATCCTGGTCAGGTGTATCCTTTGCGCCAATTTTCGAGTATAGTGATCGAGTAAGGGAACAGTGAATGAAACTTGCCAGGAGAACAAGTTGTGTTTGTTACACCATCAAGAAATTTTAATTACCATCCTTCTGGTCGATTTTATTGATACGCTTTGGTAACAACGAAGGAGATAAAGAAAAATCATAATGAATGTGTTGTGTGACGCCATGGATGCTCAGGTTACTGTAGAATTTAGTTCAATCGTTACAAAATAAACTGAGAAAATAATATATAACAGCCGGGAATTTATGACACCGAAATTAAAATTGAACTAACGAATGAAGAATGAATGAAGATTCAATTGCACACGTTTGTAAAGCTTCGTTGAATAAATAGACGTATGGTGGATATGTCCACGTTAATAACTAGACAGTGTAAAATTACCCGATTGTCAGAAACAGGCATTCGAAATTTCATTTGTATAGATCAGAATACTTATACAGAATTTAGAGAAAATTTTATATTCATCTAATATTTCAGTTAATTTATATAGATTAGAGTATTTATGTAGAATTTAGAGAAATTTTTGTTAAATTGATTGTAATGCATCAATATACTCAAACTCGTTTAACACTAGAAAGACTGAAACTTAGTATATACCTATATTGCCCAAAAGCAGTCAAAATGACTGCATTGTGAAAGAATAACTAATGTGTAAAGAAAGTTTAAAATTAATTTTTAATATTTTTTATATTATTTACAGTTATATAACAAGTTATTAGTAAATATTAACACGAAAAAAAATTTACTTTTCCTGGGCATATTGATGACACATTCATTTTCATCATTGGTGATCGACTCTTCTTCTAATTGAAATTAAAAAGCAGTCAAAATGACTTCCTTGGGCAATCTAGTGTTAACCTTCTCACTGATTGTAATTTTCACCAGAATTGCATAAAATCCGTTGTCTATTTCTAACAAATTATGACCGTTTACGTGAGACTGAAATTGCTGTAATGTTCTTATCATTTTGTGTTTCACCCATTCACTTTCGCGATAAATGCAAAAGACCCGCACATAGTGAAAAATCACAGGAAAAGAAGAATAAACCAGGACGAAAGGATGGTTACACGTGGATGATTTCCAAGCGCACAAGTGCATAAAAATCGGCAGTCAATAATTTGATGGAAAGCACCGTAAGAGCAAGAAGCAGGCCGAAATTTACTGGCAGCACGAGGTGGAGTGGACGGTTAGGCGGTATCGTTCGAATTAATTAAGGAACACAAGCGACGCGCACTATGACGAGACCGGGGCTCGGTAATGGATGACCGTCGGCCGACTAATTACGCGAAAATTATATACCGTTCGACCGGTTAATTCGCCTGAATGGCATTAACGGTCTCACCTCGAGGCCCTGACTCTCGCTTTTCTACGGCGTCGTCGTACACCCTTCGATCGATCGAGAGAAAGAGAGAGAGAGAAAGAGGAGGTTGCACCAATCGTTCGGAGCCCGGGGCAACGATCCGTGATGTGTGTTGCCCAACCTGGAACGTGTACATTTATCGGAGAGGACCTGTAACCCGCGCGGCGACACCTTCGCCGACCGATAATACGGGTACACGTGTCGTAAAATGTAATCGAGACCGTTATTGTTACAGATCGTCGCGCGATATTAACGGAAAGCAATTTGTTCAGTGCGCCACGCTGTGTCACGTTCGACCGATGCTTTACAGGCTGGCCTCGTTTTTCTCTCTCTCTCTCCCCCTCTCTTCCTCTCTTTCCCTCTTTCACCATTCTTCTCTTTTGGTGTAACACGCCGTACGATCCACGCTGTCGATCGCTTCAATTCAAATCGGTCGACGCCGCGAGCGCGTACGTGAGCCCGATTTTATCGAAACCCAAAAAATACGGCAAACCCAGCAGATTACGTGTGCTCGGCTGGTCTTGCCAACACCGATCAGTAATTTACCCCGTTTTATTCATACCAGAACCACTGGATTGTCTCTCTAATTTGCTATTGCAATTATAATAATATGTGATCCGATCATTATGTACCAAGTAATTTGGTAAAATTAGTTGCAAGACTCGAACGGACTACTATTTGTAAGACGTCGCGGAGCCTGCGGGGATGAAATGCATGCAGCAGGATCGCGGACCGAAGAACGGACCCTTAGCGCAAGACGAACGGCGGCTACCTGTGCGTCGACCACCCCCCACTCGCCAACCCCTGGCCCGAGGATCCTTGACTTCGACGAGCAGGAGATGACTCCGAGGCAGTGATGCCAGATCGGTTAAATCGGGGGGAATATAGTTTACCACCTCTCTGATGACCAGAGTAATATGTGACACGGTGCGCGGCACGTCATGTGACCAGTCTTAGTGAGGGACATTGGAGTGTGCGCAGGAGTGGAATGGGATAGTGGAAGGGGAAAAGGAGGAGAGGAAAATCAACCCAGTTTTGGGTTGATCTGGCGACACTGCTCCGAGGCAATGATGGCAGATCGGTTAAATCGAGGGGAATATAATTTACCACCTCTCTGATGACCCGAGTAATGTGTGACACGTTGTGCGGCACGTCACGTGACCAGTCTAGGGTCTTAGTAAGGGACGTTGAAGTGGGCTCATGTAGTGGAAGGGGAAAAGGAGGAGAGGAAAAAACAACCACTTCAGGTCAATAACGGGCGTACTCCAGATTCAAATTCAAATCGGTTCGTTGTTACCGATAGCGACGCCACCGCTACGACGGGTCTCTTTTCGAGACAACCTATGAGTGCACTGTCGCCACATCGCTGAAATCGAGGGGAATACAATTTACCACCTCTCTGATGACCAGAGTAATATGTAACACGTTGCGCGGCACTTCACGTGACCAGTCTTAGTGAGGGACATTGGAGTGTGCGCAGGAGTGGAATGGGATAGTGGAAGGGGAAAAGGAGGAGAGGAAAATCAACCCAGTTTTGGGTTGATCTGGCGACACTGCTCCAAGGCCATGATGCCAGATCGGTTAAATCGGGGAGAATGCAGTGTACCACCTCTCTGATGACCAGAGTAATATGTGAAATGCGCTCATGTAGTGGAAGGGGAAAAGGAGGAGAGGAAGAAAACAACCACTTCATGTCAATAACGGGCGAACTCCAGATTCGAATTCAAATCGGTTCGTTGTTACCGATAGCGACGCCACCGCTACTACGCGTCTCTTTTCGAGACAACCTATGAGCGCAATGTCGCCAGATCGCTGAAATCGAGGGGAATACAATTCACCACCTCTCTGATGACCAGAGTAATATGTAACACGTTGCGCGGCACTTCACGTGACCAGTCTTAGTGGGGGACATTGGAGTGTGCGCAGCAGTGGAATGGGATAGTGGAAGGGGAAAAGGAGGAGAGGAAAATCAACCTAGTTTTGGGTTGATCTGGCGACACTGCTCCGAGGCAATGATGGCAGATCGGTTAAATCGAGGGGAATATAATTTACCACCTCTCTGATGACCCGAGTAATATGTGACACGTTGCGCGGCACGTCACGTGACCAGTCTAGGGTCTTAGTAGGGGACGTTGAAGTGTGCTCATGTAGTGGAAGGGGAAAAGGAGGAGAGGAAAATATAAACAGTTCAGGTTGTTTCTCGCGACACTGCTCCGAGGGAGCATTCAATCGAATACTCTCACACTCGTCGCAACGATTAGTCAATAGCATTCCGCTTAGCTTAACCGCTTGTCCTACAACAACGAGTGAGACTCGTGGTAAGAAATTTGGGCCAAAAACAATAAGGACGAGCCTAACTCGTGGTACTTCGTTCGGACCGAACGTAAACAACACGAGCCTGGCTCGTGGTACTTCGTTCGGACCAAACGTGAACAACGCGAGCCTGGCTCATGGTACTTCATCCGTGACAAACGTAAACAGCACTAACACGAACATTACTAGTTTTCTACGAGTTTTCTCAAAACATTATTAATTTAAATTAAGTATTAATTTACAAATTGTTACTGACACATTATCCGCTTTTAAATTATAAATCATTTTTGTTCACCGATGAATTGATCATAATTACTTCCCAGACATCTTAAAAGTATTAGTTGTGCCCAACCGTGTTTATTATTTCACAATTCCTTTCGTTCCGACGAAATATACATGTCATAAGACGCATACATTTTGCGCAAGTTCGAGCACACGGCTAAACAGCTAAATGGCTCGACGCGTGACCGACCTTCTTGTTTATTATGGCCCGAGCAATCGGGTAGGAGAAGGGGTTAAGCGCTCGCGCGGTTACGTCATAATTATGCGTCTTTGCGAAAATTAGTCTTACATATTATTTAATGAAACTTGTACCGACCTATCCGCGACATTTTTCTGATTAAAATGAGACCAGTCACGACATCATTCGACGCTTATTTATTTACCACTGTAATTGACGATTCAGTGGTATGTACCTCGATTATCCGAAGTGGTATCGTCGGGTTTAATCTTTGATAATCATTGGTACATTCGGTGGATATAACAGTTATGTAGCTACAGTGTTATGTGAACACTAAACCTACCACGGTCAAAATGACCGGTTTTCGATTTCACAATTATTGAAATTAGAAAAAGGATTTCATAGAAAATGACTGAATTGACTACTTTATATAAGCACATATTGTAATGGAAACGGTACAAAGTTTAAACAAATTCAATCTTCTCACTTATTTAAGGCGTTTTACTTTTATATGTTTTGTGCTCGTTTAGTGTTAAATCGTCTGTACTCATTTGTACAATGAATCACAATATGTAGTTAATCGAACAGTTAATCGCTCGAAGGATTACTAGACTGTGGATCTAATATGCAAAATAAAAATTGTCTGCATTAATTGCAAAATGCAAGAGCTACATAGAAGTTCATATCCATTTTTCAATCGTATTTTTTTTTATTCAGCTATAAAATCCCACGTGTGATTATTAGCAGCATGCACATGACTGTAATGACTCAAAAATAATACAATAATATGTTTAGATTCTCTAAAAGTTTTTATAGCTTGCATCCCATCTGCTAATGTTCACCATACATTCAGATAACCCGCAATGTAGTTATTACAGTTTTGAAAACTGTTAATCGCTCGAAGGAACTGAACCGGTTGATCCACAAGCTCGGCGCGCGAGTTTCCCCACTTTCCACAGCGGCGGTGTTAATTAATCGCTACCAGCCAGCAGTACGGTAATTATCGGCGTTAATTTACGCGTGCGTTTCCACTTCGGAGGAGCCGTGAGAACCGCGATGCTTTCGGGACACCGTAACACAAGAGACGCGTAAGTTTCGCCACCGATAATGCGACTCGCATGTATGCTCGTTCGCTCGTATGCGACAGTATACGGTCGCTCGCGTGGCTATCTACGAGTCGCTCGTACACGCCGCTGCGATCGAAGTGTATCGGGCCTTGAATGAAAGAAGGATTCGAACGACTGAATGAACCGAAGAACGGCCGAGAGTGTCGCGCCGCGTGCGTGCAACTTCCAACCAGAGACAGAGCGTGTAGGTTCGGAGCGTGGGCGAGCGCGCGCGTGCGCTGGAGCGAGAGAGCTCGTTGCATCGATATGTGTATATGCATCCCCGACTACATGCACCGGCGACACTTGTGCACGAGCGCACGCCTCTCGCGATTTTATGGTCGACGATGCGCTGGAGCCTTTCGCAGTTAACCCCTTGCGGTCTTCGCAACTTTTCCCGTTTCGTTCCGGCTAGGTCCGCGTTCATTCGACCGTTTTCAGACTGCATCGGACAGTGTCGTAAGTTTTCATTGCATTTGAACGATACAGTGTATTATTTGCACGGTGTATATACTCGTTCGTACAGGGTGGACCACTTAACTTGACCACATCAATCATTTTTGTTATTAGCGGACCGATCAAAATTGTTTTTGTCACAGATGATACGATTTCAAAGCTTCTTCAAGATAATAATTAGATAGTGGGTCTTTGTGCAAAATAAAATTTTAGGAATAATTTTCACATTATTTACAGGCGATTATTTCACAATATTTTAATAATCTACGATGCATGGATGCCCCAGACTTATATGCATAAAATGGAAAAAATTGTATAGAATGGAGATAGTATAGATGGGAAGAAATGTTTGGTGTTATGTAGTTAAAATAGCGCTGAGTGCAAAAAGTTAAATATTGATCCTAAATACTGACCCAAAGAACAAATGGCTGAGGGCTAATGTGATTATGATAGGCTACACGACGTACAAATTAAAATATCCTTGAATTAATGATTTTAGCCGTAAGTGTCGCAATATCATGGATTAAACAACTAAATACGAACTAAACCGTGTTTGGTCTCATTTTAATCAGAAAAATGTCCCGAGAACATCGCCAAAAATGTCATATAAAAATAATTCCAAACAACAAAGTTCTGTTACTAAACATTTCCACTCTCAGTCTGGCTGATATCTTGCAGAGCTTTCGATTTGCTTTCTCAATACTACAGATAAAAAAATCCTGCAAATTTGCGAATTCAATGCAACCATTCGTATTCTCAGCGTTCAAAATCCTTCCGCCCACTTGTGCTCCAAGAGGAACGGGCCCCTCGGAGGCCTATGAGGCCCGTCGTATCGATCGACGTGGATCCTCGGCGTTAGCCGTGGCCATTGAAAAGCGAACGCTGCTCTCGCACACTTCCTCGTGTATTGTGTTGCAAATGAGTTGCCGGCGAACGGGGCCCAGGCGTGAAAGTCGCATTCACGGGACCCCAGTGAAACACAGAGAGGACTCGGGGACCGAGGGACTTAGCTTTCACGGGGCCCCGGGACGCGTCGTTCCGTGAAATTAAACGGGGGACGAGCGAGTCGCAGCGCCGGGGCGTCACGCTCATCGATTCATCCCGATCGGCACCGTCCAACCGATTACACCCACGTGACGGGCCCATTCACCGTAAATCGCGGCCCGACACGAGGCCCGACGACACTCGCGTGTCGTACATTGTCGCATGGTGTTCTTACAATACCGTACAAAATTCTCCCGGACCCTCGTTCCGTCGCTCAAATTAATATTTAGAAACACGGTAACTTCTTTGACACATTTTTTCATTTTATGATTATCAAAATTACAACAATGCTTCCATCGGAAATTATTAAATCAATTTCTTCACTCGATTGTTATAAAAATCGTGAGAATTCTAAATAAATTCAGTTCTTTCATTTTTATAAATCAACCGCTACCAGTCACATTTTGAGCTAGTTTCGGTTAATGTTAAAATCGTATTCAAATTTTCCCGGACTCTCGTTCCGTCGCTCAAATTAATATTTAGAAACACGGTAACTTCTTTGACACATTTTTTCATTTTATGATTATCGAAATTACAACAATGCTTCCATCGGAAATTATTAAATCAATTTCTTCACTCGATTGTTATAAAAATCGTGAGAATTCTAAATAAATTCAGTTCTTTCATTTTTATAAATCAACCGCTACCAGTCACATTTTGAGCTAGTTTCGGTTAATGTTAAAATCGTATTCAAATTTTCCCGGACTCTCGCTCCGTCGCTCAAATTAATATTTAGAAACACGGTAACTTCTTTGACACATTTTTTCATTTTATGATTATCGAAATTACAACAATGCTTCCATCGGAAATTATTAAATCAATTTCTTCACTCGATTGTTACAAAAATCGTGAGAATTCTAAATAAATTCAGTTCTTTCATTTTTATAAATCAACCGCTACCAGTCACATTTTGAGCTAGTTTCGGTTAATGTTAAAATCGTATTCAAATTTTCCCGGACTCTCGCTCCGTCGCTCAAATTAATATTTGGGAACACGGTAACTTCTTTGACACATTTTTTCATTTTATAATTATCGAAATTACAACAATGCTTCCATCGGAAATTATTAAATCAATTTCTTCACTCGATTGTTATAAAAATCGTGAGAATTCTAAATAAATTCAGTTCTTTCATTTTTATAAATCAACCGCTACCAGTCACATTTTGAGCTAGTTTCGGTTAATGTTAAAATCGTATTCAAATTTTCCCGGACTCTCGCTCCGTCGCTCAAATTAATATTTGGGAACACGGTAACTTCTTTGACACATTTTTTCATTTTATGATTATCGAAATTACAACAATGCTTCCATCGGAAATTATTAAATCAATTTCTTCATTCGATTGTTATAAAAATCGTGAGAATTCTAAATAAATTCAGTTCTTTCATTTTTATAAATCAACCGATACTAGTCGCATTTTGTGCTAGGTTCGGTTAAAGTTAACATTGTATCAAACAACCTGGAGTTTTTCAGAATTTAGAATTAGTTTAGATGACGTGGAAGAACGAAAAGATTGTTGGTCGAAATTACAGAGAAAATTGGTGGTATAAAAATCATTTAACGATTTTTCATTCGCATTGTTGGATGCTTTCATTGAAGATTACAATAATATATAGATAGCGGATCTTTATGCAAAATAAACATTTCTACTTAAATTACAATCAAACTGGAGTGAAATAGAAATTTATTTTCCTTCTTAATATGTTCGATAGGTTGAAACAATATAACTAATGTTTTTACTGTTTTCAATTAAAAGTACTCATCTTTATCATAAATGTATAACATCCTCTGTCTACTGATACATTATCACAAGCTATTTCACTACTTTATCGATTGATAAGAAATTATCTTGTACAATCGTCTTACTGTATATTATTCTTTATTATAAAATTATATGTTCTGACTAGACTGTGGATTTTATGCATTTATGGCAAAAATGAGTTTTAACACAGAACAATAAAAGCATTAAAAGAGTTCAAAAATGTCCATACATTACAGTCGACATATGAAATTGTAAAAGAAGAAAAGGAAAAATTACATGATTACCGCTTCTTGCAATTTATGCCAACAATTTTTATTTTACATATAAATCCACGATGTAGTTATGACCACGTGTATCATCTGTGGATTGATCACTGGTTGGAGGGGGAAAAATCATGAAAAATTGCGATTTTTATGATCTAGCAGCTCGCAGGATTTTGATAAAATTTTCCGGGGGCGTACAAGTGACACGTATCCGTATCTAAAATACTTCTGCACGGTAGTGTACATATACTCACAGCCGGAGACAGGCTTAATTCGTGGTCGCGCGCGACTCGCGTTCAGCTCGAGTCGACTCGACTCGTTCATTCGTGCTCATGAATGCAGCCCGCTGGAAAACCGGTGTCTCGTTTCCTTCTTCGTACCCTGCCCCCTTTGTTCCCGCACGCTCGCGAAATTACGTGCCCGTGTGTATGCTCGTCCAGGGACCGGTATCACGTGGGCGGACTAGGTATCCGCGTTATTGGTCTGCCGATTCGACGGTATGTGTTTCACCGGGTCGAGGGGACCGGTGGCTGTAAACTGCAGGTAGACTACGTTCCCCGTTTCACGAAGGTTCGACAAACATCGAGGATAATTCGAGGATCCTTCGATCGCTTATCCCTTTACCCACTGGCATGGCGGTCTGGACCGTTTATTAACCCTAGACAAAACCAAGACACTCGATTCCGCCATTTTAGGAAATCTTGCACTCGAGTGCAAGTCACTTTCAGTCACTTTTAAAAATTCCCATACAATATCCAAAATATTTTTCATATTGTTCAATCTGTTCGTATTTGATAAATTATTAAATATTTAAATACTTTACAAGTAAATCGCATCAGTTTCATATGCATACATTGAGGAGAATCGGTTAGAATTGAAATATTGCAGGTTCGGACGAAAAATGGTTGGTTTCGGAATGAAATAGTTCCGAGTAGGGAAGGTTTAACACCTACCCCGAAATTTCGGGTACCCGAGCCTCGGGTCGAGTCGGACAACGATCGAGTCGGATTGGGTCGGGATAACGAACAAATTTCCCGACCCGACCCGACCCGAACCCGATTTTTAGAGTACGCGCACACCCCTTGTTAACACTAAACATACCAGTTCTGGTCAAATGACCGGTCTCTTTATTTTAACTCTCTTACCGTTTTTTATGCAACCATTCTTTATAATATCAACAAATTTGACCCTGTTAGTACTCGAGAGCCGATATATCAGCTTTTTTGAATAATATAGCGGCTCTCGAGTAGTATAAGAAGCAAAAATAGTTCCTCCATTAGCGGATACACTATCGAAAAGTTTCCTATGACTATCCCGTCCCCTAAACGCATCCCCTAAGATGATCATCCCCGAGATACTATACTCCCTAATCGTTATCCGTTTCTACATAGCAATTATATCGTAGCGTTCCAGCTCGTAAACTCTCGCTCTTGATACACGGATACTTTTATCGATCACGCTGGAAAGAAGGATCCAAGGGGGATCGTTTAACGATCGAGCGCCCTCGAGGGTCTAAATAAATTTTCAACCATGGAACATGTTCCTCTACCCGCTCGAATCCGCTCGGCGTTCACGCGCGCCTGTTGTAATTCACTCGCGCGCGAACATATCGTATCCGTATACAGGTCTGGAGAGAACGATGAGGTGTTATTTCTTTTTGAAACGCACGCGTGCACGCACGCGCACTCGAGCACGCTCGCGTCCGCGTTCGGCAATCGTAATTAGTATCATACCCGCTCCGGGCATATTAAATGCGGCACACGTACAACGCTGATATAATACCGTAACGTCTATACATACACGCCCCGTTGTATTTTCGACTCGGTTTTCACGCGTTTTATATTCCGCGGACGCCATTTTGTCTCCCGCTGTTCCGCGGCTGTTTCTCCAGGATCTCGTTAAGAACTTTAAGCCTTGGACATGGAGACTATCGCGTGTCCAGCCTGAATTATTCCCGATGATATGTTTAACAGCTTTTTAATCCCTCCTTCCTGGTTGCGAAAGAAAAGGAGAGGGAAACTCCAAAGAATAGTAACGTGCGCAATAGATGTTGGCTGAGTAGGTTCGATAAGGTAATTAGAAGTCTAAGGGTTTTATGCATTTATGGCAAAAATGGGCGAGTGCAATTTAAAATAGTGAGGAGATTAAGAATATTTAGTAGTGGTGTGCGAAAACCTGAAAATATCGAGTCGGGATGAGACGAGAATTTTTTTTGAGATCTGGACGAGTTCTCGAAAATTTCGGAATTCTCGATTGCGTCGAGGTTTTCGAAAATTTAGGAATTCTCGAAAATGTTCAAGATTCTCGAAAATGTTCAAAATTCTCGAAAATTTAGGAATTCTGGAAAATGTTCGAGATTCTCGAAAATTTAGGAATTCTCGAAAATGTTCAAGATTCTCGAAAATTTAGGAATTCTCGAAAATGTTCAAGATTCTCGAAAATTTAGGAATTCTCGAAAATGTTCAAAATTCTCGAAAATTTAGGAATTCTCGAAAATGTTCGAGATTCTCGAAAATTTAGGAATTCTCGAAAATGTTTAAGATTCTCGAAAATTGGGACTCTCGAAAATCTTCAAGATTCTTGAAAATTTCGGGACTCTCGAAAGTTTCGGGATTCTCGAAAATTTTAGGGTGTTCAGTACTCGAGTACCGTCATGAGACTTACCTCAAAATCGATCGCCGTATGAGATTTCCGATATTTGAGGCGTTTCCGAGAACCACATTATAAAATTTATTCATTGAATCTTCTTTTTTCTTCCTTTCAGGACTTTCGAGAATCCCAAAATCTTCGAGAATCTCGAACATTTTCGAGAATCCCGAAATTTTCGAGAACCCGACCCGTCTGGTCTCAATGTCTTCCCGACCCGTCTCGACCATCGAGGTCCATACATTTCCGGGTCCTCGCACACCCCTAGTATTTAGATACACTGTCGTACTACGTTCAACTTATTAAAGTCGTTAAAGAAGGAAAGCATTTTTTACTTGGTTACTTGGTTATTTTGCGGATTTTATGCGTGTATACAATTTCAATGAGTAGATGTATTAACCCTTAGCACTCGAGTGACTCTGAGGCACCACTAAAAATTGCTATACCATTATTCAAAATATTGTTTACATTATTAAATTGATATTCAATAAATCAGTTACCAAAAATTTAAGTATTCTATGAGGTATTATTACAGTTCTATTTCGTCAGAATGATAAAAATCATATAGAATGGAAATATTCTTGATCGAAAAAAAAGTTTGGCTATGGAGTTAAAATACTTCCTAGTGCAAAGGGTTAAAAATATTTAAGAACATCTATGTATTATTTTCAGCTTAATAAGATAACTAAAAGAAGAACGAAATTTCTATACAACTCCTGTGTCTTGCAATTAATGTAAAGATCCGCTGTCTATCTATGACATTTATTGAAACATTCGCGAACTTTAACAAACTGATGCACAAGGATACAGAGAAATCATCAATAGAGCGATGAAACTTTATCTTCTATCTTCGCAAGGAAACCGACAGAGTCCAGTTTCTTATGGATCGTGCCTCGTACCGACAGAAAATGATTCTGCGAGAAAAACCGTGTGCTCGGAAGACATCATGGTCACTGGTAGCGGCTGAATCGATGCGGCCAGACGCAAGGGGGTTAATGACGCGAAAGGGGAGCGAAAAAATGCGGCTAGGCCACGTCATTCGACAGGTAGTTGCCCCGGTGAGATCGTAGACGTTCAGGAATCCTCCACGGCGTTCATGGAAACCCTCTTCGAGTTGAGGTTCTCAGTCGTTGGGCTCATCGAATCGGTTTCACGAGCTTGAGGTCAGCGGACCGAGTCCGTGGAGATTCGACTCGGAAGATAGAGAGACTGCGAGAGACTGGGAGCGGGAACCGGCCGTAAATTTCCGTAAATTTCGTGGCCCGAAATTATTATCTCCCTGTCGCGTTGCATCGCGTTACATCGCGTTGCAGTGCGTTGCAGCGCGTCGCACCGGCGACGTAGAAAAATGCGACCGGCCGCCCTGAGATTTAAATGAAAATGCCCCGGATGCCTGGAGTTATCTCGGGACCGAGGATCTTGCCATAAATTAGTCCCATAGCGGCCCAGAATTGTCGAATTTATGGCTCGTTCGATCGGAACGGTGCATCTGATGCAATTCCTCTTATCATTTTATTACAAAGAATCGCATGAAAACAAATCAAGGTTTATATTTAAGCTCGAAGCTTCTATTTTCGTACTGCATCGTTTATTTTCTTGTAAGATGCTTATTATTGAGATGACGTATCCGTAATCTGAAGACAATCTGTTTGGTCCAAAATGTGAAAAATTGAAATGTCTGTGAAAACATTGCAAAATTTTTCTCGTGATTGAAACCACCGTAGATTTAAAGATCGAAGGTTCCCATTTACAACGAATGTTTAAAACTTAACCTAAGTTTTTTTAAGTTGATTTACCGAGTTTCGAGTGAAAGGTGAACTGCCATCTTTGCAAGAGTATGAGGTGCACCATGAGAGCTTAAAACGAGCGAACTTGATCCTCATTATTGTTACATAAAATGGTAAAAAAAAATCGCACATAAATTTTTAAAATATCGTTAGAAAGAGGAAGTTTCAATCTTCAAATATATGGTAGATTCAACCGCGAAAAATATTTTTCAAAGGTCCGTGTAAACGTTTAAATTTGCGGCATTCTTTAGGTAAAAAGTGTCTTCGGTATCCCACCCGACCTACAGCTAAATTAATGAAGTATTATAAAAGTAAGGTTTCTAATTCCAAAATGAGTCGAAGTTTATTGTCGTACGATAATTTTTTACGAAATAGTTTAAATATTGGCGATTTAGCAAGAATTTAGTGTACAAATACTTTTTTGGCTGCGACTGTAATTCTTTGTGTCCACCATTTTTATTCTAAGTACTCGTTGCTCGGACAAGCGTGTGTGTGTATATGGATTGAACGGCAGTTTAATTGATTCGCCGGTGTTCTTTGATGATCCAGGTCCAGGTCCCGGTGGCCGAAACAACCATAAGCACGTCGCGTCGCCGTGCGCAGGAAATTCGTGCGTGGGCGGGCAATCTCGTCGCATCGTCTTCTATCGCGTCGAACGATTTAACGTTTAACATTGCCCACGCAACCAATTGCGCGTAATGCGTCGGTAGAGGTTCAAGTAACGCGAATAATTTCCTCCCATCGGCCCTTCGGAATGTCGACCGGCATCGCTATAAATAGTCCCAAACACTTTTGTTTCGGCTCGCTTTTCGGCTACTCGCCCCGGTCACGTACAAGACGAGTCGCATTCTTTCTACTGGCCGGCGATCAGACCGCTCGATTTCTGCGTGTTCTTCTGATCTTGAAAACGCCGGAGAGCGTGAGATCTCAAGCGCGTGGGACTCTCCTGAGAAATCACTTTTCTGCTCCATTTCAGCTCCATTTCTGCTCATTTTTGTTTTAGCTCACCGACTATGTAGCTCATTCAGAATTTTTCTATTTTAGACAAATGTATCCAGTTACTAGACCGCGGATTTCGTGCATTTATAACAAAAATGGATACATACAATTTAAACCAGTGGGCGTATTAAAAATATTAGTGTCAAATTCATGAAGGTCGTATGCGGTACGCAGTGGTGGGCACGGGTAGAGCCCCTCCAATGCCTGCTTCTCCCACCAACCTCTCTTTCATGCAGCGTACACGTTCGTTGCGTACGCTGATGTCTCGTGTCTTCGTTGCCCCATTGTACCATGTTTGCTGGAAGGGGACAGAGAGCGCTACGGTGTGGACGGTTTTGCCTCAATTGAGGCAAAATTGCCCATCCTTGCGGTACAGGATGAGTCGCATTCTTTCTACTGGTCTGCGATCAAACCGCTCGATTCCACTCAGAATTTTTCTATTTTAGACAAATGTATCGAGTTAATGCATTATCACTGGACCGCGAATTTTGTGCATTTATGACAAAGATGGATACGTACAAATTAAACTAGTGGACGTATTAAAAATGTTAGTGTCAGCTTCATGATGGTCGTATGCGGTGCGGGATGAGTCGCATTCTTTCTACTGGCCGGCGATCAGACCGCTCGATTTCTGCGTGTACTTCTGATTTTGAAAACGCCGCAGAGCGTGAGATCTCATGCGCGTGGGACTCTCCTGAGAAATCACTTTTCTGTTCCATTTCTGCTCCATTTCTGCCTATTTTTGTTTTAGTTCACCGCCTATGTAGTTCTTTCAGAATTTTTCTATTTTAGACAAATGTATTCAGTTAATGCATTATCACTAGACCGCGAATTTTGTGCATTTATGACAAAAATGGATACGTACAATTTAAACCAGTGGACGTATTAAAAATGTTAGTGTCAGCTTCATGATGGTCGTATGCGGTGCAGGATGAGTCGCATTCTTTCTACTGACCGGCGATCAGACGGCTCGATTTCTGCGTGTTCTTCTGATCTTGAAAACGCCTGAGAGCGTGAGATCTTATGCACGTGGGACTCTCCTGAGAAATCAGTTTGCTGCTCCAGATGACTAACAACTCGAGCATGCAGAAATTTGCATCTGCAAGTCTAACGAGTGAGCATGGAGAAAGAATCTATTTTTAATGGACAACAAATCCTCTATATCGACGACTTTATGGTTGCTGTAAATTCATTCAAATTTTTACGTATCAACTTTTACATTAGGCTTAAGGAGTACTAAAAGTCACTATTTTGTATTACTTCATAAAAATAACGAGAATTTGTCTATCCAAATTTTCGGCATTTCTTTTATAATATAGTATACCGAAAAACTAGATTTGTTGAATAATTCCTCATGGATGCATCTTTGAATCTCAATAATCGTAAATTAACAATATTAGAACGCTCGATTTTGAAGTGCCCGGTAAATGTAATGTTAACCCTGGTATACTGGGTCTGTGATGACCCCAATGAAATTTCTGTACCCTAACTCTCGCTACTGTATTGCACAATTATTGCAAACACGAAGTTTCTGTTATTTCTTTCGAAAATTTACATTAATCAGCCTTAAATTAAATATTTAACACTCTAACGGTGGATCTTTTTTATAACTATATAATTTACAACGTTCAGGACCACTTATAGATCTAATTATTAATTTTTTTAAATATATTTTTAATATTTTTAAAGCTACTGCTTTCCAGTATTCCCAGCGGTACATCTATTCATTTAATTTATTTGAATTAAAGTCGGCGAACGAAAAATATCTGAGAAAATGTATATACACAGAATTTTAGAAAGTTCCTAATCTGTGTAATCTGTGTGAACAGTGTACCACCTAAAGGTTAAAATATCGTATAAATTTTCAAAGTAATAATATCGTCTCGGACTGGTCCCAAGCTGGCAGACAAGCCTACAGGAACACCTTGATAAAAACTGATTCGGAGAACGGCAACGGCGTCGTGGTCGAACTATCTCTGGTCCAAGGGTTCTCCAGTGAACATCCCATAATTATTTACCAGTGGGATCCTCTCTGCCTTCTATCTGGTATAGAACTCTACAGAGAGCCAGTCAGGAAGTTAGTGTACTCGTCTTCAAAACAGAAAATCTGACTCTTAGACATTTATTATATCATTCGTTAATCGTGGCATTTGTCGTGTGGCGGCTACCTCCTATGTTCGCTAATAGATGGACAGCGCGACAACACCTTTCTCGCTACTACCTGCGTCTTCCTGTGTTTGTTTACATACCGTCCTAAGCTGTCCTTACGATATCCCGCGTCTAAACACTGATACATATACATCGGTGCGTCCAAGGCACGGATCCGGTAGATAACCTTACTGACGAGTCCTCTAGCGGGCCTAGGACGAAACGTCTTCATCTCTTTTTTCCACCTTTTCAAAATTGAAAACCTGCCGCTTCAGTCGTATTAATTTGTTAATCTTTTCATCCGCTAGTCATCTGATAGTCATCCTTGTCTCTTGTAACAGTATCCAGTGCTGGGTTTCAGAATCAGAAGTGGGGCAATTTTTTCCAACGTACAAAAAATTCATTTTTAAGAAAATTTTCCTACAGAAAGTTTCCCACCGTCGACTCAGGAAATTTTGATTTTGTACAAAGATCCATCAGTATATTTTTTAGCGACTCGATACATCAGAATCGGATACACGCCAGCCTGATAATACCAATACGGCAATGTTGATCGGCAAAAGGATCGATACAGAAGAACATCTAGGCAACTTTTTGATTGTCTCTCGTGCTTGCATTTTACCTTACCACTTTCCACAGTGGTTCGCATCCGGCAGCCAACGCAAAAACGCGGAATATTCAATTACCCGTGGTTCCCCGTGTAATGGATCCGCGGAGGACGGTACGGTATCGTGCGTACCGGTCCGCTGGTACCGTCCGAAACCATCCTGGCCGGACACCGCGGCGCAGGGGGTTCTTTTTGTTGGGCCCAGAGGCTGGAACCTCGTGTCGGGGGCCCGTATAAGGACCGAATTGCACGGTACAACACGCCGGGGCCCTGGGCCCCCTGCCTTCCCAGTACATACGATCCGCTATACCCGTGTGGTGTACCGATACCCGGTTATCTCCTCGCAGGATCATGCGTAGTTAATTTGTCGTAGCTCCCTCGAACGGCTGCTGTCGGCTCATTTCTTTCTCCGGATGAAAGCTGGACCCTTCCGCCGGTTGAAATACTGGCCGGGTTTCTGAAATTAAAGAATGGACCCATCGGTAGCCGCTGAGAAACATCGCGGCGGCCATCCGAAGCTTGAAATCCTCCAGGAACTTCTCTTCTTCCGTCAGAAGCGAATTTAGAGACTTCAATCTGGTTTATAGATTTATTTAGCGGGCTAGCTAATAGCTTCATCATTGTAAGTATTCGTGGTATTTAGCGAGTTTGATCCACGATGGAATCTACTCTGTTATCCGAACCGTTTGTGTCTGAATTCTCCATTATCCGTGTTTTAAACAGTTCAATCTAAACATACATAATAACTTTTCTAAAATTGCGTTAAACGACGCAATGTCTTTCCTTCAGGTGTTAGAAGGATTAGTTTACCAAGCAATGTGTAAACAGATTGTTTTTAAAATTGCTATTGCTCGGAATTTGGAAGTGAAAAGTGAAAGTCGTGATTTTTAACTTTTTCATCTCTGCTAAATCGCCGTTTCTCACGATTTTTAGGATTCTTAATGATTTATAGCTCGTAGGAAACTTAATCGATTTTTATAAAACTCTGTGCATGTATATAACATATTTAGATCTAGAAAAAGCATATTTTAAAATTTCTTTATAGGTACAGATAAAAAAGTTCAAAATCGTGACCTTTACTTTTTTCGCGTTGGGTATCATTTTAAGCAGAAACTTGTCAGGAACACAATGACGAAATGTTCATAAAGAAATATTTCTAAATGTTCCTTTACAAAATCATTTTTCCTTGAAAACGACGAAATTCAGGGACAAGGACTTGTCCATCATGGACGATGTACTTTAAATCGAGGTTCTACTGCCTCATCGATTAAACGAGTAAATCTAATCCAAATGATGACGTATTGGTTATCATTTTAACCAGAAAAATGTCAGGAACGCAACGACAAAATGTTCATACAGAAATATTTCTAAATGTATTTTTACAAAATCGTTTTCCCTTGAAAACAACGCAATTTAAGGACGAGGACTTGTCCATCATGGACGATGTACTCTAACTCGAGGTTCTACTGCCTCATCGATTAAACGAGTACATCTAATCCAAATGATGACGCATTGGTTATCATTTTAACCAGAAAAATGTCAGGAACGCAGCGACAAAACGTTCATAGAGAAATAATTCTAAATGTTCCTTTACAAAATCATTTTTCCTTGAAAACGACGAAATTCAAGGAGAAGGACTTATCCATCGCGGTTGATGTACTTTAAATCACTATTCTCAACCTGAGACCTCTAAGAACGCTGAACACCGTGCAACGCACCATGCAGTAGCAACAGTAAAAGACAAAGAGCACATAGATTCGCATATCCGGTAGTTAACGTCCTCGTGCTAACGTCTTGGTCTCTTTGACGACACCGGCGAACCAGGGAAAGTCCGATTAACCGTGAGCCTGGGACAGCGTTGCTCCAGATGTCGCTCAGCCACAAGAGAGTCCTCCGGAGAATCGTGTATCATTTGCCAGTCGATTGATCTTCTATTTACCTATCCATATTTCTTTCCTCAATGTACCGGCCACTGTTGCTCGAGGAAACGTTCTGGACAGCTGGGCCATCAAAGAAAGTTAGAGATCAGGCGAAAACCAATCTCGTTCCAGGTTGTTAATTGCCAGTTCTAAAACCGAGGCTGTGTGCTCCATAAAATGCTATAAATTCGGTAGGGTTAATTGAATTATACATTACCCTTTTTGTGTTCCTTAAAATCGACTTACATGAAATGATCCCTATACCGAAAATTCCAAAAATTATGAAACGTTGGGGATACGTAGTGGGGATATGTTAGTATGTATTACGCGATTTTTTGTGTCGCCCAAAATTACTTTAAGGACGTGAAATCGACCTTTGAAAATTCAGATATTTTTCAATTTTTATTCTAATTATATAAACAATTGATAGATCAAGCAAAATCAGTCCTTCTTGAAAGGAACAATTTTTTTCCTATTAGTTATAGTTTGCCAGTTGTAAAGCAAATTCGAAACATAGCTGAACTTTGAAAGTTCGAATTCATCCCCTTATAGTGAATTTAGACAGCAAACAAAAATCGCATAATACATACCTTCGTCGCCAGATCCACCCAAAACCGGGTGGATTTTCCTGTCTTCCTTTTCCCCTTCCACTATCCCATCCCACTACCTAAGTACACTCCAACGTCCCCCACTAAGACCGTAGACTGGTCACGTGACGTGCCGCGCAACGTATCACATATTACTCTGATCATCAGAGAGGTGGTAAACTGTATTCCCCTCGATTTAACCGATATGGCAACACTGTGTGCACTACGTATCCCCAAAGTATCATCATTTTTAGAATTTCCGAATCCAGGATCGTTCTTTGATAAAATATTGTTATTTTGCATTAGAATCCGCAATCTACCAATTACTGCCAGCATGGCTGTAATGTAACTACAACGTCTGCATTTGTTTGTCTCCTAATTCGTAATTTTAATTCGATTACTCTGTACCAATCTCTGTACCAAAATCAGAATCTGAAATTGCAATGCGATTGAATGACTTTGGAAGAATTGTTGGAGTAGTTCGATAATAATTTTACAAGATTGTGGTGGGGGAAGGGACAGGGATTGGTGGTTGAAACTGACGAGACCGTCGAGAGCGAGGTCCTCATTTAATTACCGATGCTCGTTGCCGCGTGGGCTCTCTGCACACTGCACTCTGTTGCACCGCCACGGGCCCGATCCCGGTCCGCCCACCCGCATCCGCCACACTGCACTGGCCTACGTGGAAAGGTGCAATATACACCTATGTGCTCATACATATGCTCATATGTAACGACCGACCCGAAGCGGGCCCGTCCACCGATCCGCGCCGGTCTTTGCCTGCGCATTTTTCCAGCCGATCTTTTTACTTTCTATCTCACGCATTTCGCACCGTTTCGTTCGAACGGCCAAAGAAAGTCGCTGACACTGTCGATTACGCTGTTCAACGCGCATACAACCATCCAAAATTATTTGGATCTAGCTGCCATCTTAACTCTTTCCATTGTAACATCGAGTCAGAGTCGTGACGAAGATTTCGAAGAAAACTTATGAAATATGTTAGTTATTAATATCCTTTAAGTCTAAATGAAATTCTATTTTGTTGTCGATATACAGCCTCTGGAAAATACATAGGTATACAATTAATATAAGCCTTTTTTTATTCGAAGAAATTCTGAACCATGGAGAATTTCTAATCACTGTAACCATAAAATACATAGTAGTGCAAGGGGTTAACACTAAACCGATCCTTAATAGTAACTAGTATTGCCTCTTTATAAAAATGACAAGATTTAATTTATTTAGACTCTGCGCGGCTCTTATTATATTATATGTTCTACTAAGGATATTTATTCCATCATTTTTTATGGAAGCATCTTTATAAGTTTAATAATCCTGAAATAAAAAATCTGGAACCTGTCATTTGATCAGTGCAAAGTGGTCCCAAGAGCGGCAATTTATGGCCTAAATACAAATTTTCTAATTTCATATTTGAACAAAATTGTTTTTCTATCAAATAAGGACCCTTTAAAACCTCGAAATTCAAAATGTTAGATCTTTCAGATAACTTTCCAAGCAGGTATAGCGTTCTAAGTGCAGAACTATGAAATTGGAAATCAAATTAAATAGTTTAATTACTCCTTACACAATGCTGAAATGCAAATTTGTTTTATGTCTTGATATGTGTGAGCACATATATTTTTGTTATTTAATAGTGATATAAGCATTTTTCAATCAATATACGAGGTATATAAAGTAAAGTACAATGTTTAAGAAGAGTTTTAAAAAAATGTTGAAATATGTTAGCTTTTAGAGTTGGTTTTTATGAACGCTTACAACTTCAGCATATACATATGTAGATTTTTAGCTGCAACTTTATACACTCCGAAAATTTTCATACTTGAACTGTATGCACTCCGAAAATTTCAAGAAGAAGAAGAAGTTGAATATCGTGCAAAAATTTTGTTATCGAGACAAAGGATAAACTATCATTTATACGAAGTCCACTAAGATTCACGTTGATCTCAAAAGAATTAAAAAGTGAAATAATTCGAATGGATTTATCTGAGCAAATTAACTGGCATAAAATTATCAAAAGCGTCCGTATCATCCAAGAGTGAGACAATAAATGTCGCCCCAAAATTAGCACAGTTTCTACAGCTTCGAGCAACATTTTTCTCGAAATTGGTGCAGTTAAGTTTATCTCCGATTAATACTTGTTTTTCAAAATTGCTGCAGTTTCTGCGCGGCTTCAATTAACATTTCTCTTGAAATTGGCGCAGTTTCTGCGGCTTCGGATTGCTAAAATGGAGCGGCAGTGCGTCGCAGTATAGCGCTCGAGGGAAAAAGGCTGCGAGGAGACGTTGTTCCAGGAAAGCTGGGCTCTTGCTCGAAGCGTTTTATCCTTGGTCTAGCTGCCGATCACGATCCACGTCGATCCTTTCTCGCTCGACTCTGTTCCACGAGCAAGACCGATGCCCCTCTCCGGGGTGACCCGATCTCGAGCGCGACGAACAGGTTAAGGTAGCTAACTCCTCCTGTGCCGCACAGCACCGAGCACACACAGCCTACCTTACTACACTAACAGCCTACCAGTCGTATTATTACGCGTCGGTTTACAGGTCCACGGCTGCCAGTTGTCCAGGCGCAGCGTGTAACAGGTTCCCAACGCGAAAGGATACGCCATTCGCGCGGGAAAACCAAATCATGAATATCAACTCACTGATCTA
Organism: Sphecodes monilicornis; assembly: GCA_913789915.3. Lineage (NCBI taxonomy): Eukaryota > Metazoa > Arthropoda > Insecta > Hymenoptera > Halictidae > Sphecodes > Sphecodes monilicornis. Next base: position 16,487,656 of record OU565295.1, read on the forward strand.
CAGTGATATCGATACGAAAGTCTCGATACGTTGTCCAAATTTCAGGACCGAAATGCCACTTTATATAGACACTATTCCTTGATCTCTTATCGCTAGTGTCGAATGTAGAAAAGAATAGAGAGCAAACAAAAAATCGACACCGGTGTATTGTTGAGACAAATCCAATAATAACTTTTTGATTTCTAATTATTTTTTCATGATACATCTGCCAACATATTCCTGACAATTTTCTGGTTAAAATGATACCTAACACCGCATACTTTGGATCGTGTTTGCTCGATTAATGTACGATATTGCGGAACCTCGACTATCCGAACCGAATTACTTTCAAAATAATAACTGTGGATTTTTATAAAGAATAAAAATTGTCTGCTTCAATTGCAAGGTACAGTGATCATGATAAACTTACTAGTATAATTTTTGTATTTTTCACTAGAAAAAAGTACCTCTATTTTTATTAACTCCTTATATATTCGTCTCGGTTCGTAGAAATTTTGATTGCGTAAAATGAGCAATGGCGTAGTGTTAGTTTTTCAACACCCACGGATGTATATGCACTCATTTAACACAGTACCTTATTACTAATTAAACTATACATGAATATAATAACTCTTAAATGAAATTTGAGACATTTTACATGTGAGATCGTCTGAACTTACGAATTGAACTCGCTCGCTCATACAGTGGCGCCAGATCAACCCAAAACTGGGTTGATTTTCCTCTCCTCCTTTTCCCTTTCCACTATCCCATTCCACTCCTGCGCACACTCCAATGTCCCTCACTAAGACTGGTCACGTGACGTGTCGCGCAACGTGTTACATATTACTCTGGTCATCAGAGAGGTGGTCAGTTGTATTCCCTTCGATTTCAGCGATCTGGCGACACTGCGCTCATATGTTATATCGAAAAGAGACGCATAGTAACGCTGGCGTCGCTATCGGTAACAACGAACCGATTTGAATTTGAATCTGGAGTTCGCCTGTTATTGATCGATTTCCAACACGTAGAGTTATTGCAAACTTTCTGTATCTGAACGCTTCTAATACTGTTTAAAGACATCCCTTGGACCATTTACAAAAAAAGAGACACCTGGACACTTCCATGAATTCATTGACCGTCCCACGGTCCTCTTCGGCCTCTTCGCCAGTCCTTTGACACTTACCTGACGCGGAAATTGCAAACACGTGTTGCGTTTACCTTGAATCCTTCAAGTATCTCGCCGAAAGACACCTGGAGGGCTTTTCGAACGTTCCCCGGCGACAATGATGGGAATTTACAATGGAACCGGGGTTCCACTATCATGCAGATCAACCGGAAACGGTCAGCTGCGTCCTTTCGCAAAGAACGTCTCCGGTTGGGTCAGCATTCGGCGAAATGTGGGAGACACTGTGCGAAGTGTTACCTAAGAAAAGAATCGAAACAACAAACTACAAACCATTACCTTGAACTCACTTCACGTGCTTCACGCTTCGATTCACTCACATCCTGTTTTCAAATAAACTTCTTCCGGAGAAAATGTCTTACTTTAAAGAATATCAATAAATCAACAACAAAAGAAAGATCTCAAATCCTTTCAAAGTGTTTACTGTTCACTGTGAATTTTTATGTAAAACAAAAATGGTATGAACTAATTCTGAGACACATGAGCTACATAGAGAATTTATTTCTTCTTCCTTTTTGACTTTAATGAGCTATAAAAATTACAACACACGGGAGCTATATAGATATGTAATCCTTTTTTTAATGATCTCAGTGGGTTGTAAAAATTGTCTTAATTAATTGCGAGTCTTAATATTACTTTCTTAATATTACCACGTAATCTTCGTTTCCTTAATAACTTTAGTGGGTTATAATAATTATCTGAATTAATTGCAGGACATAGAAACTACATATAGACATCTATTTCTTTTTTTAATGACTTTAGTGGATCATAAAAATTGTCTAAATTGACTATAACGTTACATAGACGTTGATTTCTACTCTGAACTATTTTAATAGTTTGGAAATAGTACAACAGTGTCTATAACACTAAATCTACCGAGCATTCAAATTGTCTAGTATATTTATTGTCTCATAAGAATTATAATATTGAATTTATTTAGACGTTGCGCGATTTTGAGTATCTAATATGATTGAATAAAGAAATCTTTTGAATCTATTCCCATGACGCCACCTTTACTACTTTAATAATTCTAAAATAAAATATCTATAATAGTTTAAATACTAATAGTTTAAATACTTCCACTGTTTTATATCTAGCGTTACCATTTTTATTATAAATGCATCAAATCGTATTCATTACAAATCCACATTATTAATGATTATTTTCGTCCCCGCAAATCAATCGACGAAGAAGAACAAAAACAAATAAACGTTCAACATTCACTGTTTCATCTGCCTTTACAAAATCGAGCTGTTTGCAACGTCTCCACCGACTCGAGCCCTTCAGGCTGAACCCGATCATGCACCGCAGACATTGTGCACGCCGATGTGAAAGTAGAAAGTGCTGCGGGCAGGATTCTAAACGTCGAATCGTCCGCTCGAGGTGCACGGTACACCTGCTCCGTAGCAGTCGAACGGTTCACGGGAGCGGCAACGTCTTCTCGAAGCTTTTGCGCGGCCTCGATTTCGGTGCGAAAGGAACGGCGTTACCGACGATCGAGGATCGAGGATCGTGGGTACACACCGTGGATCGCAGACTTCGCGGCTCCGTCCGCTTTGTTTCGTGAGCGAGTTACGCGTTGGGACTGCGTGGGCGTACGCGCATTGCACGCGTGGGTCGCATAACGTCACGCAGCGAGTACGCGTCCTTTCAACGCTACTTCCTTGGAATAATCGCGTGGCTGACACCTTGAGCGATGTGGGCGCTGCTGGGCTCGTTATTGAGCCTTGCTTTAGGACTCTGAGCCGTTTGGCGCAGCCCCGAGTAGGTGGTAGGGGTGTGCGAGTACTCGATTTATTCGAGTGTTCGAATTTCGAGTCGAGTAATGATCGATCTGTCGAGCCGACTCAAGCGTTTGAATTTTCCGAGCTAATTGAAATCGACGAACTGCTTGACAAGAATGCGAGCTAATTGAAAAAATCAACCGACTCGAATATTCGAGCTCTCGTGAAATTTCTATTTACTCGAAAATGAATTTTCAGCTCGAAATTTTTCGAATTACTCGAATATATTCGAACAGATCTTTAACTTTTGAGTTACTCGTAAAAATTCGAATATATTTTCTTCAGGAAAATATGAAAATAAAGCAGGAGCATTAAATTAGCGTCATATTTTTCTTCCTTATAGTTAGAATAGTATTTGATGGTAAATAAATGAATATTCGAGTAATTCGAGAAATTCGAATTTTTACGAGTAACTCGAAAGTTAAAGATCTGTTCGAATATATTCGAGTGTTCGAATTTCGAGTCGAGTAATGATCGATCTGTCGAGCCGACTCAAGCGTTTGAATTTTCCGAGCTAATTGAAATCGACGAACTGCTTGACAAGAATGCGAGCTAATTGAAAAAATCAACCGACTCGAATATTCGAGCTCTCTTGAAATTTCTATTTACTCGAAAATGAATTTTCAGCTCGAAATTTTTCGAATTACTCGAATATATTCGAACAGATCTTTAACTTTTGAGTTAGTCGTAAAAATTCGAATATGTTTTCTTCATGAAAATATGAAAATAAAACAGAAACATTAAATTAGCGTCATATTTTTCTTCCTTATAGTTAGAATAGTATTTGATAGTAAATAAATAAATATTCGAGTAATTCGAGAAATTCGAATTTTTACGAGTAACTCAAAAGTTAAAGTTCTGTTCAAATATATTCGAGTATTCGAATTTCGAGTCGAGTAATGATCGATCTGTCGAGCCGACTCAAGCGTTTGAATTTTCCGAGCTAATTGAAATCGACGAACTGCTTGACAAGAATGCGAGCTAATTGAAAAAATCAACCGACTCGAATATTCGAGCTCTCGTGAAATTTCTATTTACTCGAAAATGAATTTTCAGCTCGAAATTTTTCGAATTACTCGAATATATTCGAACAGATCTTTAACTTTTGAGTTACTCGTAAAAATTCGAATATATTTTCTTCAGGAAAATATGAAAATAAAGCAGAAGCATTAAATTAGCGTCATATTTTTCTTCCTTATAGTTAGAATAGTATTTGATAGTAAATAAATGAATATTCGAGTAATTCGAGAAATTCGAATTTTTACGAGTAACTCGAAAGTTAAAGATCTGTTCGAATATATTCGAGTAATTCGAAAAATTTCGAGCTGAAAATTCATTTTCGAGTAAATCGAAGTTTCTCGAGGGCTCGAATATTCGAGCCGGTTGATTTTTTCAAGTAGCTCGCATTCTTTTCAAGCAGTTCGTCGATTTCAAGTAGCTCGGAAAATTCAAACGCTCGACTCGGCTCGAGCAATCGAATCGAGTTCAGCTAGGCTCGTAAATTACGGGTACTCGCACACCCCTAGTAGATGGTGTACGCAACAATTACCGACCTGCAGTGAGCTAGCGAAAGATTCAAGACAACAAAATTTAGAGGATCGTGGGGATCTTTGGATGGAACAGAAGTCCATCAATGTAGTACGTTTAGGACTCTTCTGGGCACCTAGGGAACGTAAAGTAAAAAATTATTGTTAATTGTAGACAGTCCAATTTTTCTTCGGTGACCAGCTGGTAGCAAAAGAGATAAGACCTAAAAGTTTAGAAGATCATAGGAATCATTCTTGGAAGAAAAGTTTACCGATGTGCTTTTAGAACTCTTCTAAACCTCCTGATTAAAATGGTGATCTTTCAGTTTAGGTGTAGCTAAAAGTAGAAAATTATTCTTAATTTAAACTAAAAGTTTGGAGAATCATATGGTGTAACTTGAAGTAGACCATTTTGTTAACAGTAGACAGTGTCACTTTACTCTAGTGATCATAATCGGCTATGGAAAGTCAGTTTCGAGCGAGTAATATTTGAAATATGATGGTGACGTAGGCAACGTCATACTGTTTGAGTGGCTACTAAACTCAGATTTTATGGAATCATTATTCGAAGGATCTACTCCGGCTGTAGATCAGCTTGGCAAGGATCAAATAACGTTTAAAGCAGCGTAGAGCATAAACTGTTGACTGTATCTTTGCTCAAAGGATCTCGAGGCCTGCTTGACTAGGAACAAATGGTTTTTATAATAGTGTACTACTTAGATTGGTGGTTTATGAAGTTTGCAGGTTGCAGTGCGCGGTGCTACCTAGCATCATCTGATCTACATTCGTTAAGACAGCATCAGTATACGGAGAATTCTTTCAAAATCATTTAATTGAAGCTAAAGTGATGTTCAAGGTAGTAAAATGATGACTGTAGACGATGTCATCTTGTTTTACTGACGAGTGATGAATAGACTGCGCATTTCATGGATTTATGACAAAAATGTGTACGCGAAACACACAACAGAAAAAAACAGATGAATTCAATATTATTCGTACATTATTTACAACCTATTACAGTTATTAAGAGAAGAAATCTATTTGTATGTAACTCCCTTTCTTTGTAATGAATGCTTCATAAAATTAGTATTCAATGAATCCTTTTGGACTTAGTTAAACAGGATCGAATGACATTTAAAATAGCACCGAGTCTAACCTGTTGGTCAGCCATAACACGGGACAGCTATTCAAAGTGTCCTCGTGAGAGCATATCATCAGGATCAAATGGCACTTAACATCGGCACTTAACATCGCATGGCACAACTTTTTGTCCCCAATCAATAACTTCTTGCTTCGTTGATCAGCGTTAGGTAGCCACCATATAGACCCACATAGTCCCACATGAACAAAAAATCAACACCCAAACGAATCCTCTTGATCCTCCTCGATCAGGATCGAATGCCATTTAAAGTAGCACAGAGACCAACCTGTTGGCCCGAGTCAGTGTCATCCTGCTCCAGCGATCAGTGCTAGCCAGCTCTCATCTAGTAGACCCATATAAACTCCTATAACACAGGATAGCTGTTCAAAGTGTCCTCTCGTTTCATCGGGATCGGATGACGTTCAAAGTGGTACAGTCGGCCGTCGACTCGGGACAGTGTCATCCCGTTTCACTGATCGGTAGCAGGTAGCCTACACCCTGCAGACCTGGGCTAACGGTAAGAATCACAGAGCCTTGGGATTAGCGTACAACGGATCGAATAACACCGGCGGCTGGTTTGCAAATCCTCCGAGGACAGGGAAGGGCCGGAGGGGAGGGGATTAGTCTCTCTCGGTGTCCTGGTTGTTGATGCGTGCCATGCAAGGACTTCGAGGGTGGGGGAAGGGGCGAGGTAGAGCAACTTTGCATGCACACGTGCTATCTAAATGCATTCACGCCTCGCGGATAAACGGGCTTGCTGGCCGCGTCAACTTCTCTCTCTAGGACAGCTGAACAACAGTAGCGTTCCCCCGGAGCGCGCTGTTACCCGCTCTCGATATACATGCATGCATTCATATACGCTGCATATGCACGGGCGTAACTTTGTTTTATTAAATAAGCGGGCTTGCATAACCCGGTTTGCGCACACTTTCTGCGCCGCGGACTCCGCCGAGACACGCCGACCACTTTCAGAAACCTCGAGACGCAATTTTCGCGCTGCGCAAAACGACCATTTTCTTGCCGTTTGACCTCAATCGAGACAACCGGAGCCTCTAAACGATGATTGAAGCGATCCGGATCGAAGCCGCAGGCCGTAATGCGCGTGACGCGATCGAAAGTCCCCGTTCCTGTTGCAGTTCGGCGTCGAAAACAGGTGGGACCGGCCACAGGTGCCCTGATTCGGAAGGACTACCACCTGACGGAACGGTGTCGTTTGTCACGGGGGCTCCGGTCATATGTTTCTTGACCGCGACAGTGACCATTCTTTACACTGTATATCTACCCCGGAAGCCTATTAACATTTTACAGCTTCGTGTAACTTCGAAGACGCGTGCTGATGCATCATTTATGTCCAATTTTATTTTTAGCCGTACTTGGACAAAAGTATTTCGTTGTGTTCCCTTCTTAACTTTTGGACGGTGGACCAGTCTTGTGATTTTTATGCAAAATAAAAATTATTTGCGTCTGTTGCAAGAAATAGTCTTAATCTTTTCACTGTTTAAAACTGTAGCTACTCAAATTTGTCATAAACACATAAAAACCGCAGTCTACTTATAATTATATAATTGACAATTAGGAGTACTGGAAGAAGTGCGGAGTGGACTCGAAGGAGATCCAAAAGGATACACGAGAGAGGTTGAAAAAGTTCAAAAAGGTCTCGAAGGCTCGAAGAAGGTAGGAAAAAATTTGAAGGATATCCAAAAGGACTCGTAGGAACTAGAAGAGAACTCGGAGACTCCAAAAGGACTCGAAGGATATTTATAAATATAGGAGAGAGCTTAGAGGAGTACTTGAAGAAGCTCGGAAGGGCCCCGAAGGACTCCGAGTTACTCCGAGGGCGTGTGTCCCTGGTTCCCACCGCGGCGGAGGACTATAGTCCTTTAAGGCGCATGCGTCCGCGCTGGCGACCGGCCCGACCAGACAGAAAACCAGCGAGGAAGAACGACCGTGAGGTTCGGAGGTTCGTGCGGGGATCCGAGGCGAGGCGAGTCGAGTCGAGTCGTCTTGTCGGGTAACCAGCGTCTATCCAGTCGAGCCAGTCGACCGGTCGTCCAATCAGCCAATCAGGCGTCACGCGAGTCGACCGGTGCCGCGGTGCCGAGGTGGCGGGTTCGTAGCAGTCAGTGCTCGAGCGGCGTCCGCGAAGAGCGCGCGTGTGCAGCCTCCGCTCCGAAACCGAACGCTTCCTCCTCGCGATCTTCTACGCTCCGCGATCGATGCTTCACGAGTTCGTTAAGATGACGAGCCTATACCGCGTATCTGTCGCGCATCGTCTAAAATTCACCGAAAGTTTGCACGATCCCCGAGGACCGTGAGACCCGAAGAAGAGCCACTGTCATCGAGACCCAGTGACAAACCGCGCGTGACTTGTGAGTGAGACAGAGAGACAGTGCGATGAGAGAACCCGACTGCAGCCTGCTGGATTAAATCAACCTGCACCCATGGCGCCCCCAGACAGGCACAGGCCGCCAAGGCCTGGATCCGGACTCAGCCTATCCGTGCTCGGTGAGTCCTCTTGCGCAGGATCCTCTCTCGATCTTCTCTACTGACGAGTCACTCAGCCTGGCAACCTTTCACGGTGGTGTCGGCTAGATCTTCTGGAGATCGCGTGGATTTTTCTCGACCAGTTTCCCAGGCTCCGGAGATCGTTGATAGCGTCGTTGCGTGTGCGATGATCCGGGGTTTAGGGGATCACGCGAGATCTGTTCGAGAGCAGTCGACGGGAACTGATCGGATCTCGCGGGATCTAGCTCGGGACAAGGGGTGTTAGTTGTCGTTTGATAGAGAGGAGCTTTTTGTTGACTCTGGTGGGGTCTGTGGACGTTGATGTGTTAGAGCTGGAGTATTCTTCGGGAATTTGTGGGATTTCGTAAAGAAGCAGAGGCACTTGTCTGTTAGTCCTGGATGGTAGTCTCAGGTTAATTTTGACGTAGGGTTGTAAATTGTCTTAAAGGTCGTTGACCGTTCAACAGGGCTACGCGTCAGCGGCATCGAAACAGCACAGTATTCACGTTATTTGTGTTTGTATTAGTAAAAGTTTGTCCATTAGGCGACAGCATCGATATTCCTTTTGTTTCCTTTTTGCTCTTTTCAGACGGTGCTGGGTGCTGTTGTTCAAGTGCTACGCTGTTGAACAAGCGACGACCTAAATCCCAATATTCTAATAGCCAATTCAACTTGTACTGTAGCTAACTGGGCACACCAAAGTAGCCATTTACTTGCAAAGTAGCTACTTCCTTCAACATTGCTCTATGTCCTTCTAAAAGCATCGCAAAATTGAACGTCCATTCCTTGAACACTACTACACCGATTCACACTTTCAAAATAAAAATTGATGCCAGAAGATAAAAATCTACAATTATTTGCCTACACAAAGAGTTAACGATATTTGCTGCAGTAAAACTTCTCTTTTTCGAACCACGTAGTTCGAATAACCGACAAATTCTAATAGCAGAGGGTCCCCCAACTATTATTTTTACCAGCTGATCCCATCAGCTCGACCTAAACGCTCGGTTTGTCGTGAAAGAACAATTTATTTGTACTTGCGTTCGCTTAATAGAATGTAATTCAAATAATAGAGGCTAGACCATAGCTTGAATGATAGAGACTCAATTGCTATATGTATGTGCATTAGGTTCAACAAGAAAATCGTCGTTGATCTTGAACAAGTAGGTTTAAAAACTGTGTAAAATAAAATTGTCGACATTTAGCAATCTAGTAAAATGGTTGAATACCTAGCATACAATTGTCGGAAGCCTCGCAAAGATCAACAGACGCGATCTCGCCTCGGCAAGCGCCATGGTTGACTTATCTCCTTCTCGATCATCCTCCGCCATGGGATCAGAGATTAAGTCTAGTCGCTCGGGAGACTTTTCAAGAGCTCCCGGATCGTGAGTAGTTTTAATTAGCCGAGAATGCAAGCAGATTCGACGACCGCTGGAATGCTAGGCGTATCGCGTGTCCACATACGCGAACTGGTTGATCCAATGGCGCTAAGATTGCGTACGTTATCAGCGCAGCCGCGATTATCGCGAGGCGAGTTTCTTCAAATCGAGCAAGGTCGCCATTAACGCGTCCCGCGCTCTCGATAATCGCTCCAGATGAGGGCGAACCAGGTCTCGAAGTATAATTATTATCGTGTTCCTTCGTCTCGATGCTTGTCGAACGGCAGGAGCAGTAGGAAGCATATTTCGAGGGAGGAATACCAAAATGGCGGCGTCGGCTCGCTGTAATGAGGGGTTGCTGCACTCGACTTTCTCGAATCACTGTAATCTTTCCGTCTGGCGTCCTCGGCCCGGTTTAATTCGCTTGCTGAGACTTCACTGCCTTCAACTCGCAGCTTTTGGAAGCTCTGGCAGGTTGTTCTTTCGTGAGATCGAACTGCTTCACGGTTTATGTTGGTCGAACGCACCGGGTGAATTTTTCCGGTAACGTTAATCGATGAAAGTTTTCATGTCGGGCGGATGGAAGCTTAAAAATTGCAGTACCAATTGTCTTTCTTTAGAGTAGGTTGTTTATAAGGTATGTAATCGTATTTCTGAGATTAAAGCTACCAGTTGAATCTGTCAACGATTATTGAATTGTTTTAAAGACACTAATAAATAATACATAAAGTGACATTGATCGCTGAAAGTTTTCATGTCGGACAGATGAAAGCTTAAAAATTGCTGTACCAATTGTCTTTCTTTAGAGTAGGTTGTTTAAAATGTATGTAATCGCATTTCTGAGATTAAAGCTACCAGTTGAATCTGTCAACGATTATTGAATTGTTTTAAAAACACTAATAAATAATACATAAAGTGACATTAATCGCTGAAAGTTTTCATGTCGGACAGATGAAAGCTTAAAAATTGCTGTACCAATTGTCTTTCTTTAGAGTAGGTTGTTTATAAGGTATGTAATCGCATTTCTGAGATTAAAGTTACCAGTTGAATCTGTCAACGATTATTGAATTGTTTTAAGGACACTTTTCTGAGACATTATTACAATTTATAATCGATTTATTTTCTTCAAAATACAAAACGAATCGTTCGACGACGATGAAAATTCAATTACCGTCGCCTAACATGATCGTATTCTTTAACAATCTTCTGATGGATTTGCTTTTCTACGTTTTGTGTTCTCATTTTGATAAAAAAGAAAAAATCTGTCCGGTAAAACCAAAATTCAAATATTAAGTCTGAAGAAATCAGTTTCCGCAGTGATAAAACAAAAGTAGTGAAAATAGTGGACACAGTGGGTTGTAGTTCGAAACGAGTTCTTTTCGACCGGAAGTGGTTCAAGCCTGGTTGCAACAGGACACCCGGTTACGTGTTTATTCAATTCCCATACTGCGGGACGCGATTATTCGTGCGTTACGTCATGGCGGCAGCATTTCGGTGGCGTTATCGCAACAAAATCATCCCGCGAACGCGACAAGTGAGTCATTCGAGGGACGAACTGCATTCGAGGAGGGACCGTATGTTACACAGACTGCAAAATTGCCCCTGAATGTGAGAGAACGGTGTTGCGTCATGATCCAACGAGTTGGTCGCCGCATACTATTTGATCGTTTTTGAAACGAAATTGTAGAACTTGCGATAGAATTACGATACGGAGATGAGACTTATTTTAAGGTGAAATGCTGCAGAAGAAAGCAAAAATAAGGAGAGATCACGAAGAATATTTTTCAAAATCTATAAGAAGAGGTGTGTAACATGGCAAGAAAAAAAATTTAATTTTCATAAAAAAGGTCAACCTCAATAAATGTATATTCATCGTCAAATTCTTCACTCTTTCTGCTTATCTTCTCACTATTCTGCAACATCTCGGCTGCAATTTAAAAATATTTTCATCGCTTTACTTCAACTCAATCAAAAGTTATGCGACTTAGTTACGAAAATGGCCAAATGGTCCTGTTGTATGGCTATTGGTCGAAACCCCATTTTTTCTAGACAAATTCTGTGGTTAAATTTCAACTGTGCATGTAAAAATCTATAAGAAGGGATGTTTAACATATCCAGAAAAAACTTTTTCATGACAGATTATGTTTAATAAATATTTTCGAGGGTAACATTTGATCGTTTATCTTTTTCTTTGAACACTTCCGCTACAATTTTAGAAAGAATTTCGTTCTTCCAGTTTTTATCAAAAGTTCTGCGACATTTTTGACGAGAATGGCCCCGGTGTGCGCAATGGCGGAAAACTGGTCGCGTAGACAAGGAGTCGCGCGCCTCTGCGACGAAGTGGAACCGGCCGCTTCCGTTTTCGGAGCGCGCACGTCCGACAGGTTCCCAGGAAACTTATTATTTCGAAAAAGGGGCAGTCGTATGAAACGCTGCCGCAGTCAGCTAGTCAGCCAGCCAGTCAGCCGGCAGGCAGGCAGGCCACCTGTTGCACCCAATTAAATGGCGTAATTGACGCTTGCTTTTTGGAGCGTGACAGAACGCTCGCCGATAGGCGATCATTATTTTCGTGACCGATCGGACTTCCTTTTTTCTGATCGATTTCTGAGCGACAGCAGATCTTCGTTGCCCTACTTTACTCTCGCGGATTCGAAACGGTTCTTTCGATATTTAGTGAGGCTTTTTCAAATTAGCAAGTTTTTGTTCGTTTTTTTTTTTTTGCAATCGACCAAAAAAAACATTTTTTCGAGAGTCTGATAGGTTTCGGAATGTTACAGGTATGAAAGACTTTTCTGTACTGTTTTGTAATAGTAATGAGTAGACAGCGGATCTGTATGCAAAATAAAAATTTTCTAACTGAATTGCAACAATGTGGAGTGAAATAGAATTTTATTTTATTGTTTAATATGTTTAATAGGCTGAAATCAATATAACAATATGTTCAAATTCTTCTGTTGTTTTTACTGTTCTAAATTAGACCTACTCATTTTTGTCATAAATAAACAAAATCCGCTGTCTAGTAATGAGTAGAGTATGGATTTTATGCGTTTGTAACGGAAATGTGTAGGAAAAATATACAACAATAAAATCATTCAACAAATGCGTTATATAGTATAGATAGTCGAATTAATTTCATACATTTTGCTATCTAAAGTAGTTGTACACAGTGTAATATTCAGGGACTGCATATAATTTTCTTCTAATAAATTGTTTCAATAGTTCGTAAAGGAGGTGAGCTATATTTAAGTTAAAGCATTTCGACAGTGAAGGTAAACAACAATACAAATGGTGGTGACCAACTTTTTTACAATGAAAAGGCGGATGCAAATAAGTTGAAGAGAAAAAAATATTCTAAATAAAAGAAATATTATATAACACTATATATAGCACTATAATATGTTAAATGTATAATAAAAATATTTGTAACATTTTATATTGTAATTAAGCTTACATGCCTATTAATTATTATTTAAATGAATACTACAAAAGAAAGTCTGTATTTCCTAAAGGAGGACGATTGGTGGACCTAGGTAATGAGACTTTCCTTCAAATTCTTGGTGATTTTTAGAGATTTTTAGAATAGTTAGAAACGTTTGTCAATCTGTACGAACAATATTCTCACAACACAATACAAGAAATATCGTCTGAATCGTGATTCATAGCAAAGCAAGCAGGAAAGCAAGTTTTCAATCGTATTCAATTTGTCCATGGTATCATTGATAAGCTCGGACAATCGCGGCTCGAATTGCAAAATGGCGACCGGTTGGCGATCGACAAACGACCCACACGTATTTTTAATAGATGCGTTCACGTCTCGCGTCATCGACAGGAACTAGCCAAGAGAGCTTCATTGAAAATACAAAGTTTACGGTACTGGTCGAGCCTATTCGGGCCTGGTCGTGCCTGGTCGGACCTGTTCGAGTCCCGGTGCTCGTCGATGAATCAAGGCCCGAGGATCGACAAGCGTTGTCGATCGCGGGAAGCGCTCACCTCGCTCTCTGGAAAGGATTCCGCGACGATCGTGAAACCCACGTGTCCTATTGCAAGACAATGAGCACCGGTTTTGTCTCTTGGCACATCGGTTCATCCTGTTCTCACCTTCGACGTCCGGTTAACACCTCCGTTCGGCGACCGAACGTCGCGGATGAAAGACGGAATCGGGTCATCATCGATCGGTATCCGATTTCTCGTTCATCCGTCTCGGATTTTTCAATTGTTTACCCGTCGAGATTTTTATCAAGATCCTTCGCGATAACCTTTTTCAACTCATTCGTTCAGCTCTGTTATCGCTGATAAGTGCATTACCGATTTTTGCATCGGTTCACATTTTTGCAGGCTCATGTGGGACGAGGCGGTTACAAATCGGTTTATTTTTGTCACTGAGAAAATCGGTGATACGAGGAATTGAGTCGAGGATAATCGAGTTTGAGGTTCATTGTGTTTTCTTCATTTGAAAATAATTTATTCGTCAAAGGCTGCGGATTTTTACTGCAAGATACAGGAGCTACATTGATAGCTATTTATATTTAAAATTATAAGAGTGGTTAATAATAATTTCTTCATAATTATAGAATTTGATTTAGAAATTATAGAATTATCCAGCTTGTTACATAAATCGATAACATACGACGGCAAAATCGATATCGTACATTCATATCGCGCTCTTCTCCTTTTCTTATATATGTATACGTTTTACAAAATCAAGTTCACACACAGTCATTCATATTTATACACATGCTATTTCTTACAAAATAATTGTAGAGACCTGTAGATACTTCAAATGTGTTTTATATTTGATCTACACATTTTTGTTATACATACACAAAATAATTTATAAGAGGCAGTATCTAATCAACCCCTCGCACTACAAATTGTTTCACAGTTGCAACGATTAGAACTTCTTTAACGTTCAACAATTCTTAGAAGAAGAAGGAAGTTTATATTCATTGTACGCATATGCATTCTCCCCAATGGCTGCATATCGACCACAACAAAATAGAATTTCATTTGGCGTGTTAATCAACGGAATTAATTACATTCATATTATAATACATTATATTCGAAATTTTAATTACGATTCTGACCCGTTGTTATAGTGTAAGGGGATTAAGATGATATCTATGGACAAAGCAAATTCTTTTGAAACTTCTTCGAATCACTGAAATTTTGCGCATTCTCTATTTTAAACAATCAGCCCTTGAACTTTAAATTCACATAAACATGTGAATGAACTCGATCATCAATTTTCGGACGCTACAGACAAAATTCCTCTCGATCTTCCATTTCAATGGACCCAAAAATGTCCTGCTGACCCAACATCAGGTAGAATAGTTCAAACCTGAGCCACTCGCGCGTTTGTGTAACGGAGAGTCTCGGTTTTGTTTGCCAAGGATCCACGGCCCCGGCTAAGGATCTATTCAAACAACGTTGTCCTGCGCGCGGGAACCTGTTGTTCGGACAGAAATAAGTGTCCGACGAGATTTATGTCGCAATCAATGGGAACGGACAGCTCGTGACAGATTGCGAATTGAGCGTGGACCAGTCGTACAAATTAAATCATTCAGTTCGGTCTTTCTCCGAAGCCAGCGAAGCCAGTTACCGTAACCTGCTCGAAACATACGCCATCATTCATCGCGCGCGGATTTTCTTTCGCGTAACCACGAACCCAGATCCTGTTTCTGTGACTTCCTGCTTCGACTGTTTCTCTTTCGGCTGTGTCCCGTGTTCTTTCTTTTTCGGACACCCCTTTGCGTTATTTAAGACCGTGTGGGTCCTCTTGGACCAGGGAGTCAGCTTTCTTTCAGCCATTTTCTTCCTTTATCCTTTGCGGTCTGTTATGGTCTCCCATGTAATTTATAGTCGATCGTGTTGCCATGGTGTTTTTGAAACACGAGCATTGGGTGGAACTGTGTTTGGAAAAATGTTGGATGATTGGTTAAGATATTTGTGTTCTCTGGCAGATACAGGAGATAAAACAGTAGATAACGTATACGTCAGCCCAATCTCTTCTTAAATAAGATTTTAAACAATCTCTGCAGAACCTACATTTTTTAGTTCAGTTAATTTATTTTAATATACGCGTTTTATAGTGCCAAATTAATTTTTGGTACCACGTTCCTGTAAATGTATGAAAATTTGTGATCCACTTATCAGTGACCATTTTGAATATAATTTCGTTTATAATAATGTTCATAAGTAGACTTCGGATCTTTATGCAAAATGAAAAGTAAAAGTTGGAAGGCTGGCAAGCTAAATGGAAATTCATATCTTTCACGAATAATTTCGATATAGTGAAAATAATTGCATCTATTCGCTTTAACTATAAATGCATAAAATCCGTGGTCTGTTCATAAGCAATGAATTCGTCTAAAAATTCTTTCAGGAAGAAAATAAAAAATGCCACCAGTTTTACTGTCTTACATTCAACATTATCTCGTGCTTTATAAAATTAAAAATGTAACCTTTCTCTAAAAACCGACATTCTTTAAATGTTTAAATCTAAAAATAATTGTCAAGAAGCCAAAGGGCATAGAATGGATTTTCGAATGTCACATTGACAAGGTGTGAGCCTAAAAAGGCTCGACGACGGCCGATCGCGTAACGGCACGAGCTGCGAGTGTTAATTGCCGTTCGGCCAAGCAGGGATCATGAATGAAACGATTAGGGGAACGTGGAAATTTCAGCGAGCGTTTCGTAAGGAGGCTCGCAGACACGCTCGACGTGTTCCAGCCGGGTTACATAACCGCCGCGAACGTTTGGAAGTTCGATATTCCGACTGGCTCCGGCGTCGATTCGAGGTCCCACGCGATCTCCGTTGCGATACCGATACTTCGCGGCTGTTATTATAGGTCACCGTTATCGATCTATGAATCTCGATAAGTGCGCGCCGATAAAGGCCCGTTGAGGTCGCGAGTCCGCTTGCTTTTGATAATCGTGCGTCTCGAGATCCATTTAAATCTCGGAAATCCATCATTCCTCTCTAAAGTTGATAACTGGACTGGATTCTTTAACGAAACTCATGAAAACAGGGTCTGGAGCAACTGTGACCACTGGGAGCTCTTGATTGCCCTCTGGGGCAACAGTCTGGGGCACTTGATGTCAGAGAAATAACAGATATTGTCTTTAGGTGTTGTAAATTGGACATAATCTGCGATAGAAGAAGATATACTTTGTTTCCTATGAGTGGGCGTGGGTAGAGTGTTCGGAGTAGGCGTGGCTTTGTTGCGAACTTCTGTGGAAGGTGCAGGTTTGGCTGTAAATCATTGAAATTCAACAATCTCAGCCTCGGAAGAATATATTTTGTTTGACATTTTCGTTTAGCATTGCCTGTGTTAGAAGAAGATGTATTTTGTGTTCTCTGAGTGGGCGTGGTTAGAATGCTCAGAGTGGGTGTGGCTGTATATTTGCGTAGAAGCTGCAGTAACTCTAAATCTTTCAAACTTGACAATATCGACGACAGAGAAAGGTATACTTTATTTTCTCTGAGTAGGCGTGGTTAGAATGCTCTAAGTGGGCGTGGAGTCGCTGTCCACTTCTGTGGAGGGAGCTACCACAGGTCATTGTCCCATAGGGCAGACTATATTCGTATTTGTGCTTGCCAAGTCAATGATGTTCCTGAAAAAAGGTGTTCCGAGATGAAAGACAAATCATTTTTCTTTCCACAAGGTCTGGGTTAGGTTACACTTTCAGTGGGCGTGGTTTCGTTGCTCCCAGTGTAGAGAAGACCAGGACACTGTAGTACAGTTAAAAATGTGTCTACGCTTGGTCCATAGTTCCAATTTTCAAAGTTCCAAGTTTGAAAAGAAATAGAATTGTTAAAACAGGCATCTATTCTTCTTTCGCTTTGCGAAGAATACTTTGAGTGGGCGTGGCTTCGTTGCTCCCAGTGTAGAGAAGACCAGGACACTGTTGTACAGTTGAAAATGTGTCTACGCTTGGTCCATAGTTCCCATTTTCAATGTTCCAAGTTTCAAAAGAAATAGAATTGTTAAAAGAGGCATCTATTCTTCTTTCGCTTTGCGAAGAATACTTTGAGTGGACGTGGCTTCGTTGCTCCCAGTGTAGAGAAGATCAGGACACTGTAGTACAGTTAAAAATGTGTCTACGCTTGGTCCATAGTTCCAATTTTCAAAGTTCCAAGTTTGAAAAGAAATAGAATTGTTAAAACAGGCATCTATTCTTCTTTCGCTTTGCGAAGAATACTTTGAGTGGGCGTGGCTTCTTTGCTCCCGCTTTCTCAGAAGCGAGTGTTCCTTAAGGCGCTCTACCTCAAACTAAAATTTCTAAAAAAAACAAAGGCTCGCTTTAAAGTATAGCTCGGGGGTTTTGTAGCGCGGGATATAATTTACAATTTGCACCCAGTGTAATTCCAAAACCAATTACCACGTCTCGAGGCTCTTTTAAAGAGCCCGAAGAGAGCATTCGGGCCTTGGAACGATAATTGTGCCGAGCTGTTTCGAGGTCTGTACAAACTTCCGTGGGTGGGTATTCGAGTATCTATTTGGCTTCTTCTTGAATGTTGAAAGAACGTTGGAAAGTTTGCAAAGTCGCCAACTTCAGATAAAATAAGGCGAACTCACGGTTCAACCGCGAAGATAAGTGAGGATGTAGAAATTCAGGAACGAGCGAACGACGATGAATGATGAAATTCAGAAACGGTGGATGATGAGGAAATTGGAACCGCAATAAGAATGGCGTTGTTACTCTTTATCTAGGTGCACGGTTTGTTACAGCGTGTTTATAGACAGAGGTGTATCGGATTTCATTGGCTGGCTGTTCTTAACAGTCGACGCCACGACCAAGAAGTATCGGGAAAGATTGATAGTATGAGAGGGAGCGGGACGTGAATGCGATCATGACATTCCATGTGAAACGATTCGAGTACCATGCGTCTTGCTCCGACTATACTGTGCGGCGGTTTCTCTCCTCGCAATATACTTTTGAATCGCGCGACAATTCCGTCACTGTCATCGGCGCGTTCCTACCGACTTTATCACTGTTGCTGGAAGAATTTATTCCTTGCAAACGTTTTACAGAGTTGCAAAACTCGGTTATAGATGAATCGAATAGAATAGGCTGAATTAGAAAAAACGTCCATGGAGTATACAAAAAGATGAGACTATCAGAAGTTTACTAGAAGACCTTATTTAACAAATTGGATTAAATAGAAATTACATAGAAATGAACTAAATTATAAAAATCTGAGCGGTGTGTATAAAAAGAAACAGATATAAACGATTAACTGGAAGAATTTACTCCTTAGAAACATTTTACAGAATTGCAAAACTCAGTCAACACTTTGACTGCCAAAGCAGCGACCTCAAAAATTTCATAAAATCGAAACAATATATTTAATAAAATAATGATTACAGAATTAAAATGTGTGACACTGAGTAACGTTTTAACCTTAAAGCATTTTCCCGATATTAACCAAATTTGATACAATGATTACATTAGCGTAATAATTAATTTTTAAATATGGACAAATAATTCCGTCACCCATATATGGGTGACACGGAAGTCAACGTGTTAAAGACGAATCGAATAGAATAGGCTGAATTAGAAAAAACGTCCATGGTGTATACAAAAAGAAGAGACTATCAGAAGTTTACTAGAAGACCTTATTTAACAAATTGGATTAAATAGAAATTACATAGAAATTAACTAAATTATAAAAATCTGAGAGGTGTGTACAGAAAGAAACAGATATAAACAATTAACTGGAAGAATTTACTCCTTGCAAGCGTTTTCTGGAATTG
Organism: Sphecodes monilicornis; assembly: GCA_913789915.3. Taxonomy (NCBI): domain Eukaryota; kingdom Metazoa; phylum Arthropoda; class Insecta; order Hymenoptera; family Halictidae; genus Sphecodes; species Sphecodes monilicornis. The sequence continues at coordinate 16,506,911 of OU565295.1, forward strand.
CTAATTCAATTTGAAGGCGCAAGAAGTTATCAGGAATTTTATGTTTTGTACGATGTTTAGGAAGTTGAAATTGAACCTAACATATGCTATCGTGTTTTTTAATGTACGGATTCAGTGTCACTGCGTAAAAAATGGCCCAAAACGAGGTTCACGCAATTAAATGACAGGAGGTCCTTAAATTCTCGTTTTTATGCGAGTTCAGTAACAACCCCCTGCAGCGTCTCGAATAGTACCCTGTCATTTGAGCTTATGGTGTTCCTGTTTTGCTAAAAAATAACTGCCTGAGTTTGTTATTAACGACATCCTCGAACGTACATCTGTACAATTGTAATTTACGATATTTTTCGTTTAATCCTCGTGTATCCTCAGAAACAGTTATGGAGAGGTCTTCTAGTCTCTCCAATTTTGTAGGACTTATTTGGAAATTCTTGTAGAGAAATCGGACACTGTTTTTATAATGAGATTTTGCATACATGTTTTCTATTAGCTAGACTATACAATCAAATTTTTTAAAATCGTAATACTCAAAATTGTAGGAGTTGTATTTCCCTTTATTCACCTTTAAAAAACTCTTTAAAAGGCTCTTCTGGCCTAGAACATCACAATATAGACCTCGTTTGGAAATTTTTGTAGAGAAATCGGATACTCGTTCCGTATTCAGATTTTGCATACTTGTTTTATATCATTTAGACTAAACAATCAATTTTTTACAAATCGAAATTCTATACATATGTGCTCTATTAAAGATATTTCATTAATCACTTCTTACGAAAGGATTTTGATAATTTTTCAAAATTTGTAAAATAGTAGTATTCTATTGTCTCCCCATGGGGTTGCAATTCTCATCCATAACTCTTCATTTACCTCTACATTCTTCTTCCTTATCCTATCCTTATCCTATCCTTAATTTCTAACTTAAACTGACTTACTCTATCTTATCTAAAACCTTACAAATAACTATATCTAAAACTTAAACACTAACGCAAAAACGATAGAGAGAGAGAGAGAGAGAGAGAGAGAGAGAGAGAGAGAGAGAGAGAGAGAGAGAGAGAAAGAAAGAAAGATCTATGTACAGAAAAACCTTACAACTACTTAAAAACTACTTAAAAAACTACTCCTTCTCATTCCTTACCCTAATTGTGGACCCCCCCTTCCGGTCGCTCCTCAGACATCCCAGCCCCTTCCAACTACATTCTTTCCCCCATTTTCCTGCTACCCTGACATTTTACCTTTCGCATTTTCCCTCCACTCTTCCACCTTCCTCATCCACTCCTCCTCTCCCCCTCCATCTTCTAACACTTCTTCCATAAAATTTGTAAAATAAAAAATGCGAAACCGGTCATTTCAAGCGGTGGTAGCAGTTTCAGTGTTAAAACAAAACTTTCTTTACGTTACCGTAAAAAAAGTCGGACATTTCATATGCGACGAGCTAATACACAGAACTCGAGTATTTCGAGTGCTGGTCCGGGGAATCCTTGAAAGCCGAGCTGAAACCGATGCGTGTCGGATAGGAGCCTCGCGTTGCCCTTCAGTTTCCCATTTCAGCGAAGCGGCGGGAGCAGATCGTGGATCTCGCGAGCGTCTTTCTCCGGCGTCTCTCGCCAGAAGATGCCAGATGAGCTCCGGCGATAATGCTCGGAATTAAAGAGTCCGCGAACGCGCGTGAAACGCGTCCGCCGCAAAAACTGGTTTAATCGGGACGGAACCGAGAGAGCCGAGAGAGGAGAGCACCGAGATATCCGGCGCGCACGGGGAATTAGGGAGGCTGGGATTCGCGGGGCCATTCTCTAGGGAAGAGAGGCCAACGGTCGGACTTCCTACTCCGGCGGGTAGATCGGCTATTAACTCGGCAGGTTTCTGAGAATGGATGTCCCAGACGAGACTGGTAGGACTGGTGTTCGTCTCGCGCTCCACCCTCCGCCTCTATTCTCGTGTACCAGCGTGACAAGACAGGCCCAAGACAAGCCTCAACAGGCCCCAACAGGCTCCTCGCAGCTCCGTTCGATGTACCTAACCCTGGCCAGGGTCAAGGGAAGCTGTGGAGCACGGGGTGACAGTTCCTCAACCTTTATTGCCACTTAAAATAATGTCGTGACAGGTGTGAAACAAATCTGCGCACAATTAGGGATGGGAAAAATCGCTACATCCGAATCACTCGTGATTCGATCACGTTCGTCTGAAATCACAGTGATTCGTGATTTTTCGTGATCGCTTCTAATTGGTGTAGAGCATTGGAACATAACTGTTTTTGGTCACTCTACATAGAAGTCTGTGTTCTCGCGACATGTTACATAACAAAAAATAAAAACAAAAATATAAATTGTATCGCATAAAGGCAAAAAGTGTATTAAACAATGAATAATAGTGAATAAATTAATAATTGGAAATATCTAATCACTATGAATTGTAAAAGAAAGTTCAGTTTAAAATACCTTGCGAAATGTTTTATGTGGTGTGTGTGGTCTATTGCATAGATAAAATATATACAAATGTATAAATACTTAGCACAAATAGTACAATTTAAATAGAAACAAAAATATATAAAATTAGTAAATATATTATTACTTACGGAGAACAGTATTGCTTTCCGCCAATCAGGAAAATCACGAATCACTAAAAGTAGCAGTTCATCCCATCTCTATACATTATGTATATATACATATATATATACATATATATATATATGTATATATATGTATATCATTATTAAGTAATGTATTGGTATTTAAATAAGACATTATCCATACCTTTCTACTAATTACATAAATAATACAATTTTTTAACTCAAAGATGAAGAATTACTATGACTCGAGATAAAAAAGTTCAGATCACAGTCGTGATCGTGAAAAAATCACGACAGTGATTGTGATTTTGCGATCACTGTGATAAATCACCGTGAGTGATTTTGAACCCCATCCCTATGCACGGTATTTGTGAACAATTTATCCCCACTACTGCAATATTTCTACTGTATCACTAGTGGAATTAATTGGCTATATGTTGTGAATTAGGTCCAATTTAGCCACCAATCGAAATTCGGCTACTCTCGACGAACGCGTCGAAATCGGCTTGAATGGCGTGACACGAGCTCCTCGTTCCTGTCCAACGTCACGCAATAATAGACCTCATTGACGCTACGAGCACCGTAATTGATTGGTGAGGCGACTTTATTCGATGCGACTTGATTAGGCGCGTTGGGGATCTCTGTTCGGATTTACCGTTTTTTAGGTAGCGACAGATTTCTCTCTTTTTTTTATGGAGCATCTGGAATATTGTACAAGATCTAACGACTTGAATCGTCCGGAATAAATTTATGGAAATTCGCAATTGATACGATCGAAGAATATAAAAATTCGTATCGAATCATCAAGGTTCATAAAAATTGACAAAACCATTCGCTGATAAGCGCATTGCCGATTTTTGCATCGGTTCACATTTTTGCGGGCTGATGTGAGACGAGGCGGTGACAAATCGGTTTATTTCACTAAGAAAATCGGTGACACGAGGAATCGGTGACACAAGGTTCATAAAAATTGACGAAACCATTCTCTAATTCACTTACATTCACGAGACTGCGAATTTCATGAAATTATAACAAAATTGAGGAAGTGAAATACAATACTGTGGAAAAATTGAAAGAATTTAAGCAACCCGAACATTTTACATTAATTTTGAAGATATACAAACTATTTTATTCTTCCATAGACGCGTATTCAAAACGTCAGACGAAAATATATATGAAGCACGTTTCAATCTGAAATCTTGAAATAAAATCGTAAGGCAAGGGGTTAATAGAAAAATCGCTGTCTCCCAACCGCCAAGTTTTTATTGTACATAAAGATCAACAATGTAGTAATTAAATTTTATTAGAGCCAGAAGTGTTACAGGTCATCGCATCAGCGGCGCACAAGTCACGATCCTGCGGTGTCCCGGTCGTTCGATAAATTACAACGTCCACAACTTAAGTTGTAAAGCATCGATCCGCCGACAGAGACAGAGAGAAAGTTCTTCTCGATGGTTGGGAGAAAAATTGTGGCCGATAAAGATTCGCCGGAGGAAACTGCCGGTTGCGCAACAGCAATTATTGAATAACAAAGCGGTCGGAGGAGTCCGATCACCTTGCTTGCCGTGTGTACGGTCGCATCGAGCGCTGATTTAAAACTGTTATCAGACGCCTCATCGCCCCCTAGATCCATTACACTTTCAAATTAATTAACGTAATTGATTGTTCTTGCTCGCCAGCCCAGGCAATCGATTTAATGCTCTTAGGATCGAGCCGGCGAGATCTTCCATCATATATCACTTCGCAACATTCGCATTTCGCATGTGTGGACGTACACTAACCGTAGAAAGTTCGGCGCCAATTAAGCCCGCGAACTTTTGGAAAACTCGTTAATCGATCCATCGATTGGACTCGGATAACCTAATAGTTGCGGCGTGAGGTATTACTGGACGTTTCAAATGGCAAACGTGTCTCAGAATTATTCTACAATTTTTATTAATCAAATGGGGAGGCCATTTTCACAATTATACAGTTAACATTATTTATTTACGGCATTATTTGTTCCGAAAAATATTTTACGAAGAACTTCTTCGAGACACAAGGCTGTCTTTATAATATTCATAACGGAACAGATACTATTATAAATTATTTACTAGAAACTGTAGAGCAAAATGATGATTTCTATCATCTGAGTCAAAATGAACTCAAGCTTCACTGTTCTATAAATTTTTAATGATTTGAAATCTCAAGAAGGTTCAAATGACTCGGTCCAGATTTCTAGTTTTATAATTTCGTACTACCACCACAATTAAAATTGCTTTACTAAGAAAACAAACATTCTATTTCAAGATTATATTTTTTCTTCAAGCCTTTATATACAATTTTTACAGTACTATAACTTCTTTAAAAAATAAAATCGCAATTTTTGGTGATTATTAGACTTGTTAGATACACTGTTCGCTTAAAAATTACAAGTACCATTTTGTTAAATTTGTCTCTTTCATAATTCCTCATTATTCGACCAAAATCCTTTTGATAAATTTCCAGAAAATATTTCTGCGTTTTTCTTATTAAGCAATTGACGATAAACATGTATAAGGAGTTGCAAAGCTAAAAATTACACATCCCCGCCTCAAATCCAGTTAATATGGCCGAACTTTCGGCAGCCACGGTGTATGGCGGCTAATGAACCGTGCGCCTTGATTGAAATTCTATGAGCCCGCCGCCACCGTTGTCGACCAACACGTCCACCATGATATTAATGAGTCCTGACGCCAGATAACGATCTCGAACAAGTCCCGAAAGGGAAGACGAGTTTCCCTTTGACCCTTTTCCCAAACGCGTGGGGTCCGTATAAAATTCTCATCAATTCGGAGCGGGAACGGGACGTTTTCGAAGGACGGACACGAGAAAGTGAGTCACACAGGTGACGGTGTGTGATCACTGTGCGTGTATGGTTTTCGGGGTCAGAAGATGCAGTAAAAATATCGAGGCTGTCAATTTTTATGCATTTGTACTATGCTCAGATTCGCAAAATACACAAAAGTCAAATAGAAATTTCATTCTTTTTTTAATAATTTCAATAAGCTGTATCTAGCACAGTTAAGTTCTTAAATTCTCTTAATTTGTCTACTGCTTTAACATTAAACTTTAATGACAAACATTAAAATCTGGTAAATGTTGCCGCATAAAAATGGCAACATTAAATTTATTGAGATTGCCCGCGATTTTCATTTTAATAGATATTTCGACAAGGAAATATTTATTCTGTTCATTCGATAAATGAATTTTTATGATTTCAATAATTTTGGAATATAAAACCAGTTATGTGATCGTGGTAGATTTAGTGTTAACCCTTAGCACTCGAATGGCGACTCTGAGGCGCCGCTACAAATTGTTACACCATTATTCAGAATATTGTTTACATGATTAAATTTGTTTATATGTAATAAATAACTAAACATTTAAATATTGTATGAGGTACTATATCAGTTTTGTACGCATATAATGAAAAAAAATTATGTAGAATGGAAATGGAAATATTCTAGGTTAGAAGAAATGTTTGATTTTTTAGTTGAAATAGCTCCGAGTGCAAAGGGTTAAATTGTACATGCTCATTTTTGTTATAAACGCATAATATTCTTTAACATGCCTTCAAAACAGTATTAGATTATTCGATTCACGTTTGAGAAACTTTTGCTAAAAAACGTACGAGCATTTCTCTTGCATTGGGGGATGCTGGATTGACGCTAAATTGTTGCACAATTATTTCTTGATTCTTGGGAAGCTAATACACATAATTGTCTTCAGAAATGTATTTTTAGTACTTCTTTGTGGAGATATTACGATGCTCCGTATTACATGCTGTTCCATATTAGCCGCATTTAGGTACTCCACTCGTTCAGAATGCATCACGGGACCCTAGGGGATCGTGTTCTCGGCCGCTTCTTCTTTCCCGTGGCGAACAGAAGCGGCCTGAGGCCCCGCTGAGCCAGGGACAAGGGGTCCAGTTGCTTTTCAATCGGTCTTCCTCCCCCCTTCCCCCGAACGACAGGTTTCGGACCAGTTCGGGCCTAGTCGGGCCCGACTTCCCGCTTTTGTGGTTCGAACCAGGGCCAGGAACACTTGCGGTCCCTTGGCAGGAGGCTCGCAGGTGTGTCCTACTGTTTCGCAATGGTAGCATCACTCTTTCAAGCTGCCAATTGGGTTTTCCTGTCCGTGGATAACTTCTCGTGATCCTTTTCGCAGATTCTTTTCAAGTTGTGGCTTTTGTGAAGCGTTCGAACACGTGTATCTTTAAACACGTTGTCTATAAAAATTTCGCCACTGAAAAAAATATAAAGTTTTTGCTTTAACACGTGAACAATCCTGTAAGCTTGTATCTGGGCGAGGAATTATTTGTTTAGAATAAAATTATGCAAGAGAATTGAAAGATAAATGAACTCTGGTTTACAATTCGATCCTTTGGTTTCACAATTACTATTATAAAACTATTATTTACGAAACTATATACTCATTTTGTTTGTCACGTTCGTGGCACCATCACAGAACATTTTCCCACTCTCTCGAGCCAGGAATTACCAAGAAATTGCGAATCCCAGAGCAGCCTGCATTGCGTTGGAATGATTCCGTATAAGGGGACCTCAAAATCTTCTAAGTGCTTAGGGCCTCTGAAGGTATTAATCCGACACTGTATCAGAGTCTTATTTTCACGCTGAACGCAGGTTTATAAACTAATTGCACGTCGCAGTGAACTTTCTCGAACTTCCGGTCCTTTGTGGCTCGAAGAAATTGCGAATACCAGAGCAGCATGCATTGCGTTGAAATGATTCCGTATAAGGGGACCTCAAAATCTTCTAAGTGCTTAGGGTCTCTGAAGGTATTAATCCGACACTGTATCAGAGTCTTCTAAAACTATTTTATTCATTTGGACAATCTCTCGTGATCCTCTTCGCTGATTCTTTTCAAGTCGTGGCTTTTGAAAAGCGTTTGGAACGCATGTATCTTCAAACACGTTGTCTATAAAATCTTTGCCACTGAAAAAAAATATAAAGTTTTTGCTTTAACACGTGAAGAATCCTGTAAGTTTGTATCTGGGTGACGAATTATTTGTTTAGAATAAAATTATGCAAGAGGATTGAAAGATAAATGAACTCTGGTTTATTATTGGATCCTCTGGTTTTACAATGATTTTCTCTTTTTTTGAGGTTAAGATCAAAGCGTTAATTGAGGTCTAGATAATTGGTTGAGTTCATATTAGTATTTTTAAAATCAGAAGAGTACGTAAATGTCGAAAGTGAAAATGTAAAAGTAGGTGGCAGACCCACGTGTCGACAATTAAAAATCAATACGCCTCGAATGGCATTTTCACTTGCATCGGCGGGAATGAAATAAAAAGTCAGACTATAATGCGATTACGTCAAATCCTGTTAATTTTTCAGCGTCTGCTTCTCGTTAAATAAGAAATGACGCGTATTATTACTATTTTGATCTGATCGTTCGACTCGCCGAAAAATCGAAAACGTCGACAAAACGGTGAATTCCCACTTAAAAAGGGAAATATGCTAATGGAAAGATCGTTTCCTTCAAGGTGAACGGTTACGAGCTCTTGAACTCATCGGTGCGTTTTTAATTAGCGTTGTTAAGCGCCGGAATCCCGAGCATTCGCGTTAAACGTCATCCGCAGACGAATTTAATGGAGTCTGTCTGCTCGATGCCTGGTTGGCCAACTTATGCAAAAAAAAAGGAGCACAAAATACCATTTAAGAGGATTTACTGACCCAGAACTTTGGCAAAAATCACTTCTTTTTTATCACATGTTCTTAAAGTTTATTATTTCTCTTCGAAAGGATTAATTTCAATTCGCAACATTTTTTAAAAGGACCTTTTGTTCTTGGCAATGTCACTCACACATTTTTAAGTATTTTGGCTTGAAAAAAATGTACTGTAACCTCAAAATAACAGGTAACATATGTGCAAAAAGGCAATGCGAAACAGTTACCCAAATTCTATAAAAAAAATCGCAAATGGAATCGCGTTAGGCAAATATGGAATCGTGTCAGACAGTGTTTAAAAGATGCCTTGTTCAAAGAACTGCAATTCATACATTTTTAAATATTTTGACTCGAAAAAAATTTATTCTATGCTAAAAATAACAGGAAACATTTGTGCAAAAGATCGATGCGAAACAGTTCCCAAATTCTATAAAAAAAATCGCAAATGGACTCGTGTTAGGGAAATATGGAATCGTGTCAGACAGTGTTTAAAAGATGCCTCGTTCAAAGAACTGCAACTCATACATTTTTAAGTATTTTGACTCGAAAAAAATTTACTATATGCTCAAAATAACAGGAACCATATGTGCAAAAGATCGATGCGAAACAGTTTTTCGATTTCTTAAAAAAAAAGATCGTAAAAAATCCCGAAGACCAGAATAGCCGCGCGGATCGTCAGCCTCTTGTTTACCAACGATTTCCTAAGGGGTCTCCGACGTCGGCAGATTGTGCAATCTATTGTTGCAAAAGAACGACTGCATCTCGAATCGTCGCGTTAAAAAGATCGCGTTCTAAAAGCGGATCACGGTATCCACAATCGGATCGAAAGAAGCTCCGTGGAATCACGGGAGAAGTCTTTTCTTAGCCGCTCTACGCGGTTAATTCCGTCCGCTGATAACAGTTCATCGCTTATCAACGTCTCGGTTGCTCCTCTGTGTGGTCCAGCTAATCGGGCAAACGTAATGGACGCCGTTTAATTTCCACGTGCCGGAAATTGGAAGCCTCTTTTCGAGAGCTGTTATGCTCTGTCGATGCTGCTTTTTCTTTTTTCTTTGATCGACGCGTAACGGAGAATCGAGATTGCGAGACAATAATGGGCTGCCTGGACCAGCCACAGCTGTCATCTCGCTCGATCTCTTCGATGATGAAATTATTCGCGCGAAACAAAACCGCTTGTGGGCTCGGTTGCGCGCGATTGGAGACGACGCTTCGTTCTTCGACGTCAACAGAGAATGAATCGCGTGCGAACGGTACAGGCCGTTTCTAGTCACGCGAACCGATCAGGAACGAGAGAATGAGGTTTGCTTCTTAACACTAGATTTACGAGGCCCGTCAAAATGGATTAAAAAATTTTTAATTTACGATTATTAAGAGTGTAAGTAGGCATTCGTGAGGAATTATTAAATAGATTTATCTTTTTGTGTACATATTACAATAAAAATCGCTGAAGTTCTAAGTAAATACAATTTTATTATTTTTATAAAGCAATGTAAAATAATCAATTTTAGTGCTCCGTAAACGTAGTGTTAATCATAATCGAACGATCGCAGAACAATGTCGTTTTCTTCATTCAGCATTTAAGAAATAATGTATTCATTTCAACAACGAACGAGTCAATTATTTTTAATCATCACTGACAAGTGTCTAACCATTTAAACCTATAAACTTGGACCAAACACATTGTTCGCTTCTTCTACTTTTCTTATAAAACAATCTTCAAGAACGTGCATAAACATTCTCTAGCGATGACATTTGAATAAAAATCCTGACGACAATTTGAATAAAAATCTTCTACTGGCCACATCATTGAAATCATCTAGTGACTACGTTTGAATAAAAATCCTCTAATGGCGGCATTTGAATGAAAATCATGTGGTGGCGACATTTGAATAAAAATCTTCTACTAAATAGTCGCATCATGAAAATCCTCATGTGTTGACATCACAACAGTGCATCTACGCGGCCCGGTGACTTTTAATGAACTGACAAGATACCCAACGGTACGAACTTGTAAACTTTCGAATCCGGGACCATTCCGTCGGTCCGTTGAAGCGATGTAAGCGCTATTTTCTCCGGAGCTAGGTGTTCCGTAGCCGTATAGACACCAGAGCCGGTCCGCCTCGGATTATAATCCGGGAAACGGTTCGGCGCGATAAACAAGAGATAACCCATGCGCGAGTTTTCACCGCTCGTCTACGATTTAATCAGTCGTAGCTCGGGTCGCTTATCTAGCGTCTGTTATCGCTATGGCCGCGGTCGGTGCCGGCTGCTATCTCTTTGAAACGGACAGGTAAGCTCTAATTCCGGGCTCCGGCGTCTGCGTCGCGTCGGCGTCGCTCTGTCGAGCTAGAAAAGACGCATGGTGCACCCAAATCATGATTAAACAGTTCCGGATTAATATAAGACAGTTTTGTTTAAAGGAATTATCATTGGGGCTGTCTGGATGTTAATAAAATCAGTGCGATCGATCTGTCTTGAACTGTTCCTGCTAGCGGTCAGTGTAGAGTCGCTAGAGAGAACGCGTCTGTCGATGAGACAATGTACATTTAGTGATAGAACCATTTTGTTTCTAATGATTTTTCAACGAAACTTTTACCAGCGTATTCCTGACACTTTTCTGATTAAAATGATACCAAACACGATGCAATTCGGATCATGTTTACCTGTATAATCCACGATAAAGTGGAACCTCTAGTATCCGAACGCCACTCCATTCGATAATCAACGGTGCACAAGTGTGCGGTTAATAGAACAGTTGTAATGAATCTCTTCAGATTGAAGTATTCCCATATGAAACATCTGAGTATTGGTATAACAAAGAATTCAAATATTGTCTGTTCGGATAGTCGAGGTTTTACTAAATCGCCAATTGAATGAACAATTCTACTCCGAATGATTTGCAGTGTTTGGTCTCATTTTACTCAGGAACATGTCACAAGGACATTGGTAATGGGATCGTATAAGAATAATTATAGACAAAAATGTCTCTTCATTGTTTAAACAGTATCTATACAGAATGGCGTAAGAAGAGGTATTTTCTAAGTACGGTAGAAATGGATTGAACCGTGAAAATGATGTTTTACGGACAACGATTTATCGTTATAGACGATCGTCCCCTGATCTACACTGACGGTGACGATTGCTAATTAAGATCGCGCGCAGGCGAGCGAGCTTTGCCACACAATGCTCGCTCGCGATTTACATACTTGAACAGCGTCGCGATTTCGACATGACGCTCGTCCTCGGATCAACGACATTCACGGGGTTATTAATCGCGCTCGACGAAGGAGGGGGAGGCTCGGCAGGGAAATTATCGGGCAACATGGCCGTGTTCGATTGAAATTTTCACGCTGAACGCAGGTTTATAAACTAGTCGCAGCTCGCAGTGAACTCTCTAGTACTTCCGGTTCTTTGTGGCTCGAAGAATATCAGAGCACCTTGCATTGCGTTGAAATGTTTCTGTATAAGGGAACCTCAAAATCTTCTAAGTGCTTAGGGCCTCTGAAGGTATTAATCCGACACTGTATCAGAGTCTTCTAAAACTATTGTATTCATTTTGTTTGTCACATTCGTGTCACCCTCACAGAACATTTTCCCACTCTCTCGAACCCGCAATTATCAAGAAATTGCGAATACCAAAACAGCCTGCATTGCGTTGAAATGATTTTGTAGAAGGGGACCTTAAAATCTTCTAAGTGCTTGGGGCCTCTGAAGGTATTAATCCGACACTGTATCAGAGTCTTCTAAAGCTATTTTATTCATTCTGTTTGTCACGTTCGTGGCACCCTCACAGAACATTTTTCCACTCTCTCGAGCCCGGAATTACCAAGAAATTGCGAATACCAGAGCAGTCTGCATTGCTTTGAAATGATTCTGTATAAGGGGACCTTAAAGTCTTATAAGTGCTTGGGGCCTCTGAAGGTATTAATCCGACACTGTATCAGAGTCTTCTAAAACTATTTTATTCATTTTGTTTGTCACGTTCGTGTCACCCTCACAGAACATTTTCCCACTCTCTCGATCCCGGAATACCAACATCCCAAGTTTGTACGTCGAAAACTGCGTAACCGGTGCCTTATCTTCCGTTTGTTTTTCGAAACTGTGTACCTACACAGATAGCTGTTTCTATTGACCAAAATCCGATTGTTGTGAGAACCCAGTACACAAATCCCGGTTGAACCGAGAGAGCTGTAGCGTGGGCGGTGTGTTCCACAAGATTTGGAGAACGGTGTAGATTTGAGCGGATCTACTTTCCCAAGAGTTTTCCAATTACCACTCCCGGTGCGCAGACCCCATTCTTTCTATCTACCGATATTCGAAGAATTCCTTTTGGTATCCGATCTCGAGTCACTCGAGAAAGTCTCGGGCCTTTTTATTGGCCAGCCACCTCTCGAGACGTGGCTCCTTCGTTGTTACCGATCGATTCCGGCTGATTTATTCTTCTTCTTCGTCGCGGGGACACCTTGTACTGTAGCTGGAAGAGATATAGTGCGCTCGTAAAATCAACCGGGAGCTACGGTACTCGGGTTTCAGACGCTCAACAAAATAAAAAAGTAGCCGAAAGGATGAGGTGCAGGGTTCTTGGCCTCCCTCAGGGTCGAAGATACTGGCCAAATTATCTTTTTATCGGATTACAAACTTCATTAGGTCCAGAAACACTTATTTCACACATTGAGACACTGTTTACATTTTTATTTAATCTATTTGCTGTAAGAATTAGCTGGAAAGTAACCTGAACGTCTAAATGATCGAGACTCCGCTGCAGCGCCAGCCGCCATTTTGTCGGGACGCGAGAAAACGACTCCGGCGATGAAATCATTGATTTTAGAAAATGGTGGGCAATGTTTTAGTGTACAGACATTTTTTTAAATACGGGAAATGTAATGTTTTTATATTAACGATAATTAATAATGTATTGTTATTTCATTTTTACTGTAAGGAATCTTTTATACAAGTAACTTGTAACTCATGTTAGTTTGCATAAAATTAAGTACAAAAATGAATTCGCATGAAGATTTGTGCAAGAATCCATAGTCTATGATTTAATCAATATCTTCCGACCTTCTCGAAGAGTTCGAATGCAGTAACATGATTTCATACAGTTTATGACAAAAGTCGTTGTAGCAGCCCAGACCAAATGCAAGACTGCGAGATATAGGAAGAATTTAAGAACATCATCATTTCTGACGTATTAAAATTATTCGAGGAGAGAAATACATTTTTATTGAACTTCAGTTTTCTGTAATCGATGCACATTATTTTTATATGGCTCGGAGATCTTCAGGCCAGCATTAATTTTGCGGAGGCTGCACCGTACGATCGCGTTGCATCCGCTACAACGACTCTGCTGTGATTGTCGATCGTGATCGAGGCGTTTCGTTGCCTCCCGGTATAGCAGGAGGCGTCGATTTAAATACGACAGCCGTAGGCGAGACTCGACAGGGTAACTTTCTCTCACTCTTCAGGGTACCGAACAACGATTATTACGCGTGACTCGTCGAAACCAAAACGGTCACCGGATGGCTGGTGTTCTTCATTCCCTCGGACGTCTATATTTTTGTTCGTCTCTTTTTTCTTCGTCCTCTTCTTCTTCGTCTCCGTCTTCTTCTTTCCAGCGCCAACCATTACACGAAAGTACTCTTTTTTTCCGAATAACCGACAGCGACACTGCCTTTCACGATGATAGATCCTTCGCCGAATAAAGTTGTCGATTGCAGTCGGACTCGACGGTATTACTGTCAACGCTGGTCACCACTTTGCTCGGCGAATAAAGGACGAGAAGGAACGAGGACCTTCATTAATTCGATCGGGCCTGTCAAACTTTCGAATAAATTCATTAATACCACACCGCGTTAGGTAATTTCTCAAACAAATGGGTTCGAGCATCTTTAACGACGGACTGGATCAGTTTATTTCATTATAGTTTGATTTATTAGGCAATATTTTGTAATTGTTTATCTACTCGTCTCAACATTCCAGTCTGAGAATCTTACGAATACGACTTTTATTTCTCTAATGTACCATATACTTGAACGTGTACTTTAAACACTTTAGTTTAACAGTATTTCTACTTCTACGTTGATTTATTTGTTGTTTTACGTTAATCTCTTTTTGAGGATGCATCTGCGCAAAGTACAACTATTTTTAAACACTCTATCAACCAATTTATTCCGTTCATTTTATTTACTGCATTTATTACAGTACATCCGGTTCAAAGTTATTACTCGGATCTTGCTCAAGAATCCGCAACACCTTGCCGACCTCTTTATGTTCAACCAATAATATACTGGCTACATAAACATGCCAACTAAGAAACAGATGATCTACCTACTCCAACGACGGTCGATAAATATCAAATCATCCATTAAATTTCCAGCGCAGGCTGTTTCATTTGTTCTTAAATTTATTTAATCGCACAATTACATATTATTTCGCAACAATTTCTGAAAAACGAAGACTTCAATATGTCGCGTCATGTCACAAGCATTAAATACAATTTCCCTCTCATACTTTTCGAAAGTGTAAAATCAATTTCGTGCAATATATAAAATAGTACACAAACGATTTGAAATTCTAATAATGTTTTGGTTAGGTTGTCAAACATTTTAAAAACATGAAAGAAAATTTTCATTACTTGCAGAACGTTCTAATAAATCTGAATACCGACGATATTTAGATTACAAATCCATTCAAACAATTCTAAAAATATACATATACACAACAAATAGAGCTGTTAAGTTAAACAAATTAAATATTTCACACCGGAATGTTTCTTATCAACAACAAACTCCCCGATCATTTCTCACCGAGAACACACGCTAAAACTTACAAGTCTCAGCCCCCTAACACAGTTTGTTAATTAAAAAAACAGGCCCATTCGTCACGGTCAGGCTCCAACCACAAGAATCCAAGAAAAACATCGTCCACATAAAATCCTCTGGGCCCCTCGACGTGTTCTTTATCAGCATAGGGCCCAGAGGAACAGTTTCTGGCCCCAGAAGATGACACGCGAACCCTACGAAGTGCAGCAACGAGACCGAAAGCGGCGTAAATGAAAAACAATGTCCCAGCGACTCGGGGCCCCATGGATTCGGGTCAGATCGGCGATTTACGAGGCCGCGGTGTCGGGCCCCGCGTGCAAGACTCTCCGACGACGAGCGAAAACGGGCGACGGAGCACGCCGGGACAGGTGGGACGTTCCCCGGGGCCCGAGACTCGTGAACCGGGGCCTTAATCGCGGCCGTTCTCGCTCCGGCGTCGTATTTTATCGGCAGGCCCGAGCCTGCTCGAACGGGCCCGACGGGAAACGAGCAGAGGGGAGGCACAGAACGAGGCCGATTTAACGAGGTTTTACGATCCTTTTCGGATCGGGGTCCAGGGGCCCGAGGAGGGAGGTGATCCTGGATTTCCATGGACCCAGCATCCGGATTTATACTTCGCTCTTTCGTTCGGGTTCAATTAGCGGGCCTTATGGCCGAATGTAGGTCCTGCTTGGTTAATGGACGATCTTGTTCTTTTCTTATTCGAAAGGGCCCGATGCTCCTGGGGCCTCGCGGATTTATGAGCTTGATGCATGCTGCTGAAAGATCGACAGTTATAGCGATCCTTGGGCATCTGAAGCAGGATGTTGATCGGGAATTGTTCTGAAAAAGTTTAACGGTCTTTGAGGGTGTAAGTTGTGCTTGTTGGACGATGATTAGGATACTTTTGAGAGGGTTGTGTGTTGAGGGAGTTTTTCGAAAATGTGTTTGCTTGTGCAAAATTGTTTAATGCATCGATGCGATAAAATTATACAAAATCGTACCAGTTTCATTTATTGTACAATAGTCTGCAGATTTTATGCATTCGTGACAAAAATTAATAGGTGAATTCTAAATTATTGGACTAAACGATTATTTTCAGCTTATTAAAGTCATTGCAAAAAGGATACAATTTTTATGCACTGCTTCTTGTAATATATGTAGGCAATCTTTATTTTGCACAACGATCCGCAGTCTAGTAATTACAGAAGTAAGATTACGAGAACATATTCACGTAGATTTTATTCCTCCCACAACTCAGTCGATGTCAACACATTTTTTCTTGTGCCGTTTAAAAAGAAAACTTGTAATATACGTAGACAATTTTTATTTTGCATAACGATCCGCAGTCTAGTAATTACAGAAGTAAGATTACGAGAGCATATTCGCGTAAATTCGATTCCTCCTACAACCCAGCCGATGTCAATAAATTTTTCCTTGCACCGTTTAAAAAGAAAACTGTATTTCATCCGCCTCACGCGTACTTAAAAAGACCAGAAGCTCCACTGACCACTGCACTAATTAACAGATCGGAATGCTCGCAGCGGCGTTAACCCGTCCCCTAAGTCCTCAATTTTATTACAACCGCCTCGAACTAAGAATGCAGATACATTGCGCTAAATAGAACGTGATCGGTGTCGATTGGTTCCCGAGTGAACGTCTATGGCAGAGACACGTTAACCAGCCGAAGGAGCCAACAACAACCAAACAAAATCGAGTTCAGTTCTCCTTGTTTTCTGAACGGCCGATCCTTTCCTGTGGGAAAGTCGAAGGCTCTCCGGCTCCGATGCACGTTCACGGTCCATCGATGCTCGACGGTTTTGCATGAAAACGTCTCCGTTGCATCCCTCGTTCTCCACCACGATCCACGCTCATAACACCGTGAAATATATCGATTGGCTGAGAACTGTTTCTTCATTAAACGGAAACGGTCAGCGGACTCGTTCGTAGGATTCCGAAGGGTGAAGAATGCGGAACCATCATTGGCTACCGTGTATCGACCATTGCTAGTCGATATCTGGCACGCAGGCTACCTCGGTAATCCTGATGGTAAACAAATTAAAATGTAGCGAAACGGAGCGGCTAAAACGGCCCAGTGAAAGGTTAATCGACCGCTTGATCGAAAGCTAAGCGCACACCTTCACTGCGATCGTGGAAACGCGTCGCGATCAGTGCAAATCTGACTACAGGATACGGATTGCAAATTTTCTGCAAACGACACGTTCGATTTGAAAATGGTAGCAAGGATTTCGAGACTGAGATCTCGCTTTTATCGTGTACAAACACTATTATCCCTTTATCTTTATCTTATATCGTGTACAAACGCTATTAACCCTTTATCTACTCAGAGTTGGTTGTAGCAAACGATAGCGAGTAAGCTTGTTTGGTTTGTGTTTTTTTTAATTATTCTTTTACGAAACTTTTACTGGCATATTCGGGACATTTTTCTGATTAAATTGATACCCAACACGATGCAATTCGGTTTGTGTTTACTCGTTTAATCAACGGTGAAGTAGACCCTCGATTATTCGAAATGATCCAAAATTATACTGAATCGTCAATCGAACAAACAAATCTACTCCGAATCAGGTCGTGTTTGGACTCATTATAATCAGAAAAATGTAACTAATATGTTGTGTACAGGTTTCATAAACGAATAATTAAAATCGTTCAGCTGACCAACTAAAACGTCTCCCTTTCGATTAAATGAACTTTAAATAATTTTTGAAGAAATGAACCGAAATATGAACTTTTGACTTTTGAGGAAATGAACCGAAATATGAGCTACACATCTCTACTTTAATTGTAAAGCACCAACAATCGAAAGCGTCAGTAATAAAAATTATAGATAATAGATTAAAACTTGACTGTCTTATACAATGACTAGTGTTCTATGTGGGCCGTTTTGAATCGCACTGTTTACCTGTTCACAATGTTTATAATAACGAGTTTGAATGAAAGAGATTCACTCAATAATTTCATCAATGAAAGTGATTTCTTGTGATTTCAATAATTGTGACATAACCAACACGAGTCCAATAACACGCTTTGTAGCTTCTTCATTCACCTTCCAGTGCATCTATGCGCTCCTTGGCCTAAGTCTAAGGACGTCGCACGTTCAATGGGAATGATTTGCGAAGTTGGTTCCGATGGGAACGACTTCTCACCTGCTCGGGATGACAACGCGATCCATTCAGACTGTGCACTGTGCAAACAGTTACACCCGGCAGCATACTGTATCGATAAGAAATTGGGTCATTTTCCAGCGAGTTGGTTGCCGGTTCATTCTCGCCTTCGGAATAATTGGAGAAAGTTGAGAATGGCGGACTCGGTGCCCTATGATCCTCTCTCTTTCTCTCTCTCTCTCCCTCTCTCTCTTCCCGCGAGACCAGAAGAAAAACGGAACGAGAAGAAGTTCAAAGAGCCTCCCACTCGATCAAGTCGGCTTTGATGTTGCGAACCGTCACGGTCTAGGAAACGTGGGAATAATAGACGCCGGATTTACACGGTTCGCGGGTCACGGGCTCTCTTCGTTCGTTCTCACCTTGTTAGATCGACAATCGCCCCAAAAAATACTGAAATCCCCGTGGAACACCATTCGATCACAATAGGAAACGCTACGCCGAGCGAAATGTCTGAATTGTGACTATCTCGCATAGTGGAACTAAAATTTAACTTCGTGTTGCATCAACTGCTAGGTTATTAGCGACATCTTAGTGTGAGTAAGAATATGTTACGTTATTTGATTCATCAAGTTGGTTTCCTTAATATTAAGTTTACGGGGACGCGACAAAATAACGCGTTATATTTTTAATTTACGATTATCGAGATTGCAAATATGCATCCATGAGGAATTATTCAACTTCATTTCTTTGGGTACTCAAGGATAACTTAAAAAATAAGAAAATACAAGACTTACTAGGTTTTATTAACATTAGATTCACGCAGCACCAAAAGCGACTGTTTTATGATTTATAAAAATTTATATTTTAAATTTAAAACAACGGCTGAAAATTTAGATGGACATATTCTCGTTATTTTTATAAAGTAATGTCAATTTTTATAAATCATAAAATAGTCACTTTTAGTGCTGCGTGAATATAATGTTAATGAAGTCAAGTAAGTCCTGCATTTTCTTATTTTTTAAGTTATGCTTGAGTGAAGATTCTAATTTGTACTTGTGACGGAGACGATCGATAATTATTAGGTCAGTGGAAGATTAAGTGTTCTATGAGCATTATAGAGTTGCACTATTTACATTGATGAGCTGGATTTTTTGATATTCTGTAGGAGCGTGTGATTCTAGAATGTCCAATATTAATTCTTGAGATAGCCATTTGTTTGTTATCACTTTTTAGCGATATTTATCAAATATGGTGCTCTCCAAACATTAATCGCTTTCTGATAGCTGCATTGCTCATTTTATGCATTTATGAAGATAGGCAACAGCTAGAGTTAGCAACGATAAGAAGTTTGAAAGAATTGCGGAGTCTCAATATATTGCCTACAATCTCCTAAAACTGTTAAAAAGTAAAAAGAATTCCTAAGTGGCTCCTCTTTCTTGCAAGAAATGCAGAAAATTTTTATATTGCATAAAAATCCGCAGTCTAGTAATAACACATTTTTGATGATCGAGCAATTGTTGAATAATGGACTGGTTCAAGGATTATGAATTTTTCTGTGTATTGAAATGCCTGAAGAGTCGAGTTTTAGCTCGGGATCGGTATACAGCGGCGCGCAAAAACAGAGGAAAAAAGAATCGCGCAATTTGGTCTGGTGAGCGAAGCGGTTAGTCTCTTCCGTTAGTTGTAAAAACCAGCGTTCTCAGTTCTCACTTCGTTTAGAGCGATAAACGGCCAGAAAAAGTATGGCTGACAAGCTTCCGTTGCGTCGCCTCTGAAGAAACCCGGCGCGAGGAAAGTTGTGGGCGTGTTTGTCTGTTCAGAATTAGTAGACTGTAGATAGTTGGGCATTTGGAACGTTTACAAGACTGTGTTCAATGCTATTACATGCTTGTGGCTAACCTCGGACGTGAAGAACGATCGCGAGTAAACTTGTTGTTTCTGATGAGTCTTCTATGACCTTTTCTGACCTTTTATTCTTTTATTTACCGACATATCCGCAAGACATTTCTGATTAAAATGTTACTCAACACAATACAATGTGGAGGCAGTTTACTCGTTTAATCCACGATTCAGTAGGACCTCGATTATCCGAACTGATCAGTGAAATGCACATGTTCGAAGCTATTGTAACACACCTTGTGGGTTGTTCATTTGACTTCCAGTGAATTTAATCGCTCCTCTGGTCAGTTTAACGCTAAACCTACCAGGCATTAAAAGTATCGGTAAATGGTACCATTTTAAAATAGGAACACTAAATTTATTGAGATTGTCCGCAATTTTCAATATGATAGATGCTTAAATCAAGAAAGTTATTCCACTATTTTTCATAAATGAATTTTTATAATTTCAATAATTGCAAAATATATTACCGGTCATTTGAACGTGGTAGGTTTAGTGTTAAGAGCGCGTTGAACGTTCAACGATTTTCCGTGCGAAGCCAATTAGAGCAAAAAGAGTGCTCGATCGCGGACGTCTCTACCAGCGACATCCGGCGATGTCGACCTGCCGATGGTTGAGAATGGAAACTGGATACTCGGCGGAAACGCGTGAGTCAGTGATGCCTCTCCGGAGAAAACGACATCGCGTTGTATGTACGGTTGTATGTTGTTGTATGTTGTGTACGAGTTTACCGTGGAAGCGAGGTCTCTCGGCGTCGGGTGCGTTGACCCAGCTTACGGTAACGCAGCCAGAGCCCGAGTTGCACCTGCCTCGCACGCGGACTTACCGGGATAAAGGGTCGTGCGACCCGAATTACTTCCTTCTGCCTCTTCTCTTTTCTCTCGTTTTACTTTTGTTCCTTTTTTCCATCCATTCTTTTGCGAGTCGCGTTTTTCTTGGCACGGCTGAGGGCGCACGCGAGTTCGCGCCGACACCGTTTCGGACGATTGCACACCTCGATCGATGACACGGTGTGCGCATCGCACTCGACGATGCGTGAACTCGCGAAAATTGCACGGTTTTGCTCGATCACGCACGCGAAACTCGCGGGAGACTCCGGATCGCAGACAGCCGCGCTATTTTCGGATTGATTGACGAGTGGTGGAATTATGGGGCAACTTGTTGCTTCAGAAAGTGGTCCAATCGACTTAAGAACGTACAGTAAAATTTTTAGGATTTATTGGTCATTCTATTTTATGGAATCCTGTTTTATTAACGCCGGAGGATCTGCAGTCTACCTCGCGTGCTTCATCTTCTATAAAATAATTATGGACCGCTTATTTTGAAAGTGCTGTAAGACCATTTTTTCTTCTTTCGAGAATTACTGATAAATAGAAAGTTCACTCTATATTATTTGTTTATTTCCTGAGGTCTCAATTTTTTCCAAAAATGCACTACTTTCAAAATCAACGGTCCAATATCATTTTTGAGGCTTGTACAAATATTTCTTGTTTTGCAAAATTACTAACTACAGGCTAAAGGAGCATTGTACTTCTTAACTGTCTCACTTCTTACAGTAAACAAATTTTTATGGTAACACCTAACAGGCCTGGAGGATTTCAGATATCATTATTCTTATCGAAACTTCTGCAGTGCACAATTTTAGGATTAATCGATTAAAACTGAAACTATATTGAAGCTTGCTGGTTCGAACAATATTTTCACTAGAACAAAAACAACCAATGCAATTTTAAAGATTGTTAGTTCTTTTATTTTGTTAGAATTTATTCGCTAGATGTCGGTATTACTGCATAAAGATTCTTAGTCTACATTGTGCGCTTCACCTTTTATTAAATGTAATTCTTGCGGCATGAACATATATATTTTGCATTGAGAATTGTTAAGTGGAGGCTAAAGGAACAGTACATTTCTTAACTTGCTACTTTGTGTATTTCAAATATATTTATGGTGGAAAATAACAGCCCTGAAAGTCTGCCGTTCCCATTATTCATGGTGTTACTTACGCAGGTGCACGATTTCAAGATTGATTAATGAAGACTGGTCTTGTACGAAAATATACCGTATCGAAAACTTTTTTGGTTAGGTAAGGAACATAATTCAATACAGTTTGTAAATTTTATAAACTTTCCATTACGTTATAGACTGTAAGACTGTACCTATATACAGATCGTAATTCTTGTAGATTTTCTTCACCACTTTCTACTTCTAAGACGTGGTTATGAGTGATTTATAACCTCGGTAAACAACTGTTGCTATTTATAGCATCATTTTTATGATACAGTAATTATGGATGTTTAAGCATCTACAGCTCTTCCTGAAACGTGACTGCAGTTTACGTAAAAGTTTCAATCGCGTTTCGCACGGTATAATACATCTGCAATATGTACATCCGCTCGTAAAACGATTCCAGCTTCTCTTTTTCAGAATTCAATGCCAGTAATTATGGACTTGCAAAAACATCGCGCGCTGTCTATTGGTATCTATTAAATGAGACATTTTAAGAGTATCCAATTATTCTATTGAATTATGTTGAGTACACTTTTTTGTGCCTCTTTAAATAATTTTCTAAAAGCCTTTATCTTTAAATTGAGCTAAAGTTCATTAACACAATATATTGCCTGTTCTCCTATCTTTCCGTTATTGTTCATACCGTCTATTAATTTGTTCAATTGTACAACATTTTATTAATTAAACATTACAACAATGCGTTTACCCATTTTTATACAACTTCTTGCGTCGTCTCTCATTGGATCTATTAATCTACACAATTTATGTATGTACCATTTGACGGTACATCTTTATACAAAAATAAAAATTGTTTGCATTGCATTTCTTACTTCAATAGCTTTAATAACTTGGAAATACTATAATAGTATACTATCTTATAGTACAGGCAGTTCCAACCAGTAGCTCCGATGTTATTCGAGGCACCTTCCCCATTTAGGTTCTTCCCCCGCTCTTAGACTTCATCGTTATAATGTATAGTAGTGGGAAGCTCCCACCACGAGAGCCGCGCGGCGCTCGCAACACTCACTAACAGTGATGGTATATTGCACCTTTTTTGTAAAGCTCAAAGTTGGGCTATGATGGGGTACTTTGGGAACCCCGCATAATTTCGCAAAATTTTTTTTTTCGATTTCCAAAAATGAATGTTTAACATCCATATGTTATATTAAAATTTAATGTGTATGTACATACAATATACATATAAATATTTTCCTATATTTTAGGTATAGGGAAGGGTATAAAATAACTTTATAAACCAAATATATAATAAAAAAATAAAATATTTTATTTGTCTTCGGAGCACGGTCGTTTCGTCGTGTCGTCTTGCACTCTTCCGTCCGGTTTCCCGCCAATAACAGTTGACCCCTACTTTCCCCACAAACATAGGACGTACGTACGTACCTGGATTTGAACGCGCATGCGCGAAAAAAGGTGCAATATACCATCAGTGCTCACTAACTCTACGGCTGTACGTAGTAGTGGGAAGAGGTTCGATGGTGGGGACCTTGCAGTTCTCGGAGGGGAATACGTTGGAACCAGTGATGCCAGAAACAACTAGAACTGGTTGTTTTTGCCTCTCCTCCTTTTCCCCTTCCCCTATCCCATTCCACTACATGAGCACACTCCAACGTCCCCCACTAAAGCCGTAGTCTGGTCACGTGACGTGCAGCGCAACGTGTCACGTATTACTCTGGTCATCAGAGAGGTGGTACACTGCATTCCCCTCGATTTAACCGATCTGGCATCACTGGTTAGAACTCCCTGCTATAGTATATGAATATTCTTTTAATGTTTTTACTATCTCCTACTTCACTTAATTTCGATAACTGCATTTTCATCACAAATACATAAAATCCACAGTCCAATAATAATTCAAATAATAAATCTACAAAATCAGTGTTACAGATTTTGTCTCGCCCAATATCGTCCTAGTGAAAATTGCATTCGGATGACGTCGCTAGTCGGGCAAGATGCATCGCGTCGATGTAATTGGTTTTTAATTGGCCCCGTCCGAGTGTACCGAAGCGAAATATCGGCTGGCGAACGGTGAACAGGTCAGAAGACAGAGAGCCCACTGTTTCGCCAAATATCAGAATATCAGAATACTAATGCGTCGTTTAATGGTCGGCGACCGGTCGCGCATCCTCGCCCGGAGCGCATCAATTGCACAAAGTGATCGTTGAAGCAGCGCCCACGAGCTAAACCGCCACGACCACTCATCGTGATCGTATTAATCCGTAATTTGCATACCTCGACCCATTCAGTTCCTCTCCGTGATCCTTCCTGCGCGAGCGTTGAACTCCCGTCGCCGGTAATTACGGCATTAGGCGACCGGCAAAACGGGGAGGATCGAGGAACTCGCCGTGCCGGTCACCCGTGACCGACACCTGACTCAGAACACACTGTACGATCCCACAAAATTGTTTAAAAATTCCCTCGCGACGAATCGCATCTAGTAAAACATGCTAAACGATGCACATAAATTTCGGAGACCTCGAGTACATCAATAACAGGACAGAGCAGTGTGTTATGTGACAATCGGTTGTTTTTATCAATCATTTTTATGTTTGGGATAAGAAGAATTAATCGATACAAGACTTCAAACCTGTAGAAAATTTACTGTGGACAAAAAACTGAGATTAATTGTATTTCCTTTGTTAGCAAATGTTACCTCGTTCAGAAAGGAATAATAATAATTATATCGAATTTCAATTAATGGAACAAGTAGAACTGATTCCTAGATCCGACATTAAGCGTGTAGAAGAATTCATAAGAGCAAAAATCAAGAAGAATTAAATATTTTTTCTATATTTACGTTGTCGTGGAATAAAAATAAAATGAGATGGCATTCAACTTCAATTTACGAGACAAGAAGAATGAAGCCTTTATTGAATGGAGCAATTTTTGTAGAATTTAAAGTAGCATAAATCGAACAGAAACGTTAGTTGCCCCTACATTGATCATCATCGATAGGATCAAAACAAGCCAGCATTCAATTTTAGTTAATCTAGTATCCTACAAGGCTTGACGGGCATTTTGAGAGCCATAAAAGATACCGACGCATAATCTACCCGATAATCTAACAATTACATCGCAGAATGAATTCTCCGCTGACGATTAAACCGCGGATGTATAAATCTAATTTATCCCGGGTAGTCCTTATTAAACAGCAGAACAGAATGTCATTTCCTCTAATAACGATTTCCGAGAGTCAAGGAAGAGATAAAACCTGCGGAGACTATTAAAATAGCCTGTCTATTGATTACTTCTAATTTTTACGATCCGTCAACGGGACAAGATGGCGTTTGGAAACTGGGGACTGGGTAAAATTTTAGAGAAAATGACATTTCAAATATTATTTTAAATTGCCGTTGTTACACAATTCGAATAAAAAGCTATTTTAAGGAAACAATAAAATTTCCTGAAATAAAATATTTTTATTTTGACAATAAATACATAAAATAAAATATTCGAATTTTTGCGTTGAATTGCATTTAAAATATTTCTTGAAGATGGAAATTGATTGAGAAAACGGGTAATTTTCACACTGGGTTTACAGGACCCTTGAAAATGACGGTTTCTATTTAATTTACGATTATTGAGATTGTGAAGATGCATCGATGAAGAATTATCAAGCAAATTTATTTCTTTGGTTATATATTATAATAAAACTGGCTAAACAATTTGGATAAACACGTTCTTGTTATTTTTATAATGTAATATAGTATTTATTAGTGTACCGTAAACCTAGTGCTAAAATGCAAGAAACTATAAAATTTTTGATCTCTACTTTCTCAAAAACGAGGCGTCGAATGAAAAAGATGTATTCATATTTTCGATTTATTTTCTCATGCAGAATCACTCTCTTAAAATTCTCACTATTTTGAGAATCCTTGAAATAAAATACCATTTTAAACACTTTCTAACAAATAAAATATTTTCTATTTGAAATAGTATTTTATCGGAGTCTGGTAAAGCATGCAGTTCACGATTTCCCGACGGGCCGATCACCTCTCGCGTCGTAAATATCGAAAGATGAAGAACGCGCGCCACGAGGAAAGGTGGAATCGATCGAGAGAGGATCATGGCCCGTGATCACAGAAATAGAAGCTCGCAGACGAACGAACGAACGAACGAACGAAGACGCGATGCAAGAGAGGCAGGTTCTCTCGTGTTCGTTCCTCGTTTTGCCTCGTACGTGAGGACGACCAACGACGGCGCAACACGTGAGGCTCTCCTCTTGACCTCACTTTCTAGAATCCTTTAAGTATATGGCGCCTTCGACTCCACGGCTCGTTTATCCATTATCGATGAACGAACGGCGCTTCCCTGACACACGACGTGTCTCTACTAACCGAGATACCGGGCCCCGTACAGATTGTTCGTGACAGATGGTCCACGCTGTCAAACGAACCTCCGCGATTCTCGTTAAAGTGGAACGTCCCCTTGATTCGATTCACGGAAGTCGTGGCTCGTGGCCCGTGCACCGACGACGATCCTGATCCTGTAACGTGCATGCTAAGTGCACGAGATCGGCGCCATCGTCCTGGCCCTGACGTCTCTTCTGTGCTTTCTTCCGTTGGCTCTTCTTGCAGTGTTGATTATTCATATTATTAGACTGCGGATCTTCATGCGAAGATCCAAAAAACAACAAAAAGTAGCGACTTTCTTTTATTCTTTAACAATCTTAATAAGTTCAACATTCTCTTAATATCGCTGGCGTTTTAATACTAAACCTACCGCGGTCAAATGACCGGTTTTCTATTTAACATTTATTGAAATTATAGAAACGCTTTCATAGGAAATGTCTAGATTATTTTCTTCTATCTATCGACTAACTTCTGTCAAGTGTTTTACTTTTATATGTTTTGTGCTTGGTAGGTTTAGCGTTAAATCGCATCAATCCGTTTTTGTTAGAAATGCATAAAATCTCTTGTAGAAAATTGTAATTTGTTCAGGGCTGTCGCAATTCTTACAATAATAAGCTCGATGTATATGATAAGATTAGGAGCGAAATGTTACTTTTATCATGTACAGATCCTTTTGTTTGAGCACTTAAGGTCGAATGTAAAAAAGTTACAGCACTTTTTTATTTTTAATTATTCCTGTATGAAACTTTGACTAACACATTCTTGACATTTTTCTGAGTAAAACGATACCAAACATGACAACATTTGTTCTGCAGTCTCTTTGGCAGGTTTTTAAGTGTATTATGCTGAAGGTGTTCATCCTAGTTTCTCTTGTGATCTTAAATTCTTAGACATTGAGTTCCTTCGAAGATTCAATCCCTTGGAATTTTGGAATAAACTTTGATATAGGCTCTTGCTATACATGATTTTTATCTGTACATTTTTGCAATTTTTTGAGCGCCTTATTTTAGTTGTCGCGTTAGAGTTCTATGTTTTAGCAACGGAGGATCTCTTCCGACATTAAAACACTCGAATCCTCCAGCATGAAAACTCTCTAGAATCCCAAATCCGTCCAAGTCTCGGCTTTCTTGGATGACAAATCTCTCTCTAGCGTCCCAACTCCCTGGAATACTAAATTTCTCCGGCGTTTCTAATTCTCAAGCTTCCGAGTGTCTTTGTACGCTTGAATTCGACGAGTGGAGAAACTCACCCTTGATATATGCTCGTTGAAGAACCTAAGTGCGTAGCATATAACGAGGTTAATACAATTTAACGTACATTGCACGTACAGTGCCGTATATTCGCTCATGAAAACCCTGCTGGGTCCATTTAACAAGAGTATACAATAAAATCATCTGCTTTAACCACTCGCCCACGGCTCTGCTAAATTGTTTGTAACACATATTAAGACACGTGTTTTTCAAAACGTACTCTAATTATTTTTACTAAAAAAGCACACGTATACTTCAAATACCCACAAATATATGTACAAAATCCTAACGCAAAAGATTCCTAAAAATTCGCTCAAAAACGGCCTCGAAATTATTTATCGACCGGGATCCGAATAATAAGATTTTCAGCAGTTGTAGCAAAAAGAAGATTAGAAATTATATTTTTACATTATAATCAGAAACGAAATTTCTCGATGACGTTCCTGGAAGTAACTTGTTGGTTCTGAATTAAAATGTTTGTTGCTGATGAAGGAAGGATCCACTAAAAAATTGTATAGCCATCAACCATGGGCTTTTAAAAATTAGCTAACTGGAGATGTATTTGTTGTTGCAGACCTGGCGCAGATACGGGCGCTGGTGGAGTCCACGGGGATGCTGGGCGGGTCGACGTGCCCTTCCTGCGAGATGCCCTTTGACAAAGGGAAGAAACGTCGGCTGATCGACTCCTGCGGCCATGAACGATGCTACTCGTGCCTGTTCAGGAGCGAGGCTTGCCCCCTGTGTCTGCGAGCGGATTTCAACGACGAGGACGCCCTCGAGGGCCCGTTCAGGGACGGGTTCGCCGGCTCCTCGGGCCCCATGTCCATCCTCGCGCCCACGGACTGCTGGGTCGATGAGTCATCGACGGTGAACTCTCTCTGCGGCAGCCCCAGACCACGCACGAAAGTCACCACGAGAGCAAACCTACCGTCGCGAGTCATGCACGTAAGCATCATCATCGGCCACGCGTCTTCCAGCACTTGGTCCCCCGAATAACCTACAGAGTTCCTCTCGTGAACGATGGAATGTCTAGAACGTTTGCGAACTATTGTCCAACGAGACCTTTGTTTGATTGTTAGTCTGACTCAGAGCCTCTCGTGTCTGGATGCTGATTGCCATTGATGAGCTCTTGGAAGAAAGTAGAAAGGATAGAGGCTCATTAGTTTGCGTTAGCATTTTTGTCCTTTCTGAGGGTGTACAGTAATGTCTCCGTAGTTCAATGCGCGTAAAAACTTTGATACCTAAATGTCACTTATACGGTATACAGAGAATGCTTCATGGTCTCTTGCTATCAGCTTCGAACGTACTAGAAAAGAATCGCGAGCGAAAACGACATCGGTGTGTCGTTGAGACAAATCTAGTGATAACTTTCTTATTTTTAATAATTTTGTCATGGTACGTTTGCCGACACATTTCTGACACATTTTCTGATTAAAATGATACCCAACACGGCACCATTTTGGTCAGACTTACTCGTTTAATTCACGATATAGTGGAACCTTGATTATCCGAACTCTTCAGTGGAACACATCTTTAATTCTCACTGTCTGTTATTAACACTAGATTTAACGCGTCAAAACGACGCGTTCTAATGTTTTTAATTTACGATTCTTGTGATTTTAAAGATGCATCCATGTAGAATTATGTAAAGCAATTTAAATGTTTTACTGCTCGGTAAACCTGGCTGTTAAATAATAATAATCTCATTAAATAGCTTGTTGTTTCTACCGTCTTGCTTCAGCAACGAGACGCTGTCGAGTCCTGCTTGGTAGCTAAAGGCCTGAATAGCAAACCATCAGCGTTGCCGGAGTCTTCAGGGTCTCAGGGGCGGCAGAAGCTGCACATGATGTCGCAGAGTACGTAACCACTAACCAGTCTATTAATTTACACTCTAGTTAGGTATCTTCAAATTACAACAACAACAATAATGCAAAGCTAATAACAAGCTAAATCATATACAGTCAGTGTAAAAAGTCTTCGTATACCCTTTAGAAACGAATGACTTTTTTAAAATTGGACCAAACTGCTTGAATTCTTTTGAGGTGTTAGAAGGATTAGCCTACTGGATAATATGTGAATGATATTTTGATACAATTGCGATGAAAAAAGTAAAGGTCACGATTTTTAAGTTTCTTATCTGTGTCTACAACGAAAATTTGAAACATGCCTTTCGTAAATCTAAGGAAGACATGTACAAAGTTTCATCGAAATTGGTTGATACATAAAAAAGCTATAAGGATTGTAAAATGTAAAAATCTTTGGATTTAGGGTTTCTTGACATTTTTGCTATTTTCTAGTAATTATATTTCATAGCAACCTTGATCGATTTCCTTTATTTAACCTTTATTTGAACTTTACTTCCTTCTTCGCAATTGCAACCAATAGCAATTCCTAAAAAAATTACCTAGTAAATTAATCCTTTTAAGGCCTCGAAAAAGCTGAAACTGTTTGGTCCAATTTTAAAGAAGTTATTCGTTTTTAAACGATGTACGAATATTTTTTACACTGACTACAGGTAACTGAAAGATCGAATTAATACGAAAGAAAATTTGTTCCCAGGTTGTCCCACGCCTCCGAATCAAAGGAAGAGGTTCTTCCTGAACCCGAAGGTGTTGAGGAGCTCGTTCGTCCCTCAGAGGTCGTCCAGGAGAGGTGCTTCATCCCCCGAACCTGCTTCCAACGACAACCCGTCCGCTCTCTCAGGTAAGCAATCCCCTAAGTTCAATGAGCTAGAGTCTCGATTAGTCGCGCACTATGCCACAACACCACGGGGTAGCTTCGAATCGTATTAACCTTGAAACCCCGCACGCACACGCAGTTTGGATGACCTCGTCTTGGGAGGGGAAGTCAAGATGGCCGGGTGTAGTGCTGGGGAAAATCAAATCTTTGTGGAGCAACAGTCAAGGGACGGCGAGCGACGGTCTGAACCAGCTGATCGAGCCGAGGAGCAAACTCACAGGCATGGAGACACTTTAGACTCGAGTGTGCATTGATTTTCGAGTTGATCGCAGGCTGCTTGATGGTTGAGGACGAACGAGGCGCACCTGTCTTTCTATTCCCGACGATGATTCCCTCCTCGTTCACACTGTCACGCGCACCTGGTGCAGCGTTATTCCTTCTCCCTGCACCTCTCGTAGAGCACCGACTGCGATTAGGTCATCTCGTGGATCGTGTTGTCTTCTGACGCTAACTTTCACAGCGAAATCTGGTTCACCAGTTGGTCAAAAGATCAACCATTTCTTAATTGAACTCTTTGCTTTGCATCATCGAATTAAACTTGTGGCGAATATTTCGAACAAAGTGCGGTAACACGTTCTTTTTCACTTCGGTTGAACTGAATTTCGTGTTATCGAGTAAACTGCGGATCTTTGCACAAAATAAAAATATTCTGCAACGATTGCAGGTTACTGATATCGAATGAAAATGCGTTTTCTCGTTTAATAATTCTAATAAGTTCATCGACTCATTTTTATCATAAGTGCATAAAATAGGCAATCTTGATACAAGAGTCATAGAGACTGAAGAGAGGGTGCAAATATTGAACACACCAATTGCAACAAGAAGCGACGCGAATAACGAGTTGACCTAATAGTTTGATGCATGCTGAGTCGCCTGTGAGCACGAACTCCGTTCCAGCAAGGTGGACCCGTAGCCGAAGGGTAGCTGAACACCTTGAAAAATTTAGGTAGATGCTTGCAACGTCGTTAAGATCTGCATCGGAGACTGCATCGTGATCTGTGTTTTGTTCTGTGTGTCTTCATCGTGTGCGAGTCCCTTACAGCTTTCTTTACCTTGGACATTTAATTCGCAGACGACGAGGGTGGTTGCGTGAAGCCTCTGACCTCGAAAACCCGGAAGTCTTCGCAGTCGGACCTGTACATGAGGCTTGGACTCCTCCTAGGCAGCAATCATGCTCGAGCCAACAGCAGCGTGGACACCAGCGACCTTCCAGGAGCCTCGAATCGGTCTGGAGCTGGTGCTTGTCAGTCCAGGGTACCGATTCAAGGTCACGACAGCTCGGCAGCTTCGTTCAGCAGTTTGACGAGTTTCGAGACGCAGACTCTCGCTTCTACGAACACCAGTCCGGTATCCACGTTGACTGGAACCTCTAGCGAAGCTGAAGCTGCCGCTGCCTTGAGATGTCCTATCAAACCGAAGTCGAAGGTCAAGGGCAAGAGCAAGTCCAGGGATTGCGACAGCGCTGGGAGTCTGGCTTCGATCTCCACGTCGGTCTCCGCGTCCACTTCCATGTCCATGTCGATGTCCGTCTCTGTTTCCGGACTATCGAATGGCAGCTCCAGCCCCCTAACTCCCAGAAGACATTCCGTGAACGCTTCGCAAGCTGGACAGTCCGACGAGGCCGGACAGTCCTTCAAGAACCGAAGGTCCTGCGCCAGGAGGTCGGCCAGGACCGGAAACGTGAAGGGAGCTGTCGATGCTAAGTGTAAGTTACTTTTGAAACTTTGACGAGCTCTGAATTCCGGGATAGCTATAGGTGCAACCGAATGTCCCTTATACAGGGTGGTTCATCCAAGAGTGCCACCTAAACTCCTTGTAAACTGTTTGGTATATGAAGAAATGATTGAGTCAAAAGTTGAAACACTCAAGTATTAATTGTAGTGGAGAATATTGTGAGCATTACATATTTGCATTAAAAATCATGTATGGATACCATCCCGGTAGCTATTAGTATTTCATCTCGTGTATTCTTATAGCATTGTATTCAGGACTCGATTCTCTCTTCAATCACAAGATTAAAATTTAATCTTTATAATGAAGAAACTCAAGGTGTCCTTCATACCTCGATGAGCAAGCAAAACAGAAAAAACTAATTAGTACAGTATATGCTACTCGTGGACACCATACAACTTTAAAAATAGTTTACATGTGATTTAGGTGGCGTACTTAACAATATACCTACCACGGTCAAATGACCGGTTTTCCATCCCGCAATTATTGAAATTATAAAAAACACATTCATAGGAAATGACAGCATTGGCATCTTTATGTAAGCATACATTACGATTAAAGCCATACAAAGTATGAAAAAATTAAATCTTCTCACTTTTATAAGTCGTTTCGCTTTTATATGTTTCGTGCTTGGTAGGTTTAGTGTTAACTGAATCACCCTGCATAAGGTCTCAATGTCTAAGACACGGTCTCCTAAATAGACTTACAGTCCTCTAGTAGTTCCCCAGCAGTTCCAAAATGAAATGCTCCTTTCCCTTTTCTTCATCTCTCTTGTATACTTCCTCAGCCTCAATTCCAACCCTTCATAAAGGAACTATGAAAGACGCTGACATCTATCATTCACATCTATCACTCCCGCGTAGCTTCAGGGTTGGGCTATTGAGTAACCAATAGGAATACAAAGATTGACGATAGACTGATGATTTTGCAGTGCGCTTTATGCAACACCATGCAACGCAGCTGACCCTGAAGCCCCTCTTCTTCGAGGTACCGCTTCTAGAAACGGACCCGCTGTTCACCGGCCGCCAATGGCTGCTACAGGAAATAGAGTCCGTAGTAAACGGGTCCAGCCCTGGTGTCCTAATCTCGGGATCTCCTGGAACAGGCAAAACCGCGCTGGTCCTGCAACTGGTGGAGCACAGTTGTTTCGGAAGAAGGAGGGAGCAATCTCTTCCATCGGACATCACAGAGGAGCCGAAGGAAAAGGAGTGGCCTGGTTGCGCTACTGCTCTGCATGCTGGAATCCGCAACACCAATGAAAAGGTACGTCTCAAGGATCTCGGAATCCTCGACCATGTATTATTTGTAGTTGAAAAGAAGTCTCCTGAGAAGTCACAGGGACAAGGGGGGTTTCACGCTCGGTGCCTAATGCTTAGGTTTTGACGACACACCCTAAGTAGTGTGTGTGATTGCCAATATTTCACTGGAGCCGTAAATACGTGTGACTCGGAAAGTTGTACTCTTCCCGAATTCCTTCCAAAGGACTTCTTTTCAGTTACCAATAATACTAAATAGACCATGTTCTTTTGAATGAAAAGTTACGTCTCAAGGATCTCAGAATCCTCGACCATGTATTATTTGGAGTTGAAAAGAAGTCTCCTGAGAAGTCACAGGGACAAGGGGGGTTTCACGCTCGGTGCCTAATGCTTAGGTTTTGACGACACACCCTAAGTAGTGTGTGTGATTGCCAATATTTCACTGGAGCCGTAAATACGTGTGTCTCGGAACGTCGTACTCTTCCCGAATTCCTTCCAAAGGACTTCTTTTCAGTTACCAATAATACCAAATAGACCATGTTCTTTCTAATGAAAAGGTAGGTCTCAAGGATCTCAGAATCCTCGACCATGTATTATTTGTAGTTGAAAAGAAGTCTCCTGAGAAGTCACAGGGACAAGGAGGGTTTCACACTCGGTGCCTAATGCTTAGGTTTTGACGACACACCCTAAGTAGTGTGTGTGTGATTGCCAATATTTCACTAGAGCCGTAAATACGTGTGACTCGGAACGTCGTGCTCTTCCCGAATTCCTTCCAAAGGACTTCTTTTCAGTTACCAATAATACTAAATAGACCATGTTCTTTCTAATGAAAAGGTACGTCTCAAGGATCTCAGAATCCTGGACCATGTATTATTTGTAGTTGAAAAGAAGTCTCCTGAGAAGTCACAGGGACAAGGGGGGCTTCACGCTCGGTGCCTAATGCTTAGGTTTGGACGACACACCCTAAGTAGTGTGTGTGTGATTGCCAATATTTCACTAGAGCCGTAAATACGTGCGACTCGGAACGTCGTGCTATTCCCGAATTCCTTCCAAAGGACTTCTTTTCAGTTACCAATAATACCAAATAGACCTTGTTCTTTTCTAAAGTGCAACAATTATTGATCAGGTTAGAGAACTGGCTGCTCACGTAGTCGCCTACCACTTCTGCCAAGCGGACAACAACAGCACCTGCCTGGTACCTGATTTGATACACTCTTTGGCAGCCCAGCTCTGTCAAGCTCCTCAGCTGATCTCCTACAGGGAGTACCTACTCTCTGAACCGCACATTCAAGGATCATTGTCGCAGAGGGAGTGCACGGTGGATCCTGATCTGGCGTTATCCAGAGGCATCATCGAGCCTCTGTCTACCCTGAAGAAGATGAACAGGCTCCCAGACACGAATATGGTACGAAAGATGTCTTTTACTGGTTCTTTCAGGCAGTCTGATGATTAGACTGCTAATCTTCATGCAAAATAATATTTTTCTGCATCGATTGCAAACAAATTCTTTCTTTCTTTAATCATCTTAACGGTATGAAAATAATATATTTACATTCTTAAAATCCTGTAATTGTCTTAAATGCATAAAATCCGCAGTCAACTAATGATAATGTAACAGCCAGAGCAATCGAAATAATGTTCAATCCCCATCATCCAGGTGATCCTAATCGACGCAGTCTGCGAGGCAGAGTACCACAGACCGGACAGAGGCGACACGATAGCGTCCTTCCTAACCAGGCACGCGCCCAACTTCCCCAGCTGGCTGAAGATCATCTGTACTGTTCGAACGCAGCTGTTAGAGTGCGCGAAACAGCTTCCTTACACCCGAGTCTCCTTGGACAAGATTCCGAACGACAGCACCGGGAACAACGTCACACGGGACCTGTCCGATTATATCGGCTACAGATTGGCCCAGAGTCCAGCGATCCAGACGAACGTCACGGCGTCTGTCAACGGCAAGGCAGAGTCGTCCTGCAGCGCGAATCAGACTCGATTCTCCTCGCATCTACTGGCGCTAGCCAGGGGCAGCTTTCTCTTCGCGAAGCTGACGCTCGATCTTATCGAGAGCGGACACTTGGTAGCTAAATCCGCCAGCTACAAGGTGAGCGCACCGCTATCTTACAGCGAATCTTGCTTTCACAGACGTACCAAGTATCTGGAGTAGCTGAAGGTAGATATACGTAACGTTGTCTTGGTGTTCTAGGTGCTTCCGGTGTCTCTGGCGCAGATATTCCAGCTACACTTCAATCTGAGGTTCCCAACTGGTACGTCCTTCGACAGGGTGCAACCTCTTCTTGGTGTTTGCTTGGCTGCATTGTATCCGCTCACGTTGCCGGAGATTTTCTACTCAGTCAACTCGCTGAACACCGACAGATTCGTTTCATGGGAGGATTTTCTACAGAGATTCAAAGTGAGTAGCTTTTGGGAATGTTCTTTCAGGGTATTGCGACTATGCTGCAGAATTGGACGTTTCCGGGATGGGTACTTCATTGTACTCTTAAAGCTAGACAAATTTCGGTTCTTCTTCTTCAGATTTTTAGAATTTCATCGATAATTTTCCACAACACGGGTCTGCGGAGGAACAATTATGCGCGAGGGATATCATTGTTTGAGGTTTGCCGAACGTAGAGAAGGACAGCCGAGCTCGAGAGGCCTCGGTCACCGAGAAATGTAAACATACCTAATCCGAATTTCCAACTTCTTTATTAATCATTATTTTTTTATGGGACTTCGATGACCATATTTGTGACATTTTTCTAATAAAAATGATACCAAATATGATATAATTCCGATGATATTTACTTGTGTAATCGACAATTAAAGTTTCGGGCGCGAGGAAGGATAGCGTATGGGAAAGAAAGAGACGCGGAGAGTCGCAGTCGGCGGCCTTCCTCGCGCCCGAAACTTTAATTGTCTATTACACAAGTAAATATCATCGGAATTATATCATATTTGGTATCATTTTTATTAGAAAAATGCCACAAATATGGTCATCGAAGTCCTATAAAAAAAAATAATGAATAATAAAGAAGTTGGAAATTCGGATTAGTATGGTCTCACCGATATACCCGAGCCGCATGGTGTCATATTTCTCGGCGACCGCGGCCCCTCAAGGAGGTACACCCCGCACTAGTGGGGATATCTCAGGGACAATTATGTCGGAGACATTTGGGACAATTACCGATGAAATACTGTAATATTTTCATCTATTCCAAGTCTTCTGACTCGGAAGATTTCTTACCTGAGGACCGTTCGTCAAATACTGATAGTTTGAACAAGTTAAGCAAATTCTTCGATCCGAGCCGCGAAATTCGTATCATAGAGATTCGGTTAAAAGTGTATACAATATACGAGCTTTAGCATTGACTATTATGCCGTATTAAAAATCATGTATGAAAAATTTACTGTTTCATTCTTTCAACGAATAAGTAAAGACTTCCGTAGATCGCTTCGTCTAATCACACAACTATCCTAATCATCGTCGTCTCCTATACAGTAATATATTAACAAGGCTCGCACAGAAAGACCCACTGGACAGTCCAATTATGCAGCTCTGTATCCTTCCCTCAATAACAGTATACCGTGAGGGCCCGTTTTAATAATTTCCTTTGTCCCCTGCCGCTGCCGAAGGGATCAAGTAAGTTTCACGCACGACGTTGACCCTGAAATGGTATCCTCTTTCCGCAGGCTATGAACCGTCGCGCTGAGATCTTCCTAAAAATTCCGTAACAATTTTCTATGTAGAATAGAATAAAAAAATCAATACTATAAAATCCAAATTTTCAAAAGAAGCCAATGAAATTATCTCACACGCTGACACGATCATCTACAAATCAGTATCTGATGGATACAGACAATTTTACTAAATAATCCAAAGCTAAAAAATCTAAACGTTCAAAAGAATTTAAGAACAATTTCATATTTACAATTATATTTTGCAACACGGACACGATTATTTAGAAATCAGTGTCGGACAGATACAGAAAATTTTACTAGGGTCACGAGAGACCCCAGGATACTATTAGAGTGTTAACGGTACCAGTAGACGCCCAGTTCGTTTCGCAACGCTTGAATCCGCCCATTCGATGTTCAAAAACGGGATCCCGTGTATTGTTTTTATCAGATGCTCTCTGGATTCCTCGTGAAACGGCTGGACAACACGTACATGTTCTTCCATCCTTCGTTCAGGGAGTGGTTGATGAGAAGGGATGAGGGAGAATCGACGAAATTCCTCTGCGATCTGAGGCTTGGTCACGCAGCGATCGCGTACAGACTGTCTCGGCTTCAGGCACCGTTAGACGGCGACAAAGCGTTGGAACTGGGTCACCACATACTGAAGGCTCACGTCTATAGAGGCGTCGCCCCATGTTGGCCTTCGCGTGATCTACAGGTAGGCTCACCAGCTTTACAATTCGCTTAAACGATAGATCAGGCGTGGTCGGTGAGCGTTTTGCTCTCGAAGCTCTCAGAATTGCCCTTAGAGGCGTGGCCAGTAAGTACTTTGGCCTAAGACAGCACCCTAGATTGTACCCACGGCCAACTCTCTAAGATAAATAACATAGTACTCATTGAAAATAGTAGGGTACTTTCGATTTTATAAATTTAGCAGCGTTGGGCTTCCTCGCTCTACGCATGGGAGGCGTGGCTCTCCGAGTAGGCGTGGCTTAGTGGCCCTCGCCTGCAACGGATCTGCTCCCATGCAATCTTAACCGCTTGTGGCACGAAGAATTATGGAAAAATTGAAACGCTCGTGTCTTTCGATAGGCGATCTGGTTGGCGTCCTCCACGGAGTGCGTCTCGTCGGCGCTCTGCACCCTGAGGAACATCTACAGTCCAAACGTGAAAGTGTCGAGGTTGCTTTTGCTGGCAGGAGCATCCCCGAACCACATCACCGAGTACCTGGGCAACGCCCCCGCTCTTTGTATGTACGCCCACGAGGGTTCCGTGGAAATGGTGTCACTATTGTTGGAGTTCGGCGCTGATGTTGAGCTGACGAATAGCCAAGGTTGCACCGCACTGTCATTGGCTGCTGCTCGTGGACACTGCGACGTTGTCAGGAGGTGAGGAAAGATTCACATTGTTCTAATCTCTGATTACAGAAAATTCGAAGCATTCTTGGGTGTCTTCACACATTATCTACCCGAGGTTATTTCGTAATCTTCAAAAGTCTGTGGTCCGT
The DNA here is from genome assembly GCA_913789915.3 of Sphecodes monilicornis. Lineage (NCBI taxonomy): Eukaryota > Metazoa > Arthropoda > Insecta > Hymenoptera > Halictidae > Sphecodes > Sphecodes monilicornis. The sequence continues at coordinate 16,545,544 of OU565295.1, forward strand.
GGCTATGAATTTGTTTAATAGAGCATTTCAATCGTGAACGAACAAATCATGCTCACTAACGCATTCTAATCATTTCGTTTGAATTTATCATACAGAATACAATTTTTACGTTTGCTTTTGGTACAGCACAACTACTCAAAATTCTGTTAATAGGCTTCCGGTAGATCAAGTGTTAATGATAACTAGACTGCAGAGTTTACGCATTTGTGGCAAGAGTGAGTAGGTACAATTTCAGACAGGAGACACATTAAAAGAATTTAAGAATATCAATGCACTAGTCTCAGCTTAACCCTTAGCGGACGGGGATTATTTTTAGCATACTTTTTAATGGGTCGAATAAATTTTCTTTGTGAAACAATATTGTTTGCTGAGGAGTTTGGTGTATGAATTAAATGAAGGGAAACGTGACGTGTTCAGTAAAAATTTGTTTCATATTTGTCGGGAGTACTAACTGCTTTAAAAATTATTCATAGTCGCAGAACGGTAAAATTGTTTGGTCGACTGTCAGCAGACACGCGTCCGCAAAGCGTTAATAAAATCATGAAAAAAAGAAGAAAATTTTTATTTTGCGCCAAGATCCGCAGTCTAATGATAACCAATGGAATTGTTAAAATTCAGGTTGGCCGCCGCAGGAGCGTCGTTAGGCCACGCAGACATGGCAGGTCAGTGTCCCCTGGTGCACGCAGCGAGGCACGGAAGACTATCAGTGGTCGGCTATCTGTTGGCCTGCGATTGGCTGGTTCCATCAAGCGAGAACGAGCCCGAGACGTCACAGGAGATGAGCAGGGAGGAGGCAGCTCAGCAAGCTGTGGTAGCAGCCGCTGCTCAAGGCCACGAGTCCATCGTCGAGTACCTTCTGGACATGGCCGAGGTCATCGTAGACCGTCCCGACACTCTAATCGGCGAGACTGCGCTAACTATCGCGGCTGCCAACGGATCCACAGCAACAGTCTCCGCTTTACTAGCTCGAGGAGCCAGGCCGACAGCTGTCAACGCCAAGGGCCTATCTCCTCTGATGCTTGCTGCGAGGGAGGGGCACTGGGGAACTGCTGAGAGATTCCTCCAAGGTCAGTAAACTCTCTGTCATGTTCTAAATTGATCACTAGACTGCGGATCTTTATGCAAAATAAAAATTTTCCACGACAATCGTAGAAACAGAAGTTGAGTGAGAATGTATTTCTTCCTTTAAAAAATGTAATGCGTTGAGAATAATTCTTCTAACGTCGTTACAATTTTATATTTTATCTGTTCGTTTCTGCATTTATGACAAGAATAAAATACAAAACAGTGAAAAGTATGAGAAAATTTGATGAATACGATTACATTACTCCTGATTCATTAAAATTATTAAAAGAAGGAACGAATGTCTATGCAGTTCTTGTTTCTTCCAATTGACTCGGAAAATTTTTATTTTGCATACTGATTTGGAGATTAGCAATCGCTGTCAATGAAAGAATTGAAAGAGATAGTGTTTTATGGTGGTCTTGTGATTTTGTTTATTCCAGGGACACTGTCCAGTAGTACCGACACTATTCTGGACGATGCGATGACTCTTCTGGATCAGAGAGACCTCGCAGGACGTACCGCACTCATGCTAGCTGCGTCCGAGGGTCATACGAACCTGATAGAATTGTTCCTCGATAAGGGCTCCAAGTTGGAGAGCAGGGACAAAGAAGGACTCACTGCTTTATGCTGGGCCTGCGTCAGGGGTAGACTCACAGCTGTCCAGAATCTAATCGACAGGGGCGCCGATGTTAACACTAGCGACAACACGGGCAGGACTCCTTTGGACTTGGCTGCGTTCCAGGTATTACAAGTTGCATTATAGTTGTAAGACTAGCTTGAAGAAGGTACAGGTTGGACAGTTCGTAATTGGTCACTTTAAATAACGTTTGAGCAACTTGATCGTTCTCAACATTACTTGAACATTCGAATCTAGACCGCTTCTAATGCAAGATAAAAATTGCCCAATTTAATTTGTAGGAAACCGAAATTGATTGTTAGAATGTCTTTTTAGTTTTATGCTCGACATATTCGTTTATGTTATAAACGCATAAAATCCGCCTTGATTACTTTTCCATGGTGTTTGCTTGTTCGTGCCAAATAATCTTTTCCTTTCACATTTTTCTCTATCATCAAAAACAAATGAAGAATTTAAAGTGAAAATATTTTTTACTCTGAAAATCCTGCTACGGAATAAGACAAAGAATTTTTGTCTGTCGTCAGAAATTGATGAAGTATTCAAAGTGATCGTGTTATACTACTTGCTCCGCATACAAATTTCTGGGTCTCCATAGAACAATCCATAGTTATGGTGCTAATACACTAGCAAGTAACTTGAGACAATTTTTGCGAGAGACAGCGACCAGCAAAGTTGAACTCACTTGCGACAGTTGCTCTCAAGAAGCGAAACAATGTTTCAACAATATTTTCAAACAAGTGTACACACTTTTGCAAGTTGCTCCCGCAACAAATGTCTCGAGTTACTTGCTAGTGTATTCGCGCCCTTAACGGAACAGCTGTAAATGGTTCTCGTCTTTCCACAGGGCAATCCAAAATTAGTGCAACTGTTGCTCGAGAAGGGTGCAGCAGTGGAGCACGTAGACCTGCACGGTATGCGACCATTGGACCGAGCCATAGGATGTCGAAATATTCCTGTGGTACAGTGTTTCTTACGACGGGGTGCTAAGTTAGGCCCGGCCACATGGGCGATGGCCGCCGGAAAGCCCGACGTGCTTCTGATCCTCTTGAACAAGCTCCTCGAGGACGGGAACGTGCTATACCGGAAGAATAGGCTGAAGGAGGCGTCACACAGATACGCCTACGCCCTGAGGAAGTTCCCCGTGTCGCCGGAAGAAGACTGCCAGGGTCAAGAGCACGACCACATGATGCTGCAGTTGCAGACGTTCGCGCAATTGCGGCTGAACTTCTTGCTCAACCTCAGTCGATGCAAGCGCAAGATGAATGTAAGTTCGTTTCATCAGTTCATCCTGATCTTGACACTTGTCTTCCGATTTATGAATACTTTAACATTTTCGCGACCATAAAGATACTTAAGACAATACTTAAAGATAATGAATTTTATACAATTTGCTATTTAAAGACGCGGTACATATCATAACATTCGGAGATTCCATGACAATCTTCTTTTTACCCTAGATTACGATCCTTTACTGCGATGTAAGTACATACTCGTATTTTTCACGACGCCTCTGTGGTATTTTGTAAACTAAATAACGTCCAGTTCTAATGAAGCCTCGGGGGTAACTGGTATCAACTATTAGAAAAGTTGACGGCGCGGCAGATCACTCGCACGCGTGTCTTACCCTTAATTTCAAATAAATTTGAATTGTGTGATATCATTGTGTCATAATAGGGTTAAATTATTTTATTACATCGTAAAGAAGGTGCGGTGTATTTGGTAAACTTTTAAATGGCGGTCGCAAACCCTTTAAGAACCTAATCGAAATGAATATTGAAGGATTCTGGTGAACCTGCAAGATGATTCAATCCTCGTCATTCATGATTCCAGGAATGTGCGGAAGCAATCGAGCTCGCTGACGAGGCTCTAAAGGTTCGGCCAGTGTCCTACGAGGCCTTCTACGCGAGGGCAAAGGCTCGTGTGGACTCCGGCTTGCTGGAAGATGCCCTGTCCGACGTTCAAGAGGCTCTTCAGATCGCACCACCCCAAAACAGACAGGATCGTCGCGTCCTCGTCGCTCTGAGGGATGAGATTATCTCCAGATTGGACGGTTTGGGGACCAGCAAAGGATCCTGCGACTCTGCCAGCAGGTCCAGGCTTCGCGCATCGGTGGACACTCTCACGGAACTGTAAAACACGGTTTCAATCGAGGAACCGCTCTTTTCTAGGGAAAACGCTTATAAATCGCCCTCGAGCGATTATCGACTGCAAACGAAAGGATATCGCGATCTCGCGTCAACTGCTCCTTCAGGATTCCCTGTCCTTGCTTCGAGGATGCTTCGAAATAGCTCCTGAAGCGACCCACTGAATTTTTATTCGATTTTTTAGTCGCGTTTTGTACGTACTCGAAGAGATTTCTCTTGTTACCGCTTCTGAAATGTGAAGCGGACTATCCGTACTTCCGGTTGAAGATCTAGAGCACCGTTTGGCCTCTCGAAAATGTTTCGAAGATGAATCGTTTTTCGAAACTGTCCTTCAAGGTATTATCGCGATTTTTATGTTAAGTTCTCTGTTGAATATTCTTGCTATTCGTGAAACAGTTTCGTCGAATCGAGGTGCGGACGGTGCTCTAGGGAACGTCGTAGACACGCCCAATTTTGTGCAATTGTATTGCATAACCGTGTAGGGTTTTGTTTTTTGTACGATGATCTCGGTCTCGGATCGAGCACAGAGTTTAATATATTTTAAGATCCTAGGAAAAAGTGGGACCGGGCGAGCGGGACTCGAACCTGCGATCTCGAGATTCGTCGACTGGCCTAATTGACTGCTTTGAGAGGGTGTCCTAGCCTACATCGCGATATTTTAAACAAATTTTATATTCTTTCTTGCTTGAAACTATAACTCTAGCCTTGCGTATACATTGTAATTTATGTTCTAGCAAAATCAAATTTTTATACAGAATTTCAACTTGCTGTATACGATTACAGTATCTGAAATGGCTGCCATGATTCCGGTACCACGATTAAAGAAAATGAAATGGGTGAAATAAATCTGATTAATTGAAAGTCATTTCTCTTCGTCCATTTTTAAATTTCATTTCGCGAGTTATTCAACGGAAATGCACATTGCATGCAAATATTCAAACTCACATTGAAATCAATCGTAGGCCTCGAGATATGGCAGCTAATTCGATAAACATCATGTCGAGAACACCGCGATTGAAGTTTTCAAAGAAGTTTAATAATTTTGGGAATTTAGAGATACCGTTTTAGAAAGTTTCTTCTCCATGAGGTTGCAAGAAAAAGAAATTTATTTGTTCAAGCAACTAGTTGAAGGCAAACGAGCTCCAAGGTCCAAAGTATTTTCATTTAATTAAAGTGTTACACTAAATAAAGCGTAATTGGCTAGAACATCTCCTAAACCACCACGGCCACGGAACCCTCCGACTTTTCCCAATCTGAAATGTTCTTAAAGGTCTGAGGGTCCTGATCCCACGATATACACATTTTTCTATATATAAATATATATAAATATATATATATATAAATGTATATATAAATATATATATAAATATATATATAAATATATATATAAATATATATATATATTTATATATATAAATACTTGTATTATATCACGCGTATGATGATTGGTTTCTAGTGTCGTTGTAATTTAATGAACGTTATTTAATTCTGTTTCCTCTTTCTCTATGACTTTGTTTCTCTCAGTATTCTTTTCTTTAAAAAAAAAAAAACGAACCGTGAACCACGTTGTGTGCACGAAACGAATGAAAATGACGAAAAAAAGAGAATGTACGGCGAGTATATTCGTCGGTGAACGAGTGTATATTCTCGAGTGGGTATTCCGCTGTTAGGAAATTATCCGATCGCTGTTCAGTCGATCAATGTATTTAGAAACGGACTCGCTTGCCAAGCATTTAAGTACACCTATTCCTCTGTAACCGATACCTGGTCGCGATCCATCGATCCTGGATCCGATCGAGATCACGTAGGCCATGATGACCTTCCTCCGGTTTGTATTTTCATAGACAGAATCGCATCCACTTCCACGATGTTGTTTGTCTCCTTACTGGAGCACAGAGGTCCGAAATAAACGAACTTTTCAACGAAGCCGCCATTGAACAAATTCATTCATTCCCGCCATACAGTCGTCGTTATCTGTTGCGGCCGGTGTTGAGAGGCTGAGGAAGAAGCTGATGAAGATAATGTGGCCTGTAGAGATCCAGGACATTTGGTATTGTTGTTGAGTACATAGACAGGATTTTTCATAATTTTTAGATTGTTTCTCTTGAATCTTTTCTATAAGATTCATTGTTAACCGAACATTTTTTCCATGTTAATCTCTATCATATTTTGCAAAAGGATGCATTCTATAGCATGTTGTAACCATGAAGCCTGTTACCGGAAGGAATGCTACCAGCGAACGCATCAATAAAGATCCTCAAAATCCTCGTAGTGTAACTAAATAAATTACAATAAGTAAAAATCGCCCGAAAAATATTAATTTCGTCAAAACTCCTGGTGCAATCGTAACTGTTGTCGATACGATCTATAATTGAAAATTTAAGACTTAAGATTGTTCGGACGACGTGTATTTTGATTATCTCGGCACAAAGGGGAGGAGGACGACTAAAAATCGACAGTGAGGTTTCGTTCAACTCTTCTTTATTACTTCGAATAAAGACGACTTGTCCGATCAAAAGAAGCGTTGCTTCTTGTCCCTTAAATAGTGTACATCGATTAGAGAATTCGTAGAGTACATTACGAGTAGAATGAAGAATGTACAGCGGCAATCCCCCAGAGAAACTGTTGAGAAGTTTTATAATAACACATAACATCGAAAGCTCGGAATTGGCAACAGTTTATGTATCTCAAAATGACTCTCATAGAAAATAGGCTAAGATTATCACACCCACATTGAAACATTTTTCTTACCTCCGTCTTATTTCTTTTATGTTGTATATTACAGAATAACCACCGAGATCTTAGTACCTAGTCACGGATTTTGGTCTCGAACCCATCGCTACCCCTCGCCGGTAGCCACGTTTTAAGTACACTTTAATCGGTTACGTATACATATATACAATATATATCAGGGGTGTCTAACACTGGCTCTCGGAACAGATGTTGCTGCTTGTCCTCTTTGCCTGCTCGGCGAGTCAGTCCCCACCATGTCCACCCCTACTTTTGTTTCAGCACGAGCCCCGCGACCCACGACTAGGTTTGCCATATGCGCGTCGCACCAGGCCCCTTACCCTTCCGCCCCTCGCCTAGCTGCGCTGCTAATCCGGCCTTCGCTTCCCCCACTCTTCCGCCTGTGAGACCGTGTAGGGAAAACAACAAGTGTTCTTTTGTTTCTTTCGCACTACGCAATGTCACAGGCGTCTTGGTTTGGATAAAGTGGTGACAATCGTTAGCGTGCTCCACGCGGTACGCATGAGCATTCGTGAGAAGAGTAGAAGAAACAAAAGCCGGCTTAGCAGCGCAGCATGGCGATGAGGGGAAGGGTACGGGGCCCGCACATGTCAACCCTGCCCACGACTGCTACACCGGAAATTTACTCACCACTACTACTTATACGTGCACATGTTTATAAGAGCTTTGCAGCAGTGATAGGAGTCGCGTCGAAGGAAAATGTCGGAGTAAACATGGTAGGGATAGACTCGCTGAGCAGGCGAAGAGGAGAAACAGCAACATCTGTTCTGAGAGACAACGTTAGTCCCCCCTGATATATATTATACAGGGTGGGCTTTTTAAGTAAGGCCACCTAATTTCGATAGACATCAGTTTTACGCAAAACTTTAATTTTGAAAGATCAAGGTCATTTCAAGGTGATGTTATTATAGATATCTGAATATATTTTTCGATCAGCTACGCGATGCAATAATAAAAGAGAAGTCGTTATGTGTCAAAAAAAACCGATGGCCTTGAGAACTTCGGAAAAAAATCACCTTGAGAAAAAAATATTCTTGCCAGATACTGGTCCTTTTACACCATGCACATTACGTAAAAAATATTTTTTGTGTATAACTAAATAATTTATTATATAAATAATTTATAATTATATAATTTATTATATAAATATAATAGGGGCCTTACTTAAATAGACCACCCTGTATAATATATATCAGGGGTGCCTAACGCTGGCTCTCGGAACAAATGTTGCTGCCTCTCCTCTTCGCCTGTTCGGCGAGTCAGTCCCCACCATGTCCATCCCTACTTTTGTTTCGGCACGAGCCCCACGAAACACGACTAAAATTGCCATATGCACGTCCCGTCAGGACCCTTACCCTTCCGCTCCTTCGCTTCCCCCACTGTTCCGCCTGTGGGACCGGGTAGGGAAAATAACAAGTGCTCTTTTGTTTTTCTCACGCTAAGCGATGCCACGGGCGGCTTGGTTTGGGTAGAGTTGGGACACTCGTTAGCGTGCTCCACGCGATACGCATTAGCGTTCGTGAGAAGAGTGGGGGAAGCGAAGGCCGGCTTAGTAGCGTAGCTAGGCGAGGGTCGGAAGGGTAAGGGGCCTGGCGCGACGCGCATCTGGCAACCCTGGTCGTGGGTCGTGGGGCTCGTGCCGAAACAAATGTCGGCGTAGACATGGTAAGGATTGACTCGCTGAGCAGCCGAAGAGAAGAAGCAGCAACATCTGTTCCGAGAGCCAACGTTAGGCACCCCTGATATATGTATATATGTATATTTATAATCACATGTTATGCATAATGCAGATGCCGTGAGAACAATTGCAAGATTCGATTTTCCATACACCCGAAACGGATACATCGACTGTACATTATTGCGATCGAGCTGAAACGGCGTTCGAATTGCGCGCGCCGCATTTGCAAAATGGCCGCGAGAATCTCAACCGCAATGTTTAAATTGTACAAAAGGTTAAATTAAAAAAAAAACTCAACGAAAACCAGCGTAGTCAAATATCTTATTGTACAACAAATAAAAAAGGAAACAAAAAATAAGAGTGCTTCAACCGACGATGACCGACTTCAGAAGACACCCGAGATCTTCTCAAGTCGTCGTCGTGTCAAACGAAGTAATTGTAATAATAATATCGATAACAACGGAACATTTATCACCTGGCTTTTAGTTCTTTATTCGTATCCTCATGTGTTGGATCGACGAAGGGTTGTCGTTTATGTTTAAACTGCAGTTTCGCTACTCTTTCTCTCCCTCACTTATTTTAGATTTTTTGATCCAGCTTCAAGTTCCTTCTCTTCGTAAGCAAAAAGAATAGTAAGAACAATTCCAAGATGGTTTTTTCTCATTTGAACATGAACGTTTCGACTGTTTTAACTTCTCGATAGAACTCAATCACGAAGACACGTTGTAATCGTCCATTTTCTTCGATTGCAAACTGCATGACTTTTAGCCTAAGACGAAAGAAACTTTCGACCGGATTAAACCATTCTAAATGCGTTCGGAAGAGGAAGAGCGCAACTTTAGACTGATACAAAATGCATACACAAGAAAAGTTTACTTTCAAGACAAAATTGCATTTAAATCATAAGCGACTCGTGCATCGACCCAACAATTTATTATCTCTGCCGAACCATGATTCGCAAGGGAATCACGGTTACAAAGATTCGAAGTGTCTGAAGCTGCGTTAAAGTGATCGTGTAGGATCTAGACCTACACAATCAGGACAATCATCTCCATTTCATTCCACTGAGACTATCAATAGGTCATCACCCAGTTGTCCGAGTATTCTACGCATTCACAAAGATCTACCATAGTAACCAGCGCAAAGACAACTAGGATAAGCCCTTGTTTAGCATTCCGAAGCCTCAGTTTTCTTCACCGAAGAAAATCGCTTTGGATGTCTTTTCATGAGTGTCCTTCTTCCTAGAACTGTCGATAGATGGTCAGCCAGTTGTCCGTGTGATCGACACGTTCGCTGTCCTCGAATCCCCGGTTGTCAGCAATGCTAGTTGGCAAACAGCCAGTGCGAGCTCTTCAGAATGAGCAGCGACGAGATAACGCGACGGAAACGAGGCGCGATCGCGTCGCGCGGTTTACGTGGACGGGACAACACAGTGTCGAAGACATCGTTGGTGATCAAGGGTTAATGGGCTTTGTTGTAGGTGTCCTTATTCTGGTAGCCCTGCACGTAACCGGACTTGTCCGCCAAGTCCTTTCGACCTGCGATTCCCTTGCCCTTTCCTGCCTCGTCGAAACGCTGCTTGTGCGAGCCAGTGTATTTACTGACGTCCGTCAGCCTGTCCACCGCGGACGCTGCCTTTCCGGCCTGGAAATTGATAAAATGGTAGACCACTGTAGTCGAGTTATTCGTCAATTCGGTATCTTAACGCTGGGACTACCGAACCCGTCAAAACGACGAATCCAGGGTTTCATCTTTTATAATTTGTGAAGTTGTCGAAATATTTTCTTGGGAAATTTTTTAGTATACTTGTTTATTCATGTATATAAGTATATGTTCGAGAGTAAATTCAATCCTGTTATTATTATAAAGGAATGTACATCAGTCTCGTTCAGGGCTCGGTAGTCTACCCACCAATAATTGCTCGAAGATCCTTAAAAATGTCATTAATAGACTGCGGATCTTTATGCAAAATAAAAATTTTCCTCATTGATTGCAAGAAAAAGGAGTCAAGTGGTGATGTCTTTCTGACTTTAAACATTTTTAAAAGTGGAAAGAATATACAGACAGTCGTAAATTTTTGTAATTTAATTTTTTTTTGTAATTCATTTTTTCCTTAAATGCATAAAATCCGCAGTATACTTAGAAAAATTGATTAACTACAAATAGAAAACGTAGACAGCAGGAAAAGAGAAGTCCAAAGAAATAGTGGAGACATTGGCGGAGTTAAGCTCCTCGTGATTCTAGCGTATTTAATAATTATGAATCTAGTGTATTTAATAATCCGAGCCAAAAAAGATTAAGAAACTAATAAGGAGGAAATAATAGGATACTTATTTATTACGGACTTGTGAAGGACTTTGTTGCGCAGTGGGAACATCGTCATTGACCAGGTTAAAAATGGGGATCATTGAAGATTCTCCTAACGAGTGCGCGTTTGAAAAATGTTGAGCTGATTAGGCTAAAGATTGCGATTCGTGGGCGTCGCAGCTCGTTCGTTTAAGATTTATTACTGTCGGCCATGTCTTTGTAAGGTCAAATCGCGATGACATCGTAAATCGTCGGTATCGGTAGCAAGACAAGGCCATGAAAGGTAATAGGCGCGCTACATTTACCTAGATTAATTTATAAAATCGCCAGCTGGCTTATAGATATCGATTAACGTTTACATAATTCTCATCCACGATGTGGAACGTACATACATCGCAACATTGAAGTTGAGAAAGGATTTGTAAAACTCAGGTTCGATTTGAAATACTCACCGCAGTGCTGCTTGTCACTCCGGGTGATCCGCAGGTCGCCATTTTCTTTTTCATCTCAGCTAAGTCGACCTTCTTCGCTTTGGCCAGCTCGTCCAAGTATGCTTTGTATTGTTCTATACCGAGTTTCATCGATCTGTTAATAAACAATTAGCAGAATATGTTATATAAACTCTGTTCTACAAAGCACTGTCGATAAAGTGATATAATATTACGAAAATAATAGATTATTGAATAGATTTGTTGAGACTTGCTTCCAGTGGTCTTTAGATGAACTAAATGTCTATAGAAAAGTGTTAGTAATTAATAATTGTTTTAATAGATTCCTAAAAACAAACACCAATTTTTTCCAGCATCTTGAATAAGTTCATCGAGTCAGTTATTGTTCAATTATACATTTTGTTGCTTCGTAAAGAAAATTATAAAGCAGTCATAAAAATGTTCTGCACAAATTACAAGAAGCAGAAGTTAATTAAAGATTGATTTATTTCCTCAATAATTTTAATAAACAGCGGGTGATGCAACAATATTTCTTTCGATGTTCTTCTTATTTCACCTTGCATTTATTAATCTTTGTCATAAATGTATAAAGTCTCCAACCTAGTTATTAGTATAGTAATTTCAGTCTAGCATATCCTTGAATCGTTTTCAACAAATCCAGTGTGCAATATTCTAGTACGATGTTGGATAACTATTCTCACGGGAACTCTATCGATTTGAACGAATGTCAATGAATTACCCGTTATGTGAACCCGCTGCGAATATTCCCACCAATTAGAGGGTACTTGCTTGTGCTTTTTGAAGTAAATCCCCGTGTCGGTGGTGGTGATCTTCCTCCCATCGATCACCTTCGCCTGTTTCATCCATTTGTCGCTTTGGCTCAGAGTGATCAGCTTCCCGTCGCTTTTTGGGTCACCGAATTTCGAGAACGCTTTGAAGTTCCCCAAAAAGCTTCCCGGCTGAGCGGCGCCAGGACTGCTTGGCGCTGAGCTTCCTGTATCCTCTTCGATCTTCAAGCTTGCTGTTTTATTTGTGACCGTCTCCTCTGCTGACTCTATGTCAGCGTCATTTTTCTCCTCCTTGGCCTCGTTCTTCTCCTCGACATGATTCGTCTCGACCTTCTCGGTCTCGGTGTCAGTTTTCTCTGCTTGCATCCTTGCTCCTGGAAGTTCAAGGATCAAAACATCAGTTCTCATCCTCGATCTCTGTCTACTTATTACCGTCATTTTTTAAGAACTGAGATAAACAAATTGCAGATGAAACATTTCTTTAATCTGATAAAGTTTCCGCCATGCTTCGAAAAAAAGACAATCAATTTCTTTATTTAATCATTTGCGTTTATTGTCAATGAACATATTTTCTACATCAAGTATTATAGATGGACAACCACAACCATGTTTCATCGAACGTTTTTGTTTACCAAGAGTGTACAGCGATCACATTATTTTTAATTAGAGGTATAACTATAAATTGCCATTTAGCTCAAGAAAAACATGAAGAGGAGGGAAGATCATGATCGTAGACACGCTTCCGTTCCATCAATAAACGTCCGATAAGATTACTGCTAAGGCTGAAGGATAAATTAATTCTCCAGCAAGTGCGGCAGTCTTTGTATTAATTATTGAAATTAGGTGTACACAGGCTCGGGTCAAAGTGTTTGCGTAATTCAGCAGTCGATCAAAAGAGAGCATCGATGACCCTCGATTCCTCGTTAAAGCGTCAGCATGAGTTTTCACGTAGGGAGGCGCCTACGAGAATTACATATATTAAATCGATAGCTAACGTTGCATGACCCCAAAACGTCATCGAGGTGTCAAACGCTAATAGCGTGAACGACGCCGCTGTACGATTCACATTGTAATAAATCGTAGGCTTACACTTGACCGTGACACGCGATCTATCCTGTGTGCACTGTCTGTCTCAAAAGACGGTGAAACGTTTACCGAACCTCTTAAAAATACGACTGAAAAAATTAGAAAGACAGGAGACGCTCGAACAATGAAAGGTAATTGCTAGTGTCCGTCCTGTCTTGTACGTAGTGTCCTAATTTTTTCTGAAAAAATTAACAAAATTTACATTCGAACAGGCATCTTCTTTAAAAGTACATATGTTTTACTAGTTGCAGTAATTTTTTTACTGGAAAGACTCCAAACATAACTGAGTAATTAAAAAATAAATAAAGACTCTGTTGGTATACATGATTTCATATAGTAGATACGAACGAAGGATTTTTTCCAATGAAAACTATTCTTTTAATTCACAAAAGACAACAAATTTAGGTATTTTGTAAACAATTAACTTTGTCAGTGTTCTTTCATCTACTAGATAAGATCGTATACTAACAGTCTTTATGAATTTTTGATTTCTTATGATATTTATATCCTTTGTAACACCTGAGAAAAGTAAATACTGTTGTTTAATCACTTTTTGAGATTTTGCAGTAAGAAAATTACTACAAATTGTACAACCTATGCACACTTAAACAAATAATGCCTCAATTCAGGAGATTTCGCAATTGTCTATAACAACGTATCATTAACTGGGTCCAAAATGTAAATAGAACATTACGTGATCATTCTTGTATCTCTCTAATTGTTCACGGATCGTTTCCGGATCTCTAACATAGAATGCACAAGAATCTAATCCACTATTACAAATCTGATCCACTGACAAGATTGCAGGTGTTATCTTTCGCATGACAATACCAGCCGCGGGAACTAGTGCAACGTTGTACTTCGAAATGATTATACTCTATCTGCCAGACCGTGGTATCTGGCTGATGACTTCGTCGTACCGGAAACATCGTATCATCGGTAGGGAAAGAACGAAGTTTATCACGTTCACTGTTCGAACGTGTAATTTTAAGCTTTTACCGCATGCTACATCAAAGAACAGCTTCGAAATCCTTTAAATAAGTCCTAAAAGAAATGATTGCCGACTATTATTACTACTGAAACAATCATCAAGATAAATCCGTAGAAACATTAATTTTTAATAAATACTTCAAGGACAGAAAATAATTTTCTTCAAGACCTACGCAATATCGCTTCAGTGATTTCAGGATGTCTGGTAACTTAAAAAATATTTACAGCAAATACTAACATGCTTGCTAAATCAACAGCTTTAAGTAACTACATATAATGTTAATTTAAGGAGGAGAGACAACAACTGGGAAGTGCTTCAACCATTTCGAAAAATATTAATTTGTATCTAGAGAAAGTTTGCCGCGTGATCCTCTCGACAATCGGCAAGTGTGATTATACTTTTAGCCAGTATGGATCACTGTAAATATGTATACTAATTTTCGATAAGTGCTTCATGTTGATTGACAACTAACTTTCATCGTCCAGTAGGTCGTTTCATTTAATTGGCGAATGAGTGAATAAAAAAAGTAGAAAGTAGCTATGGATGAACACGATTTTCGAGGACTCCTTGACGTGTCAGACTTTGCTCAGGTGATTTCGTCGGTATTGAAACCGATTTGAAATGCCACGAACCGTGGCATAGACTATAGGCGCGAGCTGCGTTATTCCATGACTATAAATAGAGATTACGGCGACCACGAGTTAGCGCAATTATCAGGGAACAGGAAGCGGGGAGTCTGATTAAGTAATACCGATCAGGTGTCGACGTGCCTTAGTCGACGCTGAGAACCTCGGGCTCAGTGTCGGATTAAGACCTGCAGCCCCCTCGTACAGAATCAACTTCCACACAATGTTAGGAGAACCTGTACAATTTTTTAAGTATTTTCGATAATTTGACTAAAAAGTATTTGTAACGAAAGTTAGAGTTTTTGTTCTCTCGCTACTGATTTGCATTTTTCCACTCGCACACCAGTGCAAATAAACACTTAGTAATATTATTAGTATGTAAAAGGTGGAAAATTCAGAAAATTTCTATGATGCCCCCCTTTTCCTGACGCCCTAAGCATGTTAGTTAGTCCAACACTGCACGGAGTTAGAAACAACCAGTGTTCTACGACACTGACCCCGTTTTTTGAAAGTTTGTCTTAGTTTACAAACAAATGTCGCCTGTGTAAACAACAAATACAGAGACAACCTCGTACGGAACGTAACTGAACTTTAAGTGCCTTTTTTTTTAAGCATAGACGAGTTAAACAATACAGTCGAGGTTCCGAGAGAATTTGACATGGGCCTTAGCAAATAAATTCATTCCCTATATTATGCAACAACGGAAGTAGCTAATAGATCCATACGCAATTCCTGTTTGCATGAATACTCGTCTGATTACTCCATTTTGTAAAAAGCCGCGGCAAAAAGTAATTCGATGGAAAGGAAGCGAAATAATACAAACAGATTCGTTCTGAGAAAGAAACTATTGAAAATTGGGTTAGGTATATGACTTTATCTGATAGACGAACGAAGGATTTACAAGGAAGTTAATTTTTAACAAAACCATAGACGTCGAACACAAAAACACAATTTTTCAAGAGTTTCCCTTGTTCATACACTAGACGGAATTATATATGTTAGCCCAATTTGATAAGATTTCGCTTAAAAAGAAACTTCGTCAATTTTTTCTGAAAGAATTTCTGAAATTCACGATTTTCTCTGATATCGTTACAACCCCTTAATTCAGTTTTCGTAATTGTACGAAACATTGTCAGCAATAGTACAACAAATAAAATAGTACAAAAATTTAACGAACAAACGAGTACCATACAGAAAATACATGTACTTTCATGAAGGTACTCTTTAAGAAAGGAAGTGGATGAATCTTTTCAGAAAAAAAATCCGGAGGATCGCGTTCTTTTCAGATTGAGAACTAAACACATCCGGTACCTAAAGAGCACCTCTGGTACCAATACTACACGCACAGAGATTGCTATAGCGTTGTAAAACACTCGAAAATCCCCAGGCTACAGTTAACTCACCGAACGGAAGGTCAAAGAGCGCAAGTTCCACGCGAAAGTGGTAAAACCGAATCGCGTCCGGCGGAAGAACAATAATGCGAAACGGAATCCGCGAACGGAACTCGGACGGTTTTCGGCAGACCGAACGTAATCGGTCGGTGGAAGCAGGAAACTGACTTTGTGTATAAGTCTCGAAAAGCTGTTGAACGCTTGTGTTCCGGGACGGAATCTGTGCCGCAAGGCGCATGTGTTCTATCGATCCACGCAGGCACCCTCTCTCAATATATCTTCAGAGCTGCGTTTCACCCCTCGCTGCAGCCGAAATGAGAGCGATGGGGGTCCTGTCCTTTCTAACTACCCGCTCGCCTAGACGTCCAACGATTCAAATAAAATTGCTATCGTACCGAGCCCTTCGTATCATTTCGCTAAGCGAACTAACGACACTCGATTATACCTCGACTTTAATCAGCATCCCTTCGGAAACACTTCTCCGTGAAATTCTAGCAAACGAAAACCACGGTACGAAATCTGGGCAAGTCCATTCCGCAGTGAAATTATAATCGCTGAAGTTGTACATATTGATTTTGCGAAATCTGGACAAGTCCATTTTGCAATGGAATGTTCCTGCATCGTTAGTCTTTAGTTATTGTCTAAAACCTGAGTTATTTTTTAAACAGAAATATTTATTACCATTAGAACGTGGATCTTCAATTTCTTAGTCATTCTATAAAAATCAAAACGTTTTTTCGTTATTTTAACTTTGTTTTTGCTGTGTTGTATAGATTTACTTTTGCATGTCAAGATATTATAATTATTATGAACCTGTTGCGGGTAAACACAATTTTGGAAGGTAAAATAAATATTCATGTCCTAGAATAATCATAACAGTTTGGCTAGAAGTAACACTAATTTTTGTCACTGTAGATTTAATCGCTCCACAGTAATATATTCTCAAATGTTATTTAAATTATAACGTAAAGATAATCATTTTTTTGGCCTTGTTTAAGTGAGCAGAAGTTGGGATACATAATAAAAATTGATGTATCGAATAACCATAAGAATGCAGATGAAAATCTTTCGTTTTGCAACGATGCTAATTTGATCGTCTCTCACTATAGTTTCTCGTTGATCTCTTCTTAATTATTTCAAAGAAACTGAAGATACTTAGCATCAAACTATTTCTGAACATAAAACAATTTTATAAATCCTACTAGAAGAGACATTGCTGCTAACAACTTACATATAATCTATACTTTAATTTATAATTTATAATTTATAACAAAAATCAGTTAAATACAAAATGATAAAAAAGCGTGAAGAATTTAAAAATACATGTAATTACTAATTTACATTCAATTTATAGTATTAACTAATTTACTAATACATATGCATTATTTCCAGCCCATTAGAATGATTAAAAAATTAAGTTAATGGCTATGTAGCTCCCGCATCTTGTATTTGATACATACAATTTTTATTTCGCCTAAAAATCCACAGCCCAGTCATAACAAATTTGATGAAGGAAAAAGTGCTGTAAAAAATTTGTTTTCAAAGTGCAAGACTTGCGAACTATTTGCTGCAAAAACTGAACAAAAATCCGGTTCTTGGCCAAATGAAACTCGCGTGCGGCCGTGTCGTTACGTCTGATAATAAACCACAGTCTATTGCAAAAACGTTGATCATTCTTATCAGCAACCAATAAACGTTGGTTTACGACATTTACGAATGATATGCATAGTGAAGGCTGGAAGAGCTTCTGGGCTCGCGACACACGTTATCGTCGGCTCCGTTCAGTTTTATTTGGACATTACGTCAACGGCGTTACGACGCGCATTGAAATAGACAAGAAGTTTCGTCACGAAGAGTCTGTGGAAGCTCGCAAATGAATGAAATGAATGAAAACCGCGGCGACGATCATAACACTGCAATGTTGACAATGATGGTCGCCCGATAGTGCGCAGGTAGAAGTCCGAGACACGCCTTTGGTATTGATAAAGCAAATATATCGGGACGAAATCTAGATATTCAACCACCTATCTCGTTAAATTACAATGTTTATCGAATACAGCGTTCGATTCTGCAAATGAAAATTTATAGTGGTCCGTAGACCTAGATACGTATCGTGTGCAGACCCTAGATACGTGTAGTCTAATATTTCATTTAATTTATATTAATTATTGCGTATATCTGGTTGGAAAATTTATCAATATTGTGTTCTAGATGCTGTCGAAGTTGTTTCCCTATTGCTGTGTTGCGATTTGTTTAAAATATGGGATTATGATAAAGGCATGATTCTAACGGTTGCAGTCTTTCCTATAAAAAATCAATTTTCCAAGAACACTAATCTGTGCAACAATTACATTGCAACGTGTAGTAAACATGTTTCAATTCTAAGAATGTTATCAAACACAAAAGGAATACTGAATGTATGAATTCGCGTTGCGATGTGATATTTTGTAATATCGTGCAAGAGTTGACAGATTGTCAGAATCGGGGTTGGAATATTACAAAACAATTTTGAATACGTTCGCTACCAGGGTCTGAGAAGAAAATCTTGCAATTCTTGTTTGTTAGAACATGTTTTTAACCCATATGGGCCATTTTCGGATATATTTTTAAAATTCAAGATAACCAAAATAAAGAATTATCATTAGATCAAGGACATCCTACATTTATTTCATTGTTTTTAGCTCAACAATACTGTTCATTTCGGTCCGTCATTTTATAAGCTGATAAAGAATGCGCGCCGCACATCTGCGTCGATGGACTCTGCGAGCGGTTTCGGAACGACGCGCATATATGCGACTCTGATAGCAAGCGTATTGTTTTAAAAAAGCATACTCTTGCTCCTGAGATTCTGACATCATAATTATCCGTTCAACCCTCATTATACCTTGTTAGGTCCGTTCTGACTCGAACATGATGCTTGAAAAGTGTCTACTGGCTACTGAAACTGAACAAATGGATAATTCTGGACAGCAAAAGCTTTCCAAACGAGTCCGTATGTTTTAGTAGAAGTGTCAATGTCAAACGAAGGTCTGCCCAAGAGAATTCGCAGCAGTGTTAATGCATAGAACGTTGCGAAAGTTTTCGCAACCGCGTAGCCTCTGCGAATAATTGAATCGTTTATGCTGAGAGGCAGCGTTATCGGGTAGCATGGTAATTAGTAATAATGTTGCGTACGTCGAGCAGGTGGTAGTAACTTTTATAACGATTACTCACCTGTCAGTTAACCGTCCGGCCAAGGTAATCACTTGGCTTCGCGATGTCTCCAAGCACCCGTGTATCGATCTTCCGGTTCGTTGCACCAAAACGCGGCTTCCCGATGGATTTCGGAAATGGTGCGTGCGACTCCGAGGTTCCAGCCCGGATGAGACTGAGAACGAAACTGAGCTTCCTCGACTACCACCGCCGCCATCATCCCCACCTTCGCTGGCTACACCTCCGACTCTGTCATAGCTATCACCTACTTTCTTCACCCACGTGGGGAAAATCATTATTTTTCTCTCGCCCCTGCAGTTTTATTCGATACGTCGCCGCTGATTAGAGAGTTTCGAGGAATAATCTGAACACGCAGAAATACATACACTTGAGTATCGTAGCTAAAAGACTTCGACGTTTCACCACCTTTCTTTCTTGGTCAACGAAATGCATCTAAATGTTCGTGCCATCAAACACGTTGTACGAATACGAACCTTTGCAGTATACTGACTACGAGTACTTCCGTTTAAATTTTAAATGATCATACTAGAAAAAATACTAGAGGAAGATTCTTCCTTAAAACTATATCGTAGATACGACTCCTCAGGAAAAACAAGTATAAGAACGACAGAATATTAATGTTACATTGCAGAGTAAGTTACTGCACAAGTATTAGACTAATTCTTTGGTTCTTCGGTTTCTTGTGGTCGAAGTAAGATAAAAATTGTATCGCAGGAGCGACTTGAACGGCTCGTTGAGAACCATAATGCTCGCAGGATAAAGACAGGTTCTATTTAAGATGCGTAATAGGAAGCTGCAGCCGATTCACCAGCATCAATGGCTGCCAGAAACGATCTTCTTGAAAATAGCCCTGTTAGATCTGAAATCAATATCCTTGACCCCGTTCCGAAACCAGTCGAAAGGGTCTCAGGTTGACTTTTCTACGGTAAGAAGTAGTATGACTCAACGGTGGGTCATACGAGCCCGGTAGTTTATACCTTCGCGACTTATATCCACCCCATTTAGCTCGAAAGTAAAACTTTTGTGTTTGTGTTCGATCGAGGCTGTAGGTGACGTTGAATAGACAGTCAACCTATTTCCGCTTGTCAACATTGGGGCGACTATGTATCACCTTCCTGAATAAATCACAAGACGATGTTCCGCAAAAAATGCACTACAGTACTATATTTATACAAAATCAGAAATGTGTACGTAGTATATATCCTTCATAAACGAGAATTTATAATAACCCGACAGAGCGTTTATACAGAGACGATTCACGTAATCGATGTAAATATTAGATATTAAAAGTTGTTTGATTAGAGTCTACGTTGCGTTGATAATGCGATAAAAGTATTAATGAGCGTTTATCGAGGTGTTTATATCTTAATTATGTGATGAAAAAAGAGACGCCCGAGCAATTAACTCGGCGCCTATGAACTCATCCCGCAGTTTATTAAGTGTGCGGCCATTAAAGGCGCGCCCGAGAGTCTTTAAATAAATGTGACAGGTGCATAATGTCGCGGTGAACCTTTTGTCGAGTGAAATATTCACGTCGAACTGTGCGCACCCGATCGACACCCATTTCGCTCGATGAAGGACTTGTTGCACGATGCATATAAACGATATCGCTTGTTGCACGACAATGCGTGCAGTAGAATGGGACGTTCGGGATCAGACAATCAATGGACAACATGAACGGTCAGACTAGTCGAACCCGCTGTCAACGACACGTCCCACGTTCGGCCATTGGAAACGATTGTTGATTATTGCGTGAGCGAAAGAATTACAACAAAAACGAGTTACTGCTAAATTAGGGCAAGAATTAAAGCAATCGATAATCGCAAATGGCGCGTCTGCGTAAATGCCATAGAAACGCGTGCAGCGCGGGTCTTACAGATTAATAATAATCACAGCAAACTCTAGAAAAATGGGTGTAATACAAAAATTGAAAAATAGATATAATATAAAAATTAGAAAATAAGTTACGGAAAATTACAAAGCAAGATAAATAAAGAACTTGTAAATAAAATTGTAGAGATGAAATAATCGTGGACATAGAAAAACTCGAAGAGATATGGAACGAATAGTTTATTAAAATGATTTATTTATGTAAGTACAGTATTGGAAGTTCAAAAAGTACAGATTAAAATCCACACGGCTTTGGTGGCTCATTAGACAAGGAAATTAAATTAAAACTAAAAGTTTATTGTCTACCATAATTGTAAAGTGTCGGTGTGGATAATTTTTGCCGCAACCGCCATATGTCTCCGTGTAAACGCCGGCACAAATTATCTGCTCTCTAAAGTCTTAAAATAGCGCCATTAGACGTAGCGGCAAAACCCCCAAACTTATCGCAAAATGTTACCGACTGACAAATAAACGTCGGAACACTAGTGCCGACAGAAGGTAAAACGGAGAATCATGATAGCAGGAAAATGTAACTATAGTTGATAATATCGAGCACGACACGAAAATGGTAATGGTTATCCACAGACTTAAGATACCTACAGACATTGCATGCAATGCGTTTTTCTGTCTACGGTTCTGAATTACCGACTCTGTAGAAAATGTCCTAATACGATAGCGGACTCTATCGAAATGGAACGGTCAGGTGGAGAACTACATGAGGTTGTAACACATAAAGTGTGTCTGAGGAGCCTCGATTTTACAGCGTTGTCAGCTTTAAAACGCAATTGTATTCATACAAAAATACTCCACGTATTATTCACTTGTGCCGCCTATTTTTTTTACAGGACTTCGAACGCCCTGGTAAAAATTTGGCGAACATGATAAAGAAATTTGTATCCGACAAGGACGAACTTATGCACATTTAAGAAGAGAAAGAAAGATAGTCACAGAGCTGCTGAACACTGTGCACACTCGACAGAAAATTTATTAGTAACACACTTGTGAGGAATTGTTTACAAATATTTGCAGTTAGGAAATATAGAATAGACCTTCAGCTACTTTCACATATAGTTTATCGTCACATTTTATTTCTGACTAAATAGTTATAAACAATTATTCTAAGTCTCGTTCTAAAATAAACTCAAATAATTTAACAGATCTCTGGTAAAAAATAATCTACCTTGTGATCGGAGGAACTAGAATGATGTCTCAGCTACATTTCTGTTGCAGTTTTATGTAGATTCGATGCCTAGTTAATTAGTTATTTACGATTTCCAGAGAGGTGACATAACGATTTGTGTGTTTACCTTTGACAAATACTCGGACTCTCCTTGTCTTACTCATTGCAGGCATAGAAGATAGAAGTTACCTCCACAAAAATTGTTGATAAATTACTTCAGGTAATTATTATAAATATTAGCTCTCGAAGAATATAGAATGGGCCTTCGGCAACATTCATGTATATTTTTCAATTCGATTCTAGAAGAGGTTAATTAGATATAAATAATTTTTGTTATTCTTGTTCTAATGAAACTGTGCATACTAGTGAGAATTGAATATCTTGTATACTCCAAATGTTCATGCATAAAAGTTAATCTGTATCTCGAGTACTATTAGCTATTTTTACTAAAAAATTGGGTGGTGAGGTAACCAAACATATAATCGTTGTAATCGTTAAACAAACAGAGATAACAAATTCATTAATTACATTTTTTCAATATAATTATGCTTAGTAATATTCATGTATCATAAATTATGCTGGATCTCGAGTTTTATTACTTACTTCTACTAAAAAATTAGATGGCAAGATGGTCAACGGAGTGCTCGTCGACATCACCGACAAAAGGAATTGTTCCAAATATTAACCAGCTAGAGATAATAAATTTATCAGTGAATTGTGTTCGATAAATTAATGCGCGCGAATATTCATGTATCAGAAGATATTCAATATCTCGAGGTACATTACATATTTCTACTGAAAAATTAGATGGTCAGATATTCGAGGGAGTGCTTATCGACATAATTAGCAAAAGGAATTGTTATAAACATTAAACAGCCAGAGATAGTAACTTTATTAATTACATTTGCTTGATATAATATTGTTTGGTAATATTCATGGTTTAAAAGTTGTTCTGTACCTCGAGTACGATTAGCAATTTTTACTAAAAAATTAGTTGGTAGATAGACAAGGGGATGCTTGTCGACATCGTTGGCAAAAGGAATTGTTATAAACATTAAACAGCCAGAAACAATAGATTTATCAATAATTATTATCACGGCAATCGAGATCTACCCAAATTAGTTGGGGTGGGGAGCGTTGTGCTTCGTTGCGCGCTGCGCATCACTGGCTACCTAAGCTCGCTGAGCGCGCTCAGTCAATCAGTCGGGCCGGGCCCTCCGGCAGGAGCGGATGGGCTCCGGGACCAGGAGGGTCTTCCAGCGGTACCCTGGCCTCTCCTGCCTTCCTTGGGGATGACCAGTGGTCATCCAGAGCTACCTTTCCCTACCTTCAGCTGGCTATGGGTGGACCAAGGGTCCTCCACCAGTGGTCTACCTTGGGGTTGACCAGTGGTCATCCAGAGCTACTCTGGCCTACCCTGAGGGTGACCAGTGGTCTTCCAAAGCTACCCTTGTCTACCTTCAGCTGGCTTAAGCTTAACCAAGGGTCCTCCACCAATGGCCTACCATGGTCCACCTTTAGCTAGCTTAGGGTAGTCCAAGGGTTATTTAAAACTTCCTTGGCCTACTTTAAGCTAGCTCGGGGGGGGCCATGGACTCTTCAATGCTTCCTTCGTTTACCTTGGGTTCTGAGCCGGTCCAGTTTCGGTATCCGGCATGCAGTCATTACCGTGCTGATCGACTCAGAGAGGGCATTCATTGTAATGACTTCGCATCTTCGAGTGAGTCATTTTGTTACTACCTTGTTACTATATTCGTCTGTAGAAGTAGTAGTATACCGTAGTAGTAAAGTGTAAAAGTAGTTAGTTGCATGCATGGGCAGGCCTCGCCGCCCCAACGATCAGCCGAGATGGGAACGTCCGCGATTTGCACTAGCGTTGCGACAAAACCACGCGTTGCATTTAGTCGTTTTTGAACAGAGATTAAAGTTAATGTTACTAAAAATTTTGTTTAGAGCGTAGCGTTGCGAATCACAAATAGTCGCGGTTCAAAATTACATTTTAATTTGATAAATGCCCTTTTAAAGTTCATATTGTTGTTGTTTTACATATAATCTCAAGTAACCGTTTTTTGGATCTCTGTTCGTTGAATTAGCGTTGCGCACAAAAAGTTCGCGTTTGCTTTCGAGTCTTTCGACTTTTCAGGCTCCCATGCTCGAGCTGCAACGATCAACTGTGAGATGGGCACATCCGCGATTTCAAGTAGTGTTGCGAAACAAATTGTTACACGCGTTGTACTAGTATCAATTTTTGAAGTTGATGAAATGTCTAGTTAATGTTGCAAATAAATAGTCGTAATTTAAAGTAGTTCTAAAGATACCTGTTTAGAATTTTAGACGTTAGAGTTTTAAATTTCTTATTTAAATAGCATTTTAAATTCGATTTGTTGATTTAGCGTTGCGCATCAAAAGCATCGCGTTTGCAATAGAATCTTTCGATATTTCAGGCGCCCATGCTCCAGTTGCAACGATCAACTGTGAGATGGGTACTTCCGCGATATCGAGTAGCGGTGCGAAACAAATTGTCGGGATGGGCCGAAGGAGCAGACGAGGTTTTATGCCAAAGATGCCGGACAAACTGTCATTCAAAAGGACAATCATTGCAACGTCTTCGCATCTTCGAGTGAGTCATTTTATCACTACCTTGTCGTTATACTCGTCTGTAGAAATAGAGTTGTAGTAGAATGTAAAAGTAGTTAGTTGCATGCAAGGGCAGGCCTCGCCGCCCCAACGATCAGCCGAGATGGGAACGTCCGCGATTTGCACTAGCGTTGCGAAAAAAGTACGCGTTGCGTTAGTCGATTTTGAACAGAGATCAAAGTTAGCCTTTCTTCTAAATATAATAGTAGTCTCTATCAGCGATATAGCTTGTTTAAACTATAGCGTTGCGAAACAAATAGTCGCGATTCGTTTTGCAGAAACTGTAATCTTTTTTGGATCTCTGTTCATTGAATTAGCGTTGCGTACCAAAAGTTCGCGTTTGCTTTCGAGTCTTTCGACTTTTCAGGCTCCCATGCTCGAGCTGCAACGATCAGCTGTGAGATGGGCACATCCGCGATTTCGAGTAGTGTTGCGAAACACATTGTCACACGCGTTGTACTACTATCAATTTTAAAACTTGATTAAATGTGTAGTAAATGTTGCGAATAAATAGTTGCGATTTAAAGTAAATCTAGACATACAGATCTACAATTTTAAACGTTGGAATTTTAAATTTCTTATTTAAATAGAAATTTGAATTTCGATTTGTTAAATTAGAGTAATCTTTTTTGGATCTCTGTTCGTTGAATTAGCGTTGCGCACCAAAAGTTCGCGTTTGCTTTCGAGTCTTTCGACTTTTCAGGCGCCCATGCTCGAGCTGCAACGATCAACTGTGAGATGGCTCATCCGCGATTTCGAGTAGCGTTACGAAACAAATTGTCATACGCGTTGTACTAGTGTCAATTTTTAAAGTTGATCAAATGTCTAGTTAATGTTGCGAATAAATAGTCGCGATTTAAAGTAATTCTAGAGACACCGATATAGAATTTTAGACGTCAGAGTTCTTTTCTTATTTAAATAGAATTTTTAATTTCGATTTTTTGAATTAGCGTTGCGCATCAAAAGGATCGCGTTTGTATTAAAATGATTCGATACTTCAGGCGCCCATGCTCCAGTTGCAACGATCAACTGTGAGATAAGAACATTCGCGATTTTAAGTAGCGTTGCGAAACAAATTGTAACACGCGTTGTAATAGTATAAATTTTCAAAGTTGACTTAATGTCTAGTTAATGTTGCAAATAAATAGCCGCGATTTAAAGTAGTTTTAGAAGTACCGATCTAGAATTTTAGACCTTAGAGTTTTAAATTTCTTATGTAATTTGTAAGAATGGTAATACTTAATTTTGTAAGACTTTCAAAGTTCAACTTTACCAAATTGATACAATATTTTTGTCTAGAAATTGATATTTATTTCAGTAAATTGTTATTTATTTCAGGAAATTGTTATTTATTTCAGGAAATTGATATTTATTTTAGAAAATTGATATTTATTTCAGGAAATTGATATTTATTTCAGGAAATTGATATTTATTTCAGGAAATTGATATTTATTTCAGGAAATTGATATTTATTTCAGGAACTTGATATTTATTTCAGGAAATTGATATTTATTTCAGGAAATTGTTATTTATTTCAGGAAATTGTTATTTATTTCAGGAAATTGTTATTTATTTCAGGAAATTGTTATTTATTTCAGGAAATTGTTATTTATTTCAGGAAATTGTTATTTATTTCAGGAAATTGTTATTTATTTCAGGAAATTGATATTTATTTCAGAAAATTGATATTTATTTCAGGAAATTGATATTTATTTCAGGAAATTGATATTTATTTCAGGAAATTGATATTTATTTCAGGAAATTGATATTTATTTCAGGAAATTGATATTTATTTCAGGAAATTGATATTTATTTCAGGAAATTGATATTTATTTCAGGAAATTGATATTTATTTCAGGAACTTGATATTTATTTCAGGAAATTGATATTTATTTCAGGAAATTGATATTTATTTCAGGAAATTGATATTTATTTCAGGAAATTGATATTTATTTCTGGAAATGGATATTTATTTCTGGAAGTGGATATTTATTTCTGGAAGTGGATATTTATTTCTGGAAGTGGATATTTATTTCTGGAAATTGATATTTATTTCTGGAAATTGATATTTATTTCTGGAAATTGATATTTATTTCTGGAAATTGATATTTTTATCTTGAAATCAATATTGCTCGGATCGGAGTTCCCTCAGGGACTCACTCACGGGATGGGGCCCGTGAGTGGGTACGGGGACTCGCGTCCCCGGGGGCACCCGAATCGCCTATAGGTCGTTGCGTCCACAAATCATTAGATTTGGGCTCGATGTGGTTTCGATTTTGTTTCGACTTTGTTTCGACTGGTTTTCGATTATATTTCAACTGGTTTTCGATTCTGTTCCAACTGGTTTTCGATTCTGTTCCAACTGGTTTTCGATTCTGTTTCGATTTGGCGTTCATCTTGCTCTTGTTAGTCACAACGAACGAAGAAAATTCATCAAAGGAAGAAAATTCATCAAAGGAAGAAAATTCATCGAAAGAAAAAAATTCATCGAAAGAAGAAAATTCATCGAAAGAAGAAAATTCATCGAAAGAAGAAAATTCATCGAAAGAAGAAAATTCATCGAACGAAGACTCCAGATTATTTATAAATTAGTTTTAGTGCGTGCGTTAGTTATTAAGATTGTCAATCGTCGTTGTAATTATGTCGAGTAATTATTGCCGTAACTTAACTTTGCTCGCTCCGTTTTCCGACTCCGACACAGCCTTCTGCTGTGTCGGCCTTGCTTGCAGGTTCTGAGCCGGTCCAGTTTCGGTATCCGGCGTGAAGTCATTGAGAGGGATGTCTAAGAGACTCGTTCACTCGTTTTCTGACGATCCTCTGTGTTAACGTAATCCTGGGCACGCCATGTTCTCATGTCACCCAGTAGCGCCAGAAACCGTTTGAGCGCATCTCTTTGCCATCTTTCTTGATGATGGAGTGGCGGGTATCGGGCTGGTCGGCTCAGGACTTGTAAGCACTGAACGCGTCGCGTCACCCTTGAACCAGAGCTTTCTGCTCTGGTTCGATCTTGTTTGTTTCTTTGAAAGAATCAGAGCCTTCCGCCTGATTCGCCATTGGTCCCTCGTGGATCGGAGACTTCTTCTCCGATTCACTCTTTGCCCCGCAATAATTACTCGACATACGCTAAATGGAACAGAAGTCTTTTCCGTGAAAAAGACTACTTTTCCATTTAGCGACCTGCGAAACTTAGTTTCTAAGAATCTTCATTGTAAGAAAGGGAGACAGAACGAAGGGAGACTTCGTTCTGACTCCTTTTCGGGTCTCTTGTGCAGCAACCTCCTCGTGGTGAGACCTGGGCAATCGGTATTATCCACAATTCGCAAGATATTATAACTTAACAATTATAGTATCTTGCATGTAGTGGATAATATCGAGCTAATAGCTGCATATTTAGAATTTGCGTAAATATGTATTTTATAGTAGAATGTAAGACTCAATACTTTCTTCGTTTTCCTATGTCCAAGCTTCAGCAATTTTTTTCAATTAATAATCCAAATACAAAATTTTCGTTTCAGAATACGTATACGTTCAACAAATACGTTCAATATTAATTTTTGGGTTTGTAATTTGAATATGCTCTTGAACTTTCAAAGCTCAACATAACCAAATTGATATTTTTGTCTTGAAATTTATATTCCTCCGATAGGAGGTCCCTCAGGGGCTCACTCACGGGATGGGGCCCGTGAGTGGGTACGGGGTGTCACGTCCCCGGGGCAACCCGAGTCGCTTATAGATCGTTGCGTCCACAATTCATTAGATTCGAGTTTTATTTGGTTTTGATTTGGTTTCGACTTGGTGTCAATTTGGGTTCTATATCTTACTCTTGTTGGTTAGCGGGGTTAACTTCGCTCTCGTGAGCGGGCGTTAGATTTGCACTTCTGTGCGGGATGTAGATTGTAGGTTCTGATGTAGGCCAAAGATGATATAAGCTTTGAGATGTACGTTTCATATTGCTTATTGATTCGTTAATAATACAATATTTTATATTCAAATTAAATAATTGGTTGAAACTAGTTCTGATCCATGCCACAGAGGCGGTAAAAAGATGAGGTAGTTTCTGCCCCAGGCTAAAAAGTATAAAGTTGGCACGACAAAACTGCGGGCGTGAGCACCAGAGATCAGTGGTGAGCACTCATTCCCCTCTGTTGTCAGTTGTTGTCAGTTGTCAGTTGTTGTCAGTTGATTAGAAGCCTGTCACTATATATAGATAGTATTACATATTGTCCATAGATGTCACTCTTAATTTCTTTGGAGTAAAGATACATTTATAAAATTTGATTAATTTCGTACACATGTAGTTTTATATCGTAATACGTGGCATATTGATCAATGGTAGGTCTAATGCCTATTTTCTTTAATAAATAATAATAGTAAAATTCGTTTCATGTAAATCCACCTTGTTGGTTTCGTGCTGATTCTGGTGCTGATAGAGAAGACAATCGCATTTTCTTCACAAAAATTTAGATTTACTTTATAAATGTATTGTATAGAAACAGTATAAGTTTAATCTTATAGAAAGAACGTGTGCGTTGTACCGGAGAGGAATTCCTCTTTGGTCGTAATATATATATCTAAAATTATTTCAAATACATTGTAAACTGCCCTGTTATTGATGAAAATTATCCCTTATTTGAACAAAGAATTTTCCCGCGAATACAAATGGCGTCTTTTCGCCGGAACGTGATGCAAGATTGACGTTGATTTATTGATAGAAACAGTGACTGATAAACGTTCTGATAAAACATGACTAATACAAACGGATTTTCCGACTCGCAAGAGTCTGCATTACTCGACGACGAAGCATTTTCGGAGTTGCAGAGAGAAATGTAAGATACCATTTTGTTGTGATATTTTCGTTTCCATTGTCATGTCAGTTTTCTCAGTTTTCAATGTAAACACAAAATTTGAATACATCTTTACCGGTGTCGATCTAAAATAATTTAACTTTGTCTTATGAACAGGTAATCCGATTTAAATACATATTTAGTGCGGTAATTACATATCTGATAATGACAGAGCGTGACGTGAACGAAATCTTTAACAAATTTATAAACAAAAATACCGTTCTTATATTATATGGTTTCTTTTTGTCACTTGATATAGCGGAAGCAATACTTTGCCATTATTAACAGGAACTGTGATAGGAGACGATATCGAAGAAAAATTCGAAATCCACGAAAAATACGACATACCTATTTTGACCGAACAATACATAGAAGGGAAACAAATGAAGACTGAAGTATCTCCGGAATATTATCCGCCATCGGAAGCCTCAACTCCAGTTAGGGAAGAATTTCCTGGGTGTTACAACTTTCAGTTTTCTTTAGCAAATCAGGAATCTACCAAACATCGGGTTGTAAGTATTTTCTTTAGTTTACAGACTGTTTGTAAAATAAAAGCTCAAGTTTAATGTGTTTGTCTCGTTTTATTAACAGTATTCTCCGTCATTGAGAAAGGTATTCATCAACATGGATGAAACATTGCCATTACGTTTTAAATGGGACCCACCTGTTGATGGCTTATATTTGCGCACAACTATGGTGTTCAGTTTAGATCAATATGCGAGTGATCCAGTCAGAAGATGCCATAATCATATGGCATTAAACAATACAAACAATCGAGATTATGATCCAAGAGTAATCAAACATGTTGTTCGTTGTTTAGATCATTCAAGCATGTACGAAGAAAGAAATGAGCATTTGTCTATACTGACTCCTCTTCGTACACCTCAACCTGGGTCACAATATGTCCCAATGAATTTCAAGTTTTTATGTAAGAACAGTTGCCCGTCCGGCATGAATCGCAGACCGACAGATTTAATTTTTACTTTAGAAGACCATAAGAGAACAGTACTGGGTAGACGCATACTTCCTGTCAGAGTTTGTAGTTGTCCAAAAAGAGACAAAAAGAAGGAGGAATCAGAGATACCAGACTCACAAACAGATGTTAAAAAAAGGAAGGTGGCTATGAAGCTACCTGTTGCTAAAAAAAAGATGCCATCTTGTGATACGCATGTGTTTAATATCCAGCTAAACATTGTAGGCAAGGAAAACTATTTAGCAGTACTGAAGTATGCATACGACATCATGGCCGGCCAGGCCGCGCGAAGTGGCCAATATGAATTTTTCAAGCCATTTATGGATGAAATTTTACGCAAAACTCCATAATTATATAAATCAAATACATTATATCTGTGCCTTATATATAGATATCAAATAAGCATGATTCATTGTTAACTATTTGTATACTTTACAAATGCAATAGATGCGTATTTTTAAAATTATACTTATCATCAATTTTAACATTAAAATATGCACTTTACGATGCATACTATATTGTATACTTAAATCTGGGTGGTAAGACAAAACAAAACGAGTCCAGTGGACTACTGCTGTTATACCTGAAGTAGTCTTACAACCAGAGAAATATAATTTTATACTTATATTACATATACTAGCATTGTGATAATCGTGTACCAAGTTTTTATATCGAATTGTAATCTAGTTGTTAATGTTTTATTATAACGATAATAAATAGTTTTATTACTTTTTATACATCGCAGACACACATATATTTTTACATTACACGCCCAACTGTTCACGCGAGCCGTACTCATTCAATTGTATGCCCAATGTGCGCAATGATAATGAATTTGGTAACGGTGCAATATGTTGTGACGATACGGTGATGGGAATTTCGAGGCTTACTACGCTTCGTCGCATCCTTATATCGGTACTGTTTTCACCTTGAGCATGCAGAAGCCATTCCCATGAATTTAATCCCGATGCACACGAGATCCAGGCAGCTTCCTCTTCGTACTGTACATTGACAATTCATAGTACCATTTCCTTATAGCAACGGATTAAATAACAATAGAAAATAATATACCTGCAAGAAAAAAAGTTCGCCAGCATAATGTAATATGTAAACAGCGTTTATACCAAACGGAAGCGGCAACGGAATCTGTACAGGAACAGAATAGAAATGAACGTGTGGAACTTCGTGAACTGCGCTCAAGTGTTCCAACACCAAGTCAGGTGTGATAACATCTCTACAACCACTTTGCCTCCGGAAAGGGCATGCTATTTGCGTAGAAGACACAGAGTCCATGGAACCTTTCCAAACAAGTGCTGTAGGCACGCTGGATATTAAACTGGCAGTACTCGACATTCTGCCGGCAGCTCTTGACATTCTATCCGTGGCATCGGTTTGCAAAGTCTCGTTGATAACATTTTTCATCGTTTCTTTCGACAATTCTCCCGTGCTTGCAGACTTTGTACGATCGCACAATCTCAAACGATCCTCGAATTTCAAACTGTTGGACGGCGCTTCGTTCATGCTAGATACTTCTTTGGAAACTATTGCTAGATTGTCCGCCGAAGCAGCTTTCTCTACTCCGCCAAAGAATAATTTAGACAATAGCAAGTGGCGTGCCTTCAAAATCGCGCTATTACTTTTCGACTTGTCTGGTGGCACGACCTTCCTGTTACTTTTGCCGAAAAGACGATCTTGGAGGGTCCAACCTTGATACTTTGTATTATCGCATGGATCGTCCTTTATCTCAAAAGCGTCTCGAAATACCTTGTGCAGTTTGTCTGCGAGCAAGCATCTACCTTGACCTAATCTGACTCGGCAAACTGGGCAACGAGATGTCCTTGGTCTGCATCCTACACAAATAATATGCCCGTGAACACATTGAGAAACTGGGGGCGTTGAACTCTCCAAACAAATTGGACACTCTAGAGCCTTCACCTGAGCAAATATTATGATTTCATTGAGAAAGCAACATAAAATTATGATACCTGTGGGGTAAAGACACTCTAGAACATGAAAAACAAGTCTAGATTTGAGATTTTTTATGGAAATGTAATAAAAGAACTTCTACAGCTTTTGGAATGTGGATTTAAAATATTTTTCGTGTTTTGTCCTGGATCAAAAATTGCAGGAACTTACAGTTATAGAGCTGTAGCTCCGTCATTTTATAACAACATTTTTTTCACACTTCAAAGTCTGTATAATAAAGACCTGTAAATATATTTGTCATTTCTTTCGTTACATTCTCGTAAAAAAATTTTCGAAATTAGACTTTGTTTCGTACTCTAAGACTGTTTTTACCTCGTAAATGAAGAAATTATTTGAAGAAATTTATTTACAACTCCAGACACTGCATTTGCGAGTTTATTTGCTACATCAGGCAGAGGTCCATTTATAGCTACTCCTGCTTCTGGTTTTTCTTCTTCGTTAATATATCTCCAAACAAATAGATTTATATTTTGTTTCTGATACTGGTGAATGAATGTTGCAACGTCTTTTATTTTTAATCCTATTAAATCCTCCCCATCGATATTCACTAAACAATCACCGGCTCTGAAATATAACAAGTAGATCCGTTTGAGTTAACAAAATTTCTTCGTTTTAATTTCGTTTAGTCTTACCTAAGACCGCCTGCATCCGCAAGACTTCCGGTTTCGACGCAGCTTACCCAAGGATAAGGATCCCATTTCGATTTTGTGAGATGAAATCCACAAGCTTTAGCTTTGTTAACGTTTTGTAACTTCACACAAATTTTTCCTGTGTTCGACCCTACGTTTGGTGTACATCTTTCGTCTAATAAAGGTGTCATAAATATTTTAACACCTGCTGCTTCGGTCAACAATTCTGGGCTTGGCGTAATAGACATTTTTTTCCAAAATCGTTTTTATTTCAAGAGTATTTTTTCACTTAAATTTAGATAACATTTCGAATAATCGTCGAGATTACATGCAATGTTAATTTAGAACACAGGACACAGTTCGAAAGTAAGATAGAAATGTTTTTGTGCCATTTTGCCTATCTCTGTCTTTAATCATAATTATGCTAACAAGAACATTAACCGGAGTTCGATAATAGAAAAGTGATTAACTGTGATCTTTCCACGGACCATGCCATGATCAAACTGATCACGTCTGGTCTTTATGTAAAGTAAAAGTCAAGCTGCTGCTGCTGCTGCTGCTTGTTCACCTTCACCTAATTCCATGACCTTGACACTTATTGTGAGGTGAGAAACTGCAGCTTCTGTCGTTTCTCTTACATTTTAGAGATATCAACACTAGGTCAAAGAAACTGATTTTTCAGTGAACAATACAAATGCGTTTCATGTTTCCATGCTTATATATGTTAATAACAAATTTTTCTTGGCAGCATTGACCAGTAAATGCATATAACCATATATTTGTTTGTTTTCATTAGTATACACCTACGTGGAGTAATTACAATTACAAGTACCCATTCAAGTTTCATTAAATTCCAAAAAATGGAATTATACGAGTTTCTATATTTATTGCAAATTCGCTGTTTGCATTAATGTGAAGGCTATGAATTCTCGTATGTTTAAAGTATAAAGATTCTTCGTCTTCAATACAGTAAATGTATTATACTTAATACTTAAAAACAACGCGATAATTATTTCTCTCTATCTACTATTTGGTAAGAAGGCAAATCTCCCATAACTTCGACTTGGAAGAACATACAGTTGGATTGTCGGTATAAGAAGTTTCAAATATATTATGCCAGAAATAATTGAAATGCATCTGATACGTATAGATAAAAAGTCCCTAAGTCTTTGTTCGTTGATAATTACATTCTCAGTAGGACCTACTGATACAATATATTCAAGCACTGGCTCAATGTGTGTAACGTGGTATGAGCTGTTGCTTTAAGAACTAGTAGGTCAGGGTCTAGGTTTAAGCTCGAGTTCTCGATAGTTTGTGCCAATGCATGATTATGTTTCTCTACTTTGCTCAATTGTTCTTGACAATTAGCGAAAGCGTCTAAAACTTCTAACTTAGCCACAGGATTCCTATTTGTGTTAGTTGAGTGTTCTCGGGGTGGCAGGGGGGGATGACTGCTGGCTATCGCTCTGGTATACATTTCTGTTACAGCCCGTAATTTGTCTACCCACTCTTGACGAGCACGGGCATCGGTGGCTCTCAATTTGATCATATCACCTAAATTCGTTACAGAAATATTTATATGGCAAGAATGTAAGATGAAAAAAAATATACATAGTTTTTTAACAGTATTCAAGCAGCAATTATCGACAAAACAGATACGGATCTTTTATATACGCAATCCGTTTGTACAAGTACTTTTGTATGTAAACAATGATATATAATACGGATTGATATATTAGCATACCTGTGGCCGAATTGACAGTGAATGTATTGGAATCTTCGTCACTCGGTGCAATCACTGCACCCGCTAAATATATTGAGCATCTCGGTCGTTGATTCTTTTCAGATTCACTAAGAAAGTAATGCAGTTCACCAGTTTCGGGGCTGAGAATAAACCAACGGTACTGCCAGCCTTTCATGGCATTCGTATATTTATGTAACAAACCTTCGTAAGGGTGCCTTATTTGAACGTTCATCATTTATTGTTTCTAATTGTTTGGAAGCCTCGTAGTGTTTAAATCGGACAGTTGCGTATAGCAATCTGTCACATCCAAACTGTCATATCAAGAAAGGTTAGTCAGGTGTTTAAGTTAGGTTAGAATGAAACGTAAATATCTACATAAAGCACGGTGATAATGGTTAATTTACTGGCCCCAGTTGGAGAATATACGTAGTACAGGAAAAAACGAAATACTATAAAGAATAATTTCGAGTATTTTACGGTTTTTATTATAATGCACATGTGAATATTGTACAAACCTTTTGTTCTTTTTATTACAGCTATTAAGTAGAATAAAATACATATTTAGAAAGGTAATAAAACGACTTAAAAAAATAAATTTGTTCTACGTAGCTAACAAAAATGTTCCCTTCGTAGTATTAAATCTTTAAAAGAACAAAACTACATTCTTACGATACTAACTGAACTTTTTAAAAAATACTTTTTATGAATTTAGTCATTTTCTTTTTGAAAGGAACCGAACCCCCGAATATCGTAGTATCTTTTATTGCCTTATGAGACCTTCTTTAATCAATTGATCTCGAACAGATGGTATCTCGACGCTATAATATCCGTCCTCTTCATCGCATTCAACAACCTTTACTTTAATGCAACTATTGGCCGTAATTAATTCCGAAATCCTCTTCTCAACTTCAGGCGAATATTCATTATTGTCGTTGGTAGGAGCTAAATCTGGATAAGAGTGTTTTGTAATTGCTGAGTATTTTGAATGAATGCACATGCGTGTACCGTACCGTATACTTACTGACGATGTTGCAAATGTTCGCAATTGCATTAGGAGTCATAAAATCTTTTGGCATTAGCCGTATATCCTTATGAGAAACTATTTCGAGGCTTCCATAGTCAACGAAGAAAACGGAACTCATCCCAGCTGTTTCGGTACGACGATAACAAATAGCACGGTTCCACGCATTGTCATAATAAGCTAAGCACAGTTCGTTTTCACGAGGAATATAATGCTCGGATTTTTCGCAGTATTCAGTCATCTATAAATCACGCAGATATTAATGTACAATATTCCTGTAACAAAATTGAATGAATTCGTATAATAGTTACCATTTTGGGCATCACATCGAAAATATGAGACATTAGCTCATAATCTACTGGACACATAGAATAACTGTAACCATCATGAATAGAGTACAATACAACTGCGTCTACAACATCGCCTATTGCTCCTATGGTCGCAATATTTAAATCGGATTTCATGTAACACGTTGTATCTATAATAAATTTCAGTTTTGTACTATAATGGCACGACGATCGTTCTGTAATTGATTGTCATTATTTAATAATCACCATCTTTCTCGGTTTTATGCCAAGTTGGTACTAGCATATCACTTATAGCTTTATTAACATTCTCCCCGCTAAGTGTTTTGAGGAAAACACCATCTGTCGACGGTGTACCTTCAAAGGTGCAGGTTAAAGAAGTTTCTGCACTTACTAAATGACTGAGGTATTCACTTATCTCTTTGGTCATAGGGACATCTTTAGGTACATCTCTCAAAACGATCTTGCTCGTACAAGACCGTAGCTTTTGAAACATTTCCCATATTAATACGTTTCACTTAATATTATACTGATGTACAAGTATAAAATCGTAACAAACCTGTTTCAACTCATCGCTCAGGATCAGAAGTTTTTCTATCTTGGTAACTTCCGTGTTACCGAAATCAACATATGAAATTGCAATTTTAGTGTCCTCTACTTTCGTAACAATCGCACGGTAGTAATTGTCATCCACATAATGTGCTATTACCATTTGTCCAACAACTGGTGGTTCCCTTAACGGTAAAGCTAACACAACAATACAACGTATTAATTTGTTGCAATAGAAAAGTTATGAAATATTTTGTTTACCTGTTTGTGCACATTTTGCAACACTTTGTATAACATGATGGTAGTGTTTTATGTCTGCGGCCGGTCGAGCAAACATAGCAATGTGGTTTCGGTAAGCAGTCAGGTATACCTATTGCGAACATCAGAGATTTTAATATGCACCGTAAAACATATTGTACAATAAGTTTCTATAATTCTATAATGTTACTTAAATTGAAATGAATGTTCGCACCTCGGACTTATTTGTTAATTTAGCGTATTGCAGCCCTTTTTGTTCAGGTGCTGGCGTCCATGGCTTTACAACAGCCATCACTTCGTACACGTCGTTCTCATCCATCAGTTTTATTTCAATTTCATTCTGGTTTTTGTGTGCCAACACTTTGAACTCGAAGTGCGATTTTTCCTATATATAGCATTGAAAAATTCAGCAAAAAAGAACGCGTAAATGATATTTCATAAAGTCATTCAACATATGTGATAAACTTACAGCAAACTTTTGTTTGCTATCAATTATTTTGCACTTTACACCAAAAGCACAAATGTCCGCAAAATTTTCAGGACATGGCACAGTTTGACTAACTTCCATTATACTAGCATCATCTATCACATGTATTTTGAAGGGTGCTTCCAGCGATGAAACATATCCCCTGACCCACTCATCGTGGATGACCGTCTTACCGCATACTAAATCTCCTATCTGCGGTCTACAAATACAACAATTTTATTAATTAACTTACTCAACCATATGATGTGATGCCGCGAATATTATTAATCATTTACAGTCGAAACTATTTCGACACGAAAACCAAACATTTCTTCCGACCCAGAATATTTCAATTCTATATGATTTTTTTCATTTTATACATATGCAAATAATGCAATTTACTCATACAATATTCAAATGTTTAGTGATTTATTAAATATAAACAAATTTAATAATGTAAAAAATACTTTGAATAATGATATATCAATTTTTCGAGTGCTAAGGGTTGATACCTACCTGTAATTGGAATTCTTTGCTGCCTGGTCGCACTCGTCAGACAATTCCTGGAAAAGCTTTTCATATTTGGAAATCGCATCACTTGGCAATAATGTGACGCTGTAAATGCCATTGCTCAATTCTGCGTGTATCTCGATAATACCCGAATCCCCAACAGATACAGTGTTCACTACGCTTCGCGGTTTCCTAGGAGTAGTTACAGTCTTTTTACTAGTATCATCTTCCGCAGGACCCGGACTTTTGATAGATTTCAAAGCTTTAAGTACTGCTGTGGGAATTCCTGAAACCGAGGCCCGCAGTTCCGGTTTCGGAGTCTGTACTTCCGGTGTTGAGTTTCGAACTTCCGGTGTTGAGTTTCGAACTTCTGGTATTGAGTTTCGAACTTCTGGTATTGAGTTTTGAACTTCTGGTGTTGAGTTTCGAATTTCTGGCACCGCAATACCATTTTTTTCAGACTGTACTGTAGATTCATTCTCTCCTTCAACTTCCACGTTGATCACTTTAGTTGCATCAAGGGATATCATTTTGACGCTTATTATACTTTCGTAACCGAGAATGTTTTGATTATTATACTTTTGATATGCTTCTTTAGATATACGAATTTTAGCAGCATATCTCGCAACATCTTTCAGTTGATGGATGTCTCGGAAATCGTCTGTATCCACGACTTCGTCGTTACCAAAATCGATGTAATGCACAGTTAAAGGATCTAATGATTTTACTACTACTCGGTGCCATAAGCATTCATACTGGACTGCGCAGAGTTCTCCCACAACTGGTTTCACTTTCGGCGCTTTTTCTGCGACATGTTGCAAATTGGTCATTAATTCAATGATCTTGTCGGTGTCTTCTTCTTTCTGAACCCAATATTCACGTCCTTCCGTTACAATTATTTTTACGTTTGTAAACTTCGATTTTGATAAGAATGTGTTCTTCGAGAAAGCAATATCTTTTTCCATTTTAGTCACATCTCCTACGCTGAAGTTTGGTCGCTTTTTAGCGTCGGAACGGTCTGACTTTCTCTGATCTGTTGTTTTCTCAGGAGACGGAAGAGAATCTTGCGACTTTTTAAACGATGCGTTAGTAGTATACTCTTTAATAGACTGGTTATGCTTTCTCGCATCGTTTAATTTATTCATTATATCATTTCGACTTTGGACGGGAGTACTTTTATTCTGATCTGTTTTGATCATTGGAGATGTATTGCATTGATTAGTACTCTTAACAACGTTCAATTGGTTCGGATATTTGATATCACTGTTTGTAGGTCTTGCAGTTGTGTTAATTATGTCTTCATCCTTTAGATTAGAACTTGACATGTTTTTATTTTGGGATGACATAGGAGTTGACGATGTTTTCGGTCGACGAAGGGGCAATTGAATGGAAGAAATACCTCTAGAGTAGGTTTGTTCTTCATTTTGGTTTTGTGACACGTTCACAGAACTCACACCTGACACCAAAGCTCTGAAAATAAAATTCAAAGACGTCCTTCAAATGCATTAAATATTAACAATGATCGATATCTTCGATCATACTTACGGAATAGATTGACATTCTATTTTATGTTGTGGCCAATCAGACACTTGGCAGTTCTTACTACAATAAAAACTGTGACATCTCTCGCAAGTGAACTTCGTTACTTTTTGACATCTTCTGCATTTACCAACTATATCTTCTAGCATGTCATTGCCATATTCATACAAACCCTATTAAATTAAATGTCTATGATGTGTACCACTTATTATAATACCAAACTTACTACCAGTGTTTCTATCAATAGTTCTACTCACTGACGTTCGTTTTTCATACACGTTATTAATATAATTTGGAATTTGAGGATTTAGTTCAGGAATCTCGTACATTGTATAGCCACGTCCAAAGGACACGTGTCTTTTACCATTTTGTGAAATGGTCACCTGACCTCTAAAATGTTTTAATAAAGATTATTACCTGTGTGTATAGTGTGTACATGCTGTAAATAATGTTTTAATAATACCTAGTCCATAATGCATTTGTATTTCTGTAGGGCCCCATATTTTCATATGGATTATAAGTGTATGGATCAGTAGGATATTTGTATAGTAAATCATTATCTGCTGTGTAATCATAACTTGGTAATCCCACATTCGGTTCTATTCTTTTGAATGTGTCCATAGGTTGACCACGCCCTGCTTGTATACTATACATAATTCATATCAATACATAATACATTTATTCAATTTATAAGTTACTATTACACGTATTCTACATTAGATTATTCTATATTATACTTACAAAGGTCTATCCATAGGTTTAATTTCTTGTTTGATACTACATCTTTCTTCTTCGTAAGTGGGGGCTTTTACAAATTTCACATCCTTCGATCCTCTGTCTCTGCTTAATGATACTTTCAAACGTAAAGGTGGTACATTGTTTAAATCTTTAATGGCATTTTGAGCTTCGCGAGACGTCCTGTACGTAATATAACCCCAGGCAACATTTGGCCGATAAAAATGACCAATGACTTTCCCATAGTGATTAAAAATTTGCAGGAAACCATGCTTGAAATGTAAAAATACAGAGTAAATTTTATTTACTAAACTCTGCCTAGAAAATAGCTTTTGCAATATATTTTAATAAATTATGTAGAATCAAATCTTTAATCTTATACAGACATAACAACAATCAATCGACCTAAAACAGAAAAAAAATTTATTTAAACAATTGCACGTACGTACCTCGTTCAATTCTTCAGGTAAATTGTTCACATACAGTGTGAACTCTGTGCTAGTACTGCTTCCCAAAAAAAAAATTTGTTTACGTATACAAACATATTATGATAATAATAATAATAATAACAATAGCAATAAATATAGATTTGTTAAGTTTATTAAAAAAAAAGGCTATAAATATGAAAATAAAAATTGTTTACTCGAGCAACACGTTGCTGACAATGCAACACGTATTCGCACGTGCAATGAAAGTAAGATTTGAAAATAAGAAACAACTAAAACCAGAAATCGTTTATGCGGATATCAAAATAACATTGTACTTTTAAATTGATAACAATTTACTTTGGTTCTCACCTGTCGCTCGCCGGCATGTCTTCTGTTAATATGTTAGACTCACAATACGCCATCGTGTATTTCACGGAGATGAATCAATTGCGAATAGTTTAAAAAAAGCTTTATAAAAGTGTGTATTCCGGCCAAGAGTAAGCGTTCGTTTTATATATTAAAAGAGATTCGACACATGTGAACTCACAACAAAATGCTGGATCGGCTATCACTATTCGGTTTCAACCAAAATCACATCTCGTTTATTCTGTCGCGAATAATGTGTACGGTACTTACTACCACAGACAAGGCTATAGTTTACCAGAGTTTATCATACCTAAGGCTGATAAATGTGTACCTACCTAAGTATGAATCAAGCAGAAAGAAAAGAATGCGATAAAAAACAGGTGACATTCCGAATATAAACAAATATCTATAGAATTGCGTCTTATTCAGTACTAACAGATTTCTCTCTGGTAGTAAGTAGTAAGAAACGTACGTATATAGAAAAGTGTTTTTATTGCGAAAGAAAAATATAATTTTGATTTTATTCGATGACAAAATATATGAACATATGAAGACTACGTGTGTGTAACAATACGATAATAAATTATATTTTTAAAAGCGATTGGACATGTATTTTTTGATTGCGTAAATACGTTTCGTAAATTTCGTTTGTCCCAATGAATCAAACTCGGATATTCATTTTTCCCGGTTTTTCACGAAGCGTTGGGATATCTAAGTATGTATAAGCCGAGATATGATTCGTGGTGTATTTCTTAGACCATATAAACATATACACACTGCACAGATAATTTTCCTTGAAGCAAAGATAAAGTACCTACGCGACGTCACAGTTTCCAAAGATATATAAGCAGCATGGATATTATCCAGTATAAACGGACGTTCAGGGTCCACATGTCTCTATAGGGAACAGACTCGTGCAGGAGCACAAAATTCTACACTTATTCGTTGTATCCATTTCTTCCTCAAATCTGGTTTTTTAGGAAATCTGTAATTAATGTAAAGCATGGAACAATAAATAACACTAATTATTTTATAACCGTTACGAAGAAAATCTTGTATATGATAAACATTAAACATTCATTTCATCAGTTATAGATTATGCGATATTGTATTTAGTTATATAATATCAAAGTAATAAAATACTGTTGAAAAGATACGTTTGTAACAGAAGTGTATATTTCAGTGCAACTTTCAATCATGGATCCATGTTTTCAATACAGTACTCTTGGGAATTATCTTGTGACGTCACAGATTTCATCTTTTGCACGTTGTCTTTGCCTGGATTCTCGGCTTTCCTCACTTATATTATCAGTGGCTTTCCTATACACGTACTATACACATGCCGTGTCTATGAGGTTATATGGTCTAAGGTGTATTTAGCTTCATCCGTGTTTCAATCACTGTGATAATATTGAGGCAGTAGCATCGTGTTTCGCTGCGTATAGTTGTATTAGATGTCAAGATAAAAAGTATCGTATTTTACTCGCACGATGAACGTGCCCATCGAAATGTAATTAGTGTACATAAATTGTTATAGTTAATTACCAATGAGAATGACAATGGCATGGACGAAGGTTAAAGGACAACTAGGAGTGGGTAAGCAATAATTCGTAGAATATTATTAAATTCGCCTTTGTAGGCTCGAACATCCTGGGAGGTGCCCGAGCCTGATAAAATTTTAACTATTGTTTAACGCGCCTATCAATGGCTCTTAAGAATTTTCCCATCAGTGTTTCATTGTTCTTTTGTCTGGACGGAGATATAGTCAGTTTATTTCCAACGTTGGAAATTGTTTAATTGACTCGCGGGATATAATCGGAACGATTTATAACGTCAGTAACATTCTCGTTTGCATAATAATTACATGACATGTATACTGCTTTTGTTAGTCGTTTATTCTTTTAATAATCCTTTTATCGTATCAACGAATTCGCTGAATTTTTCTTATTTATTTACTTTATGCATCGTTTTGTTTTGTTGCACATAACTGATAATGAAATGTTATTTTGCGTTTCGTATTGGAGTTAGTATCGTTATTCTTGTTGTTCGAATAGGTTGAAATATTCAAATGTGACATGCATTAAACATGACATTTAAGTGTACCTAATTATTTATTATTACACAGCCATTGATAACTTTGCGTACGAGTCCCCCCATGTCATACAATTGACAGTTGGGGAAGTGATACATATATCTGGGGAGTACGGAGACTGGTACTGTGGACGAAGCAAAATTAATGGGACTTGTGGGATCTTCCCAAAATCCTATGTACATATTGTAGAAGAACCAAAAACTAAAGATTGTCTGATAGATGAAATCACTAATGTTTTGAGAGAATGGGGGCATCATTGGAAGCATCTATATATGGTACGCGCAATAAAATATATTAGGTTGACCCAAAAGTTCGTTTTGTTTTCAATTAGTGCATACAATACAATAGCAGCCTAGTATTGTAAAAAATGAAATGGCATGGGTAAACAAGGAAAATCGTAAAACAATAATGAACCCACAATTATGTTTTTGCATATGCTCATGTTATTCAACAATATCAAACATGCACATTGCGACAGAAATTTTTAGGACAACCTTATACATACTATAATTGAAAACATTTATAGCATTTGACCGTTTTAATGTCCATGGGTTATTTCGAAAATTATGTCAGAGAGTGCCAAGCAGCATGGTCGCACTGTTCTGTTTCTATGTCGATAAATATCACACAGTGGAATCGTAATATTTACCATACCGTTTCTACATTATTTGACATAATATCTGAACAGCAAGATCACGCTACGTTGCACTGCAACAGTTTATAAAATGGACTTCGTGAATAATTTTCTGTATATATTTACAGACTCATTCGGAACACTTCTTAAACATGAAACAGCAACTTTTAGAATTGATAGAATACAGAAGCAAAATTTTAAGTGGCACATTGACAGTGGATGAATTAAAAGATATGAAAAGATTGGCAACAGCTAGGATCGACACAGGCAATCAATTATTGGGTCTGGATATGGTTGTTCGGGATGATCAGGGAAATGTCCTTAATCCTGAAGAAACAAGTACGATTCAGTTGTATTATCATCACGAAACAGCTGCTGAAAGAATAAGAAAAGCAGCTAACGATATGAAAAAGAAGCCTTCGAAGCCACAGGCACCTGTCTACTCGCATATCTTCTTTGTTAGTGTTAGGAATTTTGTGTGTAAAATGAACGAAGATGTAGAG
This sequence comes from Sphecodes monilicornis, assembly GCA_913789915.3. Classification (NCBI taxonomy): domain Eukaryota; kingdom Metazoa; phylum Arthropoda; class Insecta; order Hymenoptera; family Halictidae; genus Sphecodes; species Sphecodes monilicornis. The sequence continues at coordinate 16,589,959 of OU565295.1, forward strand.
TTATTATTGACACTGTACGACGGTCGTGAAATGAAAGCAATTACCGAGAACTATGTGGTTTCATGGAGCAAGGAAGGATTAGCCAGAGACATAGATCAACTTCACAATCTTCGAGTTCTATTTACTGATCTCGGTTCTCGTGACCTGGCCAGGGATAAAGTTTATTTAGTCTGTTATGTAATTAGGGTAGGTGGTATGGAAGCTAAAGACATTGACCACAGACGCTCGAGCGTCTCGCAGGCTAATCAGAAAACCAAAAGCACTGAAAATATGAGAAGACCGTTTGGTGTAGCAGCGATGGATATCACTTCATACATTACTGGCAAACTTGAAGGTGATTCGGATCACCATCACTTCATTCCGTTTGTACAGTAAGCAACAATTTTATTCTGAGACAAAGTTCCAGTTGGTAAAGTGTAAAGGGGGTATTCTGGATTTTAAAGAAAATTAGTAATTTGAATTCAAAATGCTGCCATTTTGTAAATAATCAAGATGCTTAATCTCTTTTGATTCGAACCGTAACTACATTCATAATGATTAACAAAAAAGTAGAAAGGTCGGAAACATAGCAACCGTCGACTCACGGTTTTCAAAACATACTCTATAAAAAACTATATAACTCGTACAATTCTGGTTATTTTTGGTTGACAAAAATCACGCGTGTACTTCAAATATCAATAAATATATGTACAAAATCTCAATGTGAAAGGTTCAATAGTTTTTCTGAAAATAATTCCTATTCGTGAAAAACGGCCTCGAAAATAAGAATACCCCCTTCATTCAAATTCTAAGTGTATTCGTAGGAACTTTCTTATGAATACGAGTTGGTTAGATCTGTTTTGTTGGTGTTGCTTGTTTCTTTCAGATGTTGTGAGAAAGAAAGCTTAGATGGCACGTTACGAAGAATTCTTTCCCAAAAAGAAGTAAGCATTCAAAAAAGTGCTAACGGCAATAGTGGCAATTTTACTGGTGGTCAGGGTTTGTGGGCTAGCTTGAAGTTACTCCGAGGAGATCCGAAACAAGTAAACAGGACTTTTAAGTGCTAGAAACTATGATTCTATCACACACTTTTCAAATATACTTACATCAAGTTTTAATGTAATTTAGGTGCGAGATGAAAATCCTCATTTGGTACTCGGTAACGTTGCTATTGCGAGGAAGATGGGCTTTCCAGAAGTTATTTTACCGGGTGATGTGAGAAACGACTTATACCTCACCCTGATTAGTGGCGAATTCAATAAAGGATCAAAGTCTACCGACAAGAATGTGGAAGTAACGGTTGGTGTTATTTTGTAATAATTATGTCTAGACCGCGGATTTTTAAGCGAAGTAAAAATTGTCTGCCTCTGTTGCAAGAAACAGAGCCTTCTTTCCTTGTTGTAAATGCATAAAATCAGCAGTCTAATTATGGGTTTTCCATGTATTATCATTCTATATTTCGGTAGGTTAAAGTATGCAATGAATTTGGTACTCCAATCCCAGGTGTTATGACCTTGGGTGGAGGAGCGTCACCGATTGACGAGTACCGTAGTGTTATTTACTATCACGAAGATAAGCCAAGATGGTGTGAAACATTTAAAATCGCTATACCCATCGAGGAATTTAAACAAGCCCATTTGAAATTTACGTTCAAGCATCGAAGTTCGAACGAGGTGAAGGACAAAAGTGAGAAACCCTTTGCCTTGAGTTACGTGAAACTGATGCAACGTAATGGGACCACATTACAAGACACACAGCACGAATTGCTAGTCTATAAACTAGACCAAAAGAAATATGAGGATGCTGATATCTCGTATTCCAAGCTCCCATCGACGAGGGGTGAATTGGTAAGAAAACTTTCTATTTAACATTTAAACACTAGTTACGGGACGCGTCTTAATATTTTTAATTTACAATTATTGAGATTGTGAAGATGCATCCATGTGGAATTATTCAACAAATTTATTTCTTTGGGTTGTATGTTTCTTAGTGTCGAATTCGTGTACAATTTGAGTATCTTTCAGGTTGAACTGAACGTTGAAAAGAAACCAACGTTAGGGGCTCTTACTTTAAGTACTAAGGACAGTTTTCTCATAGCGACTAATATTTGTTCAACGAAACTAACACAAAATGTAGATTTGCTAGGTTTATTGAACTGGGCATCGCATAACACGGATTTGAAAGAATCTTTGGCTGCCTTGATGAAAGTCGATGGTGAAGAAGTAGTTAAGTTTTTACAGGTATACAAATTTGATACGATACTTTGGATAAAATTCATACACATAATTTTATGTTACATTACGTTTTCTCTTTTACAGGATGTTTTGGATGCTTTATTTAATATACTTATGAGTAATTCGGACAGCGATGTCTATGACGATATGGTGTTCGAATGTTTGTTGTACATTATCGGTTTAGTGTCTGATAGAAAGTATCAACACTTTCAACCAGTATTAGATTTATACATTTCTGAGAGCTTCTCCGCGACACTCGCTTATAAAAAGTTAATTGCAGTATTACGTAAACGTATAGATAATGCCAACAATAATGATGGCCAAGGGCGTGATATACTTCTTAAAACGATGAAAAGCCTTCAATATTGTATGAGATTTGTGGTTGAATCTCGCCTTCTATTTACCGAGTATGTTCTTCAATTCATTATTACCATAGATACTTTTAACACGTTAAATGCTGTGTTAATCCCTGAGGCCCGACTGTATATAATTTACAATATAATGTATAATATATAATTCATACAATATCATAAAATACATTTGCACTGTCTAAACTTGAAAAGTAAAATGAAAAAGGAGAGAAAATCGGCTCCGCGTTTCACGTGTTAATTGTTACTCATTATAACTCGAAATCCAGACTGAGATCCGGATCCGAGTATTCGAAATGAGGTATCCGGATATCAGGATCCGGATCCTTTTAATAGTTACTTTCATTGAAGCGTTATTGTCGTAATAGGTTGAACCAAGACGAAGAAGAATTTTCTCAGACCTTAACGGAGCTATTGAAATCGATAGTCGAGCTTATGAGACATGAAACTGATAGTACCTTATTGGTACAAGGCGCGTGTCTTAAATATTTACCAACTACCATACCTCATTTATTACGAGTATACAGTGGCAAACAGTTGAGCACAATATTAAGCGATCTATTGGTCACTCTGCCAACAGGGAGATTGACCAAACAGAAGATGATGACAGTGAACGATATCGTTCATAGTCCTCTCTTTTTAAATGCAGAGTGTAGAGCAATTTTATTGCCTAGAATTACTATTTTGGTTCGAGATTTACTGGAATCTAAGGAGGAGGTAAGATCTACTGTGAAATTTTATGAAATTGTACATTATGAAGTTTCATTATGGAAAAAAGAAAAATGAAATATTCATGCTACTCATTAAAGTGTATTGTGTATTGTTTATATCGATAGTTAATATTCATTGAGAATGTTTTCGAGTACAGAACACTTTTCTGAGTAACTTGATATATTTTTGTTGAAGTTTCGTTCATGTTAATACAAGTGTGATGTAACAACGCTTAGAGCCAGGTATGCGTGTCTTGTGTTCGAGGCAATTGCGATTTCTTCGTGTCTTCTGTATGTCGATTGTCGTAATGAAAATGTGAGCGGAGCTTTTTCACTTGCAATTCAAACTTTCCTATGCAACTCGTGATACTTAATCGTTGCCACTATTTGTGCTTTCCGTGCAGCCTGACCATCCTCTCGCCACGCATCTCTCTTGTGAATCTTGTATCATTCTTCAAAACACATTCTCTATAATAAAAACTCGTCTAAGAGCATGAGGAACGAAGCATTCATCTCTGTTCTTGACACAGCATGAGCTCATCGAACAAAATGATACACCGGAGTTGTTGCTTACTGAAAAACCTTCACGAAATGTCTTGATTTTTCTACATCTTATCTTTTCATTCTGTTCTTGATCAGATGTCACGAAAAAAGAAAATATACGTATCATTGGGAGTAATGATCATGAGCGACTCATCAATGGACATCGCATAGACAACCTTTGTATTGTTTCTTACGTTTAGCGTAGTGCTACTCCCCTATAACTGTTCTATTGCTTTTGGGGGCACTGCGGTTTCATTTGCATGCAGTTTACGAAACGACTCCTCTCTTAGGTGGTGGTCAGATATTGAAGCTATAATTGTAATATTTTATTTTTCCCTTGTAAACTGGCATTATATTCTGACTAACATAGGGTTGTTTCATTTTTTTTGTGTTTGGTTTGGTTTTGGTTATTGGCCTAAAAAAAAGGGGCTGTCAAGTACAACTGGAAAAAGCGTGGCGAAGGTAGCCAGGCTGCTTGGTGAGAATCGACATCGACTCGAACAGCACCGCGGCTACTCCGAAGAGGTAATTGCTGAGATATATAACGTGGCGAGTTAAAATGCGACATTTATTTTGGATTATTGGCACGATGAATGCTAAATGACATATGAGAACTGTACTGATATCTACGTAGGATAAGTATTTCATGTTAGACCTTCCAGGATTGCTGATTATCGGTTACATTTAATTCTACCTTTTATCTAATGATTAAGTTTTCGCAAGAGTATTTTGGATGTGACCACCAAAGGATGTTAAGTACACGTTTATGTCTTGTGTTTCTGTAGGTTGAATTGTGTGTCAGGATTTTATCTGACATATTGGAATTAACATTTAGGAAAGATATAGGAAGCACGATGCAAGATGTGAAAGACATCATGCTTACTGCCATGCGAACTATTATACAAACCGTTATATCCATGGACAGAGAAAATACGCTAGTTGGAAATCTGGTTTCGGTGATGTTGGCAATATTCAGGTAAAACAGAAAAATTAATGATTACTGAAAATTGTAAAGATGCACCAATTATTCAACTAATTTATTTTTTTGGATATATATTACAACAGAAATGGCTAAAAGTTTGGATAGACACAATCTCGTTATTTTTACAAAGTAATGTAAAATAGTCACTTTTAGTGCTCCTTAAACGTAGTGTTAATATAATGTAATATAAAGCACGTAAATAATTAACATAATGCTTTCCAGACAAATGACTCAACAACATTACGAGATTTATATAAAACACTTTGGGTACAAGTGCGACTTGCTTGATTTCCTCATGGAGATATTGTTGGTGTTCAAAGATTTAGTTTCAAGGAGCGTGTTCCCGAGTGATTGGTGCGACATGATTATGCTTCAAAACAGCATCATTTTGAAGTCGCTACGTTTCTTTTCCGGCACCATCAGAGACTATTTCTTCACCGATTTCGAGCAGCAGGCTTGGTCGAACTTTTTCCATTGTGCAATCGCGTTTTTGACCCAGCCTGCACTGCAGTTGGAAACATTCACATCGTCGAAACTCAATCGCATTGTCTTGCGTTACAACGATATGCGCAGGTAAACGCCTACAACACGTTTTATTTATTGCCATGCAATTGCTGAGATTATAATACTTCTATTGCAGGGAGACAGCTTTCGAGATACGCTCGATGTGGTTCAATTTGGGACAATATAAAATATTGTTCGTTCCTGCGCTGGTAGGAGCTATACTAGAAATGGCGTTGATTCCAGAGAGCGAGTTAAGGAAGGCAACTATACCCATATTTTTTGATATGATGCAGTGCGAGTATTATAGTTCACGCATTGTCGAAGGGTACGGCGACACGAAAAGGGACGCCACCCATATAAAAGCAAATTTTACAGATTACGAAAACGAAATGATTGCGAAATTGGATATATTGGTAGGATATCTGATAAATATTACAGGTTATGCACATCAAATTAATCCTTACACAGATCAAATTCATCTTATGGGTGCCCTGAGAAGCTGTGCGAATCCTATTGACTTCGCACTAAAAATGCAGACTTTACGGTTTCTTTAAATATTTTTTCGAATGTCTTTGGGATACTATTACAAAAATTGAGTGAAGATAATCTCGAGAAAGTGTGTAGTAGCCTCTACAATGTACACTCTACTATTTCTACCACTATACTCTACAATGATGAACCCTATGAACCACGAACATTTGGTGCCTATTATTCTTGGAACGATACACTCTCTTAGATTGTCATAATGATTGTAGAAATACATGTATACATGAAATTACCTCGAGCAGCGATAGAAGAACGATTATAAATGAAACTATGTATACTGTTAAATAAGTATTTTACATATGTGCATTCTTATACGTAATAACACTTCGAATTTCGAAAGGGCGAATTTAATTTATAAGAGGATGAATTTGGTCTGCAAAATAATGAATTTCGTGTGTAAAATCTGTATTCCTTTCTGTCAGTTGAATGTGCACCATATTCTCTTAATATTCCGATAGGTCGAGGGTGGAAGAGGGGATGAACAATTTCAAACTCTTTGGACACAAGTGATGGGTGATCTTTGTGAGAATCACTCGACCATGCGGGAACAAGGTTTACGTTTTGTCGACACAATATCTAAACTGATGGAGCGATTGTTGCAGTACCGCGACATCATCCACTCAGAGTCTCAGGAACATAGAATGTTGTGCATCGTGAACCTTCTCGAGTTTTACTCGGACATAAATAGGAAAGAGATGTATATCAGGTGCGAGCGGTGTCAATATTTTGTTGGTAACCAGTGGCGCAAACGCTTTTACCAAAAACAATTTACATTTTGTCTCGCAGGTATGTGAATAAGCTTTGCGAATTGCACCTGGAGTGTGATAATTACACTGAAGCAGCGTACTCGTTGAAACTACACAGTCAATTATTAGCGTGGAGCGATCAATCGTTGCCGCCTCTATTAAGATCGCACAGGTACTAACATCGAATCGACAATTTCATAGAATTGTTTCGAAGGCTATTAAAGAACATTATGTCATTCTAAATAGATACTTGGCATGTCAAACACATCGTGAATTGAAAGAAGCATTGTATAACGACATGATCGATTACTTCGATAAGGGCAAGATGTGGGAATGCGCGTTGGCCGTGTGCAAAGAGTTAGTCGCGCAATACGAAGAAGAAACGTTTGATTATTTACAGCTCTCTATGTTATTGCAACGTATGGCTAAGTTTTACGATGCCATAGTGAAACAACTGCGACCCGAACCAGAATATTTTAGGGTCGCGTATTATGGTCGTGGCCATCCTGCGTTTCTACAAAACAAGGTAATTTAATGGATATCGTTTACGATTGAAAATCAATTGCCGCAAGGAGTTACAGTGACCCGAAATAACATTCGGGTATTATTTAAAACAGAATAACACTTTTAAAAGTGAACGATACGGCTTGGGTTTTGTTTTAAAAAGTTCGAATAATTAGCTTATTACATGACGTGAGAAAGAAATTTTGAAAAAATTTCAATTGGTCGGAATTGTGAAGAAAATACTAAAAATTGTTTTTTACAGCTTGAAAGTAATCTTAAAAAATACGATTTGTAAAATCAGCCAACGCTGCAATAAACTACAAATGTCTAAGAATAAAACAACCTTTAACATTTTCTTCGCGATTCCAATTGCAATTTCTTCAAAATTTTGGTTTCACGTCGGCTAGTAAACTAATTTCTCTAATTTCTCAAAAAAATTCAAGTTATTTGGTTCAATCGTAGAAACGTAATTGGCTTTTAAAAGTGTCCGAATATTATTGTATATGGATATTTATTTCAGGTATTCATTTACCGTGGAAGAGAGTACGAGAGACTAAGTGATTTCTGCTCGCGAACGTTAAATCAGCTGCCGAACGCAGAACAAATGAACAGACTGTCTCCTCCCAACTCAGAGATACTACAGTCTAATCATCAGTATGTGCAAATTAATAAAGTGGATCCTCTAATGGATGAAAAGAAGCATCGACTCAGTGGGAAGCCCATAACAGCGGAAGCAGTTCTCAGGTACAGACATTAGTTTCGTTGAGGGGATTCGAAATACATTGAACGAAGCCTACATTCTTGTAATTTCTACTGAATAATGCATAATGATTTTACTTGCGCTCCAGGTACCATAGGGTGAACGACGTCCAACGTTTTAGATTTTCGAGGCCAGCGCCGAAAAAGGATATACTCTTAGCTATGTCGAACTCCGGTGAAAAAGAAAAGGAGACCGCTACTAACAATGAATTCGCTTCGCTATGGCTAGAAAGGACAGTATTAGTTACAAGCTATCCCTTGCCAGGCATTCTGAGATGCTTCCCTGTTACATCCAGCGAGACTTACTATGTCAGCCCCCTTCGCAACGCGATAGAAACGATGGAAGCTACGAACACCGTGCTGAGAGATTTAATTATAGCGCACAAAGCGGATCGCACTCTTCCACTGAACCCTCTCAGTTTGAAATTGAACGGCATACTGGACCCAGCGGTAATGGGTGGCATAGATAACTATGAGAAAGCTTTCCTTAACCCTGAGTATCGTACTTCTCATCCAGAAGAGAACTCCGATCTTCAAAAATTAGAAGGATTAATCGCCGACCAGATCCCGTTGTTGAACGTTGGTTTGCAGTTGCATAAAGCACGCGCTCCTCCCGAATTGTCGCCGTTCCATCAACGTCTGGAACACTGTTTCGCATCCATGCGAAGCCAAGTTGAAGCCAAATACGGAAAGAGGGTGGGTCTAGGGAATTCATGCTTCCCTGACACGGGAGTATGGTTCTAAACGAATCTGTAGAACAGTTACCTAACCTTCAATTTCGATAATCTTTTGATATGTTATAAATCTCAACATTTTGAACAACTTTTTCGTTTGCACATTAGCGACGGTCTCGCTTAGTTTCCGAGATATTCATGAAAAATGATAAGCACCACTATAGTGAATTCTGTCTATACACATATGTATATCTAAAAATCATCTAAATCGGAGGTAACGGGTTCTGCAGGTTCACCCGGTTCTTTTTTCAATGTACTATTATTGCAGACTTGCGACTTGCAACTGGAGAGTTTGTCTCAAACCGTTACCATGCGAAGGCCGCAAGCGTCAAGAGGAGACAATCATCGTCTGTCCGAGTCGAACATAACAAATTCTGAGTGAGTAATATTCACGACTTCATTCTCGCAGTCATCATTCGCTGTTATATATCGCAATTATTCGTACTAACACTAGTTTTGTTTAATGTGCTGTCGTGATCATTAAATTCCGTTTGCTTTGGTACGGGTTTACAAAAACATATGTGTTTTTAAAATCAATTCTTGTATTATATTGTGAATACTCATACGCATGTAAATACGAAGAAGTTCTAGTACGTTCATCGTACAGGAATGAAGGAAAGATGCGTTGTATAGAGTAAATCTTGAGACGCAGTCTTTTAAATATTTTTAATGTGGATCTGAAAGTAAAACGAAATATGTCTGTAAGCAAAATTACATAGTGAAAAGACAACCTATTTTATGAATCATCATTGTTTTCTGAATTATAAGCGTTGAGCTCTTATTTTATTAATGTTTTTCTCGTTTGTAAATGTTGATATTTTTGCCAGAGCGTTGAACTTCTCTTTTTATTAGTGTTTCTTTATTTCTCATTATAAAGTTATGTGGTTACTCTGTAATTATCTCGTTCAGCTGTGGAACTCACTCCAGGGTATCCTCTCTTACAAGATCCCAAGTTGCAACGTTCAAGTCGCTCGCATCATTCAATTTTAACAACAGTACACCGTCATCCGGTGCTCAAAACGTCAATTTATCAAGGTAAAGATGCCACAACATGTGATAGAGTTGTTCTAATGACGATTAATATATATACTTCCTATTACTTTCTGCTGTCTCTAATACCTCTATCTTGTCTATCACTTTTCTTATTAACATCTTTCAAAATTATATATATATATCTTCCAAGAATGAATACTAGAACGATGTATATATGATTTCAGAAATTTTGCTGTTGGACCTGATAAACACAATCTCCTACTATCCTTCCTTCGCACTTAGCATTTTTTCTATACGCGCACACGTGAATATGCATGTACTAATTTCTTTTATCATGTTGCTTAATTATTTTCACATATTGTGGCTAACATATGTATTGTATGTATGCATTCGATTACTTTCTTTTTACTATTTTACAAGTCCGTATTAATTTGTTTTGTCAATGTATACTATTTTGAATTTTCTGCTATAAATAAGAAACAAATACTGAAAGCCACATATGTACATATATGTTCAGTTCACTTTTATTTTCCTACTACTCTATTTTCTACTTGCATGGCACTATTTGGTATAATTTGTTTTTGTCATTATTGTTTGATCCCGGATTAAGCACCTTCGATACCGACTGGTTATACCCGCTAAATAGGTAAATAGTGAATTATTCATAAAGACACTAACAACCAGCGCTAAATCCAATCATTTAATCTTCTTACCAATAAGGAATTAATATGGTAATGTTTTGTATATGACACGTGACATTGTTACACAGAAACGCATCGATCCGTTCGCACATCTTGTCAACGGCCTCTCTGCAAAAAGCACTCGGAAGCCCAAGTCCAGGGACAAATAAGAAAAAGGATTCGAAACGAAGAAGCTCACGGAAAAGTGATTCTTCCACCTCGACGAAAATTGATCAACCAACCAGTCAGTGGTACACTACACCGGAAGTGCCACAAAGTATATCAACCCCTATCACACCATTAATATCCAGTTTCCCCACAACACCAATATTCGAACTTCGTCAAGAGGTAATACAAGCGTTACGTTACTTACAGAAATAACAGAGTTAGGCATCGATCAATATAAATCGTCTTTTCGACTAAAAAATTAGCGCTTACAATACAAATTGGTTTATAATTCTGGGCCCAAATGTTTGTTCGCGGCAAAGAGAATTTTAATAGCTAATCCATTAAATCTATCGATAATCAAATATTTCAGTCGCAATTGTTAATTGTTGATTGCATTACACAGGGTCAGTCACTTAACTGTTCCTCCTAAATTTACACATTACCTAACTCGTTACATGCAAAAAAGGTTCAAACGAAAGTTATTCGACATCAAACGAGAGATACAATGTGATAATTAATCTGTTTATTTTTGGTCCTTTTTACCGAGATATGAAGGTAACCTTGAGTTTTCGTATAATAATGTGTAGCGTTTCATCACGTAGTTTGAAAGAGTATAGAATACTGAGTAAAAAAAAGTATTAAGGTACATAGAGCGAAAAAGTGATAGTTACTTAAATATTCTTCAGTATTCATCATTGTACTTCCACCAAAATTTAATCAAAGAATACTTTAGTAATTGTTACTTTTACATCCCACATGCCTTAGTAACTGTTTAATCAGCATTCAACACTCTTCCAAATTGCATATCTAAATATTACACATTATCAAACAAAATTTCAAGGTCACCTTCGTATTTCGATAAAAGAGTGAAATATGAAAAAAACTCATTATTTTAACAACGGAACAGATTTTAAAACAACGAGTAAGTTGCGAGTGAATTTAGACGATAAAGTTAAGTGACTCGTCCAGTATACTGCGCAATAACAAATAACTATAAATTATAAACTGACATGTTGCAGTCGCTAAAATAGAGCTTTTTTTATGCAGCTAACACCTAAACGTCCCTTGAGATCGGAGATAGAGAAAGAGAGGAGAATAAGTAATCGCTTGTCCGGCCAATCTCAACATTACTTAAGAAACATAAATAACGGGATGGATTCGAGTAGTTTAGGAAAAGGAAATAGGGATAGCGTGGGCACGACAGATAGCACGGCGTCCGAAGACGATCCGCCGCCGCCGTTGCCCGTGAAAATGCGCGAAGCCGATTACTGTAATCTTCCGGACGAGTTGCCTGCTTCCCATTGTGGAACGGGTAGTTTGAATAACTTGAACAGACCTCTAGGGCATTGGTCGAAGAACAAACTGCCAACGCCAACAGACGATCTTGACGTTCAGACGAAACCGCCTACACCACCACCGAAACCAAAAAGACCGCCTTACAGTTTAAATAAGTCTGTGCTTTCTACCGGTGATGCAGATAATAACTTTAGTCAAGATCCGTCCGTAACTTGACACAGATTCTTTTCATGATCATTATTCTTGCCAGTAATACTGAGCACCGTGGTGTAATAATAATAGTTATAGGAACGTTTTATCCGAAAAGCATTTCGAACGACTTCGAAATTGAATGTATGTTTTATGTTTCCACAGTGTCGATGCTGATACACAGAGTACTGTTATCGACGCTAAACGAAAAAGGATTTATAATACTATTAATTTGATAAGAATTCAAATAGCACGCGGTGAAATTGATTTGTTCATTCGGCCAGGAGTAATAGAAAATTGTTTTGATTGGTATATCGAAGTACGTTGGAGAAACTTCCATATAATGTTAGGTCTATCCTATATCTGTTCTGTGGTTTCACAGTGGATAGGTAAAAAGTTACCATTTCTGTTTCTTATCTGTACCTTTGTTTTTTGTATAAGTAAGGAACCGTTTACTAATGCCGCCAGTAACTAACAAAATACATAAGGTTATAATGTTCTTTATATATAAATGTTAGTTGAGCTTTGCCTTTATTCCATCCAATTGAAGAACTTTCGAACAAACTATGTACATCACTGATAGGTTCGTGACAAAAATACGTGATTGTTCATGAAATCACACTTTTATCATCTACAAAATTTGATCACTTTACAAACATATCTATAAAGTGCAAGATTAAGATGTCCTCTTTAATTTGAGTGTTAAATTACGTAGTCCACGTATTTAAAGGATTAATGGCATCGATATGGAAATTGTTTCATTCGTGAAAAACTTCATCCTTCGCAAGATATATATGTATATATAAAATATGCATAATGCAATGATTAGAGGCTGATATTACCATTTTTACTGCGTATTTTTATAAATTTTGATATTAGGCGTTTACACCATCTCTTCCCCACAGTAACACCTTTTTAGAACGAATTTTACTGTTACTGTTATTAGTATTTTCTACTGTTTTACTATATCGATATGGAAAATTCGAAAGAGCTATTTTTAAAGTGAAAAAATATTTTTGGCGTCTACCGGTTTTTGATGCTCAACCTTATATCCGAAATCCGTTTCATCCATATTTATATAACTAAATGTTGTCAATGCATAACTATGACCTAAGCATTACCGATTTATTGTGATTTAGTAATGTAAGATAAGAATTCATGCTTTTTATATCGATTGACGACAAGATATTCATAGTCTTGTAAATGTTGAATTATTTAATATATTGGAATACAATTTTATAGCTTTTAAGTGTAAAAATCATTGAAGCATCGATTCCATACGTTGGAGATAATTGATTGATCATGATTGAATTTATAATGTTTATTTATTGTACTGCTGTATGATACCATTAGAAACAAAATAACAAATTTTAATAGAACTATACGAACCAGTTATGAAGCACTATGTTATGTAATAGGAGAAATGTAATACCACATTTTTAATTACAATTCTCGTGTTAGTCTCATGCCAAAGAGATTAGTGCTTTATTTATGTAATTTGTTAATAAATGGTATGTATCGGTTGAACAATGTTATACGACAGTATCTGCTTAAAACGTAAACAATAAATGTATTCAGTAGTTTAATCTCTAATTAATAATGAGCAAAAAACATTACAGCTGTATGCATATAGATTTAAATGATTTTTCAAATTTATCATAAACGAAACAAAAGACAGTAATATACATTTAAAGTGCCATTTCTTTCTTTTAATGTTCGTAGCGATCGATTTTAATTTAATTTAGGGACCAATGTAACAGCGTTGTATATCAAAGTTAAAATTTATTTACTGTTGCTCATAATATATAATTCTATATATAAAGTTTGTTTTTTTATTGCTAATCACTATAGTTATCGAAATTATTTTAAATGTAAAATGTACTCGTAACTTAACATGTATTGTTTATCTATTTCTATGACATCTTACACACGTTATCTTCCACAGGGGTTGCTTTTGCATACTTCTTTTTATCACGACTGTTTTGAACCTTTGGCTGCAAGTTTAAAAACCAGTGAATGTTATAAACTTATTTACTGATATTAAAAAAAGTATTATTATGTATTAGTTTTAAAAAATTACCAATGGCGCTACACTTTTTTGGAATGATTCTGTAACTTTCCCAGATGGTTGAGGTTGGGAACTTGTGGAATTGGGAAACTGTGTTCCTGAACCTTGCGGGTAATTTAAATTTGGATATAATGTATTCTCCACTTGAAAGGCAGGTGGAGCACTGGGATTCTAAAAAAATACAAGCATTTCATTTCTCTTAAAATGTTACAAAGTAAAGTATTAACATTTGATATGTTGGAAAATATATTACCATGTTTGATGGTATGTTAAGAGAAAAATTGTGGGCTCCTCTTGGGTTGCTTGGAATTTCGAAAGAAGGCTAATATTAAAAAATGGAAAGTATAATGAAAGTTATAAAAATTAATTTTTTTACTTTCTACCTTGATTTAATTTCTTTTATTTAGTGATGCAGTAGCAAAAGCATTGTACACATTTACCTTTTTTTCTTCACTATTTGAAATCCTCATTCGACAACAATTAGTGAAATGATTGCGTTCACCACACTTTTCGCATTTGTGTCCAAAAGCAGGACAACATTTGATCGGATGTCTCTGATTACACCTCCAACAATTTCGAGTGAAGTTTATAGGTTTTATCTGACCAGTTTGACTAACCGTTTTGTTAATATCAGTGCCATCAGTTTTGTTATCAATTTTAGCTTTTTCTGTATTAATATTTCTCTTAAGATCTTTGTCAGCTTTGTTAGCTTTGTCGGCATTTTTAGCTTTGTCGGCATTTTTAGCTTTGTCACCATTTTCAGCTATTTCCGTTTTTTCAGTTTTTTCAGTTTTTTCAGCTTTTTCAGCCTTGCCAGCTTTTTCTTTATTATTTTTCTTGCGCATCTCATAGTCCTGACAAGTCTTACATAACTTAAGCAAATCGAGTGATTTTAGTTTGAACAATTTCAACAAAAGATCTTTGTCTTTTATGTCTGTAATTACTTTATCTCTAGTTAAACTGTCCGTCAAATCTCCAAAGTTACAAGCTTTAGCTTTCTCCTAAAACATGAAATAATAGTATAAATATCCATATATATTCAATAACATAAGAAGAATTGCAGCAAACCTTGTGGGAACTTATTACCTTTAATCTATCAATATATTTATTAATATTTTCATCTTTTCCACGAGAACAAGTGAAAAAGTTGTATCGTGCTTGAACTTCGCTTAGAGGAACTTTGAAGACAATATCAAGTTTTTCTAATAAGCTTTGTAAACTATTCAACTCGTTTTCATTGTAGTCTTTAGTAATTATGTCTAGGAAATATATACCAAGTGGTCCAATTTTTTCTTTTAGCTTATGGATTTGTAAGTCTTCTGATAGTTTAGTATAATCATTCACTGTCATATATTTAATAAAATTGGTTTTCCATTCTTGCCAATTTTGTGTCAAATCACCACTACCCGATAAAGGTAATGGACCATATTGTACCCCTTCCATATTATTTCTGTAAATATTTACGTTACATTATGATACCAAAAATAAAAATGTAAGTCTATCGTAATTAGAAGTGCGAGAAACTGAATATGCTCGGGAATCTCGCTATATCCACAAACCCCTCCCGATCCTGAAAGATTTTTTATTTGTACTAAGCCAAGATTTTCGGGTTCTCGCACAGCTCTAATTGTAAAGATTTTTGTAATTTAAACTTATTCTACTTACCTAAAATTTATCAAATTAATTTTCTTCTGACGTTTATAGTGGTTACTTGTGTAGTGAAAAATACGGTTGCTGTTTGCGTTATCAGATTCTTGATTAAAAAATAACTTCTGTAAGCAATGAAGTCATCATTGTACTGTACATTTGTATTTATAAAGCAGCTCTGATCACTGATATAAGCAAAAAGTATAGAAACACCTCGTTATATGCGTATATGTCATCATTTCGTGCATAGTATTCGGTTTTTCCCCAATTGAAAGACCACAGAATAAGAATCTTATGTGACTCGACCGTCTCCAAACCACCCAAACCAAAGAGTAGGGACACGGGACACGACATATCAGTGCATTGGTAATACGGTTAAATAGGTTCGTCAGGGTTACAAAGTTGGATGTCATGAACATCAATATTACCGACAGGAGTTTCGCCTCTTTAATATCATATATATTCTATGGGCGCGTGTCACGTTATTTTATGGCGGGAATAACATGTGGCGCGCCACGGCAATGTACGTCAGATGCACGAAGCAAACGACTCCAATATGGCGAATGTAAGGGATAGTGATACGTCGTTGTGGCTTCATAACAAGCTTGGAACGTCAAATGATAGCTGGACAGGAAGTTCAATTTGTTCGCAACTCAACGCAGAGGTGTTGCGGAACATCAAAGATTGTTTTCCAGACCTTCAGACGCAAGTTAAACTCAAGTTACTGCTATCGTTCTTTCACATACCGAGGCGAAATGTCGAGGAGGTAAGGATAGTTTACTTGTTGCGAACACCGAACATGTGTGTAAAACGAAACGATACGTCTCCTGTATAGAAACCACGTAATTCTCGGCAACGTGTCCAACACGACGAATATTTGGTTATACTCGCGCACATACCGTAGGCCCGCTACCTATTTAACTTTATTTAAGGTCCAGATGTTTTTGAAACGTGTAGTAAACAACCGTGCTGTATGTATGACCAAGCTTTCTTGAAAAATTAACGGTGGTTTCAATTGACGAGTACCATATCGATTGATAGCGTTTACAAAAAGATGTAATGGATTATTTAGATATTCCATCTTGTTTCACTTTATTTGTATTTATAATTCCATTGAATTGTACAGTGGCGTGTTGAACTCGAAGAAATTATCGAAGTGGCATCCCTCGACAGCGAGCTGTGGGTATCAATGTTATCCGAAGCGATGAAGACTTTCCCATCTACTGGTTCTTTGAACACAGATATCACAGATTTAGACGAGCATAGACCTATTTTTGGAGAGCTAGTCAACGACCTTAGAAAACTTTTGAAGAAACAAAATGATCCAGCGATGCTTCCATTAGAATGTCACTATCTGAATAAGACTGCGCTTACCTCTGTGGTTGGTCAACAGCCAGCACCAGTTAAGCATTTCACGTTGAAGAGGAAACCAAAAAGTGCTGCTCTGAGAGCGGAGCTGCTTCAAAAGAGTACAGACGCAGCGAGCAATCTGAAGAAAAGTACTGCACCCACTGTGCCTGTGAGAAGTAGAGGAATGCCTAGAAAAATGACTGACACAAGTAAGTTTCTGCATTTGGTTCTAATAACTAACTCAAAAACAGTAAAAAGCCATAACATATTCTTTTATTTCCAGCGCCGCTAAAAGGAATTCCCAGCAGAGTTCCAACGAGTGGTTTTCGGTCTCCTTCTATCACGAGCTCTTCGATGTCGAATAGAACACCTATCAGCAGTAGAATTCGCAAAGATGGTGGTATTAAGTTATTGGACATTAATGAGCAACCGATTGGATATGCTCAGGCAAAGAAACGGAAGAGAATGTTAGAGATGGAGGAACAGCAGAAAAAAGTCGCGGAAGCTCAAGCAGCTGCAGCTGCTGCAGCATCAACGGCGGCGACGACGACGACGACAACAGAAACGTCGACCACTCCGGAGTACGCTCAGGGTCTAGCTTCTATCAATCCACCAGCCACACCAATTACCCCCGTTGCAACTGTACAGACTTATGCAACGCCCACTACTCTAAGCGGAACGTCGACAGTAACTACTCCGCAAACACGTATGTTTTCATGTTATGACACCGTGAATTTCTGCTAATTACACAGACAATTAACTAAGTTATTATTGTATAGCCGCAACTCCATCTACGCCCACTACTCCAACTACAGCACTACCAGTTACGACACCGACAGTCATTACACCCGTGGAAAGCACACCTGTCGGGGTGCAAACTGTTAGACCAGCTCAAACTGTTACGCAGATTCGTATACAAACTACCGCACCACCGGCCAATGCGGCTGCGAATACAAGAAAGGGTCTATCTCTCACGGTATGTACAAATAGCACGTTCACAGTGGGTCAAAACAGTACATAGTCACAAGCCCGACGCTGATCCGACCGACCCGACCGGACCGTCGCGTTATCTCTCTGATAGAATAGCACAAATTATAGAATATACAAAGTTGATTTTTAAGGTCTTTATTGCACAGGGAAATATTACAATACATCGGTTTAGAAACATTAATAATGCAGTACTAAATCTCTCTGTAATTGCAAATTTGATCCACTGTATAATGCGTTGAAATCACTAGGTATTGTCTCTTAATAATAAGAGGTTTTATGTTATTAGCGAGAACAAATGCTGGAAGCACAAGAAATGTTTAGAACGGCCAACAAAGTGACTAGACCAGAGAAAGCTCTTATCTTAGGTTTTATGGCTGGCTCCAGAGGTATGTATCTGATACAGATTATAAATTAAACAACTTACAGGAGTTTGAACACTGATTTTGCATCGATCATTTTTACAGACAATCCTTGCCCGAAACTGGGAAATATAGTGACGGTGATGCTGTCGGAAAATATCGAGGAGGTAACGCAACCGGACGGGACAACAGTGCCAATGCTGGTAGAAACGCATTTCCAAATGAATTATACGAACGGCGAATGGAAGAGGATAAAAAAGAATCGTCGAATTGTTACGGAGGAATCTACGTCGACTGCGACACCAGCTCCCAGTGCAACTGCTACTGCTTCCAATTAAAAAGAAAAAGAGAAAATAAGTTGAAACTAAAAAATTGTGGTCAGACGATGGTTATATAAGTCGATCATTTTTGTTGTTTTCAATGTAAAAAGTCTATCTTTATGTATAGTAAAGAAAGAATTATGCGCGGAAAGTACACGGCCTATGTGTAAGCGGACTTGTGTATCACGTTTCTGTAGTAAAACTTCAAGACATATACATGTTGATATAATAACATGAACAAACAGTTGTGTTAATTGGAAGTACATATAAGAAATCAAGACGCTTCGTCTCCCGTTCGGTATATTGAAGAAGCGACTAGGTAAGAGACTCGAATTTTCATTTCCGATTGAGAACGATTTCATTTAAGCTCTTGTGTAACGACTTTCCGATATTACGAAAGCAGAGAGCTTATCTCCAACCGTGTGTGTGTGTCTGGTTTCGCCAATGACAAGCCACTTCTTTAAATAGTTATCACTCGATTAGGAATACAAATGCTATTCATCGATGAACAGTGTGATATATCTCATTGCGGGAGAAACCAGGCGCATTTAATTTAAATGCAATGATTACCGTTCGCAATTTAAATTTATATATATTGCTATATATAGATATATATAAATATATGTTTTTCCATTTAATAAGAACGAACTAAAAGGTTATAATATTGTTATATGAATAAAATATGATTATATTGATTAATTAATATTTATTTATATAAGTACCTTTCTCTGTAACATTGCTGTTTGGCGATTTCCCTAGCATCGCGTTTCTATCCCTACTATTTCATAGTGCAAGCAATCGCGTGGTGTTATCAAGTGTCCAGCCAATGGAGGCTGAGATTAAATCGTTTTTACTGCTCTTGAATGTCGCGTGACGCAAGAGAGGGGAAACTGTTCATGTTTATCCCGACTGGTGCTGCCCTCTGTGTTGTATTCGACACAAGACGAATATAATCGTTTTGCAAAAAGATGATACGAATTATATAAATTATTTTTTAGCGAACAGTCCGTCGAATCAGACGAAAATTGCACTGATTCCAACGATTTTTACGATTTCCTTCGATGACTTTGATTAAAATGCACCGTGCGTATGAAAAGTGAGTTATATAACCTTTCCACAATCCAGACAGACTTCTTCGTCCGGCTTTCTGTTCAGTACAGTGTTTTCGTAATTAGCGGAATTAACAATTCCATTTTCTCATATAAACATTTTGGCACTGAGGTAATCAATAATCCGTATATTCGTAATGTTACGATTATTAACGTCTTTGCGTCCTCAAGTTAACAAAGCGGTAAGTTTTTTTTATTTTACCTAACCTATCGAGGATAAGAGTTTCACGTTATTCTGTTGCATGCTAACGAAAGAATAGTTTGGAAGTTCTCTTGACATCTACAAAATGAATTTTATCCGTTCAATGCGATTAACGATGGAATAATAAGATTATATGAATATGTTTCTAATTCTTGCAGGCGAGCACTGTGTTAACTGTGACAAGATCTAAGAATTCAACGTTAGTTGAGAATGCGCGCAGTCTCTGTGTCAGTTCCAAGCTTCTCTGTTGTCAGCCTAAAGTGCAGAAGTCTGCTCCCGACTTTGCAGGAACAGCTGTGGTCGATGGAGCTTTCAAAGAGATAAAGTTGAGCGACTATAAGGGCAAATACGTTGTCCTTTTCTTTTACCCCTTAGATTTGTAAGTATCTATGCTATAAGAATCTAAAACAATCAAATCATTTCGAAAGCCATACCAACATATTTATTTGCAGCACATTTGTATGCCCTACCGAGCTAATAGCATTCAGTGAAAGGATCTCGGAATTCAAAGCTTTGAATACTCAGGTAATCGGAGTCTCTACGGATTCTCATTTCAGTCATCTGGCTTGGATTAATACTCCACGAAAACAGGGTGGACTGGGTGGTAATTTAGGCTATCCCCTCCTTAGCGATTTTAAGAAAGAAATATCGTCTAAGTACGATGTCCTGCTCGAAGATGGAATAGCCTTGCGAGGGTTGTTCATTATAGACAGAGAATGCGTACTGAGACATCTTAGCGTGAACGATTTACCAGTTGGCAGGAGCGTCGACGAAACATTGAGGCTTATCAAGGCCTTCCAATTTGTTGAGAAACATGGAGAAGTTTGTCCTGCCAATTGGCAGCCAGAATCTAAGACTATCAAACCGAATCCAAAGGACAGTAAAGAGTACTTTGAGACAGTAAACTAGATGCTTCAATCTCGAATATAATGTACTGAAATATCATAATATATACACACTGCAACACCGAAACCAACACTTATTATTGGTGGTTGCACCTAGAGTATTTATGCATTTTTCGATCTAGAGTTTAACGAAGCTTTTTTATATTGTATTCGATCGAATAAAGACTTTGAGAGCGATATTTTGCTTCGTTCCTGGTCATTATTTGCAACATTGTACAGGCACGTTTCTCACTCTCTCTCTCTGTTAATAAAATGTTGAGAAAGAGAGATGTAAATAAGCGACAGCATACACGGTTTATAGAATTACGTTGCCGGTAGCTAAAATTTATCTCGACAAGGGTGTACTCGGTCGTTTCAATCAGAAGCAAAGGGCACGAGAGCTTCCCGATGCTCGAATAGAAAGTAAGAGGGGAAGAGAAAGGTGCGTGAAACGCTCGTATATATGCGTGCGATGCGGAGAATTCAGGGGCGGAATCCGAAGAGCCGTCGTGGGGAGGGAGAACAGCAATCTTGTGCTGGTTAATTTGATTCTTTGTGGCGATGGAAGTAATAGCGACGGGTCAAATCTTTCAAAGTCCGACCAGGATTACCCCCACCGTTCCGCGTTTCAACTACAAAAGCGACAACCCCCGAATTTACGCGAAAAGAAGAGCCATGATGAACTGATTCCTTCACAATACCACTGCATTCGACTCTCCGTATCGACGCAATCATTTCGTACGGTAATTATCGCGACATACTAGAAATTGACGTGCTGTTACTTTTAACCCCGATTATCAGGCTCCTGGAAAATTAACACTAAATTTACGAAGCACTATCGTAAAAGCGACTGTTTTTACATTGTTTTATTAAAATAACAAGAATGTGAATATATAATATATCCAAAGAAAAAATTGTTAATTTATACCTCGTGAATACCTCCTCACAATCTTAATAATCGTAAATTAGAAATGTTAAAACGCGTTATTTCGGCGTGTCCCGTAAACCTAGTGTTAAAGACATTTAAAAGTCGAATTGCTAAATAATTCGAGCCAGAAAGAGTCTAAGTACTATTAATACATATAAAGCTTAAGATAACAAAGAATAGTTTAAATTATATGCAATTTAGAATTTGTTACTTGTTTACTGTTCTATAGGGTAAAAAGATAGAAAGTGGTCTCTTATTTTTGGCAGCCACGTTAAAGTACCGATTAGAATCTAATTACGGCGGATCGGGTGCGGAGGACTGGGCCGGTTCCCGAGTTCCCGATAAATTTATAAGAGAGAGCTTATTATTCCGTGAAGATGCCGGCGACGACGCCCTCGAGGAAGGGATAAAGTAACCGGAGAAGAGGGTTGGTGGAAGAAGGCGTCGTAAGATAGACGGGACGCGGGGAAAAACTGAAAAGCGACGCCTGAGATAAACGGCTCATCCGCTCCCGCCCCATAAAATCCAATCCTGTCCTTTGCAAGCCGAAATCTTGAGATTAAACATATCCGAGCGGGCAGACAAGGTCCCCCGTGTCCTCTGAACGAACCTTCAGAGACTTCTTCGACGTCCAACAGTCGCCGGAAGTGCTCTTCATTAACCGAACATTTAACTCTTATGAATTACCGAGCACTCGAAGCTCGACTAGCATGCCTATAATTATAGATGTGTTTTTCGATTGCATTTTTGCATTAATAATCTTAAACATCCCGTCAAAGAATTGAAATACTCAGTAGAGACGTATTTGCTAATAGATATCTTGTTTAAATTATGGTTTGCAATTTCAATTATTCGAATATTCAATACAAACTTCATCGTTCCATTTTTTACAACTCGAGAATCAATCGTTATTATTACTCTGAGAGTGAATTGCAAATGCAGTGGTAATTGTCTTTAGTAATAACAATTTTATGTGTTTCACACACGTTTCTAATATGTGTTTCACAACGTTACTAATAACAATTGTTAATAATTAATAATGAAGTTCTCATCTTACAATATATGATCGAGTTAATTTCAGCGTTAATAAATTGGTATTCCGTGGAATTAATTTTATGACAATCATTTTTTGGTAATTCTATAGCGTTGGTCAGCGATGACCACCGTGGCGTTATAACGGCGTTAATAATAACATTCTGTACCATTATTCGATAAAATTATGTTAGGTGAATTCCTTCTACGACTATGATACTTTTTGATGCTAGAGACATTAGATCTACCACTTTTCATTTATCATTCAGGTTCTCAGCAATTTTTTAAAATTGATTGAATATGTCTGTGCGAGCGCGTCAACCTCAACGATCGTAAATTAAAATTATTACTATTACTAGGCTTTTTAATGAATCATATTAATTCTAAAAATTTTGTCGAATTAGGAATGCAATTCGCTTTGAAACAATTTATTGACTTTAAAAACACTATTAGAAAGTTGCCGGGGAGCATAGCGTCTAGAAGATCGCCAAGCGTCGAGTTGGAAAACGAAGTTCGGTTGTCCGCCGAACTGACTGCCGCGGTAGCGAATGTAAAGGTCGTTTAAGCGTTAGTTACGAAACAACAAGAGGAGCAATTAGAACGAGAAGCCGTACACCGACACCCTCAACAATCACGGGGGTGGAACAAACTGACGGCGATAGACGACTAGGAAGTCGATTAGACCGGGAAAATCCCCCCGGACGGGCGACGACATAATCCACGCTCACTCTTAATCGGACGAACATTACGACGAATTGGCCGAGCGTCAAAAGGAAAATCGATAACCGGCCGGCATCGGGTGGTCGAGGCAAAACGCCAGGAATAAAATCGAAAAAAGGAAGGAAGATCTAGGGGAAGGCGAAGGGAGAAAGAAGAAGACGAAGAGTCGCGTGTAATTCAATTCGCAAACTTTCCAGAACGGATGAGACGCGAACCAAGGGCCAAATCTAGCCGGGTTATTGTGGCCGCGGTTTAATCCGCAAGCTTCCTTCCACTGGCATGCCGCGATTTCTGCCGGTTATTCAGCATTTGCTGCATTCGGGTCCGATATTTCCGCTTTCCACCGGTCAACAGGAAAATATCGGACGCAAACTCTCGACAAAGTTAATAGAAGTACATCGCATTCCTAGACTCTTGACAAAGCCGCAATGTCTACGAAACGCGATCAGTAGGCTGTGGATTTTTGGGTAAGGTACAGGAGCTACGTAGGGCGTCCATTTTTCTTTTTAATAATGTTGTAGAGATGGAAACTATACAGCAGTATCTTTATATTCATTGTGCATTTACTGTTTTACATTTGGTCTAATAATTTTGGTTACATATGCATGAAATCCGCAGTCTCGTGATCAGATTTCTTTCAATTTGAGCCGTGGAAAATCAAATCTCTACTGATAGACAATTTCGGCTCTTTCAGATCTTGAGAACAACTTCCTTGTGCAAACACTGGCCATCGATCGTGGGGATTTTAGGGATTGCCATTCGTCACTCTACGTGTTCGATAATTCTGTCACCCTAATGAGCATTCCTCAGCTCTGGTTCGGGGATTTAAGCTGTCGCGGAGTGCTACCGTTATTGAAGGATCTATTAAAAGATCCTGGACAATATTTAAAAAATTTCAAAACGATCGTCGGTCGATACTAAGTTACTTTTGTGGTGACTTTTGGGATAGACATTCGTCACACTCGGTGTCCGGTAATTCAGTCACCCTAAGTAGCATTCCTTATGCCTGGTTCGGGTTTGTAGAATGGCGTCCCGGCTCAAACTCGTCGGTTTATTGTCAGGCGGGCGATCGAACCGAGAGCGCGCGCGTCAAAGAGGATCTTCTATCGTTTCTGGTGAAATAGAACTCGCGTCGTTTGAGCCTCTTTAGCCCCCTCGAGCCTCGCCCCCGTTCCCCTCTTCGTCTGTTCACTGCCTCTTTCTCTCTCGCACTCTTTCGCACTCTTTGCTGGTTCTTTTTTACCCTCTCGCGGAGCCGTCTAATAACCTCTCCGGGGCTCTCGCGACTGCTCGCGAAAAGGAACATTTTCTTAAAGGAGCATTCAGAGCGCGGCTTGATAGGTGGATATTATAGTAGCTGCGGAGGGGGAGGAGGGTTACCCTTGGTGGTTCGACGCCGGTAGGGGGAGGGATGGTGAAACGGGGTTTGCGAGGGGGTAAATGTGGCGCGGCGGCCACGAAAACGAGGAGACAGAAACGTTCGCCGCGCGCGCGGGAGGGTTGTGCTCTCCGGGGTTGGCGATGCCGGAGAGGGTAGCAGGGAGGGGAGGGAAGGGATGCATCCATCCATATCCATCCCGGGGTGGCTACCCGGGGCTTTGATTACTTGTTTTAATCTTCCGACTGCCGACTGGGCGAGCATCTGTCACTCAAAATCCGTAATTGCGCGCGGTATTCCTCCGCCCCCGCGTCCTCTCGCAGCCCCGTCCGGGATACCAAAACCCCCGACTAGGGATACCCTCTTGCTGCTTTTGAGCATCGCCATTACTTTCTTATTGCTCGTTTAGCGCTTTCACACTGGTTTACCGGTTACCGGCTCCGCCAACGCACTCGTAGGCGATCGGGTAATCGGATTACAGTTCCTGAAATTCCTGTTTCCCTGCCTTTCTCGTCGAACCGATCTACACACCAACTAGGCCGGTTCAGGCTCGATCATGCTTTCCATCGGGGGACGCTACCCTGTGTAACCTCTGGCATCGTTAGGTTGAATTAGGAAAACACGGGCTCACCATCGTGGTAGCCTCCGTGGCTCGAACGTTGCGTTGGTTGGAACGCGAAATTCCCGACGCCATAGAATTACCGGAAAATGATTGTCATAAAATGAATTTTCCACTGCGTATCATAATTAATTAATGCTGAAATTAACTAGATCTTAGTGTGAGGTGAGAACTTCATTATCAAGTAATTAACAGTTGTTAGGTGCGGTGAGATAATCGCGTCTCCTTAACACTAAACCTACCAAACATGAAAAGTGAGTGGTACATATTGCTTTCTAAAATTAGCGAGATTGAATTTATTCCGGTTCTGCGCAATTTCTATTGAAATGTATACTTCAACAAAGAAAGCTCATCAATAATTTTTCATGAAAGCGTTTTGATAATTTGATTAATTGTAAAATAAGAAACCGGTCATTTGACCGTGGTAGGTTTAGTGTTAATAGTAGACTGTGGATCTTTATGCAAGATTTTATGCAAGAATTTGTTGCAACAAAGAGGAGTTAAAGAAGTTGATTTTGTCCAACACAAAGAATTGCGACATTAGTACGACGCGAAAATGTAAATGTCTTTTTTAGTACAAACAGATAAATGACTGTACTATAAAAAGCCATTTTTAATTGGCAAGAAAATATTCATTTTTAAAAACACAATATGGCATTAACGCTCGCGACGCGAAGAAATCTGACTGATACATTGCTTCAAGAGATTTGAACTAGACTCTTATACATTTGTATAATTAAAAAATTGAACTCTTATTTATTTAAAAATGAGATTAGATGTAAGTCTGTGTTCTGTTTAGTAAATCTGAATATAGTATTAGCTTACGGAAAGACTAGCTTAAATCAATTTCACGACATGAACATTTTTGAATTAATTCCACCGATTTCATAGGAACGGCTCAGTGTGCGGGCGTGGGGTAAAAAACGTCCGGGCCGGTATTAAATGAACGAACCTACCCCTGTAGCTGGCTCTCCGACAAGGTACCATGTCTCCCCCCGCCCGCCCTATCCACTTACCGCACGAATGGACGAGGTGGTCATCAGATCGATGAAAAGAGATTCGCGACACGCCACCGCCGCGCTCTGCACCGACGCTAAAACCGTGAACCATCATCCCCTAACCCCCCTCTGGAACTGGTGTTTGTGCGCCTACAACGAAGCCAATCGGCCCTCCGGAACCGGCTTTTTGGATAGGAGCGGGGGTGGTTTTCAGGGAGGCCGTCACGGCGAACCTCTCGTAGCCGTGATCTAATTGTGCCCACTCAAACCGGATCAAAACAATACGGGGCGCACGGGGGCTCGCCGCGTTGCATTTAGCTAAATGTGTCTTTTGTGACCGGCCATTGCCCGTCCACGTTCCCCTGGCATAGAGAATTGTGCACGCTGGTTAACGGCCGTCATCAAAGCCCACTTAATGGCACCTTTAATTACAAGTGTCCTCGGCACAATGACGCCTACCTCCTGCGGAATCCGCCCGACGGAATCCTATGGATATATATCCGGCTGACGGACCAGGTTCCGAACACTGCGCTAATTTGTTGTTAATCAGTCAAGCCCCATCCCCTTTGCTCCACTGCCTTTTGAAGCGAGCCCTATCGTGCAAAAATGGTGTAAGTCAATATTTGTCTGTTTGGTTTAACACCACGTTTTAAAGGTTTGATCTTTGTGTCCATAACCGGGTACTTACTTTTAATTTCTCTTTAAAAGTACTGTAATGGTTTTGTTAACAAATTTGAAGTAGAATTATTTTATTCTCCACTGATGCTTGTCTAGAACGTCAGATGAAATGATATATGTTTCAACACTTATGCAAAATCTTTCTTGCAAATCCGTCAATAGTTATACAAAATAAAAACTGTCTGCATCCTTTACAAAAAAGGGGAGTCACGTAAAAAATGGTATACAGGGTGTTCACGCTATTACTAGCCAGCGTTTTTCTTGCAAATAATAAATATTTGAAAAAAATGGAAGAGGAAAAAGTAATACTGTTTTTTTGCAAGCAACGTAATGGCGTTGTTTAATATTTTTGTATTTGCACTATTTTCATGGAAATGTCGGTGACCTCCAATTTTTGTAAATGGAATGATATATATTTTTTCATACCATATCAAAGCGTTTGTCACGACAAATTCATTCGTATACGACAGAATGACCTTCAAGATCATACAAGGTCAGAAATGGAAGAAACATTTTGAACATTTCGTACTAATGCGTTCACAAGTATACTTTATTAACGAGGCTATAGTAAATGTTCAATATAACTTCCTTGTGCATGATTACATATTTCGGCTCTATTAATTACATTCTTGTTAGCTTCTTTTAACGTTGTCCGAAATATTAATGCACATGATTGCGTTAGTTTCCTTTGCAAGTCGTTTACATTTCTGGGCGTGTGTATCGTGAATGATATCTTTACGAAATATTCAAAATTTTCCTGCCATTTCTGACTTTGTATGACCTTGAAGGTCATTGTGTTGTATACGAATAAATTTGTCTTGACACATGCTTTCATACGATATAAAAAAATATATAGCATTTCATTTAAAAAATTGAAGGTCACCTTCATTTCCAAGAAAATAGTGCAAACACAAGGAAATTGCAAACGCCGTTATATTACTTAGCAAAAACAGTATTACTATTTCCTCTATCATTTTTTTCTATTATTTATTATTTACAGGAAAAACGCTGGCTAGTAATAGAGTGAACACCCTGTATAACGTGGTAGTAATTATAAATTCATCTGATGTTTCTTCTATTTTGCATTTCACGCATCCAGTTTTGCCGTGAATGCATCGAATCTGCTGTCTATATAATCTTTTTGCTGGCAAATAGCAAAACCACAATGTATTTCTACTTTCCTGGATACTAGTAAGTTGATTCAAACTATTTAGTTTGAGATATAAAAATATGTGTTGTGAACTGCACAGAGTTAATGAAAATCATATTAAATTTGGCTATCGATGTAAGGGTTAATATGGAGCGTTGGATTTAATTTTTCAGGAAAGAGGCTAACATTTCAAATTGCTGGACATACGTAGACTTTCTTGATAGAATGTGGAAATACCGAGCGATAATTCTTCGCAGATCGGCTCTCAAAATCGGAGATTGGCCGTAGGAGCGAAGCCGAGTCCTCCTTACGGCTGACAAAGAGTCCGAAAGGATTCGAAACCGGAATTTCAATCGCACAGGCGAATCAATACAGCTCCCGGACGAAAAGTCGAGCATTCAACGAGTCAACGAGAAACCGCCCCTCGCGTTAAATCCACTATCTTTGTGAAAACGCGGCGTAATCGTTCCTTCGGTCGGGATTTAATCTTCCCGATTCGGGGTCCCCCCCAGAGCTCGCCAGGGGGTTGGTGTGCAATCTCCGTGAGCAAGAAAAGAAGGAAGCACCGCGTGCACGCGACCGATTCGCCGGGATTTCTGCTCGGTGCTCTATCTCTTTCTCTCTCTCGCTCTTTTTCTGTCTGCTCTTTTCTAATTGTCGGAGTCATTCGTTCCTTTCAAAACGGAACAGATGCACCGACCTGTATTCGTTGGGAACGAACCAGGGGGGTGGCCCTGTCCTGGACCGCTGTCTCTTGGGGTTATTTTCAGTCGATTATCCGGAGAGAGTAGGGTCAACGACGGTAGTTTATCCTAGGCAGAAGCAACAGACTATAAGAGGACCGGTCTATTAGTGGGCAGAATCGGGGGGGGCAGTAACGGGGGATGACTTAATTTTCGGGACGCAATGCAACGCGCCGATTTAGCGTACGATTGCTTCCGGGGGTGGTTTCGCACTCGCGGTTCTGACAAATTGACGGGGGGCGGTCCTTTCTGTAAGATCGCGCTGATTGCTTTCGCAGATCGACGATCCAGCCGGGAGTATTAATTCCGAGAGCTAGAGGCACCTTGCGTTTTCATCGCTGCATTAAATCGTGAGACCTAACCTTCCGCGAGGTGGGGTTACATTCGCCCCAGTGGTTCTGAAACTGCTAACTTGAAATATATTAATAACTAGACTGTAGATAGTTATGTAAAATAAAAAATTTCTATTTGAATTGCAACAAACTGGGGAGAAATAAAAATTCAGTTTCTTTCTTAATATGCTTAATTCCGAGAGCTAGAGGCACCTTGCGTTTTCATCGCTGCATTAAATTGTAAGATCTAACCTTCCGCGAGGTGGGGTTACATTCACCCCAGTGGTTCTGAAACTGCTAACTTGAAATATATTAATAACTAGATTGTAGATAGTTATGCAAAATAAAAAATTTCTATTTGAATTGCAACATATGGGGTGAAATAAAAATTCAGTTTCTTTCTTAATATGCTTAATATATTGCAAAATAATATAACAGTATCTTTAAATTCTTCAAATGTTTTTACACTTAAAATACGCAGTTTACTAATAAGATATGTTTCTGTTTTCAGAAATAAATTGCCCGGTTTAAAAGATCAATCTTCGTTTCATTTGATTGGATCCTATTATAAAATTTACGAAACACGATTTTGAAGTGCGTTTTTATTCCAATGATTTATTTGAATGAATAACATTAGACGTTAGGACATGGTTTTATTAGTTTCGATTAATTTGTGTGATGATTGCGGTTGGTTTACTCACTTCTGGAACACCCAGTAGAGACAGCTTGTAGTCCGATAAGAGAATACCAGGCCGATTAACGGAATATTGTCCGAGCACACGGAGAGCTAGACTCTATGTCGCATGAACCGTGCAAAGGTGGAGCAGTTGTATCTTATCTCACGTTTAATCAACATCGTTGACCCCAACTGCGACGCTCCTAAGCTTCAGTAATTACTTAGATGGACGTGTCCAAACCTTTGACACGGGTGGCCCTTAGCCAGCGGGGGAATAAAATGCGTCCATACTGTCCGCGCTCGCGATAAAAAGAAGCTTAAGAGTCATTTAATTCGCTGAAAAATTAAAACGCCTTCTCCTACCCTTCCTCCACTTCTTGACAATCACGAACGTGCTTCAGTCAGTCTCACTATTAATTACAACCCCTGTACTTTCTACTTTCTTTCCTTTTGTCCTTCTGTAAAAAGTATTCGATCATTATTTTCTCCGAAATAATAATATTCTCCTCTTGAAAAATAATTATATAAAAGTGCTTTACACTTTAAACAGACAAATCAATGTTTCATTTATAACTTCACATTTTAAAGAAGTATGCTGACTACGTAATAAATTAACAAATCTGTTATTTCAAAATGTAATCGCTTGTGTTTTATTTTCAAATGGTGTACAAACTTTTGTAATCATCTAATATTGCAATTTTTTAGTGTTACTTAGGGGTGTGCGGGATTCCCGAAAATGTTCGGGATTCTTGTAAAATATCCGGGATTCCCGAGAATATCCGGGATTCCCGAGAATATTCGTCAAGAATTGACAATTTCAGCAATCCGAATGCCTTTGTGTTCTTCGAGCTTTATGATCGCTTAGCTAAGTTGACAGATCTTATATACATTGCATAGTAAACACTATATTATTGAAAGTATGGAGAAACTTCAAAATGTCGGGAATCACAGATATATTCGGGAGTCCCGAACATTTCCGGGATCCCGAAATTCTCGGGAATCCCGAATGGTTTCTGAATCCCGAATGGTTTCTGAATCCCTAAAATATTCCGGATTCCGGAGAATTTTCGGGATTCCATCCGGTTCCCGAGAAAAATTCCCGTCCCGACCGGGATCCCGCACACCCCTAGTGTTAACCCTTTGCACTCGGAGGTATTTTAAATCTAAAACCGAATTCTTTTATCTTTTATCTGAATATTTCCATTTTATACGATCTTTTTATTTCATGCTTATGAAGCTGATCCAAACTTTGGTATGTGAGAAATATTTTGTATAATATTTGAAATAATTTTTAGTGGTGCTTCTTAGGGTCACTGCTCAAGTACAAAGGGTTGATTAACGTTGCGAGGGTAGATCGATTTGGTAGATCGATGTCGCGAATCGGTGATATTTAACGAAATCGAGCGAAACCTCAAGAGTGCCGATTGAAGTTTCGTCGAAAGGGTTGATTAGTGCCGTTTCCCCCGCATTAGATCCCGGCGGCGCGGCGCATTGTGAATTGTAATACGATCGCGCCGAGCATTGTGCACCGGCCGAACATATGCGGCCGAGAGCCGGCTGCTGGTGCACGTATGTATGCACGCTGCATGCGAGAAACCGGCTGAACGATGTACTTTTCGAAGTATGGAGCAGAAAGCGTGCCGCTTGTTATTTCGAACAATGCCTTCGTCCCGCGACAAAACGGGAGGGGGAATCGCGGAATTGGGAAAAAATTTTTCCAACCGCGATTCTGGATTACCCGTAGACAAAGAGAATACTTGAAAAAGAAAATGATACGCCATGGATAAATTTCATGACGGTTTTCCCGATCGCTGTCCTCCGAAAGAGAGAAATCTATTGTTTCAATAATTGTTATTCCGCCAGCTCGCGATCTGAAATTAATAAACTGCGGATCTTCGTGTAAAATAAATAATTGTATCGAAGAAACGGCGGCCATGTAGAAGCACATCTTTTTCTTTAATAATTTCTATAAGTTGAAAATCATACATTGATGTTCTCGGATCCTTTCAATCATTGAATTATTATAATTTAACAGCAAATGGTTAAGAATTAACTGATCTACTCAATGATGTCTAGGTTCATTCTTTTAATTAAGATTGCAAGTTGATTTTACACTTAACCATTTCAAGTATAAGAACCCTGCAAAATAATCTCTTTCTTGAGATTCAAATTGTATAAATTAAAAAAAAAAAAGTATAAGGACGTCTTGCATGTATAATGTATTTCTTAAAATATTGTACGCATTCCACGGAAATATTGTTTAAAGCAGCAGCAAATTCAACGAGCAAAACATGTCTATCATCATCTCAGCAACAATATACAGAACATATGTTTTGAATTTATACAAAAATTCTTATGTTCTCACGAAGTTAAATAATGAATGATATCTTTGGTGGAATTTCATTTGATTCGTATGTCAAGGGGTATAAAGATTTATTTTAAGAGAATGTCTCAAACGAAAATTGTGTATCGGACGATCTGTTTAGCAATGGCTAGGCCAGGCTAGACACATTGTGTAACATAGTGGAAATAAACGCAGCCTGGTACTGCCGACCGATAAACATTTGCTGCGTCTCTTTCTCTCTCTGTTTCTCTCGTGTCCGTTTCCCTTTTTCCACGGCAACTATAATTATCTGGTCCGGCGTTGTCTCCCGCGTTCATCCTGATACGAGGCGGCAAGAGATCGCACGCAGCAAGTAAATGGATGGATGAACTGGGGCGAAAAAGGGTGCCTTTGAGCCGGCGAGTCTCGTTGCTGCCAGATTAATTAACGAAGCACTCGCCCGGGGTCCAGAAAAGGATCAACAACTGCGATACCGGGGATACCAAGGGCTAATAGACAGGTGCCCCCCTATCTACTTGGCCATCAGTCTGCTTCTCGATCATCCGTCGATCCTTAGCAATCGCGAATTAATCGCGCCACCGTTCAATAGCTGTTCTCCTGTTTCAGATTTCTACACCGAACACTACTTTAGGCGATGACAATGACGATGCTCAATCAAAAAGTTATGAAATCACTGAAACATTATGGATTTATTGGAAATTTAATGGCCGCGATTCAACTAAGAGGAATGAAGGTAAATCGAGGCGTCTCTGTTGTGTTTAATACTCTGTTTACTGGAAAGGAGGATCTTTAACACTAGGTTTACGGAGCACTAAAATTGATTATTTTACATTGCTTTATAAAAATAATAAAATTGTATTTACTTAGATCTTCAGCGATTTTTATTGTATTATGTACACAAGAAAATAAATCTATTTAATAATTCCTCACGAATGCCTCCTTACACTCTTAATAATCGTAAATTAAAGATTTTTGAACCCGTCATTTTGACGGGCCCCGTAAATCTAGTGTTAATTTTGTACTGATTGTGTAGATCAGGTATGGGCACGGGTGGAGCCCCTCAAACGCCTGATTCTCCCACCAACCTCTCTTTCATGCAACGCGCACGTTCGTTGCGTACGCTGATGTCTCGTGTCTTCGTTGCCCCATTGTACCGCGTTTGTTGGAAGGGGACAGAGGGCGCTACGGTGTGGACGGTTTTGCCTCAATTGAGGCAAAATTGCCCATCCCTGGTGTAGATGATAGATGTCATACATTGTAATTTCTCCGATGGAATTACTAATGCTTTTATAATATTAAAAAAATGAGGAAGCTAATGTTGTGTAAAATTATGGGGTAAAATTTTTCTAAAAAATTAGGGAGCTGGTTAGGTAAAATTTGATTATTTAATATTAGTTTGGTATTCACGAAGGTGTTTACTTTTTGATTCTTTCAGTGTCGAACAGTGATGTATCAAGATGGCTTCCAGTACAGAGGGTTGATGTAGAAGAGCCTTGAAGAGATGGCAGAAAATAATGACAGAATAAATTCATTCTTAAGACAGTAGCCTAAAAGCAGGGCTTGCAATGATTAAATATAGTATGCAGAACAATTTACAATGTGCAATGTGATCGAAGAGGAAGGTCCTCCCACACGCTAGATACGTTTAAATATATAAATATATTTTTGGTGGAGCTGTACAGTTTCTACAATGCTATTATAACATACGCATTAACTTTAACATATTTTACAGGTGGTCGAAATAAATGGAATGGAATTATTAACACAAAACCTACCGACATTAAATGTGACTAGTATGTACTCCCTTATAAAAATTACACATTTGAATTTATTTAGATTTTGTGCCATTTTTATTGTAGTGTATACTGGAATAGAAAAGAATGCGTAATTATTTCCAGTGGAAGCATTTTTGTAACTTTAATAATTGTAAAATAACAAAATTGAAAACGGTCATATGACCGGCGGTGGTACGTTTAGTGTTAAATATAATATACAGAACAATTTCATTTAATTTGGACCATGAAGAATGTGTTCGAGAAAGAAGATCCTTGAAAGAACTAAGTTTAAATAAATATATTTTTGGCAAAACTGTACAAACTTTACGATCCTCTTGCAAGATGAATATTAATGTTAATATTGTTTCAGATGGTTGAAGCGAAGCGCTGTTCAGTTAAGAGTCAATTCACGGTAGTTAGATGGACTCCAAATGATTGCGGGGGGCCGGAATTGTGGCTCCAGTACTAACTTATCATAGTGACAGACGTTTTCATCTGCGGCCGGGCAAATATTTATGAGCGGCAGCGTACGTTCGAACGTGGAACGTTCGAGGCACATGATGCGTGTTGGGCGCGGCGTGCAGGCATAAAAGAGCAAGCGAAAAAGGGAGCCTCTTTTTAATCTAGCGACGATTCGCAACCCCCGGCTCCTTTTATAGTTACGCGCTTAGTGCTTATACCCATTGACTCTCTCCTCTCTTGCTCCCGCTCTATCTTTCTCTCTCTCTCTCTCTATCTCTATCTCTCTGTCTCTCTATCTCTCTTTTGCTTGTGCGTCTCTTTGTCGTCGTGTCAGAGCCGGTCTCCTCTGTGACCGAGGGCCCCGAACCAGAGGCCTCTTCCTCCACTCACGTACTCCCACCCTTATCCTCTTCCTCCTCATCCTCCTCTTCAGCCCACGGACCTTTCCACGAGTTTTGATCCGCCCGGGACGAACGACGATCGTACTACTTCGCGTTTAGACGACTCTCAGATCTCTCTCTCTCTTTCTCATCCACTTGCTTTTCTCTCGTTTCATGCGCTGCCGAGGGGTCGCGACGTTTTCGAAAGCGTTGTACTCCGTGCACGCACGATTTGGCTGATGCCCTGGGTTAAATGAGACACTCGGGATCCGGCTGCGCACCCGAGGCTTCGCTCTTTCTGAAATTGTTGCTACCGAATTATTAGCTGCGCCAATCGGCGATTCGATGTTTTTATCTTACTATAAACGTACCACTCTGTATATTGCCGTACGAATATTTGTATGTGTATCCAAGTGCACTGCATTAAGCATTAACATAGTTCTCGTGTACAACGGGTTTCAATTTTTTGCAAAAGAAATTCTAATTTATCACAGATTTATTAGACTTTGCGGTTTTAAGTAGTTCAAGTGAATGCATGACCCAGTATACTAGAAATTGTTATTATTAATAAATCTGGGACGCCTGTACACTTTAGAATATGAATGTAAGACCGTGAACATTTAAAAATGGACTTGTTTATTTGATTATAAATTTCTTGGTACGAGTCTAATGGTTTTTTAGATCACATGCTAGTAGTACCAGTCAGTGTTTGACTCTGCAACTTCAGAATTCGTATTGTCATTAATAAATCTGGCCACTAAATTATATACTACGTGACACTAAACACGAGAATGTATATACTTGGTGTTCAGGCTATTCCTAGCCAGCATTTTTTTGTAAATAGTAAATATTAGAAAAAAATGATAGAGGAAAAAGTAGTACTGTTTTTTATACAAATTGTTTCTTCCATTTCTTCCATTTCTGACCTCGCATGACCTTAAAGGTCATTGTGAAGTAGATGGATGAATTCGACTTGACACACGCTTTCATACGACATAAAAAAGCATGTAGCATTCCATTTAAAAAATTGGAGGTCACCTTCGTTTCTATCAAAATAATGTAAATACAACAAAAATGCGTATGTCAATTTGTTGCGTATAAAAAACAGTACTACTTTTTCCTCTATCATTTTTTTCTAATATTTACTATTTACAAAAAAAATGCTGGCTAGTAATAGCCTGAACACCCTGTATATGTAAATTCCTAAACTACAACTAATTGTATTTTTTCATTGCAAATTCAGTAGTTCAAGTCAACAATTCTTAACCCAAATTCTAAATTTTCCCGAAAATTAAACATCAACCCCCATCAATATAATTTTTTCTCACAAACGTACCGCTAATACCAGGAGCCCGAATTCCACGGTATTAAAAATCCAAAGTCCTCCTCCGACCAATCCGCAAGCGTCGACAAAGATTTACCTTGCGCGGCAATCACCCGGGAGCGATGCACGGTGTGCGATCATCCCCACCAATCGGCTTCGTCCTATCACACGTCGCCCTCGAATTTTTTCCAATTCCACTCCGCAACCCCTAAGAACTTCATCCCTCCATATTCCGCGGAGAGGGCGACCATAACGAGCTTCTGATCGCGAGGATCGCGTCTAAGAGGGTGTGGCCGCGGCAATTTACCGTGCGCGATAGATTTTTCCAAAAAATACTTCCATTAGAGTAATTGTGTCCAGCTTTCTGCGGTAATAATGGTCACGGAAGGATCGCGTCCGCGATAATGGCGGCCATAAATTGGCTCCGTGTAGGCGTCATCTGCTGACCATATTTTTATTCTCCTTCAACCCCCCACGCTCTTCCTTTTTTCACCCTCGCTATCTTTATCTCACTCTATCTGTCCCTCTTCCTCGCGTTTTCTGTCATGGTGGCCAGCTGTCGCGAAAGTCGTCGAGAGCTTTATCAGCCCCGGTAATTAACTCGATTAGCTGGACGATGAAGCTTTAAACAAATGAGTCCGCCTTCATGCGGTAGTGGCAATTAAGCGGCGCGACGGTATCGATTCGAATTCATCGCGAATCACGTGAATTACGCGGCACTTGCGTGAACACGACGCGACAACGGCGTGTGTTTAAACACCGGAGGATGGGTCACGCGATCCCCGACATCGGATCGAGGATCTCTCGTTTAATTTACTAACGACCAGAAGGATCCCTTTTGTGTCGCCAACCTCGAACCATTAGGAATTAACTGATTTCTTTCTTTTTCCTCCGTCTCTCTCTATCTCTCCCTTTCTCTCTCTTTCTCTCCCTCTCTCTTTCCTTCGCCAATGGAGGACGGGGTTGAAGCTCGTTGCGGGGGGTCGAGGACCCCCGTAGATCAGGAAATTCGCGCATTATTCGCACGAATCGGGCTGGAGCGTGTTTTGATGGCGAATCGATCATGAGATTTGTTGGGAGACAACGAGCTAGATAGAATGGCGCGCTCAAGGGGAAAATAAACTAGGGGGATGCTCCACTGGGGCGCGTTTACGGGCTATTTTGAATTCTGTGGCCTTTTGGTGCTCGTTCTAGGGTAGATAGCCGTATGGTGAATCTTGTATGTTAATGTCCATGTCAGAGATTGAGACATTATCTAACTTCTTAGACGTGTAATCCAATTCTAAAAGTGTACCTGCATTATTTAAAAAAAATTTCTAAATATTTTATCCGTCACGTCGCGTGGAGATTCTTCAAGTGAATTTTTAAATATATTCATGTTTTTATTTTGTCCCCGTCTTAACATGTTTTAAAATGTCTGTTTATAGGTACGTTTCGGTTTTTACAAATGGTAATTGTTATTTAGAAAATTAAATCTACACGAACGATTTAATGCTCGATAGTCTTTGGAATTCTTCAGGCAAGTGTAGAACTAATATGTATTCAGTCAACGGTTTACTCTAATGTTGCTGTTAATTTCTCGTTAGTAGAAGTTAGAGCTACCGGCGAGATCGTTATTTAAGTGCCTCCGGGGCTTACACGACCACTTGCAGGGAGTTTCGCCATTAATTGAAGTTTGCGTTCTCCCGAATATCGCCTTCGTCTAAACCTCCGCTGATTTTTCGTTATTAATAATATGCTGCTGCTGCTTCGTTCTTAAATTAACAAATACAATTTTAAAACCAGCTACAAAGCAACGAAAATTTAACCAATTGAACAAATATTGGCAATGCCATTCTCATACTATGCGACTAACGCGACTTCATATTTCTTTCAAAGAGAATAAAATTACGATAAGATAACAAAGAATGTTTCTTTTATGTAAGAGGATACATTGTATTTTATAACTAAACTGCGAATCTCTATAAAAAATAAAAATTGTTTGCATTAATTGTCAAACATAGGAACCAAATACGAATTTATTTCTCTCTTCATTGGTTTTATTGAGACGTAAAATGAATGTATCGGCATTATTAAATGTTCTGAATCTCTCCAATGTTTGGAATCACATATTCCAACTATAAATGCATAATATCCACAGTCTAATTACAACTACGAAGCCTGTGACCGAACACAAACGTTGCTAACGAACGTGTTAAACTAACAATAGCAGAGGTTCTCTAAACATTCTTACATCATTCGAAACTGAACAGACTTCCCTCCAACTTCAACACAAAAATTAATGCCCCCCAGATCCCGCGATCCAGTTACAGCACTAATTCCCCACTTAATAACGAAAATTATAAGAGCACTCAACCCTCTGCTCCACAGCAAACAGGGGTGAGTTCTGTAAATCTCATTCATGGCTCTCGCCCCCCCCCCCCTCAAAAAAATCTATCTCACCTCGATAATTCAGAAGCAGCTTTTCTAAACGCCCTAACTGTTCCCTCTCTCCACACCTTGCTTATACCCTGCCGATTCTCTACCGCCCCTAGAAAATTCGAAAGAAGCTTAACGCCGGTTAGGAGTAATGAGACCAATCACCTACGGTCGCGAAGAATAGATTCCTCGGGAAGATTTCTGTGAATTCACCGTGTGTAACACGATCGTCACTTACGAGACCTCGAAGGACACCGGCTTCCAGACCCGTTGTCATCCCCTTACGTGTTAAATTACCCCCGGGAACGGACCGTGAGGAGGGGAAGGGGGTGTTGGACCGATGGGGGAGGAGTTGCAACTCGACTCTAGATTGCAGCGGACAATGAGCCTGGTGAACTTTCGATTCCCTGGCAAACAGGATCCCAACACGGTTTTTCGAGATCTCTCGAATCCGGCACGGGGCATGCCGGGACCCGGGGGCTAATTGATGGGTGCCCTCGGGATTTCGGAAAGGTGCGAGGATCGACGTAGCAAGCGCGCTCGATCAATCGTCAAGCCGTGTGGAAAACGAGGAATTTTTGCGATGTCTACCGGGTGTGCTCTGATTTAATTAAGAAACCAGTGATCGAATAATACATAACACCTGATGTTGAATATGATGCTGAAGTGGTTGGAAGATACTAAACACGTTGACTGCCGAACAATCATCCCCCCAAAAAATTCCACAAAATCGAAATATTTAATTTAATCTTAATTTAATTCTTGAACACTTCCAAATTGTAAATCGTATTGTCAACAGAATTAATTTTTAAAGATAGAATCTTATGCCATGACGTTTTTACGGTGGGCGTAATTTTTTGATTAAGATTGGAAATATGTAAAATGTTTCCAGAGTCATTATTTTGTGGATATTCGGGGTATTCACGTTATTACTAGTCAGCGTTTTTCTTGCAAATAATAAATATTAGAAAAAAATGATAGAGGAAAAAGTAATACTGTTTTTGGTAAGTAACATAATGGCGTATGTAATTTTCTTGTGTTTGCACTACTTTCTTAGAAATGAAGGTGACCTTCCATTTTTTAAATGAAATGCTATATATTTTTTGATATCGTATGAAAGCGTGTGTCAAGACAAATTTATTCGTATACTACACTATGACCTTCAAGGTCATACAAGGTCAAAAATGGCAGGAAAATTTTGAATATTTCGTACATAATATTTTATAAAAATATCAGTCACGACACACAACGCCCACAAATGTAAATGACTTGGAAAGGAAACTAACGCAATCATGTGCATTAGTATTTCGGACAAGTTAGAAGAAGCTAAGAAGAATCTAATTAATAGAGCCGAAATATGTAGTCATGCACAGGGAAGTTATAGTCAACACTTACTATAGCCTCGTCAATAAAGTATACTTGTAAACGCATTAGTACGAAATGTTCAAAATGTTTCTTCCATTTCTGACCTTGTATGATCTTGAAGGTCATTGTGTCATATACGAATGAATTTATCTTGACACACGCTTTCATATGGTATGAAAAAATATATAGCATTCCATTTACAAAAATTGGAGGTCACCGACATTTCCATGAAAATAGTGCAAATACAAAAAAATTACATACGCCATTATGTTGCTTGCAAAAAACAGTATTACTTTTCCCTTTTTCATTTTTTTCAAATATTTATTATTTGCAAGAAAAACGCTGGCTAGTAATAGCGTGAACACCCTGTATATTGATTGATGTCGTTCGAACAACAGGTAAACAAATGAATGTAGTGACGAACATTTAGCGTGGAGTTGGTGAACTTACAATAGAATTGCTGTATAAATTTCAACACTGAGGACACCATAATTGTCATTTTTTTTTTTAATATGAATCGTAATGATTCAGAGGTAGAAAAATATGGAAAATTCACTGAAAATGGTAAAAGATAATTGGAATCGCAAAGGATCGTTAAGCTAGATTAAGGCACGCTAACGATCCACCCCGTTTATCGGTGCCACGGCATAGCAACGTGTTCTTTCCGATCAGTCGGCCGGGTTTCCGTCTCCCCGCGAGTCGCTCATTTATTCAATACAGTAACACGTCGCGTCGAAGTTATCCCGTTCGATCCGAACGAATTCCAGAGCAGCAGCGTTCGTCATCGGCAATACGTATACAGGAATTCGTGGTTCGTTACCGACGCAAAAAAGAATTTCGCAACGCACACCCCCTTTCGCGTTGAATGGTACGGAAAGAAATTTTCTTCTTTCTGTCCCTGACTCTCTCGTTTTACTTTTTTTATTGTTAGAAACGATATCGACGAACGGCTGAATTTTCCGATCGGCTTGTTAGCGATAGGAAAACGTTGTTCCGCAACGAAGGTAATGACGGAAGAAAAGGGACGATATTGAAATCGATCGATCGAACCCGTCTCTCTCACTCTCTTCGCCACAGTAACATCCTTTTCAATTCGCAATTACCGAGTTAATCAGTCGCTTTAAATATCGAATGCCATCGTTTATTAACGCTGGTATAAATCATGTTTAACCAGTCGAACCGCGTTTAATCTACCCGAACCGACCGCGCGTCGCTAATATCTTCGACATCGTTGCGCTTCGATGCGATTCTATCCCATTGCTTCTCTTTGGATGAAACTTTCCCCCAGACAGCAATCTCTCGACTTCTTAATGCTTATTAATCCAGCCTTTTCATATAGAAAATAGTATATGCAATTTAGTTGCTCGTTTATAATGAATTTTGAAAGGAGCAATAATAATTGTACATTTTTTATTGATTTTTCCGTTAATTTTAGTCTTTAGAAATAATCGTTGTAAATTTTATCTTGATTTTTTTATTAGAACCAGCCTTTCATATAGAAAATAGTATATGCCATTTAGTTGCTCGTTTATAAATAAATTTTGAAAGAAGCAATAATAGTCGTACATTTTTCATTGATTTTTCCATTAATTTTAGTCTTTGTTTGAAAGAAGAAATAAAATCGTTGTACATTTTATCTTGATTTTTTTATTGGATCCAGCCTTTTTATATAGAAAATAGTACTTGCAATTTTGTTCAACGTTAATGCAATTTAAAGGGAGTAATAATACTTGTAGTTGTAGTATTGTAGTTGCTCTTGATTCTTCAACAAGTCCTTCATTTTAGCCCTATGAAACTGATGCAATTTAAATACCATAAATAATTTAAATACAACATAAAATACATTTAAATTTAACCAAATTTAATAACGCAAAAAAATATTTTGAATAATGATAAAGCCATTGTTCGTGGCTCCTCAGAGTCGTGCTCAAGCGTTAATGGTTAATCTAGTTCTCCGAGCAAAATGTTTTAAGTTTTTTTAAAAATACTCGTATCGAAGTATAAGCGAAAGGGCTTGTGGCATCAACCCGCTAGCAGCCTCCTGTTGCAGAGGACGAGTTCGACGAACACTATGCCAGCCGCGTTAAGAATCGAGAACTACCCCGGTCTTGCTAACCGATTTCCATCGGGTCGTCGATAAAGGGTCGCGGCGAGGATCGTGTCTGCTCAAACGAGACCGCATCGGAGACAGAAGCTGCCGGATGTTCAGAGAGAGCGTAGAGTAGACAGTAGCCCCGATATGATCGAGTCCCTAAGGGCGGCGAAAAGGGCACGGGGCGCGTGTTGCTCTCGCAGGGGGTTGGCTGACAGAAAGGAAGACGGTAAACGGTGCGAAGAGGGCGGCGAAGAAAGGACAGCGGAATAAAACTAAAACTGGCGGGGGGAGGGTAGAGGGAAAACGAGAAGAGAAGAGAGGAGAGACGAGAGCAGATGAGAGGAGAAGGTAGGAAGGGCGAGAAAAGGAGAGAGAAAGAAAAGGGTCGGAGGTGGATGGAATCGCTCGACGGATGAAAGGCTCGTGGAGAGATCAGAGGCGAAAAAGAGGCGAAGGCGCGATGGCGCGCGTCGCCCTGTGAGAACGATGATTGAAGTGCACGTACTTACGTGCGCGTACTTACTCGGATATATGCGGCCCGTGTGTATGCGGATGCAGCAGAAAACGTGGCGGTGCAGCGAGCATTGTCAGCCTCCCGTACTCCCTCGTGGTCGCCCGACACCAATGGCGCTGCTTGCTCGCCAAGCCGAGAATCGAAAGCGACGCTGAATCGCTCGAATCCGCTCGGAATGACACGCGTGACACACACTTTCCGCAAACTCGCGGCTCGAACGATGCTTCCTGACCGAGATCGAACGATTCTTCAACCTCGCGACGCCCGAGGATCGTTCTTCCCGTTGCCAGACCTCGACAGGATCGAAATGCTCTCAGCAGTCGTTCCTGCCGCTCTTCAACCCTTATCTCGATAACCAAAATATCTTTCATGACATGCGATAACATTGCGATCGCTAAAATGAATAGTTTCTGCGTAGGATGACCTTTCTAGCGACCCCGAAGAATTTAAATGCTCTCAGTTGTTCCTGAATCTCTTCAACCCTTATCTCGATGACTACAATATTCTTCCATGACGTTCGGAAACATTGCAGTCGCTGGAATTCATTCTTTGCGAGGACTGTTTGAAAGCCAGCCTTTAAACCAAACTTAAAATTGTCTTGTAAATGTTCCGTGTGTTAGAAGAAATTTGTTATAAATGTTATAAAATCTATTCCTTGGTGCATCAATTTATATGAAGCTCGAGAATTATTTACACATGTTAGTTCTCTACCATAAATAAGGGTTGAAATGATGTTCATGCTTGAGTAACATGATAAACAAATAGAACCAGGTTATGGTAATCTTCTTTTGGTAATCGATCCAAGGGCTCCGACAGGGTTGAAGTAACACCAAAAGTGGAAAGAGAGGATGAATGGTTGAGCATTGCTTTTAACCCCCTGAACCACGACAGTAAGTTTTGTTGCATACATAGTGTACATTTTCGAATCTCATTCTTTCTTTTCAATTTTAAGACGAATTCAATTTATGCACGCTCACAGAATCTACTTTAACCCGTTCGCTACTATCGTCACAAATATGCAACGTTCATGGTCTCACAATATATATACTTGCAGATAATCAAATTAATGTTGTACTTTCCGTTGCTTAACTTGTGTCTGCAGCAGTGACTTGAATATCTCGCAAAGGTGGTACGTTGCATATAATAAAACATGTTAACACTAGAACTACCGGACAAGTCAAAATGACTGGTTCCTAAATTTTTCTTTTACAAATATTGAAATTATAAAAATGTTTTCCGGAGTAATGTTTTAGTCAACTTTTCTATTAGAGTACATATTTAAACAAAAGTTGTACGGAAGTTGAATAAATGCATTCTTGTCGTTATTAGAATGCAATATACACCAGTCGCGTTTAGCGCTCGGTAGTTCTAGTGTTAAGCATGCAGATGATCAATGAAACAAATGCTGGTATCGAGTCTGCAATTTAAAATTTGAACGAAAACACTTTTGCCAATATTGCACAAAGCGAGACAGTACC
This sequence comes from Sphecodes monilicornis, assembly GCA_913789915.3. Taxonomy (NCBI): domain Eukaryota; kingdom Metazoa; phylum Arthropoda; class Insecta; order Hymenoptera; family Halictidae; genus Sphecodes; species Sphecodes monilicornis. The sequence goes on from OU565295.1 coordinate 16,634,232, forward strand.
TAAATGGACAAATAGGGTCGCACAAATCTGTCAAGAGAAAATGCGTGGCTCAAGGGGGTTAGTCAGACAAAACGCGGTAAAATATTCCGGTGAATCAGACAGCGGATTCCTTAATTTTTTAAAACCGTTCAGCAACACCCTTCAGTCTCTCTCCCCCAGAAACACTCCCGTCCCGCGGCGACACGTAAACCGTTTTGTTAAACAGGAAATATAGAACACAAGAGCGCGGAGTGTCGAGAACACGAATCGATGATCACTTTCCACTCCGCGACGACTCAATTACATCGGCGTTCTACCGGGAAATCAACGATTATCTTTGTCGAGAAACGACGGTGCTCGTCGCGTCGAGGTTCTCGTAGACTGTTGAGATTTCGAATTTATGCTACCGATTAAATCAGGAACGTCCTCTGCATCTATTACCAAACCTGATTTTCTAGAATTATTGATCCATCTGAGTCTATTGTGGAACCTCGACCATGATTGTGGTACCTGACCACATCGTTGCAAATTATTACAATTTATGTGACTCGTTCAATTTTTTTATAGGGCAATGGACTGTTGTATTGGGTTGGCAACTAAGTGATTGCGAATTTTAAATTCAAAAAATTCAAAATTTTTACTTGAAAATATAACTTTATTAAATTAGGTATTGTCCGTTTTTTTGTATGACCTTTTGCCATCTTTTATGCACTGTCATAATTCCATGTTTATAAAACTAAAAAAAAAAATTTGGCAAATCAATTTTGACACTGCCTTTTTTTCAAGACTTCATCCCCCATATACAGCACATAACTTCTTATATGCTTGCGATGTTTTTCTTACCTTTTCGGAAATAATAATAAAATATGTCTGAAAAGCGCGTTTTGTTCTTCCATTTTTAAATTGGGATAAAAACGAAATTAAATAACTAATCGATACAATTTTCGTAGTTATTAAAGGTGGAAGTCCAAGCAACAAGAAAGCAATATAGGTTAGGTGCTTTGAACACGTTGACAAAACAAAAGAATGTGCTAGAACCATCTATCGTCAAAATCCGCAATCATTTAGTTGCCAAACCAATAATTATGAACCTTTTTGCAAATTCGTATTTTATGAGGAACCGAATAAAAAATCTGTGAGATGATCTATCACCTATCGTAAATGCTTGCGATGTGCTCAGGTCGGAAGGATGATTAAATAAATTCGATAGGAAGGATTCTGAAAGACGTCCAGCGTGTATGGTTCAACGATCATTATTAGCGATTACGAAACGATCGGCTGTACAATAGTTCGAGATCTCGGATCACAAATAAGTCCGTACAAAACACGGGCGCGACAGGCGTGTGTCCTTAATTGACGTCTATAGAATCAAGGTGTGTGTTTCTGTTTTTTTTTTCTTTTTGTCTGTGTTACACAATGCAAGGAGCCGGTTTGATTTTGATTTTTTTCTTCATTGATGTTTTTCGTCCTGTTCATTATTTTTCGTTCGTCTCGTATATTTCCTTTGTTCCGTTCGTTTTGCGTTTTCTCATAACTCTACTGTTCGTTTAATAAAATTAATCGTTTAGATACTTATCACAACAGGTAGAACATGTCGTAGGAACCCTGCCTTGTGTCTTACGGTGTATCCTAACAGTTAGTTTACAATTCATCGTTTGTCTTATTTCGTTCGTTTTGTTTCTTCCTCGGACCGCGTTACATTTTACACAGAGTGAGACAGACCAGTGTTCGTTTCTCTTTCTCGTTCTACTCGTTTCGTTTGTTACTTTTTATTTTTCGTTTATTATTCTCGCTTTTGCAACGTCCCCGATTTAGAAAGTGACGATCCGGTTTCGATCGTGTGGGAATAATCTTCACGCGCGGATCTAAAAGAAACGGAAACGTGTGAACGGAAAAAATAAATATCGACGTAGTGAAATAGAAAGAGAAGAAGAGAAAGAGAGAGAGAGAGAGAGAGAGAGAAAAAGAGAGAGAGAAAGAGAGAGAGAAAGAAGTGGTAGTTCAGAGAGAATTTATAGAAAGAATGACAGTGAGGAAGAGTGGAACCGTGGCTTGTCCCGCGATATTCCACCAAAATATCTCGATAAATCGTTCCACGAGCAGTTTCTTATCGACCAGTGACAGACTAGATACATACTTATATTACAATTCTCGACTTGCCGGAAGTCGCCAGTCGCGTCGGGCCGCGGCGAGACACAACCATCCAGAGGAGAACGCTTTTCCTCCCGCGTTCCTTTAATTCTACCATTCGCCGAAAGAAAACGCGTCGAATTGGGAAAGACGTATTGCAACCATTTCGAGGGAAAAATAGATTGGTTCGCGCGACGCTTCGCTGCCGGATCTCTTCGCGCGGATGGCTTCCGGCCGACCTCGAGGACTCACTCGCGATCACTTGACCTCCCGAATCACTTACAATTATTTTTCCGTCTTGATCTCATCACTGGTTGTCCAGGATTTCATTCCAGAATTTTTCAATCAGATCATTCCACCAGTAACTTTGTTACAAACAATTAAAATAGCGACCCGAGACGTACTTTTAAAGATCTGAAATTCAATTTGTGAATAGACTTTAGATTCATGCAAATTATGCATAATGAATTAGACTTTATGCATATTTCCATTTTGATATAGATTATTTTATGAAGATCAGAATGTTGGATAAAATTCTTTTATCAACCAGAAAACTTGCGACAAAGATAAAATGAACGCGTTATTAACTTCTATAGATATATTTTTGGATTTGGAAATTCAGTGAATATTGGGAATGTATAAAGATCTTCAAGGTTTTTTTGGTGGAGTGACCCGTCACTACGATGGAACGAAGGTTCACCGTGCAAACTCTTACAAATGAAAACTGGCGTCAACTAGGTGTTCCCTGAACCGTCTATTCGCACTTGCACGACATCCACAGGCTGACCACGAGGTATCACGGTAATCGCGTGCTGCGAACGAATTGCTCCCGATGTATAATCAATAGACTGCTAAATTTCAAAACCTCGTTATCGTTGCACGGTATTCATCAAAATTAAACCGCGTCAACTTCTCGATCCATTAATTCTTTTAACAGATGAAGAATTAAAATAGATTCTTCTCTAACTTTCTATACTAATGGTTCTTTAACACTAGAACTACCGAGCGCTAAACGCGACTGGTGTATATTGCCTTCTAATAACGACAAGAATGCATTTATTCAACTTCCGTACAACTTTTGTTTAAATATGTACTCTAATAGAGAAGTTGACTAAAACATTACTCCGGAAAACATTTTTATAATTTCAATATTTGTAAAAGAAAAATTTAGAAACCAGTCATTATGACTTGTCCGGTAGTTCTAGTGTTAATGTTCTTGAACCCGTGAGACACTAGGGAGCAGTGGAAATAATTTTATCTTTCCCCTTATTGGCTAGCAACTCGCTACTCTTTTATTGTTGGTTGTTTCACTAGTTGCATTGACTAGTAAATGAAAATAAAATTACGACGTTAGTAGACTGGCAAAAACGCGTTGCTAAGAGGGGGCTACTAAGTTTGATCCTTTTGTCGAAGACTGTATGCTACGAAGTTCACGAAATTTCACAGTCTAACCAACCAACAATATAATTAATCTATAAAAAGGAAGATATACAGCTTCTCCTCGTTAGCGTCCTGTTTTTAGTTCTACCACTTTTGCTCATCGATTCACTGACCAGTATTAAACAGTGTCCATTACACACTAGCCTCTTTGCACGTCCGTGGACGTTATTAACAAAGAAAATCCATAACTGAAGCCGCGACGGGCGACGTTAAGGATGGATTGCTGTATTTGATCATATCCTGAAGACTGTATGCAATGAAGTCTACGAAATGTTGCAGTTTAACACGCTGACTGCCGCATCGGTGTATCTTTAAAAATTAATTTCGTAAAACTTGAACTAAACGTCATTGGGATTTGTACGATTCAAAAGAGTTCAACAAGGTATCTCTCTGATTAGGTTTAAGTCTGCAATTTCGATTACAACGTCTAACCCTTAACACTCGAATGGCGACTCTGAGGCGCCACTACAAATTGCTACACCATTATTCAGAATATTGTTTACATGATTAAATTTGTTCATATGTAATAAATTACTAAACATTTAAATATTCTATGAGGTACTATATCAGTTTCGTACGCACATAACGAAAAAAAACTTGTGTACGATGGAAATATTTTAGGTTAGAAGAAATGTTTGGTTTTTTAGTTGAAATAGCTCCGAGTGCAAAGGGTTAAATTACTTTGATTTTGTGGGATTTCTTGGGGGTGATTGTTCGGCCGTCAACGTGCTAATCGATGAACAGTACGATCAGCGTCCTACAATAATTTCCACCCCTTCTCACCGATTGGCCAGCTCCCAGAAAACAGTGTCCACAACTCCCGGGTATCTCGATATCGTCTAACAAAAGTTTTGTCCGTGAACTTAAAAGACCTGTGGAGCCTCGCGTCCTCTCGAGGTCAGTCCCGTCTAACCCAGATCATTTAACGCGATCATCGAGGTCGGTCCATCGGGCGATCATCCCGGCGCTCATCCGGAGAGCGCGACGGCCTGTAGTCGCGCGAGTGCGGCGTTTCTCTCGTTGATGGTTGGTCGCGGCGTGCCGACGGTCTCGTGAGCCGGACGGTGCTATTGCGAGGAGGATTGGGGTGGTTGTCCGTTCGGCGGCGGTGGCGGGGGTGGCGGTGGTTGCGGGTGTACCTGGTGGGGCAGCAGCGTGTGCGCCTGCACGTGAGCCGGATGATGATGGTGGTGCTGATGGTGATGGGAGTAGAAGATCGGCTGTGCGGTGGTGGGGGGGCAGGAGGTGCCGACGCCAACGCCGACGCCAACACCGACACCAACACCGACGGAGTGCGAGAGCGCCGACGTGGCGACCGATACCGGCGCGCTGGCCGACGGAGAAGCTGCCACCGAAACGGAGACACCTCCGGAGCTTCCGGTCCCGGCGGAGGCTTCGTGATAGAGTATGGGCACCCTGACGAGCCTCTGAGCCGCGTGCGCCATGTTCGCCGCCTCTAATTCGGCGGCCAGTTGCCTCTTCCATTTGTTTCGCCGATTCTGGAACCAGATCTTCACCTGGGTTTCCGTTAGACGCAGCGAAGCCGCTAGACCCGCCCGCTCCGACGACGACAGGTAACGTTTCATGTCGAACGTGCTCTCCAGCTGGAACACCTGCGACCGCGAAAACACCGTGCGCGTCTTCTTCTTCCGCTTCATGCTGCCGGAGTCTCGACCGTCCACGCCGACCTGCACGCTGTTCTGTCCGTTACCGCCCCCACCGTTACCCGTACCATTCCCCGTGCTGTTGCCACCGTGCAAGCTCGTCGAGTTCGTCGATTCCCCTTCGCCGTCACCGTCCCCGCAGTCGTCCTGGTCGCCAAGGTCGTCGTGGCCTTCGTCACCCGTAGACGGACTCCGCGTCCGGTGCAGACGGTCCTCGCCGGTCTCGTCGTCAAGATCATCTGCGCAGAGGCAAGCGGATGGTTAGCGTGCGGCCACTTCGGCGCCGAGCCTCGTTACCATTAGTCGGATATAGGCTGAGTGTCTGGTGGTAACGAGGCTCGGTTTGGAACGTAGTTTCAAGTCGAGCGAATCTGTTCATTGGTACAACTACAGTAGGTTCTCGCTTGCCGAGCTACCCATCAAATGCTCGTTCTCTAAAAAATGGTAACTTCGCGGAGATGTTGCAAATTACGTCGTGACTGCTGCTTTATATTGTTACAAGTACATGTATATTTACGGGGTCGATACAATAGTGGGGGACTTATGAGGGGGATCTTATGCGATTGATTGGACAGTTCGTTCATTGCAAAAATCTCGGATCTCACCGAAGTTCCGGGCTCGTTTCCGTGAAACGAGCGAGTACTTACTGTACTTGTAAGCAAGATCGTGTAACTAGTAGAGGTCTTTGCACTTCTAATTGCACAATGCTTGATCAGCATCAGATTAGTATCGATATCTTCATATTGTTTAACACTTTGACTGCCAAAGCAGCGACCTCAAAAATTTCATAAAATCGAAACAATATATTTAATAAAATAATGATTACAGAATTAAAATGTGTGACACTGAGTAGCGTTTTAACCTTCTTGCATTTTCCAGATATTAACCAAATTTGATACAATGATTAGCGTAATAATTAATTCTTAAATATGGACAAATAATTCCGTCACCCATATATGGGTGACACGGCAGTCAACGTGTTAACACGTAGACTGCTAGGCGCATTTTCCATGGTTTGCCCAAGGCGCCAACGTGGATTTTTCATTATGCGATGCACATTATGTTGAAATATTATTTGCAGCAAGTAAAGTGAGTTATAAAATCATGTTTGAAGCATTTTTCGTGCATTAATTTCTTCAAACCATTATAGTAACAATGGTATTATTGGAAAATTTATCAGTATCCATATTTACTCTAATTATGTACTTTTATTATTTGCTGCGTCGCCGGTCACCGGTGGCCCCCACGGCGCTGTAGCCAAGTCGAGTGCCGGTCACCGGTGACCCCCATGGCAGTCAACGTGTTAACGATATGTATTTGAATAGCAGTGCATCCGCTTAATGACAACCGCCATTGACATCCACAACATCTGCACTCCTACTCTTTCCAACTTTTGATGGTGGGAATACGTCGATGATCGTTTGTCGTCGATCAGGCGTGGTGCTATTAGGTAAGCTGTTAAATAGGCAACGACTGTAACGTTTAGATTCGTTACTGTTTAGTACCGCGTAATGATATCAGAAGGGGGTGTGGTTGCAGAGGTGGGTATAGTTCATCATAGGTTAGATCAGTCGTTTCCCTTTTTAACACTTTGACTGCCAAAGCAATGGCCTCAAATATTTCATAAAATCGAAGTAATTTATTTAATGGGAAAAACTATTGGAAAATTAAAATTTAGGACACCGAGTAGTTCTTTAACCTTCTTGCATTTAACAGATATTAACCAAATTTGGTACAATAATTATATTAGCGTAATAATTCATTTTTAAGTATGGACAAATAATTCTGTCACCCGTATATGGGTGACACGGCAGTCTAGGTGTTAATGTAGAAAGAACCTCGTTGCACGGAAATGGGTTGGAAATGTATGCACATATCCAGGTTTTCACGCGATTATGACAAAAATGAGTAGAACAAGTTTGAAACGGTAGAAATAGTGAAAGAAATGGAGAATGCCGACTAATAATTTTCAATTTTTTAAATTGTCGGCGAAAGAAAAGAATTCGTAAATGGTTCTAGTGTCTTGCAATTGATGTAGACAGTTTATATTTTGTATAAAGATCCGTAATCTATTTATGAGACAACATGTTTTCGCTGTTAACACATTCGCCACGGTGACTTGCGTGAAACGCACAGAATCACGCGAAACTCAACATGTTAATTGAAACAAGCTCAACTATATTCGTGATTTAATTTGACGTCGTCGTTTCCACTGTCATCTTCCGTTTGAACAAAATCACTTTTCAGGTTTCTCGCAAATTTCTCGCGAATTCTGCAAACAGATCGGCGGCCATGTTGGATCGCAGTACGAAACACAAAGTAAATCCCGAGGAAATCCGTGGTGCAGCATTAACGTTGCATCGGTGGATGCATTCGTAATCGCACGGCACCGGAAGAAATTGATAAGGCGGATTAAACGGTTCATTCGATCGCGAAGTGCTGGCATAATCGGATGATGCGCGTGTCTCGGTGTACGCGGGGGTGCGGAGCGAGGTAGAAGGGGAGAGAACGACGATGCAAAGGCGTGGCCATGATTCCGCAAATTGCCGGACATTTACTTGGTCTGGTGGATGCTGGATAACGGTTTGCCGCCGGTGCTAAATGCATTAATTAAACGGCCCTTTAATGCGTTCCTTGTGGCTCGGCCGATGGGATCAGCGCATAGCGTAGACCTCTTTCGAACATCGCCGATAAATGAATTCCCCGTTGCAACGGATTCGATAAATTAACGAACAGGCTACTCATTGGCCGCAACGTTGCGTTTAATGTACAGTCTATTGATAGTCCGCTAATTAATAATCTATCTATCCATTTCGACATAATTGCTTCGGATTGCGCGCAGCGCTTGGAAACGTGTTTCATCACACGATGAAATATTTGCGGTTTCCACGCCCGGTTCTTCGCGCCTTCCCAAACGCGAGCACCAACGATTATGCTAATTCATTGTAACATTCTTGTCAGACCAAATTTCCCAAGCAAACGTTTTACAGTTTGTGCATTTCGATCGATGCGAAAGTTGAGCCTTGAACGGCAACAAATAACGGTGAATACCGTGCGATTGATAAGTAAGTAGGCTACTTTCAAAAGTTCAGGCTCTTTAAAAAAGTTGATACCACGGCGCTGTGGCTAGAGCGATTTCAATCAGTCCATGATGCAGACTTTGGAACTTTTCAAACGTTGAATGCGATTGGCGAGCTCGTTCAACGAAGAAAGCGTCGGCCATTGTGAACTAAATTATGAAGTGAATTACCGTGACATCGAGATGAATGGCTACCATGGTGCCAAAGTAAACAGACTGGAAATGTTTCATATTTGCATCGAATATGAGAATTTCAATAGAATACAAAGAGAATTTGTATTCAAAGATGTGGACACTTTGATATTATAATAAAGAAGTAGTATTTTTACGATATACAGGGTACCCGCGCTATCACTAGCCAGCCTTTTTGCTTGTAAATAGTAAATATTAGAAAAAAGTGAAAGAGGAAAAGTTAGTACTGTTTTTTATGCGCAACACAATGGCGTACGTAATTTTTTTGTGTTTATACTATTTTGTTAGATATGAAGGTGACCTTCAATTTTTTAAATGGAATGCTGTATATTTTCTTTGTATCACATGAAAGCTTGTGTCTAGAAGAATTCATACACTGCACAGTGACCTTCAAGGTCATGCAAGGTCAGAAATGGAATAAAAATTTTGAATATTTCATACCGTATAATTTTATCATTCTGTATATTATTATAAGAACAAATATATTAATTTGTATATTAGTGTTTCCTTTATATATTACAACTCTTACAATTGTATTTACGTCTGTCGTTTAGTGGGAATATTTTCCATATTGAAAATATGAATAATTATGATGATAGACGCCGCTTGATATGTTTGATCGAATAATTTGTTGACAGGAGTAGTATTTGCTGTTACGTTTTAACTATAATGGTAGTTTGAAGACATAAAGCATGGTGGATAGGTAACAACGCGAACAGCGGCAAATATGGAAAAGCATGGGGGCAGCGTGAAGTTAACAAACAGACGGAATTCTCTCTCCCTAGACAAGGTGACGAACTATCACCGGCAGCAAACTCGGTCCGCAATAGTTTACCCTCTAAGTGCGAGGCAGTCGGCGAACCAGCAGGCACAGCCAAGTATTTTGGCGAAGTGGCAGGAGTAAAACGATCGGCGGGTAAGGCGATCGACGTTGGTTTGTCGTGGTGGAAGCCGTGGAAGCCGTACACTGCTTCGCCGTCCACGCTCTCGCGTTTACACACTTACGTGTAGAACCTGCACAGACCCTCGCCTTGCCCTTTTCTCTCTGTTCTCTCTGTTTCGTTCCTCATCGTTCCTCCTCTCATTTCTTGCGATGCAAGCCCTATCATCGCCCTCCCACGCAGACGATTCGCATGAAAACGTCCCTCGCCCGTTCGTTTTTCCCCGGCGAAATCAAACAAGACGATCGCTTTCACCGACGCTTCTCGATAAACCTCGCTAAACGCGATCTCTATTTCACTGAACCCCGAAGTTCGTGCCGAACGGCACGAAAGGGCCTAGGACAATGCTTTATTCATTTTAGTGAGCCTTAAAACCATAGTTTGATTCAGCGAATTGTGTTCCGTTTGTGTTTCAGAGAAACGTGTATTATAATTTGTAATTTTGCAGTCGGGAAGAGATTGATTATTGTATAATATATAGACATAAAACAGGGGTGAAATTTTATAACGAGGAACGCATGAAGCTTGATATGAATGGCTCATTGACTTCAGGAAAATATAGATTGTTTAAAATATGTGTAGCAAACGTTGGAATTATCAAAGAACCCCGCACTAATCATATGGAAAATCTATCCCGGTAATATCAGTTGGATTCTTCATATGTTGTAGCTTATGATCTACTGAACAAAAGATGTAATGGGCACAAAGCTCAATAATGGACAGTTATCGAGTTATAATCAGTCAAACATGACAAATTCGAGCTGCCGGATACTCAAATCTCGGGAAGTATGTTTACTTTACACGCTTGCCGCACCCCCACTCCCGCCACCCCACTCCTTCGATTTTCAAGTTGCGCGACCTAAATGAAGTTGGCAACATACTAGCGTTATTGCTGCCGAATGCCATTACTTTCTGGCATTGCCACGTCCGATATTTATATTATTGATATCAGTGTATTCCATACATTTTGGTCTCCATACTGTTTGGTAATACATAATAAGATCATGTTTTTATTAATCTACACACACACAGCAGAGAGGGTTTGGAGTCAAAAAATACTACGGGAGTGACGAACCGTGTGGTCCTTATCTCTGTTGTGGCACGCAAAGATTGTTGTGAAAGATTTCTGTTCACAGAACTTTTCAAGGTCATTCAAAATTCAAAAATAATGACACCACCTAACAGATTATGCGAAACCCTACTATTTTTGTTTCAAACATTTTTCCAAAAAATAAATACTTCCCGAGATTTGAGTATTCGGCAGCTCGAATTTGTCATGTTTGACTGATTATAACTCGATAACTGTCTATTATTGAGCTTTGTGCCCACTACATCTTTTGTTCAGTAGATCATAAGCTACAACATATGAAAAATCCAACTGAATTTACCGGGATAGATTTTCCATATGATTAGTACGGGGTTTTTTTAAGACTCATAAAAATATTTGCCAATCGAAATTTTGTTTAGTAAAGGGTATAGAAAATTGCTTGGAAAAGCGATTCTATGGATCAGAATAAATTTCTGGTCCTTCTAGTGTAATCTTATTAGTTGGACAATCGAAAATTAGCTCAATCACTCTGAGAAGATGGAACAATACTTTGAAGAAACAAAGCACTTTACTCAAAGAATAAGTTGAAGAATTTTTAATTCAAGGTCACAATCCTCGCTATAAGAGATCTGGTACAAAATGGAGGAGAAGTCGATTGGTGAATGATCTTGAACATCAAAAATTGATTTTGTTTCAGAAGGGTTGGTGTTGTTTTCTATCCCTTGCACAGAGATCCATAGTTGGAACGCATTCTATTAGTAGAACTTGATCTGGGAAATTATCTATGGTTCGAAATCCATTGTATTCACGCTAGCTTGATTGATGTAGTTATAACAATAAACCAATCGTGTTAATTGTTCCACGTTTTGAATCGCTGTGCGTCAATAGACTACCATCGTTATCCTCGTCCGATGAATATTGTACAATTTACTCGCGCAATATTCACTTGCACCGATCGGCCACGCGAATGTTCATGGGTCTATTATGCCCGACTAGCTTAAATTTATGAGCTGGCAGTTCGACGGAATTCGCGAGGGTAATTGTGTCCCTGTCCCGCTCTCAATTTTCATAAATATTGTTTTTCTTCGTCACGTCAGAAACAAAAAGTAGTTCGAGACTAAAAATCGTGTTGAATTTGATCAAATCCGAGTTGTATTGTTACAATATATATCAAACATGTTGAGTTATATCCAGTAAGAAAATCAAGACCTATTTTTGCAGCCCCGTTTGTTTTTTTTCATTCATTATTTGTTATTCAGGTGATCATTGTGTGTTCAGTTTTGAATATTTTTATGCAGAACTTGTTCGTGACTGCTGACACTCTGTTTTTAATATTTTACGGAATTCATTTTGCGTTCAGTGAACCCGAGAGACATTTGTCAACATTTAAAATCACTATTTCATTTTCTCTCTTTAATACAGAAATTTTATTTTATAGTAACCATGTCTTTCGTGCTAATTTGACACATTTTTCACTGATTCTAAATATAAATGATGTGTTCTGTACATCCTTACTTCTTCAATTTTTAAGAAGGAGGTTACAAAATTAATTACTAGGTACCTATCTTCCCATCATATTAATTTTACTGTAGTATCAATTACATAGGTACCAGGGGACAAACTGAGTTGAAAAATTCAGAAACAAACCAATGCAACAACTGACAATGTTAATATTTTGTGTACATATTCATAGAAACTGCTAACAGCTACAATGAACAAACGTATCGTAAAACAGATCTATTTTTACATATATTTTGCCATAAACCCGGCAAGTCCAACTGTCAATCTTCACAAAATTTTTCAAGAGATCCTTGCAACAAGATCAGCAATGTAATAATAAGGTTTTCAACCAAATAATAATACTTTCAATCAAACCTGCAATTCTACCCACAGTTCTCCAAAAAAAAACTCTCAAAATTCCGTTTCCCATCAGAAGATAAACGAATGAGAATGGAACGAGCTCCGGAAGCAGCGACGCCTGTGCGGCAGGATGAAACCGCAGGGGATCGAGTACCCCATGGCCGAGGCCAATCAAAGCGTCGAGGAGCCGGCGAAGTTTATGGGGGTTGGCAGGGTGGGGCACGAACGGAATCAAAAATCGTCGAATTTCGTCGGCCGACGAATTACCGGTAAACTCACCCCTTTGCGGAAAGCTCGCGGATGCGGGACTGACGCGGCTGAGGGTGCCGACGACGTCGCTGGGCGACGGATGCTCAAGCGTCTGCAAACCGTGCGTCGGCCTCCATGGAAACGGCCAACCGGCGCCGCCGGGCAGGACGCCGCGAATCCCGTCGGTGTCGACGATGTCCGATTGGCCGGTGACCTGCACCGCGTTGCTCAACGCCGACGATGCCGCCGCCAGACGAGAATGGTGCTGGTGTTGTTGTTGCTGGTGCAGGTGTTGCAACGTTGACGGGAAGAACACCCCTCCGACGCCGATGCCCACTGGGTAGCGACCCGCTATCAGTGACGACATCAGGCCCAGTCTGGAAATTGAGGATTTTGTTAGTTCATAGTCGGTTTGTTGGTTCTGAACCTTAACACGTTAAGTCACATTCGTCGATATGCGTCAGCCTTAGTCCCAAGAAATATAATCAGACTTTTAATCGGAGACGTAGTCGAATAATCAACATTTATTTTGTAGACTGTGGAATTGATGCATTTGCGACAAAAATATGAGTAGCTGCGATTTGAAACAGTAAAAAGATTAAAAGAATTGGAGAGTGTCGATGGATTACTTTGATCATCTAGAATTATTAAACAAACGATGAAATTCTTAATCCTGTTTCTTGCAACGGATGAAGACAATTTTTATTTTGCACACACATCCGCAGTCTGTTTCTTGTACTTCATATGTTCTCATGAAATTTTAGGTTATCCTATTTATTACTGCTTGGGTGAATGTTGGAATCTAGCTACAACATTGTGTTAGTCATGTATGACTGATATGGCAGTTGACTGTTGATGTGGGGGCCGTTGGAATGTTTTGGTTAAAACAGGATTGTTTGACTTCAGTTTCTAGTCAAATGTGAGACATTTTGTTGATCTTTCTTAAACTGCTTTTATAGGGACTAGTGGGAAAAATGCATGTTTGGTTACGGGTTGATGGTAAGACCTATATTTGGTGTAGGATTTAAGAAAATTTTGAGGCCTGGGTTGGGAAGGTGCACAGAGATTGGGAATTATGTTGTGCTCTTGTGAAGCCTGTATCTTCCAAGTACTTTAAGGTACTTCAGGATTGGGGGTCTATAAAACCCTTTGTGTAGCTCTGGTGAGAGCTGTTATTGAGAGTAGTCACCACTTGTGGAGAGAGTAGTATCCACTAGAGTTTTGAGAGCTGTTCTACAGAATACCACTAGTTCAGAGGTGGTAGCTATCACACAGTAGAGTACAGACATGTTTCTGAACCCAAAATATTTACCCAAAGTGATATATTCTATCAGATTAAAAATGAGAGTGCCTAGCACCTATGAAGCCTTTAATTCTGCCTTGATTAGAGAATTGCATTGAGAATATTCCGATGATTCCTATAGAATATCACCTGCTCACAAGCGATAGCAATGAAACAGTAAGTTTCCGATCCCATGATGCTTGTCCATAGTGATACATCCCACCATATTAAAACCAAGAATGCCCAACCTCTACGAATCCTTTAATTCTACCCTGACGAGAGTAATTACCGAGAGTAGTCTCAACTTCAGCGTCCACTGAACTTTGGCAATTTTTCTTCTTCCAGAGAATTGCTCGTTCAAAAGCACCCGCCACAGCACAGGACCCTATACACTAGTTTGTTTCACATCTAAGTTTACCTCCAACTATGAAACCACCCTTGTCAAGTGTACAAATACTATCCTACAACCACAAGACAGACAAGAACCTCCTCCACTCTCTACAATCACTTCTTCGCCTCTCCCTCATCATTGACAACTTTCAAAATCCCTAAAAAATCACAGACGACCATTCTCCTCCAGATGACAGCCAACATATTGTAGTTCACCCCAATCACTGAACCACTCATCCAGTTCCAATCGTCCATAATCTGTCCCAAACTCGAGGACCGCAAACACGACTTAGCCGAACACCTTCCTCGATCGTTCCTCAATGACAAACCTTGTTCCGCAGGTACAGAGTGAGAGAGTGAAAAAGAGTGAGAGTGAGAGAGAGAGAGAGAGAGAGAGAGAGAGAGTGAGAGAGAGCCGTCTGGACTCGCCGTCGGCCTCAGGTACGGCGATCCTGGTCGCCGAGGCTGCAACCATAAGCGGATTTTCGCTCTTAATAACGAGGCTAAACGAGCGGGGCCGGGTGTCATTGTTGCGACGCAAGCGTCGCTCTTAATAGGCATAACTCTCGAAATTCCTTTGAGCTCGAGGACCAAGTAGCCCGGGGAGATATTAATGGCTTCCGGGGGATGCTGCTAGATGATGAAGGAAGGGGTGGTGGGAGAGAGTTAGCAGGGGGTTGCAACGAGTAGGAGAAGGGGGTTGGAAAAGTGCAGCCACGCTCCACTCTCAATGCACGCTGGCTAGAGGGGAACTGGAGAAAGGGGAAATGGGAGGGGAGGGGGGCGGAAAAAAGAATGGGATTCACTTCTACGCGGCTGCAGACTGGATAAAATGGGTTTGGAAACATTTGCCGGGTTTTTTTCGAAGGAAAGACAGGTTCGGCTGAATCGCGCTCGACGCCTCGGACACGGCCACCGTTCCAGTTGTAAACTCGACGGCCGGCCGCATTCAGAAACCTCTCTCTCTCTCTCTTCTCTTTTCTCTCTCTCCCTCCCTCCCCTTCTCTCTCTCTCTCTCTCTCTCTCTCTCTCTCTCTCTCTCTCTCTCTCTCTCTCTCTCTCAGGAAACGCGGCCGCGGCTGCTGTTTTAATCCAAGTTTTTTTTTTCGGCAGCAGCAGCAGCAGTGTTTTATTTAGAGCGCGGCTTTAAACGGCTCCCCGGAAAACATTTTCGCGGAACCGTTCCCGCTTTTACGGGGCCCGCGTTCCAAACGATCCGGAAAACTCGCGAAAAATACTGGCAAGTGGCCGGCTCGCCGCGGATTTTCGGGGACTCCCGTTGATCGAACCTTTGATCGATGCCACCGGCTCGAACCCCAGAATTATTCAGGCTCTACCTCTTTCTCTCTCTCTCTCTCTCTCTCTCTCTCTCTCTCTCTCGCTCTCTCCGCGTGCAAAATGTTTCCGTGACTCGAGCTCTGTCGTTCGGAAGAGCTCGCTTTTCGCGGAGCCTCTCGTTCGGTCTTTGTGGTACTTAAACGGTTCTTCAATAACCGCTCGGTTTGCCGAAGACGCGTGCTTGGAGAACTTTTGTGCGTCGCCGGGTGAAAGTGGTCCAAATGCCTGTTCATTTTTGTTTAGGCTTATCCAGGCTTTCAAGAAAGGTTCACGCAGACGTGTGTACAGCCAGTTATCAATCGACAGGAGACTATCATGCAAAATAATAATCGTTTGCGTTAATTGCAAGACGTACGGACCAAATAGGAATTTATTTCTCTCTCTAGTGGTTTTAGTAAGTTGTAAGAAACTTATTGATACCATTCAATTCTCGTAATATTTTTATTATTCGAAATTACACCCATTTCTGCTACATTTGTCGAAAATCCACAGTCTAGTGGTGAAATTGTTAAAACCACTTGAAGAAAATTTGACAACGACTTAGGGAAAAATTAAATCATCCTTCAATGTTCTTAGAACTCTATAAACAATTTTTATCATTGTGAGGCGCCACGAAAACTTGTCACATCAATGTTCAATCCACTATTTATGTTACCAAATTTGTTTCTGTTCAATACACTGCTTAAAATTCAAGTGTTAAAGCAGTGAATGAAACTTTGGTCAATTTCATATGCGTAAAATGAAAAAATGATTTAGCATGTACAATAGCTTCGAGTGCAAAGGGTTAAAAAGTCTTTTCCCATTTTTAGGATGTGCATAAATAATTCCTTTAATCGCTACAGCTGCCTAACATCATACAATATCCACATACAAATATCTTAAGTTATTTTATTAAATCGTTAAGATTTAGATCTAGAAGAACAAAGTTTGGGCACGTCCACTTTGTGTTAAAATGTGATTCTTTATGTGGAACGCGCTATGTCATCATTAGACTTCGGATTTTATACATTTATGGATAAAATGAGTACGAGAAATTGAAAATAGTGAAGAAATTACACAGATTTAACACGTTCACTGCCAGGTAAGGCATACGTGACTGACACAATTCTTTTACTAGATTTCAACGTTATTTCGTAGGATGACAGGCGGAGTAAATCAAAATTTTGTTTGGACCTACGGATTATAAGAAAGTTAAAAAAGCAGTGACTGTAATAAATCATGACCTATCAGTCACGGGTTCCATTAAAAAATTTATTCGATGTCTTGGTATTTTGTCACGTGCTGGCGCAGCGCTTAACGTGTTAACACGTTGATCGCCCACTCGACAATGATAAAAATTACATAAAATCAAAGCAATATTATTTATCAAAACAAGAAGTTTAGTTTTGTAATATTAATTACTGTTTCAAACCTCTTCTATTCCCCAGATCGTAAGGAAATTTTGTACACTCAATCTACCAACGTAAAAATTAATGATCAATTCTGTATAAATAATTCCGTCACCCAGATATTAATGACATGGCGATCAAAGTGTTAAGGATGTCGGTATATTATTTCCATTCTCTATAAAATTTTTACGAGAAGAAAGATATTTGTATTTGGCTCCGTTTCTTACAATTAATGAAGACAATTTTTATGTTGCAGTAGATCCGCAGTCTAGTCACCATAAGTGGCGTAGGAACAGTAAAATTGTCACGGGGGACGAACAAGGGTGAAGCATTAAGCTGCGTATTCGTTTAAGCAGTGCTTGGCGTGTTCTCTGGTGGACGGGCAGCATCGGTGAACGGCTCGATGCTCAGCTTAAGGAACTTCCCTGGAACGGGGCGTCGAACAAGCGCGCGCGGAATCGGCGCATGTTGAAGAGAAAAGTGCATCGAGCGATCAGATGCAGCCGGGAGTGCAAGGGAAGCGTACCGGGGAACACGGGGGAAGTAGTACGGCTTCGGAAGCCTCGGCTTCTGGCTCTACCACCTTTCGGTATCGTCGAGGAACCCGGCTACCTACCTACCTACATTTCCGCCGGATCAAATCGTCACCGCAAATCGCCGCTCGCGTTTAGTTGCTACAAGCATCGTCCCATCAAACGCAGTCAAACCGATCGTGTACAAAACCTGCATCGCGCAGCCTACAACCTACGAAATTTCATCCATTTTCCATGTTGATCGAAAGCATGGACTACGAACGTTACTAGGATGCAAATTAATCCTTTGTACAATTTTCTCCGACGCAACAATAATTACAACTTCTTTGAAGACAACTTATACTAATTATATGTAGACTGTGGATTTTATGCATTTATAGCAAAAATGAGTTGGTGTAACACAAGACAGTAAACACATTAACACGTTGGCTGCCATGTCACCCACATATGGGTGACGGAATTATTTATACAGCTTTCAAAATAAATATTTACGTTAATATATTCATTGCACCAAATTTTATTAATATCTAGAAAATGCAAGAAGGTTGAAGGACCACTCAGTGTCATACATTTAACATTTGCAATTTTTATTTCATTAAATAAATTACTTCGATTTTATGGAATTTTTAAAGTTGCTGGATTGGCATTCAACGTGTTAAGAGAGCTTTAGAATGTCAATACATTGTGTTCGACCGTATTAAGATTGTTAAAGAGGAAACAAAAAGTTTACATGGTTACTGCTTCTTGCAATTTTTATCTTGCATAAAGATCCGCAGTCTAATTATATGTGTCTACAGTCTACATATATTTTAGTGCTTAACACCTTATTTCATTTTTCAATAGTTTTTCTAAAATCAAACATCAACGGTTGGGGATTTTCATTTTTGCTCAATACGCTGTTCATAAGCGACAATTTCACTGATGGATTACCAAATGTTTGGAATTGATATAATGTACTAAGTTCTTTTCAAATTATTATTTCAAAGAAATAATTTTCATTGGTCTTTTATTGGGAATTTTATTTGGTCTTAAGGTGGAGGCGTAACTGTTGTACTGATCGTGTCTGAAGACTTCACCATGAGGTCTAACATCATGCAGCAAGGGGTTAAAGATGTTATGAGAAAATGATTTCGAGGAAAATAAAAGAAAGTAAATGAAATGTTTCTGATGTCTCTTCAGTTTTGTACTCGATCTGTTCATTTTTGTCATGAATGCATAAAGCCTTTCTAATCATAAGTAATAGCTCGAATCCATCGGCGATCTAAGCTAAGTTATGCTAACTTAAACTATGCTGTACTATGCTATGCTATGCTACGTTGCGCTATATTGTGCAATGCTACTATACATATGTATTATCCTAAGCTTCCACACACTTGCTGCAGTATTGGAACCGTTTTCACCAAAAACTAAATATACGTTAATTTAGCATAGCAGAGCATAGGAGAGCATAGTGAAACGTAGTATAGCTTAGTTTGCTAGTGAATTTGGGGCTTAACGATCGCCAGGAACGCGCGACCATCTAAAATGGAGAGTATAATCGCGGTTACGTGGCCGAGGGCGGGTACGCATTTATACCCTTCGTACTCGTACTCCCAAGAAGTTCGACTCTTCAAGAACTTCCACTCCCTTCGTCGTATTTTTTAATTACAGCTTGTTGTTTACACTAGATCGCTTGCGCAAGTTTGCCAGTTAGCTGTACCGTAACTTTATTTCGGAGTAAAGGAGCAGGTTAATTAAGAGCATCGACTGGAAACTTGCTCGAGCTGCCGTCGTCTCTCGAACTCACCGCCGTTTTCTTTCATATTATAATATTATTACGTTCGTGTTGTAAAATACAGCAAACCGGAGTTTCAATTTTTACTTGAATCTTTTTGGTCTTTTACGAAAGTAGAGACGTTGGTTTCGAGGCTTCCATAGAGCGGTGGTTTTGTTTATGGGTGTAAAAGGACTCGTCCAGACAGGTGCTAAGTTAATTAACCCTTGCGCTGTTCGGCTTACCCTGGCTTTAATATTTTGCTAATTAGATTTGGCTGAAATTGATATCTCGACAAAGGGCAACGTATCTCCGACTTAATTTAAGAACGACGCTTTGCTTTCTATTGAAACGCTATAATATCGCCAGCTTCCTTTTAATATTTTTTAAGACTGATAGAAGATTGAGTAACTGATCCGAAAAATTAGGCAACTAATTTGAGAAAATTGAATAAGTAGTTCCGAAATAATTGAGTAATTAATTCTGAAAGAATTGAGTAATTAATTCTGAAATAATTGAGTAATTAATTCTGAAAAATTGAGTAATTAATTCTGAAATAATTGAGTAATTAATTCCGAAAAATTGAGTAACTAATTCTGAAACAATTGAGTAACCAATTCCGAAAATTTGAGTAACTATTTCTGAAAGAATTGAGTAACTAATTCCGAAAAATTGAGAAACCAATTCTGAAAAATTGAGTAACTAATTTTGAAAGAATTGCATAACTAATTTGAGAAAATTGAATTGAGTAATCAATTCCGAAAATTTGAGTAACTATTTCTGAAAGAATTGAGTAACTAATTCCGAAAGATTGAGTAACTAATTCTGAAAGCATTGAGTAATTAATTTGTGAAAATTGAGTAACTAATTCTGAAATAATTGAATAACTAATTTGAGAAAATTGAGTAACTAATTCCGAAAAATGGAGTAACTAATTCTGAAAGAATTGAGCAACTTCTTCCGAAAAATTAAGTAATTAAATCCAGAGGAATTGAGTAACTAATTCAATTTTTACAGAATGCGATTAATATAAATTTCCGAGATCGCAAATCTGATATAATCGATTAATAATCTGCAGATCACGTGACTGGGATACAATTTCCCGTCCGTCGAAGGTGAACCGGCAAGGAGTCGCAGGCTTCCCAAATTTCTCGTGGCACGGATTCGAGCCACGCCGAGTCAACAAACACCCGCTAAGTGCATTGATTATCGATGCTCGACGCTGCTCGTTCAATCAATGACGGTGGGGGATCGGTATATGTCCAAGGCAGAACGCCTGCGGAAGCGAGCAACTTGGATAGGCACTGATTCAAACGAGCAGATTCTAGTCATTAATTATTATCCTCCTGGAGTCTAACTTCATAACTGCTAAACGATATTTCGAAACTGTGTGTGTGCCTGTTTGGCCACAAATTCTCCTTGCTCAAATCTAAACTTGGAAAAACATCAATCCTCGTGAAACTGTCTAATGAAGACACTCTTCACTTATCATTTTCTTAAAAACATGCTCACCTAACTTTTAGGTTTATAAAAAAGTTGTTCATTTAGTATTTTTATAAAAACACTTTTCATTTAGAACGAAATGAAAGAAAGAATTTTTCATGTAAAAACAGTTCTTTAGAACAAACCAAAATATATTTAAAAAATTAAATATCGTTCAAGGATCTTGAAAAATTCTTTCAGACCACCAAACGCCACAAACGCCCAACAAAACCGAACCAAATCAGCGCAAGCCGCTAATCCCCAATGCTCTCGAGGAAAACAAGGTGGTCGTAAGATCAGGGCGATCTTAATCCGGCGTAGCAGCGATCCAGTAAGGGATGATCAGCTCCCATCGATCCCAACAAGGTATCTCGATCAGTGGCTAATGCGTGTCGCTAATTACTGCTCACCTTTCCGTCTCTAACACTCCGTCGCTCTGGCATCGATATCCCCTGTTCCTCGGCTCGAGACCCCGATAGTGGGTCTCTTTGCCGGATAAGAAAGCAGACGGGAGAAAAAGATAAAGAGAGAAAGAGAGAGAGGGACGTTGGTAGCCTCGCAGATGCCCCGGGAAAGATAAAAGAAATCTGACAACCGCCTGTTTGTAAGCATTCGGTGGGGGGTGCTTCTCTTTTCTAAGGAGCCAGGTATAAACACCCAAACACTCTGAAGAGAAGAGAAGAGGAGAGCGTGCTCCACCTTTTTGCTGCCTAATTCTTGCGCGGCTTACGTCTTCTTAGGTAGCCAACGGAATGAATGGCTGAGGAGGGCCACTCCGGTGAGGAGGAGGGCCAACGGGGGATGAAGACGGGATGAAGAGAGCCCCGGCTTTCTTCTCCGGCATTCTACGAGCGCAATTTTCTCGCTCTAGCTTCTTCCTCGCTCGATCGATTCCTCGAGGACCCTCGACTCTTCTACTTCGGCGAGAGGATCTTTCCTTCGGGGAGGGAGAGTCGGCTAGCAGCACGTTCCCTTTTCATTCGTGGACTCTCTCTCTCTCTCTCACTCTCTCTGTGCCGCGCACGATCCAATTGGCCCGATCGAGTGTCCGCGAGAGGAAACTCGTTGATTACGTTCAACCTCACCCTCCGGCCAACCCCGCAAACCCCTCTCGCTCTGCTCTCTCATTCTCTCTCTCTCTCTCTCTCTGTGCTCTCCTCGCCACCCTCCATCGCCAGTGCCCGCATAATCGGATACAGAGGGCTTTGGTGAAACGCGACGGTGAATATGGGGCCTCGAATCGAACGTCAACCGACGTGCACAGCCGTGTGTATCGATTTATCCGAGCGACGGTCAACCGAGGATTCTTTTCGTTCGGATCCTCGACCAATTTGTCCGTTAAACTACCCCCTACTATTTTCTCTCTCTATCGCGCGTTCTCTCTCCCTCTCTCTCTCTCTATTCCACACCTAGAACCCTTCAATGGGGATATATTATACCACTTTTTTTCGGCCATCCTTCCTACGTATTGATTATTATTCCACCTTTCGTGCTCGGCCGGTTGCTCGGCGCGCGCGGCGAGTAAGTGCCATTCTCGGATATGAACTCTTTATGCCGTGGTTAACGATCGCTCGTAACACGATACGATTTGTCGTGTACCGTTACATAGGGGGACCCGTAGACACGAACCAGAAGTCGATCACGTGGATGTGCTAGGTTCGAAAGCCCCCCCGGGCCAACAAGAATGGCCCCCGGGTTTCGGGAGCCGCGTGCGCCGACACTCCTGGCTTCTCGCGGCGATTTCTTCGGTAATTTGGGGACTTGAGGTCGATGGGAATTGTCCTGTGGGAAGTAGTTGTTCTTCTTAGGGAACGGTTGGGTTTTGGTTTTAATGGGTAGCTTATGTTTATTTTCTTCTGGTTCTCTTTGCTGGTGACATTTTCGGGTAAGAGAATTTAGAACAGTTAGAGCGCTGGCAGTTTGATAATTTGGAGGACTTGGGGATAGTCTTTCGGGGTTGTTCGTTAATTATTCTGAGTGGTTGGTTTCAATTTTATAACCTACAGGAAGAGGAAGAGGCAATAAGGGGTGGTTCTTGGTATCTTATTTATTTTCTTCTACTTCTCACAGTGATTATTTTAATAATTTAGTGATTTAGACCGGTTGAAGAAGATTATCAGTGATTCGGTAACTTAGAATACATGGCGATAATCTATGGGGGTCGGTTTTGGTGTATTTGGATTGTTCTGAATGGTTTGTTTCAATTCTGTGATCTGCAGAAGTAGGATGCTAAGGGATGGGTCTTGGTAATTTATTTATTTCCAACTGTTTCTTACGATGTTTTTTTGGGAGCTTGACAATTTAGGAAAATTTTGGGCAATCATTGGGAACGTTTGTTGGTTTTCTCGAAACGATTATTATCAACTTTATACGGGAACATATTTACGAATTGTAGTAGTTGAAATCGAAATTGCAGCAATGTGTCGAACATTTTGAACGAGAGAATAAAATCGTAAGATTTTTGTGAGAGGCAATTTTTGAAGAAGGTTAGCGTCGATGTTCGCATCGATTGGAGGAACGTTTCACGGTTACGTGTACTGACTCCATGAAGTGTCATTACGATGACCCAACAATGAGTTATTGGCTTTCAAAGTACTCGGCTAAATCCGCTACTTGGCTTCGTTCCGCTCGCTGGCCTGTTACAGGCCAAGTGGAGGATTTATGTTTGCGCCTACACAGGAGACAACTTCATTTCGTTGGATTTCAAGGAAACAACTTAATTGCTTTAGCGCGACGCTTGCAGGCTTTACAACTCGACCAGGACACACTCGCGGAGCTTAACCCCCTCCGGCCCGGGGAATTAATTACGGAGACGTCGTCGTCGCGAGGATTTCTTCGCCAATTAAAGAGTTGTCGCGTGGCTGCTGCGACCCTCGAACCTCAAACGGGACATCGTGTCCTCCACAGACCCATCCTCGAGCTAAACCAACCCCGCAATTTCAGAAAATGCTGCTAATTATTTCAAAACTACATTCCACTCGTTTGTCCAATTAAATTCTTCAATCATCCCCTTGTTCTACATCTTCTTTTGAGAACATTCAATGTTTTAAAATAGTATATAATAAAATATAATAAAATTTGTGCAAATATAATCATTTTAAGATTACATTTTTCAGCTGCTTCATCAATGAAAATTGAAATAAAACTATAGAATTATTTCCTTGTGTAACATCTTCTTCCAAGAAAATTTCAAAATGGCTACCCGTGGAAGAAATTATCTCCTTCGATTTTCACTAATATTCTAAGCACTAGAAGTTCAAAATAAAAATGAAAGTATATAAATCATCGTATATACATTTTCAAAATCATCAGATCATGAGACCTACCCTCGAGCGAAACCATGCCCACAATTAACAGAAATGTTGCAAATAATTTCAAGCCTATATTGCTCAACCGTTCCTTCAATTAGAATTGAAGTAAGACCAAGAGGTGCTCTTTCATTCTATATAATCATCCTTGAAGTTAAAAAATGGCTGCTGTTAGAACAAATCATCCCCTAAAATTCTCACTAATTTCCCAACATTTAGACATCTATCCTGAATTTTATAAAACAAAATTCACTGTATGATAAAAAATTTCAATTAAAAAAAAGAAATAACCGTAGGTTAAATCATCAGCTTGGCGTCACGATCACCCCCGACCGTCAGTGTTCAGTCAAAGTTCTGATTTGTTGACTGAATGAAGGCGTCATCGCAAAGGCAGACGAGAAAATGGCGAATCGAAGAATCATGCGAACAGGAGGAGGAGGAGAAGAACGACGAGAGGGGAAGCAAATAGCAGAAAGAAGCAGGGGGCGAGTGAGAAACGAGTTGAGGGGGGTGCTAGAGAGAGAGGGGGGGGGGGTCGGGGAGGCAGAGAGCAGAGAGGAGGAAAAGAGACAGAGGGAGAGAGGGAGAGAGAGCAGAAACAGTGTTTCGACGCGATTATTATTCGTGGTCTATTCCCAGCTACCGTTCATTCCTCATTTGTTTCCGACGTTGAACATCCATATCGCCCTCGAACGGGCGATCATACACAATGGGCTTTATCGTAGCTTTCTTTGAAAGTTGGAGCGCGATCCCACGCTAATTAACGAATCATTCATCGGGGCTGTAATTAACGAGGCCGACTCTGTCGCGGATTATCCCGACCACATCTTTTACTTCATAGACGTCATGTGCCCGCGGTTACGTTACTGAATATTGTTGTACCCGATGCGCAAAAAGGGGCCCGTCGCGCGCCGACTTTCACGATTCGCGCGCGCGCGCGCACGCCCGCGTAACAGCAAAAGAGGGAATACGCCAGGCGAACAGGGAAAATATACTGGTCTGATGAACAAAAAAAGGAAAAGGACACGGGTGGTAAAAATGAAATATATTCTTACGATCTCTTCCTGTATCTCGCGTTTCAATGACAGACCGCGACGATTCTTTTTTCTCCTCCAACCCCCTTCATTTTCTTTCGCAACGCTTTCTCTCTCTCTCTCTCTCTCTCTCTCGCTCTTCTTCCTCTTTCTCTTTTCCTTTTTGCAAACGCGAATCCCGTAACATTTGTCGCGCCTCGTTTCCCCGGCTAAACACGCTGATAATTAGATTGGACTGGCTCGAGAAAATGTCGCGAAATAAACGGGAGACGAGGCCGTTTCTGCTAGCGAGGATCTCCGCGTTGATTAATTTACGGAGTCGCGTCAACGGTCCGACCGGCTCCGTCATCCGTGCAGTATTATCAATTTTAATACGGCTTTGTTCTGCTCCGGCAGTGACTTCCGAGGCGACAGACAATAATTCAACAACGGGTCGCTGAATTATTCCTAACCGTGGGGATATACTAGTGAACCGAGATACGTTTATCGAACTGCGGAATTTATCGGTTCACGCGAACCAGGGGATCGTAATTCCGTTAGTGCGACATCGATACCGCCGATTGTCCCTGAATTATTTTCTAGGCGATGTTTTTGAACCACCCTGTACATGCACGAAACAGTTTTCAGGACTTTTCCAGGGAATTTGATGTGCGAAGACAGTCGGTAGAAGATAGATATGTTAGATTGGTTGTTGGAATAGAGGAGAATCGGAGAGAACCAAATATTTTGTCGCGGCGTATTGATTCGCAAATGGAAACGCGTTTTAACACTAAACCTACCAAGCACAAAACACATAAAAGTAAAACACCTTAAAGAAGTGAGAAGATTGAATGTATTTAAAGTTTGCACCGGTACCGTTACAATATGTGCTTAAATAAAGAAGTCAATTCTGTCATTTCCTATGAAATCGTTTTTCTAATTTAAATAATTGTGAAATAGAAAACCGGTCATTTTGACCGTGGTAGGTTTACTGTTAAGATGAGTATACATTGGGTAAGTTTGTTCAACAACTATCTATGTCTGTGGTTGCCAAGGAAAAAGACGCATGTCACAATTTCAAAAAATTCGAGTTTATACATTAATTGAGCTTTGTAGTACAGGATTTATGTATTTACCAGAAAAAAAGCCATGAAAACTACAGTATTTCATCGGCAATTGTCCCAAATGTCTCCAACATAATTGTCCCTGAGATATCCCCACTAGTGCGGGGTGTACCCCCTTGAGGGGCCGTGAAGCTCGAGAGGCCTCGGTCGCCGAGAAATATGACACCATGCGGCTCGGGTATATCGGTGAGACCATACTAACCCGAATTTCCAACTTCTTTATTATTCATTATTTTTTTATGGGACTTCGATGACCATATTTGTGGCATTTTTCTAATAAAAATGATACCAAATATGATATAATTCCGATGATATTTACTTGTGTAATAGACAATTAAAGTTTTGGGCGCGAGGAAGGCCGCCGACTGCGACTCTCCGCGTCTCTTTCTTTCCCATACGCTATCCGAGGAAGGATCCTCGCGCCAAAAACTTTAATTGTCGATTACATAAGTAAATATCACGGAATTATATCATATTTGATATCATTTTTATTAGAAAAATGCCACAAATATGGTCATCGAAGTCCCATAAAAAAATAATGATTAATAAAGAAGTTGGAAATTCGGATTAGGTATGTTTACATTTCTCGGTGACCGAGGCCTCTCGAGCTCGGCTGTCCTTCTCTACGTTCGGCAAACCTCAAACAATGATATCCCTCGCGCATAATTGTCCCTCCGCAGACCCGTGTTGTGGACAATTATCGATGAAATACTGTAATTCGAAAGGCTCAAAAAAGTAATGCAATTTAACCGATGTCCTATATCAAAGCATTAGTGACCAAATCTTTAAACGGCAATATGTGTCAAACAGATGTGTCCATTCTGTTTGTGAGGCAAATAACGTTTTTACGACCTCAACGTCAATATTCGCCGGTAGAGGACTACCAAAAGGAACAATTACAATATTAGAAGAACAAATGTGTGACTAAATAATTTTTCCGCGACCCCATCACAGCGAAGGGGGTTGTTGCGAGTTTGTACGAGCAACGACAGCTGTTAGGGATACACGATATTAACGTTAATACGTGGCAACGTACGAGAGTGCGTTTCACCGGGCCCCCATCGGCGGGAACCATTTTACAGCGACGGTATCGCGGACTTTCCTGCTTAAGACACTTCCGCGCGAGCGTACGGGGGGTCCCGACGTAGAAAGCGTAGCCGTGAGCCGAGGTAAATTCGTGGAGCGCCTAATTCGGATAATATTCTACACGGGAATCCTTTCTGCTGAAATCTCTTCTCCCAGGAAATGCTATTACCGTATCAGTTTAAGAGGAGCCCGTGTTGTCGGAGGGAGGGGCGGGTGTGTGCGCGTGGGTTGGAGCGTTAAGCGCCGAGACGCTGGAGGAGATTTCCGCGGTGCAAGCTTTTCGTGTACTTAGCCGACCTTGGCAAGACCAAGACTCCGTTTCTGGATACCGTAGGCACCAATTTAATAATAAATCAAACCTAGAAGTTGCTCGCTTCCTCCACGCGGAAGACGCAAGGGGCTGCTCTTCTCTGCGCGTTGGCTCCTCGGAGCGAAATGGGCGGGACAGGTGCCCATTTCTCTCGGGAGTCTTAGGCTCCTTAACTTCGACTACGCCGGTGTTTCCATCCGCTGATGTATTATGCACCCTGCCGCCTAATTGATTCTTTCCTACTTTCAGCGCCCGGGCCTGATATCCGATCCTCCTGCTGCTAACTTTTGGGGCTTGCGAATCTCTGCAAATCGGTAGTCGATACTATCGTCTTGGAATTTTCTGACTTCCGGGACAAAGTTTCAATCTTCTGGCTTTGTGTCTCTTATTTTATCCGTTTAAATCGGTTTCGCGAGTTCGATTAGTTTCCGAGATATTTAAAAAATTATTGCAAGCATTAAGAACGTCTAAAAGGTACTTATGGCATGGCCCTGGATGGATCATGTACAGAATGTTGTACAGAATGTTGTACAGAATGTTTCTTCAAAGAAGATTGAGGTGCATTAAAGTGTACAATGGAAATGAGAAAATTATTGAATAATCTCTTGTGCAACTATTTTTTTAAGAGAGTATAGAGGCTTGAAGGAAGCTGCTTCTTTTGAAAAATACTCCATATTGTTTTAAAACCGTCAAGCTCATTTTAACCTAACATTTAACCTAACCTCAACTCCCAGTGATAAATTAAAATTAAAGGATATTTTATTATACCTGATAAGAGATAAATCAACGCCGTCTCGACAAAATGTTATTAAAAAAATATGTTTAATAAATAGATGAACAACTGCCTAAATGGATCAACGCAATGCTATCTGCCAAATCATCAAATGCGTTCACATAGTTAAATATTAACAGAACGATGTCTCTACAGTGACGTCCAACTAGCAAATCAAATCAAGATCACAAAACAAGTTATACAAATAGAAGACAGAGAGTCCAATACTATTTTTCCACATTCTATTAAACAACACTTCACTCCCACTATGTACTAAGAAAACAACCACGAACCGAACAAAGAAGGTACAACATACTATAGCGTTCCATCATCCAAAACACGAGAGCAACGCTGCATAATCACGACGACAGGGGGTGTTTACCACCCCCTAATCCGATAATCAACAAAAATCCCGTCTCCCCTGATCGTATTTTGACGCCGTACGACAGATCAGAGGTGCCCCATGAAAAATCTTTTTCCCGGGGTCGAGCTCACGCCGGTAATGGTGCATACGAGTGGAACTTAATCAAATGGTAAACGGGTGGAAAACAAGCAATTGGAGGCATCGAGGCGGGTAGCATCGAGCAGCCGGTTCGAGTGGGGCGCCGTCAATCGGAAGGGGGTGTAAATCTGATAAAATCATCTCGAACCCTCCCGTTGCAGCCCCTTGTGGCTCTCTCTTCTCTCCTCTCGCAGAATGCACACTCGATAGATATAACGAGAGTGAGAGAGAGAGAGAGAGAGAGAGAGAGAGAGAGAGAGAGAGAGAGAGAGAGAGAGAGAGAGAGAGAGAGAGAGAGAGAGAGAGAGAGAGAAACAGAGACGGCCGGCCGGGTCGGCCCTAAGCAACCTAAGTAATGTAAGAGGGTGGTTGTTGCTACGGTTGTTATTAAATGAGACAGCCTAATAGGCCCATTACGGACCCCTCGGTCCATTCCCACATAATATAATCCTCACCGCACGAGCTCTGCCCGGTTCCCTTGCTACTTTATCAACCCCCTCTCGTGTATCTTGATCCGAGAGTACTGACGCCCACGAAAATTTCATCTGCGGCCCGTGAAACGCCATTTTTAGCTTTGTCTCAGCACCTTCTAATTTTCAGTCGGCTGATATCCTCGGAAAATTGACGCCTTTGAATGGTACAGCGGAGATCTGATACGGTTACTCGAAAGCCATATTTTTCTGACTCAAATTTGATGAGTCTGGGTCGCCTCCGACCAGTTTCAGCATTTTTGGAAAGGATTGTCTTGAAAAATGTCTGATCAAAACTTTGCTATCGGTGTGAAGAAAGTTTCGTGCCATTGAAAATCAATTTTTGATTGGTTTGAAAATGTTTGGTTCGCTAAATGACACCAAAAGTCAATCTTGGGTAGCTCGACATGTTACATTGAACATTGAGTGGTTTGAAATCGTTGGATGGAGTCCAAAATGATTGATTGTTAGTGATGAAATTATGAAATCATTTACAGACAGAAGATTTGAAGCGTTGAATTAGCGTCATGGTGGTTGGACGTTGTTTGAACTAATTATTATAGTGATACGTCCATAGATGCTGATTGTTGACATGGTTTTCATGAAACATATTGTCAATTGAAACTAAAATCTGTAGATAGTAATGTTAGTGTCGCGTTAGCAACGTTATCGACCAGGTCTGATGTTGTTTGAGAAAAAACGACCCTCGTTTAAATTAATATTATACTACCCGGTGGTATTTATTCTTGACAATGTTTTGATCAAACATATTCTCAATTGGAATAATAAATCTTTAAATAACAAGGTTAAGAATGAGGTTAACGAGTCATTCGAACCATTCACGACCAGGTTTGAAGTTGTTTGAAGCAAACAAATATTCCTTATCCAAATAACAAAAATCTTTAGATAGTAATGTTAGTGTCGCGTTAGCAGCCAGGTCTGATGTTGTTTGAGACAAAATGACCATCGTTTAAATTAATAGTATACTGCCCGGGGATTTTGATTCTTGACAATGTTTTGGTTGAACATATTCTCAATTGGAATTATAAATCTTCACGTAACAAGGTTAAGAATGAGGTTAACGAGGCATTCGAACCATTCACGACCAGGTTTGAAGTTGTTTGAAGCCAACAAATATTCCTTATCCAAATAACTAAAATCTTTAGATAGTAATGTTAGTGTCGCGTTAGCAACCAGGTCTGATGTTGTTTGAGACAAAACGATCATCGTTTAAATTAATAGTATACTGCCCGGGGATTTTGATTCTTGACAATGTTTTGGTTGAACATATTCTCAATTGGAATTATAAATCTTCACGTAACAAGGTTAAGAATGAGGTTAACAAGGCATTCGAACCATTCACGACCAGGATTGAAGTTGTTTGAAGCAAACAAATATTCCGTATCCAAATAACTAAAATCTGTAGATAGTAATGTTAGTGTCGCGTTAGCAATGTTATCGACCAGGTCTGATGTTATTTGAGACAAAACTACCATCGTTTAAATTAATAGTATACTGCCCGGGGATTTTGATTCTTGACAATGTTTTGGTTAAACATATTCTCAATTGGAATTATAAATCTTCAAGTAACAAGGTTAAGAATGAGGTTAACGAGGCATTCGAACCGTTCACGACCAGGTTTGAAGTTGTTTGAAGCAAACAAATATTCCTTATCCATTCAGTTTTCCAAAAACTTCCACGAAAGCGTGTCTTGTTCAATTTCAAAGGATAATTCTAATCCTTTATAATGTTAATAACCGTTGCTCGTATTTCGAAATGCCGAAAGGTTTAAACCTAAACAGGTGGAATATACTCGATTGCGAAGCCAGTTCATCAACCGCGGCCAACGCGTTATCGTCGATGAAATAGTTATCGCGGATTGGCCGACCCAGATTGCAGCACAGATATAAAACTGATGGTATGCGCTAATTCCTTATTAGCAAACATTAATACGCCGATTGAATAATCGGGATGGTTTCGCGCGAAATTCTAGTGCTATCAGATGAATTATACTATCTATATTCATGTGTACATACTTCCAATAAATAGTACCGCCTGCGATATCAATTCACCGCACATTCTATCGCTGAACTAACGAAACTGCTGTTCATCAGGCGTGCAACCCGGAATCGTGTGTAAACAATTCAACGTTTCACAACTTCCGGAACGTTTGCCGAAAAGTTATTGCAAATTTTGCAACACGCGGCAGTAATTGTTTTGCACAAGCGTCGACCGAGCGAATGTACCCGTGGTTCATTGTAGCTTTCGCGCAACAGCGTCGCGACGGGACGGGACGCCCTCGCTAATAATACGCTCCGAGGAACAATGGCGGGTACGCTATTGAATGATTGATCAGAATCTAAACAAACGATCGGTGGTTTTCACGAGGGCAATCACGGGAAAATCCCGCGCGGGATTAATTGTAACAGTTGCCTTTTATTTGCCGACGCTTCCGCGAGCTTCCAACAAAGTAGAACTATCGTTTGCGTTACGGTCTTAATAACACGTACATCATTGTAATCAGAGACATGCAATCGTGTTTTGTCTCACTCTTTTGTCAAGGTTTATGGTAATTGCGTGTACCTTGGTCCTCGATGGGACCATTATTGTGCAAGTGGTTTCAGTGTTGAAACTCGCTATGAAACTCGTTCTAAAGTCACAACGTCAGTTTTCTACCGAGATAGTACGTAAATTGACATCGTTGAAGACTACCAAATGCTGGCACATTTGAGAAAATGATCTGCCCAATTAGTCTGGATCAAAGCAGCACTGAACTCTACCGAATATCATCGTCCCACGTGCAGTTTAAGTTATGATCATCCTAACAAGCGTCATCGACGTAAACACTAGGATCTTTCAACATAGTATCTAAATTGACTGCAATTAGGACTACGAAACGCTTGTACATTTGAAAAAACATGTTCTCCAATTAGTGTGGACCAGGACAGCGTACAGTATTTTACCAAATGTTATTGTCCAAGTGCGATTTACGTTATGACCACCTGCCAAGAGTCCTACGAGCACTCATAAACGTCAGACCGCGATAACAAGCATTTTCCCAAACGATAAGATCAAATCACCCGATCCAGACGTCGGGAGGTAACCCGTAGGTAGCAACCTCGGTTGGGAACAGATCGATAGAAAGTTGAACGGTACCTGGACAGCATGGCCAAGTCCGCGGAGGCTTGGTGTCCCAGAAGCGGGTTGGCAGGCGAGTCGTTGGGCGGCGAGAACGTGGACGCCGGGCTGGTTGCACTGGTAGCACACCCGATACCGATACTGGTCGAACTGTTCCTGGTCTCGGCGGGGTGTCCGACGGCGGTACTCCGTTGATTGGCGGCGTACCTCAAAGGCGTAGGCGAGGACAGGCCTCTGTTGGGGCTGTCGCAGGCGGAGCCGATCCTCTGCGAGTTTTGTGTCGGCGGTGAAGCTCTGTCCACGTCGGAGGACTGTCTCTCGCCGGACACGGTGGACGTGGAGTCAACGGGCGGCGACTCGGGCCTGCCGAGGATACTGGAGATGCTGAAGGAAGTGTACTGCGGGTTACACGCGGGCCTGAGCGGCGGCTTGCCCATGTCGAAGCCGAACGAGTGATGGTTGTTCAGGCCGCATCCGGTCTTGCCGTTCTTCTCCTGGAGCAGCAGCTCGGCGGGCGTCGAGCTGCTCCTGGAGCCCTCGAGCTCCAGATCCTCCTCGGACACTACGGACACCTCGATCTCGGTTTCGCCGGACATGGTAGACGCGTGTCCCGTCCAACGGTCCGGGATCCTCGAGCACGGCACGATGGCTCCCTCGACTGTCCGACTGTCACCGGTCACACACTCGTCGTCACCTCGTCCACTGAACACGAGCTGCTCCCTCGACGAGCCGCCGGCTGGTCAGAACCGTTGCTCCGTCGACGATCCGACGGTCCAAGGCCTATCCGACACGCGGAACGACTCTAGTCCCTCCCGTCGCATACCGGTCCTCTATACTACTCTGTACACTGTGATCGTCGGTTGGCTACCACCGTCGGACGGAGGTCCGTCAACTTTGTCGTCGTCGTCGTCGTCGTCGTCGTCGTCTTGGATCGGAGACGGATCGCTCGATCGCGCGACATTCGTAAGCGATACCCTGGACGACAGGATGATAGGAGACAAGACACTTGGAGGGTCCACCCTTCACGGTGCCACCCTCTCGCGACACCCCTCTCGTCCTTCAACCGCCTCCCCTTCTTCTTTCGTGTGCTGTGTGCCAAAGCACCTCCTACCACCGCCCACCAATCTGACACGTAGCCGACGCGGCCGCCGCTGCCGACGTCGTCGTCGTTTCTCCTCTTCTCCTCTTTCGCGTACACCTTCTCCTCTCCGCCTCCTTCTCCTTTTCCCCTCTCTCAGGGCTCGACGACTGTCCAACGGAAACGTTGCCGTGCGTGTAAAACCGCGAAGTGCAACACCGGAGTCACTTCCTCGAGTCACTTTCCCTTCCACTGATCGTTAATCACTCGCCGCGGCGAGAGATCTGCTCCCCCAACGTGCTCCGCGCGATATCGAATGACGATCTCTCCGTTAAATAGAAGAAATCATCAACCGGACAAAATTCCACAGTTGCAATCGGGTTTGGTTCGGTGTCACCTTGCCGCCGGGGGTATATACAAACATACACAGAATACAAACACAAGAGTACAACATGGACGGTCACCGGTACGACGACGATGACTGCGCGCGAATCGCCGGCAAAATTGCGCAAATGCGTACGACGCGTTCTGCCTCTCGGCTGTCTCGCGGTCTCTGTCCTCGCGGTTGCGTGTCGTGGCGAGTGATGGACTGCGGATGGGCAACTGTGCTCGCGCTAAGGGTAGGAAAACGCCGGAGAAACCACAGGTCACACGAACGAGGCCCTCGCTCGAACATTCGCGCACGCAGCCGGAACGCGCGCCTCGTCCGACGAGGACCACTGGCAAACCAAACAGCGAGAGACAGAGGGAGACAGAGAGAAAACTAGCGCGAAAGAGAGGGTACCAGCAAGGTGGAGCGAGAAAGAGGATGGCCGAGACAGGATTGGTGGGAGGAAGACGGAACGTGGCGTCACGCTTCGAGAGTCGCGCGGGGTGGTAGTCGGAAGCTATAGTCGGCCGCGCGGATAGACTGCCGAAGGAGACGGATAAACCGGTAAGGGGGTTGGCTAGAGAGGGATAAACGTCGGACGGAGGACAGAGAGATGGGGTGTCGGGCGAACCGGTGGTGGAGGGGAGAACGTAGGACGGCTAAGCCGCAAGTTGTCGGAAGGGGTGTCGTTGTTGGAGGGGCGCAGGGGGCGGGGCGGAGCCAAATGGGTTTCCGTGGGGGATGGTACCGGCGACTCCTCATAGGGTGGAGGCGCGATCGATGACTCGTGGCGGATAGCGGATAGCTGGGGGGTAGCCGTAGGCGCGGGCCAATCGGGTGAGCCGCGTCGTCCTTAACTCGGAAGATACTCGCCCTCGACGATCCTGCGGATCGCGGAATGGGGGTGGCTGCGGTGCTTTAGCGAGGCTACCCCGGTCGACGGGTGGGGATAACACACAACTCCGCTGCTGGTGGCCGTGCCTGGCCGTGTTACTTATCCATTATAACACTCCAAGATCTTGATTTAAGCCTGCAGCCAGCGGTGAGCTTTTAACCAATTAGCCTTTATAGCCTACCCCCCTTGACGCCCTCCTCGCTCTTCGTACCCCTTCCTATCGCTGTCCTTCCGTTTCAGCTTGCTTGCACGTTCTCTCTGTCGCTCTCTCTCTCTCTCTCTCCTACCTCGCTCTATCCACCTTTCTCTCCTTCTCCTCTCTGTCTACCCACCACCGTGATACGATGGCAGTTGCTACCACCTATATCCGTATTCTATACCAACGTCCTCGCCGCAGTCGCGCGATGTACCCACCTAATCTACTGCTTCTCTCCCTTCCCTCTTGGTCCTTCCCCCTCTCTCTCTCTCTTTCTCGTTCTCTCACTCTTTCTCTCACTCTTTCTCTCTCATGCTCTCGCTTTGGCCAGTTCGAGCAGAGCACAACCTCCCTCTTTTTCTTTCCTTCCGGCTCTCCTTTCTCGCTCTCTATAACCACATGCATTATGCGCGTCGGTGTATCAGAGCCGCGTATTCGCGCGTGCAAATACCCCGAGCACGTAGCCGGGCCGCGGGGGTGAGCTTCTCTCATTCCGAGTCAGGAACCCCGACTACCGCAGCCACCCCCTCTCCCCCCGTCGCAAAACCCCGAGCCCCACTTCGTCGCACGACCGACCAACCAGCGTCAGCTTAAATACGCGACCGGTGACGGAAATTAAGAGTGGACCGTGCGATTCCATCGTGATACCCCCTCCCCACCATCCCTCCGGTCTCCATCTGGTTTCCCTTTTTTCTTTGTTCTCACGGCGAGGATCCGCCGATTCGCGAGAGAAGGGTGCGCCACGGGTGCTGTGTCTTCTTCCTTCTCCTCGGTCGCGGATCTTTGAACGATCTTATTCAACGGCCTGTTTGACGGCCGGCCCATTGTCGTACGCGGGACCACGCCGTTCCCGAAGCTGTTCAGCGGACTGGGACAATGACGCGCCGCGGAAATTATCAGTAATGACACCGTGGCTTCGCTATCTACTCTACTGTACGCTTAACCCCCTGCGCTGTAACGTCGAGTCTGACTCGTCGCGAAGATCTCGAACAGAACCTAGTGGTATCAATTTTCTATAAGTCGAAGTAAAATTCTAGTTTGTCGTTGTCGACACTGAGTCATTGGAGAGCATGTCGATATGCAAGAAATATACTTGCTTCGGCTTCTAAGAAATTATGAGAGACAAATTCGAGTCACTGTTACCGTAAAATAAATCGTGGTTTAAAGGTTAAAGTTTCCCGTAGTTTGGGTGGGAAATGTGGTTGCAGATATTTTGAATCTGTAAGAAGCTACGTTTTCTGATTGGATTCGGATGGTACATTTCGATGTGCAAAAAGATTTCAATTTAATGGACACAAAATGTTTTGATTCGTTCAACCCCTTGTACTGTAACATCGAGTCACACTAAATATGTACCGAGGACTACAAATGAACGGTTCATATTCTCTTCTGAAAGCGACAGGATTTAATTCACTCATTTTCTGCTAGATTTTTATCGAAACCAATTTTTGAATGAAGAAATTTATTCAATAATTCTCTGTAGAATGGTGCTTATAATATAAATAATTTTAAAATGTGATAAAACCAATCATTTAACCGACGAAGGTATGTTTAGACTTATTTGCATAATGTTCCTCTAGACTGCTGAATAAAAACTTTCTAAATCAATTTTGAGGAACAGAAATTAAATCAAAGTGGACTCCCCCTTTTAATCATTTTAAGAGGTTCGAAGTAGTGTATCAATTCTCTTAACTGCTTTCGATGTTTTCACAGTACTGTGTTACAGGTATACATTTGTATCATAAATGCATAAAATGAAAGGTTAAGTCCAATTTTTGGCGATTTGTAGGCAAATTACGGCTCAAGCAGTCCTGCATACTTTCATTAATAAAAAAATTGTGCGCAAATGAAGAATGTTTTTGTAACATGAAGCGTCTCCATTATTTTGTCCAGTCTTTACAGAACAACTTGACAAAACTTGTGATCGGACCAAGGTATAGTTGGTTTGATCTCCGGCTGGTAAGAGGCACTATAGAAAACGGTGTTCTCCGCATCGCGCCCCTCTAACAAAATGATCCTTGGTCCTCGGGCAGGGCTAACGAGTCCGAAGGGGCCGTTCCAGCGATCTTTTCAGAGTCAAGTTGACAAAACGCGGGAGGTGCGTGGCATAATGGGCTGGTCCTCTCTCGCGGAGCCAGCCCGGAAGGCCACAAAAGCGTCTGAAAGCGGGCTTTCTCGATTTCGGTGGACTCCCTCCCCCTCTTTATCTCTTTCTTCCTCTCTCTCTCTTTTTCTGGGTAAGTCAACGCGAAAGTAGGAAAATGATTACACGGCCAGCGGCAAAAGGGTCAAACGCGTCTGTTCCTCCCGCGAGGAACGCCACCGCTGATGAACGGTAGAAAAATTCTACAAAGCAGACGGTCCTGCATGCGCCGGTATTTACATGTCTGTCTCCCTCTGTCAGCCCTTGCCCAGTAACGAGAAACCGTTGGCCAACCCCTCGAGGAACGCTACGAAGGGTAACAAGAATAAGAAGCCAGAGGAAGATACCGAACTAGTTTCGAGCTAATTCTAATGAGCCTATTGCGAGATTGTTTGTTGAACCGCAGGGTGTCGGTTTGTTTGGGGTAGCTTACCGTTCGGGAACCATGAGATTGGACTCTTCTCTATTTTTTTTTTTAGACATTTTAGACTATCGGAAATTGTTTTTTTAATTGCTGAGTAGCGTGCTTCTTCAGCTTCGATTGGGATGGTACAAGTTCTTGTAAGATTTGAATTTCTTGAACTATATGACGTAGCTATACTGCACAATTAATTGTGGTTAATTTGCGGTAACGTTGAAGTAAGATACGATCACCCGTTGCATCTAATACAAACGTTTATTTCAATCTGGAATACTTGCATTGTACTTTAAATGATTTCTTTCGTCTTGTTTCCACCTTATCTATCTTTATGTCTTGTGCAGCGATTGGGTCAGTTAAATTACTTGTCAGAGTTTTCTATGATTTATCTGAGACATAAAATAAATTGGTTAGTGTAGATGTGATTTGAAGAAAGTACACTAACCACTTTGCATTTAACACAGGCATTCCTTTTTATTCGGTACATCTTCCACAATTTTACGTATATGATATTGAACATAAAGTTAAAATATTCAAAGTTAGATTTTTAGGAGTGTATTCAATTGGTACAAAAATAAATTTAGTAATGTAAAAAATATTGTTTTGTATTATAACTGGATTTTGTCTGGATTCAACAGTTACTTGTAAGATCCGATAAGTGCATAGAAAATGGTGGGGTTGTTATCTTTAAGACTTGAGTGTACTTCGCTCGATTATAAACGAACAACTTCTATAAAGAACGAGACAAGAATTGATTTCTACATTTAACAAGTCATATGACGTTGCAGCACTGTTTGAATAATTAAAATAAAATCATTAAGAGCAATATCTTTATAATTGAATAAGTGCAATGAAAGACGAGCCAAGAATTGATTTCTACATTTAACAAGTCATATGACGTTGCAGCACTGTTTGAATGATTAAAATAAAATTATTAAGAGCAATATCTTTATAATTGAACAACTGTAATGAAGGACGAGCCAAGAATTGATGTCTACATTTAACAAGTCATATGACGTTGCAGCACTGTTTGAATAATTAAAATCAAATCATTAAGAGCAATATCTTTATAATTGAACAACTTCATTGAAGGACGAGCCAAGAATTCATTTGCGCACCTAATAAATTCTACGAGGCTGAGGCAATCTCTGAAATGAAAAAGAAGAAACACTTACAATACAAGACGTAGGGTCCCGCAAATCAATGATCGATAAATAATTGCGTGTCTCCACAATGCGTCTCCACTGGAGAGGATCGGGGCCTTTCATCCCCGACAAAGGGGTGCGTTTTCCGCGGATCGGTCGCCTCAAATCGATACATTTCGTTCGGGTCTTGACACAGTTGCGTTAACAGAGTTGTTCCCGGGGCGTCTCGAAAATCGGCAGCCGCTTAAGAGATTTCGCGGGAGGGTGCCTGGAAACGTCGGACCACGGCCTGGAATTTCGTCGATCTGTGGAACACTTTTTCCTGGTGGCCTACGCTCTCGTAATACTTGCGCCGGAACCGGGCGGGCCGCCTTGTGTTGTCCGTATTTTACTTTGTGCCCGGTGCGTAAGAGGATTATATCCTCCGCGTGCTAGGGGTTGGGACAGGGAAGGGTGTCGGGGGTGAGAGAAACCTAGAGAGGAAGACAGAGAAAGAGAGAGAGAGAACGGAAGAGATGGTCTGGCTCGCGAGAACGATCTTTCCGAGACGAATAGAGAGAGAGAGAGAGAGGGAGAGAGAGGAACGGCATCTGGCCAGCGAGAGAGGGGGTAAGAAGATACCGGAGGAAGACAGAGACGAGCGCAAAAGGGAGGTAAGTGGTGGGTATGCTTCACTTTTCACGGGGGCGCCATTGTTCCCTATTATCCGGCGTGATTAGTCGATGATGCAGGTAAGCTACCGCAGGGGGTCCCATTATACTGCTGAGAGAACTACTCACTCATCCGCGAACTGCGTGAGTTTCGCCGGAATATTGCGACCATCCTCTTGCAGCTTTTGCTCCCTCTCTCTCTCTTCATCATCGATGTTTTATCCTTCTCGAACACACGGGAGATCGGTATCCTTCGGCGTTCGTCTCTTTCTCGCTAGTGTTTTTTCTCTCTTCATCCTGGACCGGTTGTCGGCGAATCGGTTGCCTGTACCGCCGACCTGCTGTGAAATTTATACTCTTACCGTGCGCCGCAACAATGATCGCGGCCGTTTTTGCACGGCCGATTTGTATTATCGTTTCGGCTGGCTATTATGCCCCTGGGGAACGCGAATCTGCTTTGCCGAGTAATTAGACCGTGCGCCGAGCCGAGTCGCATCGGCCCGCACCTGGAGATCGATTCCAGAATCGATCTCTCGCACGAATGCCCCGTCGAGTCTTCTGGGAGGGTGATTTTTAAGTCCTCGCGGTCGCTGGATACTTGGAACCGGAGAATCGGACGTTTTACACAGTTCCGGAGTCGTTCGTACAGTACATACGAAGGGGTAGTTTTTTCTTCGATCGCAGATCCTCGGAAAAATCGGTAAGAGATACGGAGGGGTGGGTTCTCATCGATCAGAGGCCCTGGGAATCGATAAGAGATTCGGTGCTTCTTTTCTACGATCGCAGACCTTGAGGAATCAATAAGAGATACGAAGGGGTGGATTTTTCTACGATCGCAGATCCTCGGAAAAATCGGTAAGAGATACGGAGGGGTGCGTTTTCATCGATCAGAGACCCTAGGAATCGATAAGAGATTCGGTGCTTCTTTTCTACGATCACAGACCTTGAGGAATCAATAAGAGATACGAAGGTGTGGTTTTTTCTTCGATCGCAGATCCTCGGAAAAATCGGTAAGAGATACGGAGGGGTGGGTTCTCATCGACCAGAGACCCTGGGAATCGATAAGAGATTCGGTGCTTCGTTTCTACGATCACAGACCTTGAGGAATCAATAAGAGATACGAAGGGGTGGTTTCTTTCTTCGATCGCAGACTCTGAGGAATCGGTAACTTGTTGGTTTAGAATTTATTAGCGGTGCAAAGAATAGAGGCAAGAAAGAGCGTCGCGTGATTGAACACTCATAACGTGACGCCCCTGTCGCGTAAACAGCTAAGACAACGGTGACCGAGGTGGATCGATCCGCTCAACAGTAGTGACATAATGCCCGTTTAATGAGGGATACACGCCGGAACAACTAGGAATAAAGAACAGTCGCGAGAAAGAGAGACAAGAGCGAAAGAGACGACGAGTGAAAAAGAGGGACAAGGGACAGGGGAGAGGAAAGAAAGTGGAATCGGAGGAGAAGCGGTTAGATAACAAGCGATTAACGGCGGTCGCAGCTTAAAACCGTGGAGGAAGGGCCGGGGCATAATGGCGACGAAGGTAAACGAGGAGCCCCGAAGGTCGTAGAACAAGGCAGCGAGAAGAAAAGCCTCGGGTGAGCCTGGTTGGCTGCCGGCTTTTAATACCTTACATTAAACCCGGCGAGTAAGCGACTAATTACTTGACGCCGTTCACAGTAAACGCGAATTAAAAGAACCCGTGGCTCATTTTCGTGGACGCTTTGTCTCCGTCGTTCGTCGCCCACCCCCAACCCCCGTTTTGGCACAGGGATGCAACCCCACCCCTCCCGTCATTCCTTCGTCTCGGTTCCCGCGCGCCACTTTCGCCGGGCTAATCTTCATGCGAAGACCGATCGAAGCCCGAAGCCCGGATCCGGCCGGGAAAAGGAACCCGAGCTTCCAATTTCCCGTGAAAGCTGCGCAAATTTTTCCCGTAGCCCGCCGACGCTCTCGACGACTCCCGAGCAAATTAAATGCCCGGATCAAATCGATTCGACGATCGAGCGCGACCATTCACCGACCAAATGACGATGATTACCACGATTTTGCTCTTGACTCCCCTCGGCTTTTGGAATTTTTACGTTGCGAATGTAAACAAATTTATAGAACATGGAAAGAGCAGATATTATCATCTAGATACGTATTAACAATTAATTCGCAGGGTAACTCACCAGGAACG
Source organism: Sphecodes monilicornis (assembly GCA_913789915.3). NCBI lineage: Eukaryota > Metazoa > Arthropoda > Insecta > Hymenoptera > Halictidae > Sphecodes > Sphecodes monilicornis. The sequence goes on from OU565295.1 coordinate 16,675,778, forward strand.
ACGTCCACGTATTGACAATACTTGTATGTTTATTTTCTTTCTAAGTTAAAATTAATTGTACAATAAAAATTAGACGATAAAAACTGAAAATTCTCCGTGTGGAAGCACTGATAATATTTTAATCAAACAAGAAATTATTATATAATATATGTTCTTTGAACTTTAGCAAATTCGCCCCTGATGAGGTTAATACAAATAGCTAATGATTTAAGCTAGCTGGTAGCTGAAAATTTAGTATTCTGAATGCGAGCTGTGCTTAAGAAAATATAAAAGACATAAATGTGCATACATAAGTTCAAACCTGGAGGATGAGATCAACCGTTTGTTATTCACAGTCTTGAATTTAATTAAAGGTTGTCCGTCTTGAATTGCCGTGTTGTTGGAAGGCACTGTGGAAGTTCTTCTCGAGTGCAAACGGTTATTAATCTCAATAAGTTGAAGACAGTACAGCAGTAACTTTTAAACTCTTCTCAAGTTTTTAATCTACTCTATTAGATCTGCTAATTTTTGTTAAAAATGTGTAGTTTAATTATCGCAAAGATATATCAGAAACCACCCCTTATTGAGGGTAGTTCAATTAATGAAAGACATAGGATGATCAATGTGAACATTTGGCCACTTAAAAATAATCCTTAGCATAAGCGAACATTCATAAAGCATCGCTGACAATTCTTCTGTTTGTTTCAGCCCCTAATTTTCTTACCCTAAACGACGTTAATATCGAAATCGATATTTGATGCTTTTCGTTATACATTTCATTACGCTTACGTTAAAATAAAATTATACTTGAATAAATTTTAATATTTTAATATATTCTCCTTCAAAAATTTTGAATAATATGAATAAAAACTGTAATACTTAATAGTCTAAACATACAATTAATAATCGCGCCACTATAACGATATACCGTTCAAAAACATTGATTAGATCGTTGGACTGCAGATTTTATGCATTTATAGCAAAACTGAGTAGATGAAATTTAAAATGATAGGAAATGTAAAAGAATTTAAAGATATCAATTATTTTCCATCTATTAAAATTACCAATGGAAGAAATATCGTTCTATTTCGTCTTTATTTCTTGCAATCAGTGCAGACAATTTTTATTTCGCATAGATACACAGTCTATCTATTATTATAACACTTATGCGCACTTATAGAAAATGATCCCCGCAATGAAAGTCACTGCACAGAAGATAATATAAACATTTACAATGGCCGGCGAGTTCTATGCTCTCGGCAGTATGCCGATTTACCCGCCGCCACCCCAAAGCCCACGGTCCGCGCGGAGGACTTAAGAAGTTATTGTACATTATTGCGAAAGTTATTCGTCGGGCGTTTCGCGTCAACAAATAATATCAACCCGTCGATATCCCTCCGCGACACTAGCGGTTTCCGAAAGTTATGAGTATTTATCGGTGCTCGTCTCTACGGCCACAAAAGGGGTGCGGAGTAGTGGTTCCGAGAGATGATTCGTAAAGAGCCAACGACGAACATACAGTGGGGAGACACGACCATGCTCGAAGGAGTATAAATTAAAATCGTCGCTACAACACCACACCGGTGCGAGAGAGGAGTGATGTTGCGGTCAATAATGGCGTTTTCACGTTTTGACTGGCGACGCGGGGGATGCGATCTAAATTTCGGGGACGCGCGCCGGGGGTAGTGTTAATGGACGAGGGCGAGTGTATCCCCTAAGGACAATCGTGCCGGTCAAATTAGGTAACTTTCGTAAATAGCCTCGGCATGGTGCTTTGCCAACGTGGCGCGGGACAGTCGTGAGTTAAGGACTGCTCCTCTGCAAGCCTCTCTGTTCACAAAAGTGTCTTTGTTGCGGAAATTGGCATAATTGTGCTACTCTCTGAACGGCTAAATGTCAATTACGTCCCGCAAAAATGTAAGTGAACTTTCATAACTTTTGATAATTTTCTCATTCTCCCGACCCAGTGTCCGCCATCTTGCTTTTACTTCTGCATACTGGGTTATTGTAGCTCCTGCAATGTTTTACATTTTTGCGGTTTAATATATGCTAAAAAAAACTTAAATATTCTGCATATTTTCTAGAATGTTACTCAATTATTTTGATTATCGTATGTTAGCTTAACTTTTTTGAGTGAAGCAAAATTTAAATATATACTAACATTTATTGAAATACGAATTGAAAAGTCAAGACGTACGATACTGAGTACTCGACCTGCTGTCCGCCATCTTACTTTTACTTCTGCATACTGGGTTATTGTAGCTCGTGCAGTTTTTTACGTTTTTGCGGTTTAATATATGCCGAAAAAACTGTTAAACATTCTGCATATTTTCTAGAATGTTACTCAATTGTTTTGATTGTCGTATCTTAGCTTAACTTTTTTGAGTGAACCAAAATTTAATTATATACTAACATTTATTGAAATACGAATTGGAAAGTCAAGACGTATAATACTGAGTACTCTTCAACGTCCTTATATTTTGCATACACTAACCAAATTTGGTACAGTGAATGCATATCAGTGAAAAAGATTATTTTGAAATATGAACTAACAATTCCGTTACCGATAGACAGAATGAGACGGAATAAGAGTAGCGGGAAATGTATTCAGAATTGTAACCCTGAGGGGATGAACATGTGGAAAAAATGAGAAATCACTTTTATTGATTTATAATCAATTACGGAATAGATACTTGGATGTGTACTTGTGGATTTGTACACTAATAGGTATTAATTTCGTTTGTAATGGTTTTATTGATTAATCCTGCTCTTAGGGGATCGTAGAATTAACATTGCCACACTACCCTGTTTATTTGTACCTTTATTTGTATTTTCATTCATTGATATACCAGAGGTTATTTGAACCTTCCATTTGTTGTAATCCCTGTCAATATTATCCCTGATTATTTCACGATTCTTTTATAACATTTGCCAGATACTTTTCCATTTATTCGGTAAGTGAAGCCGGTCTAATGGTTACAGACCGGTGCAACAAAAATGCATTGTGAAAATTTGGACAAGCCTATCATCATTCGGAGGATTTACTAATTAATGCAACTGTTCGTTGATTAATATTAATAAACCTCCGCCGAGTCTTGGAATTTAATATTCCCGGGAGCCCGGCGGTGGAAAATCGAATGAAAACAAAAACGGAAAAAGGAGGAGAAAAAGAAAAACAGAAAGGACATTGTTATTACGTCCGGAGGGTATAATGTACGCGAATTTATTTCCAGTCCCGGTGTGCATTATGATTATTTTAATAAACGTCCGGCGGCCGGTGGGCCGTTCGATGAAAAAAGACGTATTTAATTAAAAATACGCGGCGTGTCCGTTTATGGGCGTGCAATTAAGTAAACAATACTTTGCGCGAAATAGGCCGGGAACGTGGGCGCGCTCGGGCTCGTTACGATACGCAACCGTAATGTTAATACAAAAGGAAACAGAAATTGGCCGACATATTATGAACGCGATATCATTCCGCGCGTAAAAGCGAAAATCCCCTCGTCTCTATCATCAAAATTCTCGATATTCCGGTACACACTCGATTCCATTTGGAACAGACAACGGCAACTCTGTGTTTTTGTTTGTTCGTATCCTCGGCCGCTCCTTATTCGTCAATATAAACGAGTAATAATTATTCACGATCCCTCCCCCGGAACCGATAATGAACGGCGAATCTCACAATTAATTGAAAAGCCATTTAAACGGAAAATCCGGCCCGGCCATCGAACAGATCAGAAAGCACAGACCGAGGTCCGTCCGTGTTTCGGCGCGCATACACACGACACGCGCAAAAACCAGCCAGAAGAAAAAGGGAAAACTCGATTTTCGATATTCGTTCCGCGAGGAGGGAAAACATTACGCCGCATACATAATAGAGCACCTGCATTTCGTCACATCAATAAAAAAAAACGCGGAGTCGCCGCCGATACAGACGACGAGCAATGGCGCAGATTGATCTGCTTTATTCGAGATGATTTCTTTTTTTCTTTCCGTTTGGTAGTTTCGATGGGAAGCGTTCGGGAAATTTCGTTCGATCCCCTCGCAATTCTTTATATTAATTCGAGGTCGTTAATAAAACGCACAAAAACGTTTGTCGAAATGGAAGAATTCTGCATATAGAAATTGTATCGATTTTTTAAGATGGACTTCGTTGGACTTCGTTGATTAAAACTTAACATTTCCCATAATTAAATTTATTTGACGTTCTGCTTGACTTGCTGCTTTCTCGTTTATAGGATTTAACACTAAACCTACCACGGTCGAAATGACTGGTTTTCTATTTTATAATTATTTAAATTTGAAAAACGATTTCATAGGAAATGACTGAATTGACTTCATGATTTAAGCACATATTGTAATGGAAACGGTACAAAGTTTAAAGAAATTCAATATTTTCACTTCTTTAAGGCGTTTTATTTTTGAATGTTTTGTGCTTGGTAGGTTTAGTGGTAACTGTTGTATCTGCTCCAGCAGAAGTTATACTACATTATTAATCAAAGTGAAGGAGTTGAAATCTTCTTTAATTTTCTCGAATTGGACCTTGAAAAGAGAATTTCTTTTAACCATCATCCACCCATTGTATCAATTCTACACATTCTCCAAAGCTTCTCAAAATACAGTGCTTTTTGTCGATTTATTATTTATGAACGATACAAATGCTTTTATTGGTAGTATAACTGTGTCTAATCTGATTACAGTTAGTCATTTTCGAAGATGCAATTCTCATATTTAATCACTTCCGTTTTTACTATATTGAATTTTCGTTATTTTATCAATTCGACAAACTCAGTTTCGAAAATAGAGAACACACGAGGGTTAAAAAAGTTATGGAATTATGGCTCGACCCTCTCATCAATTTTACGGTATTAAATTTTTATTTTTCGAGTCGGTGTTGCCTGGGTTCTCCGTGTGTTTGTAGCTGGTTGTCTGTGAAATATGGAATCCTGTTCGAGGTAATAATTGCAGAGGAAAGTCGCTGGAACGATTTCCAGCAAATTAACCGCGTCTGTAAAGTTGCCACGCGTCCCCAGCCGCCCTCCCAGCCATTGTCTTTTTCCGCATACATTTTCCAGGTGTATTTTCGGCTGTTCTTGAGCCGGACCCGGCGGAAGCCGGAAAAATTCCTCGGACCGAGCGTTGGCCCACGACAGATCCCACCGAAAAGTCGTAGTTTCGACCCGCGAGACTTGAGGCTTCGACGCACACCTCCGACACGCGTTTCCGTCTCGCTGTTTCTGTTTGTGCTGGGGAATACGCACACTCTCCCATGTAAATCCACGCAAACGTTCCTAAATTTTAGATTACTGGTGGTCCTAGTAAATAAAAATTACAGTCTTTTGTGTAGTAATTATTTTACAAGATTTCAGGGGTAGAATATCGCGTGGAAGTTCCTAAATTTTTGATTTCTAATGGTTCTGGTGAATTTAAATTTCAATATATTTCTTTTTTTATTGAAAGCTTAAGTGGAACTCCCCAGGGGGGGGGGGGTTAGTACACTACTAATGTATAACTGTAAGATGTATACGTATTACCAATTGTATATCAGACATTATGTTAATCCTAAATTTCAATATTTGATCTAGAGTGTTAACAGTAACGTATCACACGAAAGTCTCTCAAATTTTTAATTTTTAACCCCTTGTCCTATTTTAACGAGTCAGACTCGTGATGAGGATATTAAATAAGGTCTAAGAAAGATGAAAGTTATACCTTTATTTTCAGAGGAAATAAAATTTTACTTTGTGTAATCAATAGTTAAGCATTGAAGTAAATGTAGTCAGGCAAAAATATAAATTTTCTTTCCTCTTCGGTGACAGTTTTGGGGATGAAGACGTTCTAATTATTGTAGCCGTAAAGAAGATGGTATGGCAAGGGGTTAATGGTCCTGGTGAATTAAACTACCAGTCTTTGATAAAGAAAATATGTTCAGTCCTTTTGGAGTAACATATCACACGAAGGTTCATAAATTTTTAATACTTAATAGTTCTAGGAAATTAAAATAACAATCTCTGGCACAGAAATTGAAGGTTTGAATAACAGTCGTCGTCAAATTTTGGTCAGAAGAGTTGTTATATTGCATGAATATTCAAATTACAATCTTTAATACAGAAATTATATCCTAGTACTTTAGGGGTTGAAAAACAATCAACGTAACTAGAAAAGAATGTTTGGAAAGGAGGAGTGAATTTATTTCAAAATATAGCTCTGTATACTACCGATAAAATCTCTTTCCCGATGTGCAATATCCACTCAGTACTTCCGCGTAATTAGTCATGAAAAATCGATGAAGTTGTAAGCGAACTCGGGGGAGGAATCGAGCTAATTGATCCCTTCGTCTGGGACATTTCAACGGCCCGCGAACTTCGAGGAAGTATAACCGACATAACTTCCAATATACAACTTCCATTTACCATCTACTATATTTTCGAAATGTCACACTAAAAATTTTATCTCGATATACTCCCTCTTAAACCTTGTGTCAATAACCGAGTACCCACTTTCAATTTCTATTTAAAACTTTACTATTTTCGTTGACAAATAACGAAATTATTCTGGATATTTATGTTCTTGGATCATCACAGATTAATTTAATACATAAACTATATGAGTTGCAATTACAGAGTAAAACTTCATTGGTTATAAGGATGAGAGTTAACAAACCGTCTCTAATCTAATATTCTTTCAACCCCCAAAATCCCCCGCGCAGATATACCGACGAAAAGCAATGACGTCTCTCTGCACAAAGGCAAAACTCAATGTGCCGCAACGGGAGCGAGAAAATCTGGTCCTCGACGGCCGATCTCGTAATCAAACCTTGCCAACAGAGAGACGTTAACAAGACGCGCAGCTCGAGAGATGAAAAAGGAAAAATGTCCAGGTCGTCGCGGTCTCCTCCATTTCTTTAGCGGTCAAATGTTCCTGGCTCCATTTCGAATTAATCCGCGCGGTACTGCGGGAGCCGGCGTTGGTCGTACGGAAACTTTTGAACGACGTTGTGTTCGTCTACCGTACTTACGTATCTGTATGTATGTACGTGTGGGAAGAATCGCGCGCACGAAAGACAGTCCCCGGTGGATTTGAGTTTCGGGCCGTTTCTGGCAAACCGAGCAAGAAACAGGGACGTCGTGGGGTTGCGCGGGGTGGCACGTCGCAGAAATGGGGTGGTCGGGGGGGGGGGGCTAGGCGGGTGGACGACTTCTTTGGGAGGACTAAAATGGAGTCTTGCGCTCGCGATGATTACGCGCGCGAAAGAAAGAAAGAGTGGAACAAAGAGGAGGCATGAAAGGAAAGAGGAGATGGCAGAACCAGAGGGGGTTGAGGGGCGGGAGGCCGAGGGAGGAGGTGGCAGGCGAGGGTGGGTGGGCTACACGAAGCTACGACTGGGTCTCCGTGATATTGCCGCCCGGCTAAATGAAACCGCACGTGAAAAAAAACGCCGGGAGAGAAAGGTGCAAGAGCGCTTCGTCGACGAATCGTCGTCCCGACGCCTACCCGTTCGATTTTCTACGGCCCTGCCCCCTTACCCGCCTTTACCCGCTCGCGGCAGCCGCACGATTCGGAAAATTCCAACCGGCGGACCGGTCTGAACGGCTAAATCGAGCTCGAGGTTTCTACCGATTAACGGAAACTTCTATTTTTCCAACGCTATCTCCAGGACCAGGGTCTTTTCAAACCTTTCATCCGCGGATCCTGCGGTCCTTTTCCATTTTAGCGCAGAAACGATGAAGTTAGTTCGTGGATTTTCGGGGAATGTTGTTTGAACACGGTTCGGGGGATTTTATTGATGCTGGGTGGCGCTACGGCCAATGGGAAAGCGCCACGTGGAGGGGCGGGGCTTTTTGGATCATCATGTGACCTGCGCAGGCGTACTGGAGGCTCCCGTTTGCTAGGATGCACTGTAGAACCATGTGTGAGGCGTGTATCAGACAGTTTTAACACTACACCTATCAGCGACGGCTTAAGAGACTTTTGAAAGTAAAAGGGTAACAATTTGAGGACTGCTTAGTCAATTGTTCAATAGTATCGACAATTATAGATATCGTAGACATTGGTTTATTTTTTAGTAAAATTGTACTTGTCGAACGTTCGTATATTTTCGTGAATTAGACTGCGGATCTTCGAGCAAAACAAAATTGTGTACATCAATTGCACACTTCAATTGTATTCTTCCGATTTGCATCTAGCCATTTTTGTCATAACTGCATAAAACCTGCAGTCTATTGATAATTCACCTCGAATCTTCTAAAACCAGACCTTCCAAGGATTAAAGTCCTCCACCAGCTGCTTCCACGAGCCATACATCTTTTCAGAATCATTTTTTTAAAAAGATACGATGCATCCAGCTTTCTATAACCATTTTTCGAAAACAGGCGACACGTCAAGTTTCCAAAAAGCATTGTTGCCAAACTAAACGATACATTGGCAAAACTCATTATCGTTCTCCAACGCACAGGGTGGACGTCGAAACGAGATTCCGCAAGAAACAGGGCAGAAGAGCCATTACGGTTCTGGCAGGCCGTTTGCGATGCTCGGCCGGTTAAAAGGCGGGCGATCAAATTTTCTCCTTTCCAGGGGCGGCTTTTTCCGGGGGTTGCCGCGCGAGATAAAGACATTCTCTGTGGCGGTCAGTGGCCAGTCTATTCTGGCGGCGAGCACGGTTGACCGTTGCCAAAGGACCGTTCATTGCGGAAACGAAAACGCCGCGGATCGCCCGAGCAGAAGCGGGGAGAGGCTCTGTCTCTCTCGTAAAAACGGGCGTACAGCCTCGCGCGCCCGAAGAGAGGAAAAAAGGGACGGACGGAGGAGGAACGAGACGAAGAGGATGGTAAAGAGAGAGAAAGAGAGAAAGAAAAGAGAGAGAAACATAGTGAGAGAGAGAAAGAGAGAGAGAATCGGGAGGAGACAAACGTGGAGGGACACGGTTCTAGGTGGAGAGAAAAAGAGAGAGAGAGAGAAAGCAAACGAAAGAGAACCAGAGAAAGAGAGACAGAGGATCGAAGGGGGTGAGAGACGGTCGAATAGGGGGTTGGTTCGTGCTTTGGAGGGGTAGGAGCGCGGGGGAGTGACGCGATCGATCGGATGGCTCTCTGGTTGCCTCCGGTTCAAAGAAAAGCCGGCGCGCGGAATCGGGTGCGGTAGGTAAAGCGTGTATACGCGCGACATCCGGCTAATCAGAAAATGTAGGAGTGCGGCCGACTAATAGAGAGTGAAAAGGCATCGGATAAACAAACAGCGGGCTGCTACGGAGGTATCGAGGGGGTTCTCTGAAGGGCGAGACACCGAGGAAGGAGGAAGGAAGGACACCCAGAAGCCTGGCCAGAAAATGGGGTGGGGAGAAGAAACTAAAGGGGGTAAGATGGGAGAAAAGGGACCGGAAGAAGAGAAAAGGACGACGACGACGACGACAGCAGAGAAAATTACGGAAGGCTGGAGAAAGATAACAGAGAGAAAGAGAGAGAGAGGGAGCGAGAGAGGCTCGAAGAGGAACGAAGCTCGGGGAGGGAGAGAGGGACAGGAGAGACAGAGAGACGAGGGCGAGATAGGGCTATTAGGGTTGGGTATAGGCGCCGCCCCGGCTATTAGAGGGTTGTTTCACCCCTACCAGGAACGGTGAAACGCCGCGCTAGCATACATGCACGTTGCCGGTCCGGTTGTGTGCGCGTCGTTGTCCTCCTTGCTCTTCTCCGGCGTCGTCTGTTCCTCCGTTCGGTTTCTCGACGTGTGATCACGCTCTCGCAAACTCGTAAGCACGCGAGCGCGCGGACACACACCCGCTCACACAACCCTGGCTCCTCCACGTGTCTAGGCTCACGGTCGCGTCATATCGTGCGCACACGCTCGCACCGGTTAGGGCGCTTGTACACGTACACGCGTGGTCGAGTCAGGTTTCCACGGCAACGGGTGTGCTTGCCGCAGAGATGCCTTTAATAAGTATCTTCTGGATGGAGATGGACCAGCCGGCTTTCGTTCGCGAGCGGCCACCGGCCGACCAAACCGCATCGGCATTGCTGCAGAACGCTCTGAAACGCACTGCTCTGCTTTAGTATGCTCTGATCAGCTTCTACTATGCTCTGATCAGCTTCTACTATGCTCTGATCAGCTTCTACTATGCTCTGATTAGCTTCTACTATGCTCTGATCAGCTTCTACTATGCTCTGATTAGCTTCTACTGTGCTCTGATCAGCTTCTACTATGCTCTGATTAGCTTCTACTATGTTCTGATCAGCTTCTACTATGCTCTGATTAGCTTCTACTGTGCTCTGATCAGCTTCTACTATCCTCTGATCAGCTTCTACTATCCTCTGATTAGCTTCTACTATGCTCTGATCAGCTTCTACTATGCTCTGATTAGCTTCTACTATCCTCTGATCAGCTTCTACTATCCTCTGATCAGCTTCTACTATCCTCTGATCAGCTTCTACTATGCTCTGATCGGGTTCTACTATGCTCTGATCGGGTTCTGCTAGGCTCTACTAAGCTCTGATCACCTCTGATCGGCTGTGATCCGCTGTGCTCTGTTCTGATCAGCATTTGCTAGGCTCTGCTCAGTTCTGATCAGCTTTTCTCAGTTTTCTTCAGTTCTATTCTGCAACCTTCTGTTATATTCTTCTCAGGTCTACTCAGCACTACTTCTACTCTGTTCGACCCTGCTACACTGTGTACTGTCCGCCCACCAGATGATGGCCAACTGTTTACGCTCTTAGTCTCAATCCTGACTCCCTCACCATTGCACGCATCATCGCCGATGATGATGGCAAAGAATGGCAGCAAGTCATGTCGAAACCAAGTGGATTGACTTTGTACATCACAGGCTTGAGAGGTTATGCCGATGCCGGTGAAATCATACTAATTCACTCGACCTTGATATGACTCGCTATGGTTCTTTGTCATTGTCTTTGGCTAATAGCGATAAAGCGCGAGAACGTATTCTTTGCCTAGCTACCATTCGGCGAACGAACAGTACACGCGCCCAGACCCGAACCTGGCCCGGACCGGATCACGCAGCCAGCTACAACGAGCGCGCCACCTTCCTTCATGCCAGAGGGTGGTTGCCGCGTTAAACCATCCTCTCCCTGACCGTCCTGCCTCCTGTTCCTCAGCCTGCTTTTCCCCTCTTTCGTTCCCATAGCCAGGTTTCTTTCCCTCCTTCTCTAGCATTTACCCGCCGCGATCCGCCGGTAATAGAAGGTGGTGGAGACATTGCTCTGCGGTTCCTCGTGTGCGAGCACTGATACCGGGTGGTTGCGGGGGTGTGCGCGAGATTGTGTGTGTGTGTACACACGAGCGAATTCCGAGGGGCCCCCGGAGGGTGGAACGGCGAAGGGACGGTGATACATCGGTATGCATTTCAGCTGCCGCGCCGCACCACGCCACGCCGAGCCACGCCGAGCCGCGCCGCGACGGTCGGGAAAAGAGGGAAAGAGGACGCGGGAAAAAGGGCGGAGAGAAAGTAGGGGAACCTGCGGCGTTGCGGGCGCAAAAGAGGGGCCACCCTGCTGGAGGGACACCCGGTGCACAAACCTGGTAGTTCGGATGTCGGAGAGGGGCGGAGGAGGGCTGCGGAGGGTGAAACGACGCCGGCGACAGCTCGTCTAAATGCTAATAGCCTTATCGACTGGATCTCAAAGTCCCCGAGTTTCGATTCTTGCTCCACCTTCTCTCTGCAATCCACATTCCCATCTGCGTCGCGTTCCCGGGCCTCTTTATAACGCGAGCCGAGCGAGAGAGCATCTCTCCAACTTCTCCCCCCACCGCCCGGCACGTTCTCTCTTTCTTTATTTCTTTCTTCCTTTTTCTGTATCCGCTGATGCCGAATTTCTCTGCTCCACCTTTTCGCCCCTTTTCCTCCTTTTGTTCCGCTGGTGTTGCCCGGTGATATCCGCGATTTTTTAGATAACATGGCCGCGCCATCCCCACTGCTTCCGGGTCATCAATCCGCTGTTTACCTTTTCTTTATACTTTCTAGCGTAATACTCTGCCGGAGTCGTGCGAACGCTTCCGGCGAAGCTGCGATCGGAATTCGGAGGGCTTTATATTTTGGTCTTGAATCAAAAGGACCGTTTTTCTGGGCGAGATGCTGCGATGAAGGCGGATTTTTACTGGGGAGAATGGATGGGAAACATGGGCGGAGTGTTGGTAAATTTTGTAAGCGAGTGCGGTGCGGGAGATGTAAACGACGGTGAGGTTGAGGGAGAGAGAGAGAGAGAAGGAGAGAGAGAGACCATTTTTGTGTTCTGCAGCGTGCTTTTAGCTGGTGCGTTTCATCCAGCACTGGTTGGTACAGTGTGCATATTTAATTGATCAATAAATTGCAGATTTTTATGCGATTGTTCACTTTTGTAACATATTTTTCGACACCGAGACTGAAACAGTACGATAAAAATAGATCGCATTAGATTAAACGATCTACCGATTTGATGAACAAGCAATGGCTCAAAGTGGCGGAAGAATCTAGCCATTTTACCAGTCGCTCGATCTAGAAATACTACATCGCCCACCACCAAAGAAGAAACAGTACTTTAAGAAGAGATTGTCATTAGATCAAATATACTTACTTTCCATTTGAACAACGAGCAAAGGTTGAAAATGGCGAAAGAATCGTGGCGTTTCGCGTGGCACGCACGGTCGAATAGGAGCCAGTAAAGTTCGTATCGGCGAACGCTTTCGTTCTTGTTCGGCTCGCAGGCATCCGCGTGGGTTGATTCAGTGGCATAACGGAGAATGCAATTGCGATAAGTGCATCGAGGCCAGGAGACCTGGTTCATTAAAGGAGGGCGGAGGGACACTTTGCAATTTTCCGCTTTGACTCTCGGCCCCCTAGCGGGGGGCGGCGGCGGCGGCGGAGGGAGGACACGGAGGGCGAACGAGCGCAAAGTAGAGGCGAGTTAAGGCAGAAAACCCGAGGCCCGATAACTAGTTAGCCTGATATCGGATCGGGAAAGGTTTCTCGTGCCTACTATCAGAGAGATTGGCTGGCGCATTGTGACCGGGGCTCCGCATCCCGCGGAACGTTAATATTCGTACTCTCCGCACCGCCGCCGCCGCCGCCGCCGTGCCGCCGCCACCGCGCGCGTTTCTGATCGCAATAGCAAGTAATACCGACTCGGAACGCGGGCCACAATGGAGCAACCAATCCTTTTGATAGATCCTGATCAAAGACTCGCTGCTGCTGCTTCAAAGTATTCCTGCCCTTTGCCGCGGCCGGACCAGCTGCGCCGCCGATAACACAACACATCGAGCGTATTTGCGGGATACGCCACCGGACCTACGCTCCAATCCGCTCCGCGATTCCGCGAGCACACGCCCGAAAAACGCTCCGCGACTCTTTGCTTCGCGATTCGACAGCCCTGCATCTCGAATATTAACGCACTCGCGAGAATCGAATTTTCGGATGGATGGCTACCCGTTGCTACTCTTTCCGCTGCGGACTTTTTATCTCGGCGTTGGGAATTGGGGGTTGATGTCGGCGAAACAAATTTTAGAATTTTTTTTTATTATTAACATAATTTTCGTTGATGGTAAATCAGGATTTTTGACTTTCTTCGATGTGAGTTCTGTTATTTTTATTTTGTGGAGGGTTTACACCTGTCTGGTTTGTGAATTCTGGGTAATTGTGGAGGTTCATGGGCGCGAAACATGAGAATTTACCATGAAAATTAGTTTCATAGTGTTTCCACGAGTTTTCATAATTTTTCGGTTGAAATTCTTTCATGGAAAATTAGGATTTTTTATTTTGTTGGAAGAGGGTTCTGTTATTTTTATTCTTGGATGGTTTGCACCCCTTTGGTTTGTAAATTGAGGAATTTGGGGGTTGATAGCAAAGAAGACAAGTCAATGGTTATTTAAAATTGTATATGTCGTCTTTAACTCCAGATTTTTTAGTTTTACACTATTTTTCATATTTTGTGGTAAGGGTATTCTGTTATTATTATTTCTGGACGGTTTGCATCCCTATGATTTTTGTGTTTGATAGAAATTTAGGGGTGGATGGGAAAGAAAACATAGCAGAAATATGAGAATTTTAACTAAAGAACCATTTAATAATCACTTGAAAAGTGTCTTCAATATTCGAGTTAAAATATTTTAATGATAAATTATGCTTTTTAGAAATGTATTCTGTTACTTTTATTAGTAGCTAGTCTGCCATCCTGTAAATCACAGTATAATAGGATATTATAACGGAACAGACATAATAATTTTAATAAAATCGCCCTATAGCAATTATCCAAGTAAAAATTTTCCCAATTACATGTTGCCTTTTAATTTGACTATAAGAATATTCTGCTATCATTATTCTTGAATCGTAGCCTTACAATTAATGATTTAAGCGTCTCGATTTTCGAAATTGCAACTCGTAAAAAATGTTTGCCAGTCCGGGAACGAAGTCGGAAAGTATTGAAAACGTAACGTGTGCACTTCAATTATCTCGTGACGTCCGGATGGTCAAACAAGATCACTTATCGATGATAACTTCGCCGTCACGCAATTAAGCCAGGCGAATGAACTAATGCAATTCGCGGATAATCGTCGCGTGACACTCGCCCGGGCAGCCTTTCGTATTCTTCGGGGGAAACCTGTCGAGCTTTCATCTCGAATATTAACGTTCCCCGGCTATAGAAACAGAATTTTTTTTTCCCCAGTAAGGGAATTTCATGACTGACGTATTGTGTATGTTCGGTACGGTAACCCTTTGTGCGCGGAAGCTTTTTTGCGAGCAGAACGTAATATCGGATAGAATCGCGGCCAAATCGGTATTAAACGAGTTTCGATCGGAGATAGTAAAAAAGTTATTTAAAAAAATTTCGCTTTCCCTGCGCCAGTGGACACGAATAAAACCACCGGCGTTTTCTTTCAATTAATTAAGCCGGAGAACCAGAGGAGCCTGGTAATTTAACGAGTTCAACTCTCCACAACTTTTCAATGAAAAGCCAAAGAAAATTGAGATCAACCTATCTAAATATGCTTCCAAGATTAATCAATCATTTTTTAAACCATCTAAAAAATAAATACCCTTAAATTTTTAATAACGAAGCATCCGAGACAAAATTTCATAAAATAGTATAAAATAGGTGATCCTGAATAGATCATTTTGATCTACATTAAGATCCTAGTGTCAGAATTGTTCAGGAACGATTCAGGATAGTTTACTGTTTAAATAAGCGTTTTATCAAACAACTCTACGCTTAAATCTGCTGTTTAATCGAAATCGAATGGAAATTGTTCTACTATACTAGGTACATCCTTATCTTTTGTGTATTGAGCTGCAGTCATTCATTACATAATTTTTCATACAGACTTGGTACTACTAATTTGTGAATTTTCTACGTTACCAAAAATCCACAAAAATTAAGATTCTTTACGATTCCTACAGTACAATTCCTCCGAATGTTCGTCCATCGAGTATCAAACAACGATCTCGCCATAATCGAGCAGCAAGCTCCACCATACCGACCATAATGGCCAACAATGATCTATTCCAGCCTCAGTGCAGCAACAACGAAAATCCCCGAGCCAATACGAAACAAGACAGAACCTCCAAGTGAACGAAAGCTAGGAATCGTGACCGTTGCTCTTTATAATCGCGTCGCCAGTCCCGAGCAAGCAACTGCACCAAGAGAACGCTGTCTATCTCCCAATGGCGAACTCGGGAGTCCAGGAAAACTGTGTTCTCCCTTTTTCCCCGAAAGAATCGTTCTCCTGCAACCTGTGTGTACCACGCATTAAACCTTTTGTCAGCGATTTCCGCTCGGAAGTGACCGGACGTTCGAGATCGATAAATAGGCTTCGGATGATAGAGATATCCGGACGTTTCGCAATCGGGCGAAAGAGCCACGGAGGTGTAACTCGCGGTTCCAAGGAGCTTTTGCTCGCCGTATAAGGTTTCGAACATTCGACCGGAGCAAAGCGTAGGAAATGGATCTCTGTGACGCAATAAACACCGAATAGTTATCGCTCGGAACTATGGACGCATAAAGTTGGCGTTGGGTTTCGCGAAAACCTCACTATACCCCCCGCGTACGTGTCTCTTGTTTAACGAATAACGACTCACCGACAGATAAATAATTCGTAGACAAACGCGCGCCCCGTAGAAAAACGCTGCGGAGGAGCCGAGCGACAGGGTAATCAGTTCGCGTTGCGACGCCGCGACGTTTCATTTTTCATCCCCGCGGCGACGACGCCTGGTCCATTGTTCCAAAGATTCGCCTTGGATCGCTCTGAACCCCTGAACCTCTGTTACGCGCTGTTGTCTACACCCTATCTCGATTTAAAACCGGTTTAGAAAACGAATTTTACCTTTGGCGAAGGATTCTTTCATGGCGGGGGGGGGGGGGGGTAAGTTTTGGCGATCCTTTGGCAGAGTTAAGCTTTGGGCGATTAGAATAGACAATTAGTTGCACTGTGGACTATCTTGGATAATCCTAAAACAATTTTGACACTAAAATCTCGATCAAAAACAAGTTAGAAAAAGAAATTTTGCTTTTAGAAAAGCATTCTTTGAAATAGAGATCGGTTTTAGTGATCCTTTGATTGGATTGTATTTACACAACAGAGTTGAACTTTAAGTAGTTAAAATGGATGACGAACTAGTTGTACTGTACACTGTTCTAAAGAATCACTCTAGTACTTCGTACCTGGGTCAGAACAGTCCCAGCAGCCAACAATGTGTCCAAACTCTGACCCAACAAATTTTGCAGAAGTCTAATCCCATCACAGATAAACTGACCATAGACAAGTCACTTGTTAACATCCCCAGCTTCCCAAATAGTTCGTCCCTATAAGTCAATAAATTTTACAGAATTGAAGAAACAGTCAATGGTAAATACTCTAGTCTCATATACAAGGTTTTAGCTCGTTCTAATCTCATTCGAGATAAATCCTGCACTAGAAAACTCATCAGGCATCATCCGCAACATACCAAAAACCACGTCCTCCATCTAGCTCACAAAACTTTCGAGAATTGGAGAATCTATGGATGAGAAATAGTCTAATCTCACACACAAACTTGTTTCAATCTTACCAGAAACGAATCCTCCCGTAGAAAATTCTCTAGGCATCCCTTCCAACATCCCAAAAACTACGTGCTCTTTAAGCCAATAAATTTTACAGAATTGAAGAAACAGTCAATGTAAAATACTCTATTGTCACATGCAAGGTTTTAGCTCCTCCTAATCTCATCCGAGATAAGTCTTGCTCTAGAAAACTCTTCAAGCATCATCCGCAACATACCAAAAACCATCTAACTCACAAAACTTTCTAGAATTGACGAATCTATGGATGAAAAATAGTCTAATCTCACACACGAGCTTGTTTCAATCTTACCAGAAAAGAATCCTCTCTTAGAAAACTCTCTAGGCATCCCTCCCAATATCCCAAAAACCACGTCCTCTTTCAGCCAATAAATTTTACAGAATTGAAGAAACAGTCAATGAAAAATACTCTAATGTCACATGCAAGGTTTTAACTCCTAATCTCATCCGAGACAAAGCCTGCCCCAGAAAACTCATCAGGCATCGTCCGCAACATACCAAAAACCACGTCCTCCATCTAACTTACAAAACTTTCTAGAATTGGAGAAACTATGGATGAAAAATAGTCTAATCTCACACACAAGCTTGTTTCAATCTTACCAGAAAAGAATCCTCCCCTAGAAAACTCTCTAGGCATCCCTCCCAACATCCCAAAAACCACGTCCTCTTTAAGCCAGAAAATTTTGCAGAATTGAATAAATGGTCAATGAAAAATACTCTAATGTCACATGTAAGGTTTTAACTCCATCTAATCTCATCCGAGACAAATCTTCCCCTAGAAAACTCTCTAGGCATCCCTCCCAACATCCCAAAAACCACGTCCTCTTTAAGCCAATAAATTTTACAGAATTGAAGAAATGGTCAATGAAAAATACTCTATTGTCACATGCAAGGTTTTAGCTCCTCCTAATCTCATCCGAGACAAGTCCTGCCCTAGAAAACTCTTCAGGCATCATCCGCAACATACCAAAAACCACGTCCTCCATCTAACTCACAAAACTTTCTGGAATTGGAGAATCTATGGATGAAAAATAGTCTAATCTCACACACGAGCTTGTTTCAATCTTACCAGAAAAAAATCCTTCCCTAGAAAACTCCCTAGGCATCCCTCCCAACATCCCAAAAACCACGTCCTCTTTAAGCCAGAAAATTTTGCAGAATTGAAGAAGCCACGAACAGAAAAATACACGAGGTTGCAATTTCTTTTAATCTCACTTGAAACGGGCCTTGCCCAGAAGACCCTCAGATATTATCCCCACCACCTCAAAAAGCACGTCTTCCACCTAACCTACAAAACTCCCTAAAACTGAAGGAACCGTGAATGAAAAATACTCCAATCCCACCAGAAGCAAACTTTCCCCTGCAAACTCCCCAGTTATGATCCAGATCTTTCCAAAAAGCTGGTCGAAGATGCCGAGCAAGCTGGGTCCGAAACGGCGCCGTTCCGGCGGAAATCAATGCAAACCGAGCGTGTTGCACGACGCTCTCGGTCCGGACAAAAGGAGTCATATGAAAGAAAGACAGTAGGGAGATGATCGCGCGAGTACGTTGAATGAGCGGCGAGCAGTAGGCGTAGGAGGACGATGGAGTGGGAGGATGAGAACCGAGGCGTAGAGAGGAGAAAAAGAAGAAAACAAGAGAAAGAGAGAGAAACAGGGAGAGAGAGAGGGGGGAGAGGCGAAGAAGAAGAAAAAAAAATGGTAGCGCGACGATCGTTAGAAGCGTCGTTCGTAGGGGGGCAAGGGATCGGGGACGTTTAGCGTCGGGTGTACACGGAACAATCTCCGCGGCGCAAAGTAACTCGACGAAGAGGACGTCGACGGAGCGGTGCGGAGCGGGTTGAAGAGGAACGGAACGGTGCGGAACGGTGCGGAGCGGAGAGGAGCGGAGAGGACGTACGCTTCGGCCGCCAAGCCGAGAGACCGGAGGTGTAGGTGGCTGTTGGTAGGTGTGTGTTTGTTTCCTTCTGTGTCGGTGGCGCGGAAACCGAGCGGAGGCGATGGAGAAGACGAGTGCCAGCCCCGGGCGGTGGTCGTTTCCCGGGCAAGTAGCCGGAGTGGATGGATAACTTGGCCATTGTGACGAGCGATGGCCTCCAGCAAGAGTAAATGATTGCCGGGGAAGCGGATACGGTAGAGAGGGTGCCGGCGGGTCTTTGTTGTTTCGAATAACTGAAGGGTTCTTCGATGGGCCCCATCGAAACCATCCCCGTCCACGCGCCGCACCCTCAACCCCCTTCGTTCTCTATCCTTCTCCCACTTTGCCGCAACACTGGCTCCATCTTCATCTAACTTCCCTGTTTTCTGACCCTTTACCGCCGTGTTCTCTGTTTTCTTCCATGGACCTTTCCCTTGCTCCGACTACCACCCCCTATCACACTTTGACCGTTCTCTTTACCGCTATTATCGGTAATTAGAAGTACCCTCCTCGCCACGCGACCATTCCAGCTCGATGAGAACCTCGGGTTTGGCCACGCGATCGGTAACTACTTCGCTAATTCGGCGCTGGGAATTTCGATGAAACATCCACCAATTAATTGGGGAAGATTGTGATTTGTTTGCGGCTCTTGTCATGGAACGTGCCCTCCGTGATTCTCTGTAAACCGTCCTCTCTCTCTCTGCATTTTATGCGATATTGTTCCACGATTGTGCAGACAATGTGCTCTGCTTTTAAGAAAAATTTCGTATTTAAAATAAACGCACTTGTTTTTAATCGGATTGATAAGAGTACGCACAATTGTAATCCGGAATCGATTTTTGTGAGGAAATAAAATTTTATAGATGATAGCGTTCGTTTCCAGGGGTTGGATTTCGTTAACTGGCTCAAAAATGACGGTCAGTAACAATTATCTTGATCCTACGTAATACTAGAAAGTTTCGTTCTTTTATGAAAAATTAAAAACATTTTCTGGAACAATTTTCCAAAACGGTAGTATTTCTTAGTTTTTCTGGAATTTCAATTTATAAAATGTCTGCAACCAACTTTGAAAATAAAAGGTTTTCTTGATAGTTAGTAGTGACGATGTTTCTACAGCAACCAAAACATCGTACTTCATAAAATCAGAAAAGAATAAACACCCTCTTGATCTCTATACCAACAACAGGGGATGAAACGAAAATAAAGGACGTGTCTATCTAAACGTCACTTTAACACTAATAACACACACACGCCTGATAATGTTTGTTTAAGGATAAATCAAGTACCACTGACCCCCGTATATAAACTACCCTCTTGTACGAATGACAAATATGAAAACCTCCGCCACCCCTATTTAAACAGACCTGTAGCAAGGCTTATGTGCCTCTGCAAGTCAAGAGGAAGAAGAGATTAATCTTCAATTCCATCCCTAAATACTACTACAGAAACTAATTTTACAGTACAAAAAGGAACCACGAACTTTTAAAAAGACTGTTTGCATGGCAGTTGTTCTTGATCTATTAAAATGATGTTAGAATTGTTCAGACTAGATACGTAAATCATTAGTTCCATAGAAAACAAACACATAAAACCACCCCTAAATGCTTAATACTTTTCAAAGAATAAACAAATTAATATAGCAAAGGGAAGGGGAACTAGAAATGATCAGAAGGAGTATGTACATAAAACACATAAAACCACCCCTAAATGCTTACTACTTTTCAAAGAATAAAAAAATTAATATAGTAAAGGTACGGGGAACTAGAAATTATCAGAAGGAGTATGTACATAAAACACATAAAACCACCCCTAAATGCTTACTACTTTCCAAAGGATAAAAAGATTAATATATTAGAGAGAAGAGGAATTAGAAATTATCAAAAGGAGTGTGTACATAAAACTTATTGTTAGTTTTGCTCTATTCAAAATTGTAAAGAAAATTGTTCATACTAGAAACATTGAAAATCTTTTTCCTCGGTTACCATTTCCATTAGTATATAAAATTTACTGAATTCGATATCCTTGGAAGCTCAAACTTCCAAGAGAAAAATCCAAGGGAGCTCCTTCCATTTTCCCCAGGATCGCGTCCACCATCTTCCGTTTCTTTCTGTAGAAAGGGTGTTCGGAGAAAGGGACGGCATTTGTAATTTACCTCGTCCCGCAAAAAGGTGTATCGTTCCAGAGAGACTGCCGCTTAAAAATTTAGCATCCGCCTTGCCGGGCAATTCCACCCTCTTATCTAAAGACACAACCTCTCCCTTCCTGTAGCCACCTCCTGTCTCTCTTCCTCTCTCTCTCTCTCTCTCTCTCTCTCTCTCTCTCTCTCTTTTTCCCTCTGTACGGTCGCGGTAACGAGCGATACAGAAGCGAGAGAAAAACATCTGGCGAGTGGATGCGCGGGTAATGTGATCCGCGGATAAAAACATTTTCCGGTGGCGTTGGCCGGCGTTCCCAGAGACGCTTTATCCAAACTATCCGCCGGTTGGCCGAGCAAGGAAGACCTCGCCTCCCCTTTTCACTCCTTTACGAGATGCACTTATTAGACAGTGGCCGTATAAAGCCCGGAACGCAGTTTTCGTCGGTCTGGGTTAGTTGGCAACAAGAACGGACGAAACCACCACGTACACCTACTGCAGACGATCTACAGGCTGATCCATCGAAAATACACCCGAAAATTGCCGTAACGCAAACATTCTCCATGTTATTTATTTAACACTAAACCTACCACGGTCAAAGTGACCGGTTTTCTGTTTCACAATTATTGAAATTAGAAACAGGATTTCATAGGAAATGACTGAATTAACTTGTTTATTTAAGCACATATTGTAATGGAAACGGTACAAAGTTTAAGCAAATTCAATCTTATCACTTATTTAACACGTTGACTGCCGTGTCACCCATATATGGGTGACAGAATTATTTGTCCATATTTAAAAATTAATTATTACGCTAATGTAATCATTGTATCAAATTTGGTTAATATCTGGGAAATGCAAGAAGGTTAAAACGTTACTCAGTGTCACAAATTTTAATTCTGTAATCATTATTTTATTAAATATATTGTTTCGATTTTATGAAATTTTTGAGATCGCTGCTTTGGCAGTCGAAGTGTTAAGGCGTTTTACTTTTATATGTTTTGTGCTTGGTAGGTTTAGTGTTAACTTCGTTTATTTGTCATATTCAGTCACATTCTTGACAAAGATTTCAAAAAATACTTTATTTACCAGAAATTTTCTAACACACTTTTTATAACTAAAGGTCAATAGCGTTATTCGGAAGCAACAACGATTTCATTCATAATTCAACAAATTTTTAGAATGTACATGATGTAATGACTTTTTCTGAAATTATTATTTAAACGATGATTATTGAGTTTATTGTATAGGGTGCTCTCAATGGAGTAATTGTTGGTCGTCATTCAAAGATATAGAGTACAATTTTGTTCTCCAAGGATTCGTTTTTAAAGAACGTGAGTTGAGTGCATGAGCTATTAAATAGGAGCCGTGTGACCTGTCTGGTTATGACTGACTGTTTCTACTTCTTGTATCGGCTAATGCAAGAGTCAGTGATAGGAACTCCGTGGGCGCTGGCCGAAAATACTACCACCACTCTGATGTACCGTCTTTCCCTACTTCGCTTCTATCGCGCACACGCTACACACAAGCGTACCTCTATTCTACACGCACAGAGTAGAGGTACGCTGGTGTGTAGCGCATGCGCGATAGAAGCAAAGTAGGGGAAGACGGTGCATCAGAGTGGTGGTAGTATTTTCGCCCAGCGCCCACGGAGTCCCCATCACTGGCAAGAGTAGTACCCGACAAATTATTTAGGAAGAAAATTTTGTTCTCTATTTTTGCCTTGGCTGCACATACACAACGAATTGTACTGAATAATAATTGCTTAAACCATCGGCTGATACCATGATTCTTATTTCAATTA
Organism: Sphecodes monilicornis; assembly: GCA_913789915.3. NCBI lineage: Eukaryota > Metazoa > Arthropoda > Insecta > Hymenoptera > Halictidae > Sphecodes > Sphecodes monilicornis. The sequence goes on from OU565295.1 coordinate 16,698,643, forward strand.
ATAAAGTAAAGCCTGAGCAAAGTTAAAACGTTTCATAGTTGCTGTTCAAAATGGACCACCACTTTTGAACCAACCTGACGCCAAACACGAATGATATTCACTTCTTTTGAATTTTACTCGAACCTATTTCGAAATAAATGTTATTTTAGGGTGGCTACCTTCAGATGGACCAACCTGTGCACCATTTAAATTCTTATGTATTGCTTAATCCGTCCACTGACGTAATAATTCTTATTTAAATTAATACAATAAAGTTTGAACAAAGTTGTCGTATAAAATCGACTACAATTTTCATACGAGACTAATGTTAAACAGAAATGAAAATTATGTCCGTTGAATCCGACGAATAAATTGTATTTTAGGGTGCCCGCTACCATCATGGTTGAACCACCCTATACATGCATAGGTCTGTACACTGCTAGACAGGAGAGGAAGAGAGAGGAAAGCGGTTAGCTCCAGCGTGAAACTGACCTCTCTATGCGCGCACAAGCCAGACTGCAGCGGTAAACTGCACTTTAGTACTATGGGCCGGCTTAAACGATATTGAAGCGAGACCCTTTACACACTTAAAACATTTACCGTCATTACCCGGCGATCGTTCACCCAACGAGCTGCGAGCCGATATAATTTTCGGAATTTTCACCGAGAATGCTTTTCCCAGGTACGCCGGATTCGTTATCATCCGGTTACCGCGGAGGATGTAAAACACGTTTTTCGGGACACGTTCCCAATTCCCTGTGTCGATTCGCGTCGGATATCGTTTTCACGGGCTAGAAATTTTCATAATTCCTGTCCCCGTATCGACAGGTTATTATCGCTAGTAATGGATACCAGCCGCCCTTTACTTCTTCCATTACGGTGGACTCGAACTCGCTTTGCACGGGGAAATAGCAGAAACGCGACAATTTCCGGTACCGGTACCTGATTTTGGCAAATTATGCTCCAGGTTGCTGTGCGTAAAATCGCGACACTGTGCGCTTGAACCTTTTTAGTAAGGCAAGGGTGAATTTGTGGTACTTGTTTTTGATTCGTTTCGGGTTCGAAAAGTTAAATGGTGAAAGAATTTTAGGTTATAAAAAATTTGCTGGAGAAAAACGAGGCTTTTAGGTACCTGAAACTAGAGCTTCCGTTGCATATTTTACTAAATTATTCTGTTGAACTGTTCCACTAAATAATTCTACCAAATTCTTTTACTAAATTGTCCTGTTAAATCGAATTAAACTCAGAAAACTTCAAATTTTGTCTCTGGAACAATGAACAGCCCACCTATATCATGCCCACCCGGACCCCTCGACTAACCAGCTTCCCGCAAAATTCCCAAAACACAAAAAGTCCCAAAAGTCACAGGTCACAAAGTCCCAGGCCAAAAAAATGATAGGGTCATTGTGGCATGAAGTGGCCTAGTCAAAACAGGGGTCGGAGGAAGGGCCTGGTGATCGTTCGATAAAAATCAGGGTGCCTATAGTTGATCGATCGTCGGAGTCGCCGAGTGATCATCGTCTGGCGTCGAAAAAGCGGCGGACCGCGTAATACGGGGGTGGATATCGAGAGCAGGATACCCACGGGTGAGCCATTAAAAGGACGAAAAGAAGTCCCCGAAGGGATATTGTACCGGGCTTTACGCCGGGTTGCGGATAGATGGATGGATGCTGTCGCACCTACGACACCCACGGTACCCGTGGTGGTTTTGCTTCGGTGAGCCCACATGTCGTCGTACAACGTTGCCCTAAGAGATGGGACCATGAGTCGCGCCCCAAATGGACCATACTGGAAATGTATGGAGACGCCTCTAATAGGAAGCAACCGAGCGCCAAGTGGTTTCCAACCCGGGGGACAGAGAGCAGAGAGACACACAGAGAAAGGGGTCCAAAAGGGAGGAAGAGAGAGAGAGAGAGAGAGAGAGAGAGAGAGAGAGAGAGAGAGAGAGAGAGAGAGAGAGAGAGAGAGAGAGAGCAGGGGGCCGACTATCTGTCGGCATTTATCATCGATTAAATTGTAAACGCCGCTATCCGCGTCCATCGGGGCAACCGGCAGAATGGACTTTGGAGTAAATGGCGGCCGGCCTCGCAAATCGCTTGCCAAATCGTTCGTTAATGCAACGCTGACTTCTTTATTTGGCTCTCGGGCGTTCATGGTGAAATGCGGCGGAACCGCTGTGGTTTAGCTACTTTCTCTGCGATAACACTGGCTGCTGCTTGCTTTTGATGTCGAAATTGTGGGATCCGCTTCGCCGAAGTCGTGGAGCCTGCTCGATGAAACGTTTCCAGGCGATTCGTTTAATTGTTCCCGAGTTGAACGAGTCACTCATTATGTATGCTACCAATCAAATTTCGGCGACGTTGCCATAATTCGACTGCGGAGCTTTAGCTACAAAAGTATAATTTTAAAACTTTCTAATTATTTTCTGCGTCCCCCAGTTCTAAAGCTATGATCCAACGCCTTTTCTAGTAGACTGTTAACTATTTTACTATTTAAACATCTAGCCTAGTTGTGTGTGCAATTTTTGATTTTTAGAATGATTAGAGTGTAAAGAAAATACACGAATCAAGTAGAAACTGAAATCTCAAATCTTTCGAGTTCTTTTCTGCGCACCCAAGTTCAGAAGCTATGATCCAACGCCTTTTCGAATAGACTGTTAACTATTTTACTATTTAAACATCTAGCCTAGTTGTGTGTGCAATTTTTGATTTTTAGAATGATTAGAGTGTAAAGAAAATACACGAATCAAGTAGAAACTGAAATCTCAAATCATTCGAGTTCTTTTCTGCGTGCCCATGTTCTGAAGCTATGATCCAACGCCATCTCGAGTAGACTGTTAACTATTTTACTATTTAAACATCTAGAACAGCCGTGCGTGCAATTTTTGATTTTTAGAATGATTAGAGTGTAAAGAAAACACATGTATCAAGTAAAAACTGAAATCTCAAATCTTTCGAGTTCTTTTCAGCGCCCCCAAGTTCAGAAGCTACGATTCAGGCTAAAAGTCGGAAGTTATATTGTGGCCAACGATCGAGTATGTTTTCAGGCGAGAATGTTTCGCGGACAATCCAGAACCGCTTCGTATTAACGTCCTCTTCGTTGAGATAAATTGTCGGTTGACAGCCGTTGAAATTCCGTCGCCAACATACCATTTCCGGGGTTTGCGCGCGATCGCTCGCGGAATCCTCGCGCGTGAAACATTGTACCGCGCGATAGTGGCGAAATAATTGCTGGTCAGTGTGGCCAGTTTAAAGTTTCCGACCAATCGTCAATAACAAGGTCACTCTGCAATACTTCACGTTTTTGAAAAACAGAGGAAAGAGTGCCGCGCGAGTTACATGATCGCTCGTTGGACGGTTTGTAAATCGTGCAACCGAAAACGCGTGCGATGTTATAAAGCACCCACGCACGCACACCGGTACGAACGCGTGCGGACAACACGGAGAAAAAATAACGCCGCCACTTCGATCTACATTTAGCCGAATGCGAAAACAAAACAACGTTTATTTTCGCTACGGCATAATAAATAGACGCGGGGGCCGCGCGCGCATTTGCACTCCCTAATTATCCCCGGGAATCAATAAAATGGAAAAATCTGCCCTCTGTGCAGTCAGGATTTTTCACCAAAGCGACAATTTTATTAGGATCGTGTGACTGTGATTTACGGCTCGCAGGAAAATAAAACCAATTTTTGTGGACATATTTTATGTACTTAATTTTAATGTTTGTTGTTCGTAGATGGTTTTAAATGTAAAAGGATAAGACATTAAAAGGTAAGATATAAACAAATTTTGTGTTCAATTTTCAAGATTTTTTTGGTGGATATTTCTTGTCTGTTTCTATATGATGTACGGCGTAAATATTATTATAATTAAATTTTTACATATTGCGAAAATAATTCCGCAAGTTATATTGTTTTTTGTCTCATTAGAATGGATTTTATTTATCTTTAATTATTTTACTTCACTAAATGTAACTATAATTAAAAATAATTGTGTGCATTACATCAATCCATTCTGCATGAATGAAATAAAAAGTAGCATATACAATTCTTTCGTTAACCAAAATTTTAAGGAGAATTCAAGTTTAGGTTCCACTATCTTCAATTCTTTGACGGTTGCTTTTTCTTATTTAGAATTTTCCTTTTAGAAGTTTCTTGCAAATGTGGCCTCAACTATATGTGAAAGTTGTCCTATTTTATAGCTTGCGACTTAATTGAATAAGGTTCATTAATATCAAACAGGATTGTCTTTGATCTATTTAAAACATTATCACTTATTGTGAACTGCTTAAGAGTATTGTCCATGAGACTAACACCATCGAACTTGAATTTTACTGTGTTATAATTAACCAGATAATAAGATAAAATAAAAACCGCATTACCGAGTAACTAATAATGTTTACCAGTAACGCTGATGTCTATTTTAAAGGAAGCGAGTGACATTTATGTGAAATACTTAAATCTCGTCGTGCTCGGCATGTTAGCTTGGGGAACTAATTTTCTTTTGATTTGAGCTTTCCAAAATCGATCCGGCACTACCAGAGTCCAGTAATAAAGGTCTGAAAAAGTCGCTGCTAATTGCTTGTCAATCGGTCGGCTCGCGATTCCCATCGACGCGAGTATTTATCCGCAGCGGCACTGTCGTTCTTTTTCGATTTTGATTAACGCAGCTTACGTATGAGGAATTTTGAACAGAAAATTACTCGAAATCGCCGATACCGGCGGTGCTCCAGATACGCATCAGACGTTTCCTGCTGGGATACGGTCGATCCCGGGGCTCGGGGCTGTAATTTTTATTTAGTGCGCGTTTATTTACGAAGCTCGTCGACGTGTGGCTGAAACAGCGCCAGGGGGGAACAGAGAGAAAAAGAGAGAAAGAGAGGGAGAAAGAACGAGAGGGAATGAGAGAGAAAGACCCGGTGATATCCATCCGTTGATGGTCGGTGATTTTGCACGTGAGGGAAGAGGGCTGGGGATCAGACTCGGTGTAAAGCAGAGAAAGATATCGGCATGGCTGGCAAAGGCACGGCTGGAACGAACGGGAACGGCGACGTATCCGTCGTATCGGCTCTATTTATGGCGCTACTTGTCACCGGGCTGGCTTTTGGTCGCTCTGAAATTTCCCTGGGAATGTTTTCCGCGGAGAATGGAAAGTCGCTGGGATAGAAGTTCGATAGATTGGAGGAACTCCGAGGGAAACGAGCAGCGCGAGGCTACATTGTACCTGTATCGACATAAACAGCGCCCCGTGCACGTTCTCTACGTCCCGCGGAATGCTTTGAGACGCTCCGTCGCCTCCGTTCCTCGCGAAAATGCCGCGGATTTTTTTCTGCGAATCCGTGAAAATACCCACATTTTTATACCAAGTAGCTCGTTCCTCTGGAAAAATTTTAGGGCGAGGCAGAAATCGCATCAGGCTAACTACTTGTGCTGTGTACCCGGAAATTGAGACGCAAGTAGAGAAACTTAGAAACAAAAATATTGGTTGTTGAGAGTGGCGTTAAAATAATATACTTCTGCGGTGTGTCTAGAAATTGAGAAAATAGTAGAGGCAATTATATACACAATAATTTGAGGGGTAGTTAACAGTGGTGTTAGAAGAGTTATTTGTGCTGTGCTCCTGAAAATTGAACAGGAAGTAAATGAAATTATGAAATTTTCCTCCAAGCTTTGCAGTTGAAGTTCTACAACCCTCACCTCATTAACCAAAATTTTCTATGATGTTCTATAATATCGTTCTCCTCCTGGTGTGCAATTACCAAATCTCCCTGTTCCACCCCCGTCGCTAATAACCTCAGTAGTTGATGCGACGTTAAACAATAAAATAAAAAAAAAATACTTCGGGTTTTTCTAACGTTGGAAGCACACTTTTCATTCAAACTTGAGTAAAACGGCAACAAACAATCACAGCAGCCTATATAATCACGTACTAATTTATAAAGTATCTGGAACGTGGTATAAAATTTCAAATAAAAAATAATCCACAGAAGCTTGTCCAATCATGTATAAATGTGTTAAGGAAAATCTGAAACGTCGAATAAAGATTTCAAAGAAAAATGTCGAACTCGATTTGAGGGAAACATGACCCTAAGAAATCCAGCTTTTATATCTCAATTATATCCATTATATCTACACATTCAGAAGCAATCTCTCTAAACTCAAATATCAAATCGAAGGAACTCAAATATTGTACCCAACCCATCAACATTTTTCGTTAGACCCAGCCGACACATTTCCGAAAAACGAATCTCCCCCATGAAAATGCGTCCGTTCCCCTTGAACTTCAAATTTCATCTAGCGTTCTCCAGAGGGCCAGGTCCGGTGTTTTCCTTAATCGAATTCTTAGCCACGTTGTCAGGATGCTGTGTTTGCGACAAGATGGCGGTCTGAAAATTCATAAGAATCCTCTGGCAAAGCCCCTTGGATAGAAATCCAGCCGAACGAGCATAGACGCGGGTTAGGTTCTGGTGTGTGCAGCATCATCGCGCGATTCCCCCTTTCCGTCAGTCGTTCTCGGGAATAGAAGTCCCGGGGATCCTTTGGCAGCCATATCGCCGGTAAACCAACAGATTGGAGCTTGCCGCCTTAATGCTTCTGTCCGGGAGTATGGAGTAGGAACGGTGAGGAAAGGAGAGGAGAGGGGAGTAGAGGGCTGGCAGAGGACGTGTGACAGGGCAAACAAATTTATAGGTCTCTTATCCGAAAGATACACGGGATTATCCCTCGGGTCGCGCAGCAGTGGCGGCTCGCCTCGAGGACGAGGTCGGTGGTTGGCGGGTAGGCCCGTGGGGTGGTTCCGTGGCGGGTTAGGGGACGGGTGACTCTTGAGGCAGAGCTCGAAAAATCGTAAAAACTTTATATAACTCGGCTGGAGGAGCAAGATATTCAGCGAACGCCCGTGGAAGGGGGACACGGAGATACAGATAGAGATAGAGAGAGAGAGAAAGAGAGACTCGGGAAAGAAGGGGCGGTAGCAGAGGGTTGAAGGAGAAGAAGAAATAGCGACGGGGGTTGGCCTGAGCGAGGGGGGAGTTGGGTGACTGGTTGGAAGAAGGAAGGAAAGACAGTTACCAGAAGAAGCCAGCCGACGGAGTTTGTAGCTAGGGTGGTGCTGAAGCGTTTCAGAAAGAACGGGAAGGAAGGAGTCTGAAGGAAGAAGAACGGAGGAGAGGGCCTGATTTGGTAAGGAGAGACGAAGATTATCGGGCTGGAAAAGGGTAGGGAGGAGACGACGGCGGCGAAAGAGGTCGGTCGACGTCGACGTCGACGTGGTGTGTGGTGTGCCGTGGCGGAGGAGGAGGATGAGGATGAGCAGCGGGGGTGGAGGAGAGGGTGGCGGTGGTGGGCAGGGTAAAAGCGGCGCGTAAAGAGAATAAAACCGCGGGAGAGAAGGCCGAGAAGGGAGACGGAGGCAAGGGTCGATTCATTCTAATTCGGTTGTGAAGGCTACAGCTTGTCCAACAGCTCTGTAGTATCTGTGGGGTGGCTGGATGCCGGCTGCCACTGTTGCTGCCAATGTGGCCGGTGTACTCACTGTTCCTCCACCCCCTCCGGCCCTTTCGCTCCGTTCCTCCCTTATTCCGCGTCCCTCCCTGATCCCCTCTGGTCCTGCATCTGGCCGTCTCGCCTCTTCCCTTTACTACCGGACGACTATCTGTCTCCCGGACCCGTTGACTTCTCGCCCATCGGGGAGCGAATATTTTTCAGGAAATTTCCCTGCCCTACCCTGCCCTGCTCTCTACTCTCTGCTCCGTGCTCCGTGCGCTGCCTCTCTGATACGTGCTCTCGGATGGATACGCCGGCGATATCATACTTGCCCGCGACACGTTCCGCTGACTTTCGCGACTTGACAAATTGAGGGCGACGTTGTCGGCCCCATTAGCCGTCCGCGAATGAGGATTTCTGGCGGAGGATGTCCTCTTCGACGCGGTCCTTTCCAGCCCCCAACCCCAACCTCACCCATCCACCCACTCTCCCAACAGAGGGAGGAAGGGGGAGAGAAAGAGAGAGAGAGAGAGAGAGAGAGAGAGAGAGAGAGAGAGAGAGAGAGAGAGAGAGAGAGAGAGAGAGAGAGAGAGGCGTACACATTCCACCGGGGCGGTTTCGCGACGAGTATCGACTTTCGTCAGCTCTCGCACCAACGGAACCACGGTGTTTCATTTTTTTTTATTTTACTTCCCGCACCAACCCCCGCATTTTTGTAATCGAGCATCGATAGAGACGCGATTCCCGATCGCACGACAATTGAACGCTGTTAGGAACTAACTATGCAATTGTGTTTATGGGAATAGGATACCGGCGTTGCTGCCGGTGCACGGATGTTGTAAAGTAGCCTTTCTTTCTCTTCCCGCTAACTGGTGACAATAATGTTGGTCGTATGTATAGATCATACAATTTTTTTGGTCCTTTTGAAATATTATTCTTCGCCGCAACTGATTTGCTTTAAGAAGGTTTGTTTAGGAATTTTATTAAAAGACTGCGGATTTGATGCAGTTATGACAAAATGAATAGATCAAACGCAAAATAGTAAATGAAATTTAAAGAATTTAAACCCTTGCACTGTAACATCGAGCCGGGCCCGTGACTAAGATTTCGAATAGAATTCTACTAAATATGTATATTATTCATTTCCTACAGGTCGAAATTAAACTTTATTTTGTTGCCGTTGAATTTTATTTCCTGCTTACAAGTATAAGATACAAATTTAGTAAATGTTGAAATTCGAGGAGGCCAACATTCCAAAGGTTACGTAGCGTTTTCCAACCCTAATCCGGACTTAATTGCTGACTTTACTTCTTTAGCAGTCGCAGTGATCAAAACTTTGTCTTTCATAATTTTGTATTCGAAATAAAATAGAACTAAATTTCTTGCTTAGAAAAATAATATTCATATTCAGGAAATATTATAATTAAAGAGCGTCCATATTCCAACGCGTAGAATCGTTTTTACCCAGACCTAAATACTTGCTTTACAGATTTCTTTAACCGCGACAGTGATTAGAAATTTGCCTTTGCCGCAATTTCGTATTCTAAACAAAATAGAATTTTATTTCATGCTTAGAGAATTAATATACAGTACATGTTCTAATTTCAAAGAAGCGTTTTCATTTAAAATCCGAGGACTTTCGAGGGACCCGCGTCGGCGATATTACTATCGGACCAATTTCAATGACGCATTCACGATCGTCGACTGAGGAAACGGCGACAATGACGGGACCGAGGCACGCGAAAACCGGCTTTGACGCAGATTACTTGTTCGGGAAGCGGCCTGTGCGGGGGCGCGGGTTAGGCGCTCGTTCGGAGGTCGAAAAGAGTGGGCGCGCGATTTTCCTTTTCTCCGCGCATCGATCCGCCGCCGATGAGGAAGCTAATTGCACGTGAAAACGGTGCGCCTTTAATGCGCTCACTTTGCCGGGGCTTGTGTGTGCACTTCTAGCGACGCAATGCACCAATTCCACCGTTTTCCCCGCCCCTCTCGTTCCCGCACCCCCGCAAAACCGCCCCCTTCGACGCGTGTGTTGCACCGTCGGTGGCGTCCGCTACCCCCCCCTTCCCCCGCTACCGGTCACCCCCTCGATTCATTAATACGGTCCTCCAGAGACCGACGAGGAGAGCTCGTGTGCTAAACGACCTCATTAGGAGGCACGCCAAATGCATTTGTTGTTCCCATTCGTGATTTTCCGTGATACTGGTCTCTTGTTATGCAACTCTATACGGTTTCCCGTTGTCCCGTTTCATTCTTTTATTATCGGAGACATCGCCTATTCACGACGGTATTGCGCGGAACGGGAAAATTCTCTCGTATAATAGAAACTTTTTCAATGATAAAGAAAAGAATGCCGAAGCCAATTTGCGGGACTAAGAACCGAGGGAGGGCGGAACTTGGGGAAAAAGGGTAGATGGAGGGGTTTGGAGCGAGCTTCTCTCAAACGGACGCATTAGAATAAAGCGGAAGATTGAAGCTAACGCGTCCCGAATCGAGAGATGTACCGCAGCCGCGGCGGCCTTTTCTTCTGTTCTGGATTTCGATCGAACGGGTTATTCACGTTGTTGGTTTACCTGGAATTCCCGACAATTTTTCAACCCTCTGTAAAGCTACTCTCCCGAACAGTTTATTTTTCGGAGGCTGCCGTTGCCGCGGATTTTCCCAGACAGCTTGAAATTCCACCCCCACCCCCCTTGGCCCGCGTAATTTATTGGAGGGAATAAATCCTCGTGGTGGAAAGTGTCGCCGAAAAATTTGTCTCCGTGACGCGTGTCCGCGCTCAAAATTTAACGCTCAGAGAGATTTTTACGATCTCTACTGCAGCCCATTTTTGTGGGGGAGTGGAGGAGAGTACTCGGTGGAACGTCTGCTAACGCCGCTAAGCGGTAAGGCTGGTAACTGAGTGAGGAAATCGAAGGGGTTGGCGATGGACGTGGAGTTGAGCATTAGGGGTTGTTACCCTTGTTCGGTGTGTTGCTTGCTGGTGGTCGGATCCCTTCGGAGGGTAAAATATCGGAAGCTTAATGCGATAGGATATTCCTTGAATATATTCGAGCGTATATTGTTGTTTCTTTTTAGTTGAACGAAGTTTGCAATCATTAATTTGCTATTACTATTCTTTTAAATTCGAATTTAGTGCTGTGTATTGAAACCTAAATTTAGCGCCAATGTATGCAGTGGCAAAATGCTTAAACTGTTAGTCAAATGTTACCGACAGAAAAAGATTTTTTTTTTTTATTAAAAATAAGCTTTAAGCCAGATCTGGCCCATAAGCAGTCATACATAGTTTAACAAAGTATTTCGTCTTGATATAACATAGTTTACGATTACTATTACAACTATATCTAATTACATTTCGCTTTGGTATGACATTATTTACTAATAATATTATAGCTACATCTTATTGCTTTCCTATTGCTATTGCACCGACTTAAGGTAACAAATTGTTATCACAGACGAAGTGTTTTTTGGTTCGAACACCGAGTGTCAGTGGTGCTGACATCAGTCTTGTGGTTACATGTACTTATAACTATTATTTACACATAAATTTTGTTGTTGTTACAAAAAAGGCTAATAATATTAAGGGCTTTAATGTTTAAGTTTTTCAAGATAGTGTCAATTTCTCCTGGGAGGATGTTGCAGGTTTTTTGTAGCTTTTGGTTCATTTCCCGTCTTCCTTCGGAGCGCAGGGGGCACTCCCATGACAGAAAAAAAGAGCACATAGATAGTTGCGCCGCGTAGCGTAAGAACCTGGAATTGCATCTAATGGGCTTTTCTGTCTAGGCCTCGGGGGGCCACAGTGGCCCCCGTACCATTTTGGTGTCGCGCACAATATTACCGATAGTTCACGAATTTAGCCGTATTAGCAAGAACTGAATATTCCGTATACTTTATTTTTACTACGGGTGTTTTGGCGGCTACTAATGCATACAGCGCGTGTATTTGAACGGTGAAAATCATATTTATGAAGAATGTATTACAAAAATACGAATTGTAGTAAAATTAATTTGGTTTCTATACGTAATATTATTTTTATTACTCGTGTCACTAATGAATGTATATTATAATAGTTTTATACACTTTAAACCAATAAAAATCTATGCAGTTGATGAGTGCGTACACATTATACACATATTAACTATGCTTGTGTTTTCTTGTTTTTAAAATAAGTACATGAAATTTCCATAAATTCATTAAATTTATTAAATTAAATTTTCGTTATAATATTTTTAATGAATATGTATAAAGTAATACAAATTTTCTATTGTATTAGTTTAATTCTAAAGTGTCAAAAGAGACATTGCTTTATTATACAATATGTAAGAAAGAATTTTATTTGAAGCTTTCGACGACGTATTCTAATCTGCATAATTTTTATATATGAATATCAGTTTACACATGCTCGTGTACACTGCAACAATTATCATGCCGCGAAAGTTTATACATTTCTTAACATTTTCATATCGGAAAACAATACCTTTCGTGTTAAAATTCAAATTAGTTATGTTGATAAGTTAACATTTGTTAATAATATAAAAATGATGAAAATAATATTAAAACTACACGTGTGTTCTGCAAATTACTTTGGTGAACATGGTTTTTATCCATATAATCAGGTGTACATATATGTAATAAAAAAACCACGAATTGAAAATTGCAAAATTTTTAACAATTTTATATTCGCATAAAAAATTTTAAAAAATGATAATGATTTTTCAAGAAGTCATCGAATATTCAAATGATCGTTCAATAAAATTGTGGTTTAGATTAAAAAGCAACGTGCCTCTGAATTTCCACAGCTTCGAAAAGCAGGACAAAACATTTATGTCATCCCTTGTGATAGAAACCGTTCGAACGCTTTCGATGCGAGCATCGATAGCTTCTTGTACGGACGTAATGCGGCAACATGGAACAGATCCTGCCTCATCTTTTCACCCCCTCTAACACATGAATCAGAACTAACTTTTAGTCTGGATAAGAACTAGTTTCAACCAATTATTTAATTTGAATATAAAATAATGTTTCAATGTCGAAATAATATGCGATATGTAACGTACATCTCAGTACATACATCATATTTAGACTACATCAGATCCTACAATCTACTGCAGGAGTGCAAATCTATTTAACACTCGCTCACGAGAGCAAGAGTTACATGTATTCTGAAACGAAAACTTTGTATTTGGATTATTAATTGAAAATAATTGTTGAAGCTGGGACATCGGAAAAGGAAGAAAGTATTAAAAGTCTTACATTCTATTATGAAATACATATTTACGCAAATTCTAAATGTGCAGCTATTAGCTCGATATTATCCAGTACATGCGAGATACTATAATTTATAAATTATAGCATTTTGCGAATTGTGGATAATATCGATTGCCCAGGTCTCACCACGAGGAGGTTGCTGCACAAGAGACCCGAAAGAGAGTCAGAACGAAGTCTTCCTTCGTTCTGTCTCCCTTTCTTACAACGACGATTCTTAGAAACTAAGTTCGCAGGTCGCTAAATGGAAAAATAGTCTTTTTCACGGAAAAGACTTCTTTTCCATTTAGCGTATGTCGAGTAATTATTGCGGGGCAAAGAGTGAATCGGAGAAGAAGTCTCCGATCCACGAGGGACCAAGGGCGAATCAGGCGGAAGGCTCTGATTCTTTCAAAGAGACAAACAAGATCGAACCAGAGCAGAAGGCTCTGGTTCAAGGGTGACGCGACGCGTTCAGTGCTTACAAGTCCTGAGCCGACCAGCCCGATACCCGCCACTCCATCACCAAGAAAGATGGCAAAGAGATGCGCTCAAACGGTTTCTGGCGCTACTGGGTGACATGAGAACATGGCGTGCCCAGGATTACGTTAACACAGAGGATCGTCAGAAGACGAGTGAACGAGTCTCTTAGACATCCCTCTCAATGACTTCACGCCGGATACCGAAACTGGACCGGCTCAGAACCTGCAAGCAAGGCCGACACAGCAGAAGGCTGTGTCGGAGTCAGCAAACGGGGCGAGCCAAGTGAAGTTACGGCAATAATTACTCGACATAATTACAACGACGATTTACAATATTAATAACTAACGCACGCAATAAAACTAACTTATAAATAATCCGGAGTCTTCGTTCGATGAATTTTCTTCGTCCCACGATGAAGATGATGAGCTGTCATATTCTATCTGAAATGGACCAATTATTGCTATACACAATACAAGGCGAGAATCAACATACAAGAGAAGAGCACAAATCGAAACCACATCGGAACCAAAATCGAAACCGCATCGAAACCAAAATCGAAACCACATCAAATCAAAATCGAAACCACATCAAAACCAAATCAATGAATAAATTGTGGACGCAAAGATCTATAAGCGACTCGGGTTGCCCCGGGGACGCGACACCCCGTACCCACTCACGGGCCCCGTCCCGTAAGTGAGCCCCTGAGGGAACTCAGATCGGAAGAAGATCAATTTCGAGACAAAAATATTAATTTGGGAAAGTGGAACTTTGAAAGTTCGAAAGCATATTTCAATTACAAATTCAAAAATTAATATTGAAGAGTTTTGTTGATGGTACATGTATTCTGAAATAGAAACTCTGTATTTCGATTGTTAATTGAAAAGAAATGCTGAAATTGGTACAAGGAAAAACGAAGGAAGTATTAAGTCTTACATTTAACTATTAAATACTTATTAACTAAAATTCTAAATGTGCAGCTATTAGCTCGATATTATCCACTACATGTAAAATGCTATAATTTATATGTTATAGCATTTTGCGAATTGTGAATAATACCGATTGCCCAGGTCTCACCACGAGGAGGTTGCTGCACAAGAGACCCGAAAGGGAGTCAGAACAAAGTCTCCCTTCGTTCTGACTCCCCTTCTTACAACGAAGATTCTTAGAAACTAAGTTCGCAGGTCGCTAAATGGAAAAATAGTCTTTTTCACGGAAAAGACTTCTTTTCCAGTTAGCGTATGTCGAGTAATTATTGCGGGACAAAGTGTGAATCGAAGAAGAAGTCTCCGATCCACGAGGGATCAAGGGCGAATCAGGCGGAAGGCTCTGATTCTTTCAAAGAGAGAAACAAGATCGAACCAGAGCAGAAGGATCTGGTTCAAGGATGACGCGACGCGTTCAGTGCTTACAAGCTCTGAGCCGACCAGCCCGATACCCGCCACTCCATCACCAAGAAAGATGGCAAAGAGATGCGCTCAAACGGTTTCTGCCGCTACTGGGTGACATGAGAACATGGCGTGCCCAGGATTACGTTAACACAGAGGATCGTCAGAAGACGAGTGAACGAGTCTCTTAGACATCCCTCTCAATGACTTCACGCCGGATACCGAAACTGGACCGGCTCAGAACCTGTAAGCAAGGCCGACACAGCAGAAGGCTGTGTCGGAGTCAGCAAACGGGGCGAGCAAAGTGAAGTTACGGCAATAATTACTCGACATAATTACAACGACGATTTACAATATTAATAACTAACGCACGCAATAAAACTAACTTATAAATAATCCGGAGTCTTCGTTCGATGAATTTTCTTCGTCCCACGATGAAGATGATGAGCTGTCATATTCTAACTGAAATGGACCAATTATTGCTATACACAATACAAGGAAAGAATCAACATACAAGAGAAGAACACAAATCGAAACCACATCGGAACCAAAATCGAAACCACATCAAAACCAAACGATCTATAAGCGACTCGGGTTGCCCCGGGGACGCGACACCCCGTACCCACTCACGGGCCCCGTCCCGTGAGTGAGCCCCTGAGGGAACTCCGATCCGAACAATATTGTTTTCAACATAAAAATATCAATTTCCTGAAATAAATATCAATCTCCTCAAATAAATATCAATTTCCTGAAATAAATATCAATTTCCTGAAATAAATATCAATTTCCTGAAATAAATAACAATTTCCTGAAATAAATATCAATTTCCTGAAATAAATATCAATTTCCTGAAATAAGTATCAATTTCCTGAAATAAATAACAATTTCCTGAAATAAATAACAATTTCCTGAAATAAATATCAATTTCCTGAAATAAATAACAATTTCCTGAAATAAATATCAATTTCCTGAAATAAATAACAATTTCCTGAAATAAATATCAATTTCCTGAAATAAGTATCAATTTCCTGAAATAAATAACAATTTCCTGAAATAAATAACAATTTCCTGAAATAAATATCAATTTCCTGAAATAAATATCAATTTCCTGAAATAAATATCAATTTCTGAAATAAATATCAATTTTCTGAAATAAATAACAATTTCCTGAAATAAATATCAATTTCCTGAAATAAATATCAATTTCCTGAAATAAATATCAATTTCCTCAAATAAATATCAATTTCCTGAAATAAATAACAATTTCCTGAAATAAATATCAATTTCCTGAAATAAATATCAATTTCCTGAAATAAATATCAATTTCGTGAAATAAATAACAATTTCCTCAAATAAATAGGAATTTCCTGAAATAAATAACAATTTCCTGAAATAAATATCAATTTCCTGAAATAAATATCAATTTCCTGAAATAAATATCAATTTCTGAAATAAATATCAATTTTCTGAAATAAATAACAATTTCCTGAAATAAATATCAATTTCCTGAAATAAATATCAATTTCCTGAAATAAATATCAATTTTCTCAAATAAATATCAATTTCCTGAAATAAATAACAATTTCCTGAAATAAATATCAATTTCCTGAAATAAATATCAATTTCCTGAAATAAATATCAATTTCGTGAAATAAATAACAATTTCCTCAAATAAATAGGAATTTCCTGAAATAAATAACAATTTCCTCAAATAAATATTAATTTCAAGACAAATATATCAATTTCAAGACAAGTATATCAATTTCTTGAGACATATCAATTTCCTGAAAAATATAA
This sequence comes from Sphecodes monilicornis, assembly GCA_913789915.3. Classification (NCBI taxonomy): domain Eukaryota; kingdom Metazoa; phylum Arthropoda; class Insecta; order Hymenoptera; family Halictidae; genus Sphecodes; species Sphecodes monilicornis. The sequence goes on from OU565295.1 coordinate 16,715,017, forward strand.
ATTTCTAGACAAAAATATTGTATCAATTTGGTAAAGTTGAACTTTGAAAGTCTTACAAAATTAAGTATTACCATTCTTACAAATTACATAAGAAATTTAGAACTCTAAGGTCTAAAATTCTAGATCGGATACTTCTAAAACTACTTTAAATCGCGGCTATTTATATGCAACATTAACTAGACATTAAGTCAACTTTGAAAATTTATACTATTACAACGCGTGTTACAATTTGTTTCGCAACGCTACTTAAAATCGCGAATGTTCTTATCTTACAGTTGATCGTTGCAACTGGAGCATGGGCGCCTGAAATATCGAATCATTCTAATACAAACGCAATCATTTTGATGCGCAACGCTAATTCAACAAATCGAAATTCAAAATACTATTTAAATAAGAAAAGAACTCTGACGTCTAAAATTCTATATCGGAGTCTCTAGAATTACTTTAAATCGCGACTATTTATTCGCAACATTAACTAGGCATTTGATCAACTTTAAAAATTTATACTCGTACAACGCGTGTGACAATTTGTTTCGCAACGCTACTCGAAATCGCGGATGAGCCCATCTCACAGTTGATCGTTGCAGCTCGAGCATGGGCGCCTGAAATGTCGAAAGACTCGAAAGCAAACGCGAACTTTTGGTGCGCAACGCTAATTCAACGAACAGATATCCAAAAAAGATTACTCTAATTCAACAAATCGAAATTCAAATTGCTATTTAAATAAGAAATTTAAAATTCCAACGTTTAAAATTGTACATCTGTATGTCTAGATTTACTTTAAATCGCAACTATTTATTCGCAACATTTACTACACATTTAATCAAGTTTTAAAATTGATAGTAGTACAACGCGTGTGACAATTTGTTTCGCAACACTACTGGAAATCGCGGATGTGCCCATCTCACAGCTGATCGTTGCAGCTCGAGCATGGGAGCCTGAAAAGTCGAAAGACTCGAAAGCAAACGCGAATTTTTGGTACGCAACGCTAATTCAATGAACAGAGATCCAAAAAAGATTACTCTACAGTATCTGCAAAACGAATCGCGACTATTTGTTTCGCAACGCTATAGTTTAAACGAGCTATATCGCTGATAGAGACTACTATTATATTTAGAAGAAAGGCTAACTTTGATCTCTGTTCAAAATCGCCTAACGCAACGGTATTTTTTTTCGCAACGCTAGTGCAAATCGCGGACGTTCCCATCTCGGCTGATCGTTGGGGCGGCGAGGCCTGCCCATGCATGCAGCTAACTACTTTTACATTCTACTACAACTCTATTTCTACAGACGAGTATAACGACAAGGTAGTGATAAAATGACTCACTCGAAGATGCGATGACGTTGCAATGATTGTCCTTTTGAATGACAGTTTGTCCGGCATCTTTGGCATAAAACCTCGTCTGCTCCTTCGGCCTCATCCCGACAATTTGTTTCGCACCGCTACTCGATATCGCGGAAGTACCCATCTCACAGTTGATCGTTGCAACTGGAGCATGGGCGCCTGAAATATCGAAAGATTCTATTGCAAACGCGATTCTTTTGATGCGCAACGCTAATTCAACAAATCGAATTTAAAAAGCTATTTAACTAAGAAATTTAAAACTCTAACGTCTAAAATTCTAAACAGGTATCTTTAGAACTACTTTAAATTACGACTATTCATTTGCAACATTAACTAGACATTTCATCAACTTTAAAAATTGATACTAGTACAACGCGTGTAACAATTTGTTTCGCAACACTACTTGAAATCGCGGATGTGCCCATCTCACAGTTGATCGTTGCAGCTCGAGCATGGGAGCCTGAAAAGTCGAAAGACTCGAAAGCAAACACGAACTTCTTGTGCGCAACGCTAATTCAACGAACAGAGATCCAAAAAACGATTACTTTAGATTATATGTAAAACAACAACAATATGAACTTTAAAAGTGCAGTTATCAAATTGAAATGTAATTTTGAACCGCGACTATTTGTGATTCGCAACGCTACGCTCTAAACAAAATTTTTCGTAACATTAACTGTAATCTCTGTTCAAAATCGACTAAATGCAACGCGTGGTTTTGTCGCAACGCTAGTGCAAATCGCGGACGTTCCCATCTCGGCTGATCGTTGGGGCGGCGAGGCCTGCCCATGCATGCAACTAACTACTTTTACACTTTACTACTACGATATACTACTACTTCTACAGACGAATATAGTAACAAGGTAGTAACAAAATGACTCACTCGAAGATGCGAAGTCATTGCAATGAATGCCCTCTCTGAGTCGATCAGCACAGTAATGACTGCATGCCGGATACCGAAACTGGACCTTCTCAGAACCCAAGGTAAACGAAGGAAGCATTGAAGAGTCCATGGCCCCCCCCGAGCTAGCTTAAAGTAGGCCAAGGAAGTTTTAAATAACCCTTGGACTACCCTAAGCTAGCTAAAGGTGGACCATGGTAGGCCATTGGTGGAGGACCCTTGGTTAAGCTTAAGCCAGCTGAAGGTAGACAAGGGTAGCTCTGGAAGACCACTGGTCAGCCTCAGGGTAGGCAAGGATAGGCCAGAGTAGCTCTGGATGACCACTGGTCAACCCCAAGGTAGACCACTGGTGGAGGACCCTTGGTCCACCCTGAGCCAGCTGAAGGTAGGCAATGGTAGCTCTGGAGGACCACTGGTCATCCCCAAAGTAGGCAGGAGAAGCCAGGGTACCGCTGGAAGACCCTCCTGGTCCCGGAGCCCATCCGCTTCTGCCGGAGGGCCCGGCCCGACTGATTGACTGAGCGCGCTCAGCGAGCTTAGGTAGCCAGTGATGCGCAGCGCGCAGCGAAGCACAACGCTCCCCACCCCAACTAATTTGGGTAGATCTCGATTGCCGTGATAATAATTATTGATAAATCTATTGTTTCTGGCTGTTTAATGTTTATAACAATTCCTTTTGCCAACGATGTCGACAAGCATCCCCTTGTCTATCTACCAACTAATTTTTTAGTAAAAATTGCTAATGGTACTCGAGGTACAGAACAACTTTTAAACCATGAATATTACCAAACAATATTATATCAAGCAAATGTAATTAATAAAGTTACTATCTCTGGCTGTTTAATGTTTATAACAATTCCTTTTGCTAATTATGTCGATAAGCACTCCCTCGAATATCTGACCATCTAATTTTTCAGTAAAAATATGTAATGTACCTCGAGATATTGAATATCTTCTGATACATGAATATTCTCGTGCATTAATTTATCGAACACAATTCACTGATAAATTTATTATCTCTAGCTGGTTAATATTTGGAACAATTCCTTTTGTCGGTGATGTCGACGAGCACTCCGTTGACCATCTTGCCATCTAATTTTTTAGTAGAAGTAAGTAATAAAACTCGAGACCCAGCATAATTTATGATACATGAATATTACTAAGCATAATTATATTGAAAAAATGTAATTAATGAATTTGTTATCTCTGTTTGTTTAACGATTACAACGATTATATACTTGGTTACCTCACCACCCAATTTTTTAGTAAAAATAGCTAATAGTACTCGAGATACAGATTTACTTTTATGCATGAACATTTGGAGTATACAAGATATTCAATTCTCACTAGTATGCATAGTTTCATTAGAACAAGAGTAACAAAAATGATTTATAACTAATTTAACTCTTCTAGAATCGAATTGAAAACTATACATGAATGTTGCCGAAGGTCCATTCTATATTCTTCGAGAGCTAATATTTATAAAAATTACCTGAAGTAATTTATCAACAATTTTTGTGGAGGTAACTTCTATCTTCTATGCCCGCAATGAGTAAGACAAGGAGAGTCCGAGTATTCGTCAAAGGTAAACACACAAATCGTTGTGTCACCTCTCTGGAAATCGTAAATAACTAATTAACTAGGCGTCGAATCTACATAAAACTGCAACAGAAATGTAGCTGAGACATCATTCTAGATCCTCCGATCACAAGGAAGATTATTTTTTATTAGAGATCTGTTAAATTATTTGAGTTTATTTTAGAACGAGACTTAGAATAATTGTTTATAACTATTTAGTCAGAAATAAAATGTGACGATAAACTATATGTGAAAGTAGCTGAAGGTCTATTCTATATTTCCTAACTGCAAATATTTGTAAACAATTCCTCACAAGTGTGTTTCTAATAAATTTTCTGTCGAGTGTGCACAGTATTCAGCAGCTCTGTGTCTGTCTTTCTTTCTCTTCTTAAATGTGCATAAGTTCGTCCTTGTCGGATACAAATTTCTTTATCATGTTCGCTAAATTTTTACCAGGGAGTTCGAAGTCCTGTAAAAAAATAGGCGGCACAAGTGAATAATACGTGGAGTATTTTTGTACGAATACAATTGCGTTTTAAAGCTGATAACGCTGTAAAATCGAACCTCCTCAGAGACACACTTTATGTGTTGCAACCATAGATTAGGAATATCTATGGTTGCAACTTCATGTAGTTCACCATCTAACCGTTCCATTTCGATAGAGTCCGCTATCGTACTAGGACATTTTCTATAGAGTCGGTAATTCAGAACCGCAGACAGGAAAACGCATTGCAGCAATGTCTGTAGGTATCTTAAGTCTGTGAAGACATGGTGCTGTATGTATCTTAAGTCTGTGTAGGTAATGAAGGAATCAGTCCATTTTCGAATCACATCATCTCTTATCTTGTGTCGTTAAATTTTCATCGATCGTTGGTAGTAACCCTCGACCAGTCAAACAGTACTTCTCATCATCTGTTAGTATCTTTTAGAATGAAAATTATATTTCTTACAGTAGGTACCTGTCTTTCTTCATACGACATGTCCTGTGCAGGTAAAGAGGTATACATCATTATCTATTACAGAGGACACTGTTTAAAAATATCACACTGTTCCTCTCCCTTCAGAAGCTATGTCCCTAGACACCCTAAAACCTTTATTCTGCTATTTAAACATTATCCACTATATGAAATCGCTAATCAGCCATTATTCTCAAGCCTTTTATCAAACTACCAGAAAGGCACTTTCAAAATTTGTCTATAAAATCGAGGATCGACGCATACAATAGCGTTCAATGCTTGCAACGGGGTTTAAATTGCAGGGCAAGCTTATTACCGCGAGCACACGGTTCCAGGGATCGTCATCGACACGGAAAGTTTTGATGCCGTCCTGGCCTGGTCACGCTCGATTGATGCTCCCTCGACTGCGAACTGTCCGGACATAATTTCCCTGAGTTAGAGGGTCCCTGTAAGAAAGGAGAGAAGAGAAGAGAAGTCAGCCCATAAGGAAGGATTTCTGTCGTACTCTCCCCCTCTCGTGCACGGTATCTCGAAAGGGTTCTCCACGGTGTAAAGCCGAGAATCCCCGATATAAATGTCAAGTTCGCCTTTCGGCTTTCCACTCGAGCCTCGCTCGCTCCTCTCACCCCGTTCGGAGTCGTTCTCTTTCGTCACTGGGGGTGGTTTCGGCTCTGGTTGCCCTTGACGTGGGCCGTATCTCTTCCCTCACCCTCGTTCTGTCGTTACTTCCACCCCTGGTTCCTTCCTTCCGAATTTCCACCCCCGTCTCTCTCTCTCTCCCTCTCTCTCCCTCTCTCTCTCTCTCTCTCTCTCTCTCTCTCTCGTTCTCTTTCTCTCGAGTACGCTTACACTACGCCTCCCTGCCCCCGTTGTCAGGACCAACCCCCGATCTTCCTCTCTCTACCCGGTCCTCTCTGGTTGTTTCGGCCCTCCCCTCTCAGTCCCTCTCAGCTCCACGGAGATCCGCTCACGGTTCGTTCGATCCTCCTCCGACCGCTCCTCAGCCGGCGAAACAACAAACAAAGTGCAGAGAAGAGAAACAACGGGCCGATCCGGCGTAATCGCGGCGATCTTCGCCCAGGAAGTGAGAAGGCAATTTAGGCGAACCGCACACCGCTGGCCAAGGGTAGGTCCGACGGATAACGAACGGCCCACCGGGAGGTAATTAACGGTGTTTTCCATCCCCCGGAGTAATGCTCCTCGTTACGACGGTCTCTACTCGCGCCGCCGCCGCCCCACCGGGGGTGGACTCACTCTCTCTGCGAAAACGGTAAAACGGGACGGATGCCTCAGACCTAAGGAACTTTCCACGTTCTATCGAATTTTGGAACTAGTACAGAGGTTTCCTGGTAGTTACAGGGTTAGATACACATTTAACATTAACGTTTTATTTGTGAAATTGTTTGGAGATTTTTGTTCGGAATTTTCTGCGATGGATTGCATTGTCTTTCTGCTTCTTCTGTTTTTATTAACACTTTGCTCGCCCACTCAACAATCATAAAAATTAGATAGGAGCAACGCAATTTCTGCGATAAAACAAAACTTGAGAAGTTAAGATTTACAGTATTAATAGTATTATAGTATTTATAGTATTTATAGTATTTATAGTATTTATAGTATTTATAGTATTTATAGTATTTATAGTATTTATAGTATTTATAGTATTTATAGTATTTATAGTATTTATAGTATTATAGTACGGAGCTCTTGCATTTCGCAGATCGGAAGCAAATTTAGTAGACTCATTCTAGTAATTCAAAAATGAATTTTCAACTCTGGATAAATGATTCCGTCACTCAGATGTAGGTGACAAGGCGATCTTAGTGTTAAATACTGTGCGTCTTGTTCTTTATTATCATTTTCTTTAAATATAGTGGAAAAGTTATGAATAATGAAGATGCAAGCGATACTACAGCAAAAGGATTGAAAGAATATAAATGCCAATGGTTTTAGACTTTTACCGTTTAAAATACATATTTTCTTTCTTAAATATTTTGGAGAACTGTCCATCTTCTAGCAGTAGCTAGTTTCGAAATTCTCTATGATAGATCACACTGTGTTTCTGATATTTTTTTATATCAAAGTCAATGCATCTTTATTAAATACATTGCAAAGAACAGTGAAGCAACGTTGTTAGTCTTTAATTGCTGAAAATAATGTGTCTAATAATAATTTTTTTATCACAATATATCTTCTTCGTAAAACACAATGCAAAGAGTAATTTACAACTGGGAACCCATTAATAAAATTCTCAATGATTGTACTAAATCAAGTAGAAACTTGAAAATGTTTCTTTTAACCCTTTCACGTTTACAAGAAGAAAACCAAATGTTAGAAAAATGTTCTAAATGAAAAGAAATGATTATATTACATTCTTGAAGATAAATTGTTCATTCACACTAGAAATTGTCAACCACCGAAGAATTAATTAAGGTTCTGTATAAATTACAGACACCCTTAAAGATCATAATGCAATGGCAGGTACATAATGGCGAAACACCCTGAGATCGTTTCATTTAAGAGCACGAATCTTGAGGATCGTTCACGAGCTCAGACAACACCGTACATACTGGCGTCATCAAATCGCATAATGAATCCCGCAGTCCCACAGACCCAGCAATTACTCCCGAAACCGTGCCTTCACGCCGGAGCTGATCTACAATTCATAGGAATTAGAGCACAGTCCCAACTATCATCACCGATAATCCCGAAGGACATCGATACCCTCTAAACCCGGTTCTCCAACCCCTATGCTTCAGCTAGCAGGTAGCAAAACGATCTGAAAAAGTGAAATTCTCTTTTAGTCTGATCAATAACCACCCTTCCAAAAATCTAGCAAAATTATATCGATGTGCATCGATTATAGTTCAATAACTGTGCTTAGAACGCTCTTACACAGTCCTACTACCGCCATCCAGCTAATAAATAAATGTTGTGTAATTACTTTCATATTTTGTACATTTGGAAAAAATGGATAGGTGCAATTTGAAGGTGTACAAAGATTAAAAGAATTTAAAAGTATCGAAGTATTATTCTTAGCTTTTTGAAGTTATCAAAGAAGGAAAGAAATTTCTACATGGTTCCAACTTCTTGCAATTGATGTACAGAAGAACTCCATTCACATGAACCACTGTGGAGATAAATTTGTTCACATAATCGGGCGGTTCATATACAGAATGTTAATCTTTATGCAAAAGCAAAGTTTTCTATCTGAAATGTAACAAACTGGAGTGAAATAGGAAGTTACTTACTTTTACAATACATTCGATAGGCTGCAAATAATACAATAGCATTTTTCAATTCTTCCAATGAGTTAAATGTTTTAAATCATATCTACTTACTTTTCTCATAGATTAAAATCCGCGGTCTATTCATGTAACAGGAATCCACCTGTCTCCCACTACTGACAATTATTTTTTGTTCATGTAATAGGAGTTCATGTTCGTATAAGAGGCTTTCAACTAAGATAGAGTTCAGTTGACCAGGAACTTCTAAATTTTAGTTCATATAATTGGAGTTCCACTGCAACAATTGCGACTTTGCAACAAGAGTACGACGATCCACCTCTAGCACGGTATTTTTACGAATCTCGAGTATTCAGCCACGAAGGAAGCTCGATCGCGTTTCCCGACAGTTCTCGATCGGATTTTCGCAAACTGCTACGAGCTGGAAGAGACATAGAAATGGTTAGAGCGTCGGCTCACGCATCGGGACGGTGATCGTCCGGCGAAATCAACGATCAGGAGCAGTTACAAATGATCTTAGGCGGCCATCGAGGGGGCGATCGAGCCTCCTGCCCCCGATTCTTACAGCGTGTAACCAAGACGACGGGTCGTTGTGGATGAACCCGGCTACGTACGCTTCTGCATACACACTATCCGGCTTGGTACTCTTGCACACAGCCTTCCGCGTTGAACGTGTACAAACGTCGGACACGACACGCCTACCTAACGCCGCGACTGCGGCGGAACGCGGCCAGAGAGTTGCCTCGCACCGGTAAATAATGCAAGCCGGGGTAATGGCGCTATCTCTGCGCATCTTTTATTAAACGTTCGCTTCGCCGGTCCCCTCCCCCGGCACCCGCGCGCACCCCCTACCCCCGTCGACCGACACCCTCCTACGTCTCTTTCTCCGTCGACCTACCCGCCATCCCCCGGTACACCCCCGCAGCCGGGTTATTGCCACCCTGACTGCTCTCTTCTTCGCGGAACGCGAGTCTCCGGTTGGTTACAAGGCCGATACGATGCCCGGCCGTCGCTCATCACACCCCCGGTTAGGCTTGTCGACATCCTTGATCCTCGTGTACTACGCCGTTCGCTTTTTTAACCCCTTGCGTCGCGAGGTATCTTGTGCTCGTGGCGATTAGAATTTCTTTGCCGCTCCTAGGAGAGTGAGAAAATTGGTGGCTATTCTGTTCAGATGCGATGCGGTTCCTTTCACCCTAAAACTCGCACCCCTACAGTTTAGGTTTCCGTGAGAATTTATGTTTCGTAGCAGCCTTCAGGAATCATTCGGTCACTAGAGTTATCTCACGGCTGCGGTTATTTAAACTTCTTTGCTGTTTCTAGATGGGGAAGAATATTATATGCACTTCCTCTCGCCCCTAAATTCGCACCTCTAATGTTTAGGATGCTGTGAGAATTTGTGTTTCGTAGGAGTCTTCAGCAATCATTCAGTCACTAGATTTATCTCATGGCTGTGGTTATTAAAACTTCTATGCTGTTTCTAGAAGAGGAAGGATATTATATGCACTTCCTCTCGTCCTCAAATTCGCAGCCCTACAGTTTAGGTTTCTGTGAGAATTTATGTTTCCTTGCAGTCTTCAGCAATCATTCAGTCACTAGAGTTATCTCATGGCTGCCGTTAGTTAAACTTCTTTAGTGTTTCTAGAAGAGGAAGAATATTATATGCACTTCCTCTCGCCCACAAATTCGCAACCCTAAAGTTTAGGATGTTGTGAGAATTTGTGTTTCGTAGCAGTCTTCAGCAATCAATCATTCGCTCACTAGAGTTATCTCATGGCGGCGGTTATTTAAACTTCTTTATTGTTTCTAGAAGAGGAAGAATATTATATGTACTTCCTCTCGCCTCCAAAATTCGCACCCCTACAGTTTAGGTTTCTGTGAGAATTTATGTTTCGTAGCAGTCTTCAGCAATCATTCAGTTACAAAATTTATCTCATGGCTGCGGTTATTTAAATTTCTTCAGTGTTTCTAGAAGAGGAAGAATATTATATGCACGTCCTCTCGCCCACAAATTCGCAACCCTAAAGTTTAGGATGTTGTGAGAATTTGTATTTCGTAGCAGTCTTCAGCAATCAATCATTCGCTCACTAGAGTTATCTCATGGCGGCGGTTATTTAAACTTCTTTAGTGTTTCTAGAGGGGAAGAATATTATATGCACTTCCTCTCGCCCACAAATTCGCAACCCTAAAGTTTAGGATGTTGTGAGAATTTGTGTTTCGTAGCAGTCTTCAGCAATCAATCATTCGCTCACTAGAGTTATCTCATGGCGGCGGTTATTTAAACTTCTTTAGTGTTTCTAGAAGAGGAAGAATATTATATGTACTTCCTCTCGCCTCCAAAATTCGCACCCCTAAAGTTTAGGATGTTGTGAGAATTTGTGTTTCGTAGTAGTCTTCAGCAATCATTCGGTCACAAGATTTATCTCATGGCTCTGGTTATTAAAACTTCTTTGCTGTTTCTAGAAGAGGAAGAATATTATATGTGTTTCCTCTCGTCCCTAAATTCCCATCCCTATAGTTTAGTTTCTAGTGAGTATTCGTCTTTGTCAGATAGTCACTGAAGAACTTCTTTCCCGTAACTAGATGCGAATGAAAATTAGCATTTACTGTGTTCAGACGTTGCATAGTCCCCTTTATCCCTAATTTCGTACACCGAATGTTTATGTGAGCTCCGGTGTTCATTATTCAGTCACTCGATCGATCTGATAACTGCGGCGATTAGAACTTCTTTACCATTCCTAGAGCAGAGAGAAAATTGAAGTCTATGGTATTACGATGCATTGCACTTTCTTTCACCCCCAAATTTGCACCCCTAACGTTCAGATTTTTGGGAGAGTCTGTCTTTGTTAGTGAGTCTTCTATAATTATGTCAATCGTCATAGAGAGCAAGAGAGAGAGAGAGAGAGAAGCTAGAGAAAATTAAATTGTGTGCGTAGACATTATTGCCTCAATGTAAATTGCAGTGTAAAGGTTTAACCGCAAGTCTATAGGTCTCTGTGCGCCGCGAGTGCAGCAGTAATTAGAGATTATTTTTGTAGCCGTGGTAATGAGGAAATGGAGAATACGCGTTCCGCAAAGGCACGTCGGAAAGAGGCTTCTTGACAGAAATTAAATAGGTGCTTGTGCTTTCAGTTCTACCCCGCGGTTTGTATTCTTAAGAGAATGATGTGTAGATTACCAGAGAAAGAGTGAGAGTGTATTCTTCTATTATAACCATTGTAGTTCTTCATCGATGTTGAGGTTCATTGACGATTCATCGTGGAGAAGTACGGAATAATCGTGTTTTTCCTAAACTTTGCGTTAGGATCATTTTATTTAGCGCTAGATAGATTGTATTATCAAGTCAAGGTTATTATGTATTCATAGCATATTTAATCTTCTAAAACCGAGAACGGTGAAATTTTTATAAAAGTTCAATGAGATTTTTATCTTCTTGGAGTGCGACTATATCCACGGTGGAATAATAAAATTTTTGTCAAACTCCAATTTTTATAAAATAGACTGTATAAAGTTTTATGAGATTTTTAGCTCGCGGAGAATGTCGTGCCACCACCTAATATTATACAGACATTATTTTCGGCTTCAATCTCTGTGAAACTGTCTGACAAATTACATTAAAATCCGCAGTTTCGTTGTTACTAACACTGTTGTACCCCTAGAACAGTAAATATAATTTGACTAAATCTTCAGCAGCCCTATCTGCAAGCATACATGATTATTATTTAATGGTTAATAATTATAGTCACCCCAACTTCATGACTTTATTAAAACATAGCTTCGTGGACCCTCATATAAATTTTTATTTCAGTCAATAGAATGACCATCTATATCTATATTAAAAATGCTGTGCATATCCTACAAGATACACGAGATCCTGCAAGATACAATAAAAATATTGATAATTTTAATATGTTGAAAATAGATTACAGACATTTCTTTTAATATTCCTACTGTCTTAAATTCACAGTCATAAAATCCACAGTCTCCTCAACAATTATCTTATAAATTTTAGAACAAAAAGATGTCTTAATCTTTCACTAACTAGAAAATCCATCCCACTAAAAATTTAAATAAAAGAGCTTTAATCATTTACGATGATGAAGATGGTTCCTTGCAATTTAAACAGTGCTGGATTAACCAATAAGCAAAGCAAGCACGTGCTTAAGGCATCAGGAGAAGAGGGTCACCATAGAAATTTTCTGAATTCTTTTACTCAAGTTTTACATACTAATAATATTTTTAAGTTTTTGTGTGCATGTGAATGCAAATGTAAAGAACTAAACAATAGTGGAAAGATGAAAATCTGTAGCGAGCAAGACTCTAACATTTGTTAAAACACTTTTTCATTCAAAGGCTCGAAATTACCTAACAATATCATACATGTCCTCCCTAAATTGCGTTGAAGTGATCCTGTATAAAAGGACCTCTAAATCTTAGAATCGTCTAGGGCCTCTAAAGCTCTTAATCCGGCACTGATTTGAAAGATCAGAACACAATAAAAATTCCTACAGATCCACAGGGTTCATTATTATCGATTCACCCGTTTCCACGAGCCAAATACACAGTCTCGGAATAAACATCGTGCGAATTGCAATTTATTCGCAAGCCAGCGTCTCGCGCCGCCAACTATAGTTTCGCAGTGCGATAGCGGGGCAACGGTAGGAGCCGCCTTCCATTACCTTAATTCGCGCATTAAGTCCTCGGGAAATTTTCGTTCGACGACTCGAGTCAGGCTTAGATGGAGAGAAGGCGGCAACGTGATCCGAGTCGGCAGCTACTCGAGCGTGGAAACCCGAAGGGCTGGCGCCGTCGATTTTCGCGGGCGTGCTGATTTCAATTAGCATTATTATTAGAACCGCATCGGCGACAAGGAGAGAAAAGCGGGAGAAAGCGACATAAAGCGAGAAGGCGAGAGAGACAGAGACAGAGAGAGAGAGAGAGAGAGAGAGAGAGAAATAAATGAAGAGAGACGATGGCAGTCTGGCTATCCTCGTCGTCGGTTCACGAGCACACACCGAACCTGTGGGCCGCGTTTGAACGCGCAGGTCCCTCACGCACACCTACAACGGGGACAGGGACCACCCCGAGCGACTGACGCTTTGCTAGGGGGTGTTTGAAAGCGGTGAAATCAATGCTTCTGTTTGCACTGTTGAGGTCGAACCGAATTCCGTTCCTGCCTGCCTCTGCCTCTGCCTCTGCCTCTGCCTCTGCCTCTGCCTCTGTCTCTGCCTGACGATGATCGCGAGCCATGTGTGCGTGCAGCCAGATACGGAAACGTTCACCGACATAGTCCACCGATCCTGGCTAAGGTGAAAGTGCACGTAGACGGTTGCAATCGAGCTCAACGGTTCTACCAATTTCGGTCAAATTGGTATCAACGCCGGTGAATTATCTCCGACTCACCTCACCCGTTCGTTCTTCTCCTGTCTGGATACAGAGACGGGTCGGACACACTATTTTCAGCGTCCGATCTTGGTTGTCCCTTGCTACTGGAGGCTGAAGAGGACTACTAGACGAGAGGAACCGAGTTTGACAGTGGTGATAGAGGATGGGTTAGCACGACAGGTTTCAACCTCTTTATTATGGAATCGTTGAGGTTGTAATCGTGGTTTTATAGTAAATTGTTGGCTTTATTTCTTTATTGCTAGGTACATGTGGTGTGCTTAGGTGGATATGGTCTACCCCTGAAATTGTTGATTTCATCAGTTAATCCTTAGCTTGTTGACGAAATGATTTGGTAATGATTAGATTGCTGGTTTTTATGCGAAATAAAGATTGTATGTATTAAATGCAAGATACAGGAGCTACATAGCCATTTAATTTCTTTTCTGATCATTTTAATGGGTTGGAAATAATGCAACAGTATTTTTAAGGTCTTCATAGGTTTTTATTATTTTGTATTTGATCTACTCAGTTTTGTCATAAATGCATCAAATTCGTAGTCTACTAATATTAATATGTGCACGTTTGATCCTTGGAAGTCTTGTCTTAATCCTTGGTGTCTATTTCCATTCGGACCCAGTGGTGTGAAGGTATCACCTAGAAGAAGCATCTTCACAAGCTTGGTAATAATGACTGTGGATTTTATAGATCTATGATAATAATATACAGCTGAAAATTTGGAAGGAAAATTAAAAGAATGGAAGAGTGTCGTTGAAAATATACCTCGAACTGAAAGTTTGCGGTGCAACAACCACAGACGGTATATCACCCTCGACAGACTTTTCACCAAGTCCATCTTTTCGTCGGGAAAGCACCGAGGGTGCCAGGCGACGCAATCAGAAATTCTCCAATTAAAGAGCCGCAGCCCGTTTCAACCAAATAATCGAACAGGCATACAATTACCGCTTAATTGGTCCGACTCTGTCCCTTCGGCTGTCCAGATAATCGGCGTTCTACGGTAATTGCTCGCTGGGTCGGACGTTTGCGCTCAAAGTCCAGGTTGCCATTAACGCTTCACGCCGAATATCACCGGCGATTAAATCGGGCACCGGCGATTTGCGACGTATCGTGGTGAGTCTGTGCCCTCGGCTCGAGCATGGGCCGAAGATGCAAGACGGTCTACCCAATAATCCTGGGTGATCTCGTCTGAGCCGGCACTTGGCTCCCGAAACTCTGCCTTTGGCTCTCGATGCTCTCGAAGCTCTCGGATTTCAACTCACGGTCCACGGTTTTTGGTTTTCAAGTTTCGAAGCTCTCGGCTTTCAAGTTTCAGAGCTCCTGGGTCTCAATTGTCAAAGTACTTCAGGCATGTGGCCCTTGGCACACAATTATGGGAGTTCCCGGGGCATTTGACTCCTGGGGGCATTTAGCTCTGGGGGCATTTGGCTCTGGGGGCATTTAGCTCCTGGGGGCACTTGGCTCCTGGGGGCATTTGGCTCTGGGGGCATTTGGCTCTGGGGCATTTGACTCTGGGGGCATTTGGCTCTGAGGGCATTTGGCTCCTGGGGGCATTTGACTCCTGGGGGCATTTGGCTCCTGGGGGCATTTGGTTCTGGGGGCATTTGGTTCTGGGGGCATTTGGCTCTGGGGGCATTTGACTTCTGGGGGCATTTGACTTCTGGGGGCATTTGGCTCCTGGGGGCATTTGGCTCTGGGGTCACTTGGCTCTGGGGGCATTAGACTCCTGGGGGCATTTGGCTCCTAGGGGCATTTGGCTCTGAGGGCATTTGGATCTGGGGTCATTTGTCTCTCGGATCACACGGTTCTCAATTGTCGGAATTCTCGGAACATTTGGCCCCTGGGGTGCACGTGGATCTCGGGGCATTTCACTCTCGGAGCTCTCAGCTTTAGTGCAAATGGCTCTCGAGGTACGTACGTGGTTCTCGGAGCACTTGGCCCTCAAAGTACTTGGTTCTTGGCGCACTTAACTCTTGTGGCTCTCAATTCTCGGCTTTCGAAACTCTCAATTCTCAGGGCTCCTGGCTCTCGGCTCTCAGAGTTCCTGCCTCTCAGAGTTCTCAAAGCCCTTGTGGCTCTCAGCTCCCGAATGTTGGACCTTTCAAGGCTCCCGGAGCTTTCGGAGGTCTCGTGGCTTCTGGGGATTTTGGCCCTCGGATCTCGGCACCGCTGATCACGCGCTCACGCGAAACAACCGGCGGGACGTGGCGGAACAAGGAAAGAGAGAAGCGCGGACGCGAAAGATAACGGCTTGCTGCCAATCGATCGATTCGCGGAGGCTTTTGTTCCGTCTACGGTCCCGCTATCCGATTTAGCTACGGTATCCGGCTGGATACCGTAAGAACCGACTTTATCTCGCGCCACGTTCATCCGGCGCAAGGTACAAGCCACCCCGTCCTAGGGGAACTTGGAAAAATATTACACAATTGCCAATGAATCCCGTTTGTTTGCTGATACAAGCTTTGTTAACGAGGGGTTCGATTTCGAAGGTCCAGGAATTGTTCGAATTTATAGATCGTGAGCGTTGAAAAACGATACACACAGACACTGTTCCGAACATGTGTTTGGTGTGCCTTTCGGACTTCAACATCACGTTTGGAACGAGTCTCATTAATTAGCGAAAGATTCTAACGTATCGGAGCCCAGATAGAATGAGACTCTGCTGATATTGTTGAAGCGTTTTGTAATCTTTTTTACATTCTTTTGCTGTCTGTATTTTCGACGTATGATACGAATCACCATGAATCAATGAAAAACACAGTTGGAAGAAGTTCTACGAGAAATACGTCTCTATGAAAATTGATAAATTAGAATTTGATTTAACCGCGAATTCTAAGAGGTCCATCCACGAACATTTAACCCTTTGCGGACGCGTGTCTGCTGACAGTCGCCCAAACAATTTTACTATTCTGCGACTGTGAATAATTTTTAAAGCAATTAATGCTCCAGAAAAAAATGAAACAAATCTTTACGGAACACAACGTTCCCTTCATTTAATTCATACACCAAACTCCTCAGCAAACAATTTTGTTTCACAAAGAAAATTTATTCAATCCATCAAAAAGTATGCTAAAGATAATCCCCGTCCTCTAAGGGTTAAGCATACAAGATACTATCTTCTCCTCCAACAATTCTAACAGGTATCAGCGTCCACTATCTGAAAAACCTGAATATCCTGACGCGTAAAATTGTATTCACAAACATACAAAACTTTGTGATTATCGGAGCAACAAGCTTCGAGTCGTCCATGTAAATTCATCAAGCCTTCCCAATACACCAAGACAACATTGTCCTTTAATTCCTGGGTGCACGCAACCGAGCGAAAGCGAAAATCCCGTAGCCCACAGTCTAAAACGTCCGCCACGCTCCAATCAGAGCGGCGTCGCGCTATTCCCAGCGGTTCGATCGACCAATTAACAGATTAAAATTAGTCCTCTCGACCATCGGTGCTGTCCACGATCATATTGAATCGACACCCGACTAATTAACCGCCAACAATTAACCAGCGAATGGGAAAGCTGGGTTCGAGGTAGGATAGAGAATGGGGGGGGGGCTGGAGGTGTGGGGGGAGGGAGGAATATAACAGCAGACAACATCTTTCTCGGGTTAAGTATTTCGGTCGACGCGCAGGTCTATAAATACATGTGCAACGGTGTGCACGCTTGTGCGAAACGCAGTGGTGACCCTCGGCGTACTCGCAGACACGGGACCGACAGCTATTGAGCTATTACACGCCTAAGTGGAACAGCCTGACTGCAGTGGCGTGCCTTGCTGCTTTCGGTGCGTGCGACTCCGCGACCTCAAACTGGTAATCCGCTGCGCGCTGTATCCGAGGACTCCAAGCTCTCTCTCTCTCTCTCTCTCTCTCTCTCTCTGTCTCTTTATCTATCTCACTCTGTGTGTCTCTTTATCTATCTCCATCTCTCTCTGTGTTCGAGCGGTTGCAGGCTTGCAGCCGAGACCGTTGCACCGGAAGTACGAAGCCAGAAACCCCGGGACAAAGGGAATGCCATCCTGAACACCGGCTAATTGGTGATTTTCAACGGAATTCCCTACGACCAACGTTCCTGCAAGACGACGAGTTGGTTACTACCCGCGACCTCGCACAATCAGAATTTAGATGAACCAAGCCGTTGGCTTTCCTGTTTTGTGCACCCTGATCTCGTCGGTAATAATTGCCAGGGACTTCGAACGTGAAACACAAAGTCGCTCGATAAATAGTCGGTTCGGGGGCTCCGGCGGCGGGCGTTTGTTTAGTGAACGGTTATTTACAGGAAATTTATGTTGGGTAATATTACCAGTAATCGAACATTCAAGGCTAGTAATAAGCCTTGTTAATATTAATACGCTGTTTT
Organism: Sphecodes monilicornis; assembly: GCA_913789915.3. Lineage (NCBI taxonomy): Eukaryota > Metazoa > Arthropoda > Insecta > Hymenoptera > Halictidae > Sphecodes > Sphecodes monilicornis. The sequence continues at coordinate 16,732,797 of OU565295.1, forward strand.
TTCAATCTTTTGTATGATAGCCTTATGCTTTATATTAATAGTGAGAAATAGGCTGACCATTGTGCTCATTCAAATCTTCTTTAAATATCCTCACGAAACTTTGAAGCGTCTTTCGAGGCTGATTGCTAATCCTTTACAGTTATAGGAGTTTATCAGTTAGTGTCGCCTATGTTGAAGAGATAGTTTATTTTCAGGAAGGAGGAAAATCAAACGATCTATTCAAACAATGTATTAAAAGCCAATATTTTTACTCCTGAACAATTCCATCAGGAGAAGATATCCAATGCCCCACAATGAGCCCACAATAAAATCACCATCACACGAAAGACATTTCTCCATTCTAACCCATCAATTTTCCAAGATCTTCAAACTCCTCCCAAAATATCCCCACAAAGGATTTTGTGTTTCACGAATAATTCAGTGATTTTCATACGCAGTATCTTCTCCTCTGACGTCTCCAATTGCAATTTTCCTCGTCACACGTTGGAGTATCGTGTGGTGTGATGTATCGCAAAAGAAAATGTTATCGCGAGTCTAGAGCTAGCGGCATCGATTTTCCCGATTTTTCCGGGAGCAGCGTCACTCTATGTCATCGTTAATTCGTGTCGCTAATGAGCCACGGTCAGGAGGTACCGGCCGGCGCTACTAAGAGTCCCGAGACAGATCGTTAATTAGCGCCCCTTGCCATCCCCTGTACCCCCTGACTCGCCAATCCCTCGGTTTCGCGCACAGGTACCGGTGTACGGGGAGTTTAAGCGTCCTCGAAAAGAATTCTTGGGCGTTCACGGTGAGGTTACGCCACTGCCGGAGGTTCCCCGAGCCGTGGGGTGTGCGAGTGTCGCGCGGGGGTTGGTTATTTCACGGTCCACTCGCTCCACTCACACCCCTTACAGGCGGCGGCGGTGGCAGCCCCTTTCCAAATCCACCCCTAAGAATTAATTCGAGAGAATCGTCCGGCGGCCGAGCGACAGCCACCTCTTCTGCTTCTACTTCGGATCATCTTCCTCTAACCCCCGTGAAACGTAACCCCCCTCTCGATTTCCTCATCCCCTAGGTTTCCCGACCGTCACCCCCCTCAATTCGCTGGATCCTTCTTTTCGTCTCTCCTTTCGCATTACCGTTCGCGTCGATCTAACTTCCTCCTGACTCCTGGCTTGATAACGCCCTCGTCTTCCGAAGGGTCGACAGATAAAGAAAGAGGCCTGAATTCAACTGCGGGGATGGTAGCAGAGACGGCCTTAAAAGCGGGGACACGGTTTTTCATTGTCTCCGGCTGAACGGACGATAAGACCGATTCCAGGGGCCGGCTAATTTTTCTACCCCGATAGGCGGCTGATGTTAGGAGACGCCTTATCTAACCGGTCCAGGCAATTAACGGCGTTTTCGACGTCGTTCGATGATTCCTCGACTGTCTAGGTGGAGGACTCTATCACTAATATCGTTGGAACATCTCTAACCTCTTCGGGGACGAGTTTTAAAACGTGCAGAAAGAATGATCCAATTTTTGAATTGATTGAAAGAACCCCGCACTAATCATATGGAAAATCTATCCCGGTAAAATCAATTGGATTTTTCATATGTTGTAGCTTATGATCTACTGAACAAAAGATGTACTGGGCACAAAACTCGGTAATGGACAGTTATCGAGTTATAATCAGTCAAATATGACAAATTCGAGCTGCCGAATACCTCAAATCTCGGGAAGTATATTTACTTTACACGCTTGCCGCACCCCCACTCCTTCGGTTTTCAAGTTGCGCGACCTTAATGAAGTTGGCAACAGTATTTCGTTTTTGGAAAAATGTTCGAAACAAAAATAGTAGGGTTTCACAAAATCTGTTAGATGGTGTCATTATTTTTGAATTTTGAATGACCTTGAAAAGTTATATGAACAGAAATCTTTCACAAAAATCTTTGCGTGTCACAGCAGAGATAAGGACCTCACGGTTCGTCACTCCAGTAGTATTTTTTGACTCCAAACCCTTTCTCTTGTGTGTGTGTTTGCGTGCGTGTGCGTACGTGCGTGTGTGGATTAATAAAAAATGATCTTATTATGTATTACCACACAGTATGGAGACCAAAATGTATGGAATACACTGATATCAATAATATAAATATCGGACGTAGCAATGCCAGAAAGTAATAGCATTCGGCAGCAATAACGCCAGTATGTTGCTAACTTCATTAAGGTCGCGTAACTTGAAAATCGAAGGAGTGGGGTGTCGGGAGTGGGGGTACGGCAAGCGTGTAAAATAAATATACATCCCGAGATTTGAGTATTCGGCAGCTCGAATTTGTCATATTTGACTGATTATAACTCGATAACTGTCCATTATTGAGCTTTGTGCCCAGTACATTTTTTGTTCAGTAGATCATAAGCTACAACAAATGAAAAATCCAACTGTAGGGGTGATACTGTACCACATTACCGTACCGAATTCCGCCGGTTACTACGATAATAGTAACGGTAACGACGCGACGATCTGTTAAACAATATTATTGATTGCGGTTTTCAGAACAGATAAAAATACGACGTGAATGATTCGAGACGTAAATGGTTAAATTGTAAATCTCAGACGGAGATTGAGACGTAAAAAAGTTTAATTGATTGTACTAATTGTGATTTTTTGTGTTAAATTATGTACATTTTTATATTTATCGTCTTTGACCCTACACAACTGATTTTACCGGGATAGATTTTCCATATGATTAGTGCGGGGTTCTTTAATCACTACACGACTGCGGATCTTTATGCAAAATAAAAATTATTCACTTATATTGCAAGAAATAGGTTAATGGGTCGATGGTGACATTATGATTGATATTCTCGAATTTTTTTAACCTTTTTACTATTTCATATTGCAACTACTTATTGTTACCATAAATGCATAAAACCCGCAGTCTACTAATAACACAGGGTGGTCCACTTAAAAGTAACCATCTCCAAGTGTCCTTCAGTTTTCATGGTATAAAAAACATTTTATATGCAGTTTGACTGATATCGATAAACGAATGTCCGTATAGACTATTTTTCAGTATACACAGAATGTACAAAAATTGTTAGAAAAAACCTGCATAAATTGACAAATCTCCATTGATTATTACATTTTGGTGGACCACCCTATATTTAAAAGGTTCGAAATATTTATTACGCGTCCGGACTCCACGTTATAGTGTAAGTAGTTAAAGAAACGTGTCACTGCCTCCATAAGTGTTTTAACCGAACCCCGACGCGTCAGCAGTTATCGCGGGATTTTTCGCGAGTAAAATGATAACGCGAAGTTTAGCCGGTCTGCGGCTGACACGTCGACCGTCATCCAGAGAACGATGCTCATTACGTTGACCGACGTCCGCTGACGATGATAGACGACATCGAGCTCTTCTGGAACGCATCGAGCGATATTTCGGCTGTCGCTTGTCGAAAAGTCATCCATCAGATCGCGTGATTCTGCGGGATTGCACGCGAGCTGCTCCCCGCTCGAAACCCACAATTTTTCACTTCCCACGCCGCGCTTTGTCTGCCAAAAACCGTTTTAACCAGGGTAAGGTTACGGTTAATTGTAGGAGAACTATATGCTATCGTGCGCGAACGGTCGCTCTGTTCGCCGGTAATTCACGAGATCATCGAGCACGTTGGCGTCTAATTTCAGCATCAAACGGAGCAATCGAATCGTACGCCTTTGCGCCGACAACCGAGCGCTGTTTTGAGCGAACCGAGCGTGTCCGAGCGAGTCCCGCGAGCTCAAAGCGACTGTATATAATAGTATACTCATTCGACTAATGGCTCGACTCGTTCACCGGCTTACTTCCTCCCTTATTCCGCGAAAAATGCCGGCTACTCGACACTGCAACGACCGACACGGAGAAATCGCCAGAACCCCGCAAACTGATAAAGAAAAAGCGCAGGAAACCGAACCCAGAACGCAATTAGGCTTCTAATCCTAATTCCCCTACCACAAAGATGGGGTGTGTGCTTCTTCCGAAACGGGAAACTCGGGACGGGAGATTTTTTGGAGGCGTCTGAATGGGTTTTGTCTTCGGGGGATGATAATCCCTCGCGTCGCTGCCCGTGGCTTTCAAACACATCGCTTTGTTTCCCTGTGATTGCAGTATGGTTGTGATTTTATGCTGTTCCAAATTGTTTTTTGAAATTCTTAGATGCTGTAGACTGCAGACTTATATGTAAATTTTTGTTTTTGAGGCTGCATTTTCAGAAAATGGAGTCGAGGGCCGAGGAGTCGATCGAAAATATTTTTTACCCGGAGAGGGTTGAAATACTAATAATATTTTTTCCTCGGATATCTAGATTGCGTATTAAAGTCTGAAATAAAGGGGGAAGTGAACAATTTATATTGATATTTTGTTATGTACGAAATTAAATTATACATTTAAAATTTCCGGAAATTAAATGCACAACTCCTGATGTCTTCAGTATGCCGACATTTATCGACAAAGGGTTAATATTCTTTTTTACATATATTTTTAACGTTGCTTTAACAGGAGATGTCATTAGCAACGTGGTACAATGTTAAATTAATTGATACTAGTATCAGTATGCAAATTTCTTATGGAAGTTAAATCATATTTTTTATATAGATTTTTCATCTTTAGAAATAGAGGAAGATTTGATAGGTTTTTGTCAGAGTTGAGGTTGTAATAAAAAATCGTATGATATTCTATACTTTTTGTACCTAATAATTAAAATCGTATTAAACGTACCTTCTTTCAACTTTTAAACTTGAACCTTCTTTCAAGCATTCTTTAGCAATTTTGGAAAACATTTTATGTCTGACAAGTGCTAAAAAATCTGCAGTCTATCAGAACCTAATAAATGCATTGCAGTGCAATTTTCTAATGGGTATAAATTTTAAGAATAAATTTTAATGAAAGAAGAACGAATCGAGAAAATATTCCCACGATTTTCAGCAAAGTTTCAGTAAGGAATTGATCAGTATCGATAAGAATCTGTCGACAAATTTAATGAAAAAACAGAGAAATAGTGAACAGATTCTGACAATTTTCTGCAAAGTTCCAACAAGGATTCAAGGCGTATCGATAAGATCCTGTCGCCAGGGTTGCGTCAGATTGTCCGTCAGGGCAGTATCCTCGGATAATTGGCGCCATATTGCAAACTAAACGATCGATCTTTCCTCGGGTGGTGCGTATGCTCAGGGATTATCATCGTGTATTTACTGGCAAAGGCTTACGAGTGTAACGTACGGTATTTATTTTACACAGGAACGTTTCATCGCGTCCCGACGTGGTTCAGTTTTGCGTTCAGCACAAAAAATTGCTGGCTAAATCCTCTCGCGCTCATCCACTCTATCGTCTAGCACGAACATACACACTATTTCTCTCTCTCTCTTTCTCTCTCTGTATATCTCTCTCTATACTCTCCAACCTTCTCTCACCCCCACTTTCTCTGTCACACTTAGTCGTTAATTTTCACGCACGCCTTAGAGCTACGAGCGTTTTCCCGATAAAATCTACTTCGTTTTACAACGATTCCTCTCTTCGCAGCGACCAACGGAATATGTTACAATGGCGGCGAAAACGTTCGAAGTGTACCCGGTCCGCTCGGAGGGAAGTACAGTGCTTTCAACGTTGATTCGACGTTTCTCTCTCTCTCTCTCCCCCTTTCTCCCTCTCTTTTGCATGCACACGTATACAGTCACGCATACGAGAAAACGGTACACAAGCGAGAGAGACCATTTTTTTCTTTTTCGTTGCACGCGCATTTCGTTACTCGTCATTGCGGCTCGTTCAAACATCATCGCGGATATTGGATTGAAACGCGAAATAACGGCGGAACGCGGTGCTCCGACGGGTTTATACACGGTTACTCCGTCCGTTTAATTTTTTAATTATATCCGTCCCGCTCCGGGGTTTTACGCGCGGCCCTGCAATCGACCGCTTGTTATTCTTCGTTTACGTATCACCGCGTATTTATCTTTCCGCTGGGACGATGGATTCCCCGGCTCTCACCCCTTCTACACACTATCCAACCAACCCCGCAACACCCCCGCACCTTTCTACCCCCTTCCACACAACTCTTCATCGTCCCACCGTTCCTCTCGTCACATTATTTTCTACCGCCATCCCCCTTCGCGAGCGGAATTTAAACGCCCCGACAATATCCTCGAAGAGACGCGCTCGTTTTCTGCACGTCAACCCCGCGTAAACCGATTACCCTATCGAAGCGACCCACGTGCGAAACGATCGACGGCCCGAACGGACCGAACAATCGGCCGACACTCTTTTGTACATCACGCGATAATGTTCGCTCAGCGACCGGGCTGCGCACAGTGCCCACGAACCCCGGAAACCCCGGCAAAATTCCCCTTTGTCATCTGGAAAACTATAAAAATGCATAGACCGTTCTCCGGAGTGTCGCTTATTTCTGTTCCACAAAATTCTTTTCAAGTCCCTTTACAGGACATACTGCGAGCTTCGTGTCAATTTTTAATGCCTGCTTCTGGAGACTTTTCGATTTTCAAACCGTCAAAACGTGTGCTTGTTCTGCATGAAATTAGGACGATAAATTATGTATTTAAAGCGAATTTCGGCTTGTGAAATAGGAAAGTTAATGTTCTGTATAATAGACGTTCGTTTTAGCCCGTTGTGGACATACAAGACAGCCCGAAGAGAGTGATCCATCATAACACATTCATAGTAACACATTTAACACAAAAAGTGAACTTTAAAAGTGACTATATTACATGACTTCATAAAAATATCTAAATTGTAGGACAAACTCAACTGACTTTTAAACTCGATTTTCTCAAAAAAGCAAGGCGTCAAACGATAAAATTATATTCGTTTTTTCGATTAATTTTACATGTAGAATCTTCCTCTCCCCGTTTGTATATGTCAGGCATGTCCAGAAGTAGCTCACTTGGAGGCAAATTCGAGGGAGACGCCTACTTCTCGTCAAACGATAAAATTATATTCGTTTTTTCGATTAATTTTACATGTAGAATCTTCCTCTCCCCGTTTGTATATGTCGGGCATGTCCAGAAGTAGCTCACTTGGAGGCAAATTCGGGGAGACGCCTACTTCACCACGCGTGGCGGCAGTAGTCCTCCAAGCTCCCCAGACCTGTGCCTACCGTGGGTCCGAGAATCGCCCCAACGCGCCACACGCAGTACATGCCACAAGCGGTAGGCACGGGTCTGAGGAGCTCGGAGGACTACGGCCGCCACGGGGATCGAGACGCGCGGGCGGGAGAAGTAGGCGTCTCCCTTGAATTTGCCTCCAAGTAAGCTACTTCTGGACATGCCTGACATATACAAACGGGGAGAGGAAGATTCTACATGTAAAAATGAATCGATAAAACGAATATAATTTTATCGTTTGACGAGAAGTAGGCGTCTCCCTCGAATTTGCCTCCAAGTGAGCTACTTCTGGACATGCCTCGTATATATTATTCAACCGTAATCTGTGAATCCAAAAAAACTAATTGAATAAATTCCTCATAAATACGTTTTTATAATGTCAATGATTGTTAATCTAAAATTTCGGAAGCCGTCATTTTGACGGGTTTCGTAGTTGTGTTAAAAAGGATATAAAACTTCCCTCTGAAATTCTATGCAAAAGAACAAACAAAATAAAAGTAAAAAATGTTTTCCTACGTATTCGTTGTTGGATGAAATTGTGTGTTTTTAGAATTTTGCCAAGAGATCCGGGTTTCGTGAGAAATCGTGCGTCGTTTCGCCCCGTTGACGATTTCACCGTGGAAACTAACAACGGTGGATCCACCCCCGCGTCGATTACTTTCAACGGGGGTGGTGTCTCTTCTGTCTCGTGTTTCCGGTGGAACTGTACGGGGCCGAAGGCTGAAGAATACTTTCAATGAATATTTACAATCGTCAGGCACGCTCGCAGAGTGCTCCACGGAAACTTTTCCCATGGAACTTTCGCTGGTTTATACTGTACAGAGGGTGGAAGTGTACCTTCGGGACACGACAGATTAGAAGACCACCTTTTAGGCAAGGATCCTCGTCTCATAGACTGAGGAAGCTTCCTTTCTAAGATAGTAGCTCCGTCGAAACATTCCCGTGGAACACTATGCCAGACGTCATCATCCCCTAAATACGCTCGCGTCAACGCAGCCTCCGAATCCAGGGTCGGAGAATTAACAGAAGCAACTCTTCTCGCCCATCAGCTCCACCATACGAACTACAATCCGAAAACCGAAACTTAACATTGCACGTTTAGTTTAACCCTAGCGAGAAAAAACATTTTCATCCTCTAGAAAGTAACCCCCCCACCCCCTCTCGAAAGTATAAAATAATCATAAATACAAGATAGTCGCGACTCAAATTTGCACCGTCAGGGGTGGCAGTCTTTTCCGGAAGGAATATTCTCAATTTCTATAAACTTTGAAGTCTGAACTGTGAAAAGCATAGTGATACTGATGAGTAGACTGAGGATTTTTTATGCGAAAAAAATATTATCTGAGGTCGTTGAAAGATACAGGCAGGCTGTGTAGATATTTTGACTATTTTATATTCGTGCTACTAATTTTTGTCATAAATGCATGAAATCCACAGTCTACCGAAGGGAGTGCTTTTCAGTCATTTTTCAGCTGTACCGTTGTACTTTCTGCACTAATTGGCTCATTAATGTTTCTGACATTACACCTTTTCTTGACATCAGTATCAGGGGAATAATTTGGTCTGCACAGAGAAGAATGGGTCGACTTTCTTTTCAATTTGAACTTGCCGAACCTTATTTATTTATGGACTGGAATAATATATCTTGAATCAATTTTTACGGGTTGACAGTGACCGTCTCCTCCCTTCATTACTAGCCAACAAAAGTTCAGCTCGACCGAAAGATAAACATCAACTGCACCTCAATAATCAATATACTGTGGATCTTTAAACTTCTCTCGTCCATCAATAAATTCCTCCAAGACAAAACAAAACTAAAATACGATTACCCCCTTCGAATATACAAGCCTTCAGATTTACAAATTTACACCTGCCTCGTGGCAGGTCTGTGTGTTAGATGCACAAAGATCCCCAGTGCAGTAACTATCAACAAAACCAACCGACCTATATCTTCACCATTGCGACCAACCCAAACAAACAAGTACAACTTGAGAATTCCTTCCGGTGTTTACACCACTCCCAACAACGGATCATCCAACCAACCGGAAGTCGGTAGCATAAAAACAGTACACATCACTCTGAACCGTCATCGAAGCCACGCTGACCACGAGTGGCATACTTCTCCCGATCGGGTCCGAGGACTACGAAGGCGAAGACGACGTCCGCGAGCATCGAGTTCGCTACGCGTGCGGGTGCGTGTGTGGGTGTGGATGCGTGGATAGTGTTAGTCCGGTGGACGAAGGTGTGGACGTGGGTGGTGGTCCTGCTGCGGTTACCGGTGTCGCGGACAGGTGGTGACCGAAGAACGTCGGCCCGGTTGGAGGATAAGGTGGTGCTGCCGGGTGATAATAGCCAGGTGGCGGTGGGGGGACAGGTGACGGATGATGGACGTGGGCGTGCGGATGCGGGTGTGCGTGCGAGTGGGGCAGGGGGTGTTGATGGGGGTGGGTGGCGAAGAGGAACGCGGGGGCGTAAGGCGGGGGGTGTGGCGGCGTTGTTGGCACCGTGGGGCTGTTGACGTCGAGGCCGGGGTTTTGCTTCTTCCACTTGGTTCGTCGGTTTTGGAACCAGATCTTGACCTGGGTCTCGGTCAGCGAGAGGGACAGGGCCAGGTTCAGACGTTCGCAGACGGACAGGTATCTGGTGGTCTTGAACTTGTTCTCCAAAGCAACCAGTTGTTCATACGTGAACGCAGTCCTGGCTCTTCTAGGTTTGCCACCGGTGCTGCCACCCCCGCTGCCGTTCTGCCCGCTCTGGCTCTGGCTCTGACAACCCTGGGCCTGCACGCTGCTCGACGACGATGACGAAGAAGACGACTGCCTCTTCTTGCAGTTCGACGACTGCACGTTACTAGACGCCGCGCCGTTCTCCCGATCGGCGCTCGAAGACTCCTGGTCCGTCACCCTCATCTCCACGTCCTCGTCTTCCTCTTCCTCCTCGGGGTCCTCGTCCATGTCCTCCATCCCCGTGTCCGGCGTACCCTCCTCGTCCTCTTGGCCGCTGCCACAGGCGAACTCGCCCCGCGAGTCCCCATCTGCAAGCAATAACGAGACCAGAGATCAGCGGGGACGTCTCGTCGTCGCGGTGAAGATTATCAGACGAAGGAAAACGATACGGTGTTGCGTGACGAAAATTGATTACGCCACGGGTAAAATTGCGCTGCGGGTGTCGGGTTGCTTATAACGGCGCACCGGTAACCGGAGCCCGGCCGCCGTGCTTCACACCCCGTTTCATCAGACGCGGAGAACGCAGCCAGTGGAATGGACCATTTGCGGCCCAACGCGGTGGAAAAGTACGCCGCTGCGGTACAGCCGCGGGGAGAATGTGGTGGAGGTATAGTGAATAGGCTAGGGGGCGTTCAAGTTGATGATGTATTTCGAAAAGTGGGAGTCGAGCACTGGAAAAATTGTTTCGACGAGTCTACTGTGTCTGATCTGTGGGGTACTCAATCTACTGAGCCGGGGGGGGGGGGGGGGGGGGGGGGGCGGTCAGCATATTCGAACTAAGGTTGGTATCTGTGTGACACCGGATTTTAGATGAAGTAGATTAACACGTTGACTGCCAGGCGCATTTTCCATGGTTTGCCCAAGGCGCCAACGTAAATTTTTCATTATGCGATGCATATTATGTTGAAATATTATTTGCAGTAAATAAAGTGAGTTATAAAATCATGCTTGAAGCATTTTTCGTGCATTAATTTCTTCAAACCATTATAGTAACGATGGTATTATTGAAAAATTGATCAGTATCCATATTTACTCTAATTATGTACTTTGATTATTTGCTGCGTCGCCGGTCACCGGTGGCCCCCACGGCGCTGTAGCCAAGTCGAGTGCCGATCACCGGTGACACCCATGGCAGTCAACGTGTTAAGATGAAGTGATAGATGAAGTGAATACCATGTCCCACGAATAGAAAATATAATGAGCCGTTTTGTACCCACTCCAGTCTCACCCTTAATGCTTCCACTACTGTTCCACACAATTATCCGCACCCTTATTCAAGTTACACAAAAATACAACGTCACAGTGAGAATACAGCAATCATCTTGAATGAAAGGCAAAATAGAAAACGAACCTAGAAGACCTATTATACAGTATACTCTCAGCATCCCCATATAAGCAATTAACAGCCCGGAACCGCGCATCAGCCGTGCATTTCCAGCGCAGTGTTTCCGTCGGTGCTGCCCACCCCCGCGACGTTATAGAGGTCCCGGCGAAGACACCGAGAGAGCGACCGTCCGCCCGACCGCGGCTACAAACGATTGAAACGTGGCGACCTGTACGGTATACGTGCTGCCCAGAGAATAAGCGAGAGAACGGAACAGCGAAGGGAAAGAGAAAGAGCGGCCAATCGCTCGCTCAATGAGAGAGGAGATTGGAGATTCAATCAGCACGCAGATGTCCCGGGGACAGATATTCCCTGGCTCCGGTCCGTGGAGGTTGGGGCGCCCCTTTAGGGGCAGGGGGCAGGAAGGGGGTTCTGGGGATAGGTTGCCCGATGGATAAAACCAGCGACAGAAAGAGACGGTTTACCAGATTGAAAGAGACGGGCGAAGATAGAAAGAAAGAGAGAGAGGACATAGAGAGTATCGGTGCCCGGGAGGATAGAGGAAGACATAGGGGGTAGCGAAGGGGAAAGACAAGAGAGACAGAGACAGAGAGCAGGAGGGAGAGAGGGAGGTGGGACTTTATCCGAATTGCCGTGGCTCGTGGCCCATAGCCCGTAGCCGAGCACTGTGCCTGGGGCTTGGAAGTCCGTAGGGGGCGACGGATCGAGAAGGTTTACGCCGTAATGGGATTTGTATCTCGTTAACGCGCGATCGTTCTTGCCCCGACCGTACAGGCCGCGCCGACCGGTTGCCTTTCTCTTCTTCCACCGACTTCCTCTCTCTCTCTATCTCTTTCCTCCTTTTCCGCCTATGAAACTCCTCTCGGACATGACCAGCACACCTCCGCGAATTGATTGCTTCTAATTGAATCGCGTAATTTATATTGTTCCGCACGGACGCCCATACTGCCTCGACCCTATCTGCCTTACAACGCATCATTTCTTTTTTGGTGATTGGCTGGACTACGAATCTTGGAGTAGGTTAGAGGTTAGGAGTTTTGGGGGGTGGAGAAAGGGTGTGGGAGATTATGATACGTGGAGTAGGCAGGTAAATTGCAGTGGAGTGTTTAGACACCATTGGGCAAACTTGTACGACTTTTTTCATTGCGGCTCCAAAAACTTTAATATTTTTATATAGAATCATGATTTTCGAAATAGATATTCAGTAGATTCTGCTTGAAATCATCATTGTGAGTCTGACGCTAAGTATTATACGACAACGGGGTTAATTTTCTTGAGATTATCATTTGCGGGGAAATTTTTAAACTTTTTTCCGGAAGCATTGTCAATAGCAGAGTCGTTATTATAGTGCATATTTTATGTGATTATGACGAAACTGAGTTAATGCAATTTAAGATATTACAAAGATTAAAAGAATTAAGATTAAGTTTATAATATATATATATAATTGTATATAATACATTATAATATTTACTATATGTCTACTGTTTCCTGGAATTAATGTGATAATTTTCATTTTCTATAAAGATCCGTGATCCTAATTATTATTCTTCCGGTTATTTGGTTTAAGCGAGTGTGAAGTTAGTTTTACTCTGAGGACAATTAGGCTGTGTGGATATAGAGAATTCATTAGTGGAGATGCGGGTATACTACTGATCGGTTATTCTATTAGCTATTTAGTCGATAGCATTATTAGTAGTAATTTATAAATTGAGATGAATTTGTTAGAGCAAATACAAACTATGTGAAAATAGTTAGATGCGTTGCAAGAAGTGTTCGAACAAGCTTGATGATTGGCAAAATATTAGGTAGAGTCATGAATAATTTTAGCTACCATTCATCATTCTAATGACGCATCACATTCAACCTACCTGATAAATGGCAACAAGTCATTGCACGCAATGGGAAATATATAATTGATTCAGACTTTTATGAATGGAAGCGGTGCATTAAAATGAAAATTATGTATGACTAGATTTAATAATAATGAGTAATATCTTTAATATTGTACTCTAGATGAGTTAGAAAAATATTGTTAATATTCCTGGCGTTTAAAATAAGAAAAATGTTTAACTAGTGTACTTTTAGTTTTGTTACGATCTCAAATAACACAAGGAACAATTTGTGTAACAAGTGGATGAATTAGCTTCTAGATCGTAATGCTATCACAATGAGTAAAGTATCTGCTTCTAGGTCTATTAAAATTCTGACTAATAAACAATGCAATTTGTGTGACAGGTGGACGGGCTATCTTCTAAATTGCGTACTATCACGATGAATAGTGTGAGCTTCAGATTATATTACAATTCTACGTAACACATAGTGCGACAGCTGCTTCTAATTTTCTTACACGTCTAAGTAATAAATATTGCAGTGTGTGCTTCCAATTATCGTACAATCCTAAATAATAAATACTGCAATATGTGTTTCCAATTATACTACAACTCTAAGTAATAAATACTGCAATGTATGCCTGTAATTTTATTACAGTTGTCAGTAATAAATACTGCAAAATGGGCTTCTAATTTCCTCACATTCCAAAGTAATACACAGTTTAGCGTGTGCCTCTAATTTTAGTAAAATCTCAAGTAATAAATATTGCAGCGAGTGCTTCCAATTTGACTAAAATAATAAGCAATAAACATCAGACTACGTGCTTCCGATTTTATTACAATTCTAGGTAATAAATATTGCACTATGTGCTTCTAATTTCCTCAGATTCCAAAGTAATAAATAGTGCAACGCGTGCCTCTAATTTTAGTAAAATCTCAAGTAATAAATATTGCAGCGAGCGCTACGAATTTGACTAAAATCCTAAGCAATAAATATCAGACTACGCACTTCCAATTTTATTACAATTCTAGGTAATAAATATTGCAGTATGTGCTTCTAATTTCCTCATACTACAAAGTAATAAATAGTGCAACGTGTGCCTCTAATTTTATTAAAATCACAAGTAATAAATACTGAAGCGAGTGCTAACCAATTTTAGTAAAATCCTAAGCAACAAATATCAGACTACGCGCTTCCAATTTTATCACAATTCCATGAAATAAATATTGCAGTATGTGCTTCTAATTTTCTCAGATTCCAAAGTAATGAATAGTGCAACGCGTGCCTCTAATTTTATTAAAATCTAAAGTAACAAATATTGCAGCGAGTGCTTCCAATTTCACTAAAATCCTAAGCAATAAACATCAGACTACAAATATCAGACACAAATATCAGACTACGCGCTTCCAATTTTATTACAATTCCAAGTAATAAATATTGCAGTATGTGCTCCTAATTTCTTCACATTCCAAAGTAATAAATAGTGCAACGCGTGCCTCTAATTTTATTAAAATCTCAAGTAATAAATATTGCAGCGACTGCTAACCAATTTTAGTAAAATCCTAAGCAAAAAATAGACTACCCGCTTCTAATTTTATTACAATTCTAAGTAAAAAATATTGCAGTATGTGCTCCTAATTTCCCCACATTCCAAAGTAATAAATAGTGCAACGCGTGCCTCTAATTTTATTAAAATCTCAAGTAATAAATATTGCAGCGGGTGCTTCCAATTTGACTAAAATCCTAAGCAATAAACATCACACTACGCGCTTCCAATTTTATTACAATTCTAAGTAATAAATACTGCAGTTTATGTAACAAGCCGATCTATTAGCTTGCAAATCGCCGCACCTGCAGTTCCGCTTCAATTTCAACCGACAACCAGCTGCAGCGCGTACAACAATCAAATTTTTGGCAAAACGATTAACAAAAACCAGCCAGCGAGTGATAGGGTTCAACGAATGGACAGACCCGTCAGATCGGGCCACATGGTCGACAGAGGCGTCTCGCGCAATTAACTCGAGACGCGTTCGTAACGAGCCGGCTCTTATCGCGTTTGTCGAGGTTTTATAGCGTCGGCCGAGCAGCATTTATCTCGCTTAGATCTTCTTCATTAACCACGATCCGACAGGGGGCTTTCTGTTCGAGTCACTCGGAATCGGGGTTCGAGGGAACGGAAACCTCCCTTGGGACCCAGCTAAGGGTGCACCAGGGGGTTGCAGGGGCACAAGCACCGTCAGGGATACTTATTTCGGTTTTCCTCATTAGGCACAATGACGACGAGTTCGACGTCGAATCTTGGGAATCGGCGAACAGACTGCCACGTCGACGGAGCGTGCCAGCCGTCTTGGATCGAAGCCTAGGAACGTTAATAGAGGGACGAATGATCAAGTGTCGTGGGATCGACGCGGGACCCGCCTGACGGTAACGGAGAAAGATAAAGAGGAGAATGATGCCCGCGTGATTGATTCAATGGGGCCGAAATTTGCTGCGGAACAGCTTCTTGCAAATTGATGATAGTCACCGGGAAATCTCGGTACGTTTATAGGGTACGAGAATGTTTAGAGGCTCGTGAAATACGAATTCAAGTGAAATATAGCGTGGGTTCGTCTTATTTCTGGTTTAGAGGCATTAACGTCCAAGAAAGTCGAATTTTAAACGAGTTTCTTTGAATTCTTGTTTCGTGGCGAAAACTATAGGCATTATTTATCAGCGATTATTTCCTAATTTTTGAAAGTCTATGGTCCAAGGATTTTTTAACGCTTTGCCGACGAGAATTATTTTTAGCGTACTTATCGGCAGATCGAATGAACAAATTTTCCTTGTGAAATGAAATTGTGCACTGATAGCTTAGTATAAGAATTAAATGAAGAAGCAAATGTTGGGTTTAATAAAAATTTGTTTCATGTTTCTTGAGAGTAATAATTTAAAAAAAAAATGATTTGCAGTCACGGATTAGCAATTTTACTTGGGCGACTGTCTGCAGACACGCGACCGCAAAGAGTTAAGAGATCCTCCAATAGTAATAGTAATTTTAATCGTAAAGTGGTAATTCGAGTCCAGTAACGTAATTGAATAATTTTGTATGGGATTACAATATGAAAAATGATATTTACGCTTCTGTTTGATACATTACAATGACTGAAAATCCTATTAATACGCTTCCGGTAGATAAAGTGTTGAAATAGGGCAACCATTTTATTTTTTAAAAATTCATATTTATGCTGACTCTGACTCTAGTGACTTTTGGGTCACTCTTTGCTTCAGAAATGATTTAAATACCTTCCTGCGTTCATAGGTTACAATAATATTGGTTTAATTTTATTTTTTATTTAGAGACATTTACACATCCAAGAAAGTCAAATTTGAGATAGGTTTCTTTGAATTCGCTTTTTTGAGACAAAACGTACAGGATCGCGAATAATTACATGGTCACTTTAAAATAGAACAATCCCTTTATTTATTAAAAATTCATATTTATGCTGACTCTGACTCTAGTGACTTTTGGGTCACTCTTTGCTTCAGAAATGATTTAAATACCTTCCTGCGTTCATAGGTTACAATAATATTGGTTTCATTTTATTTTTTATTTAGAGACATTTACACATCCAAGAAAGTCAAATTTGAGATAGGTTTCTTTGAATTCGCTTTTTTGAGACAAAGCGTACAGGATCGCGAATAATTACATGGTCACTTTAAAATAGCACAATCCCTTTATTTATTAAAAATTCATATTTATACTGATTTAGAGTCTAGTGATTTTTGGGTCACTCTTTGCTTCAGAGAGGATCTAGAGATCTCTGTGCGTTTACAGGGTACGAGAATCTTTAGGAGCACGTAAACTACGAATTTAAGCGAAATATAGCGTGGCTTCGCTTTATTTTTGATTCGGTGGGGTTAATAGCCAAGAAAATCAGATAAATGTCATTGAATTCTTTTTCTGGAAGTGAAGTCTACTTCAGAAACGCTCCTCCCGAAGTGATGACGGTCTGCCGGAGATCTTTGTGCGTTTATAGCCTGGCCGCGGATCTTTAGGAGCTCGTAAAATACAGATTTGAATGAAATATAGCGCGGTTTCATTTTATTTTCGGTTTAGCGAAATTAACAGCCAAGAAAATCAGATCTGAGAGGACGTTGTTTAAATTCTCGAGAGATGTAAGATAAATGAGCTAATAATTATGTGTCCTGCATGCATAGATTGAATGTTTTTAAAATTTTATCGACATTCAATATTAGCCGTAAATGTAATTCATGATAACTGCAGTTCTACAGGATGCATTAATGTTATGCGATTGTTAATCATAATGTTACAAGACGCGTTTAACGAAGGAGATTTTTAATAGGCAGCATAATGTTTGAGGCTCCGAGATCATTTAAAGATGACCCATTTTGATCGATACAAGAGTAAATATAATTTCACCTCGGTCTAATTGAACTACAAAATAAATTGTACGACAGTTTAATTGTGAATTCGAGCGAGACTGTAAAGAGCTAGACGCGTCGCATTTGTAGGGAGGTAATACCCTGCTTTAACCTTACTATTGTGTTCTCCTGATTGCTGTACTTAAATCGCTTCTAAAACCGCATCTAAACGAAGAGAACGATTAGAAAATCAATTAATCCTCATGTGGACAATTGGAGCCGCTTATTTACAATAAATTTATGCTTACAATTAATAAATTAATGATCCGCTAATGGACTAACCTACGAACCCCATTACAGAAATATAAAAATACATGAAAATGTATAGAACAAATTCTCTCATTCCTAATCTCAGATTCCAAATACATTCTCATTATTCCATCCCCAAACGCCAGCAATTCCCACATCGAGTGCCATTCCAGCCACCTCAAAAGAACACTAGCTATCAAATCCTTATCGTCCCGGCATTCTCCACGAGACACCGGACAATTATCATATTATTTCTGCGGACAGGAACAATGGCCCCGGCGGTCCAGGGGTGTACAAACCCCAAGCGCAACGAGTGGCGTTACTCGTTCCCTTAACAAGCGTGTCTCTCGATAGAATCTCCCTCGCGTTCCGATAAGAAAAACCGCGGGGGCTCCGGCGAGCATGCGGGGTTCCGACGTTTAACGGGGTATCTCTTCGCGCGTCGCGTCCCGTAGTAATTACAATTTTTTTCCCAGAAATCTAGCGGAAAATCCCGGGGAGGTTTCGAACGCGCTCGGCGAGCGAGACCGTACGGGGGGACGGGACGGGAGTTTCTGAGCGCGTCGTTTCGCGTCGCGCGTCGGGGCGGCTCGGTCGAGCGAGGAGAGAAGCGGGATCACGTTTTGGAGGGGGTTTTGCGAACACCCCCGTTTGTGTGCGGCAAGAGGAGGAGGGGGGAGGGCGGTTGTGAGCGACGAAGAGAGAGGGCGAGAGAGAAGTCATTATGATGCAGAAGAGCCAATTTTCTGGGCGGCTTGGCGCGATGCGACGCGATACGCCGCGCGATGCTGCGCGATTATCATAACAACCGACGATATTATTCCGTCGGCGGATTTGCCGTTCAGCAGGGGTTTGTAGCGGGGGGATGACGCCGGCAGGAGACTCGTCGCTGCCAGCAGTCGAAACGGATTTCGCCGATCGGAGCTTCGCCGGCGCCCTGATGCACTTTTAATGGGGCCCACCCCCGCCCGAGAAAAGATGGATGGCCCGCGGAGCCCCGTGTAATCCCGATTTCATCGAAAACGAGCGATCGATCCCTCGACCGCTGTCTGAACTGGACTCTGTCGCGTTCTTTCCTCGAGATCAGGGCTGTCCGTCTTCTCTCCCGAATTTTCTCTTCGATCCCACTCTAGGAGCGATTAGGATCAATCGGCGTCCTCGTTGATTGAAGTCCTCGTGCCCCTACTTGGGACTCTAGGCCCCCTTAGATCAGAACTATCCGAATGCTTCACTACTGCTTCTTCTGGATCCTACTCCTGATGGATCCGGAGTCTCCATTAACTGAGGTCCACGTGGCCCCACTTAGGACTCTAGGCCTCTAACTCGTCTTCAGAGTGAGAGCAAGAGAGAGAAAGAGCGAGACGGAGCTGGTTCACGATCTCTATCCTCCTCTAAGCTATGATAATTCAATGGTGGGGTAGCACGCAAGGCGGGGGATACGTGAAAGGTGTCCCGTGGGCCACAAGTTGGGCGCCACTGATCTAGATCATAGCCGAGGAGCATTCTCCTCGCCCTAGCTACTCCCACTATTAGATTGCCAGTTCTCCAACTATTAAAACAAGGTTTACGGGAGGCTTTTTATAAAGAAATGTTAAATAGTCGCTTTTGGTGTTCCACAAGCCTAGAATCTAGACGGGTTGAGGAGGAGCTAAAGCTCTAAGTGGGGGCTCGTGGACGTCAATGTTGAATCTATAATCTGGAATCCGAAATCTATAGTCTTGACGGGTGGAATGAGAACTAAATTCTATGCGTGGCACGTGGACGTCAATTAGTGGGGGTGTCGATTGACTAGGAGTAGGATCGAAAAGAAAAAGCGCGGAAGGAATAGCGCAATACTGCTTTAGATAGCTAATTGAAATCTGGAATCTAGAACCTAGACGAGTTGAAGGAGGCCCAAAGCCCTAAAGGGGGGCACGTGGACCTCAATTAGTGAGGACGTCGATTGCCCAAGGGTGGGATCGAGAAGTAGAGGCGGGGAGGAGATAAGGCAGTTCTAGATAGTCTTCTAGATCGCAGTCCAACTTATCTCTCCCAGGACGAGGAGACAGATACCGGTTTTTTGCGAGCAAGACAGGACAGTCGCCGGTTGATTTGGTCCGCGGCAGCCAGCGTCCCGTACCGGGATAAAGGGACGACAATGATGGGGTTCAAGGACTGGTTAACGCAGATTAGCGGAGCAATTTGTCACGCTCCGACAAGCCACCCTCACGACCGCCCCCGCCGGCGAACCATCCCACTACAGCTAGCCCCGACAGTGGCTCCTTCGTTCTGTTTCTACGTCGATTCACCCCCTTCGCTTCCGATGCTTCGTCTTCGTCTTCCGCTTCCTCTTTTTCCTCTTCTTCCGAGAGGTAGCTCCTCGTCCTCCTAGCCGAGGACCTTATCGACGACCGGGATACTCTCTCCCGGTCTCTTATCTGGCCGCCAGACTCCATTAAATTCGAAAGTCAACTGTGAAATTGGGATCCCGACGACCCGCTCACGGATTCGATCATCGCGCGCAGATAAGCTTTCCGCGGCAGATGCCCGGATGCCGATCCTCGCGATCGGAATTTTGCCGGTCGAGGGCTGTGGGACTGAACCGGAAATCGAACTGGCCTATTAGGAAGAGCTACTTTTTATGGTGGGGAGTTTGTTAAAAACGGTCTTTGAATTTACGTTAAACTTTAGCACTTTTGAAAATTTAAGTGATAAACGGCCTTTTTGATTTGTACTTCGTTTGATAGTGTGCAGGTTTCGAGCCAGTTGTTAATATTTTTGAACCGATTTTGAAAACAAGAAGGTTATTTACTTTGATCAGTATTTCATTTTTTTCGACATCTTGTGATACAACAATTGAGGATTATAGTTTACAGATCTGACCATTTCGATGTATACGTATGCGGCTGTTGGAAATAAATGCAAACGATGACTGAGAACAGTGGTTTTCTAAAGAGACGATTTTTCGATTAATGCAAATAATAATTTGATGAATATGGCAGGTGCAAGTTTGTAAAATACAAGGAAATGTGTATACTAATTGATACTAACGATATTTTCATTTTGGTCTGACCACAAGGAACATTCTACTGAGAGACATAATTTTTTACCCCTACTACATTCTTATAAAACAACACATCACAATGGAAAGTATGAAAGTTTACGATCTGATTAAAAATAATACTATCCAGCAAGTATTCACTCTGCAAATTTTTTCTGTACACAGAAAAATCAAATACTATTTAGCTACTGATTGGTACAGTTCTAGTACCAAATACGAAATATTTAATTTCTCTCTAATTTCAAATTTCAATCGACCGCCACATTAAATCTTCTTGTTTGTGACTAGACTATGAATTTTTATGCATTTGTAAGAAAGATGAAAACAACGTTCTCCAATCAATGGATCAGTGAATTAAGAAGAAGCCAAAATTCCTGTAAAACAAACGTGAAATATAAAAGCCGAAAAAACCATCAAAATAACATTCCCTGATCAATCATTCACAATGATCATACAAAACAAAGAACTAAAAATTCGCCACACTCCAACAAACCGACCCAACAAATTTTCTCATCATTTTATCAATTAACCGTACCTAAGTTCGAAATAAATCCTCGAGGGACCTCGTCGCGTGTCAGCGAAGTCTATGACGAAACTACGGCGAATTTTTGTTGTCACCGTTTTACCAAGATGTCGCGTTTCGGGCGGACAGTCGTTCCTTGAACGAAACGGAAGCCGGGCCGTCAGGTTCTCGTTTCTTTTTGGATGGGGAAAGACGCCGCGCGACGGGGTCGCTAATTAAAACGTTCTAGCACAGAGCGGCGTGCAGCGTGGCAGCGTTTAAGCAGATCAGAGGCTGGTCTCGCGAGTGGTCCTCGAGAGCTTGCAAAAGCTTGCCCCCCCCCCCTCGTTCCCCGTGTTCCCGGTAATGCCGTCTACATCATCGCTTTTGTAGGAATCCCCTAACAAACGCAAATAACTCCGAAATCGCGGGTAGATCGTGGAACGGGCGATCCTTTCGTCTAAACTTAGAAACGAGGAAGAAGAAGAAGAAGCTAGAGGGGCGGACGAGGAGCATCGCGACTGGGACGCGAAAAAATATCATTCAAGATCACCGGGATGTCCCATATGGCCAGGCCTCGGTTATGAATCAAGAAAAAGAAGAGAAAGAGCGGGGACCGTGTTTTGGCCAGTTACGTCGGCACACTCGCAAGCAGGAAGCAATAAAGATGCGTGCCACGGGTTTTGGCAAGAACAAGCCCGAGGATTAGGGGATTTGCTAGCGCGGACCAGAGCCAGAGAGAGAGAGACGGAACCATTCGGAACCGCGTATTCTAGGAGATTAATCGGCCGTTGTAGAGAGATCAACGACGATTACCCGATTACGCCGCTTCTGTTGGCGTCTCGCGAAATTGGCGGACAAGGAGCACCTTCTTCGAGAATGTCATTTTCTCTCTTTCTCGCTTGAATAACCGGTATTACCCGGCGACTATTAAAAGAGGTTGTTAACGGATCGTTCATGAAACTTTGTTCTAAGAACGCTTGCCACCGCGATCCGTTATTGTGATTCATCGGGCCTCGCGCGGGACACGACGGTCGCGGAAATACAGTGAGAATGAAGGTTGTCGGTTTCTTCGAGCACAATGTGTCCAGTCTATTAACACCTTGTGATATATTAAATATTCACGCCGTTCGTTTCAATTACATTCAGATAAAATTCCAATTATCTGTCATCGATATTTTACCGTTCTTCTTCTTCTGCTAAACGATAAACAAATTCTAATCGTTGTGGATGTAAAGGAAGTTGTACTACATGGGTTATTTGACATAAATCAATAAAGATTGTATCAATGAGAATTTCATCCCCGAAAATTACAGTCTACATCTGATTTGATCTCTTCTACTGATTACAACTTATGAGCGTCTCAGCGTAAACTAACAAAGACTGTATCAATGAAAACTGCGACCCTCGAAATTGCATTCTACATTTCCTAAAAATATTGATGAACTGTTCTACTGATTACAATTTACTAATTTCTCAGCATAAATCACTGAAGATTGTAGCAATGAAAGTTACGTTCATTAAAATTACAGTGCAAATCTCTTAAAAATATTAAATGACCGGTTTCAGATTTTTCATTTTCAAATTATTGATGTTATAAAGACGACTTCATGGGAATTGATTCGATGAATTTCTTTACTGAAGCGTATGTTATAATAAAAAGCACAGAAAGTCTAAATAAATTCTATCTTGCTAATTTTATAAAACAATACATACTAGCCAATTTTAATGCTCGGTAGGTTTAGTGTTAATGAACTATTATCCTCCAAGATCGACTCTTTAGTCGGATAGTTTATTAGTGTGTCAGCATAAATCGATGAAGACTTCATTAGCGAAAACATTGCTCCTTAAAATTACAATCTGCATCCACAAAAAGTATTGACGAACCTCTAATTGGACGATCCTCTAGTCTAGATCGAATTATCACCCAACACACGAAAACGTAAGCTCATCGAGTCGCGTTTAGGCTGTCTGCACCAGCTTCGAAGGCCTAGCAGACGCAGGTCCCATGGGCACGGGGTTCAGACACGCTCAATCAGCATAAAGCGAAGGGGGTTCAAGCGAACCGGCAATTCAGCTTTCGAAAGTGGACAGTTATGGTGGTTTACGACCGACAGGCTGTCTCTTGTGTCTCGCGAGAGATCAGCAGGAGATGGACAAGGCAACCGAGTTGCACCGTCGCCGAGGTACAATTTCACTGAAATGTTTCCTTGGCTCAATGAACTCTTTCCCGTCGGAGCACTCGGAAACATAGTTGCGCGATTAGTTTGTTCACTGTCTGTAAAATATATATTTTCGAATGCCTGTTGCGCCTAATTAAGAAAGTATTGACTGGTCCAGCAAATTAAGGGTCCGAGACTTGTTTATATTTCAAACCTGACTCCATTCTAACGTATGTGAATTTAAAACAGTAGAAACATTAAAAGAATTTAAGAACTTGTTGTGTTCAACTTGTTAACACGTTCGCTATCAGCATTTTGTTGCTTAACGATTGTTAAAATGTTTCACTAAATGCGTGGTACATCCTTCATAAAATATTGAAACAATTAAGCAGGAGGAAGTCATGGAATTTTTTAATATTAGGCTGTGTGCTCTGATTTTAGACAACAAAATATGTAGCGAACGTGTTCAGATTGTTGAAGAAGAAAAGAAAGATCTATAATAATCTATATGGTTACTGTTTCTTGCAATTAATGCCAACAATTTTAATTTTGGATAAAGATCCAAAGTTTAGTGACTATAGTAGATCTCTTGAACCGGGATGTACCCGGTCCACGACCGCAAGGATAAAAGTATTCTTCGTGCACGTGAAGAAGACACAGAGAAACTTGTAGGTATCTATGCCCCACTACTGGACGTCTCTACTTCGCGCTACAAGTATGTATTAGGTCAGTGTAAAAGTTCGTGTCCGATTTCGTATTAACACTAGGTTTACGGAGCACTAAAATTGATTATTTTACATTGCTTTATAAAAATAATAAAATTGTATTTACTTAGATCTTCAGCGATTTTTATTATAATATGTACACAGAAAAATAAATCTATTTAATAATTCCTCACGAATGCCTCTTTATACTCTTAATAATTGTAAATTAAAATTTTTTGAATCCGTCATGTTGACGGGCCCCGTAAATCTAATGTTAAGATAGAACAAGGAATCGAGCATGAACTTTTGCACTGATCAAATATTTTCCAATCGCTTGACAAATCGCTTAACGAAAGAAATAGATGAATCGAGTGTGACTGGGACAGATCGATGCGTTGGCGATGTACCACTGTCCCTGAAATTCTGTGTCTCGTTCTCGCGATGACGCATACTTTGCCACGTTTCCGTACTTCGATGGGGAAGAGTTAATAGATCAGGTATGCGATCAGGGTTGTGGCTAACGATTATCAATTAGAATCACCTTCGTGCACGCTATCGGCCCGCCGATGTCGGCGATGATGGACGGTACTGTGCACGACCCGTCCGCCGGTGAACTTGTTCGGGTCGAGGATATTTTCCACGGAGAATGCGAGACACCTCTTCTTAGCCTGCACGGTGCTGGCGGTGGTGGTGATGCTGCTGGTTGCGGTGCCGGTGGTTCGTGCAGGATTGCCGGAGGTGCACACGGTCATCACGGTGGATGCGGCTGCGGCTGCGGCAGCGGCGTGCGCGGATATGTACACGGGAGTCCCGAGGCCAGTCGGCTGGCCACCGCTCTGAACACAGGAGAAAGGGTGCACGCCGCTTCTCGCGAAGGGGTTGAGGAACTGTTCGGACCCGGTACCCCTGGAGGAAGGCGCGGTGAGGTCTACAGGACTGCTCGGATTGCTTTCATCCACTTCATCGCGACAAACGTCGACCTCGACGTCCTCGTCGTCTTGATAATTCCCGTTCCTACTGCCCGGGTGCACTTCCTCCTCCTCCTCCTCTTGCTCCTCTTCGTCCTCCTCGTCCTCTACGGTTCTTCGCGGTGTCACGTTCCTCTCGGGCTCGTCCTCTTCCTCCTCGTCCTGTTCCTCCTCTTCCTCCATTTCAGCGTCGATTCGCTTCTCTCGCAGGCCGGTCGTCGTCGTCGTTGTCGTCGTCGTCTGCGTATCCATCTCGTGGAACTGGTCCTTGTCGACGGCACGCAGGATCGGCGAAGCCGGTGGCGTGTGTTGTTGCTGCTGGCGCACGCTGTCGTATCGCACAAAAGGCTCGCCGGTGCGTACGTGGAGCAACACGTGCCTCCTTTCTTGAGGCGGCAACCCCGGCAGCCCCGCACGCATCTCCACTTCCTCCCGCGGTAGAACGACCGGTCCTAGCGGCGACACGGTCCTGCTTTCCTGCATCCTCCACATAACAGCCCCGCGCTTCTTGTCGTTTACCTGACCCCGCGATGCTTCATTCCCCTGGAACGTTCAAAGCACTTGTCTCTCCTTACTCGTCACAACAATCTTATCCCGTTCGGAAAGGTTCCTCGCGAAACATCCCCAAAAACCCGACGACGGCGGCTAGAGGCGACGGCTACGGCGATTACATCACGGACACTGTCTCATCCCGGCACTCTGGTTATTCATCACTGAATCGGCAAAATATCCTGGCACACCGCGACGACCGTCGCCGACGACGCGGCGAGTCGACTGTTGTGGAGTCGCGAGAATCAGAGGCTTTACGATTTCCCGGGGTCCCGGGTTTGGTTCTCGGCGTTCACTGAACCGGTCGGACACACTGGGACAACAAACAGCCGTTCACCGGGTCAAGAGAGAGATCAGCGTGGCCGCGCGATTAGCAGTGTCTTTGGTAGACAGACGCGGCGGCGCGCGTCCCGTAAAACCTGCTCTCGGGACCTCCGCGTAGAGCCATGGTGGCTGAATAGGTGGTATATCGGCGTATTATTAGTACCGAGGAGCCGACGTCGGACCGTAGCCACGGCGGAAAGCGACGGCGGTGACTGACGGTGGGGATCCCGGCTCCGCCTACAGCGGGTGTGGCCAACCCTGGTCCGCTTACCAGAATGCTCCGGCCGTGGTGCGGTGGGCGTGAGCCGTCGAGTTCCCGACGGGGGTTGCGCGCACACACGTGCTACCCTCTTGTCCGTGGCGGTTGCGGACGTACACGATCACGAAGATGCACCCAGACAGAGAGGGAACGGGCTGAATGGACGGGCACGAACACGAAACGGAGCCGCGTGCAGACGTTTCGCGGCCCCACGAGCGAGCTTTCGCCAGATACTCGGGTATGTACACACAGAGTCTACCTTTTCCTCCCTCTGCTCGACTCCGACCGGCCCACCCTCGTCTCTCTTCCGACTCACACTCTCCAACCCTCTCTCTCTTTCTTTCTCTCTCCACCCCTCCCCCCGGACAGCTAAAGTGGTTTGTCTTTGATTTAACCACCACCGCCGCCACCGACGCAGCCGCTGCCGCTGCTGTTGCCGTTGCCGTTACCGTTGCCGTCGTCGTCGTCGTCGTCACCGTCGATGGAGGAACGGTTTTCCCTCTTCGCACGTTGCCATCGTTCAACGGCGGCCGAGGAGAATCATAGCAAGCTCAATTCGCTTTCTGCCTCCGAGTATCTATCCGTGATCGTTAAAAGCCGCCGGATTTGCCGATCATCTTGGTGTGCGATAGGCTCTTCGATGGCGGGACGTTGGGAAGGAGGGGGCGGCGCATCCTAGGACCCGTTGTGTACAGTAATCGTGTCCGGAGTATTATCGCGCTAGCTAGGTAGGTAGCTAGACTAGCTGGATAACTATCCAGGCAGCTATCCCCGTACTCAGTCTGCATTCTCTCTCCCAAAATCTCTTTCTCTCGCGCTCCTCGGTTCCGACGTTCTCCGACGGTCGCTCCGGCTGCAGCAGCCAACCTGGACCAACTCTATCCGCCTGACCGACCGACCGACCGACGGATAGTAGAGCCAGTCAATGTAGCCGTTGCTCCCGGCGCGCTGGTAGTGTGCGCTGCTGATGCTAGTGCTGGTGGTGCTGCTGTTGCTGCTACCGCCGCCGCTCTTAACTCGGCGCACGGATATTGTTTACCCGACCATTTAGGTAATTGCTGGCCTACCGCCCTGCCAGCCAATCGAACGTAACCGGCGGATGAGCCTGCAATACCGAGCCCTCCCTCTCCACCCCCTGTTCCTCTTTGTCTCTACCAACCGCTTCTCTCTCTCTCTCTCTCTATTTTTCCACCCTGCGTCTCCCTCCACCATCTATTTCTCTCTCTTCTTCTCTCTAGTTTTCATTTTTTCTCTCCGTTCACGTTGGTCATCGTCGATCTCACTCGCGGTATAGGCATGTTCATTCGGCTCGTCCTCGTCCAGAGCAACCCTCCGATCATCATCGAGTTAGCTCAGGGCCAATCGCTCGGCGAGATTGACGCCGCTATTCTGGTCCCCCCCGATGATCGATTCTTTCCACGAAATTGAAGAGATACACGCCGGTTCTCCGCCCATTCTGCGGCCCGACCGACCTGTCGTCCGATCGTTCAATGGCCGATCAACCGTGACGATCGCGTCCCGCCGGTATTAATAGCCAGCTGCCGGGGCGAAAGTTACGCAAACGCTCCCGCCGGACTTTCCAATTAACGGGGACGAGCTGGATATCTTAAAATTGCGTAACAATCGACAGGAGAAGATCGCCAAAGAGAAGGGTGTAGGAGCGTCTCTCGTAATCGAATGACAAACCGACTCGGAGGGGGTGGTTTGTTCGATCTGGCCAGCGAAGAGGACACCAGGATGTGGTCGTCGGAAGGTGCATCGATTCCATGGCGATTTCCGCTGGAAATATCGCTGTCGTCTAGCAGATGCTCGTTACACATACTTCGATGATTAATGCACTGTTCCCTCCCGAGTCTTTTATTCCTCCATTCCGACCGTCGCGCATCGTAGTGTCGGTTAAATTTAGAAGCGTCGTTGGCCGTGTCCCGATCATGAATCCCGGCGCTAATAACCTGTGACGATAGGCGTACCGCGGGAGCCCAGCCGATTGATAACGTAATGAAGCCGATCAAATATTTATAATCCGACCGACCGGCAGGTCGGCCCGGCCGATCGGCACGTTTTACTTTCGTGTACAGATGTTCCCGGCGCGTCGGTGGGAGTAATCGTGTCTCTCGCTTTCTCTCTCTCTCTCTCTCTCTCTCTCTCTCTCTCTCTCCTCTCTCTCTCCTGCGGCCATGATTTCCCGGTTGGACGATGTGTACGTATGTTTGGGAATCGGCGTGTCTTTGTGTCTGTATGGCTCGGTTTGTGCGGGTGTGTACGTGTATGTTTGGGAAAGCGTGTATGCGTGTCCGCGACTAATTTCCGCGTGTGCGGACCGTGGCTGGCTAATGAGCATTATCGTAAATTTATTTCGCTGTGCCAGCCCCGGTCGGTCCGCCACCGCATAAGAACTAACAAATTAATTTAATTCGTAAATGACACGTACGGCGTGCACGGTGCATTTACTGCATTGAATGCCGGCGCGCCGGCTGCAGCTCAATTTGCAGCCAGCCACCAAAGCTTAATTAAAAATTTACACCGACAATGTGGCCGTACGCGTCCGCTCTCGCACCGCACCCTCGCGTGCCAACGCGGCAACGTTGATGCTCGTTTTAACTATGTCTACCCGCGACAAAAGCCTTCTTAGGCCACTGAGTGACAGTCGAGGGCGCACCGCAGACGTGAACGATGATTGCCCCGTGGCCCCGGCGAAATTCAGGATAACGAAACACTTTTACAGCTGGGAATTTTTTACTGGCAGAGAATGATGAGTGGCTTGATGTCTCTCTTTTTGGTAGCCCTCGAGATGGACTTTGGCCTCAGAGGGCAGTTCAGAGCATTGTGTCGTGTGTTTAGTTTAGGCTCATTGGTAGCCACTCAGTAAATTAGCATATTATACACCGGAAATTGTTCCATAATTTTTGGAACTCTTTGGCCCATAGCTGATGAGGATTTTTTAACAAATTCGTCAACAGCAACACAAATTTGAATAATAAATCAACAACTCACCTTCAATAACGTAGTATAATATTTTCGTTTAGGATTATTGTTTAGAAGAAGATTTTTAAGCATCCATTCGATATTGCATACAATTATTGAAAGCCTATTAATGGGCTTTCGGTAGATAAAGTGTTAGTAGCGATTGAAAGACAGCCTTTAAAATTTTAACTAAAAGTTGATTGAGGCTCATAATAATTGATGGAGATTGATAACTAGTGATACAACCGAAGAGCGGGTGGTTCTACATAAAAAATAAGTATACATGAAACCGTGGTGGAAATAGCGTTAACGATAATAAAACCGTATGTACACTTTTTACAGGCAGAGTACAAGCTAAATAATTTTGTATTGCCCTTTTTGGTTGCTGATCGGTTTATTTCTCATGTTTAGGTACACCGGCAGGTATACAGTAAATCATTATTAACCCTTTGCGCTCGGAAGTATTTTAACTCCATAACCAAATTTTTTTTTCGATCAATAATATTTCCATCTTATATGATTTTTTTCATTTTGAAGAAATGAAACTGATATAATAACCCATAGAATACTTAAATGTTTGGTAACTAATTTATTGAATATCAATTTAATAATGTAAACAATATTTTGAATAATGGTATAGCAATTTTTAGTGGTGCCTCAGAGTCACCACTCGAGTGCAAAGGGTTAAAGAGCAGAATTATTAATAAGCACTCTAGTCTACAGACTATCTACGGATAAAAGGCAGCATTTTTAAAAAGTATGGAGCCTGAGCCTGTCAAGAGTACAAATTGCCCCGTGGAGTAACGACGTTATACTTCGGACCCTTATGTTTGTTACAATTGCTCAAAATGCGCAACCTACCAAGTCAGATTGTCGCAATAGAATGTAGGGTTCACAAAAATAGTCTTAACCAGTTAAGTGTGTTTGACGACTATATCCGTTATGGAGATGTGGCAGAATTTTGTGTCATGACGACTATATCCGTCATGCGTAAAATTTTGTTACAATTTGATATTTAAATTGTAATTTTGGAGAAAACTAAATTATATTCGTAAATTTTAATATGTTTAAAATGTTTAGAGGTCAAGACGAAATGAAACAAGGAAATAAAAATTATAAATAATTTGAGTTGAATTCATAACTTCCTGAGAGCTAATTCGTCGACTATACCCGTCATCGCTTGATTATCGCGACACACACTGGTGCGCGCATTGCAAAAACATCGCCACAGTTAACTGGTTAAATGTTGTCGTTCACCCCACGATCTCACCCCCGTCCATCAAAAACCAAAAACCGACATGCTTGATCAGGAATGCATACAGGTTTCTAACAATCTCGTAGGGTCTCGTGCACATCGCTAAAGAGCATAAAAAAGCGAGTCGGCCGTTAAGTATCGAGGAACCGAGGCGGAAGGGGTTGCAGGTGAGCACACCGCCGGATTACCCTACCTGGCAAAGTGATGTGGGTTTAGGCGAGCGTTCCTAATAGTTCTGAAACGGTGCACGAGTCGAGGAGCAAGCTAGCTGGTTAGATAGATGGCTAGACCGGCTAAAGTGGAGCGAGAGAGGGTGGCAACGGTGCTAGACTGTAGCTAGAGCAAGATAGATCGATACAGACACCGATGTGGGGGGTGGGTAGGAGCTATCCCGGAAGAGGACGCCGTTATTCTGTCGGCCGACGGGGTGACAGAGAAAGACGTAAATATAGAATAAGAGATGATAGGGAGCGGCGGTCGAGAGGCGGGAGGGTGGCGGTGTAGAGAGAGGACGATAGAGAAGGTGGCCCCGAAGAGAGGGTGGGGTGTAGTTTGGAACGGAGATCGAACAGACCAGCCGTGACCAATTTGCGCCCGTTCGTGCTCCCGATTCTGATCCCGATCCCGTTCGCTCCGCGTCCGTTCCCTGCACACACGTGCGCACACGTCCCTCTACACGCATGTCCACGCATACACACAGACAGGCGGACACAGACAAACCTGGGGGGTTGAAGAGGGGCACAGAGGGGGATGGTTGACACACAGGCGAGCGTTCGCGCGCCCGTAACAGCGTCGATCTTCCCAGCACGAGCCCCTAGCAGGGCCAGCGATGCCAAAAGATACTCTCGTCAGAGAGAAAAGTCGCGCTGTGTTGTCGCTCGTTGTACGCCGGCCACCCCAAAAGTTTCACGCCTATCTGGACCGACGGCACCACCTCTATTGGCGCCACGATAATTGGCCAATTAAAACCGGCCGAGAGCGTTCGAGGTACCTGGCATCCGATAATTATACGGTATCCTCGCGGTGGTTCGACCACGTATCCACGCGACCAAGGGGGTGTCGGGAAGGTGGAGAGAGAAAGACACGAATAGAGAGAAAGAGACGGAAGAGAGAGAGAGAGAGAGAAAAACAGAGAGACGCAACGAAGAAGAGTGAGAAGGATACAAAATGAATAAGTGGGGGGAGGATACGAAACGAAGAAGAGAAAGAGACCGCCAGAGGTTGATGGCGAAGGGAGGACCAGCGAAGAGGGCGGCGTGCCTCAGGAGGAATAGAGGGATGGAATCGACTATTCCGATTACGCGGCTTCGGGATTCTACGGACTCCCTTTTCTCTCCACCTGTTCCTCCACGTTCCCCGTGCCCCTCGAACCCCTCTCTTCCGCAACTAACCCCCCCACACAAACGGTCTTCCTCCCGACGTCCTGTCCTCCTCTCTACGTAAATCAATGCGGCCAGCACGCCCTCTCCTTAACCCCGTGACGCATGACTGGAATATTCCTCCGCCGGTCTCCACGGCGTTTATCCGCGGTCTGTTTACTCGGACTCGTTTTCCGGGCATCGATACCGAAGATCGCCTTTTTTGGCCCCGCGAGATCCGAACCCGGGGCCAACGCCTCCCCACCACCCAACCCGCGAACACCCACGGGTGCACTCGTTAGGGGATGCTAATTGAGAGAGACGCGAGGATTGCTAGCTTGCAGCCCCGGTATCTTTGACGAGGATTTTTTTTCGTCGGAGCGGGTCTTAATTGGGTGTTTGGACCTGAACGGGGTAATCTGTTCGAGCAGAGGGAGATGACCGCTTCCGGAATTGAAGGAAGAATGGGACGTGTTAGTGACGCAATTAGTTCGTTGTTATCGGTGGACTGGGGAATTTTGTGGTATTCGATTTTAAGTAAAATATCAAAATCCCTTCTGTTGATTTCTGTATATTGATGAGTACTGTAGATTGTCTGATTTTGTCTTTTTTGTCTCCGCAAGTGTGTTTCTTTGATTTTTATGCCAATATAGGTGAATATTCTTTTTCAATAAGGTCTTAATAATTAATTGGCTGAGGATTTTTGTGTGTTATTGCATTTGAGCATTTGTACAATACGAAAATTTGTGTATGTTAAATCCTGTATGTTGGTCGGGGTGAAAATTCATCAGTTTTCTGTGTTTTATAAGTATTATTAGATTGTGCATTTTTATGCAAAATAAAGTTGTCTGCGTCAGTTACAAGAGACTAGAGCCAGATAGACATTCCGTTCTTACTTCAAGCTGAAAATAATAGATTGGCACTCTTAAATCATTTTAACCTATCTACTGTTTTAAGTTGCAACTGCTCATTGTTTTTCATAAATCCAACAGATCTACACTCTAGTAAGGTAAATTGTTTGATTTCTTTATAATTGTGTTACAAGATGTGTTTTTCTTATCCAAAATTCTATTCGATGTTCAATAACACTGTGCACTTACTACCACAGCAGATACATATAATCACATATAAACACTGATTTTCAAACAATTGTTTGATCGCATTATGCGGGAGTCTGCCGTACGAGGATTTAAGGATGCGATAAAATAATAGACAAACTTAGATATTTAAAACTTCCTCAGCCCTAACAGAATAATATTAACTCCTATCCTCTTTCATATACTAAGAAAATCGTTAATTTTCAAAATTTGCAATTATCACCCTTTAATCTTACGCAAGAATAAAATTCATCCGCAAAGTGAATTTCTGAAATGACAGTCGGATCCGATAAAATAAACATCTGCGGCAATAATCCGCCTCAACACGGTTATGATTAAAGATCCATTATTGGACATTGAGAGTAGAAGAAATGGATCGTGAAATCGTTCGTCAGTTTTTTTTCTTCCCTCGTGGCTGCCCGTGTCCAATTATTTCTTGCTCGATCGGGAACCGTCTGAAAATGAAAACCGAACCCGATGTGTCCGTGCGGCTCTCTCGATAGGTATCGGCCACGCGATCCGTGATGTATGTCTCATTAAGAATGTTCCACTTTGATTCATCCTGCAGCCGAGTGATTGATCGTTTACCCCTAATTAGAGATCGGGGAAGTCTTGAAAAAGTAGATGAAATTACGCGTGACACGAGCGGAAATTAGGTTCGCGGAGAACAGAATGATGTATGACCGTTATACTTCAGTAACCTTAGCGACAACCGCGCTAAGATACTTCTGCCTAGCAGCCGACGCCGCCGCCGCCGCTCTATTTCCGATGGTGCGGCTCCTCGCGGGAGGTAATTATCCTCTTAATTAAGA
Source organism: Sphecodes monilicornis (assembly GCA_913789915.3). NCBI lineage: Eukaryota > Metazoa > Arthropoda > Insecta > Hymenoptera > Halictidae > Sphecodes > Sphecodes monilicornis. Next base: position 16,766,481 of record OU565295.1, read on the forward strand.
GCTTAGTTTCCACGGACCGCTCGGCTCCCTTTTTGAGAGAAAAATTCGAGCTGGGGAAACGCTATTTTCTTTGCGCCATTCTTTCTCTCTCTCTCTCTCTGTCTCTCTTTTTCTCTTGGTGTGTCTTTCTTTATCGTGTGTGTATGTATAATACTTTTCCATGATCGTAACAATATAACTATAGCGCGTAATTACGGGCACGGTAATTGCCGTTGATTACCCGCTTGCAATTACCATTTCCTATACTGTATCGAACATCGATTAACATTAATTATTAACTGCTACTTTGCGCAGGATTATTGCGCCGCGATTGACGTTGACAGAGCGCTGTTATCGAACAATCGACGGGGTAAGAAAATGTCACAGCGTGCAATCACGGTTACTATAATCCTCTCGCTGATTAATATTTCAATTAATTCGAATATTTTCCACCGGCGCAAATAATATTTCAAAAATGATTCGTAATTTATAATGTCGATACTTCAAAGCAAACGCGGAAGCTAAAAGCACTTACAATATATTATTTTACAATGTATATTGATTCTCTTGAATATTACCTCTTCAGGCACATGAAAACTATCTTTCAGATATTGTTTAACTTAAGTGAGAATTCAAGTTAACTACTTCACAAATATTTTTTAGTATTTAGTTCCACGATTACCGAAAATTTCACGCACTCATTTGGATATTTTTTAACCAAAGATCTCAAGTTTACTAGGCCCCGACGAGTAATAAAATATTTCCTAACGAATTCTTGTGCAATCTGATCTTAAAGAAAAGGAAAACACATGCCTCTACGATCTATAATAATTTACAATCTTCGTGCTATTGATGTTCTTCTGATTTAAGTTCTAAAAACTCACGAAGTCTCAAATATTCATTCACAAACTATTTAACCCAAGATTACAATTATTAGTGCACAAACATGCGATTGAACTTTTTCAAACATCAGCCTAGATCTTCAAGTAAGAAAATAAATTAACCCCTTGCACTATAATAACGAGTCAGACTCGTGAAATGAATTTCGAACAACATCTGCTAAACATGTAAATTATTAATTTCCTTTGAAGCGAAATAAAATTTTATTTTGTTGCTGTCGATATATAGCCATTGGGAAATATACAAGCATATAATAAATTTAGATTTTCTTTTTGTTCTATGAAATGATGGGCGACAATCAAGTTCTAATCACTGTAACCATAAAATAAATCATAGTGCAAGGGGTTAAGGATCACTATAATTTTTTCATTCGTGGTTTTAGGCCTATCAATCGTCTTCAATATGAACTTCTACAACCACACACAGGTTCAAACACATATTTGTAAATTCTATAACCAAAGTCTTCAAGTTTGTCAGTCCGCTATCAAGTGATCAAACATTTTCAAACATCAGCCTCGACCATCAAGTAAGACAAGGAGCTTCGAGCCACTACAATATCTTCATTTTCGATCTTGAGACTATCAATGATCTTCAATATTTACTTCTAAAACCAAATAGAAATTCTTGCACCATTTCTAGATTTTTTTAGCTTAGACCCCAAGTTCGTTAGTCACCAATCAAACGATCATTTTCGAGCCGCAATCTGTCGAATCTTACCCTCGGCGATCTAACACGCAGATGAGGCTCGGCAGCCTTTCAGGTCGCAACAATTTACACCCCCATGCGATCAGATATTCGTCGCAAAGATATTCTGTCGGTTACGGGGAGGGATTGGCTACGGTGCCAACGAACAATGCTCGTAACGGGGCTCATAATGGAGCTAATGACGACACAGCTTTCCGGATAAATCGACGCGAAGGTGGCGGGACGATTTCGAAAGGACGCGTGCTAGCTAGCGAATAGGGCCCAAAGGAGGTGATTACGGTGTTGGCCACGTCGACTCTCATGTGTATAAATGCTGCACACCCACGCGCGAGTCTTGTGCGTGCATGGGGGTCGGGTGGAACCACGCAAAAGGGTCGTCGGGTACATATATAATATATCGCATTAGGCTACGGGGGTACGCAGGACCGAGAGAGTATCGCTTACGCGTTATTATTGCAGCGATACGACACGCTACGGTGTCACCCGTGACCTCCCATGGGGGGGCCGGGCAGCACCATATCATATACAATGTAGGTACCAACTGTCACACCATCGGCGAGACCCGGGGATCCCATGGAAACCGGCTAGGCGTGCTTTATGGTGCGTCAAATTAAAAGATTCCCTCCTTTGCGTTCCCTAACTGCGATCTGATCCACTTGCCCGATTCCTCGTCGCCCATCCCAGGAACTAAACGGGACGCTGGGTCCTGGTCCTTGGTCCTTACGGGATGTATTTATCGCGACTCTCGATCTGAGATCGAACAGTAATCGTTGCTCAACCTTAAGGGGACTTTCTCATCAGATCATCATTGGAAATAAAGATGATATTTACGAATTTGTTTTTTTAAAATATACAATATTTTATGAACAAATACTTTCCGCCCTTAGTGCTTCTTTTAGTATACAAACAATTTTTTTGTTGCGGTCCTTACCGTGGTATCATTTATGGTGGTAATTGCACTGCTTACAAAATATGGGGTCAAAACGGTGGCTCATTAATAATAGTAACTCCTTGTAACATCTTCTGAAATGAAAACACGATGGAAATTTTTAAACTTTATATCGATGACTATGGTATGAAACACTGTGAGAGAAAAAAGATCAATTGCCAATTTAATCAAAACATATGAAAAGAACTTACAGGTTTATACAGGGTGTCCCACATAAATGGGAACACCTAAATATCTGTCGTATTTACAGTCCTATCAGAAAACTTCAGAGGCCAAAGTGACACTATTGCAGGGGGCAAATATAATGGCAAAGAAAAAAAGTTTTATGCCTTGTTTTTTAATGAAATTTCAAGGTCAACGATGTTTTTTTAAAATGGAATAGTATATTTTTGTTACGATAGCATGATAGACAATAAAAAACTGAATTTAGTGGATACCACCTTTTTGACCTTGAAATGACCTTGAGCAAGAATAATCATGTTGGAGCGGATAAAATGTGGAAGTTTAAAATTTACGTGTTTCAGCAAAGATTACGCGTTGTTTACGTCGGGTTGACCTTTACATACCACAATAAATGTTTGAGATATTTTTCATAGTAAACAGCGTATGTTTATGTTAGAGTATGTATCATTGAGATCGTTAACAGAAGGTTAATCGGTTAGAATAAGTACGTTGTTCCATCTGCATTATTCGAATTCGAAACGTGAAATTGATGGTGCGGAATTTTATGCAGTAAAATAATTGGTCCGTACTTTATACAAGGAACTCTTACGGGTATAAAGTATGCTGCATTTTTGCGCCAGGAATTGTCGGGCCTTTTAGAAGAAATTACGTTATTCGATCGGGAGAGCATGTGGTTTCAACATGATGGTTGTCCAGCGCATTATTCTAAAGTTGCTTGAACGGTGCTAAATACGGAATATCCTGTACGCTGGATTGAGCGACGAGGAACAATTCCATGGCCAGACCGTTCTCCGGATCTGACACCATTGGACTTTTATCTATGGTGCAAGATAAAATGTATTGTGTACAAAGATAAACCCACAACGCCAGAGGATATGCGGCAAAGGATTACTGCAGCATGTGCTTCAATTACGTCTCAGGAAATCGGCAATGCCTACAGATCATTTAATGCAAGATTGCAATATTGCATAAATGAGGATGGTCAACATTTCGAACATTTATTATATCTAAAGGTTAACTCACCGTAAACAACGCGTAATCTTTGCTGAAACACGTAAATTTTAAACTTCCACATTTTATCCGCTCCAACATGACTATTCTTGCTCAAGGTTATTTCAAGGTCAAAAAGGTGGTATCCACTAAATTTAGTTTTTTATTGTCTATCATGCTATCGTAAAAAAATATACTATTCCATTTTAAAATAACATTGGTGACCTTGAAATTTCATTAAAAAACACGACATAAAAAAGTTTTTTCTTTACCATTATATTTGCCCCCTGAAATAGTGTCACTTTGTCCTCTAAAGTTTTCTGATAGGACTGTAAATACGACAGATATTTAGGTATTCCCATTTATGTGGGACACCCTGTATACAAAAGTATGAATAACGAAAGAATCCATGTTCCAAAATTCATCGTTTCGAAAAATAACGAAAATAATGCTGTAAGAATTTTTCGAATCGGTTCACAAGTTTTTCAAAAATTCCATAAAATTAAAGTAATTTATTGAATGAAATAAGGATTGGAAAGACGTGTTACACTCAGAACTTTTTCAACCTTCTTGCATGTTGCACATCCTCAGAAAACTTGGTACACTGATTACAGTAGAGTGAAAATTAATGAACCATGTTTGGTAAGTGCGGCAGGTGTTAAAACGCTTCTTAAAGGATTTGAAGATTCTTAAAAGAGTCTGAATTTTAGGTGACGTCCTACAATTAACTCCATATATCTACAATTGCAAAGAATCTCGGTGTATTAAAAACCCACAAACTCCCAGCAAGTAGCTAGGTAATGAACAGTAAACCACCGAAAATGGTCCATCATATTCCCCCGAGAGTTCGCGGAGGAAATGAAGCTGGAAATGTCGAACTCTTCGAAAGATAATGCCGCTATCACCGCGCAGAGAAATGTGTCGCGACTCCCAGGGGAGTCTGTGATGTTAAATCCAGGAGGATAATTGTCGCAGCAGCGGAAGGATTAAAGAGGTGTTAAATAGGATTCTCGGTCGAACGGGAGACACAGGAACAGAAACGCGTTTGATCAAATTATGTGACTGTTTGCCTCGATCTTTCCCAGTTTCGTTCTCTTTTCGCTGGGACAAAAACCTCGGCGCTTTGACTCCTTTGCCCGTGATCCCGAGTGAGAAAGAATAATCAAAAGAAACTGGCTTTGTCGAAGAACTCTCCCCCTCTCTCTCCCTCTCCATCTCTGTTTATAACCAACGAGATCGAGTCAAGAATGCCGTCGCGCAGGATAACTCGGTTAATTCTCCTAATACCGAAGCTGCACGGCGTGTTAGCTGGCGTTCGCCTTCATTAATTCTCGGCGAGCTCCCCTCTCAAGCGGAAAATGCCTCTATTATACGGTGGAACGTATCGCGCGAAGAATCCGATGGCTCTCGAAATAGGCTGCAGCGACTGCGGAACAAGCCACCGAGATTTTTACGTCGCGTTAATTCATAATCACAACACCGTAATTAGCTGATACGTCGTCCTCGCGCCCATGAGCGTCGTAAATTTTTATGCGACGACCCGTTCCCGAGAAGTTTCCGTCATTTCCGCAATCCGATTTACAATCTTCCGCTAAAATGGGCTTTAAAAAGACTTGCACTGTTAGCATTGGATCTATACGGTCCCAGGAAAACAATTTATTCGATTTAGCTTCTTCCTGGATCGTTGAATTCACGATTGATCACGTTTCACGAATATTTTTAGAGGTGTGGCTAGAATTCTGCTCAAATAGTGTTGTATTTATAAAAATGGAGATTGTCCAGCAAAGAATTAGGATAATATGTACTGCATAATGCGAATGAGTTAATCATTCAATATTATTGTATACAGGGTGTCCCACGTAACAGATTTCACATTTCTTTGCGATAATCTGATAAAAAATATTTTCAACAGAAGTTGGTAAGTTTTCGATTGGCATTAAAAGTTCGAAAAACATTTTTTTTATAGTATTGTCAAGGTCACCTTCATTTTTTTAAATGGCACTTTGTATTTTTGACTTAAGTATTATAGCCCGTGTCGAGACGAATTCAACGACCTAGTACACCATGACCTTGGGATGACCTTGAAGGCGAAGAAATGAAAATTTCAAAAAAACATGGCAATCTGCTTGAATGGGTGATAATAACTTGTGTTTATTATTAAAACTCGAAATTACATACAATTTTGATGGGGTCATTTACAGTCAATAGTTTATGCTGTTCCAATACAAAATAAGGAACATTTAAAGCAGCGAATCCGTACAGTATGCGAAGAACTTCGCTACGACAGTATCGTAAGCGCAACCAACGCAAATTTACTACGAAGAACGGAATTGGACCTACACAAAACGGATTTCAATTCGAACATTTGATGTGACATTTTTACGAAATCGTTTGCGTTCATTTAGTCAAGGTTTCTGAATTGAATGTAATTTCGAGTCTTAATAATAAACACAAGTTATTATCACCCATTCAAGCAGATTGCCATGTTTTGTTGAAATTTTCATTTCTTCGCCTTCAAGGTCGTCCCAAAGTCATGGTATAATAAGTCGTTGAATTCGTCTTGACACGGGCTATAATACAGTTAGGTCAAAAATACAAAGTGCCATTTAAAAAAATGAAGGTGACCTTGTCAATACTGAAAAAAAATGTTTTTCAAACTTTTTTTATTGCAATATATTGCAAATCGAAAACTGATAAACTTTTGTTGAAAATATTTTTTGGCAGATTATCCCAAGTACTTAAAAAATCGTGAAAACTGTTACGTGGGACACCTTGTATAATAAGCGTAATTACATTTTCATTGCAATCACAAGGTGTACATAGTACACTAACCTAGATCGCGCGCAATACAGTGTAGAATCTGCAATGATAAATTCTGCTCAACCCGAAGCACAGTGGCAAGCCTCGACATAGCAGCAGCGATAATTCCATCGCGTTCATCTCGAGGAAATAGTAGATCTTCGGTATATCCCGAAGGGTGGTCTGCGTTTTCTCTAAATGCGTACGCGAATCGTATCGGATTTCGCAAAATTTCAACAAAGTATCCAAAATACTGCGCTCAAAGCGGCCAGCATCAGCTGCTCGGTCATAATTCGCAGTTGGGAGCCGAGCTAATACTAATCAACGACAACGATGACCGGGAATTTACGATTGTTCGGCGCATTGTGCACTGGTATCGCTGTGGATCTGGCTACAAGAGAGCCAGAAACGTTTCTCGCGCGGAATCCGCAAAGTGGCCGGGCTGATCGACTGCGCGACGAACGGTTTGCCGAATTTTGGCGACGATTCGTGGCTAATCGGCCGTATTATCAGGCCGATTCACCACGCGACCGGCTATATTTATGCGAAGCGCGCAACCCGCCTACCCAGCTTGACGGATGCCGCTCGATTCTCAGGTATCCGCGATAAATCATGGTAACGAGCGGCCCTGGCACGTATGGCGCTTGGAAAAATTGGCGATTCGCGATCCCCGGTGATCGAGTGGGGCGCGCGGGATTAAATTGAGTCTGAAATTTGAGCTGGAGGGAGTGGCTGCTTCGCTGGCTTATTGAGAATTTAATTAGTCGGATTCTGTAAGTTTTGTCTCGCAGAAACGTCACAGTTTGATTTCCTTTAAGCGCAATGCTTTAAGTCAATTCGTATTAGACAATTAGTCTGAAAAAATCATTTCAATGAATGGTCCTAAAAAAATGTAACAGTTCTATGCTACGGAAAAGACAAAAATAAAAAACGTCACAATCCATCTGTTCAATGTAGGATAAAATTAACATCAAACTGCAGAAAACAATTCCAAACACGCTACCCAAGATTTCACCCAATCAACACTCTCCATAAACCTTCGTCAATCCAATCCCCTCAACTCCCACCCATAAACGATCACCTCAAGCAAACACCTCAAACCCCAAAAATACAAACACCTCTTCATCCAAAAACCTACACTGTCTCAAACAAACCAAGACAAACCGACGCGGCGGCATCCGTATCCTTCAAAGAATACTTTCATCTTCGTGAACCAGCGATCGCTGGCCTGGATCCTGAACGATTTCCGAGTCCCCTAAACGTCACGCGGAATCAAAACCGTGGCTTTGCAGCGTGTCAAACGAGCCGCCATCGGATCTTAATTCGCGGTTGCGAAAAAGAATCGCAAGAAAGAGAGTAATCGCGTGCAGAACAGGCGGCTGTCGGTGTTTGTTCGGGTTCGCGCGTCGCGTCGCGGCGTCTCGGCGACGACGGAAAAAAGGTCGCTCTTGAAATCGCACAAAGGCGAATCTCCTCGTCGTCTCGTAACTTTCAATTCGTCCTCGGTACTGGAAGACGTTGGGTGGCGCGGCGCGGTGAGGCGCCGGGACGCCTAAGAAAGTCGACGTCCGCGCGCTCCAGTCTGAATTCTTAACGACTGTACGCGTATTAACGGCGCGGTCGGTGGCAATTCCGCGGCGAAACATACGGCCGTGGGCCATCGCGGCTCGTTAGTAAAAATAATTCTGCGCGTTCCGGGCCGGGTCTTCGCAGGCCGTTTTCTCTGGTGTTTCGCTCGTCACCGTGTACCGCCGTCCGAGGGGGTCGCGAAAACGCGAATAAGTTCGCACAGGCCCTCTAAACGAACGAGTCTATAAGTCCGCGTCAGGCCTGCCCGAATATACCCGAACAGTTCTGTCTTACCGCTGCCGCTCCCTCGTCCTCATCTTCATGGTATAGCTGGCCGTTTCTTGCCACACGCTTCGCGAATCATCCTACTCGCTTCTACTCGCTTTTACTCGCTTCTCGGCTCGCTCCAACAGCCGGTCCCTCTCCCTTCTGCCACCGTTGGACGTTCGCCTCTTCAAAGTGTCAAGTGACAAACGGTCCCGCTACCGAGTAGGCGTAGTCGTCGGGGTGGATATAATTTGTCAGGAAATCACCCAATTAGCCTCCCAGTTATGCGGCCCAACAGATTTAACCAATTAGTTTAGCTATGCGAGCCCTAATACATTTCCACGCCGCCGCCGGCTACCAGCCACAGCTTCGCTCTCTCGTCTCTCCTCCCTTTTCTCTGCTCGCGTTTCGCTCTCCTGTCCGACCCGCGATTCCTCTCTTCTGCTCCCTACACCTTTTCTTCTTCTTCTTCTTCGTCGTTGTCGTCGTCTTCGTAGTCGTCATCGTCGTTGTTGTCGTATTCTTCTTCTTCTTGAGACTGTATGTGATTCCGTAGCTGGGTTTCACGCTTGTTGGAGCGGTTTGAGACACGATTTTTGAACGCGAAGATTTGTGTCGTGTTTGCGATCGGTCAAAGCAACGACGAGTCACGGGTATTGAGATGTTGGAATTGCAGAGAGATACTCTGGCAAATGTCATTCTTCTTCATCCTAATCATCCTCTTTGTCTACCTCTTATCTTCCTCTTCCGTTGGCATCTATTTTTCTTTTTGATCTTCTAGCTTCTAATATTTCTTCTTTTTCTTTGTTGGTTCCACAATTTTTTGCCTCTTCCCCGATTTTCATCATCCCCTTTCTTGCCAGTCTCTTAGCCGTTCCTCCTTTGATAATCGTCTTTAATCTTCGTTTTCCGCTTCCATTGCTATTGAATCTGCCTTTCTTGTACCTCTATCATTCATTTTATTGGCTAGTAATTTTTTTCTTTCCATTGCAGCCGCTTTTCTCCTTCGCCCTCATCTCTCACCATCTCCTTCCCAGTCAGTCTATCACCTTTCTCTTCCTTTGATATTCATACTTCTTCTTCATGTGGTACCGAGTATTTCTTATTTTTCCACGATAAAATAATATTCTACCTTTGTATTCCTTGCTGTTAAAACTTCTTCCGCCTCTGTTATTCGTTCCATATGCTTCTAGCGTTTCTTCCATCTGTTACCGTTACTCTTCTTCACCCCCAAACAATAATTTTCAACATCCCCTTTTTCTTAGCTTCTTCCCTTTTCGATATTTACCTTTATTCTTCGTTTTCTGTAGAGTGTTTCTTCTTCTTTCCTGGTTCCATAATGATCTATCTCTATTTTCCTCGCTGCTACATCTTCTTCTTCTTCCACCGTATTCCTTCTTTGATACTAATCTGTGCTATTCGCTTCTCAAAGCACCGAGTGTGTATCTTCTTCAGCTAGTTACCAATCGACGTTACCTCGACGTTGCAAAGATCCAAGCGACGTGTGCAACCAGTCGACAAAGATGACACACACACACACACATAGGGTATCGGGTTGATCGAATTGTCCCGTTGCGTTCACGCGTTCTGCACATTTTGAACGATCTCCCCGCGCACCGCGCATCGCAGGGGAAAGTGGTTAGTATCTATTTATAGACCACTGTCGCGCTTCTCTGCCATAGGGCGAATGTGTGTGGATCCAGGAGAAAGGGAGAGAAAGCAAGAGAGCAAAAGAGACAGAGGAAGATAGAGACAGAGAGAGAGAGAGAGAGAGAGAGAGAGAGAGAGAGAGAGAGAGAGAGAGAGAGAGAGAGAGAGAGAGAGAGAGAGAGAGAGAGAGAGAGATAGTGAGAGCGAGGGAGAAAGAGAGACTCTGGTGTACAGACTCGAGAGGTGAAGCAATTTGTCTCCCTAATGAGATGTCACCCCATCCGTACGCGTGGAGCTGCGGCCAGTAAGGAGACGAACGGACCACGGTGAAACCGATCGAGCAGAAATTCCGAGCAGGCTCCTGTGTCCGTTCTTACACTTTTTTTCAAGTCCCTTCACGCGCTCGTCTCTATTTCTGACGACGATCCCTTGACAGTGAACGATCGACCACGTAGCACGCGAAATTCCCTTCCCCTAGTCGCCACAGGTGACTCTTTCGAGACCCGTTTCACTTTGCTCACCTGCTCGATCATTAAGTCGTAACGTCTGCAACCCTATTTTTATTGGCATCGTCTGCACACCGTGTCATCTAAAGTATACACCATTTTTTTTTTTTTTTGAAACATTTATATCCCAAAACATCCCCCAAATATTTTTTATCACCATCCCCACGCGTCTAGTATATCGTCCAATTATTTTTATTGTCACGAGTTACACGAAGACAATGTAATATTTACTTTTATTGATTAACTGCATGTTGCATATTGGCCGCAGATAAAAGTGATCGTACAAAAGTGTATAAAGTGTACAGTAGGGTGAAATCGATGCGATACGTCCATAAAAGGTACACTATCTATCAGAAAATTCGAATAAAGACTATTTTATGAATTCTAAAAAGTAGCAACAAGAAATTTCGGTTAAAAATACTGACCGCGTATTTAATGCACATTTAATCAAACGGAGCACGATCGCCATTTTTTCAGCCATCCCTTATTCGACTGTTTTTTATTACCTCGTAGAGCTTTCATTAGAACCCAATTAATTTACCCCCGGGTATAAAACAAAAAGAACTTAAAAACCATCCCCAATATGCCCGAAAACAATTTCCTTTCTTCTAGCTGGTGGAGTAAGGAGCAACGGTCTCTCAGTGCCCGAGTATTTTACGAAATCTTCGTTTCTCGGAATAGTCACCCCGCGATTGTAATTCGGAATGTCCTGCTACACAGGATCTAAGACTTTAAGTCCCCCGTTTTCATTCAGGTGCGTGCTAGTCCTACGGCTCTAAGGAGGTTTTTAATGTAACAATTCTTTTGCATGTGTCGAAAATGAAATATTATAAAAATATGCCCTCAAAATTTGGAAATTGTAATTGAGAAAATAATTAAATTAGGTTTAAAACCTCTACGTCAGTCCCTGGGGATTCACGGTATCAAATTTCCAGAACAACATATAATATAATATATTATATATAATATTGAAAACTGATCACACTGTCTTAACAGATTTAATTTATACAGTTTAAACAGAAACGGTGTAAGCAAGTATTTCGCTTATGCACGTGCATTTTTGAATTTAAACTTAAATAAAAGTGAAATAGAAAGCGAGACAAAATTGTTCCGCGTTCATGTTAACAGAAAAATAAATAGCCACCATCCATCTGTAAAGCTTAAAAAATCCACCTCGTTAGCCATTCCAATCCCAAACAACTAAATTCTAGTAAAAATATCTGAAAACTATAAAGACAGCAAAATCTTACTAAATCCCACCCCTTTGCACTGTCAAATGAATTGTTCCACATTCAGTAAACAAACGGGAAGGTTCCGAAGATGAAGTTCCACCCGAAAATGAATCTTAATAATTAGACATTTCATTTCCGTTGAAACGGCATCGATGGCTTCGTGCAACTATAATTTTCGCCGTACTTTTTCCGTGCGCTGCGGCTTCCGAGCTTCCATTTTGCCAGCCGGCGGTATTCCACGCAGGCTCTTTCGACGCCAATTTCCCATCCGAGAAATTAATTTTCAAGCAATTATCGGCGACGATGGATTCCCGGCCGTGCGCGGCAAAAAGAAAAAGATGAAACAGAGCAGGAGAAAGAGTGAACGATAGAGAGAGAGAGAGAGAGAGAGAGAGAGAGAGAGAGAGAGAGAGAGAGAGAGAGGGGCAGGGGGTACTGGTCGCGTCTAAAATAAGACGAGTCATCTGCTGCGGAATCTGTGCTCTGAAACGCGTAATAGAAACCGAGAGGCTGCTGGGAGGGTCGGGCGTCTCAGTCGTCAGCAACAGTGGGCGGAACTGCGATCGCTTAGAGGCCAAAGGACGATTCAATTAGAATCGACCAGAGCAATCCTGTACTCCAACTGCTCCCATTGACCGTCCTCTCTCTCTCTCTCTCCCTCTCTCTCTCTCTCTCTCTCACTGATTCTCTTTCTCTCCGTCTCTCTTTCCATCCCTCTCTCACTATAACCGTACCATGTTACTCTATTCGATCGACCTGCCAGCCTCTCTCGCCGCGATTAAAACGTTGCCGGAGATTTGCAGCCGGAAAAAAGCTCCGGATAATGCTGCGAATCCGACGGAGCAACGTGTTCACCCCGCAAGCTTTTTCCGCAAGTCAAAAATTCGCAACGATCAATAATTAAGAATCGATTCGTTCCCGAACGCGGTTTCGTTCCGGAGCTACCGTAAACGTTTCACGCGGGCTAAACGTATTTTCATAACGAAACGCGCGAACGACGCTGCCCTTTCGCGCGCCGTCGCCTCCGTGAATGTTTCACAACTATTTTGCGATTTCATGCCCTTAAACGTCCCCCGTCCGCGATACCCGAGCGCCGATTATCGCGTTAAAGCGCGCAAAATCGACCCCCCCCCCGTGTCGACTGTAAAAAAGTCTCTAGAACCCCCGAGAGCCATTTGAGGGGGTAGTCTAACGCGAGAGATTCTTTTTCATGACTTTTTTAAACAATCGGAACATGCTATTAATCCTGCACTGATCATTCGAGAGATATTTATGTTACGGCGGAGATCCGTGTTCATTTTTAAAATTCTTTTTGTGATCAGTAGACTAAGGGTGTTTATGCAATTTTCAATTCAAGCATTAATATAAAAGAATTTTACCACAAACTGGTATCAATATTTCCAAAAAATCTGTTCCACTTCTCAAGGCACTCGTTGAAACGTACTTTGTTGCTGAATGTCGATTTTTCTACAATTACAACCCTCCAATTTTCACCACTCCTACTCAAGCACCAATCTAAAGAATCCCATCACAGTCTAGTATCAATATTTTCAGAAAACCATGTCTACTTCCCGAAGCATTACTCAAAACGCACTTCATGGCGAACTTTCACGTCCCATCGAATCCACCCCCTATCCACGGACCCCGTAGCAAATCATCGACCATCACAAAGGGTCGAACAGGTGCCTCTCCCGTATCCAGCCAGTGTTGCACCCCTCGGCTCTGGTACATAAGACGGTCTCCCTTTCAGGTTTGACTGGGGGTCCACCGCGTGGGGGTGGTTCTAGGGTAGTACCGCGTGGGGTATTAAATTAATGTAGTCGACTCCGTAGCCGGCGATTAAACAAAGGGTGAAAATTGAGCACGGTGTGCAGCCCGCGGGCGGCGGCGGCGGCGGGCACACGCAGCCTCGATGTGCTCCCACCCCAGCCGCCCTTAATTTCGTGGCTCGATCGTTCGAGTAACGCGGGCCCGATTCGTTCGTCGGGATGCTCGGATCGCGACGAGTAATAGTCGTCGGTTGTTCCCTGTGTTGTGTGCCCAATGCCCATACTTGCACGGCTCGCAAGAGGACACATCGAGAGTCGGTTTACTGCGTCGGTGTTGCGTTTTCACGGACGCGACGATGGCTAAGGGGGTCGGCCAACCGGGGGTGGTTGCGTTTAATATATGTAAACTCGGGCTTGCCTATGTATGCACGTATGTATGTATGTATGTAAAGCGCGCGCACGCCGGGCTATACCTATGTACACATCGGCCGACCGCCGTGGGGCCGGGCTTCGTTCGTTGAATGCGGTTTAATATTAATGGGAACTGATGATAAGCAGCGCAAACAAGCGTCGAGTCTCCCGGGAGAGATCTGCCTTCTGTTACCCCGGGTGCAGTGGGGCTTGTACCACGCGTACACACCGACGTCAACGACGCGGAGAGAGTGCGGGGACGACGCTTTCCCGAGGACGCCGACGTCGGCGTCGTCGTCGATGGAGACGAGCGCTCCGGTTAGTCGTTTCAACGAGACCAAAGCTGCAGTGGCCACAGACGTCTTATAGATCGGTGGGGGGGGGGGGGGGTGGCAGCACTTAAAGCTACGTACCGATTGAAGAAATGATCAACTTATTTCCGAGATTCGAGACCTTCATGGCTTATTGACATTATGCAGTTTTTACTTTCGAGGCTTTCAATTGGAAGCTGGGCTTTCGCTAGCATTTCAATTGGCTGCATCTGCATCAGTGTACGTCTTTTGATGAGGGACGCCGTCAAAATTTATGCTAGAATTAATACATCACCCAAACTTGCATTCTCATTGAGAAAATGTCAATTATATACAGGGTGGAGCACTATAAACAGGTCACCTGCATAAGTAGCTTGCTTTTGGAGATAGAAGAAAATGTAATCTGATGTTATTGATTTTTTAATAGGTGGAGACATCAAGGAGATATGAAGGTCAACTCTGTTTTTTTAAATGGAACGGTATGGTTTTTTTATTTACATTCTGATAGTGTGTTTCAACACGAATACAATAGCCTATTATGAAGGTCATTCAAGGTCACGCAAGGTCAACTGCAATAGAAAATAAAGTGTCTCAAAGCACTCTTCAAATACTTTTGTGTCTTCTTTAGTTGTTGGCATACCGCTCTTGTAAGTATTGATAATGGTCACAGAACATAAATAAACATACGATCACATTAGTGATTAGTTTCACTACCGACTAGAGTACGGCTTTGTAATGTTCAATATGAGTGTTCAATTTTCAAGAATGCGTTACACTATAGCAGAGAAAGTAGAAATGGTTATCATTTATGGTGAATGTCATAGAATTATGAGGAAAGCGATACGCGTGTATGGTGAAAGATTTGCCGATCGTAATAGTCCTTCACTTTCTGTCTTTGTAAACATTATAAAAAAGTTTCGAGAAACTCGAAATGTGGATAAGAAAAAATGCAATCGAGCCAAAAAAGCAACTGATGATGGAAACACGATAAACAATGTGATTGTATGTTTATTTCTGTTCTGTGACCATTATCAATACTTACAAGAGCGGTATGCCAACAGCCAGAGAAGGCACAAAAGTATTTGAAGAGTGCTTTGAGACACTTCATTTTCTATTGCAGTTGACCTTGCGTGACCTTGAATGACCTTCATAATAGGTCATTGTATTCGTCTTGAAACACACTATCAGAATGTAAATAAAAAACCATACCGTTCCATTTAAAAAAACAGATTTGACCTTCATATGTCCTTGACTACGGATTTTATGGAATTATGGCGAAACTTAGTAAGTGCAATCGATTAAAATAATTAAAGACCAACGACATATTATCTTCAACTTATTACAATGATTAAAGTTACAATAGAATGTCTATCTGGGTCTTGTCTCTTGCGATAAATTTAGACAATTTTTATTTTGCACAAAGATCAGCAGACTACTTATACAACATTCGAGGGCTTAGACAAGCGACAAGTCACGATTTTTCGAAGAACACATCGAGTAATTGTTGCTTCACGAAGGAAGCATTTTTTCCTCTTGATATAGCGTCTTTCCCATGTCCACTAATTTTTAACACTTTAAACGGAGACAAGCAACTATCAGCAATTTTTCGAGGAACATTAAGTAATTGTTGCTTCAGCTAGGAAGCACTTTTTAACACTTTGAACAGAGGCAAAGCAACAATCAGCAATTTTTCGAGGAACATGAAGTAATTGTTGCTTCAGCTAGGAAGCATTTATTAACACTTTGAACAGAGGCAAAGCAACAATCAGAAATTTTTCGAGGAACGCGGAGTAATTGTTACTTCGGCGCAGTTGAAGACAAGCTCGCACAGATGCGTGCGAACCGAGAGCCCGCTCGTTTGCCGGTACTTACTTTGCGAGGTAACCTCCCTTTCTCTGTTTTTCCCTTTCTGTGAAGTGTCCCCCAGGTGCAGAGGCATCTAGCCTCTCTCTCTTTTTCCGCAAACCTACCCCCGGTTGATCCACCCCCGGCGGACCCCTGTCGAGGCGAGCCTCTCCGCGATTGTGCACGCTAACCTATTCGGTTTCGGCGCGAGTGTTTGCTCGGCAAATTAGAAAACGATCGGCGATCGACTCCCGTCGAAGGGAGAGAGAGCCGGACCCCGGGGGCGAGTCGAGCGTGGGGACGGCCGACGACCACGTTACGCCAAACTGCACCGAATTGCTCGCTAATACGTTGTAAATTCCGGGGGCATTTGTTAACAAGCTCATCGTATTAGGACGCGAACGTTCAGTGCTCGGGGGTGGTCTTAGACCGGGACTGGTTCATGTGAAATTATGATTTCGGGTGGGGGACATTGACTGGAACTGGCTAACGATAATTATTCAATAATCGATACTGTAAATACTGCTGAAGACATTTTTGGAAACTTCGTAAATCGTTGTAAATGTATCCTGACATTATTCAGCATTTTTTGACGCCTTGCGCAATTTGTTAGTACACCGAAATTGAATTAACAGCATGTTTGCCAAACTAACCCTGAGATTTTAGTAATGCTGCAATGAAGCCGGCTATAACTCACAATAATAAATGAATAGCTTATTATAAATGTATTGAGTCAACATTAAAAATTTCGTAACATTTATTATTACACTAAATTTGAACAACATTTTTGCCAACCTACCCTTGCGGTTTTGGTGATTGTACAATAACAACGAACATGCAACTTATAATGTTGGAGGGTTTAGGGTGGTATGTTACGTTCATTCGTTAATTTATTTTCCTCTGGGGTTAGTACTCTTGTTCCACCGAGTTCATTTGATTCGCAGTCATTCCTCGTTCCTGTCTTATTTGAAGATTCATATTCTGAACTTCGTAATCTCCGCCCCTGGTCTCATGGTTTGCCTCGGAGTCATAAACTCCACCCTCACTCTTAATAATTGCTCCTGCTGACAGCGCCGGTATTGTATATTATCTGAGGTTGACTAAATGGCTCCGAACTTGAATAAAAGAGGCGCGAAGTGTTCGTCTAAATGCGGTGTCCATTGTGTCTCTGTGCATTCTGTAGACGTTTATGTGCACCCACGTTAATTCGAAAGAAGGCAGCTATTATTTTTCATGAACACGTATGTGGCAACACGACATTGCTACGGGAAATCTTCATCTTGTCTTCAGAACATGGTTAACAAGCAATTAAATCTTCTTGCAAATTTTCATATACAGAAAAGAGAAAATGTCGATTTTCATGAATTTTGAATGTCGCTTGGCTGTTTATCACACGCCTGTGGGTGCTCGTCATCGCTGTACCTCTCCACTTTATTCCCAACCAGTGTCGCCAGATCGCCGAAATCGAGGGAAATACAATTTACCACTTCTCTATTAATAAATCATAAGATTTGTTAATATACTTCATTTCGATCGAAAGAAATTACACCGTTACCACCTCTCTGATGACCGGAGTAATATGTAACACGTTGCGCGGCACGTCACGTGACCAGTCTACGGTCTTAGTGGGGGACGTTGGAGTGTGCGCAGGAGTGGAAGGGGAAAAGGAGGAGAGGAAAATCAACACAGTTTTGAGTTGATCTGGCGACACTGTTCCCAACTATGTCGTATTAGTAATAAAAATTTTCTGAAATTTGCTACGACAGTATATAGCCATAATTAAGTTAAATACAATTCTCTTTTGATCGAATAAAAAAAGAAGAAGGCAACAAGGAGCGACATAAAGCTGCTCTTTGTTGCTCCAGAGTGGACATAGCTTTAGAAATTCCATTGTAGAACGGTGTAAAATTGTAGACTGAAAAATAGGTTTTCGTTTTCTAAGAGATACTTTATTTTTCTATTCTCCCTACTCTTTTAACAAAATCCCTCTTAACAAAATTTCGCACCATGAATACGTTAGTATAAAACTTAATTTTTCAATCCGGACAAATAAAAGATGGATACCAATAATAACAGCTTCAGATGCATCGTACAATACAGTTAATGATAAAGTGTCACCATAAAATCGTTCACTAGTGGCATTTACAGCATAGCCAAGTAAATATTGTAAAACGAAAATGTTGAAAGAAGCTTAATAAAATATTGATTTTTTCCGGTTGTCTAATAGAATCGTTAATAGAATAAACAATTTTTGTTGGACTCCAGCCGTCCCGGGAGTCTACTTACGACATATGTAGACCAGCACACGATAACATCCTCCTAGCTGAGAACTTGTCCTCATATTTGCCTCGATCCTCTGGAATCTGAAGGTACTCTCTACGACCGGAGTCTCACTCCTCATTAACTGTAAATATCAACACGGAGACACTCAGTCTCAAACAAGATACAAAGACACCACATGCTCCGTTCCCTCGCTACTCCACACAATTACTATAATTGCTTCAAATCGTGATCAACTCTGCTCCTCTGCAAACATCCCCCTAAATGCCCCAATAAAAACGCCCGTTCAAGAGCACATCCAACACTATTCCTCCCCGTCTCCTAACCTTGAAAACACTTATTTCCAACTTGTCCCGTGTTTCTCAAGCTTCCTCTACCGAATTACATCTTCGTTAAATTAAAGACGACCGTCAATACCGTAGCACATAATTTTCTTCACAATCTAAAGAAATAAATGATTAATATTCGGCAAGGGATTAGGTAAACATAAATATAATTTTCGCAAAACTCTGTAAAAGGAAGTAACTGGACATTTTTAATATTTATCTAGTGAACACAAAAGTGGACTTTTCAATATTTTGAGGTTAATTAAGGGAGTACTGTGGTTTTCGAAGTTTTGCACGAATATCTAGATTTTACACATACATTTATTAGTATTTGACGTGCATGTGAGATTTTTTAAAAGTAAAAATAATCAAAATTACATGAGCTGTATATTTTTCTGTAATGTGTATGAATGCAGTTATGGTACGAACCAAACGAGATTAAAAATCTTGATTCTTTACAAAATGGCGAATAATTCGAACAAATCCTTTAGCACAAAGCCGATTTTTTTAATAAACCAGAATACTCTTTAAAGCGTGAATAAATTTTACAGTGTGTAAAAGCGTTCTAATACAACTTTTTGGCCTTGGCGAAAAGAAATGGCGATTCTCGGAGCAGAAAAAATCTCGGTTTCGGAAATTTCGTAGATGACGCGGTAAGTCAATGGCGGCGATGCCTCTCAAATGGAGCATCGCAGGCTAATTTGCGGACGGGCGATGATCGGCGTCGACGCGATACGTCTCGTTCGCGCGGATATTCTCGTCGGCCGAGGCCGGAAGCCGCAACGAGAAACACAAAGCCCCGTTTCTATAGTAGGTGAGGAACGAGGGAAATGGCGTGGCGAGAAACGCGGAGGCGGAGGAGAGACGAGGTAGCAGAGAGACGAAGCGAGAGGAGGCGGAGGCGCGGTGGAGGCGGCGGCTGGGAATAGGGATTCCATTATTTAACCGAGGTAGTTTAGGCGAGTATTAGGGGTTTGAGTTTATGACACCCCTCGGTTGTCCGGATTGCCTATTAATACGATATGAGCCTCGCTCTACGGCCGCGCCTCCGCTCGCATCATCGCGCCAGGCGAAACCTACCCAGAGCACGAATTTTTTTATCGCAACGACGTTCCGTATGAATGCGAAAATTTTCTTTCCAACTCACTCGCCCATCCTCCTCCCCCCCCTGGCCACCACCGATGCGCGCAAGGCACCGGTGAAACCGTTGCGAAATCGGCCGCCAGGATCATCCCCCATGGCGAGGTTTCGCAACCCCCCTGCTCGCAACCGGGCGATATCTTTATTGCCTGTTTTCATTCCAGACAATCTCGCACGGTAATTTATCCGCCGCGCACTTCTCTCACCACCGCTGTTACCCCGCCTTTTATTAGCACGCAGAATTCGACCAGGCACCACCCCCTGCCGACATTGCTCGTTATAGGAGCCGCGAATCAACCCCCTTGCTTCGATGCTTGCCGCCGCAAGTTGGGGCTGGACGATGACAATTATCGAGGTGGAGCCTGAATTGATCTTTTTCGTACCGGGTTGCCGGTGGTTTATATTGTGATACCGCATGGATTTTTGCAACTGCGATTGCTTCACTGTCTTGTTTTTGCGTAAAGGTGGATTTAAACAAGAATGTAATTTCTGCTGGTTTTTGTTTGTCTCATTCTGTACTGAATACTTTTAAATCATTTTAATTTTTGTACTTTTTCGAATCGCACCTACCCATTTTTGCCATTGATGCATCAAATCCGCTGTCTAGTAATGTAACATTTCATTCGCTGAATTTAATCGATAGAATGAATTAATTAAATGACGATTTCAATGAATCAAAATAGACCCGGGTTCCGCCGCCGGAGGTTCAAAGAAGAAATGCAATTCCATAAGTTTATCTAACCTTCTCCTAATCGATGCAGACAACGTTCATTTTGCGCAAGGATCCATGCTCAGCCAACAAGATTTCACAAAGATCCATACGATAACAAAATCACGCAGGAAAATCAACTTCTCCACCAAATTTCATTTACAACACGCAAAGAATTCTCCTCTGCGACACACCCAAAGAATCCTCCTCGGTTCCAACAATGTTACGTCATCAGCTATATCCATGGTGACAAGAAGCATTTCTCTTCGACGAGCAACGTGATAATTAGCGTGGGACTCGTCGTTCATAATTCCCGCCTTTTCCGAGGCCACTGAATCCGATAAGAGAGTTTCATCTCGGAAGCTCAATTACAGCACGCCCTAGCATGGAATCGACAAAGTTGCGCACATTCTCTGACAAACAAGAAAAAGAGACTCGGAAAGGAAGAGGCTTCTTCAACGGATCGAAAGGTTACGGATTCTTCGGTTAACGAGGCCGCGGACGGACTCGCGAACTTCAACGTAAACGTTTAAAACACGGAGAGCAGGAGAAGTTTGCGCGGCAGCTTATATCCGCGGTACAAATTGCCGTTCGCTTAGGAGCTAATTAAGAGGCAGTCCCACCGAGGGAACGGTTCCAACGCCGGCGCAAAATATCTCTTAAACCGGCGAACGTGTCCTGACCCTTGGTCTTTGAGAATGTCGCTTGCGAAAGACCCCACGCTGCGCGAGCGTCTACCTATACAGACACCTAACCCGACCGAGTAATCGTTACGACGCACCCGTAGCCAGATAAGAGCATCGACTGTGCGCTTCAGAGATCTTCCTCTTCCGTCCCCGCACCTGGTGCAACCTTCCAGAAAGCATAGAAACCGCCCCAGATTCCCCGGAGTCGACTTAACCGTGTAGATTTCTAAAGCGGACGAGCCTCGATGAACCGGGCACGATTCCTGTGGCTAATGGTGACCCCACAATGCACTTTGAGGCATCGCGAATGCGCACGTGTGATGGAAAAGTCGAATCGCTTTGGATATCATGCGATATTTAACCCTCAGAGTGGTGACTCTGAGTCACCATTAAAAATTGAAATACCATTATTTAAAATAGTTTTAATATTATTAAATTCGTCTCTACCGTATAAATTGCTAAAACATCAACTGTTGTATGAGAAAACAGTTTCAATTTCAGGTGCACAATGTAAAAAATTATACACAGCTGAGGATCTCGTAGTTTTTCAGTACAAATCGCAAAATCAATGGTGGACCTATCTGCAACAGAATTTAATAATTTTTTTAGGAATCGTTATACAAAACGATATTTTTGAATTTCTTTTTGATATGATACAGTCGTCGAAGATCGCATTACCAGGCTACCGGTAGCTAAAGTGTTATGAATCTTCAAAGTTCATCTCGCATTTAGGTAAGACAGAATTTTCAAGGCTGGAGGAGTCGCATTTTTAATAATCGTTGATCTTCGGAAGCAAAGAAATTAAAAAATTCCGAATCGTTTCAAACGTATATCAGTAGCTACAGGTTTTCTGAGTCTGGTCTGCAACCAGCATGGCAGTCATTCGCATCACGTTACCTTCGATTTAAAAGTTACGAGCGACCCAACGTTTAGATCAGACGGCGAATGTCGTCGATAGCTATCGATGGCTCCTGCTTGATGTTTTTGGTACTGATGCCAGGTGGAATGGATTTTTTACGGTTTCGAGATGGGATTAGAAGGTTGAAGTAAGAGAGGATTGATTCTTCTAGGTATTCTTCTGCGGAAATGTTGTACCTTAGTGAACGAGAGCTTTCAGGATTTTATCTCTCGAAAGGTAAAAACCCATTCTATTTACAAAATACACAATCTAATCCCTTGTCGTGCCCGCTAACTCCCGATTGCTCGGGCCATAATAAACAAGATGGTCGGTCACGCGTCGAGCCATTTAGCTGTTTAGCCGTGTGCTCGCACTTGCGCAAAATGTATACGTCTTACGACATGTATATTTCGGCGTAACGAAGTTAATTGTGAAATAATAAACACGTTTGGGCACAACTAATACTTTTAAGATGTCTGGGAAGTAATTATGATCAATTCAGCGGTGCACAAAAATGATTTATAATTTGAAAGTGGATAATGTATCAGTAACAATTTGTAAATTAATACTTAATTTAAATTAATAATGTTTTGAGAAAACCCGTCGAAAATTAGTAATCTTCGTGTTAGTGTTGTTTACGTTTGGTCCGAACGAAGTACCACGAGTCAGGCTCGTCCTTATTGTTTTTGATCCAAATTTCTTACCACGAGTCTCACTCGTTGTTGTAGGTCAAGGAGTTAAGAGTGTAGGTCTATAATTTAAAATTGTGTGTCCAGTAAGTGTCCTCCAAACAACTTTAGAATCTGAATAATAGTAAAATGAGGATACCACAATTCGTCATTTTGAAGGGTTCGGTTGTTCTGCTGTTAAATAAAAGACTTTGATTTTACTCAATTTTTGTAGTCGCTGACTGCACCACGATGGTCATCGATGACTGACGTTATGAAATTTCTTAAAAATGGGTGTCAGAAAATTAATGCCTTTGAACATCAAGAATATAAGAACAGCGTAAGGTAGGGACTCCACTTTCAAGTAACTAGCAATTGTTATTAATAACGCTGATCGCTTCTATGAATGAAATAGTCGAAACCTGTGTGAAACACAATATAAATCATAGGTAGAACTCGCGTGGCAGTCAACGTGTTAAAAGGTCAACTTAAAATGATTTCGGAATGGCAATTTATTATGTCCAGGTTGTTAAAATGATTAAATTAAGAATGAAATTACTATTTGGCTCCTGTGTCTTGCGATTGACGCAGATAATTTTTATTTTGCATAAAAATCCGCAGGCTGCTTATGAGATTTCCTCGATAAGTAAAAACAAAGAAAACCACAAACGCGAATCGGCGCTGTATTGGTTTGGCACGCACAAAGCGAACGAGACAAGTTCAATTCTCCCAGACGTTCAGCCACAGAGAGCGGCCCTCGCAATTACAGTCGCGGTTAATCATCGCGAGCCAAGGAGCAGGGGTGGACTCGATTAAGAATCCTCGTGTTTGTCGCCGGTATAATGAATGAGCACGACACAACGATGGCGCGCGCGTAAGGGCGAGTAGTTAAAAGCGAAAGGGGGAGGAGAGAGAGGCGCGTTTCAGTCATACGAATTCAACGTGGCGGCGGCGGCGTGCTCCTCGAAAATAGGATACAATAACAATTCTCGGGGCTCCCTAAATATTCACGGGGCCGAGGAATCGCGTCGAGCAGCTGATTCCCGAGGGGGTGGATACGGTTGGCGTGGGTCGCGCGAAAGAAACGGCATGGAAAAGTAGTCGGAAATCGTAAAGTGCTCGACACCTCGGCCCTCCTGGACAAATAAGACGCCGAGCGGAGAAGACGGAGCGGCGACGACAACCGCCGCAGCGACGACTGCCGAGAACGATAGACGAAGAGGACCAAGAGGAAGCCGAAGAACGAAGGAGAAAAGGGGAGAAGGAGGACAGAGTCTGGTACGCGACGCTGCGTGCCGTGGTCCCAAACCGGGATTTATCAAATCCAGAATCGATATAAGCGATCTTTAAAATCGTTTATAAAAGCCACCGATCGACTGTGGATCTTTATGGAGAATTGAAATTGTCTGAGAGAGAGTTAAGCTACTATCTACTTAGAGAGTTAACCCTTTGCAGCCTCAAGTCGAACCAGATTTTTATTTTTTAAATACACTTGCGCTCATGGAAGTGTGGTCACGTGAAAATTAAGCGAAAAAATTTGTAAAGGGATTGCTCAACGCAAAATAATTTTATTTCTGATCAGTTTCTCATTTTATAAGTGTAAAATTAACGAATTATGCATGGATAATTAAATAATATTGAAAAATCCTCCTCCTGGTATAGTTCTCCATGCCTCTTGTAACAGGGTTCAGAGTTGGGTTTTAGAAGTGGGGCAATTTTTTCTAACGCAAAAGAAACTCATCTAGATCTAAAGAACATAAAATATTAGTCACTTATTGTTTGGTAAGTAAACAAAGGGATGGCAATGTGAACACATTTTTTTGTTATGAATGATTATTTATCAAAAACAACTTTTTAAAGAAGTGTCCATACTTCAAGGAGCGGTATAATGTATGCTAATGATTTATATTACAAGATTGCGGATCGTCATGTAAAATGAAAATTGTCTACATTGATTGCATGAAGCGGTAGTCATATAGAAGTTCCTTTTTTTCCTTTACAAATCTTAACAAGTTTTAATAGGTTGCAAATGATATGTTAGTTGAAGTTTTAAATTGCTCCAACTCGTTATTGTCATAAATACATAACATCCGCGGTCGATGCATTATGTTCATCAATACTTAGTAGTATTGTAGTGTTTTTTTATCTGCTTTATATAGGCCAGCTATGTTACATATAGGAATATAATTAAATTATATGATATTATAGCAGGTTTTACAAATTACTAGCTATTTTTTATATCAAGCCCAATAAAGAGATCAATATTAATCCGGAAGAAGTGTGTTCAAGAACGAGTACAAAGAGATCGAAGCATCAGGATTTGGATAGGTGAGCATTGATCTGAAACAAGGAATTGGTCTCCATCCCAGTCCAATGGTCCCATTTAACTTCTTAGGTTTTAGTAAACCAATTCGCATCACAAGCTATTTTATGTTAGGGTTTATTCAAAACATCAACATTAATGTGAAACAAAGTAGGTCCAAGAACAATTAAAAAAAGATTCGAACATATCTAGCCACGAGAAACCGTCAAAAGCATCCTCGGAAGGGTTAAAATCCTTTTACCCTTAATTCGACCTCGTTCAACTCGTCTCCGTGTTGAAATAAGACAGCATCACCGTGAAAACGACGTTGTGGATCACAGTGACAGCGGTATTCAGGCGGTTAGAGGTTTCCTAGCTCCATTCAGCCCAAGATGAGGAGGACAGAACGAGCGCGGGGATGTGGGCGAGGAAGCAGGGTGCGCGGGACAGCTAAATAATAATTCTCACTTAACTAACTCGGTTAACTAGCTTCGCCGTGGCTAATAATAAAGGCGTCGTCGTCGGTGGGTCGAGATCTCCGTGAGAGGCGAGGCGAGGATCGTTTTCAGAGGGCACCACGACACGTCGTCGTCGACGACGGTGACGGTCGGCAGGGAGAAGAAGAGAGAGAGAGAGAGAGAGAGAGAGAGAGAGAGAGAGAGAGAGATGTGATGGTCGAGGTCTGAAGTCAATTTGTCGGAGAATGCGTCGGGAACACGTGCGCGACGTTCCTCTGGATCCGGAGCCCGAAAAACTCGACGAGATCCGTAGAGGGACCCCGGAATACCAGGAAAAAGCGGGACAATTAAGCCGGGCCTAGACTCGCAGTCTCCAACCGACAGGGATTTCCAAGAGCCCGGTACTCTCGAAGACATGTGCGCGCGATGGTCGTTCGCTCCTCCAGCGACGATCGGGCACACCGCTTTCCGGAAAAATTTGGAAATTAGATGGTTCTCGGGCACGTCGTGAAGCAAGGAGAATTATCGTCCGAGCCAGGTGACGGACTTTAAGGCCGACGCGACGCCTCGGAGCGAATGCAAACGAGCCGGAGTAATACCCCGATGGAGAAAAAAAGTCGGGAAGAGGAGAGGACTCGACGTCGAGACGGATTTGAATTGCATAGTTCTCTAAATGCTTCGGCTCTTCGACGAACGCCTCGCTGCGCCGTATCGACGGATACGACTCGTTTCTTGCAGTCCGGAGACTTTTCTGCATGGGTTACTTCTGGAGAAAAAGGACTACGACGATCCTAAGTTAATGTAGATGCAATTCAAAAGGATTTGAACGCCTTCGACATTTTCATTGTCGAAAGCCTATTAACTTGTTGTGCAATAACGAGTCAGACGCGTGGTGAAGATTTTGAACAGAGTCTTAAATATGAGTGTTACTATTTCATTGTCTAGGCTGAAATAAAATTGTATTTTTTTTTTGTAATCAATATTTAATTCTCTGCACTCGACTGTACCATCTCAGGCACCATTAAAAATTAATATTGTAATAGCTAACTGTAATCTATGGTTGTTGCCAAGGCATCCTTGGTATGTTAAAACAGGTATGGCCACGACAACGCTGATTGTAATTCTGGTTAATACATTACATTCTTTAAAACCATAAAATATACTATAATCCAGAACAGTTCTTATGTGGCTGTCTCTGTGTTTATTGATCCTCTAATTACTCAATTCGTTCAGTAACCACCACTTCAGAATCTAAGACATATAACACCGCGCAGAGTGTCTGCAACATCCAGAGACTCCAGGAAGATCAACCTATACCTCTAGCAGAAGCTAAAGACGTCGTGGAGTATTTTTACTAATTGTAAGTGGTGATCCTTCCCGGGATACGAAGAAAGGTATAGACTAACTTAGACCTAACCTACAAACAACTCTCAGGACAATCAAAAAGAGGTTTCCACAGATTCCAAACTTGATACCCTATCTAACCAGATCAAAGACCATTTAATGATCAAAAGAAAACATAATTGCTTCATATTAGCTTCGCATAGATCCTCTAGTCACTCCGTCTCTTCAGCAACGAGTCTAAGAACACGTAACACGGAGCAGGAATGACTCCAACACGCAGAGACGACTGGAATGCTGAACAACAGCTCCTAGCAGAAGCTAAAGACATGGTTGAGTATTATTGATGGGTGTTGATCCTTGGTGGGTCGCGAAAAAAGGTGTCGTCGTACCCCGTTTTCGCATGGTCCAGGATTCGGGAGATCGGGGGTCGGCGTTTCGGTCGACCGGGGTTGCTCCGCAGCCCGCCACTACGTAGGTATCCACTTATAAACACGACCCTACTTACTCTTTCCGTAGTCCTGGCCTCGTAGGACTCGCGTCAGAGCGGTAAAAGGGTAGATAGATACACGGCACGGTATTAGTAGGTATTAGGTGTTGGCCTGGGAAAGGTTGCACATGCTTGCGAGGAATCCCATCCCTCCTGCGAGTTCGGATAATTCTTTAAGTGCTTCCTTTCCCCCTTCACGCCTCCTCCGATCTCGCCGCTCTTACCCGGGGGCCGATCCTCGGTCTCTCGACCTACCATCTCCCTCCCCCTTCTGTCTCTCTCTCTTTTCATCCCCCGTTCTCAGGCTGTACCCCCCCTTTTGCGACCACCCATCACAGACCGATGTGCTCGCGGTACTGCTACTCTCTTCAGGATCTATAATACTCGGGGTACATCTCTCTCTCTCACTCTCTCTCCGATGTTCCTTTTTCCATCTCCCTTCTCCTCTCCTAGATTCTCTCTCGTGGAGGTCGTCGTTTGTCAGCCTTGGCTAGCTTGGCTCCTACCAGCCAGACGGCTTTTACCAATTTTACGTGTGTACGGCTCCGATTCGGCTTTACCCCGGCCGCGTATACACCTTCGACTGACACCCCCTTAATCTTCTTAACGCGAAGTTAAGCGTTCGCAGTAACGCGGCAAGGCGGCACACGATGCGTCGACTTTAATGCATTCGATAATCGGATAGGCTCGAGTGGACGCCTAACACGCGCACCGCTGCGCCCGGGATTAATTATCTATTAGATGGAGGAGACGGGAAAGTTAGCACGCGGCGACGCGGATCATAGCTGTGTCGCATTTGGGCGGGATAACTGTGGTTTCGGCTGCGTGGGTCTCGATGATGAGTCGGCCGTTATAAGCCTTGATTATTGTCTTGGGATTAGAAAGGATTTAATTAAAATTGTTTGGTGTGGTTTGAATGTATTATGGTGGGGATGTTGGTGTTGTTTAGTATGAGTAGGTTGACTGCAGTTTGAGCTGCAGACAACTTAATGACGACTCAGGTGTGATGAGCCTTGATCATTGTCTCGAGATCAGAAAGGGTTTAGTTAAAATTGTTTGATGTGGTTTGAGTGTATTAAGATGTTGGTGTTGTTTAGTATGAGTAGGCTGACTGTAGTTTGATCTGCAGACAACTTAATGACGAGTCAGGTGTGATGAGCCTTGATCATTGTCTCGAGATCAGAAAGGGTTTAGTTAAAATTGTTTGGCGTGGTTTGAATGTATCAGGATGTTGGTGTTGTTTAGTATGAGTAGACTGACTGTAGTTTGATCTGCAGACAACTTAATGACGACTCAGGTGTGATGAGCCTTGATCATTGTCTCGAGATCAGAAAGGGTTTAGTTAAAATTGTTTGATGTGGTTTGAGTGTATCAGGATGTTGGTGTTGTTTAGTATGAGTAGGCTGACTGTAGTTTGATCTGCAGACAACTTAATGACGAGTCAGGTGTGATGATTGATCATTGTCTCGAGATCAGGAAGGGTTTAATTAAAATTGTTTGGGGTGGTTTGATCGTATAATGGTGAGGATGTTAGTGTTGATTATCTTGAATGGACTGACTGTGGTTTATGCTGCGTGGAGTCTAATGGTGAAACAGGCGTGCTAATCCTTGAAGAGTATTGTGTTCAGATTAGAATGGCTTTTAATTATAATTTCCAGGGGTAGTTCAATTGTATGCCGGTAAAATGTTAGAAAGAGGTCAAGTGCAACTCGTGATGGAGTTCATCATCTATGCATCGGATGCTAAACATTTTTTGTGGAACCCATAAAGTTAATTAATCGGTGACCCAGTCCGGCTGTTACACTATTAAATCGAGTTTCTGAGGTAGCAGAGTAATTAACCCTGCTGTTGTCGGGTTTGTGTGACCGAAACGGAAACGTTCACTTGTAGCTATCAATGAGTATATTTAATCATAATTAAGTGCACCCTTTTTAAGTACAACAAATAATATTAAGAAAGTGGATTATGGTAAATTTACCAAAGTGAAATGACACTACAATGGTTGGTCCCGCAGTTTATTAGCAGCAATGCCTTCACCTTTGACAATTTTTTTATCCAATTTTATGGTTCTTTTAGTCCATGAAGTGAATATATATTTCCCCATTTTGGCTTTCACAAAATAAAATATGAAAATGATGATTTGCAAAGAAGAAAAACTGAAAACCGAATTGATTTTTGCTTCAATCCAATATTTTGACAAAACATCTAAAATTAAGAATTTGTGTAAAGATCCAATGGTATATATTTTTCAAAGAAGAAAATATGAACACAGAATTTATTGTTGTTCAGCCTAGTGGTTGGATAATACCACCCCTAAAAAATTCGAGAATTTGTCTAAACATCGACGGTCTATAGATCAATCAAGAATTTTAGATCGCACATGGGGGTAGTTCGACGACCCTACATACTTGCTCGGCGTTTTTCGCATGAAATTGCGCCGACAATCCGGCCGATTTACGTATTCCCATTGCGGGCCGCGTCGCCGGCATAAATAGAGCGTTACTTTCGCAATTTGAAACGGTGAGTTTCATAATTAGAATAATATTGCCGCACACGAGGCTCGTAATTTCCGTAACGCGGCGCAGTCGAGCGGCGCCGTAGCCGGTAAATGATGTAATTATCGCTGAATGAGCGGGGGCGTATCGCACAGAGGCTCGCGCGCGCCGAGCAAAATTACTTCGCAACACCTAGTTTTCCGCTCGGAAGTCCCTTGTATCTGCCTGGCTGTTCTGCCGGTGTGTAGGTCGTGAAAAGCATGCGAGAGAACGAACTCGCGAGCGCAGGGGCGTACAAAATAATCCAGCAGGGAACACGGCCGGCATTTTGTTCGCGAGCAGCATCCTCGACTTCGTCGACGAGGACATCTAGGAAGCCATTAAAAGGGGTGCGATGCTTCAAAAGTCAATGAACCGTTCGAACCTTGCCGAACATCTGGATGAAATTAACACGACCGACGCTTCCGCAGACGGCCTGTCTGCCAGGGTTCAAAGATATTCCTGTTGTCCTTTAATGTCACCCTAAATCCGAAGTATCTTCGAGAATGACGTCTTTGCAGACAGACTGTCTGTTCCTGTTGTTTTTTAACTTTCCGACGAAGGAACATCCTTATAACTGTACTAAGAATTTTATGAACTTATTATACAAATGAATAGGTACAAACACAAAACCGCGAAAACATTAAGTGAATTTAAGTATGTTATTACTAGACTGTGGATTTTCTACATTTATGAAAACAGTATTGAACGATCGCGTTACTTGTTCGCGAATCGATAATGGTACCTCATTCGCGAGAAAGGTCGCCATATTGAAAAGGCTAAATCCCTCAAAATCTGAACGATCCTCGAGCATCGAATCCTAGAATCGAGCTACCCATCGAGCGAAACAGCAGCGCCCATCGCGCGGCTGAACTTCGCCGGCTCCCATTAGGGATGAATGTTTAAAAACCGGGAAGGCCAGCCACGAAATTTCCAGCCGGGCGAAACTTTTACATTCAAACTTGCCTCGGAAGCGACCGTCGCCGGAAAAAAAGTTCGGGAATGAAACGCGAGCGGCCTCCACCACCAACCACCACCACCAGCGGTGGGAAGCGGAAGAATGTTTAAAATTCACTGCGCGTTCGCCGCTCGCGTGGAGTGGAATCGAAAGAAAAAAAGAGAAGGAAAGGCCTGGATGGGGGGAGAAAAAAGGACACGAAGTAGACGACCGCTAATTCAGTCGCCTGATCAAAGACAATCGCCGGCTGAGGGTACCTGGACGGACAATGGGGGTTGCGAGACCGGATACACCAAGAGGTGGAGGTGGAAGGGGAGGGGGATGAAAAGAGCGAGGTAACCGGTGAAAAGCGTCGAAATCCTCGACGTCGGATTTATAGGTAATTATTTTTCTCGAACGTGTCCGCGTGCTGCGATTCTGTATAGACCGGCTGATGTTCGGGGTGGTGGAACGTGTTCCGTCAAGCGAATATCACCGGGAGCTACCGCTGGGCGTGGAAACTAAAGCCTGATCATGTCGCGGATGTACATTTTCTACGGGAGGATCGTATTCAGGAAGCGACGCGACGCGGGGGAGAGAGAACGAGCTGATACACAACCGCGGGGGTGTATAACGCGACAATTGCCGGATGCGAGGATTCGCGCGAATCGCAACCGGCTCTCTTAGCTAGCCCCCATGCACACGGGGATCCTCTCCATGAGGCCGCTCGGAACGCTGGAGGATGAGGAGAGGAGAAGGATGAGCGGAAGATACGTTCGGTAGAAAGCGCAGAGAGAAAGAGTAAGAGAGAGGGAGAGAGAGGAAGAGAGATAAAGTGTGGGAAGGGGTGGACGACGGTGAGGGCGAGAGTTTGTATAGATACATCCCTGCGGCGGTGGTTTGTAATATTATGATAACCCTCCCTGGCTGCCTGGCTGCCTCACCCCTACCCGCGTTTCCCTCCAACGCGTCCCAGGCTGCGCGGCCACCCTCTTTCAGCGGCCATGTTGCCGGGAAATATGATTATTGTTATTATTTGCACCCTCCTTCGACCGCATCCTCCTGACTCCTCACCTCCTCGTGGCAATCCTCTCATCCTACCGTGTTCTGTTCTCTCCCTGTTTCTCTCTTTCTTTCGCCCGGCTCCGGTGCTACACCATCGTTCGCTGCGATACCAGCATCCACCCTCCCTCTCTCTTTCTCTCCTCTCATCTCGCTCTAGCCTTCTCCGGAACACCATATCGGCTCGCTTTCTCTTTCTATTCTCTCTGTGCACACCCTACCGGGCCGCGCGCGCGTCCTCTTCACTCATCCCTCGATCAAACTCGATTTCTCTCCTCCCGGCGCGGCACCTCCTCCACCCCGGGCTCCTACGGAAGAGCGGCTCTTCCTCCGCTCTCGGCGAATTGAGAGGAAACGAACGAGAACAGGTCCGAGGCAACCACCCGTCAACAGAGCTTCTCGCTTTATCGTGCCGTTCCTCTATTCGCCCCTTCTCCTTTTCTAGTCCTTGCCGTGCTGGCTCTATCAGCCGCCTCATACCCCACGTACCCCGTGTCGGCCGTCGTCTCTGTTCCGCGGTCGCTTGCAAAACTTTACGATGCGAAATGCCATCTCCACGTCGCACTTTTCAACCCCTCCTCCTACCCCCTGCGAACCCCTGGTCGGTACCTCTCATTCCCGTGCCTGGTTTCCAGCTCGTTTTCTTTCTTTTTTTTTTCGCGTTTCACCTTTTATTTTTCACCCGTCTCTCCTTCCCCTCCTCGTCACGGCCATTCTCTCGGTACGCGCGCAGTTCATCCGCAACTCGTCCCTGCGGAAACGTTTCATCGACCGAGACCATCGTTCTCCTTCCTTTCTTCTTTTCTCGTTCTCCTCCGGGCGATTTTTTTCCCGGAGAACTTTCCTCCTCCTCCACCTCGCCACGACTAATATCGAGAAGCACCCCGCGCCACACCTCGAACTAATAAACTTTCCTTTCCGTGCGATTCCCGGAATCGAGGAGGAGCTTTTAAAGGTCTCCGGTAAACACCGCGTTGCCCGTTTGCTTCACTGGACATGGCGAAAACGAGGAAGGAAAAGGAGCACGAGGAGCGCACCGGATATCAAACTTAAATATCCTTGGCACGTCTCCCGTTTTGTCGCGGGCCACGACGACGTGTCCGGCCCCGTTTCCTGTAAATTCGCCTAATCGTGTTACCCGAGGTGGCTCGTCGCCCGCTCTCTCGCCCTCTTCGCGAGAACGTTAAGTGTAACTAGAACCGTGGCGTGACGTAAGGAACGTGGAAATAAACGAACAACGGGGGTGAAGGAGAAGGCGGTCCAAAGAGAAACAATGAGAGTGAGAAAGAGAGAGAAGTTGGAAACGCGATCCTACGGAAAAGAAAGGAAAAAGAAGGGCGCGAGTTGTAGGTGGCGGCGGTGGTCTCGGTCTCGTAGCAGTCGCGAGAGTCGTGGTAATAAATGGGCAACACGAGCGCTTATAAGGGGTAGGTAATCTAAAGCTTTCGAGGCGGTAGCGCGGCGGGGAACGTCACGAGAAAGCGAGTAAGGTGGAGAGGTTTCCGCTGAGGGGGTGAAGCTTTCGGAGGAACCTATGGTGAGAGGGATGAGGGGAAGTCGGAAGCGGCGTGTAGGATGAGAAGAACCGGCTGTAGGAGGAGACCGTCGAGGAAGGGGGATAAGGGTGGTTACGGTGAGGGTGTGAGATAAGGTATAAGGTGGGTAAGATGGCGGACAATTTGCCGCTCGACTACTCTTGCCCGCACCCCTCCAACGACGAATCCACCCCCGCCCACTCTGGCCTATGTACCGGGTAATAGATGTTCCTCCTTCGCGACCAACAGAGAAACGTTGAACGCGCGCGCAAGCAACCCTCTCCTCCTCTTCACCCTCTCGTACCCCACTCTCTCTCTCTCTCTCACCTTTTCTCTCTTTCTCGCCTCTGTCTAGGCACCCGCTACGAACAGCATCTCTGTCCTCTTCTCGCACGATAATCGTGCCAGGGTAGCGTACATACACGCGACGATGAGAGAGAATCACGCGTGCATGCGAGTGCGACACGAACACGAAAGTTGCGACCGCCACTACTCCATACACGAAACCGGGTACGCGGTATTCACGTCCGCGGTACGTAGGTATTTTAAACGCTCTCCACACCGTCACCTGCCGCCGCCACTGTTCGCCCCACCCTCTCCGTACCGGCTCTCTCTCTCCCCCCCACCCCGCCAGACCGCCGGCCTACCCGCCAGACCGCACCAGCATGCTCTCTCTTAGCATTCCATCCGCCATCTTCTCACTTAATAAAATAATTACCCCAGGCCAATTAAGCGGCCCCCTCCCCGAGACCCACGCGCCGACCCCCTCGATCCTCGCGCTCTACCCCGCTCATCCGTAATTCACCCTACCCGCGACGAACCCGCGCTACCCACCTCGGAAAGCGACCTTCTTCGCGTTTCCGAATCGTGTTACTCGATTTCGAGAAATTTCGCCCCGATTACCAGCGATTATGGTTGCTACTCGGTGCCAAGGGGCGGGTAGATGATACGCTTTTAAAACGATACGAACCTCCCGCGAGCAACCTTTGTCGAAATGCAACCTTCGCGTTTGCGAATCGTGTTAGCCAATTTCAACGATTTCAGAAATTTCGCCCCGTCTACCAACGATTATGGTTGCTCCTCCATGGCTGGGGGTGATTGCACGATCTCCATTTTTGTTTCTCTCTGTTATTTAACTGATCCCCGTAATTTATATCTTCAGGAGGATTTAAGGGATGCGATTAGAAGTGCTATACCCCACGAAAAGCGACTCTTTTCGCGTTTCGGAATTGCGTTACCAATTTTCTACGTTTTGAGAAATTTCTCCCCGATTATCAACGATTATGGTTGCTACAGGGTGATAAAGGGAGGTTGGATGATAAGCTTTTAAAACGGTACGAGCCCCACGAGCTCCATTTTTGGTTCCCCCATTGTTTAACCGCTCGCTACGGGTTTTTATTTTCGGAAGATTTCAGGAGGTGGGATTTGATGCGCGCGCGTGATAATGCATTTTATATTTATGTGCCTGGTGAAAATTTAGCATGAAACGACGGCGTATTGCTCGTCACCACGGAAAATAAATTATTGATTTTCGATAACGGTGTTTTATCTTTCGCATAAATATAATGGACCCCGGTATATATTGTTGCCCCCAGGTTTTTGGCGGCTGATCATGAATTTTGAGTTGGTGGGACGTTGTTGAGTGTCGTCCAAGAGTGTTGGTTTTGCTTCTAAGGAGGTCGTTCATCCCCCAATTTTAGTAGCTAATTAGTTTCTTTGATATTATTGATGAGATTGTTTTAGAAAACTTATGGACTGATTATAAGAGAAAACATGTGGAGCTTAAAGATCGGGGAAATAGAACAACCCCTAATGTCTTCTAAACCGAAGAACAGTGAGAAATGTACTAAGCGACATCTGTGATGTAATATTGGTCTTATGGTGGTTCTCGA
This sequence comes from Sphecodes monilicornis, assembly GCA_913789915.3. Taxonomy (NCBI): domain Eukaryota; kingdom Metazoa; phylum Arthropoda; class Insecta; order Hymenoptera; family Halictidae; genus Sphecodes; species Sphecodes monilicornis. The sequence continues at coordinate 16,801,804 of OU565295.1, forward strand.
CTGCAGATATTGTGGACTGCAAAGTTAAACCGAAAATCATTTTAAACGTTCGTAGTAGAAATCTCAGACTTAAGATCTTAAGTCTGTGTAGAAATGGAGTACACAAAACACTGAATTCTCACTTAAACGCCCAGATTCGTGAGTTATCGGTAATGTCGATCACGACGCAGAATTAGTGATGGGGCTAGAGTAGTCTAAACTAAATGATATAATTTAACAAACTCAAACAGTTTTTTTCAACGATATCAATCTAAAAACTATTTCCTATACCACATATTTGCATTAATATTTCAATTTAGGGAATACAACTTGTTTTCAGGACATGGTGGTGCCATCTACCAGAAATCATCGCACTAATCGGCACTATCAGTTTGGCTCTATTGCCGTCGGCGTCGCCTCAGTTTTTCTTATCAATTCAAACCTCAATTTAAAGACACAAAATATTAATAATAAGCTCGATAATAAATGCTGAATAGACGGAATAGATATAGAAATTTGCAGTGAAAATTCGCAGAATATTCCGTCATAATATACACGGTTTTTTAATAATCTGAATTGTACTTGCATCGGTGGTCGAACTGTTCGGTATCAAAATGTCGGCCGTGTCGTTGCTGCGTCGTGTTTTCGCTAAGCAAATCGCTGATTTTTCCGGCATAAACACATCGGTGTCGTGTTACGTGCAGAAGAGGCTCAAGTTCAAGTTGGTGGAGATTCCTAAACCAGGTGTTAATGGCAAAAGTTGGAGGAGAATCGTCCATTACAAGGATGAGTACACTGTCGAGCCTTTGGAGGTTACAAACTTGGCAGGCAGAGATCCTGTTACAGGTACAAACCGAATTCTCCAATTTTCTGTTTTCTCTTGGTTAATTTTATATATTTGTTAAAATACTGACTATTTCGTATTTCATTGATGTTAATTTCCATTCGATTGGGCACTTTAATTTGCGTCTGCCAATTAGGTACATGCTAACATGCTGTCGATGGCAGCGCTACATACATTATGGCGAACTAAATACTCCGCTTTGTAGTATACGTGGGAAATATGAAATTTGAATTTGAATATACTAGGCCAATTTACAGCCAATATTTACAAGCAATAAGTAAAATTAATCAAGTACTGTTGCCTTGGAAGCACTATTTCAGTTCAATTGTGTTTTGATTAATGATACCAGCTAGAATTTCAAAAAAAGAATTGTATGTTTAATTATTCAAATGCGGATTTTAATCATTTATGATTGAATTGAGTGGGCACAATTTGAATTTAACAATATCAAGATATTATATCCATCTTGTTGAAGTTATTAAAAAATGAAAGTTGGTTCTTGTAAATTGCAATTGATATAGAAACTTTTTGCATAAAGGTCTGCAGCCTAATAATCATTGATTGGAATAATTAACCATGGGGGTTGGTGCATATTAACACTAGGTTTACAGGACTTGTCAAAATGACACATTCTAATATTTTTAATTTACTGTTATTGAGATTGTAAAATCCTTCGGGAATTCAACAAATTTATTTCTTTGGGCATATGTTATAAAAAAAAAGGCTAAAAATTTGGATAGACACATTCTCGTTAGTTTTATAAACTAATGCAAAATAGTCAGTTTTAGGGTTCTGTAAATCTGTTGTTAAATAACTGGATTGCCAGATCTGTCATTGAATGTTGTTCTAAACCTCAAGAATGTATTCCACATAAACAGAAAATTCTTGAATACCTAAGTCGATGAAGACTAAGCTACCACTATGTATACCAAATTCAAGTAAAAATGCAAGTAATATATTATTTTTATCACCGGAACAGGTAGAGTGGTAGCCAAAGGCATTGGTGGAGGTCTCAAGCACAAATACCACTGGATCCAATGGTTGAGAGACGGACCTTCGGACCTGACAGAGAAGCCTAAACTAGAGAAGGTACTGGAAGTCTTCAAGGACGGATGTAGGACAGCATACGTGGCTCTGGTGGGCGATGGCGCAAAGTTGAAATACATCCTGGCTACGGAGAACATGAAAGCAGGCGACATTATCAAGACCCACAAGGGTATTCCTCGGAACCCAGTCAGAGCAATGGAGGGGGATGCATATGCACTAGGGGCGTTGCCGGTTGGGACCGTAGTGAATTGTGTGGAGAAATATCCAGGGAAGGGTGGTATCCTCATCAACGCCGCGGGAACTTGCGGGGTGATCACGGGAAACGACGGTGATGATCGTGTAATCGTCAAGATGCCCAGCAAACACGAGTTCAGCCTGTACAAAACGTGCATGGCGACGGTAGGCAGGCTGTCGAACGTGGAACACGGTACGACACCGATTGGCAGCGCACAGAAGATGCGGGAGCTTGGTAATCGGCCGAGAAGTGGTCTCCGTCAGAAGAAAACTGGGAGATGTGGACGGAAAATCAGAAGACCGCCTCCGGTCCGCAGGATTGGGTTAGACCAGAAGGTATCAAGGACGGAACCTTGTACATTGAATTATAGGCAGCTGTTCTGAGCTCCCCAAACCAAATACGAATGCGTGTAGAATAAACGGTTGCTTTATTGTACACAGCTTTTATTGTCTTCGTCACTTGTTCCTGGACAATATCCTTAGATCATTGACTGTTTCGCGAGAGCTTCGCGATGGTGGAGCTCTCGATCTCTTGGATCGTGTGGTGTCGAATCGCTGGCGACTTTGCTAGACCACGGTGGATCCCATTGTTGATGTACAGGGTGGAGCATTTGGGGCGAGTCATCCGAAGGTCTCGTTTGGCATTGATTATAGAACAAATTGATGAAACTGGCTCGGTTTCGAGGAATCGTTGGTTTAGCTAGGATCTAGCTAGAAAGGTAGTTTCACTAGAATCTACTGTTGCTAATTTCTTTTTAAATTCATAATCAAGTAGCCAACGGTTTGTTACTAACAACTCCGATCTCTTCCCTAAATGAAATAGGTGAAACTTGTGTGGAACGCAAAAACTTCGCGCGGCAGTTAACGTATTAAACAAATGTCAATTCCGCTTTTTAAATTGAATGATATGTTCTTTTGTATACAAATATTCTGATGGGGCGTTTCAAGATGAATACAATGACCTGTATCATGAATGCCATTCAAAGTCGTTCAAGGTCAATAACAAGAAGGATATCTAGGCGACCTGTTTTGAATCTCCGCCCCGTATCCTCACTGTGATCAGTCTTTCCAATTGTTCAAAGACCCTTGTTGTAATACACCGTTTCGACATTCGGATGACTCGAGCGTATCTGCTCCTGCACTTCCGGTTCCAACTCGTTTACCGAGATGGGAACTCGTTGGACGAATAGGGCGCAGCATAGAGGTGTGGCGAAAGTTAGACACACACCGCAAATTCCAACCTGTATGGGCACAGCGGCCCATCGGATGTTGCGTAACATTTGCCGTCGGTCCAAGAAGTTCATCACTAGGGGCGCCAATACTGCAAACCAAGCGAAAATAAATGTGCATTAATTAGCATCGATCGCGATCGGGAATACTTGACCCTGGAAGGACATCTGGCAACATAAATTTGATTCGATTCAGTGACCTCGGACTTTTCGGGTACTTCATTAAAATTGAAAGAGCTTCCTTTCTTGAGTAGAGGGTCCCCTAAAATTTTATTTATGTCTAGCGGATTTTATGCATTTATGACAAAAAGGACTAGGTGTAATTTAAAACAGAAAAAAGTTTAGAAGAATTGAGAAATCTATTATATTCCTTTCAACCTAGTAAGTATATTAAGAAAGAAAATAAATTTCTGTTTCACTCCAGTTTGTTGCAATTCAACTAGAAAATTTTTATTTTGTCTATTTGTTACCTTGTTCATAGTGTCGAAAGAACAAGGACATTCGTAATAATTTTGCAACCTGTGACGTAGTGTTTTGCCAAGTTTTGGTGCAAGAAAAGAAGCTGTCGTTCAATTTCTTCAGAGAGATTCATGCTCTTCAGAGAATCCTTAAATTCCGAAGTCATTGGTGCAAGGTAAACTCGATAGATCATCAAATTTATGAGCAGGAAGTTAGTCCAAGATGAGATCAAGTGGAATCATACTCATGCTAGGCGAAGCCATAAGGATCCTCGATAGGGTCACGGCGGTGATAGCTTTGACCGCAGCACGCTTGCTGTTGCCAACCTTCGCACCGTCTGCAGTCTGCAGCTCGATGCCATTTTGAAGCTCTGGCATCCTCATGAAGGGGATGTTGACACAGTTGGCTGCTGCCACCGCTGCCAACGGGACCAGTCGACCCACCAAGGGTGGTGCATTACGGAAAAGTCGATTCAGACCTAGAGCAGTGACCACTGCACCTCCTGTTGCCACCGCGTAACTCTGTAGGATCGTGTTCATTGGGATTGGGCTGGATCCACTGCGGTTCGTGTAATTGACTAGGGCGTTGAAAGACTGGTTAATCCACTGCCAGGTGATCACGTGGGCCGTTGTCCTGGAGAATAATAAATGAAGCATCATTTACGATCGGGGTCTCGTCACGATTGAATAGGCATCGAACCCCTACCCGTGTTTCCACGAACAACAATCACACCTTGCGGTCTTCGTCGACCAACACACAGTCATGGATACGCAATGTTTGGAACATGATCGATATGCTATCGATTCGCAGTCTGTATATAATAGTTAGCGAGTAACAGGCTATTGGTACCGACTTCTCGTCTTTCGTTCTTAAAATAATTCTGTTCGAACTTGAACGCTTCGTTTAAAATGTGTGTTACTGTGGTGATCTTATGGAATGAAGGATTTTATGCATTTGTAATAAAAATAACTAGACGAAGTATAAATCTGAAAACATTTAACGAATCTAAGAATCTTACTCTACTACTGTCAACTCATTAAAATGATTGGAAAAAAGAAATAATGTAGTTGATTGTTGTATTGCATAAATATCCGCAGTCCACTTATTAAGATATTTTAAAATCTGTATACTCCATGAAAAGTTCCACAGAAGAAACTCAAACGAAGTTTGAACTGTGACTGATCTACGTAAATATTGCAAACAAATAATACTTGTTGCAGTATTATCCAGTGAATTATATGTTATTCATACATATAACATCTGTCCCAATTACAGGCAAATTTTTATTTTCGTATACTATAATTTCCATTCGAATAAACCTTTGATTTTGAAGAACTGTTCCTTATTTTACTCTCATCGAAACTAATAAAGCGAGGACGTTTTTCGAAAGAGTTCTGGGGCTCACATTTTAAACAGAACCTATCAAAAATTTCCACAACTGTTTCAGTCAGACTCCTCGTCTAACCCCTCTCACTTTTATCCTAAGAAACGTGACCGACGATCGTGTTGCCGATTAATTAGCTGCACGCGCGTGACACGATTTTGAAACTAGCCAGGGCGAAAGGTCTCGGCTGCTCTTATCGTATCAGCTGCTCGTCGTTCAAGGTCGCGCGATAACTTTTCTAAAGATGAGTGTATTGTAGCGTCTGGGATATACGCACTTGTAGAACGTCATCATGCATCCAGTTATCATCATGTTCATGGGCACCTGGGCGCTCATGCGACCGATTAAAATCATTTTCTCCCCTGTGTCGGGGTGGAAAGCACTGTCGTATAGATATTTGCACTTCCATAGTTCGTCCTCTGTGATGCCGAGCTGTTGGAGGCTGCTACCTTTCCTGTGACAGTGAAAAGGATCAAATAAATCCACTTGTCTAATCACATTAATCACAATATTCGGCAAATCCTCAACATTTCCTCACTAAATCGTTTCAATATTTCCTAAAGAAGGTACTTTGCACTATAACGAAGAAACCTTAAATTTAACCCTTCTGTGACTAGGTTTGATTGTTGATTTATTTCATCATAATCGTCGTTGACATAATGTTACAGATGTTATCCACTCAGTCATTTACTTTTTTTTTGTATTTTCTGTGGATATCTATAATTCTAAAATATTAGCAACGATGGACAAATGTGCATCTAGTAATCTGACCACGTGTAATCATTAATTGTTAATCGATTTGGTAACATGTTTTACAGTCAGTACGATATACAGACATTTTGTCCCTGAAGGGTTAATAAAATCATTTCAACGACGAAGCTAAGTATCGAAACAAATGGTGCTTAAGGAAGTGTTAAGTACCTGTATTTCGTAACAACTAGTCGAGCAAGCTCGAGCTGTTGACCACTGACAAATAGGTTCAAAGGGTTGGTGACGGTGAGAAAGTGCAGCGCCCTTCCACGATAGGTGTTCTGGTCCCAGTATGGTTTCTCGATGTCGATTCGTTGCCCGTCATCCTTGCTACCCGACATCTTGCTGGTTTCTTCCACTCCTGTAACCTGTTCCTTCTCCTACCTCCGGGTCTCACCTGGTCGACCCTACCACCGGTACACAACCCCACTACTACCTGTACCGGTTTTCTGTATATTCGAACTGACAGGCTGAACAGGTGATACCTGCCGGCGTGGTCCTCGCGAGAGGACGCGTGGTAACGTTACGGCCTTCCTCGACACAGACTGAACAGTGTCCCCGGCGTTTCAAGCGGTCGTTACATCGACACGGTCGTTTCCCTCGCTCTTCGTGACCTTTCGATCCATCCGATTCCCTTCTCTCTTCAACCCCTGCACCGCCTTATCGATAATACGCACGCCTGCGCAGACATCATCCACGCTAGTTCATTCATCAGCTTCCTGGGAGCCGCGATGGCAGTCTGGGAGGGATATGTTGGTAGTGAGGTTTCCGGGTGCTAGACGGTAAATATAGGGGTTGAAGATGATTGGAGAAGCTGGGAGGCTGGAGGTATTTGTTTGTTGGTTCTCCTCACTTTCGATAGTTAGCTCACAATTTGTTGTGTGCCATCGGTGAGTTTGCTAATTCTGTTGTCATTCCCTTTGGGTTTAAACTATTTTAGCTTAGATGGTAACTAATTCAGAGAGATGTCAATTGCTTTGGATTCTATTTGATCCTGAAAGATCTTATAAAATTAAGGGTTGATGAAGCTCAAATTTTCTTGGGAATAAATTACCTAAACAGATAGGTAGCCGGTTGGTTAGTTTATATGTATAGAAGTCAATTTATCACTATGTTTGTTTTATTTATCTTTATTTTGGTTTTGCTGTATCCAGTTGGGTCAGGACAGACTCATTCGGGGATGCAAGGACAGCAGACTCTTGGCCTTGTGCTAGGTGTCTAAATATAGACTCACTTTTGCCTCTTGTCTGCAGACTATCGATTGGATAAACACGATGGGGGTTGTTTCAACCCCTAGACTCAGCTTACTCGATGCTCCACGAGATGGAGACGCTTAATTTTTTTTTCATGTCTATAAACATTTTTATAACATCTTATATCCTGCTACAACAAGTGTAAATTATATTTTCTAAAATTATTCAATTATTGTGTCGCTTAATTCTGTAATTACAGTTCGTAGGTAATTACTGTCGTTGTCCTACCCTCTGATGCTAACTAAACTGAATGTTAACTATCTTTATCCTAACTGGAATTTTAGAAATTGTAGACTACTAGATTCGTTTGCTGCGTATTTTAAATTTATTTTTCTTAGAGGGGCGCAGCACCCTCTTACGATTTAGAGTAGACTGACTTTCTAAAGATAGTCTCCAAGCCTGGAAGATGTCAGGGATTGACATAGGTGACCCCGTTTATTTTAAGATCGAATTCATTATGTTTCCTGCATGGCAATTTTGGTAACTCGGTTCTCAATCACTAACAGCTTTAAAGTATCTTACAATTTCTCTGCTTTAATATTGGCACCCTCATTCACCAACCTCTTATTTCCTATTTTATATCATAAAATAAAGTAACTCCCACTCATCCTTTATTTTTACACTTTAAATTGGAAAACTCTATTTAAGAGGTCAATAGAATATATTTGTTACAAAATCACAGGTAAAGATTATATTAACAAAAGATTGTTTATATTGTTCACAAATATAAGACGACGTGTAGAGCATATTGCTTTTTAATAAAATAGTAAAAATTGAGGCTTCAAAGTTAGCTAAATAAACGTTTTGAAAGCTTTTAAAAGATTCAAACCGAGTTTCATCCCATTAAAATTAGCAAAATATCAACAAAAAAAGAAAACAATAAACTGCATTAATTTTATATCACAGTTTCACCCATTGAACCATGTTGCTGATGAGGTTCGTATCTTCGATTACACATTAGTATACAAACAAGCTCAGAAACTTGTTTGTTAATCACAATCAAGTTCCGCTGGAAAATACTCGGATTCTATTCAGATATCGTAATCAAGCCCCCACCTCTACTCGATATTATTACACGCAACTAACGAGCCAGACACTATCCGCGTCATTCAGACGACTATAATCAATTCGGCCGTCTGAACAAGATCCATCGCGATCAACGTTCAAGTCTACACCGACAAAAGAAATGCTTAGCGATCATGCAGTCTCGTTCAAGGTTAGAACAAAGTGCATTGTGTGGAAAGAAGCAGCGTGGCGCATAGCTAATTAACTCGTGAAAGCGTACACACCTCTCTCTTCACCTTTTGAACCGTGTGTTCATTAGAAGTCAGCATCGATATGTCAATTACTGTCCAAGCGATTGACAGACTGACTCGGTGTCACGCCCGTAAAATATTGACGCGGATTTGGCCTTGATACTGGCGTTAATAAGGTCGTTATCGATGTTCGGCGATCATGTGGAATTGCACGTTTAACTTTCTAACCAGCTATCGGACCCGACCAGTTCGCGGCAATTACAGATTCAGCTGGAAATCAGTGGATGATCGGTAAATAATCGATTCGGTCGTAGATTATCGATCTATTAATACGTTAATTCGATTTCCAGCGTAAAGACGGAACATACGCAGATCTTATGATTGCAAATGAACGTCTTAAATTATCCATGACTGATCCAGGTCCCCTTATAATTATTACCAAATCCCGTTAATCGGCTTTGAAGTTCGATTTCACCGAGTCCTTTCAAAATTCTCTTAATATCCGTTTTTGGTTTAATTACTGGAAATATTTAATCCATTTTATTTTGTTGTGAAGTGGAATACGCATTTTCAATCCACTCCCGTTTTTCACAGTTCGATGAAACATGCACGGTATCGTGCAAGCGACAGCGTTGGCCTAAACGCTTCTAATAACTTCGAGGAACTCGTGGAGGAATGCGTTAACGGGTTCGTAGCTTGCGCGACTAATGATCGCACTTTTCGATTTGTTAGCATTCCGAACATAATTATTGGTGCCTGAGATTTTATAGTCTTCTTGCTGCGTAGTCTACATTGTGTCTTGTTGGCGCCGAAGTTAATGGAGAAAGAGGAAGTTTGCGGATCGAGAGTCTCCATTTTCGACGAGGTAGAGATCGTAGGAGATAGCGCGTGCCCACAGGCACGTACGTATTATGCGTGTATGCATATTGCGAACTCATCTGCATTTTGAAAGCAGTCTTGCTCCTATTGTTCAAACAATATTCTTCGAAGTTTCTAAAAGCTATTGATTCGAACAAGACTTCTTTGAACAGGTTGCTGATTAATGGGGGCATAGAAGGCCTTCAGGTTTGCGCAAACTTTTGTGCAAACCGAAGCAAAGAGATCTTCGAAGTAGCTGAAAGATATTGATGGAATTGGAGCAAAAGGTTCAGACGAAATTCTTGGACACTTTTGCTACGACAGTGGTGTAAATAGAGGTTCACAGTACTTAGAAACTATTGATCAAACAAGAGCAAACAATTTTTGAAAAGTTGTGATAGATTTTACTGAATAGTAAATGGCCTTCAATCTTGCCGGAAACAATTAATAAAACAACAACTGAAAGTTGTACAATGCTTTTGGACACTTTCGTAAGAACAATCGCAAAGAGGATCTTCAAACTTTCTGGAAACTATTGATCAAACAAGAGCAAACAATTTCTGAAAAGTTGTGGGAGATTTTACTGAATAGTCAATGGCCTTCAATCTTGCCGGAAACAATTAATAAAACAATAACTGAAAGTTGTACAATGCTTCTGGACACTTTCGTAAGAACGATCGCAAAGAGGATCTTCAAACTTGCTGGAAGCAATTCATCAAACAGGAGCAGCTAATTTCCTAAAAGTAGGAAATAGCTAAAATAACAATTAAAAAATCCTGGAGGCAGTAAGTGCCAATTACTGAATAATGCAATATGAATTAAATATTGTACAAAATTTCTATTAATTTTTACAAGAACAATCACAAAAAAATCCTCAAAGCCAGAATCAACAGTCTCAACACCCTAGAATTATCCCGAAAGGAAGTAAAACAACATTCAAAGCCATTCCATTGATAATGTACCATCATTAAGCTAATTCCAAAATGAATATAAAGAATTATAGCTTTAAATTTCAGATCGCAGATCGTGTTTAAATCGCCGGCGCCAATTCTGAACGTATTTTAATCGTTTTTCGAGACAGTCAAGTGTCTAAATCATTCTCCCATCTTCACGACTATTTAAAATTCTGATCAATACACCGTGTGTCAGTTGCGTTTATCTATTCCGTTCGCTAGCACTGTGGTGTCCTACTTGTGCATTGACGTCCACGTCCACATGCAATTGAAACCGAAAACGAAAAGCACAACGTCCGCGATTATGGGAATTCCAGTTTGCGGCATCGCGAGCGGTCTCGACTTGCTATAACATCGATATACGTGAACGACACGTTGATTCAACACGAGAATCTAATTGCACTAACATTATGTGCCCTGACTCAACTAATGTGTGCGGTGACACGTCATTAAAGCGGATACTAATTATAAATAATATGACGATTATGTCTCTTAGCGAGTTCAAGGTAGTGGACAGAAGCAGTTAGGGGAACTTATGCCAGCAATAACATTGATTTCGTGACTTTATGACGGAATGGTTGATGTACACTTCCGTGGACGCAAGAAACGGTTCAATAGAAATGATTGGACTCATCTCGATGAAGGATGTTGCGAATGTGTTCACTGTTAAAAAACGATGTAAATGTTCATTGTCGTTTTTTGATATGATAGTTGGTAAATGACTTGGATTATTGAATTATATAAAGTATTAAAATCAAGTTTTTCACATATTTGAATTAATCTAATTGTCTGGTGTTGTTCTCTGCAATTTATTTCATTAGTTTTGCATATGTTTCTTATCTTTCATTTTCTCGTTGTTCTCATTTCTCAAGTAGAATTCTGAAAAATATTTTCTCCTGAAGTTGTTGTTTTTATTATTTCATTTTCATTTGCTAAACAACTTATTTATGTTTGTTCGGAAGTTCACCATCATATTCTGCAAGTGTATAAACCTCCTTTTCCCCTTCCACTACCTGAGCACACTTCAACGTCCCCCACTAAGACCGTAGACTGGTCACGTGACGTGCCGCGCAACGTGTCACATATTCTCTGGTCATCAGAGAGGTGGTAAACTATATTCCCCTCGATTTAACCGATGTGGCATCACTGAACCACATACACGACAAAAAAAAAAAATAGAAAAAGATGTGTAATACACCATTCGTCATCAAATTTCTCCGACACAGCACATTTCCGCATGTTTACGACCAAATAGTAACTTACATTGCGAGTCAGCTTGTTAATTTGTTTTCAACTTTCCTAAAAACAAACTGTATCCAGGCCATGAATGTTTTACGAGTTCGCGCCAGCCCCTGTAATCACGTCCTTGGAATACGACAATTTTTTCGATGGCTGACCGTTTCGTTTCACCTAGTGGCATCATTTCGAAGCTGAGACGATTATGAAATTCTTCGGATAAATCGATTGATATTAGACGACATTGGGCGAAATCGTACTTTCACCGGACGATTTTTAATGATAACGTTCCAGCGAGTCTTCGAGATCAAATGATCGAGACCAGATCCATGGATCCATGGGGAATAGAGGCCAACGATTCGTGAACCGTAAACAACCGTCCAGCATGAAGACAGTTCAGTGAACAACTGTCTAACACGAGGACAGTTGATTTTCCTTGATCGTGGACAGCTGTTGTCCGAAACAATGGAATTAGCCGCGATTTAGGCGAATAGGAGGTAACATTACTCTGATCACGGGACCAGAAATTTTCCTCGAATCCCCGCTTAGCGAGCGCCATTTTGAACAATTTTTACGTTGCCAATTCTTTCGTGGCTTTCTTTCGGAAATTGAGAGAAACTCGGAGTATAGTTAAGATTTAATGAGCAGAGTGTAGCGCATGTAGATATATGAATTTCTGGGACATTGAAGCGTCGTAAATTGCTTCCTGCATCTGTTTAATTTTTAAGACTTATTTGATGGAGTTAGCTGTTCAAAATTGCAAACATCTGATTACTTCAATTTATTCGCTGTTCCTGAATAACGAATGCGTAGAATTTATTCTATGCCTTTCTGTCCACCATTTTGAATAATTACTGAATAACACTTTATAGCAATAATAAGACTGTATATATTCAAATTTTGGTCAATTTTTATCAGAATTGCTGCTCGAATCAAGATTATTCAATTTAATTCTTATTTCTTCATCATTTCAATAATCACAAAATTAAAAATTTTAGATTGGTTATAAAACTGGTGTGGATGGTTTTAATGTTAGGGAGATACGAACATTTTCTTTTCAAATAAGATGCCTGATAAATTTTTTATAACATAGATAACAGTATTATCTTAGAATTTAGTGACTTATTTCTGAACACTATGTTCAGAACACAAAATATTTTTCTAAGACAACAAATATAAAGCAGGGAATTTTTTTCTAAAAAGTTAACCCTTTCAGAACGATTTTTAACAAATTGGCAACGTCACGTTTGGCCGTTTATTTCCAAAATGTTCCAAATAAGTAATTCGATTACGCAAACATCACAAATGCAGTGCATATCCTTTGTTTCTACTGTTTAAAATTTTGATATATTTTTCCAAGGAAAAATGTTTTTAATGTCCGCTTTTAATGTGATTGTTTAAAAATCATGTGCTCGTACCGTTCAATAATTGCATATATCAAACTCTCAAAATTCGTACGCCGGAGAAGCAAATGTCATCGACCTGATTAGAAACTAACACTGTGGCAGCAGGTATTACGAAGTATATTACAACAGTTACTAAATTGTAGGTTGCAGCACAGCTTCCCGTGGACTCTCAGAGAAATAACACTCTCCCGCATCTGAATTACACGTGCTAAATAAGACCGCGCTCTGTAGTACCGATATCGAAAAGACTTCCACCTTCACGCTCGTTGCCAATACTTTCTCGGGCTATTATCTGTATCCTCGGTTAACCTAACACGGTCATAAATCGTCCGCAGATTGATGTAACAGTCTGTTACATTAGCGCATGATCGAATCACTTTTTGATTACCATCCTGGGACAAATTTTCTTTTTCTAAAATCATTCCTATAAAGTTATACCTTTGATTTCATCACACAATATTATTCTGAGCATCCCTCAAAATTAATCATTAACACTTTGATTCGTTTACTAAAATTAAATCAGTTCTAATTTTAATAAATGGCCATATTAGTCTTTTGTTGGCATTTCTATTGCGCTTAGTTCCAGCTTAGTTACAATATTCTGCAAGTTACAATAACGAAGATAAATATAATTGAGCTAGAGTAAAGATCAATTCGAAATTACAGTCTACTAGAATTTACCATTTCCTTCCGATCAGTGATCCATTTTCGTTCTGAGGATGTCTAAAAATTAATCAAGATTAAATCCATCAATTATTAACCTTATATTTTATACCGAAGGTAAATCAGCTCTAATTTTGATAGCTGGAAATTTCCGTCTTCTATCCTGTTATTTATACGAATCAAACACAATGTTAACCCTGACAGTCGCACAAACAATTTTACCGTTCTGCGACTATGAATAATTTTTAAAGCAGTTAATACTCCCGAAAAATATGAAACAAATTTTTACTGAACACAACACGTTTCCCTTCATTTAATTCATACACCAAACTCCTCAGCAAACAATTTCGTTTCACAAAGAAAATTTATTCGACCCATCAAAAAGTATGCTAAAAATAATCCCCGTCCGCTAAGGGTTAATGTTCTAAGAAAGAGATCTTGAGGAATGTTACAAATATCCAACCTAATCATTTGCGTCATACTTGAATAAGAATAAACTTTAAATGATCCTTCAACCTGTTCACAATGACTGTACTGTTGCATTGACATTAGATTCACGCATCCAGTCCTTAAATTATCAAACGGTGAATTGAACTACATAAATAACAAAATATTAGCACTTCCTATTTAATTCTCCATAGTAACCATATTCAATATTCTAACAATAAAATCTCGTTCGCAGATGATTAAGCAATATGAACTCTATAGTTTCTTAAATACACTAATTGCAGTAACCTGAATAAACAAGTCCAGATTTAAATAAACGAGTCACACGAAACTGTGCTGAAAATTCCGGTCCACGAGAATCGGAGAATCTTGCGCGCTTTAATTAGCAGAGGTGTTTAATTAAGTGATCGAGCTCATCAACCCCCTTTCGATCGAGGACTACCGGCCCCGGATTCCACGATGATTTCAATCGTTTTCCTAAGTCGTGTACGATCGAAACTGGATCGAGACGGTCGATCGGTTCGGTTCCGCGATTTCTTGTTCCCCGACGTGTTCGCGAACGGCTCCCTGTTTCCGGGCGTCGTCGTCGCTGCCGAGCTATCTGGATCAGAGAATCGGGTGCAAAATTATTATCGGCTCATATCCTGCCAATGCCAGGAGAGAACTGGGTCGCCGAATTATCAGGGTAAGCAGGTTTCGTCGTCGTTGCATCGAAGATTCCGCCTCCGGGCGCGGAGCATCTGGTTCTTATCGGGTCGCCATGACACTTTTCTGCGTGCACATTTTTTCAGGGATGAGTGAAAGGCGTGCTCTGGCCATCCTTTATCGACTTCTCCTCGAAATCTATCACTATGTGTCTTCCATTTTCCACACATTTTTTCATACAGTTTTTTGATCCAGTTCGTGAACAGATTATTTAACATTTTAAACGCTATGTCAGCCCTGGGGACTGACGGTATCGAATTTACAGTACAAAATATTTATAATATGTAATTCGTATAATATTAACGTTTTTTATATTGCATACAGTTTAAACAGAAATGGTACAGCCGTATTTTTGTATTTGAACTTAAAGAAACAGTGACATTGAAAGCGAAACGAAATTGTTCCGCCTTTAATGTATTAATTAATATACTTGTATCTTGAAAATCTGCGCGTGATTAGATACAGTAAGGCAGAGATGGGCATTTTTGTCTCAATTGAATTAAAACCGTCCCCACCATAGCGCCCACTGTCCCCCACCAGCATCCGCCGTTACCATAGAGGAGGGAAGTGCTTCGCCCGTCGCGAACAGTGCGCAGGCCTCGCGCATGAAAGAGAGGTTGGTGGGAGAAGCAGGCGTTTGAGGGACCCCTGCCGTGCCCATCACGGCAATAAGATATAATTGAGCAGTTCGATGCAAAAATGATGCGATTCATAACTAAACTACGGATTTTATGCGTTTATGACAAAAGTGGGTAGGTTTCATCCGTAATAGTAAAAAGATAAAAAGTGTTTAAGAACATCGATATATTGTCTCAGGCCTGTTAAGATTATTAAAAGAAGATAAACATCTTTATCCTGTCTCGTGCGATTGAGGCAGATCATTTTTATTTTGCATAAAGATCCGTAGTTTGGCCATAACAATTCCTAATCAGTGGATAGTGAGGAATTAAGAATAAGTACAGTAAAGCACGATAGTATCGAAGGATGTTAAGTTTGTCTTATTCGAGTCACGTTCAAATTAGTTCTTAAAGTTCTTGTGTTTGCTGGCGTGAGGATATTAGTAAATTGCAGGTAGTAAAAAATATACGACAACGAATCTTTTACAAACACCGATGTCTTCCATTTTTAATAAAAACATTTAACGACCCTAAGAACAACCAACAAGTACATGAATAAGTAATTAACCCCTTCGCTTACAATATCGTGTGAGAGACATGATGAAGATTCTGAACAGAGTCTAATGAAGATATACGTTATTAATTTCCTGTAAACCTAAATATAATCCTATTTTATTGTTGTTAATGTACAGCCATTGGAGAACATATAGACATGCAATAGATATACATTTTCTCCTTCTTCTAAGAAATTATGATCTATAAAGAAATTCTAAGCACTAAAACCGTAAAATAAATCGTAAGGCAAGCAATTAACATTCTCTAGCATCGACATCCCCTAGCAACCAACAGCTCTCCATCAGAAACCCGGTGGCCCATTGATCCCGTGAAATCGTGGAAGCTCGCGCCTACTTAACGCTATAAAAATGATCTAATACTCACAGTTATTAATTTTCAGACGCACATAGATCTTATCAGAAACTGGGCGTGTGTTGTCTCAGAGAATCCGAAAAGAATGATGGCGTCCCATGTTTTAACAGATTGGTATACATTCCGTGCGATCAGTTATTCTCATCTTGACATCCTAAATAAATAAACAGATCGGGAAGTACCGTTTCGAAGTGTCAGTTGCAAAATAAGGAGGACTTGAAGATTGAAGAGGGTCTTTGATGAAGCTAGTTGGTTTATACAATGACGAGATCACGGCTTCGGACGCATATAAGTGTTTTTAGTGTACTTCGAAACTCGTCTTTTTTTATTGTCGTCGATGTGGCCATGGGACTTTCTAGCGCAATAAAATTAAATTTACAGAACAGCATGCTGCATTCCTGCGAAACAGTGAACAGTGAACATTAAACGCCAAGCGAGACAGTCGACTGGGAAGATAAGCCGAAGTGTGCCGATCGGAGCCTGCACCGTGTGATCCAGACTTTGAACTCGAAGGCGTTTTGTTTGTTGTCTTTGGAACCGGTGCATCGCCGGTATAAACAAACGATTTCAAAAGGAGCAGCGACTCGTGCTAGATAAACCAGCGAATACCAGCTTCAAGCTATGATTTATCCTGAATGCTTGCCACGAGGAAAGTAGTGTAATTGTATAGCTACGCATATCTTCAGAGATCAAAACTTCATCGATCTTTGAAGACATTGTATATTGTCTGTTCTAAGATAACAGACTCGACTAGCTTAGGCTATCAACTAAATTAAAGTACTTTCGCAACCTATACTATATATAGTTTAGTAACCATACGTAATTTTCATTTTTTAATTTTTGCTCTAAATGGTTAATATAGTATATATATGTCAGGTTTATGCCAGGAGTTAAATTAAATTTGAAAAATAATAATAATATAAATAACATTTGAAAACAGTTGTTAATTATTGTTATGATCAATTGAAAGAATATCCCTATTTGGGGATGGCTGTGTTTGAAATGTAGTTAATTCTTTTTATGCCAGTTATTAGTGCAATTCATGTGCATGACGGCAAATTGGAATAATGGTATGTAATAAGTAGACTGCGGATCTTTATGAAAAATAAAATATGTTTGCATTAATTGCCAGACACAGGAGTCAAATAGAAATTTCTTTCTTTTTTTAATATGTTCACTGCTTTAAATTATATGCACCCATTTTTGCCATAAATGCATAAAATCCGCAGTCTAGTAATAAGTTTAGAAGGGAATGCAAGTAATTCTGCTGCATTCTTTTGGATCTTCGACCTAATCACATTTAGTTGAAGATAATTTTGTATTTTGGGAATGTTCTGTGGAAATGGAGCTAACGTGCCAGGTTCCATTTTTTTAATAATAATCGGACGGGTTTGTTAGAGAGATGGGTGGCGATGAATTTGGTGAGATATCTAAATTGATTTTTGGGAGCCCCCAAAAAATTTGGGAGTTCGTGTTATAGATTTTTAAATTGTTAAATTGAGGATTGAATAAATTAAAGAAACTTGACAAAACTTGAATTCTAAAATTTTCCCACGTAAAGCGACATGCAATGATTTTTACAACTTTCTAACCTACTTTCTCAACATTTATGGCTTCCGTATGTCTTCTTTTTGAAATTGTTCGTTATCGTAGCACGGTAACAGTGATGCAAGTTGAAAGCAACGTTCGGGACGTCATCAATGTTGCGACAACGTTGTAGTAAATCGTAACCTGTTTGATAAAGCGACGCATTATAGATTTTATCAATGATCAATGTATTACGATCAGTTTTATCGAGCCTCACAAATTTTTTTAATCGCTGTCGGAAAATATTTCACTACTGCATCTTGCGCGATTGAAAACTAGCGATAATGTGTAAAATAATAGCGTCGCTAATGATTCGT